>CAKXYN010000100.1:0-1200000 GCA_935064755.1 Tragelaphus eurycerus | reverse complement strand
CCTGACGGCGGAACCCAGCAGGTCGGGACTCGGGCCGGGGAGCAGGGGCCCAGCGGAGGAGACGCGGGGAGAGCCCCAGGCCAACGGGCTGTCCCGGGACGGCGCGCCTGCGCCAGGGGGCTTCAGCCCGCCCCTCCCCAGAAACAGGCCCAGAGGGCGGGGCTGGGGGCGCACAGGGCACGCGGACCCTCCTCAGAGGAGCCTCCCGCTGCCCTCGGAGAAGCAGGGAACTGGAGAAACCCAGAGAGGACGCGGGCAAGGCGAACGCAGGCCTCCGTGGCTGAGCCGCAGGACTGCACCAGCTCTGCCGTTACTCGTGACCCTAAAAATCTTCATAAAATATACTGGTCATCGGCGCCACTTGAGGGGCCCCCTAAGGAAACCAGCCCATTCCTGTGCTGGCAGCACCTGTGCTTGGGCAGAAGCGACAGTGGGCCCTCTGAGACCCTCACTTCTCAGGCTTGAAACATTGAATCAACTTCAGATTTCGAAGATTGGCCACCCTTGAGCATGGATTTTATTTAAATATGCCAAACACCTATGGGGGTTCCAAAAAGGAAAGTTCTAAAGGTGTTTAAACAGCCTTGTGATTCTACCTTATATTCTATTTCAGCAATAGTCTTCTAGTTTAAAGAATATAGATGAGATATATACATGTGTGTGTGCCAGCCTCTCCGTCGTGTCCGACTCTGAGACCCCATGGTCTGTAGCCCACCAGGCTTCTCTGTCCAAGGGATTCTTCAGGCAAGAGTACAGAGTAGGTTGCCATTTCCCTCTCCAGATATTTATATATGTCATCATATTACTTACACTACTTATAACCTACAACCATTTATATCACAAGTCAGTCGTCCCAGGTGGCACCTAGTGGTAAAGAGCCCACCTGCCAATGCAGGAGACGTTAGACAAGGGTTTGATTCCTGGGTCAGGAAGATCCCCTGGAAGAGGGCATGGCAACCCATTCCAGTTCTCTTGCCTGGAGAATCCCATGGACAGAGGGCCTGGTGGGCCACAGCCCATGGGGTCACAAAGGGTTGGACCCGACTGAAGTGATTTAGCACACATGTACACACACATATCACAAGTCAAGAAAGTCGAACGTAGAGGGTGTTTAATAGAATGAAGCACAGTGACTCTGACATACCATCCGGGGGCTCGAGGGAAGGAACCGGTCCAGAGAAAAGCCTTGGCCGGTCAGCTGTCCACTCTCTTCTGCTCTGTCCAGCCTCCTGGCCCTTGGAGACCGAGTCTGCAGGGCGGCACACGGCTAGAGCCCAGAGCCCAGAATGTTGGGGAGAGGGGAGCGGGCGAGTTGAGCCCAAGGGTGGGGCGTGCCCAGCTCTGTCCTCAGGACCAGGCTCGGGGAGTGTCGGAGCCCACCGAGGCCCCCTGGCCCCGTGAGGCCCAGGGTCTCATGGCTGGTGACGGGGAGCAGACTGCATCCCACCTCTGGGCTCTCACCCTGCCGGATTTTCCTGTCCTCACTCCAGACATCAATCTCCGTATTTTAGCCCTACAGCCCGTTCCGGGGACTCAGACAAATCCATGACTTCACATCCGGTCACTTCCTCCCTGCCGCCCCCACCCACGCCCACCCCCTTCCTCCCCACCACCAAGAGCTGCAGGGCAACGGCCCCTTTTTCCTTCCTGGACTTGAGTCCCTCAGCCATCAGCATCAATGGAGGTCAGGATGGGCTGCCTAGTAAAACGTAAAGGAATGCAATTTTGGAGGCCTGTTTATCCTAAAATGTTATTTGTTGTTGATCTGATCTTCAGATTTAGCTGGGTGTCCTATGTTTGCTGGATCTGACGACCCCAGGTCACTGTGTATTTCCACTTATTCCCTGTAATATAAACAAGACCCCCTAAGTGCCCGTCTCCTAGGCCGGGGACCCAGACAGAATTTCTTAGGGGAGTGAAGGGAGGCTGCTGGCCCCTCTGAGGGTCCTTGTACTAGGTCCCTGGAAGCGGGCTGCTCTCACCCTGGCGTGTCCTGGACGAGGCTGCAGCCCGTGGACAGGTTTGACTCCTGGGAAAGGTTCTGGGTTACGGCGTCAGTCTCCTTCACTCGCGCCTCCAGCCTGAAGGGTTTTCCACAAACCAAGAAGTGCGTCATGAGCATTCCATCCCTCTCGGCGTCACACGGGAAAGAGGTGCTTTGGCTGTGGACAGGCTGAGAGCATCCTGCCAGGAGCTGATCCCATATGGTAGCAGCTGCCAGGCGGTCTGGGCCAGGGTACCCCCGGGGGCGCCGTGTTGAACCCCTTCTCCATGCTCAGTTACACCAGACCAGCGCTCGGAGGGTCAGACTCCCCAGGAGAATGACCAGGGGAGATTCTGTGTTCATTCTGGCCACTGACCGTATTTTTCTACTTCATCCTAGTATTCTTGGGCTCCCATTGTAGCTCAGCTGGTAAAGAGTCCGCCCGCAATGCGGGAGACCTGGGTTCAACCCCTGGGTTGGGAAGATCCCCTGGAGAAGGGAATGGCTACCCACTCCAGTATTCTTGGGCTTCCCTTGTGGCTCAGCTGGTAAAGAATCCACCTGCCATGCAGGAGACCTGGGTTCAACCCCCTGGGTTGGGAAGATTCCCTGGAATGGCTACCCACTCCAGAATTCTGGCCTGGAGAATTCCATGTATAGTCCATGGGGTCACAAAGAGTCGGACACGACTGAATGACTTTCACTTTTTCAGGGCAGTTCAGTGCTTAGGACTCTGTGCTCTCACTGCTGAGGGCCCAGGCTCTGTTTGGGAAACTAAGATCATACAAGCAGCGTGGCACTGTTGGAGGGAAAAAAAAAATTTATTTAAAGAAAACACCCAGGATTCACTACGAATCTTCCTCCCAGCCTCTTCTCAGCTATACGTGCTTACTGACATGTTAGTGGCCTCCATGTACTGGGACCCCCTCCCTGAGGGGGGTGGGCACCCAATACCCAGAGGTGCCCGGAGGCCCCCTTCTGTAGATGAGAAGACTGGGCTTGTGCAAGGCTCCATGGGGGATGGGAACCCAGGCTTTGGGAGCCGCGTGTGGTCAGGGTCTGCGGGGGGCCGGGCGAGGGGCTGCTGGAGAGAATGTGGTGGGACTCTTGCCCTTGAAGCAGAGGAACAGCCTATCTTTGCTAACAAACAGACTCCTCCCAGAGGCAGGTGGTATGGAGGGACCCGTTCTTAGCCTCAGCTTGCCTTTCTCCACAATGGGTGAGAATTCCTGTTTCGAGGGCAGGCGGGGCTGTGGTCAGGATGTACCGGTCAAGTTGAAGGCTTCGATTCTGCTCTCAGCTCGGCTGCTGTGAGCAGAGGGACCTGGGGCTCATCTCCTCTTGAGGCCTTTCTTGTCCATGGAGGAAGGCTGTTGGATGAGATCCTAGCGGAGGCCCCCTTTGGCCCTGACTTTTCAGGCTGTGTGTGGCTGGAGAGCAGCCCCTGAGCGGCTGCCAGGGCCTGACGGTGGTCTCCAGGCAGGGCGGGGCGGGGCTGCCCCCAGGCCTGTGGGTGCACTGCCTTCTGCTGTCATCTGGGCTGGGCACCAGGGAAACAGTGGCTAATTAACCCTTGCAGCAGCCACAGAGCTGCTCAGGCTTCATTGCCCTTCGCTTTACAGAGAGGAGGCGGGCCCTTGAACCCCTTACAGAGAAGGGGAAGCCCCTAGAAACCACTGCCTTGAAAGCCCAGGCCTGCCTCCTGCCCTGCTCCCCCCTCTGGGTTCTCTGATCGGTTTGGAAAGTCCCGGCAGAGAAGCAAGCCCCGTCCAGGCGGGCATGGCTCCTGCCCCCGGAGGGAGTGGTCTAGGTGCTTGCCAGCCTGGGTCCTCTGCCAGCAGTGACGCACCCCCACCCAGTCCCAAGGGCCCCGGGCTCTCGCCGGGCAAGAAGAGGCAACGATCCTGCTGCCGAGGGACAGAATGTGCCCGAGAGGGGAGACGAGGGATTGGGGCTGGGGTGCCCCCCACTGCCCTCCCGGTACGAGCAGCCCCCGTCTGGCCGCGGCTGCTCCCCAAGTTCACCATCAGGGCCTCCTTGGCTCTGAAATCCTATGTCAGGTGTCCTCACTTGGGGGAGAGAAGCTGGCACCTGGGGGCTTAGAAGGAAGAGGGTGCAGCCGGGGAGCCATGCAGGCAGAGTTCCAGGGCAGCTCTGGGCAGGGAACTGAGCTTGGAGGGCTGCCCTTCGCAGACAGCAGGGGCAGGGGAGTGCCCAGGCCTGGGGCTGGCACCGGGCCCCTGGGCACTCCTGTCTGAGAGTTCATCAGGCAGGGCCATTGCCCCCAAGTAGGGCAGTGCCAGGGGCCAGGCCCTAGCGAAGGCAGGATGTCACCTGGCTGGGTCCCAGCTGGTGGGCCCCGGGGGGCAGGGGGCGTGCTCGGGGAGACGTGTGCCCACAGGGCCTCAGTGCCCCGGAAGGTTGGACAGTCTGCAGTGGTCCTTCCCCATGGGGCTCAGGAAGGGGCGCGCCATCCTCTGGGAGAGAATGGAGCCTGCGTTTACATATTCTTGGCTTTAATCCACCTGCCGCTTCCCGTCAGCGGTCAGCGTCTTCCTAGGAAGACCGCTCCCTGTGAGCCACTGTCCAGCTCACCTTCCTTCTCATGAGTCACCTCAGAGCCTCCGAAACTTTGGAGGAAAGATTTGAAGACTCAGGGCCGATCACAAGCTTCTTTATTTCGTGCCAGAAGAAAATTAGTGTGTTTTGGTTTTGCCTTTTAAGTCCCGACAAGAACTAACCTCAGCCAACCAGTCTTTAAAGCCCTAACTCGCCAGTTAAAAAGAACAACCACATGAGAGGCTGGGATGAGGTGCTGTGGTGGGCAGCAGAGCCACCTAACCTCCAGCCTCATCTCCTGGGCGTCAGTGGCCGGCGGCGGGATCAGGTCAGCCCCAGCCCTGGTTCCCGGTGTCCGGGAGGCTTGGGGATGGGCCCCCGGGGCTCCGGGTGAGCAGACCAGCAGGGCCAGCCGGGCCCCTGCCGTCACGCTGCGTGGGTGCAGGGCGAGGGGGCTGGGCCTCGGAGCCTCAGCAGCAGCGGGGCTGTTTGCTCTCCTCCATCTTGTCTCCACTTCCTGTCCTGGCATCCTGGTGGGATCAGAGCGAACCAGGCCTTGGGGTTCTGATTTATTAGCGAGGGGGCCAGGCTCCAGCACGGTGCAGGGCCTGGCCCAGCAGACGACTCACAGGTCCTCTGGCAGAACCTGGTCCGGAGCCCAGTCGGCACTGCTGGGGGTGAGGAGGCGGGACAAGCGGCCGACCTGTCTCCCGCCTCTCCTGCTCGGCTCCAGAGCGGGGAGCAGGGGGCGGGGGCGCCAAAACACCGGCAGGGGTCTGCTGCCTGCCTTCCCTTGCCGCTTCCTTTGTCACCAGACTCAGTGGGACAAGAGCAGCAAGCAGCCTTTCCCAAGCTGGTGGATGAAGCCCCCACCCCTCGCTAGGGTGGGGCCCAGCCTCCTAGCCCAGGGCCCCCCCCACTTGTTTCTACGGAGGCCTTCCTGCTTGGGAAGAGCAAACTCAGCTGAAAACCCAAATCGGGACAGGTGATGGGAGGTAGACACAGCTGGGGAGGGAGGCAGCTGGGGGGCTGCACCCCCACAGCTGTACGAGGGTGTGGCCAGGAAGGGGACGAGGGCAGGCTGGTGGGTTTGTTCCCAAGCTCTGAGCTGGGGAGAAGGACGCGTCCAACTGCAATCGGGCTGAATCATAGACGCCCAAAGGCAGAAGCCTGCAGGGCTCGCTCTGGTTGGGAAAATGCAAGCTCAGAGGTGTGAGGGGACGGCCCAAGGCTGCACAGCCACCCTGGGGAGACCCGGCTCTGGGGCACTGACCGAGGGGCCCCTTGTCCAGAACTCCTGTCCCGCTGTCCCTGCCGGGGAACCTAGGCATCCGATCTCCACTTTTCACAAAATCATGACACCAACAATTACTCCTTAATTTTAATAGACTGACTTTTAAATTTCGGTGCATTCATTTTGAAAGGAAACTTTGTATCAGTAATGCAAGAGAGAGAGAGAAAAAGTATCCTTATTTAAGTCCATAGGGGGATGGCTTTTTTTTTCCCTGCCCAGAAAAGGGAGGTTGGCAAATGTTAAAGACACATTCTGGCACCAGCCTGGGCCTTCTCCTTGTGGGAATTAAGGTGGAAAAAAGTTCCAGGAGGCCCACAGAGTGGGGGGAAGGGCGGGTGCCGTGCAGGAGGCCGGGAAGGAGCTGGGGGGCTTGGGGCAGGCCCTTCTCCTCCCTCTGAGCGCCCCCAGGGTGGGGAGTGAGGGCGGCGGTCTTCTAGGGCCCCGGGAAGCACAGCGAGGCTTGGCCGATTCCAGGAGCTCAGCCTTGACCTGACTCCGCACTCACCTGTCTAGCCCTCCTCTCGTGACCTCGCCAGGCAGCCATGTCCCAATCACAGGCATCCCCTGGGAGAGAGGGCCTCCCCCCGGCCCCGGTCCTGTGGGCATGGAGCCCTGTCGTGTGTCACCCAGCCAGGCACCTGCACTCTTCTTGAATGTCTCCCACTGTCGGCCAACGATGGGGGCAGGCACTGCCGGGGTCGGGGGCCCAGGGGAGGCAGTTTCCCAGGCGCTGAGCCGACTAGCACTGGAGGTGGCGGGGCGGGGGCCACGGCTGCTGTAGGGCCCCAGCTGCAGAGGCTCTGGGCCGCTAGATGGCACGCGTGTCACCAGACTCTGGCGGCCGGGTGGCTGGAGGACGAAATCCAGGAGAGGTCGGAGGTCTTAATCCTGCTTCAGAGTCTGCCCCATCTTAGCTGCGAGGCCTTGGCCCGGCCTTAAGTTCTCTGAGATGATGAAATGCTCTCAGGGCCTTCCCTGGTGGCCCAGTGGTGAAGACTCTGGGCTTCCACTCCGGGGGCTGCGAGTTCAATCCCTGGTCTAAGAGCTAAAATCCCACATGCCACACAGTGCAGCCAAAAAAATGAGAGAGAGAGAGATGCTATGAGAGAGAGCTCTGCAGTCTGTCCTGAGCGTCATTGGCTGGGTGGGAGGCGGGGGCTGTGGGGCTCCAGCAAGAGGAGCTGTTGTTCCGTTGCTCAGTCGTGTCCGACTCTCTGTGACCCCGTGGGCTGCAGCAGGCCAGGCCTCCCTGTCCTTCACTGTCTCCTGGAGCTTGTCAAGCTGATGTCCATTGAGTCGATGATGCCATCCTGCCATTTCATCCTCTGTCGTCCCCTTCTCCTCCCGCCTTCAATCTTTCTCAGCATCAGGGTCTTTTCCAATGAATCAGTTCTTCACATGAGGTGGTCAAAGTATTCAGCTTCAGTGTCTGTCCTTGCAATGAATATTCAGGGTTGATGTCCTTTAGAATTGACTGGTTTGATGTCCTTGCAATATGTCCAGGGGGATGATTGAGGTGGATCTTTGCAAACTGAAGTACCAGCCCTGCTACAACAGTGATCATAGGATAGGCTCAAGGCACGTCCAAAGACCTTCCCCATGGAAGAGACCAAGTCTCTTTGTGAAGTGACGTGATGTGTGAAGACCTCAGTGGAGTGACGCGTGTCCCACACAGGCAGGTATACGTGTAGCAGTGTGTGTGCACATGTGCACAGGCTCACCTTCCAGAGCAGGGCTCGGTCACCAAACCCTGGAGCTTCCAGCCAACCTTCCTGTGAAATCATGACTGTCTCCCCAGCAGGGCTGCTTCCTTCAGCACGCAGTTTCCAAGGAAGAATCCGCCCTGAGGACGTTGCCACCTCGGGGCGTCTGGCCTTCATCTCCTGGCTCAGTGTTCGGGGGCGAGTCAGGGCCCAGTGATTGCCCAGACCCCTGGCACAAGGTGGGGTGCCTGGCCCGGGAGTCTCCCTCACCCTCAGGTGTGATCTCTTAGGAGTCCACCCTTCGTCTGAGGTTCCAGGGGTTATTTCACGTGGGGGCCTTGGAAGGGTCAGAGGTCCCCAGGATGAACCACCACTGGAACCACGGAGCTGCCTCTGGGTCAGAAGAGCCTGGGGCTCCGAGAGGGTGCAAGGACCATGCCTCGGACTCGTCTGAGCCCGGGAATGGTGGCTGACGCTCAGGGGTCCTTTGCCTCTTGGGTCTGTTGAGAGCTGCCTCTGAAAGGCAGTCCCCTGCCAGGGGGTCCTTCCCAAAGTGAAGTGGAGATGTCCACATGTGAAACCCGAAGTCCCAGTTCCCCAGACTATCCTAGGGGGTCAGGAGCTGAGGAAAGCCTGTCTCAGGTGTTCAGGGCGAGAGTTTCAGAAGACCCAATCTCTCCCACAGTTCAGTGATGGAGCAGGAAGCAGGACGTGAAGGCAGACCTGGGTGCTGGAGCTGAGTACCTGAGCTTGGTGCTGGAGCTGGGTGCTGAAGCTGAGTACCTGAGCTGGATGTTGGAGCTGGGTGCTGGAGCTGAGTACCCGAGCTGGGTGCTGGAGCTGAGTACCTGAGCTGGGTGCTGGAGCTGGGTGCTGAAGCTGAGTACCCAAGCTGGGTGTTGGAGCTGAGTACCTGAGCTGGGGGCTGGAGCTGGAGGTCACACCATTGTTTCTTCAGACATAACATGGAACTCAGTACCTGAGCTGGGTGTTGGAGCTGAGTACCCAAGCTGGGTGTTGGAACTGGGTGCTGGAGCTGAGTACCTGAGCTAGGTGTTGGGGCTGGGTGCTGGAGCTGAGTACCCGAGCTGGATGTTGGAGCTGGGTGATGGAGCTGAGTACCTGAGCTGGATGCTGGAGCTGGGTGCTGGAACTCAGTACCTGAGCTGGGTGCTGGAGCTGGAGCTCACACCATTGTTTCTTCAGACATCACATATCGTGGAGGTCAGCTCTCAGGGTGCCGGATGACCAAGTATACCAGCCCCGCCCCCTGCCCCATCACCGGGAACAGCAGAGCCGTGGTGGCCTGATGCCTGCCGTTCTGAGAGCAGATGTGGGCCCGGAGCCCAGGACAGCAGGATGCTCCTTTTCAGGGCTGCGACTTCTCTCTCTGGAGAGAGCAGCGCCTTGAGACAGCCCCCTAGGCTATAGCCTGGAGCATCACAGGCTCTTCTCTTCGGGCTTCACAGTCCAGATACTTCAGAAGACCTGAGCTACCACGGCTGTTCCCACCACCGCCTGGTCTCTGTGAGCCCCGATCCCACCGTCCCAGGTTACAGGGAACACTAGCCATTGTCAGCCAGCTCTCTGGTGAGATCTCTGCTCCCAGAATGAACCTCAAAACTTTCATTTTATCCACATTAAACAAATCAGGCGCTAGAAGATGCCTGGCAGCTGGCATTGGTGATTCCAGATCTCCATGTGCCCCCCTGCAGGCTGCGAGCTGGTCACCCACCAGCAGCGCCCAGTTCACAAACCAGGGCCCCCTGAGTAGGCACTGCTGTCTCTGGGTGCAGGTGATGGACCCCTGGGACAGCTTCTCCTGGCCTGGGGGACCACAGGGCAGGGCACCCACCACAGCCGCCTCCGGCCCAGACGGCAGGGCCTCCGAGCCCAGGGCTGCTGTCTGTCCTTCACGCTCTGCACCAAGCCCCATGCCTGGGAAGGAAGGGAGGCTGGCCCAGGGCGGGCCCCTGCTCCCAGCAGGGAGGGAGTGGTGTGCCGGAGGGGCAGGACTGGCACGCCCCCACCCCCCCCCCCGCCCAAGTTCCACCTTTGGTGACTCAGGCCGGTGGTTCCCACGCTGATGCAAATTGCCGAGTAAGCAGTCACCCCATCCCCAGGAAGCTCCCCATGCCCTGGGCCCCGAGTTCCCTGGGAGCCCTTGCTGGGAGCGGCTCTGTGCCCTCCAGACCCCTGGGCCAGGGCGTCACGTGGGAAGGCCCCCTGACGCCTGCACTGGCTGTGGTGCCATCCTGAATGCTGTCCAGGAAGATGGCGGGCTGTGGTCTGTCTGCTGCCCTGGGCGGGGCCCTTGCTGGGTGCTGAGCGGGTGCAGTGAGATAGCAGGAGAGGTCTGTCCCCGAGGCATCTCCAGTCTGGGTTCTTCAGGAGCCCCTCACCAGGCCAGGAGGGTGAGGACCCCACGAAGTGGCCCCAGCTGGCTCTCACTGAGGGCCTCTGCGGTGATTCTCTGCTGGGCGTGTCTGGGCAGGAGGGCCGGGTGTGTCCACCTGGAGCCAGTTTGCCCAGTCCCACCTGCCCGGCGAGGCTTGGTTTCAGGATGGGCTAACAGGCAGGACACAGACCTCCTTTTCATCCGGGCCTGCCCTGTGCAACTCTGGCTGCCGCAGCCCAAGAAACAGGGGAGGTGGGGGGGTGCCTGCACTCAGGGGCTTGAGGCCCCAGTCCAGGTTGCTTTACTGGGGTCTAGTTGCCCATAGGACCGGACTCCTCACCTCTGAGGACTTCCCGATCTTAGGAAGGGTGGAAAGAGAGCTTACGTTGAGGAGCTGGGTTGGGGGGTACTCAGAGGTGGGCAGAATTCCCCACTTCTCCACAAAGGAAGGGGAGAGGGAGAAAAAATGGGTTACGAGAGCTCAGTCATTAGCTGAAGTGGGAGCTGAGCAGGGCTTGGCCCGGCGAGGCTTGCTGGGTGGTTCCAGTACAGAAACATGTCTGTCTGGAGCCCCCCAGGTGTCCGCAGGCTGCTCTCTGGTCAGCTCTGCTCCCAGGCTCTGCCAGGCTTCTAGACTCTGGCATGTTCTGAGACATCTGAGGCTGGCCTTTCCCAAGGAAGCATGAGATAACCAGACCACGGCACGCGTGCGTGTGCGTGCATGTGTGTGTGCATGCGTGTGTGGGGTATGTGTGTGCGTGTGAGCATGTTTGTATTTGTGTGGGCATGTGTGTATGTGTGAGCATGCGTGTATGTGTGTGCATGTGTGAGCGTGTAGGGGTGTGAGCATGTGCATGTGAGCATGTGAACGTGTGTGCGTGTGTGTGTGCATGTGTGAGCGTGTGTGCATGTGACCGTGTGTGTGCATGTGTGTGTGCAAGTGTGCGTTGAGCATGTGTGTGCATGTGTTGTGCGTGTGTGAACATGTTTGCGTGCGTGGGCATGTCTGCATGTGTGAGCATGTGCGTGCATGTGCGTGAGCGTGCACACATGAGCATGTGTGTGTGCCTGTGTGAACATGTGCGCATGTGTGAGCGTATGTGTGAATGTGAGCATGTATGTATGTGTGTGTGTGCGCGCGTGTGTGCTCACTGTCCTTTGTAGGCAAAGCCGAGGGCACTGCCAGCAGACCGCTGTCTGTGCGTGGGGTGAGCCAGGCGCCCCGGTAGCACTGAGCTGCCCGCGCCTCGGTCTGGCAGGCGGCTGCTCGGGACCCGCGAGGCAGCGTTGGTAAGTGCGCGGGGCGTTCTCCCTGGCCACAGCCGCTGTGAGGTGCTCCTGGCGATTAGGGCCTGGGGGCCGGCGCAGCACATATCCCGCAGTGCTCAGGGCATCGTGGACAATAAAGAATTGTCCTGCCCGCTTGAAGAAACACGGCGCCGTTCCATCAGAAAGCTGCCTGTGTGGGCGGACCGGGCTCCTCTGCCTTCCCGTGCTCTGAGGCCGCGGCGTGAGAGCAGCCCCACCCCTCCTGGGCCGCCCTGGGTGAGGCCTCAGGCCCCTCTTGTGCCTGAACAGCCCGGTCCCGGTCTGAGCGCCGGGGTAGCCCGCAGCCGCTGCCCTACCGTGAGCCTCACCCAGTGCCGTGCCCCCCACACCTCCCAGCGTCGATCTCTCCCTGCCGCCCCGCACACTGAGCACGCGCGCCCCCGTCCATTGGGGCAGGTAGAAGGGGCCAAGGTCACAGGCTCCAGCTAGGATGCCGGCATCTGCGTGTGCTGGGCTTGGACCCGGGGACCGTCGGAACAAGGACCGGGAGTGTCGTTTCTGAGGACAGGCGGGCTCTGGGCTGCATTTCCATTTAAGGCTCAGCCTTCGCTCCAAGGTGCCACCATGCGCTTCCTCCCCAGAGGAGGGGGCGTGGCCTCTGGGCCGCAGCCTGGGGACGTGTCTCCAGTGTGCCCCGCGGCGTGCCTACCGCAGACGCCCAGACGGCAGCACGCCCCGCTGACCTCTGTCCCTTCTGGTCGCTTGGCGCCTCCCCCACCCCACACACCGCTGGGCTTGGCTGGTTTGACCCAGTTTGGGGGTGAGCGCCGCGCCTGCCTGGGTGCACACCTGCCCGTGTGAGCGGAGCGCACTGGAGCACTGTTGCCAGGGTGACAGAGGGCTTCTGAGCTGGTGTCACCGCTGACCGGAGCTTGACCACAGTGGCGTCTGCCCCAAAGGCTCTCCGTGCGGGGCGAGGGGGGCCTGGCCGAGGGCCGGTGGCTGGACCTGGGTGGAGGGGACGCACCGGGCTGCCCGACCATGCCCCTCTGCATGGGCGTGTGTGTGCACGCTCACACGCACACACACCCACTCATGCTCACTCACAGGGTGGGGCAGGCAGGCTCTGGGCCCCAGCTCACCCCGGCAAAGCTGAGTCCGAGTCGGCCCCTGGTGCACACTCTTTTTCCAGTGCGTGTGGGTCCTCTGGCCACCGGGTGAGTCAGAGCCGGCCCTGGGGTTGGCTGTTCTGTTCCGTGAGGCCGCGCTCTTCCAGCCCCCAGCTCTGCAGGCTCTTCCTAGGGCGCCTGACTCCCCGCTGGGCTCACACGGAGCCCTGGGGGCACCTCACCGTCCTCTTAAGTTTGCCCTTTGGTTGAGCCTTGCCCGCCGCTCCCGATGCCCATCTGACAGCATAGCCTTGGCCACCCTGTGCCCGCGACAGCCCTGGGCCCACCTCATGGGCGCCGGGGGCCCAGGAGCAGGATAGCCTCCTTGGCCTTGGAGGGGTCCCCTAGAATGCCTTCTTGCCCTGGTCAGCAGGAGGCGAGGTGAGGAGTTTAGCAGAGAAAGGACAATGGGAGAGTCCTTTCAGGGTGGGAGCAGTCCCCCACAGAGCACAGGCGGCCTCGGTGATCTCGGGAGCTGGGGGCGTCTGCACAGGACACGTGGTGGCAGGGCCGTGGCCGGGGATGCGGGTTCAAGCCCCACGGTTGGACTTCCCTCCGTGGGAAAGCCCCTCTCCTCCCTGAGACACCAGCTCCCCTCTGGACCAGGCCCTCTGGGAACCGGCCAGCAGCCGTCTAACCTTTTCTGGCTACAAGCCACAGTAAGCAGCACACTTTACACGCAGCCCAGCCCTCTCTACATGTGCTGCACTCAGATCTTCTCATTCTAATACATATTATTTGATCCAGTTTTTTTTAATGATGGTCACAGTCTGCTAAATCGATTTCCTAATCCATAAGGTGTCACAACCTGCAGTTTGAGAAGTCGTCTATGAGAGGCTGGTCAAGGTTCCCCCCCACACAAGACATCCCAGGACCCTCTGAGCATCACTGTGGGGCGGCGGGCAGCAGATCCCGGGTGAGGACCCCGGCTGAGCCTCCCTCCCCTTCTCCCCCAGATCTACAATGGGACCCTCAAGCGGGAGGCTGACAACAGGCGCTTCAGCTCCTACAGCCAGATGGAGAGCTGGGGCCGGCAGTACCCGCGGGGCAGCTGCACTGCGCCGGGCGCCGGCAGCGACATCTGCTTCATGCAGAAGATCAAGGCCAGCCGCAGCGAGCCTGATCTCTACTGTGACCCCCGGGGCACACTGCGCAAGGGCACGCTGGGCAGCAAGGGCCACAAGACCACCCAGAACCGCTACAGCTTCTACAGCACATGCAGCGGCCAGAAGGCGGTCAAGAAGTACCCAGGGCGCCCACCCTCCTGCACCTCCAAGCAGGACCCTGTGTACGGCCCGCCCACCTCCTGCGCCAAGGACCTGTCCTTCAGCCACTCCAGGGCCAGCTCCAAGTGAGTACCCATGGCGAGGGGCGGGTGGGGCCGCGGAGGACCTACTGCTGGCCCCAGGGTCTCAGCCTGCAGGGGATGCAGAACCCAGAGAGTGAACAGAGGCATCAAGCGTGTGGATTTTAAGGGGCCTCCGGTGATGAGCTGGGGAGGAGGGCAGTGAGGGGCTGGCTGGGCCAGTGATCCTCACAGTGTGTGCCTCTGACCAGCAGCCGTGGCATCACCAGGGAGCTTTGGAGGAAGGCTCCTCGGCAGGCCGCCCAGACCTCCGGCTCAGAGAACCTTTTGGGGCTGCAGCCTTCGTCACCAGCCTGCAGGCATTGCAGATTCTGTCGGGGATTGAGGCTCCCTGGGCTTGGGGGGTAATCCTCTCCCCACCTTCTGAAAGAGCAAAGGAGTGTGCCCCAGGGACGACAAGAAAGGAGTGGGGTCCGTCTTACAGGGCAGAAGACAAAAGAAGCTTTTGTCTTCTGGACAAAAGGATCCAGCACTGGGGAGGTGCCCGTAGAGAGCCTTGGGCACAGGCTGGCTTGGGCGCGGCCTCTGTGTCTCGAGGGTTGCTCTTGGGCCCTGTGAACCTCAGAGCTGCCCTCAGTCCCCACCAGGGTCCCATACTCGTTTCCTTGGCGTTTGCTGAGCGTGGATGGTCTGTGGGTGGAGCAGGGAGACGGCATGGACTGAACAGCCTGGGCCTCCTGCAGCTGCAGCGTTAACCGCCTTCCGCGGGGACTGGGGGCACTGCAGTCCTTGTGTCTGACCCCCAGAGCCCTTCCAGGCTAGGAGCTGGGGAGAGATGGGCTCAGAGGGGCCAGGTAGCTCGCCCAAGGCCACGCCACTGCCACACCTTCCGATGCTCGCCACGCTGTCCTGGCCGTCATAGAGCTGGCCCTCTCCTGGCTGCCCGGAGGCCACACGCGTCCTTAGGATTCTTTGGAGAAGGACTGAGAGGCTCTCTCCCTTGGAGATGGACCAGCGCCACGTCTGGCCCTGCCTCGTTTCCCCAAACCGGAGGCCCCGAGAGGACAGGGTTGGGTCAGCCATGCGGGGCGTGAGTGGGAGGCTGTGTGGAGGTGAGGTCTGACTGGCATATGCTGAGCGGTGTTCTCCTGATGCAGCGGTACCACTGATAGAGGTTCAGAAGCTCCTCTCCAGAGGCGGTCTTTCCAGAAACAGAGTCGGGTGCCTGCAGTGGAGGGCTGTGAGGCTGGGCCTCATAAGGTGCGGGCTGCTCTAAAAATGCTGGGAGGATTTCTAGGTGCCAAGGCTGGGGCCAGGAAGAGGCTGCCCTGCTGTCTGTGGGAACCAGAGGCTGGGAAGGCGGCCTGCCCTCAGCACCATGGGAGCTGGAGCAGGTCCTGGAAGGAGGCCTCCTTTTCCTCAGGGGGGCTCCCAGCCGGGTGTCTGCAGTGAGGGGAAGGGACAGAGGCACCCGGGCCCCGATCAGGGCGCAGTGTGGAGCGCAGTCTTGCTGGAGTAGATGCGAGTTAGGGCTGGGAGTGTACGAGTCAATGGAACCAGATTGTTGGGTTAGAACAGGATGGTTCTAGTTTTGTGGCTCCAAAAATGTGGATTATTGGTCATTTTGTATGGTTCGACCTAACATATGCCCTTGATATCAGTCTCAGTTTGAGTCTGAAGTTGAACTTGCAGTATGGAGAAGCTGCTGATGGGGACGGCACAGCAAACAGGGTGTCAGAACCGTTCACACTCTGGGTGGGAGCGGGTGCTTGGAGAAGACAGCCAGTGGGGCTGGGTCTCGCTGTCGTCCCAGTGAGCGTGACTGTGGTCAGGAGGAAGGCGGTGACCATGAGGATGGGAGGAGGAATAGGTGTGGGAATGTCTGTGTCAGAAAAGTCGGCTCGACTTGGGAATGGAGGGAGGGAGGAAGAGAGGGACGTGGGTGGGTGGCTAGATGGATGGATGAGGGATGGAGGGAAAATGGACGATGGATGGATGGGTGATGGGTGGGTGGAGGGATGGATGGAAGACGGACAGCAGATGGAGGGAAGATGGGTGGTGGATGACAGGTGGGTGGAGGGGGGGCAGGAGGAGGGGTGATGGAGGGATGCAGACAGCCGCACAGGCTCCCAGCATTCGCTTGTTTTCCCAGCATCAGGCACAGACAGGAGAGATGGCAGGGTGGGTGGGCGCTTCCTCTCAGGAGTAGGGCAGAGCTTCTCCTCAGTACAGAGGTGACTTGCCCGGTTGGGCATGACCAGCGAGCAGGGCCTCGTCCCTGCAAGCGCTCACCGCGGGGTGAGCCGTCTGCTGCTCTGGGGGAGCTGTCCACTGTGGGAGTGGGGCTGGCCCCTTCCGGCTCTGGGGCCGGCACGGGGACCCCGAGCCCCTGTAACCCTCGGGCCCGCCCGCACCCCCAGGATCTGCAGCGAGGACATCGAGTGCAGCGGGCTGACCATCCCCAAGGCCGTGCAGTACCTGAGCTCCCAGGACGAGAAGTGCCAGGCCATCGGGGCCTACTACATCCAGCACACCTGCTTCCAGGACGAGTCTGCCAAGCAGCAGGTCAGCGGCCGGGGGCCGGGGGGCAGCCTGAGCCTGCCCCGAGCTGGTGGGTGTGTTTGCTGTTGGCTCCTCGTCCCCCTGCCCGGTGACCCAAGGCTGGGAGTGTGCCTGGCACTGCCCGAGGTCAGGGGGCATCTGTGGAGGGGACGCCCCTCAGCCGTTGGTCGTGAGGAGACCCTGGAGTGACAGCCACGGGCTCAGAGGAAACCCCTCCTCAAATTCACTAGGGAAGGGACGGCTCCCGCCCCTCAGCTTCCTCCCTGCCCTCTCTGATTCTGTCTCTCTGTCCCTGTCTGTCTGTCTGTCTCTGTCTCTGTGTGTCTCTGTGTCTCTGTCTCTCTCTGTCTCTTTCTCTGCGTCTCTCTGTCTCTGTCTCTCTCTGTCTCTGTCTCTCTCTGTCTCTGCGTCTCTCTGTCTCCGTCTCTCTCTGTCTCTGCGTCTCTCTGTCTCTGTCTCTCTCTGTCTCTGTCTCTCTCTGTCTCTGCGTCTCTCTGTCTCTGCGTCTCTCTGTCTCTGTCTCTGCATCTCTGTCTCTCTCTCTCTCTGTCTCCCCCGTGGTTGAGAGCAGGGCTGTCTGTGCCTCCCAAGTGTGGCCGGCAGGGAGGCCTCCTCGTGGCCCCATGCAGCTGGCAGGCTCCTAGCACGGGGTCCGTGTGCACAGTCCCTGCCACAGCGGGAGGTGTCCCCACGAGGGTCTCCCCACCACAGGACTCTGAAGCGTGCCCCATGCGGTCCTCACTGCAGGCCCCCGGGAGCAACACGGGGCTCAGGAGGGGGCTGGGGGCTCCACGTGAGGCGGCAGGGCGGCCTGCCCGGTGCTGCCTTGGCCCCCGTGTCTCCCCAGGCTGCCCGTCTGTCTGGGCGTTTGGCTCAGAGTGATGCGGCTCTGGGCGGCGGGTTTCCAGCCTGGCCTGAGCCCCGCCCGGCGCGGCGCTGTCCCTCAGGTGTACCAGCTGGGCGGCATCTGCAAGCTGGTGGACCTGCTCCGCAGCCCCAACCAGAACGTGCAGCAGGCCGCAGCCGGGGCCCTGCGCAACCTGGTGTTCCGCAGCACCACCAACAAGCTGGAGACACGGCGGCAGAACGGCATCCGCGAGGCGGTCAGCCTCCTGAGGAGGACCGGGAGCACCGAGATCCAGAAGCAGCTGACCGGTGGGGGCCCGGCCGCGGGAGCCAGGGTGGGAGGCAGCTGGGGGCCGGGACAGGGTGAGGGCTGGGGGCGGCCTCAGGCGGACACCCCTGGAGTCCCACAGACCAGTGCTGGCCAGGCTAGTAGTGCCCAGCTGGTGCTCTGGGTATTGGGTCCCTCTGCACCCATCAACTCTCCGTGTGGCCTGAGGTATCTGAGGGGAGAGGGCAGTGTGTCCAGGCAGAATCTGTGTTCGGAGAGACCGAGACCGGGAGAAGACCCTGAGGGGTCAGAGCTTTGGCTCAGCCACCATGTCCCGTTGACCCGCACAGAGAAGCCCCAGTGCTCTGCCCTCGAAATCCTGCCGACTGGCTGAGATGGGGCAAGTGGGCGCGGGGAAGGGGTCCAGTGGGGCAGCCCTGGGCCTGGTCCTGCTGAGCCCACGATCCCCCAGGGCTGCTCTGGAACCTGTCCTCCACCGATGAGCTGAAGGAGGAGCTGATCGCCGAGGCGCTGCCCGTGCTGGCCGACCGTGTCATCGTCCCCTTCTCGGGCTGGTGCGATGGGAATAGCAACCTGCCCCGCGAACCCGTGGACCCCGAGGTCTTCTTCAATGCCACCGGCTGCCTGAGGTGAGGGCAGGGGTCCAGCCGGCCAAGCCCAGGCTCAGAGGGGCCGGGGGTGAGGGGCTTGGACAAGGCTCGGACCCCCAGCTGCACTCAGGGGGCCTGAGCCAGGAGTCTGAGTGGAGATGCGTGGATCTGAACGTCTGAACTGGCTCAGCCACCCACCCTCCCGCACCCCACAGCTCTGGCTCTTGCATTCTTGGAGAGCGTCTTTGAGATGCTAGTGTACCGACGCCCCGGTGTGTGGCGCTAACAGCGTCTGCTGTGTTCCCCGGCGTGAGGAGGGCGCTGCTTTGGCCAGAACTTCCTGGGTTCTGCCCCAGCCCTTGGCAAAGGCCCTGGGGGCTGCTGGTGGAGGGACTCGCCTCTGGGGGTTGGGATGGTGGGTACCGCCGAGGAGCAGACCACACTCAGGGCCACGCCTCTCCCTAACAGCAGCCTCTGAGGAGCCGAGGGGAGAGGCTGCGGAGGTGCAGAGCCAGGGTCACGGAGGCCTTAATGGGGCGGCTGCAGCCACAGCCCACCTGCACCAGGCAGGGGCGCCCAGGTTGCCCGGGGCCGAGCCCACTGCTGGGGGCAGGACGCTGCCTCCAGGAAGCCTCCGGCCCCCTGTCCAGCAGCCCCAGGCCCTGCCCGGAACGTGCCATGAGGGTCCAGTGTGTGCCAGGCTGCCAGCAGCATCAGAGCCCTGGACACGTAGAAGCTCCGGGCCTGGGGCCAGGCGGGCACAGAGGAGGGCGAAGGAGCCCAGGAAGAGCCCGCCGCGGCCTCAGCCAGGCCTGAGCAGAGCCTGGCCTCATTTGCTTCCCTCTCAATTTCTGTCCTCTCTCCCTGCCTTCCTCTCCCACCACAACCTCCAACCCCTCCCCATGACCTCTGCCCACTCACTGTGACCTCCACCCTGTGACCTCCACCCCTACCTATGATCTCTCCCCCTCCCTTTGACCCCTGCCCCCTCTCCATGACCTCAACCCCTCCCCGTGTCCTCCACTTCCTTCCTGTGACCCCTGCCCCTCCCTATGACCTCCACACCTCCACATGACCTCCATCCTCTCCCCATGACCTCTACCACTCCCCATGACCTCCACCCCATGACCTCTGCCCCCTCCATGACCTCCACCCCTCCCATGACCTTCACCCCTCTCCCTGTGATCTCTGCCCTCTCCACATGACCTCCACCCCTCCCTGTGACCTCTACCCCTCCCTATGACCTCTACCCCTCTCCATGACCTCCACCCTCTCCACATGACCTCCACCCCACCCCATGACTTCTGCCCCATGACCTCTGCACCTCCCCATGACCACTGCCCCTCCTTGTGACCTCTGCCCCTCCCCATGACCCCCACCTCTCCCGTGACCTCCACCCCTCCCGTGACCTCCACCCCCTCCACGTGACTTCCACCCCTCCCCATGACCTCCACCCTCCACCCCCTCCCCATGACCTCCAACCCCCCGTGACCTCTGCTCTCTCCCCGTGACCTCCGCCCCTCCCCGTGTCCTCCACTAGGAACCTGAGCTCCGCAGACGCGGGCCGCCAGACCATGCGCAACTACACGGGGCTCATCGACTCGCTCATGGCCTACGTCCAGAACTGTGTGGCGGCCAACCGCTGTGACGACAAGGTGAGTGCGGGCCCAGAAGGCCCTCAGAGCCACTTGCCCACCCGCACTCCGCACACCTGCGCGGATGGGCAGAAGGGGAGACAGAGGCGGGAAGGGGGACAGAGGCTGCAGTCCATCCACATGGCAGGAGGAGAGAGCCGGCCCCGGGGGGCTGGCTGGGCACCGCGACCCCCGGGTCCTGCACGTGCTTTCCCTGGAGGGGACTCCATCTCCCGCTCGTCCGTCGTCAGTGGCCACAGGCCTCAAGAGAGAGCCGGCCCCAGGGCACCGGCGAGGGGGTGGAGGTCACAGTGAGAGGTTGAGGGCGTGGGGGAGAGGAAGGAGGGGAGAGAGGACAGAACGGAAGAGGGAAGCAGGTGGGGCCCCAGGAAGGAGAGAGAGACCTTTTGGGCGGGGAGGTCCTGGCCCTCGGAGGCTTTGAGGAGGAGTTCAGGGTCGCTCCTGCAGGCTGTGTCTCCAGAGCCAGGCTGGTTGTGGGCACACTGGCCGAGGCAGCAGAGACGGTGGCCGCAGCCTGTGCCTGCCGCCAACCAGGCCTCCCGTAGTGCCTACTGGGGGTCATCTCCCCAGGAAGCAGGTGACTTTGGTCCCATTTCAGAGCTGAGGAAACTGAGGCCCAGAGCGGCCAGGCAGGTCACTGGTGCTCACACAGCCACAGGGGCAGGGCAGCACACTCAGTCCCGGGCGGCCAGGAGGGGGCCTTCCCGGCCGAGCCAGGCGCTGGGGGGCGGGCGGAGGCTCAGGCCACCTCTGCTCGGTCCCCAGTCAGTGGAGAACTGCATGTGCGTCCTCCACAACCTCTCCTACCGCCTGGACGCCGAGGTGCCCACACGCTACCGCCAGCTGGAGTACAACGCCCGCAATGCCTACACCGACAAGTCCTCCACCGGCTGCTTCAGCAACAAGAGCGACCGCATGACGGTGTGTGCCCGTGGCCCCGGCCCCGCTGCCCTGTCCACCCCGCCTCTGCCCCCGGAGCCCGAGACGGGCCCCCAGGGAGGGCCCCTGCCCGCCTGGCCGTGGGCCCCGCTGCACCAGGAGTGGGAAGGGCCACCTCTCGCCCACGACACAGGCCCTGTGTGCTCGGGGCAAAGGAGCCAGAGCTGCTTGCTGGCAGGCCTCCTCTCCCCCGTCTTCTCCCTCGTTCCCGATGGGGGAGCACAGCCTGGCGCCCACTGCCTCCTGAGCCCCCAGGTCTCCCCAGAAGCAGAGAGATGCTGGGGAGAAAGGGCTGACCGCCTTCTCTGGGCAGGCTATGCAAGCCAGACCCTGCACCACCCCTGCTGGCCGGGGAGTAAGGGAGGCATCCCCATGTGAGGGGCACAACCTCACTGCGGGAGGCGGGGGCCCAGCTGGCGGGGAGCACAGACGGCTGTGTGCCCGCCGGGAAGGCGGAGGGCCTGGGGGAGGGGGCAGCGGGCACTCCCTCCTCTGGGAACCAGGATGCTGAGACCAGAGGAGCAGGGTGCGTGGGTTCAGCCCTGCAACCTTCCTCTTGTCCCCAGAACAACAACTACGACTGCCCGCTTCCCGAGGAAGAGCCCAACCCCAAGGGCAGCAGCTGGCTGTACCACTCGGACGCCATCCGCACCTACCTGAACCTCATGGGCAAGAGCAAGAAGGACGCCACCCTGGAGGCCTGCGCGGGCGCCCTGCAGAACCTGACCGCCAGCAAGGGGCTGGTGAGCGCCCCTGCCTCACCCCACCTGTCTGTCCACCCGGGTCTGACCCTGGCTGCCCCTTCCCACCAGCCTGCCTGAGTCAGGGAGGGACGTGCGCTGGGCTCCGGGCCAGGCCCGGAGCAGCTGAGGGGGCTGGAACCCCCAGCCGCACTGGATTCTATCTGTGCTGTAGGATCCTCTCTGCCTCCTGGCTCCCAGCCCGGACTGGGCTCAGGCTGTGCTGGGAGCCAGGCACAGGTGAAGGGTCTCCTGCGTGCTGAGAGGACAGAGGTGGACATAGAGGGCTTGGGGTGTGGGCAGGTCCAGCGAAAAACGTGGCAGAACTGGGGGAGAGTTGAGGCCAGAGGCAGTTTGGGGACATGATGGAGTCAGGGAGGGTGGGAGGCAGGCCTGCAGCTGCCCTTCCACCCTCTCTGCTCAGGATGGAAAGGTCGGGCGGAAAGGGATGAGGGTGAGCTCAGGGTCAAAGGGGACCCCCCCACACTGTTAGAGGATGAGTCTGGACAAAGTTATGGCCAGCGTGGCTTTCCCGCCAGTGGCCCGGAACGGCTGCCGTCCTCTCAGGGACCCCGGGTTGCATCTCTATGCAGCACAGGCCCATTTGTCCACCCTCGACTCGATGCACAGTCAGCACAGAGGCCGCAGGCCTGCAGGAGACGGGCGGCCCTTCTTTAGGTGGCGGGTACCCTCGATCCCAGGTTTCACGTGACCAGATAGTGCTGGGAAGCGGGAGGGAGGCCGGGCGGTGGCCACGGGCACCAGCCACTCCTGGGAGTTGATTCTGGGCCCCTCCCACGGAGGACAAGGGGCAGGGACAGCCCTCACCAGACCCACCGGGCTCAGGCTGCCCCCTGCGAGCCACAGGTGCATTTGCCTGGGGGATTGTTCTGTAGCCTCCCAGGTGGGAGCAAACGTGAGTCTGTCTGTGCTCCCAACACAGAAGAGGAAGTTCTGGGGTCCCTGAGGGTGCGGTTCCTGGCCCCCTCCTGCCTGCTGTGGGCCTAGGGAAGCCCAGCGAGGGCCTCACATATCCTCTTTCTCAGATGTCCAGCGGCATGAGCCAGCTGATCGGGCTGAAGGAGAAGGGCCTGCCCCACATCGCCCGTCTCCTGCAGTCTGGCAACTCAGACGTGGTGCGGTCCGGAGCCTCGCTCCTGAGCAACATGTCCCGCCACCCTGCGCTGCACAGGGTGATGGGTGAGTGCCCCCGGGGCTCGGGCCCCCCCCCCCCCGCTGGAGGGACCCCCACTCTCCAGAGCCTGCTGGAAAGTCCCCCTCTGACCTCTCCCTGGGGGAGCATCCCGGAGAGGGAAGCTGGCCCAGGAGAGGCTTTGGCGTAGGAAGGGGCAGGTCACCTGGGTGGGGAGCAGGTGCGTAGGTTCCATCGGGTCACCAGCCTTGAGTGGGAGGTACCTGGCTGGGAGCCTAGCTGAGGGCGGCCTAGGACTGGACCCACAGGATCCCTCAATCACCGACCCCATACCCGCCCCTCCTTTCTCTCCCAGGGACCCAAGTGTTCCCAGAGGTGACCAGACTCCTCACCAGTCACACTGGCAACACCAGCAACTCGGAGGACATCCTGGCCTCGGCCTGCTACACCGTGAGGAACCTGATGACCTCCCTGCCAGGCATGGCCAAACAGCACTTCTCCAGCAGCATGGTCAACAACGTCATCAACCTGTGCCGCAGCAGGTGGGTGGTGGGGTCTGCAGGTGGGGGGAACTGCAGGTGGGGAGCCTGCAGGTGGAGGAACTACCAGTGGGGGAACCATAGTAAGGGAACTATAGGTGGGGGGGACTGCAGATGGGGTAACTCCGGGTGGGGGCCTGCAGGTGGGGGAACTACCAGTGGGGGAACCATAGGTGAGGGAACCATAGGTGGGGGGGACTGCAGATGGGGGAACTCCAGGTGGGGGAACCATAGGTGAGGGAACCATAGGTCGGGGGGACTGCAGATGGGGGAACTCCAGGTGGGGGGACTGCAGGTGGGGGGGTGGAGGGGGCAGGGCAGCAGGGCTGCAGCAGCAGCAGGCGGCGTGGAGGATGGCGGGGCCCCGTACAATGGGAATGGGCGGGGAGGCCCAAAGGAGGGAGGTTCCAGAAGCTGAGGCCTAACTCTCAGGCCCCGGGCAGCACCCGTCCCGGCCGGGAACTAAGGGACACTGAGTCCCGTGGACCCCCAGGAGGCATGCAGCAGCAGCCCCAGCTGTGCAGGACTTATCCGGTCCATGGAGCTCTGTCCTCCCAGGACAAGGCCAAGGGACAGGACGGGGACCCCAGAGAGGCCTCTGAGTGGGCAGTGGGGTGTGCCTATTGTGAGGCGTGCCCACCAGCGGGGCTGCCCCACGGGGAGTGAGGGGGAGAGGGGCAGAGGGTTGGCTCATCCGCCGGTGGCCAGTCTCAGCCCCCGGTGAACTTCCGCCCCACAGCGCCTCCCCCAAGGCTGCGGAGGCCGCCCGCCTCCTCCTGTCCGACATGTGGTCCAGCAGGGAACTGCAGGGCCTGCTCAGGCAGGTAAGGCCTCACCCCCGGGCCGAGGGAGAGCCCGCCCACTCTCGGGAGGGAGAGGCCGGCCCCTCGTGACGGGCTGAGGGGGTGCGGCGGGCGGGGCTGTCGAGGAAGTGTGCTGGGGGCAGCCTCTGAGCCCGGGGACGCCCGTGGCGCCTGCCCTGGTGTCTCACGCAGCTGCTGTCTCCTGCAGCAAGGTTTCGATAGGAGCATGCTGGGGACCTTAGCCGGGGCCAACAGCCTCAGGAACTTCACCTCCCGATTCTGAGAGGGGCCGCCCGCACGTTCAGCTTGCAGGTGAGAATCACCCCCTCCGGGGCAGGGGCACCTCCAGGCTCCCTGCCGCAGTCCTGGCCAGCCTCAGAGAGAGAGGCCCGGCCCTGGTCCCCAGGGACGCAGAAGTAGGCTCCGGTCTGTCTGATATAGGGTCTGTGAGGACTGCCGTGTAGACTGCCTGGTCAGCGAATGTCCGACACAGGACATTCAGCTCAGTTCAGTCCAGTTGCTCAGTCATGTCCGACTCTTTGCAACCCCATGGACTGCAGCATACCTGGCCTCTGTGTTCATCACCAACTCCCAGAGTTTACTCAAAGTCATGTCCATCGAGTCAGTGATGCCATCCAACCATCTCATCCTCTGTCGTTCCCTTCTCCTCCTGCCTTCAATCTTTCCCAGCATCAGGGTCTTTTCAAATGAGTCAGCTCTTCCCATCAGGTGGCCAAAGTATTGGAGCTTCAGCGTCAGTCCTTCCAATCAATATTCAGGACGGATTTCCTTCAGGATGGACTGGTAGTATCAACAGGCCAGAGGCCTGGACAGAACTGCCGGGCACGTTGTTCGCTGCACAGCCCCGGTGGTACCACTCAGGTGGACTGCAGTGTGAACGGCACCCCAGCGCTGAAACAATATGTGCTTCTGCGTTTGGGCGTCTGCAGTTCACCTCTGCTTCTTAGAGGCCACTGTCCAGTCTCTGCAGCATGCCTAGTGTGGACAAACTTGTTTCCAGCTGACAATTCTAGGGACCAAAAACTCAGATCCAGCATCCCTGACAAGGGCTCCTAAGCCTTAACCTTCCCAAGCTCACCTGGCGTGCTTGCTCAACCACGCACGCCTGGTCCCAACCCCAGCAGTCCTGACTCTGGCTCCAGAGTGAGGTCCAGGAAAATACATTTTAAACAAGCATCCCAAGGGATTAGGGCCACGTTTAGATGCTCAGACTGGCCTGGTCAGCCCTGGAGGGTCAGCGGAGGTGGCTCCACCTGTAGAAAGCCAGGCATGAGGACAGGGCCTTCTGAGTTGAAGGGACTTCTGGGCACCCCAGTGGCCCGGGGCATGCTGGTGGGGCAGGGGCCGCAACTTCAATCCAGACAAAGGTGCCTTCAGACCTCAGACTGCCCGCCTCCTGGCAAATGCGTCCCAGCAGCACAAGGACGGGCACAGAGCCGAGCCCAGTCCCGGCGCCTGACACACGCGGTCCACCGCCAGGGTGGACACGTGGGCGTGGGGGGGTTCTGGTCCAATGCACGCAACCTGCGAACGTCTCAGGGGTGGCCCTGACCCCCGGCTTGGGCTTGTCTGTGTGGACGCGCTGGGAGGGGACAGCTGGTGAGACCGGGGTGCTCACTGGAGGCTTCTCCTTTTCCAGATGTGATCCGACCAGCTGAGCAGACCTGGGCCTTGCTGCGGGCGTGTCTGTCCACCTGCACAGTGTTTGGAGATGTCCAAAGCCAGCCGAGAGCACACTGGGACGCTGCGGTGGATGAAAATATTTTTAGATTCTTTCTTTTCCTTGGGGAACTGACAGGCAGTGGGGGTGGGGGAGGGGAGCCTGGGCTTTCTTGAGTTAAGGGGGCTTATGTCTTGATGTTAATACTTCTTTCGCTGAGAAACGGTATATATACATATGTATAGTGTGTGTGTGCATGCGCGTGTGTGTGTGCGTGCGTGTGGAAGGCAGGCCCTGCAAGTGCAGGGCTGGGTGAGCTGCGGGCTGAGCTCATAGACGCAGGTGACCTGTGCTTGGGGTTTTGCTCCCTGTCATCCTGAAGTGTGGGTGCCGGGCCCTCAGCAGCACCAGGCCCATGGGGAGTCCTGCAGGGTCGGGGTGGGGGAGTGACTGGGGCTGGGGCTCACCCCCTGCCACCCACCCCAAGAGGCGGCTTTGCAGGAAGGGAGGTTGGCGGGGCTCAGTGTATCTCCTGGGAAATTTGGCATGGCCGTGCGGCTCTCCCACGGGGCCCGGGGCCGGGGCTGGGTGGCCGTGGGGTCTGCTGGATGGGCCGGGACAGGCAGGCTGGCTTTGTGGCGTGCAGTCTGCCCGGAGAGTAGGTGCCGGGGGCGGCCAACCATTCCTGCAGGCCGTGTACCCATCAGAGCAGGCTCACCTGGGAGCCCTCGCCTACAAGGGCGATTGATCCACGTGTTGGGGAGGAAGGAGGCAGAGTGCTATCAATGCCCGCGAGCGGTGGGAGACTGGCGGCGCCGTCCTCGTGTTCCCAGCAGAGGAGCTGGCCTGGGTGGGCCAGGGGTCGGCCCCCTGGGTCCCGAGACCTGCTGAGACCCCAGCGAGGCAGGGTTTCGGAGGAAGGCACTTGGCTAGGAAAGGGAGCCGTCAAGTCAGGGATCAGCCAGAGGCCGCCTTGCCTTCCCTGATGCCCAGCTGCCCGTGACAACTGCAGAGAGTATGATGAGGAGCCTGCCAGGGGCACTGGCCACCCCAGACCCCCAGACTTGTATGAGCGTAGAGCAGGCCCCGGAGAGGGGCTTGAGAAGGGCGCCCCGTCTGCGGCGGAGACAGGGCAGGCCTCCTGGCCGCAGCCCCCCTGCCCAGCGGCAATTGGCCTCCTGGCCCTGCCCGCCTCATACCTCCTCCCGCCACGTGTCCCCCAACCAGCCCCACTGCTCACCCTGGCAGTCAGACCCCGGCCCCGAGAACCCCCTGCCGGAGTCGACAGCTGGACAGGCCAGGCCGGCGCAGACCCGTGACGGCGGGCCACACGGCCGGTGTTCTCTGCTGCTCGGCTCTGTGCCGCGTCTGCCCCGTCCCCCGTGATGCAGGCTCGTCTCCTCTCAGGCCCACGGGGAGCTGGTCCCAGAAGACC
Source organism: Tragelaphus eurycerus (assembly GCA_935064755.1). Classification (NCBI taxonomy): domain Eukaryota; kingdom Metazoa; phylum Chordata; class Mammalia; order Artiodactyla; family Bovidae; genus Tragelaphus; species Tragelaphus eurycerus. Next base: position 1,173,086 of record CAKXYN010000100.1, on the reverse strand, counting down.
GTCCCCTCTGCCACTCCAGAGCCCCGGCAGAGTTTGTTTTCTCCAAGAAACACACGAGGAGCCAGGCGGTGTTGCCAACCCTTAGGATACATCAGTGATGAGAGACCACACCCCATCCACGTGGCCCACATTGTCCTGGAGGAAAGAGGGGGTCCGGGGTCCCCACCTTTAGGGGTCCCCAGGGAGAGAGCGCTGCCCAGTCCAGTCAGGGCTAGAGGGAAGGAGTCGATGACCAGGGGGTCTGTGGCAGTGCCAGGGAGGGCCCCCGCCTCTGCCGAGGGGGTGGGCGGCGTTTCAGTGGGCCGGGTGGACAGTCAGGCCAGGCCCGGTTTGGCCATCTCTCTCATGACTTCTGCGGTCAGCTGGTCAGACTTGTCATTTCACAAGAGGCAGACCTTGGCAGGGTGGGTGGTGCTGTAGATGAGGCTCTAGAGAAGGAGCTTGGGGTCTGCAGGCCCAGCTTGGGCTGGAAGGACATGTTGGCTCGATGCCCAAAACAGGGCGCTCCAATGCAGGGTCAAGTGGGGGAGGGCGCAGACCATGGGGGTCTCCCTATGCAGCCCCAACCCAGGGCTTAAGGCAGACGGGCCACTGGCCAGCAGACCCGCTGGGTGGGCCCAGCCCGGCAGCACAGACCCAGCTGCTCCTGTCTGCCCGGGGCCGAGCGGAGCGAGGGGCAGGGGAGGGAAAAGGGTCCCTCTGCAGCCTGCTCCTGTCCCCCGCTCTGTGTCTGTGGGAGAACCGGGTGCTGGCCAGGCCTGTCTCCCTGTGGGGTACACTGTGTGTTTGCTTTTTTGGAAACATAGGGAATCAATAAACTGCTGGCGTTTCTTTGAACATTGTTGAGAAGTGGATTACTGGGGCGCCGCTGAGGCCCCAGGGGCCACTCACGCTTCCCTGTGCCAGGCGAGGACTCGGAGGCCCAGACTCTGTGGCAGCCCTTATTGTACAGATAAGTCCCCTTTGGGAGGGGACAGATGCGCCCAACTTCACACAGGTTGTCCAGGGAAGCACACCCAGGCAGGCCCCTGGGAAGCGGACCTCAGAGCTGAAAGAGGAGCTTGCATTTCCTGAAGGCCTGTGCTCCCCGGGTCCTGCAGGATGGGCTGGGGGCCGCCACCCCCAAGAGGCCCACGAGGGACAGGACAGACACAGGGGACTTCCTGAGTCACAGGGCGGAAGCCCCAGGTGGTGGCAGGACCCGTGGCTGTGGGCTCCCCTGGCTGGAGGGGCCTGGGAAGGCTTAGGGCAGGCTGGAGAAGGACCCTTCCCTGCCTGGGAGGGCGGTGACCTTTCCAAGCCTGTGACCCTGAGCCCTGAGTCATCCCTCAGTTGGGGACACTCAGCAAGGCCGGGGAGGGCAGCTCTGGGGGAGGACCACCTGTCTGTGGCCCAGAATCTTGACACTCTGGGTCTGGAGCCTCCAGAACGTGAGATCAGACTGCAGAGTCGAAGTCAGTACATGCTTAATCGGTGAACTGCCATTAGAGCAAGGGCTTCCCAGGTGGCTCAGTGGTAAAGAACTGCCTGCAACGCAGAAGACGCAGGTTTGAACCCTGGGTGGGGAAGATCCCCTGGAGGAGGAAATGGCAACCCACTCCAGTATTCTTGCCTGGAGAGTCCCATGGACCCAGGAGCCTGGCAGGCTGCAGTCTCTGTGTGAACAGGCACTCACACATTAAAGCAAAGTGTACACATGAGAAAGCACACAGCTGCAGGGCGGGCAGCTCTGTGGACCTCCACCCGCCAAGCGCTGGCCCGCAGGTCAAATTCAGAAAGTGAGCAGCTCCCCTAGGCCCTCGGGCCCCCCACCACGTGACCGCCCTTCACTTGGCTGTAAACAGGAGGCGCTTGGGCTCCCCCAGGGCCCCGTCCTCTGCCGCTCTGTACCATGGGCGCTGCTGTGAGACGGCCTGTCCATGACGACCCTAAGGTGCAGACGCAACGTGGCCTGCTGTCCTCAGGCCAGTGTGTTCGACCGTGGAGACCACGTGGCGAGCGCCTCCCTGCCCGGGAGTGCCTGGAGGTGACATGATGTCGGAAAGTACGGCCAGCTGTCAAGGACTCTGATTCCACTGGAGGTGGTGCGTTCGATGTGTGCGCTGCCAGAGCGGCTTAACCCAGCCGTGTCCGGTCAGCAGGGTGCAGGCCCTGCTGGCCTCTTGGAGAACTTTCTGATGAGAGTGCAACGTTCTGCGGGGCCAGAAACAGACTGGACTACGGGGGAAGGGTCTGTGGAGCCCTGAGCCCGAGTCTCCCAGACCTCACGTCCAGGCTGCCCGTGGCACGTCCACCCTATGCCAGAAAGCTGGTCCCTGGAACCCAGGCTGCCCTGGAGACACCACAGGCCTCAAGCATCACCTCCTGGAACGCAGGGCCTTCTGCTGCCCTGCACGGCCGGAGAACGAGCGAACGGAAGTTAGTTATCCTTCGTTAGCAATGGGCTTTTACTGAGGGGCCACAAGACAGCTCTGTGACCTTGCAAAGCCTTAGGGTATTCCCTTTCTTCACTCTAGTGAGACGGGCAGAGCTCAGGGCACTAACGTCCAATTCAGAGATGAGGACAGGGAGGCCCAGGCAGACCAGCCCAGAGCCACCAGCACGGCCGGGTATGTCATTCTGAACCTTCCCAGCCTCACGTCCCTGCACTCTGGGGCCCGGTGTTGTCCTGGAGGAGCGCTGGGCTGTGGGACGGGGACACGTGGAGGAGTGGCCACATGTTAATCACCTAAATCTTCACAGCGATGCCACAAGGTGGGCATGAGCACTTCCAGTTCACAGATGAGACTGGCTCAGAGAGGCTGTGTCGCTTGTCCAAGGTCACACCGCTAGTAGGTGACAGAAGGTGAATGAGGTCGGAGGCCAGACCCCCGCTGCTCCCTCTCTTTAGCAGCACGTGAACAGCACTTGCCCACCATCAGGCCAACTCCCGGCCTGCCCTCCGGGAACCCTGTGAGCCTGAACCTCAGCCCTCACCCATCCCAGCTCCTGGCCAGGCCCCTGGGGGCACCCACACTGGGTGCCCAGACCCTACAGCCTCCCGCCTCCACCCCTGCCCTCTGCAGGAGGCCCGAGGAGGCCCGGCCTTGCCAGCTCCACTCCATCCAATTCCCGTGCCAGCAAGAGTCCAGGCCGGGGTTCCCAGAAACTGCTCCAGCCCCAACATGCCCTGCCCTCTGGCCCTCCGGTGGGACACACACCCGGTTACGGCCAGCAGGGCTGCCCGCTCCGGGGCCAGTGGTGGACTGGGGAGAAAAACCACATCTGAGACTCAAAACGAAAGCTAGTGAGGACGACCTGCCCCACCAGCCCTGGGCGAGGCTGCCCCACCCCATGGCCTCTGTCCAGAGGGGCTGCGGAGGAGCCCCCAGACTCAGCTTACCCCTCCCAAGAGAGCCCCACATGAAAGCCCCAGTGACTGGTACGTGTGTGTGTGTGCACGCATGTGTGTGTGTGCATGTGGGAGGCGTGCATGTGTGTATACGCTGTGTGTGCATACATGTGTGCATGTGCACGTGTGTGCATACACTGTGCCTGTGTGTGTACATGTATGTGTGGTCATGCATGTGTGTGCGTGTGCATGTAATTAGATTAGCATTTCCCAAGGTTATTCCCACAAGACCTTCATGGGTGCTAAGTGACAAAGGGAATCTAAGTTTCAGAAAATCTGGGCTACGTGAGGTTAAACGGCAGTCTTCACTCAGGAGCCCACGTGTGGACGAGTGTGGTAGCAGAGAGAGGAAGAGAAGGTTGGGGTGACCTGAGCCCCACCCCACCTTGCTGACCTTCAGGGAGCCAGTCTGGGCCACACTCAGTCGACCTGAGCCCAGGTAAAGGGAGATTCTGGGGTCCCAGACAGAGGCCCCCCTGGAGCACTTTAGCAGTGACCCCTGGGCGTGGCCTGGGGACCCTCGGCCTCAGCTGACCCAGCCCCACGGGCGGCCTCGAGGTGGAGTCAGCATGTCCAGCCTCCAGCAAATAGGAGAGGCTGGTGGGCAGCCTTCTGTCGAATGGAGGTTCGGGGTGGGGCCCGAGCAGCCCTCATCGCTGTTCACAAAATCTGAGACGCCCCCCACCCCCTGCCCCAGTCAGCTCGACCAGCTGACGCAGCCTCCCAGAATGTCCATCTTGTCAGCTGGAACCACGAGAGTGACCTGCTCGCTAGGTCTCAGGCTATAACTGCTTGTGGTTAAATGATTAATGACCCTGAGCGTTTGTGTTCCCACCAGCCCCTGGGTGGGCCGCCATGTGTGGGCCACACCATGCTGAATCCCTTCCCAGTCCAGGAAGGCTTCCTGGAGGAGCAGGCCTGCAGGAGGGGGGAGACTGGAGGGGAGACTCCAGGAAGCAGAGCTGGAGCTGCAGAATAAGAGGCATGTGGGAGAGTCTGACAGTGAGGTTGTCAGGGGACCAGCCTTGGAGCGGGCCAGGGTGGGAGGCGCAGACAGGCCAACGAGCCGGCCTAGCCTGCCCCACCCCCCAGGCCCACAGGGAGGGTGACAGTGATTCAGGCACAAGGCTGGGGACCACACCCGGGTGAGCCCCAGTTTCTCGGAAGAGGGGTGTGCCTCCACGGCTGGGGGCTGCAGGGGAGGCAGGCGGGCTGACTCACGCCAGGTCCCTCTTCCCATGAGCAGAGGTGCCAGGCGTGCCTAGGACGGGGAGGGTGGGTGGGGGGAGGGGCCTGCCCTGTGCCCCAGGCCGCTAGACTGGAACCTAAGCTGGGGGCAGAGGTGGAAGGGGGTGGGCACCCCGGAAGGAGGAGGACGCGGTATTTGAGATGCCAGCAAACACTGCCAGGCTCGCAGATCCAAACAAGCTCCTTCCATCCTCACAACGACCAGGGGACTGCTCACGGCACCCCACCCACAGGCAAAGAAGCGGAGACACAGGAAGGTCACCGAGCAAGTGGGTGACAGACTGGGATTAATCCAGGCTGCCCGGCTTCAGAGGCTGCTCCGCTAACAACAGGATGTGGGGCACAGGTGGCCCCCACCCCACCCCAGGTAATGGCCCAGCAGGTGCAGGGCTGGGTCTGAAGGCCAGAACAAGTCTCACTGTCGGCTGGCAAAGCGGCCATTCTCCTTCCAGGGAAACCTACTTTCCTCCTGGTCCCCCCGAATAGTCCACTCAGGGCCTGCAGCCCAGGCCCCTCCACCAGCTGAAAACTGTGCCTTTCCAGGACAGACTCCGCAGGGCACCAAACAGCCAACTGCCCTGCCCCAGGGCCCCCGAGTTTCATTCCCTTTCCCAGCGGCAAGACTCTCTGCCCTTTTGACAGGCCCTGGGGATGGGTGGCCCATCCAGTACCCAGCCTCGACTCCCTGGGAATAAACAGTCATTCATTCATTCAACAAAGGGTTACTGAGCATGCCAGCCACGCTGTGTGCTACATGCCAGCCTGTATGCCAGCCACGCTCTTGATGCTGGGGATTCACATGGGAATTCAGCAAAAAAGATAAATCCAGAATCTCTGAGCAGTTACAGCGAATGGAGAGAGACAGCAGAGAGACAAGACAAAGGGCGAGAACCCAGTGTGGAGAAGACAGCGCAGCAGGGGAGGCAGCTTCCGAGCCCGCGGCGCCGCCCCTCCGAGAGGCAAGGCTTCCCCACCAAAGGAGAGTCTCACTTTCATCTCAACAAGGGCTCCCACTGCACCCAGGGAGCCTCTGCCCTGTGGGCAGAAGTTCTGATTAAGGCCCCACTCGGCCTTGGTTCAGCAGTTACATCTTACAACAGTCATATCTTAGTTACGAAGACTGCATCCCAGTCCTCCTCACACACCAGCCTCCCTTTCAAGTCCAGCTCCCCCTCCCCTCTGTCAGCCGGGTAGACCTCTATGTCTATGTCTATGTACACATGCCTGTGCACCTGGGTGTGTGTGCACATGTGAGCATGTGCCTGGGGGTTTGTGTGCATGTGAGCATGTACCTGGGGGTGTGTGTGCATGTGAGCGTGTGCCTGGGTGTGTGTGCATGTCAGTGTGTACCTGGGTGTGTGTGCGCATGTGAGCGTGTACCTGGGCGTGTGTGTGCATGTGAGCATGTACCTAGGGGTGTGTGTGTGCATGTGAGTGTGTGCCTGGGCGTGTGTGTGCATGTGAACGTGTACCTGGGGGTGTGTGTGCACATGTGAGCGTGTACCTGGGTGTTTGTGTGCATGTGAACGTGTACCTGGGTATGTGTGTGCACATGTGAGCATGTACCTAGGGGTGTGTGTGCACATGTGAGCGTGTACCTGGGTGTTTGTGTGCATGTGAGCGTGTGCCTGGGTGTGTGTGTGCATGTGAGCATGTACCTGGGGGTGTGTGTGCACATGTGAGCGTGTACCTGGGTGTTTGTGTGCATGTGAGCGTGTGCCTGGGCGTGTGTGCGCATGTGAGCGTGTACCTGGGGGTGTGTGTGCACATGTGAGCGTGTACCTGGGTGTTTGTGTGCATGTGAGCGTGTGCCTGGGCGTGTGTGTGCATGTGAGCGTGTACCTGGGGGTGTGTGTGCACATGTGAGCGTGTACCTGGGTGTTTGTGTGCATGTGAGCGTGTGCCTGGGAGTGTGTGTGCATGTGAGCGTGTACCTAGGGGTGTGTGTGCACATGTGAGCGTGTACCTGGGTGTTTGTGTGCATGTGAGCATGTACCTGGGCATGTGTGTGCATGTGAGCATGTACCTAGGGGTGTGTGCGCACATGTGAGCATGTACCTGGGCGTGTGTGTGCATGTGAGCATGTACCTGGGGGTGTGTGTGCACATGTGAGCGTGTACCTGGGTGTGTGTGTGCATGTGAGCGTGTGCCTGGGCGTGTGTGTGCATGTGAGCGTGTACCTGGGGGTGTGTGTGCACATGTGAGCGTGTACCTGGGTGTTTGTGTGCATGTGAGCGTGTACCTGGGCGTGTGTGTGCATGTAAGCATGTACCTAGGGGTGTGTGCGCACATGTGAGCATGTACCTGGGCGTGTGTGTGCATGTGAGCATGTACCTGGGGGTGTGTGTGCACATGTGAGCATGTACCTGGGCATGTGTGTGTGCATGTGAGCATGTACCTGGGTGTGTGTGTGCATGTGAGCGTGTACCTGGGGGTGTGTGGGCGCATGTGAGCATGTACCTGGCTGTGTGTGTGCATGTTAGCACGTACCTGGGTGTGGGTGTGTGCATGTGAGCGTGTACCTGGGGGTGTGTGTGTGCATGTGAGCGTGTACCTGGGGGGGTGCACATGTGAGCATGTACCTGGGCATGTGTGCGCATGTGAGCATGTACCTGGGTGTGTGTGTGTGTGTGCATGTGAGTGTGTACCTGGGCGTGTGTGCGCGCATGTGAGCGTGTACCTGGGTGTGTGTGTGTGCCCATGTGAGCGTGTACCTGGGTGTGAGTGTGTGTGCACATGTGAGCATGTACCTGGGCGTGAGTGTGTGTGCATGTGAGCATGTACCTGGGGGTGTGTGTGCGCATGTGAGTGTGTACCTGGGCGTGTGTGTGCATGTGAGCGTGTGCCTGGGCGTGTGTGTGCATGTGAGCATGTACCTGGGTGTGTGTGTGCATGTGAGCATGTACCTGGGCGTGTGTGTGCATGTGAGCGTGTACCTGGGTGTGGGTGTGCATGTTAGCATGTACCTGGGGTGGTGTGCATGTGAGCATATACCTGGAGTGTGTGTGTGTGTGCGTGTGAGTGTGTACCCGGGGGTGTGTTTATGTCTGGGTGTATACCTGGGTGTGTGTGCGCATGTGAGCATGTACCTGGGTGTGTGTGCGCATATGAGCGTGTACCTGGGTGTGGGTGTGCATGTGAGCATGTACCTGGGGTGGTGTGCATGTGAGCATGTACCTGGAGTGTGTGTGTGTGTGTGTGTGTGAGTGTACCCAGGGGTGTGTTTATGTCTGTGTGTATACCTGGGTGTGTGTGCGCATGTGAGCGTGTACCTGGGGGTGTGTATGTGCATGTGAGCGTGTACCTGGGTGTGGGTGTGCATGTAAGCGTGTACCGGGAGGGTGTGCATGTGAGCATGTACCTGGGGGGGTGTACATGTGAGTGTGTATCTGGGTGTGTGCACATGTCTGCATCGTAGTGTCCATCTGTCCACAGGTTCAGTGTCTGTCTAGACGCTCTCTCCCTGGTCTAAGACCTGGGACATGTCCCCTGTTGTGTCCCAGCTGTGACCCTGACAACAGGCAGCACCTGCAGAGGCTCTGTGCTCCATGCGTGCAGGTTGGGTTCATGGAAGGATGGACTTGAATGAATGAGCCTTGTGGTGTCAGCACTCAGCATGGCAGCCTGGTGCTCACACTGAGACCATGTGAGCGAGGCAGGATCTCAGCCTTTCTAGAGCCAAGTTGTTACGTTTCTAGTTTCCTTGTTCTGGTTGATTCAGCACCTTGGCAACTAGCCGAGATAACAGAGCTCTAATGTGCTGCTGTGACGGTATTTTCCCTCCCCGTCAATAGTTGATATTCAAATGGTCAAATCCCGCCCCAGACCCGCTGCCTGAGAATGCTCTCCTCCTCTGGCCACTCGCCATACGTGGAGGGACACTGGCCGCACAGATGACCAGGCCCAGCATGGATGAGAGAGATGAGGAAAGCAGCCCCACAGCCGAGAGGCGAGGCTGCTGCTAACGTGAGCAGGCACAGTGGAGACCCCGCGCTGGCCAGCCCCACCCCAGCTCAGCGCCCAGGAGCTGCCGAAGTTGGCAGCAGACAGACCTGAATGCTGGTCCACACATTCTCCCCCATCAGGACTGAGCGCTCACACACTCTGCTTCATAGAGTCAGAAATCATTCAAATATTTGTTGGCTAAAATACGGAAGCAATTTCTCTAAAATACGCTTTTCTTGGTCTCTATGCTGCTGCTGCTGCTGCTAAGTTGCTTCAGTTGTTTCCAACTCTGTGTGACCCCACAAACGGCAGCCTACCAGGCTCTGCCGTCCCTGGGATTCTCCAGGCAAGAGCACTGGAGTGGGTTGCCATTTCCTTCTCCAATGCATGAAAGTGAAAAGTGAAAGTGAAGTCGCTCAGTCATGTCCGACTCCTAGCGACCCCATGGACTGCAGCCCACCAGGCTCCTGTCTGGGATTTTCCAGGCAAGAACACTGGAGTAGGGTGCCATTGCCTTCTCCCTTGGTCTCTATAAGACACCCAATTTGGTAAAACGTGTACTGTGCAAATAATTTAAATTCATAATCAAAGCAGCCAAGGTCCTGCCTTGCCCGGCCGTGATGAGTCACCCAGCCTCTGTGAGCCTCAGCTCTGGTGCAGAGGGACTTTACCTGCAGGTCCTGGCTCGGAGTGCACCTGAGGTGCAGGTGCCCGGCCACAGAACAGTCCCCAGGTGGACCTAATGTCGCTTCCGTCACTGCAGAGCTGGCTTGGACGTTATGCCCACTGCTTACCACCACCCTGGACGGTAGGTAGGAGACGTGAGGCCGGAGGGGCGACTGTGTGTCACATTTAGATGGGAAAACTGCTTGTCCCAAAGTACCGAGCAGGAAAGGGCAACCCACTCCAGTAGTCTTGCTTGGAACATCCCACCTACGGAGGAGCTTGGCGGGATACAGTCCATGGGGTGGCAAAGAGTCGGACACGACGGAGCGACTTCAGTCTTTTTCAACCACCAGCAGAAATGAAGTGACCCCTCTGTTCGGCGCTTCTCGGCCCCTCAGGGCACCCCCTCCCAGCCCCGCTGTCCCCCCAGGGAGCAGCGCCCAGGCCCGGCGCCCGGCAGCGCGGGGGTGGGGCGGGCGCTTCGCGGGGAGCCGGGACGCGGTTTTCTGGGCCTTCAGTCCGAGCAGTTCAATTCCTGCAGCTGGGGGAGCGCTGAGACCTGGGCCGGGGGCGGGGGGGGGGGGGGGGGGGGGCGGGGAGGGCCGGCGTCGGGAGGGCAGGCCCGGACCCGTCTCGGAATCACGCGCCCAGAGCCGGGGCCTCAGCGCGGGGCGAGGCCTGCGGGAGGAGGGCTGCCCTGGCAGGGGGCGCGGAGACAGAGGCGCTCGCTCCGTCTGGCCGGACGGTGACGCGGAGTCTGGGGGCTATGGGGTCTCCCCATCCGCTTGGGTCTGGACCCTGTGCCCGAGGCCCTCTGCGTGCTCTTCCCCCTCCGAGACCCCCCGCCGCTGGGCCGAGGGCGCTCCCGTGTGGTCGCACTCACGTGAGGCCCGGCCCCTGAGCGGTGCCGCTCCAGTCCTGCTGAGCCAGAACCTGGCTGGTGTCTCGTCGGCGGCATAGCGTATCTCAGATAGAACCCACACAGCCGGCTGTCTGGGTCCACCTGACCCAGCTCCGGGGACCCCAACGCCTTCCCTGAGAACCGCCCAGGGGCCCTGGGAAGGAGCCCTGATGGCCCCTGAGGTGGGGACGGTGCTTGGGCCCCCCACATTTGTAAGGAACAGGAGTCAAAATGCAATGTCAACCGACGGAGGGGACATCCTTTCGAGTTTATTTTTAGTGAAATAAAACACACGTCCCAGCCCATCCCCATGATCACCAACTGAAGTGCCTGCTCCTGAAGAATCAGATTCCCCCACCTTCTGCACCCTCACCACCAGCGCTAGAACTCTGCTTCTTGTGAAACCAAAGTGCCACAAGCACGGAAGTCTCACCCCACGCCTGCCCACTGCGCCCGGCACCAATGCCCGCTTTGACCCCCGAGTTGTCGAGCCCAGGACCCCCTGCTGCGGTAGAGCCCTGCAGTGTCTGCCAGCGGGCCGTTTAGGGAGAGCTCATCTCTGTCTGGGATCTGCCTGTGTGCATCTGAAGACGCTTCTCTCAGGGACACGGTGCACAAGGAGGGCCGTGCAGCTACAGATGAGCCGGTCCCGCCCAGCTGCCCGTTGGGCCCCTGTCCACCCTCCGGGGGGACATCACCCTGTCCTCTATCCCCCTCCGGGGCTCAGCCTCACCTGCCTCACCCGTCCCCCTGGCACCCAGGGGTGTTGTCTGAGTGAGGCTCCTCGGACGCCTGTGCTCTGCCCGCTCCTTCCCGATGCTGGGGAGGGGCTGCTGGCCTGTGGCCTCTACTTGTGTGGCAGGAAGGACCCTGCAGAATGTGTGCTGTGACCCCAAGAGCAGGGGGCCCACGCAGGACACAGGGGCCCTCACAGGTGCTCAGGCTGATGTGGAACGGCCCACAATCCCACTCAGGAGGGCGCGGGGGCCTGGGACCCCAGGGGCCTGTCCGGCCTGGAGCTTGGAGAGCCCGTGCTCACGGGCTCCGGAGTCTCCATGTCCCCTTCTCCCTCTGTCCTGTCTTTGAAAGCTGGAGAATGGCCTTTCCTGATCAGTGTCCACACCGTAGGCCTGGTCCCATCGATGTCAGGATTCTTCAATTTGGGCATCCTGGGATAGATCTAGGCTCTTTTAGGCCTAACGGAGGAACAGCTCACGAGCGGTAAACATTTTCAGATGAAACCAGTGTTCAGTGACCACCTCTTTCCTACTCGGTTGTTGATTTCCATGAGTCATAATTTTCCTGGTGTCAGATCTGTTGTGGGGATTATGGAAGAGCCAACATTTAAATCTTCGCCATCTGTGTATTTGTAGCTTCAGTATCATGAACGGGCCACAGTTTTCATGATTTGGGAAGAGTTATTGATTTCATGTTATCAGGTGAAGGATTTGCAATGACGATAGGCAGTTAAGATTACAATGATGGCTGGCAAACCTGTGCTCTGCTGAACTTCATGTTTCCGTAGGGAGGATCTTCAGGCCCAGGACATGCTGAAGGGCATCCATCTGTGTGACAGTTCTAGGTTAGGGGCCCGGTTTCCGCTCCTGAGACGTCTGGTTTGAATGCAAATGCTTCTCAAGTAATGCGGGTGATTAGCGTGACTGCCATCCTGACGAATGAGCCCAAAGATGAGACGTTTCCTGCTGTTTGTGGGTCAGGGTGGGCGGAGTAATGGAATGGCTCCCCGAGAGGCCGAGAAAGCGCTGCGCAATAAAGTCATATTCACAAATACACTTGTGAATTGTCCAGCCTGAGGAGGGTGGAAATCAGTGTGGGACGCGTCCTAGGACGGTGAAGACTGGTCCCACGACCTTCCAGAAAGTCAGACACAACTGAGTGAATGAACAACCACAGCAAAGGAAGTGTGCTCAGCACAGTGTGGGTCGTGGAGGATGATGTCCAAGGAGAACTGGCCGAGACGATTCCTGTTAAGCCACCTCCTGTACAAAGGAAAAGAAAGCCTGGAGCCCCTAATGCACTGGGAGTGCACGTAACATGACCTCCACGAGGGACTTCTCTGGTGGCACAGTGGATAAGACTCTGCCTGCCAGGGCAGGGGACTCGGGTTCAATCCCTGATCCAGGGAGACTCCACGAGCTGTGGGGCGGCTCACCAGTGCGCTTACTGGGCCTGTGGTCTGGGGCCCTCGCCCTGAAACAGGAGACACCGCGGTGGTGAGACGCCCGAGGACCACAGCTAGAGGGCAGGGGTACGCTGCTACCCCAGCACAACTTGTTCCATGGGTCAGTGTTTTAGAACAATGGGTGATAAACCATTTTGACTGGTTGATCTAAATTTTAATCACTCAGAGGTGCATTTATTCTAAAGGATCACCCTAACCAAAACTGACTTTTTAACAAAAAGACATTTTGTTTTATATTGGAGTATGGCTGACGAACAGTGCGGCAGAGGGACTCAGCCGTGCGTGCACTTGTGTCCATTCTCCCCAAACTCCTCTCCCGTCCGGGCCGATGCAGAACATTGAAGAGAGTTCCCGCTGCTGTGCAGTGGGTCCTTGTTGGGTATCCATTTTAAATACAGCAGTGTGAGTAAAATTTACCTCTTGAAATTGGCTTCCTGAATGTCTGCGCTCTCTTGAATTCTTTTTCGATGACCTCCGCTGGGACATGTCTTGAGGGGAGGTGATTTAGAGCCCCACAGGTCTTGTGACTGTTAAGCGCCCACCAGCAAAGGTTTTGTTCGTAGTGATGCTTTCTAAGGCCCACCTGACTTCACATTCCAGGATGTCTGGCTCTAGGTGAGTGATCACACTATCATGATTATCTTGGTCGTGAAGACCTTTTGCCACCTCATGTGAAGAGTTGACTCACTGGAAAAGACTCTGATGCTGGGAGGTGTTGGGGGCCAGCGTGAGGCGCTCCACCCATGGCAAAGGTCATGAGGAAGGAGGCTCGACCTACGCAAATGCGGGATTGAGCCTCAGGAGTCCCCCTGGAAATCCTCGAGCATCTACCCCCCAAACCAGAGTCTGCCTACTTTACTACTTTGTGTTCTCACCTACACCTGTGACTTTACAGGGGGCTATCCCCCACCACCTCTTTCAGAGAAGGAGTTAACTTAGAGCTCCAGTTAATAATAATTCCTGGGCGTGACAGGAGTGTGTTAACCTACAAACTCCTCTGAAGCTTCTCTAGCCTGCCTGACAGGCTTGTCCGGCCACATGTAATTGCTTACAGCCTCCCAACCGTGAGAGGCACGAGATGCTTTAAATCTTCTAAAAACAGGTTCCTTAGAGAAGTTAGAAAACTATTAGTATAAGTATAGTGGGCTGATTAGAAATTGTATTGATGAAGGGTTTTTTATTTGTTGAGCCAATGTTTGCTGCTAAGTCTCCACATCCCCTGCCCTTACACACATTAATGAATATATAGAAGAAATAAGTATTAACCTTTGATATTAATCACGTTAGACCTTAGGCTAGGTAAATTCTTTCCTTAATTAAAACCCACAACACCCTCACCCTATAGGAATGTAACTTTATCTGGTACCTTTGGAAGGTGGAGTTTGTTTTAAGAATAATCACCCCTGGAGAAATAAGTGTTGACTGACTGCTGTCACAAGGACAGGGTCATAAATTGTCAGCAGGCCCCCTGGCCAGAAGATGATGTAACACCCCTAAGACCTCTGTATACATCTGTATGAAGCACCTGACTTTGATAAAAGTCAGGACTGCTGACCCCGAGTGACTTTTGTATAACACCTCAGTGTATAGAAGTAAACTGGAAAATAAAGAATTGGGATCAGTTCCTCGAAAGACTGGTCTCCCCATGTCGCTCTCTCTCTCTCAAACTCTGGCCGAGTCTCCATCTGGAGCGCAGAGCCCGCCAAGCTTACTAATTATGCCTGGGCGTCTAAGATCCGACCGGGGAGGCCTCAGTGTCTCCCCTCCTTCCGGAGAATGGAAGGACGACTGCGGCCTACGTAAGTGGTGCAAACTTCTTGTCTTGAAGTTTTATCGGTTTCCCGCGGAAACCAAGCTACTCAGCCTCTTTTCTCCACTGAATTTTCCTACTGAGCTATCTTCATTCTATTCTCTTTATATCCTTAATTAACGTTTAATTAAGCAGTTGTTTCCTGATCCTCGCCGACACCATCCCTGCTTCGAATTCCCTGGACCAGCCAGGACTGGACCTCGGCAGGGAGGGATTAGGGGCAGGAGGAGAAGGGGATGACAGAGGATGAGATGGGTGGATGGCATCCTGACTCAATGGACATGAGTCTGGGTGAACTCCGGGAGTTGGTGATGCACAGGGAGGCCTGGCGTGCTGCGATTCATGGAATCAAAAAAGTTAAGACACGACTGAGCGACTGAACTGAACTGAACTCAAACTGAGCACAGGTTTTAAAGTTGTTGTTACAGCAAATGGCCACATGATGGCACCATTTCCCACTTTTTAATTTCATTTTTGTCTTGGAGTAGAGTTGGTCAATGGCACCCCACCCCAGTACTTTTGCCTGGAAAATCCCATGGACAGAGGAGCCTGGTAGGCTCCAGTCCATGGGGTCACCAAGAGTCGGACACGACTGAGCGACTTCACTTTCATTTTTCATTTTCATGCATTGGAGAAGGAAATGGCAACCCACTCCAGTGTTCTTGCCTGGAGAATCCCAGGGACGGGGGAGCCTGGTGAGCTTCCATCTATGGGGTCACACAGAGTCGGACACGACTGAAGCGACTTAGCAGCAGAGTTGGTCAGCTGGAGAAGGCAATGGCACCCCACTCCAGTACTCTTGTCTGGAAAATCCCATGGATGGAGGAGCCTGGTGGGCTGCAGTCCATGGGGTCGCTAAGAGTCGGACACGACTGAGCGACTTCACTTTCACCTGCGTTGGAGAAGGAAATGGCAACCCACTCCAACGTTCTTGCCTGGAAAATCCCAGGGACGGGGGAGCCTGGTGGGCTGCAGTCCATGGGGTCGCACGGAGTCGGACACGACTGAAGTGACTTAGCAGCAGCAGCAGCGGCAGAGTTGGTCAGCTGGAGAAGGCAATGTCACCCCACTCCAGTACTCTTGCCTGGAAAATCCCATGGATGGAGGAGCCTGGTGGGCTGCAGTCCATGGGGTCGCTAAGAGTCGGACACGACTGAGCGACTTCACTTTCACGCGTTGGAGAAGGAAATGGCAACCCACTCCAGCGTTCTTGCCTGGAGAATCCCAGGGACGGGGGAGCCTGGTGGGCTGCAGTCCATGGGGTCTCACAGAGTCGGACACGACTGAAGTGACTTAGCAGCAGCAGCAGCAGCAGGGTTGGTCAGATGTTGTGTTTGTTCCAGGTGTACAGGAACTTGACTCTTTTGTACTTAGACATGTATCTTTTCCTTTTTGGGTTCTTCTTCCCACATAGGTTATTACAGTGTGTTCAGTAGAGTTCCCGGTGCTGCTCACTAGGTCCTTTTTGGTTATCTATTTGATATGCATTAGTGTGTATGTTTTTCCATGGGGATGGTCTTGATCTTTGTCTCCTGTACAATGTCACGAACCTCCATCCATAGTTCTTCAGGCACTCTGTCTATCAGATCTAGTCCCTTAAATCTATTTCTCACTTCCACTGTATGATCATAAGGGATTTGATTTAGGTCATACCTGAATGGAGCAGTAACGCTGAAGAAGCTGAAGTTGAATGGTTCTATGAAGACCTACAAGATCTTCTAGAACTAACACCCAAAAAGATGTCCTTTTCATTACAGGAGACTGGAATGCAAAAGTAGGAAGTCAAGAAGCCCCTAGAGTAACAGGCAAATTTGGCCTTGGAGTATGGAATGAAGTAGGGCAAAGGCTAATAGAGTTTTGCCAAGAGAACGCACTGCTCATAGAAAACACCCTCTTCCAACAACACAAGAGAAGACTCTACACATGGACATCACCAGATGGTCAACACCGAAATCACATTGATTATATTCTTTGCAGCCAAAGATGGAGAAGCTCTATACAGTCAGCAAAAACAAGACCAGGAGCTGAATGTGGCTCAAATCATGAACTCCTTATCGCCAAATTCAGACTTAAATTGAAGAAAGTGGAGAACAGAGATCATTCCATCATTTTTGAGATTGCATCCAAATACTGCATTTCGGACTCTTTTGTTGACCATGATGGCTACCCCATTTCTTCTAAGGGATTCCTGCCCACGGTAGTAGATATAATGGTCATCTGAGTTAAATTCACCCATTCCAGTCCATTTGAGTTCGCTGATTCCTAGAATGTCAACATTCACTCTTGCCATCTCCTGTTTGACCACTTCCAATTTGCCTTGATTCATGGACCTGACATTCCAGGTTACTATGCAATATTTCTCTTTACAGCATTGGACCTTGCTTCTATCACCAGCCACATCCACAACTGGGTATTGTTTTTGCTTTGGCTCCATCCCTTCATTCTTTCTGAAGTTATTTCTCCACTGATCTCTGGTAGCATATTGGGCACCTACTGACCTGTGGAGTTCCTCTTTCGGTATCCTATCATTTTGTCTTTTCATACTATTCATGGGGTTCTCAAGGCAAGAATACTGAAGTGGTTTGCCATTCCCTTCTCCAGTGGACCACATTCTGTCAGACCTCTCGACCATGACCCGTCCATCTTGGGTTTCCCCATGGGCATGGCTTAGTTTCATTGCGTTAGACAAGGCTGTGGTCTGTGTGATCAGACTGGCTGGTTCCAGATAGAAAAAGGAGCATGTCAAGGCTGTTATATTGTCACCCTGCTTATTTAACTTCTATACAGAGTACATCATGAGAAACGCTGGGCTGGAAGAAGCACAAGCTGGAATCAAGATTGCTGGGAGAAATATCAATAACCTCAGATATGCAAATGACACCACCCTTCTGGCAGAAAGTGAAGAGGAACTAAGAAGCCTCTTGATGAAAGTGAAAGAGGAGAGTGAAAAAGTTAGCTTAAAGCTCAACATTCAGAAAACTAAGATCATGGCATCTGATCCCATCACTTCATGGGAAACAGATGGGCAAAGAGTGGAAAAAGTGTCAGACTTTATTTTTGGGGGCTCTGAAATCACTTCAGATGGTGATTGCAGCCATGAAATTAAAAGACACTTACTCCTTGGAAGGAAAGTTATGACCAACCTAGATAGCATATTAAAAAGCAGAGATATTACTTTGCCAACAAACGTTTGTCTAGTCAAGGCTATGGTTTTTCCTGTGGTCATGTATGGATGTGAGAGCTGGACTGTGAAGAAAGCTGAGCGCCGAAGAATTGATGCTTTTGAACTGTGGTGTTGGAGAAGACTCTTGAGAGTCCCTTGGACTGCAAGGAGATCCCAGTCTATCCTAAAGGAGATCAGTCCTGGGTGTTCATTGGAAGGAATGATGCTGAAGCTGAAACTCCAATACTTTGGCCACCTCATGCGAAAAGTTGACTCATTGGAGAAGGCCCTGATGCTGGGAGGGATTGGGGGCAGGAGGAGAAGGGGATGACAGAGGATGAGATGGCTGGATGGCATCACTGACTCGATGGACGTGAGTCTGAGTGAACTCCGGGAGTTGGTGATGGACAGGGAGGCCTGGGGTGCTGGGATTCATGGGGTCGCAAAGAGTCGGACACGACTGAGCGACTGAACTGAACTGAACTGAGTGTGTATGTTTTAATACCAAACTCTTAATTCATCCCACCCCCCCCCCCCCAGTGTGCAGAAGGACAGATGAGTGGATGAAGAACATGGGGCACATGTACACGTGCAGCGTCACGCAGCTGTCAGAAAGGAGGAGATGATGCCATTTCTAGCCACAGAGGAGAGACTAGAGATGATCATGCTGAGTGAAGTAAGTGAAACAGAGAAAGACAAATATCGCATGGTATCACTTCTCGGTGGAATCTCAGTACGGTTCAGTTACTCAGTCGTGTCCGACTCTCTGCAACCCCATGAACCGCAGCACTCCAGGCCTCCCTGTCCATCACCAACTCCCAGAGCCTACTCAAACTCATGTCCATCGAGTCGGTGATGCCATCCAGCCATCTCATCCTCTATCGTCCCCTTTTTCCAAGGAGCAAGCGTCTTCATTTCATGGCTGCAGTCACCTTCTGCAGTGATTTTGGAGCCCAAGGTGGAGTCTAAACATGGATATGAATTAACTTTACAAACGAAAAAGAGCCTCCATAGACTTAGAATTCTAAAAGAAACTTATGGCTAGCACAAAAGAAAGGTGGGAAGCCAGGAGAAATTAGCTGGTTCAGATTAACATATGCACACTGCTGCTGCTGCTGCTGCTGCTGCTGCTGCTGCTAAGTCGCTTCAGTCGTGTCCGACTCTGTGCGACCCCATAGACAGAAGCCCACCAGGCTCCCCCGTCCCTGGGATTCTCCAGGCAAGAACACTGGAGTGGCTTGCCATTTCCTTCTCCAATATGCGCACTACTATTTATCAAATAAGGATCTGCTGTTTAGCACAAGGAACACCACTCAACACTGTAATAATCTATACGGGAAAAGAACCCGAAAAACGACATATATACATCTAAACAAATCAAGTTGCTGTAGATCAAAAAGAAAAAAAAAAAAAAACCAGGACGTTGTAAATCACCTATAGACTCCAATTCCAAATATACTGAAAAAAGAAGAGCAGAACGCTGACTCTGTCCCCACAGGCCTTGGTGGCCTGGGCTGGGGTCACAGCCCTGGAGCTTGAGCAAGCTTGGTTGCCAAGGCTGGGGGCGCTGGGAGGGTGTGCCCGCCCACCAGTGCCTCTGATGGCCCTGGAGCGCCTGCTCCCCTGCTTGAGCTCACGGCGTCCAGATCGCGGCGGGCCCTCCTGCGGTGAAGCCCAGCTGCTGCACCCACACGGGGCTGGGGCCTCGGGGAGGAGCTCTGAGAGCTCCCTGGGCTCCCGGTCTCCTGGGGATGGGCGTCCCACCTCCAGCCTCCTCATTTAGAGTCTCCCCACCTGTGACGCCAGTGCCGACCCCATAGTGCTGTTGCAGGAAGTGGGATGTGCTGGGGGATAAAGGGGCAGGGGGAAGAAGTCTTGAGACACAAGCCTTGGGGTTTTCTTCTGGCACATTCCGCTGGAACTGACAAGCAAGGAACCGGATTCCCCCCTCCCCCGCCCAGGCCCTGGTCGCCTGAGTAACCAGCGTCGCGCCTGAGGCAATGCTGCCACCCCGTGGCCGTCTTCCGTAACAACTTTGACACCAGTCTGCGGGCTAAATTGCTTAATCCTGTCTAACTCTGAGACCCGGTGGACCATAGCCCACCAGGCTCCTCTGTCCACGGGATTCTCCAGGCAAGAATACTGGAGTGGGTGTCATGCCCTCCTCCAGGGGACCGTCCCGATCCAGGGATTGGACCCGCATCTCTTACATCTC
Source organism: Tragelaphus eurycerus (assembly GCA_935064755.1). Classification (NCBI taxonomy): domain Eukaryota; kingdom Metazoa; phylum Chordata; class Mammalia; order Artiodactyla; family Bovidae; genus Tragelaphus; species Tragelaphus eurycerus. The sequence goes on along the minus strand of CAKXYN010000100.1, from coordinate 1,153,544 downwards.
CTACATTGGCAGGTGGGTTCTTTACCAGTAGTCAACTGGGGAGCCCTGAAACCAGTCTGATGGGCTCCGAATACTCACGAGGGCGGCCGAGCGGGAGTGGACTCCCGCCATCCTATGCTCGGAAACGTCCTAGCATAGGTCATGAGAGCTGGTCCTGGGAGCTAAATGGACACAGGGCAGATGCATGGGAGAGAAGCATTCACACTTATTTCCCACGGGTTTGATGTGACCCAGGGTGCCCTTCTGAGGAAATTAAGACTCAGAGAAGCGACAAAACCTAAATGCTTTTCTGTTGGGTTGAATGAAGTGGGGCGATTGTGCAGAAGGAACCACAGACGTGCGGAGGCAACGGAAGATGAGAATGTTGCTGAACCAAGTCTGTGTATGCAGACTTCTCTCCTCCACACTCTGCCCCTGACAGCAACGTCGTTCCATGGGGGTTCGGGTTGGGGAGAGGTGTCCTCTCCTGCTTCCTGGAAGAAAGGGGGGAAGGCTCCACACACCTCTGGCACCTGCTGTATTGAAGGCGGGGCTGGGGGGTTGTTCCGTTTTGCTGATGTTTTTTAAAGTAGCTCAGGGACTTCCTTGGTGCTCCAGTGGCTGAGAATCCGCCTTCTGATGCGGGGGACATGGCTTCAATCCCTGGTTGGGGAACTAAGATCCCACAGGCGGCAGGGCAACTAAGCCCAAGCACCACAGTGAGGGAGCCCTGAGCGCCCACTACTGACCCGGTGCCCTCTAGAGCGCGTGCCCCCAGCAGGAGAAACCACCCGGTGCAGCCAGAGTGGCCATGGCTCCAGGCAGCATTCCGGTTTCCTTACACCCAGGTCCTTTGCCTGCAGTCTCGCTTCAGACAGGAGGAGGGCAGCTTCTTCTGACCTAATGAGGCCAAGAGGGCAGGGAAGGCAAGACAGCGGGGGACGGGGGACGGGCCTGTTCTCTTCTCTTGTGTTGGGAAGGTGATTCTGCTCTTGCCAGAAAAGATCTGATCTCTCCGTGAATCACCCAGCAAGATGTCCACCGAGAGGAGGAAAAGCAAAGTCCCAGAGAAGGTTGATGGTGGAAGCCGGGGTCTCCTGAGCAGTGGTCTTGGGGGAAGCACACCACACCCCTGGTCTCGGGACCACTGTGTCTATGGCCAATTTGGGGGACAGGTCATTTTGAATGCATGGTGCTGCCGCTGGGCCACCTTGGGGAATTGTATCCAGCCCACTTGAGCGGTGCAGTTGTGCCCACGTAAGATGGGGCTCACCAGGGGTGGCACCATGCCAGAGAAAGGACACAGCACTAATTCGCGGAGCAAAGGCACCTCTGAGACCGCGGCTCTCTGAGCTGGATGGGGTTGGAGACCGGTTGGAGATCTGTTTGCTTGTCTGCTGGGGGCGGGGTGGGGGAGCACCGTTCTCAGCACCCAGAATCTGGATGGGAGGCGACGCCCACCCTCGCGGTCTCCCCGCTGTCAGCTGCATGCACACCACAGGCAGCCCAGCACGTAGTCAGCTCCTGGAGGCACCCCAGACGCCTGTCAGAGGGCGGCGCAAGCCCTACCCCTTCTTCCTTTGCTGGGGTGGGGGTCTCCTGGCCTGGGGCACCCATGCCAGTGGACCCAACCGTCAGGGAGTGGTGCTGCCTGGGCGCCTCAGGCAGGCAAGCAAACTCAGACATGCAGAGAGTGCCCGTTCCCAAGAAAACGGTCAGCTTGTCAGCAGGGAGGTGCCTGGCTGGTCTCCTGGGGAAGGACGCTCGCAGGTGTCTCCGCACGCGGTTGTGCTCCAGGTATCCTGGGGAAGGACGCTGGCGGGTGTCTCTGCACGTGGTCCTGTGCGGTCTGCATATGGTCTGCATGCAGTCTGCATGCGGTCCTGTGCACAGTCTCCTGGGGAAGGACGCTTGCGGGTGTCTCCGCACGCGGTTGTGCGCGCAGGCTGCGCATCTGAGAACGACAGGAGCAGAGTCAGCCTTAACGAGTCTTCGTCCAGGTGGGGCTCCCTGTGACCGCTGAGCTCACATGTGCGCTGTGCTGGCACCACGGGGGCCTCCATCACCCGCCCTCCTCATCCCCCAGCCCCTCCTCCACGACGGGTGTTCCCGGTGGACATGAACCTGCCACATCCGCACACGTCCCTGGTCATCCAACCACGTTCCTCTAGCCCAGACGCTGTCCCCACACTTCCAGGCTCTTGGCCAGCCCAGCAGGGAGTTCACCGCTGTCATGGGTCAGCAAGGATGTAACCCCGGCCCGCTTCTGTACCAGCTGATGGCCTGGCACGTCCCCCCGCACATTCCCTCACCACTGTTTTTTGGAGCCCCTGGTGAGTGAGGTCCCGGGGACACTGCGTCTGCATTTCGGTGGGCACACCCACAAATGTACCCAGCCCGCCATAAGCCATGGCTGCTAATAGATACCACGAGTATATCTATAGGAAGGGTTGAATTTTTTAAACTCACAATCAGGTTTTGGTGAAGAGCAACTGGAACTCCCATACGACGCCGGTGGGTGTTTGCAGTGCGGCACCACTTTAGAAAGAGTTTAGCAGTTTCTTGTCATGTGAACAACACATCGCATGACACAGTAGTCACTCTCCTGGGTGTTTATCTGAGAGAAATAAAAACACATTACACAAAAACCTGAGAGGGGAAGTCTTTAGGAGCTTTATCTGTGATTGCCAAAGGCTGGAAACAGTCCAGACATCCACCAAACTGTGACTGCAAAGATGCTGCGGTCCACGCACACGGTAGCACATCACTCAGCAGGGAAGACGAAGGAGGTACCGAGATTTGCGAAACACGGTGACGCTCAGCAGTATGCACGGGGAAGAGGCAGGCTCAGGAGGAGACGAGCGGCGGGGCCCCACTGACAGGACGCCCTGGGGGCAGAGTACAGGTGCATGGTCGCCATGGGCTAGAAGCGAGGAAAAGGGCTGCATCCAAGGCACACAAGCAGCTCCGGAGGCCACGGTGTCTGCCTTGCCGCGGCTTGATTTCAATGGTTACTGTGCCACTGGGTGCATAAGGTGAAAGTTGGGGAACGCTGCAGAAGGAGGTGGGTTTTACTGTATGTAAATTGTCTTAATTTACAAACTGGATAAAGCACAATGAAACACCAACAGAGCCCTGCTGGAACGGCTCAGACTGGACGATCGAAGTAGCGAGTGTTGCCAAGCAGGCAGCTGGTGGGGAGGCACAGTGGTGCGGCCACTCTGGAGAACAGCCCGGCCGTTTCTTACAAAGTTAAACCTGCACCTACCACAGAAACCAGCCATGGCACTCTTATTTACCCAGAAACTTGCTCGTGAATTTCTAGAGCAGCTTTATTCACTGTATTCAAACGCTAAAACAACTGAAATGCTCATCAGAAATCATAGAAAGATAAACAGAGGTAAATTCTAGAAAAGGCAAACCACAGTGATAGAAGCCTATCGGTGGCCCTGCAGACCCGGGCATGAGCTGGGGGCGGGGAAGGCGGACACTGGCTGTAAAGGGCGCAGAGCGCCTCTGCCGGGACTGCTCTCCGTCTCAATGGCGACGCAGCTCGACAACTGCACACATTTGCTAAAGCGCAGTGAGCCGTACGGCAAAAATTGTTTGTGAAGTATCCGTCATCACAGCTGACCTAGAAACTGAACAACTGAGAAGTTATTCTAACACAACGGTGCGGCTTAGGCGCCAGGTTAGAAAACTGTCCCCGAGAGACAGGGACACGCAGAAACTGCTGTGATCTGTCACAGAGATGGCGCTGCACCGGGATGCCTGCTCATCCCCGCGGGAAAGCTAGTGGGACTGGAGCCCACACACAGGTTCCTGAACCTGAACACACAGGACACCGGCATTATGACCTCGCAGAGGGGGAGGGGGCGACGTGATGTTATGCAGAGTGCAGTAAAAATAGATCAGCAGAACGGCACACGAGTGGGAACAGCTGCAGGCTTACGCCCTTCCTGGATTTTGCCGAGATGCCAAGGTAATTCAGAAGGCGAGGGGAAGCGTTTTCAAAAAACGGTGCTGAACAACTGGGTACAGTGCAAAGAAACGAACCTCAACCCCTGCCTCACACCACACGCAAGCACAAACTTGAGATGAACACAGACCTAAAGTTAAAAACGGGCGCTATATCCCGCACAGTGAGGGAAACCACGGACAAGCGAGAAAATGAGCCAGCAGCCCCTGAACAGAAGGCGTTTATTTGCAGGATGTTTATCTGACAAGGGGCTAACGCCTAAAATACGTAAGGGAGTCATTCACGTCCACAGCAGAAAGCAATAATAATAACTCAGTTAAACGTGGGCAAAGGACCTTTAGAGACACTTCTCAAAAGCAGACATAGCGAAAGGCCAACAGGTACATGAAAAGATTCTCAGCGTCATCAGCCATCCAGGGTCTCCTGCATTGCAGGCAGATTCTTTGCCAACTGAGCTACCAGGGAAGCCCTCATTAGTCATCAGGGAAATTCAGACCAAAACCACAGTGAGATATCACCTCACTTCTGTTAGAACTGCTTTTACTAAAATAATAGTAAGTTTTGGCTAGGAATTGAGGGAAAATAAACACTTGTACCGGAGAAGGCAATGGCACCCCACTCCAGTACTTTTGCCTCTGTCCATGGACAGAGGAGCCTGGTGGGCTACAGTCCATGGGGTCGCTAGAGTCGGACACGACTGAGCGACTTCACTTTCACTTTTCACTTTCATGCATTGGAGAAGGAAATGGCAACCCACTCCAGTGTTCTTGCCTGGAGAATCCCAGGGATGGGGGAGCCTGGTGGGCTGCCGTCTATGGGGTCGCACAGAGTCGGACACGACTGAAGCGACTCAGCAGCAGCAGCAGCAGCAAACACTTGTACACTGTTAGTGGGAACATAGATTGGTACAGCCATTATGGGAGCTCCTCAAAAAATTAAAGATAGAACTAACTTATGATTCAGCAATCCTATTCCTTGGTACTTATAAATCCAAAGGAACTGAAATCAGGATCTCAGAAAGACACCTGCGCCACCATGCTCATCGCAGCATTATTTAAGAAAGGAAGCGGCCTGGATGTCTGCTGACAGAGGAACAGATGAAGCAAATGTGGTGGATAAACTCTGAAGGAAGTATTAAACAGCCTTTCAAAAGGTGGAGATTCTGCCTTTTGCGACAACACGGATGAACTTTGAGGACCTCACGCTCAGTCCAGACACAGAAAGACAAATGCTGCATGATCTCGTTTTATCTGTGGGACCTGAAATAGTGACACTCACAGAAGCAAAGAACAGAAACGTCAGTTGCCAGAACCTGGAAGAGGGGAAGAGGGGGAGGTCATATCAAAAGAAACAAAGATGAATAGGCTTTGGGAGCTAAGGCACAGCGATGCAGCTACAGTCACCAATGCTGTGTTTTATACGTGAAATTTGCTGAAAGAGCAGGTCTTAAAGGCCTTCACCGCAAAGGAGGGTAACTGAAAGGAGAGAAGAGAGGAGGAGGGAAGAGGCAACCACCTGAGGTGACCGTGGCAGTTACTTCACAGTGTAAAGCTGCATCAAAGCACCAAGCTGTACACTTAATACATATAACTTTTCATTTGTCAGCCATGACTCAGGAAAGCTGGAGGGGGAAACCAAAACTGTAAAGCTTCTAGAAAGAATCGTAAGAGAATATCTTCGCAACTGTAGTATACAATCTTTATTAAACAGGATTTTAAAAAGCACTGACCATAAAAGAAAAAAAAATACATTGAACATCCAAGTAATATATAACTATTTAAATTCTTAAAGCATTTTCATTTATTTTGGCCTCACCATGAGGCATGTGGGATCTTGGTTCCCAGATCAGGGATCGAACCTATGCCCCTCGAAGTGGAAGCACAGTCTTAAGCACTGGATCACCAGGGGAGTCCCTATACATAACTTTTTAATGCAAGGAAAAAAGGTTTTCTAGAGATTTTTTAACCATCTTAACTTCAGAACAAAGCTTTTAATGGCTTTTGTTTGCTTGCTTTTTTGTTTTTTGATTCCCAGAGGAGAAAAGAGGGAGAGGAGGGGGAAAGTTTGGAAGTAGATTCAAAGCGGGGAGGAGAGGAGAGGAGAGAAGTCTTTAGTTCAAAAAGTTCTATCCTGTTAGAAGACCACAGTAGGTGGACTTGTCAAAACCACACTATTATGGATAAAGAAAATGTGATAGGTGCACAGAGACACACACAAGGAACGCCATTTGGCCACGAAAAGAAGGCAATCCCGCCGTGTGTGACCAGGACGGAACTTGAGAGCACTATATTAAACGAAGTAAGTCAGACAGAGAGAGACACGTTCTGTACGATCTCAGTGGTCTGTGAAATCTATAAACAAACAGCAGCCACAGAAGCGATCAGAACTGTGGCGACCAGAGGTGGGGTGGGAAGGTGCACTAGAGGGAGGTGATCACAAGGCACGCACGTGCAGGTATCAGATAATCGAGTCCTGGCGACGTGATGGGCAGCAAGGTGACCGCAGGGGACGCTGCTGTGGAGTATATGTGAAGGCTGCTGAGAAAGTAAATCTTAAAAATTCTCATCATAAGGAAATTTTTTTCCTTTTTTTTTCCTTTTTGGGATCTGTATGAGGCGACAAACGTTAATTTATGGTGGTAATCATTTTGCAGTTTATATAAGTAAAGTTATTATTCTGTTCACCTTAAGCTGGGGAGGGAGAGAAGAAAGAACTGAAATACATTCTTAGTAACGAAAAAGGCCAGAGAAAGAGAAGAGAAGGGAACTTCAGAGGCCTAGGTAGTTCTGGGCCCGGGGATGAACTGGAGCTTTGGGACCAACTTGTGATGCCTTAGAGACCAGGCAGGCAGCCTGGGTTGGGGGGCAGGATGGGAGCTCTCCGGTCGGGGAAGGGGTTCTTCAATATCCACACCTCGTCTACTGACTCAAACTGACAGTTAACTTCCAAACTCCTGGGCTTGAGACAAAAGCCTGGACAGCTGGCTTGCAGACTCGACCCTGGCCTCACCCAGAAGCAGGTACCTGCCTTGAGGCTGGGGTGCTTGGCAGCCCCCATTCAAGCTGAACAAAGGTTGTCAAGCAGGGCCCCCCGGGAGGGATGCCCAGGTTCGGCCACCTCAGAAGAGCCCTCTGGGCCCCCGTCCTGCAGCATTAAAGGGTTTTCTCCTTGATCTCAGGGAAATTTCTGCTCTCTGATAAACCCTCAAAGCACCTTTTCTATGAGACAAAAATCTCCATGGACACAACACTCTAAACCCGGTCAAGACGTCACATGATTAGGAATTTCCAGCCACCTAAGGTTTCCACCCTTCTGACCAGCCGGGGATGGGAGAGAGACATGTACTAACCAGCTTTCCTCGGTCCCTCTGATTCGACTCAGAACTTCGTAATCTGTCAATCATAATCCCGGGAAGGAGCAGACTCAGAAGGCAGTGGAGCTGACAGGAGCCCCAGTTGCTGGCCAGTCAGTCACACCCAGGCGGAGACGCCAGTTGAGTCTGAGGTCTGGGGAAGGCCTGATTAACGCCAAGCCCTGCCGGCCCTCCTCTTGGCAATGCGTCCTTTGGGCGGGGTCACCGCTCCAAGAGCGGATGCAGGACAGACGTGGCTCCGGTCTCGGCTGGAAGCCCCGACGGAAGGGAGGAAGGCGAGGGGGCTGGACACGACCAGCCCCCTTGGCCTCGGTCTCCCGGGGGCCATCAGCCTTGGCCTCTGTCTCCCAGGGGACATCAGCAGGGACAGGTCAGCGGGACGGAAAGGCTCAAGAGACTCCCGGCGAGGCGGGGAGGAAGCGGGAGCCGAGCGCGCAGGGCCCACACCTGCCTGTCTCCGCAGAGCCGCTCCTGGTCCCCGCACCGTGCACGGCTGCCTCTGCAAGTACCTCATGGTCGTCATGTCCCTGGTCCTCCTGGGCTTCTTCCTCCAAGAGAGGCTTGAAGAGCAGCTTATGTACAGTTTACTGGTGGTGAGTCCCCGGGGGGAGCTCGGACCACATGGCGGTCCTTCAGCAAGGAGTCTTCCCAGTTACGCAGATGCCCTAACCTCACAGTGCACACTCTAAGGAGAAAGCTCTGGAAGGATCAGGAGAGAGTCAGAGACAGGATCAGTGCTGAGCCAGCCTTGATACAAAGCTGGGGTTAAGGTGAGGAGGAAGGGAGGGCGTTCACGTGCGCAGGGGCTGCCAGGACCTGCCTGCCGGAGGGCCACCCGGGGGCCACATCCCTGAGCCCTGAAGGAACTTCCCAGCAGCGGGCACTGCCTTACCTGGAGGAGACCAAGTCCTGCACGGGCCACGCCCGGGCCTAGAGCCCACGTGTTCTGGAAGGCCTCAGACCAGCCCGAGCTTAGCGTAGGGCGGGTGAAGGAAGGTGCTTCAGAGACATGTGTGCGGTCAGAACTGGGCGAAACAGAGCTGAGCACAGGACCGCCACCAGCCTTCAGCATCCGTGGCAGAGCCCAGCACAGGTTGAGCCGAGTTAGGTGACCTTTGCCAGCTGGAGGGTGGAGTGGTCAGACACGGGCCAGGTGGGGGCGGGTGAGTCTCCATGCTGCATAAGCCAGGCCCTTCCCATCGGCCTTCTCCACAAACTGGGGGCCCCCACCCCTTTTAGAGAGCCCTGTGTGTGCCCACGATGAGAGGTGCAGCTTGGCCGCATCCCGGGCTCGCCTGGCCTGGCTCTAAGCGGCAAGCCCAGGGCTGATGCTCACCTTACTCTGAGCAGGAGGAAAAGAAGAAAATACTGTGGCAACTCAGCCAGCAGCAAATCAGCTCTGAAATCAAGAACCGTCTGCAGGCCTTCAAGGACATGCAGAAAGCCTCCCTGGGGCCCCAGCGCGCCGAGTACAAGCTCCTGGCTGGGGCCTCTCCCCGCGGAAAGAGTGAGTAGGTAAAGGTCGTGGCCAGACTGGGAGGCAGCAGGCCGGGGCACAGACTGGCCAGGAGAAGGAGGGCACCGGGCCAGGCCGGGGTGCAGCTGCTGGCAGGGACAGAGGGTGCTCGAGCCTGGGCCGGCCGCGGAGTGCGGAGCAGGCATCTTTGCTCAGTACCTGCCACCCCCCAAATGAGCAACAGGCTAAGAAGCACAGAGCAGCTTCTTAAGGACTGTCCATCAGGGAAACTCACTCAGGACAGGCCCCTCGGGGAGGGGGACAGGTGGGAGAGCGCCCGCTGGAGATGAGAAGAGAGCCTGGCCAGACAGGGAGGGGGCAGTGATAGGGACCTCTGGGCTCCGCATTGCCAGGCCATGCGGGTCTACACAGTTCCCCAAAGAGCCTCCAACCCAGGTCTGGCAGACACACACAGCCACTGGGATAACTCTGAGGTCAAGGCCAGCAATCATACAATTGGACCTGGCAACCTTGTCCATCTGAGGGAGCCTTGTCCTTCAAATGACACCCCCAAGCCCCCCGGCCCCCGCCCTGGCCAACAGCTTTTCAAAACAGAGAGGAGAGCAAGCCGCGTCCCTCTCCTGCCCAGCAGTCATCTCTCCCTGGGAACGGAAGTGGGCTCTCCTCTCGGGCACCGGCCCTTAGGGCGGCTGGTGGGGGGAGACCTGGGACCTGCCCACCCTCAGGAGGTGCTAACTGCTGCCCCCCGCCCCCAGAGCTGCTGACGGTGGGCATCTCCTCGGCGCTGCATCCCCACGAGAGCCGCCTCCCGGGACACCCTGCGCTCCCTGTTCCAGGCGTCCTCGGGCCCCGAGCTGGGCTGTGTTGTGGTGCTGGTGTCCCTGTCGGACTCCGACCCTGAACGGCTCAGCCAGACAGTAGCCAACATCTCTGACCTCTTCCAAACACACATTGAGGCCCGGCAGCTGCTGGTGGTCCAGGGCCAGCTCAGCGGGCCCCCTCCCCTGGGCACCCTGAGGCCCGAGGACCTCCCCTCGTCCTGCGAGGCCCTGTACTCCGCGCAGAAGGCCGACCACGCCCTCCTCATGAACTTTGCTGCCAACCTCTCCGAATACTTCCTGATGCTGGACGACCAGGTTCGCTGCATGCCCAAGTTCATTTCCACCATCTACTGGACGCTGTCTGCTTGGAAGGAGCTGCCTTGGGTGACCCTGGAGTTCTCTAGCCTGAGCTTTGCCGGGAAGGTGTTCCGCTCCAGCGACCTCCCCCGCCTGGCCTCCTTCCTCCTTGTCTTCCCCAAGGACACCCCCACGCATGTGCTTCTCTCTGAGTTCCCCCTTCTCCTGGCCCAGAACACGCCGATCCGCTTCGGCTCCTCAGTCTTCTACCACGTGGGCAACCGTTCAGGGCTGGAGAGCGCCTGCCTCCCCGCAGACAAGGAGAAGGTCTTTGGCGAGCCCGACAACCCCACAGCCAGCGTGCGCACGGACATGGTGATGCTGTCCAGCAACGTCCCGCAGTATGCCTACACCCTGAACAAGGAGAGCTTTGCCACCCTCAACCCCGTCCCAGGCAACTACCTGACGGTGATCCTGGAGGAGCCCCAGAAGGTCACCCGTGTCGAGGTGCTGACGGGCTCCGACAAAGAGGGGAAGCACCGGCTGCAGCGAGGGCAGGTGGAGCTGGGCTTCGGGCCCCTGGAGGACCTCCAGGGCTGTGCTCGCTACACCCTGCTCGGCCCCGTGGTGGAGGGACGCCTGGACCAGATGGTGTCTTATGAAGAAGACTCCCTGGAGGCGCTGGGCTGCATCCGGCTGCTCGTGCTGGAGGCCCAGGAGTCCTGGCTTCTGATCAGGCAGATCAAAGTCTGGACCACGGAGTATGATGAGGAAGAGGAAGGGTAGACCGCGCCACGGGGAACCGGGAAGGGTGGGGCTTGGGGATGGAATCAGCTCGGCTGGCAAGAAATAAAGCTAGAAGTTGATCAAGGCCTCTTCACTCTTGAGCTGGGCGACCTCGTAATTTGTTCTCCTGCCTGGGACACTGTTGAGAGTGATGGTGAGAGGAAGCAGGAGTGACCTGCCACACAGGTCAGCAGACATAGACCGGACCGCCCCAGGCGAGCTGAGAGGCGCTGTGACCCCAACTCCTGGTCTTTGTAGGCTGCTTCAGAGGGTAGGTGCAGGCCAAGGAGGGCACCAATAAGACAACCGCCTTCTGGCTTCCGGGGGCCGGAGGGAGGGACGGAGGCACCAGGAGCTGCCTTGACTCTCATCCGCACACAATTATAACATCCTAAGATCTTTCCAGAAAGGACGCGTCGCTCCACCACGGTCATGACAGCACCATGATCATGGAGGGGGCTGGCGGCGGCTCACATCCACACGCCTATCTCGGTCAGTTCAGGCTGTTACAGTCCAGGGGTTATAAACAACAGAACTTTACTTCTCATGTCCTGGAGGCTGGGAGTCCAAGGTCAACGTGCCGGAAGGTTCAGTGTTTGGGGAGAGCCCACCTCCTGGCTCACAGACGCTGTCTTTCTGCTGCGTCCTCACACGTGCGCCAAGGGGGCAGGGGGCTCTCTGACTTCTTTTATGAGGTCACTAATCCTATTCGCGAAGCCCCTCCCTCAAGCCCCATTCGCCTCCCAAAGGCTCCACCTCCTATTGCCATCCCCTTGAGGGTTAGGATCCCAAGATATGAGTTCTGGGGTCCGGGGGGACACATATACACCACAGGAAGACCCAAGCCTCTAATGTGTCAAGGTTAAGACCTTGCTGGAGGAAAGTTGGCTTTGCTGGGACTCAGGAATGGACGCTTCAATTGTTCATGAATCTTCTAGAACTGTGTTTACATATGTGCATTTTTCTAAGGATAGGGCAGTTTACTTTCACCAGAGCATTGAAATGTCCCCTATCTGCCTTGTAAAGTTATGAATAGCTGAACCAGCAGCTATAACCTTCTAGAGGAAAGAAAAAATGTGTAACTTAGAAATCTTTCTATTCCCATCGAAAAATAAGGAGTCAGAATTACACATTCCTGCCTGTATCTATTCAGGAAATATTTGGGTACAGACTCAAGGTTAGTAGTAATAATATGAAGCAAACTTGAGTGACACCAACAAAGAACTTAATGCAAAAATCAATAATTAAAATTAAATGCAACATAGGTACCAGTTCTCTTTCATTTGATGAACGAAATTGATGAAGCCCAATAAAAACATAAATGAAAGGGTTTTGTAGGGTTTTGAGGGGGTTTCAAAATTTTTCCTGAAGTTAACTTTTAAAAAAATAGTGTTTGAATATAACTAGTTGCTTCTCCCTGGGATATATTCAGCCACTTCACTAGAAACAGGATAACATCATGGAAGGCCGTGCATACGCATGTGCTCAGGCCCGTCCGACTCTTTGCAACTGGGGACGGCAGCCCGCCAGGCTCCTCTGCCCACGGGACTCTCCAGGCAAGAATACTGGACTGGGTTGCCATTTCCTTCTCCAGGGGATCTTCCCGACCCAAGGATCACACCTGCATCTCCTGCACTGGCAGGCAGAGTCCTTACCGGTGAGCCACACATCTAAAAAAGATTAAAAATACCATGTTCCTTCCAATATGTGTTAACCAGTAAAATGAACACAAAGTCTTTGGGTGAATTTACATTTAAAATTTTGATAAAGCTTTTTTCAGCTGACAGAAACCCTTTTTGCATTAGCCTGATAATTCTTCCTTACCTTGATATCTTGCAGTTGCTTTCAGTCAGATGCTATATGTATTTTGTTCAGCTTTTCTAGTTGTCTGAAATAAGTTTCAAATTACCTGATTGCTATTATAAAAAAACTTTTAAGTATGACTTGAAAAGATCTTCAAGACACAACATTAAATGAAAATACTCAGGCTTCATTACAATATTTTCAATACAGAATTTATTAATTTATGCAAAAATTATACATTTTTATTCAGTGTACTCACAAATCAAGAAAGTACCGAAGATTTTGCTACTGGCAGTTTGTCCGACTGTGAACCCTTATATTAAACAGGGCTTCCCTGGTGATCCAGTGGTTAAAAATCAGGGGACGCAGGTTTGACCCGTGGTCCGGGAAAATCTCACTTGCCTGCTGCTGCTGCTGCTAAGTCTCTTTAGTCGTGTCTGACTCTGTGCGACCCCATACCTGGCAGCCCACCAGGCTCCCCCGTCCCTGGGATTCTCCAGGCAAGAACACTGGAGTGGGTTGCCATTTCACTTGCCTAGGGGCTACTAAGCCCGCGCAGCCCGGCGCCTGTGCCCCACATGGAGAGAGCACCACCACTAGAGGAGCCCTGCCCACTGCAACTAGACAAAGCCTGAGCGCAGAGACCCAGCGCAGCCAAAAATAAACAGATGCAGAAACTTTTTAAACAAAATAAAACAATTACATACACCAGATGTAACACTTAAAAGTTGCTGTTATGTGTACTCAGTCCTGTTCAGTCACGTCTGACTCTTTGTGACCCCATGGACCGCAGCACAACAGGCTTCCCTGTCCATCACCAACTCCTGGAGCTTGGTCAAACTCATGTCCATTGAGTTGGTGATTACTGGGATGAAAACAATATATGAAATTCTCAGAGACCAAATAATTAAACAAAAATGGGACTCCAGATAGGTCAACAACGGCTTAAGCTGGTTCCCCCCTGAGGGAATTCAGCGTCTGTGATAGTAGGCAGAGTGCGGTGCAAGCAATAAGCAATGGATGGGATCACCCAGGATTTCAAGATACAGGAGACAATCAGCTAAGCCACAACACCACGAACTACACATTCAACACAAAAAACTAGAAACACACATGAAAACCGACCAGGCAGCAGCTCAGCAAGTCCCAGAGAACTGAAGAGACACTCCAAGGTCTCTGGCAACACAGTTAGCTTCTAACCCACCTGGTTTCTAAATTAATGACAAAAAGAAAGATTTTTAAACCCATACTTTAAAAATAAACACTTATTTCTAAATAATTCATAAGCTAAAGAAAAATCATTATGGAAGCTAGAATATATTTACAGCTGAATCATAATGGAATTACTAATAGGAAAACTTAGGTCATGCAGTTAATCCTGTTCCAGAAGGAAATTTACAGTCTTAAGTGAAAATAAGTGAGACTAATAAATAAAATAAACGAGACTAAAAATTAAAATGGTAAGCATCCATCATAATAATTTAGTAAAAATAGAAGAAAAAAATACAATGAAAATATAAGGAAGGATGTCTTCAATATAGGCCAAATTTAACAGCATATGAAGAAGCATCATAAAGAGAAAGAAAAGGCAAGCTATACATGGGAGTATTGTTACCATGTAACAGACGAAGATTATCCACCCAGAGATATATAAAGAACAAGTAGAAATCAATGTGAAAAAGACAGGCAACCCGATGAGCCGAAAACCTCAACAAGGAACCCTGCACACGAGGAAGCGTTTCACAAGGAGGTCCTCTCACTTTCCCTCGAAGAACTGCAAATAAACATTAAAACGTCTGAAGTTAAGAAGTACTGCAGGTCGGAAAAAATGTAGAACAAGGGTTGGTAAACTGCAGCCAACCCTTTGTTTGTGGACCAAACACAGCCCACGCACTGCTTCACCAATACAGCTGAATCGGAGCACCGCCATAATCACTTTTTTACACGCTGTCTACGACTGCTTTCATGCTGCAAGGCCAGAGTTGAATAGCAGTGACAGATACTCTATAGTTCACAAAATCTAGAACGTTTACTGTCTGGCCCTTTAGACAAAGTGTTTGTCGGCCTCCGATGTAGAGAAGCAAGAATTCTTCTCTCTACTAGTGGAAGGGCAAACCACCACAACTGCTTTAGAAAACTGTTTGCAGAATCCACTGCATCTAACACCGTGCACCTCACGATGGGGCAATTCCATTCCTAGGCACACACTCAGCAGAAATCCAAGTGCCTGTGCCCCAGAAGACATGGAGGACAAGGTATATAGGAGCATCATTTGTAACGGCCCCAAATTGGAGGCCACCCAAATGGACATCAGTAGTAGGTATTGATAAATTTGATCTGATCATACAACGGAACACTAATCAGCAATGAAAATGAATAAACTGTGATCACAACAATACAGATAAATCTCACAAACACAATGCAAAAAAGACGTTAGATACAGAAGACCACATACTGTATGATCCCATTAATACAAATCCCTAAAGGACCACAAAACCAGCAGTCCCCCCCATGTCATTTGAGGCTGATACCCAAGTCTTACCGACTATGGAAGCTTCTCCCACCAGTCACTTTGCTTAAAGGAGAAGTCCGGCAGTCACCTAAGAGGAAAATCAATGGGACACAGAGACAGTCAGTGTCCTTCAGGGTCGCTGAAGGTGTGAGGGCTTTGATGGAGAAGGGAGGTCATCTCAGGAGGAGGGAGTTAGGGAGCTCTGCTGAGCCTGGAGCTTCACCACCCATTGTCCAGTCTAGTGAAGGCCGTTCTGAGGGTCTGGATGGCAGGGGATGAGTGGGAATCGGATGACTTATCTTGTGGGGAGCCTGGAGGTCAGTGTTCATCACCTGAGCTGGTGTCCTTTGGGTCACTTGGGAGTGTCTCTCTGTGTCCAGCTCCAGACTGGAGAGTCTGGCCACCACTCTGCCCCCCTCCACCAGAACAGGTCTCTGAGTGCTTTTCTGTGGGGTCTGGAAGGGGTTGAGTATCAATTCATCTGAGGGGTTCTGGTAATGCTGGATGAGGATCAACTATCCGTTTTTGTAAATAAAATTTCACTAGAAAGTAGTTACTTTTATTCATTTATGTATTATCTATGGCTGCTTTCATGCTACAGCAGCAAAGTAGAAGAGTTGCTACACAGACTGCATGCCACCGAAATATTCACTGTCTGACCAAACAGAAAAAGGGTGCCAACTCGGACCCACGCAGAGGGAAGACCACAGGAAGATACGGTGAGAAGATGGGCATCTACAAGCCAAGGAATCAAGCCTCGGGAGAAATCCAGGGCAAATGCCATTCCAGTTGAGAACTGCGTATTAGAGAGAATGGCCATCCTGGCCACTGTGTGCTCCAGGCTGTCCGCATCTGCGTCTGACTCCTCCTGTCCCAGGCTTCTCCTGCCAGCAGAGCTCAGCTGTAATCCCTAACCGAGCATCAGTACTGTCTGCTCAGTCACTGCAGCAGCTGACGCCTGTCGAGAGCTCTGCTCTGTGACAGGCCACACGCTAAGTACATTACATGTCTCACTTAGGTCTCACATCAACCTATGAACTAGATAGTCAATAGCACACATCCATCTGTACACAGGAATCACAGAGAGGTTGAGTAAGTTGTCCAGGTTCTGATGCAGTTTCGTCTACCCCCAAAGCCAGGGGAGAACCCAGATCCCCGTAAGTGCTCAGTCCTGTCCGACTCTTTTGTGGCCCCATGGACTGCAGTCCACCAGGATCCTCTGTCCATGGACTTTTCCAGGCAAAAATACTAGGGTGGGTTGCCATTTCCTCCTCCCAGGCATCCTCCTGGCCCAGGGATGGAACCCGCATCTCCTGCATTAGCAGGCAATTCTTGACCACTGAGCCACCCGGGAAGCTGGAGAATCTTGACCTGGACCCAAAGTGAGCTCCTGAATGAGCCTGATGACCGGAGGGCCTGGCCTTGCGAACAAAACCAGTCACGGAAGCAGACAACGAAGTTGCCCGTGTCATTCCTGAGGAGACTAGGCCAGGCTGTGGATCCTCTCGTTGAAATTCTGCCTGTTGAGAAACCAAGGTGACTACACAACCGTTAGTTACTGGCAGGCCCTCCAGCTCTACTTTGAGCCTGTCTCTAGCTGAGCATCAGCACGCTTGAGATTTCCAGCTCCCGCGGGGTGTGTGTCTACGTTTGACAGGACTCTGCGTGTTGGAGCCGGGATGGTCCAAGCGGCCAGGGACCGAAGGCTGGGGAGGAGGGGCTGGAGCCGCAACACCTCCGGGTAGGGCTCGGGGTCTGGGGGAAAGGGGTGGGGCGCCGGGTGGCCCCGCCCATCGGCCCCGCCCCAGACGCCTCCAATCCAGGCCCCGCCCCCTCGGGGCCCCCGCCCCCTCGGGCCCCCGCCCGCACCGCCCCCACCCTCCCCGCGGCGCATTGTGGGATCCTGCGGCCGGCTGCGCGGCGGGCTGCGCGGCGGGCCCCGCGGTTCTCGTCATGGGGCTGCAGCCGGTAAGACCCTTGCTCCGTAGCCCGCGCCGGGGGGACTCCGCCCCCTCTGGGACCCGGCACTCAGGTCCGGACCGGGGGCTGTCGCCGCCGGCCCCGCCCAGCAGGGCTTCACGTCCTCCCCGGATACCGGGGTCCCAGGGTCGCACGCTCGGGCTGGGGGCCCCACCCAGGCTGCCCCTGGGCCTCGGCTGGCCCCTGGGCCGGAGTCCGGGCTAGCCCTCCTGGGGCGCAGGTCGCCGGGGCCCGCCCCCGCCCGCGCCCTGGGCTCTTCCCCTGCGCGGCGGTCACTGCCCCCTCTGCCTGCAGAGCCCGGTCCTGCTGGCCTCCCTGGGCGTGGGGCTGCTGACGCTGCTCTGTGTGGCTCTGGGCGCCTACCTGGTGCGGAGGTCCCGCCGGCTGCCGGTCACGCTCCTGGACCCCAATGAGAAGTACCAGCTGCGACTGCTAGACAAGACGGTGAGTTGTGGAGTAGGGACGGGGCCGGAGCTCCGCTAGACTGTGGCTGGGGTGCTCGGGAGCCTTGGCCGCACCAGACCTGCCTGGTGAGACGCTTGTCATCTGTCCTCCAGACCGTGAACCACAATACCAGGAGGTTCCGCTTTGCCCTGCCCACGGCTCAGCACGTTCTGGGGCTGCCTGTGGGTAAGAAGGGTGGCGTGGGCTCCTTTCCTTGGTGTCTTGACAGGGCGGCTCCCCTCCTGCGGTCTCCTGCACCGCAGTCCTGCCTCCCGGTGCCTTTGCACTCTGTCCCCCTTTCCCCACCAGGCTGTGAGGTGCCCTGGGCCACTATGGGCGTGGCCTCGGTGCCCCCAGACATCTTCAGCACTCAACACTCCCCCTCCTTCCTGCAGGATTTGAGCAAATACTGCTCCTGAGCAAACTCTGCCCTTCTCCCCATTGCCCAGACCCTCAGCTCTCCACTAAGGTCCTGGCAGTTGCTGATAAGAGTTTCTGCAGAGAGCAGCTTTTGAAGGGCCCAGCTAGGGCCTCAAAGGGTTGAATCCTCCCTGCCTGGTAGCTCACGGGGACCCCAGTAGGGAGCAAGATGCTTTTCTCCTCTCAGACCTCCCAGAGTGTTTTGAAAGGTAGCCCGAGAGCAGCCGGTCCACATGTAGCTCTGCACGTGGTCCCCAGGCAAACATGTCTACCTTTCTGCCCGGATCGATGGCAGCCTGGTCATCAGGCCGTACACTCCTGTCACCAGCGATGAGGACCAGGGCTACGTGGATCTTGTCATCAAGGTAAGAGGATCAGAAGGAGCCCCTGGAGCCCTTGTCCTCCTCCCTCTGAGCTTTGTAGAAACTTCCAAGATGTGTTGGATAGGAGGCGGCGCATGTCCTTTGTGGACATGAAGACAGAGCCCTGGTGTCATCCCTGCCCAGTTTCAGGAAGGTTCTGTCACCAGAGGACTCAGAAGCCAGGGACATTCAAATAAAGTTCTTTCCATTCTATCTTATCAGGTCTATCTGAAGGGTGTGCACCCCAAATTTCCTGAGGGAGGGAAGATGTCTCAGTACCTGGATAGCCTGAAGATTGGGGACGTGGTGGAGTTTCGGGGGCCAAGTGGGCTGCTTACTTATGCCGGAAAAGGTAACGGCCCACCCCCATGACTCTGGTGCCCGCGGACCTCTCTGCGGAGTGTAGCCCTGTGTGTGTGCGTGCACGTGGGCGAGGCCTGCCTGCCCCGCCTGTGAACACAGCCCCGGTGTTAGACAAAGGCGTCTTCCGCAGCCCCATGGGCCGAGATCAGTTCCGCATCTGCACAGTTCAGCCATGACAGCTGTGGGGATGACTAACAGGCGCGCGCTGCTCCCGCTCTGCCTCAGAGACTCACCCCCAGGCCGAGCTGCAGAGAGCCAGGGATGACGATGGCGTTCGCCCTTCCCATGGGAACAGAGGGTGCATTAGGCAGCCTGGGCGCTGCTCTGGGCCACTGGGGAGGTAGAGTCACACCTGGCCCCATGCCTGTCGCCCTCACCAGGGAGCGACCCTCTGCAGGAGGCAGCTAATGACTCACTGTTGCTCGTCATGTGGGACAGACAGTCCTGGCCTGATTGTCCCGCAAGTGCCTTGTTGTTAGGGCTGGCCCAGCACCACCCCCAGGATCGGATTCCACAGCAGCTGCTGAGCTGGCCTGGGCCATGTTTTCGACTCTGCATTTGTTTTCTTACTTCGCTGAATTGACTTTATTCTTTCTCGCATCTCTCCACTCAACTTCTCAGGGAAGTTTAACATCCAGCCCAACAAAAAGGCTCTACCAGAAGCGCGCGTGGCCAGGAACCTGGGAATGATTGCCGGAGGCACAGGTGCATGGCCCCGGGCTTCCCCCTCCCTCCCTCCATTGTGACCGTGGCTGTGACAGCTCCGGGTGCCCCTCAGAAGGTTTGGTAATCATAGCCAAACTGGGGGGTCCCCAGCAATGCCTAGAGCTCCCAGGGTGCTGCAAAACAAAATCACAATCAGGTAGAAGCCTCCCCAAAATTTATTTTTAATTGGCAGTATGAGAGAAAGATCAGGTGGGCTCTCCCAAGACCTCAAATTGAATGAATCTAATAAATTTTGGGTGAGAACAGAGAAGCAGCTAGGAATAGGACAGTGGGGAGAAGGGAAACTAGCATTGGACATCTGCCTGTGACAGACGCTGTGCTAGGCTCCTTATATGTATCTGTGACGTAGGTATGAGCCTTCCCTTTTTAGGGATGAGAAAGCAGAGGTTCGGAGAGGTTGAATGCTTTCCGCTTGGCTGGAGGCAGGGTCCGTGAGCGGCTCTGCCCAGTTCCAGAGCTCTGGCACTTAACCTGCGAGTCCAGGGCTCTAGGACCCTCGTCACGGAGTCAGTAGGTGCTTACAGTCATCTGGGATATCAAGCCCTACCCTCCAGCGGACTTCAGAAGATTCCTGGATGGGTTCTTTAGAAGGATTTCAACAACATGAGGGCTTCCCTTGTGGCTCAGCTGGTAAAGAATCCACCTGCAATGCGGGAGACCTGGGTTCAATCCCTGGGTTGAGAAGATCTCCCTGGAGAAGGGAAAGGCTACCCACTCCAGTATTCTGGCCTGCAGAGTTCCGTGCACTATAGCCCATTAGGTTGGAAAGAGTGGGACATGACTTAGCAACTTTCACTTTGAGTATTTTTTTCAACAACATGAACTTATGTGAACACTGAGCACCTGATCCCAAGGCACCTACCAGATAGGAAATTTAGTGAGTCTGGGATAAAGGGCACATCCATCCAGAAGTGTCGGTGCTGTGAAGTCACAGGAGAAGCACAGAGAATTAGGACATGAAGGAAAGCAGAGTGAAGGGCTGACTGAGTAGAATTAAGCTGATCGGGTCGGGCAGCTCACAGGCAGGGAAGGGAAGTGGGCCTCGAGTCTCACCGTGGGGCGTCTGTGCGCAGGAATCACTCCGATGCTGCAGCTGATCCAGGCCATCCTGAAAGACCCAGAAGATCCCACCCAGTGCTCTCTGCTGTTTGCCAACCAGGTTGCTTCGCTTTTCTCAGTCCTGGGATTTCATGGTTACTGTGTGGGGCGGGTGGTCCCAGTGGGTACACTGGCCCAGCCTCTGCCCAGGGCCCCGCTACGGTAGAGGGTCCTCCCCACAGTAAGCAGGACAGAGCATTGAGCCAGATTCCTCCCCTGGCCCCAGAGGAAAGAGAGAGAGGAAACTTGCAGAGTGGAGACTGGCTCCTTGAGTTTCCTGTTGCACAGTCCATCTTCATCCCTTTGATTGTGTCAATAAAGGCTCCTTCCGTCACCTTCCCTTCATCCCAACTCCCTCAAAGCCTTGCTTATACCCTTGAACTTCTGCTTGCTTTTTCTTTCCTGGTTGGAAAGTTGTTATAGCAGAGAATTTTTTATGTTTCAGAATCTGAGAAGGTTCCTAAAGACTCTGCTTCTCCTCTTCATTTCAGACTGAAAAGGACATCATCTTACGAGAGGACTTGGAGGAGCTGCAGGCCCGACACCCCGGCCGCTTTAAGCTCTGGTTCACCCTGGATCACCCCCCAGAAGGTACCTCCCCATTGCTGGACGTGCAGATCAGGGTTCCCCTTCCGTGGGTTCTGGTCTCAGTGAAACCCCCTGATGCTGCCAGCCTCCGAGTGCATGGACACAGTGCTCCCCTGGACCCTTCCCTGCGGTTCCTGTTGACTGGGGCTGGCAGGGCTGGCTGTCCCGCTGACCACTAGGTGCTGCTGCACCTGGGGGCCTTCTGAGGAGCCGAGCCGGAGCACCCTCCCCTGCCCACACTGCCCCCCGCGGCCAGCGCGGCTCTGGAAGGTGGCGCTCTCCTCTCCCCATGCAGGTTGGGCCTACAGCAAGGGCTTCGTTTCTGCGGACATGATCCGGGAACACCTGCCCGCTCCTGGGGAAGACGTGCTGCTGCTGCTCTGCGGGCCACCCCCAATGGTGCAGCTGGCCTGCCACCCCAGCCTGGACAAACTGGGCTACTCGCCAAAGATGCGCTTCACCTACTGAGCCTCCCCGCACTCCCCTGGCCCTGTGGCTGGCCTCGGCCCCCAATCAGCATCCAAAGGCCATAAGCCCTAGACGCCCTTCCCGACAGTATCAGCCTATTTGCCTTACTCAGAGCTCAGGTCTGGATGATCCCTGCAGGAACAACATCCTTATAGTCATGGAAGAGGGCCAAGGCCGAGTCTTCCCCTGGAAGGCCTCCAGTCTCCCTGTGATGACATGCAGGTCAGGCTCCTGGAGCAGACTCTCCCATGAGTCAGAGAAAAGGAAGCTTGCACACTTGTTCCGAAACTGGCTAGTTCCTTGATGGCGTCACAGTCTTTTTTGTGTCTGTGGTGAAAGAACCCTGTTTAATGGGTTGCATTTAATATTTGGTGCCTAACCCGTAGCAGACTGTGTATGAGGGTGGGGGTCCAGACTTACAGACCTTTTCTTTTAGCGACCAGGGAGTGGAGGAAATGGTCTCCTCAGCCTCAGAGAAAGGAATCTAAACTATGTTTGGTGTCTGTCTTGCTCTGGACCTGCCGAGGCTGGAGGGAGGGGGCTGCCCCTGGTCTGAGACTGCTACTGTGGCAGAAATCTCTGGCTTATGCAAATAAATGGGGCTCAAGCCCTGGGGTTCACCTAAGAGGCCGTTGTGTCTGGGGTCCTTGTTTCCAAGGCTTTTCCTGCTGAGAATGTGAGGAGAAAGTGTTTCCCAGCATAGAATTTTCTTCAGGTCTTCCACCGAACCTCGGAGTGGTTGTGCCCTGGCTGAAGCGTGAGCTGTCCCCAAAGTCCACACCCCTCTCAGCAGCTGTCTCAGCAAAGCCAGAAGCGCAGGGTCTCCCTGGAGACGCCTCAGGAGGATGAGGGAGAATATAAGTGAGAGGGAAGCTTTTGGAGCCCAGGTGTCCTCACAGTGGTCCCGGGTTTGGCCGCTCCTGCTCTCCTGCCTTCTCTTGGCCCTTCACTGCAGTTGTCCTTCAGGGTCCCTGGCAAATAAGTCGAAGTATTGTCTTTCTATTTGGAAGAGAAGCCTTGGTCCTTTAAAAAGTAACCTGACCTCACCAGCCCTGGCCAGACTGGTTGGTGCCTGGACGGAGTTCCCTGGGCCCATCTGTCCTGATTGCCCTTTTCCTGTTCCAGCAGCCAGGCCCAGTCCACTCCCTCTCGGCATCACAGCGGGGTCCCTCCCTCTTCAGATCCTCTGTTAGTCACACGGGCACAGAACAACGCATCAGGAGGAAGGTTGGCATTGGTTTTCTGCGTGGAGCTGTGCATGACTTCTGGGGCCCCAGAGAGAATGGCTGTGGGCCCCCCAGGGTAGAGCCAGTACTGAATTGCTCCTGCTGTCCCTTCAGGCATCAGCTGTCTTGATCAGCTGGCATGTGTATGTACCGGGCTCTGTGAGCACTTGGACACCTAACCACCAAAGAGGAAAATCTTGCTTAGGATTGTTGGGCTCAGAGAGTGAATCACCCCAGCAAAGAGAACTCCCTACACAGGAGTTCATTCCTTGTCTTGCACAGGTTTTTGTCTTATCCACTCAATATACACACATTAAGGACTTCCATGTACCAAGCCCTGTGCTAGGTCCTGAGGACTCACTGTTCTTAGACCCCAAACAACTTGTAGTCTAGACTAGGACAATGATAAGTAACTACAACACGGTGAACACTATGGAATAGATACAAGATGCAGACGGTAAGAGTTTGGAAAAGATTCTGAGAGGAAGAGAAGAACGTTTTTAGTTAACAGCCATATTGCAGGCATCGTGCTAAATGTTCAGTTCAGTCTCTCAGTCGTGTCTGACTCTTTGTGACCCCATGGACTACAGCACACCAGGCCTCCCTGTCCATCACCAATTCCCAGAGTTTACTCAAACTCATGTCCATCGAGGCAGTGATGCCATCAACCATCTCATCCTCTGTCGTCCCCTTCTCCCACTTCAATCTTTCCCAGCATTAGGGTCTTTTCAAATGAGTCAGTTCTTCGCATCAGGTGGCCAAAGTATTAGAGTTTCAGCTTCAGCATCAGTCCGTCCAGTGAATATTCAGGACTGATTTCCTTTAGGATGGACTGGTTGGATCTTGTAGTCCAAGGGATTCTCAAGAGTCTTCTCCAACACCACAGTTCAAAAGCATCAATTCTTCAGCGCTCAGCTTTCTTTATAGTCCAACTCTCACATCCATACATGACTACTGGAAAAACCATAGCCTTGACTAGATGGACCTTTGTTGACAAATTAATGTCTCTGCTTTTAAATGTGCTGTCTAAGTTGGTCATAACTTTTCTCCCAAGGAGCAAGAGCCTTTTAATTTCAAGGCTGCAGTCACCATCTGCAGTGATTTTGGAGCCCCCAAAAATAAAGTCTGTCACTGTTTTCCCATCTATTTGCCATGAAGTGATGTGACCAGATGCCATGATCTTAGTTTTATGATTGTTGAGTTTTAAGCCAAATTTTTCACTCTCCTCTTTCACTTTCATCAAGAGGCTCTTTAGTTCTTCACTTTCCGCCATAAGGATGGTATCATCTGCGTATCAGAAGTTATTGATATTTCTCCTGGCAATCTTGATTCTAGCTTGTGCTTCATCCAATCCAGCATTTCTCATGATGTACTCTGCATATAAGTTAAATAAGCAGAGTGACAATACACAGCCTTGACATACTCCTTTTCCTATTTGGAACCAGTCTGTTGTTCTATGAACAGATCTAACTGTTACTTCTTGACATGCATGCAGACTTCTCAGGAGGCAGGTCAGGTGGTCTGGTATTCCCATCTCTTGAAGAATTTTCCACAGTTTGTTGTGATCCACACAGTCAAAGGCTTTGGCATAGTCAATAAAGCAGAAATAGATGTTTTTCTGGAACTCTCTTGCTTTTTCCATGATCCAACGGATGTTGGTAATTTGATATCTGGTTCCTCTGCCTTTTCTAAATCCAGCCTGAACATCTGGAAGTTCATGGTTCACATACTGATGAAGCCTGGCTAGGAGAATTTTGAGCATTACTTTACTAGCGTGTGAGATGAGTGCAGTTGTGTGGTAGTTTGAGCATTCTTTGGCATTGCCTTTCTTTGGGATTGGAATGAGAACTGACCTTTTCCAGTCCTGTGGCCACTGCTGAGTTTTCCAAATTTGCTGGCATATGGAGTATAGAATTTTCACAGCATCATCTTTCAGGATTTGAAATAGCTCAACTGGAATTCCATCACTTCCACTAGCTTTGTTTGTAGTGATGCTTCCTAAGGCCCATTTGACTTCACATTCCAGGATGTCTGGCTCTAGATGAGTGATCATACCATCGTGATTATCTGGGTCTTGAAGATCTTTTTTGTACAGTTCTTCTGTGTATTCTTGCCACCTCTTAATATCTTCAGCTTCTGTTAGGTCCATACCATTTCTGTCCTTATTTTGCCCATCTTTGCATGAAATGTTCCTTTGGTATCTGACTTTCTTGAAGAGATCTCTAGTCTTTCCCATTCTATTGTTTTCCTCTATTTCTTTGCACTGATCAGAGGAAGGCATTTTTATCTCTCCTTGCTATTCTTTGGAAGTCTGCATTCAAATGGGCATATCTTTCCTTTTCTCCTTTGCTTCTACTTCTCTTCTTTTCTCAGCTATTTGTAAGGCCTCCTCAGACAACCATTTTGCCTTTTTGCATTTCTTCTTCTTGGGGATTGTCTTGATCACTGCCTCCTGTACAATGTCACTAACCTCTGTCCATAGTTTTTCAAGCACTCTATCAGATCTAATCACTTGAATCTATTTGTCACTTCCATTGTATAATTGTAAGGGATTTGATCATGATCATGGTGTAATTGAACTGTACAGAAGAACTGTACAAAAAAGATCTTCACAACCCAGATAATCACAATGGTGTGATCACTCACCTAAAGCCAGACATCCTGGAATGTGAAGTCAAGTGGGTCTTAGAAAGCATCACTATGAACAAAGCTAGTGGAGGTGATGGGATTCCAGTTGAGCTATTCCAAATCCTGAAAGATGATGCTGTGAAAGTGCTGCACTCAATATGCCAGCAAATTTGGAAAACTCAGCAGTGGCCACAGGACTGGAAAAGATCAGTTCTCATTCCAATCCCAAAGAAAGGCAATGCTAAAGAATGCTCAAACTACCACACAATTGCACTCATCTCACACACTAATAAAGTAATGCTCAAAATTCTCCAAGCCAGGCTTCAGCAATATGTGAACCTTGAACTTCCTGATGTTCAAGCTAGTTTTAGAAAAGGTAGAGGAACCAGAGATCAAATTGCCAACATCCGTTGGATCATGGAAAAAGCAAGAGAGTTCCAGAAAAACATCTATTTCTGCTTTATTGACTATGCCAAAGCCTTTGACTGTGTGGATCACAATAAACTGTGGAAAATTCTGAAAGAAATGCGAATACCAGACCACCTGGTCTGCCTCTTGAGAAATTTGTATGCAGGTCAGGAAGCAACAGTTAGAACTGGACATGGAACAACAGACTGGTTCCAAATAGGAAAAGGAGTACGTCGAGGCTGTATATTGTCACCCTGTTTATTTAACTTATATGCAGAGTACATCATGAGAAATGCTGGACTGGAAGAAACACAAGTTGGAATCAAGATTGCTGGGAGAAATATCAGTAACCTCAGATATGCAGATGACACCATCCTTATGGCAGAAAGTGAAGAGGAATGAAAAAGCCTCTTGATGAAAGTGAAAGTGGAGAGTGAAAAAGTTGGCTTAAAGCTCAACATTCAGAAAACAAAGATCATGGCATCCAGTCCCATCACTTCATGGGAAATAGATGTGGAAACAGTGGCTGACTTTCTTTTTCTAGGCTCCAAAATCACTGCAGATGGTGACTGCAGCCATGAAATTAAAAGACACTTACTCCTTGGAAGGAAAGTTATGACCAACCTAGATAGCATATTCAGAAGCAGAGACATTACTTTGCCAACAAAGGTTCGTCTAGTCAAGGCTATGGTTTTTCCTGTCGTCATGTATGGATGTGAGAGCTGGACTGTGAAGAAGGCTGAGCGCTGAAGAATTGATGCTTTTGAACTGTGGTGTTGAAGAAGACTCTTGAGAGTCCCTTGGACTGCAAGGAGATCCAACCAGTCCATTCTGAAGGAGATCAGCCCTGGGATTTCTTTGGAAGGAATGATGCTAAAGCTGAAACTCCAGTACTTTGGCCACCTCATGCAAAGAGTTGATTCATTGGAGAAGACTCTGATGTTGGGAGGGATTAGGGGCAAGAGGAGAAGGGGATGACAGAGGATGAGATGGCTGGATGGCATCACTGACTCGATGGACGTGAGTCTGAGTGACCTCCGGGAGTTGGTGATGGACAGGGAGGCCTGGCGTGCTGCGATTCATGGGGTCGCAAGGAATCGGACACAACTGAGCATCTGATCTGATCTGATGGTGTAATTGAATCCTTATGATAATCCTGAGTCTGGGATTCAGGATATGTAGGAAGTCACATAGCTGGTCAGTGGCTGGCAGAGCCTGAGTATGAACCTAGGATTGTTTTGGTCCAAAGCCAAAACCAGAACTGGGCATTGTGAGTTGCTTGGATCTTTTGAAAGAGAATGACGGGGTGGGTGATCCAACAGAAGGATCGGCGTGTACAAAATCCTGAAGAACAGAGAGAAGTTCATGTTGGAGAACTCGGCAAGTTCACTGAGGCGCAAATGCCAGAGGGCAAGTGGAGGCAGGTGAGGCCTGAGAGTGGGTGAGAGCCTTTAATGCCAAGCTGAGAGCAAACTCCTGGGGACAGCACGCATTTCTGAGGGTTTTATACAGTGGGCAGCACATGATAGCTAAGATTTGTGAAGCATTGATGATTTAACAAGCATCAAGCCAAAAACCTGCATAAATTATCTCAATCCTGGCAAAGAGCCTATGAAACAGCAGTGTTTTATTCCTATTTTTCAGACGAGGAACTTATCATGGAGGGTTCAAAAACGTGCTCAAGGTCAGAGGCTAGCCAGCGATGGAAGCCTGGGTCTATGTGATCTCAGAGCCTACCGTTTTAACGAGCACCTGGAGAAGTGTTCCCACTGCCCTGAAGCATCCATTCAGTTCAGTCGCTCAGTCGTGTCCAACTCTTTGCTATCCCATGGACTGAAGCACGCCAGGCTTCCCTGTCCATCACCAACTCCCACCGCTTGCTCAAACTCACGTCCATTGAGTCGGCTCTTCTCATTGGAAAAGACTCTGAAGCATCAACATTGTAATAAACCACCCTGTCTCTGCATCTTGAATAGACTGGTCACCTACCAGCCTTGTGACAAATGAGGTGTCACGCTCCCAGATGGCGGCTGCAGCACCCTGCGGTCCCCATCCAGCCTCAGCCGGAGCCCGGGCCAGAGCAGGGAGTCCGCGAGAAAGGCCAGCCAATGCCGTGCCGCTATTCCTGACCAGGAACCTGGGGGCCTCGTGCCTCACACGCATGGTGCCCTCAGTAAATATTTGTAGAAAGGAAGGAGGGGCCATGAGGTTGAAGAAGAGTGATTAAGAAGTGCCCAGTGCAGAGGACAGGTGCGGGATAGTAAATTCAGCATTGCTTCCCAGGGCTCAGTCTAATTCCCCAAAATTCCTTCCTCAACGGGAGCACAGGTTAGCAACTTGTGGGGTGTGGTTCCCGCTAGGCTTTGCGAGGGAAGGTTTACGATTGGAGCAGAGCGAGGGGGCAGGGTCCGTGCGCGGGTGGCGGGGCCGAGGGGAGCGGACCTGCGATTGGGACTTCAGGCGCCGTCTTACCGCGGAGGGGCGGGGCCGCCGGGATGGGCGGGGCCCACAAGGGGAAGGCGGGGCCGAGGGGGGCGGGCTTGTGATCCGGACTGCGGACAGATTATCGGACAGAGGAGTCTGGGGGTGCTGCAGTCCATGGGGTCGCAGGGTGAGACACGATTTAGCGGCTGAAGAACAACAAAGATCACCGGGCTGTAGAGGGCGGGGTCAGGTGGAGGGGCGGGACCAAGGGGCCGGCCTGTGATTGGGCTTCGCGAGAGCCGCGGAGCCGTGCGTCTGAGAGGACGTGACGCTCTCGCGGAGGTGACGCCCTGCGGCTGCGCGCCCCTTCCGGCCCCGGGAGGGCGCAGAAAATCCGGGCCGCTCGGCCGCAGGCCGCCTCCAGCGACGCGGGATGTAGCGCCGGCGCCGTGGCCCCCAGCACAGCCCTCAGCCCGCCGTAAGTTCCCCTGGGCTCGTGGCTAGCAGGCCAGAGGACGGGGATCGGCCGGAGGGCGGGCTCCCCACGGGAGTCTCGGCGCGGGCCTGAGGCAGCTGCCGTAGGGCTGGACCGCCCGGGCGTCCCCAGGGCCCCCGGACCCCTGCTCGGGGCCGGCCGCTCCTCCAGCCTCAGCGCGTCAGCTGTCCACGTTCCCGGCCCCTCCCGTGCGAGTCGCGTCCCCCGCTGTCAACAGCCGCGGTGGCGGCCGTGCCCCCTCAGTCGCCAGGGCCAGACGTCGGGCTTCAGGCTCCGGCTCAGGCCCGCCAGGCCGGAACTGAGCCTGGTCCCAGGACCGCGCGAGGCGAGAGCCGAGGGGCTGCGGGCCTGAGGCCCGGATCTGCCGTCCGGCTGGGAGCCTCCGCCTTCGGTAGCCCCGCAGTTACTAGACCGTGACAGTGCCCCCACGGTGGCGGCGGGGAAGGGGAGGCTGGTGGACAGTTGGCCTGTGTGTAAGGTGGCCCTAAATGCTGCAGTGTGAGCGAAATCTAAAGTACTTTGGGGGAAAAGGAAATTTCATTCCCTCAGAACTCTCTCATAGGTGCCATCCTATGTTTGAGGTTTTTGGTCAAGCCTTCAGTTTTTAATGGAATAGATGCGTTTCCCCTCGGTTTCCGGCGCTACGCAGGCGAGTGGGAAACGGACCAGGCGAGTTTCATTTAGGGAGCTTCAGGTGTCAGAGGAGCAACAGGAGGCCTGCAGAGTGCTTTGCTAGGTTAACCTGGCGTTTCCCCCACGGAAGGAGAAGACACGGCAGGGGAAGGATGTATAGGCTCCCGCTTGAATCAAGCGAGCACTGGACTGACTGGTTCTCTCTGAAGTGAAGGGGCTCTGGGGTCTGTTTACGGCTATTTACCGAAGGTAGGCTTGCATCACCTCCTGTGGCACAGCTGCTGCTGCTGCTGCTTGGAAGTGTCCATTCAGTGCTGGGATTCAGGCTGGGGCGCTGACACACGGATTGCAGCCCTGGAATTTCTCACCCCAGGAGTAACTTCCGTGTACTTGGGGCATCAGTCTTAAGGACTGGTGTGTTGCCTGTTAGCAGCCATCTTAGGGCAGGTCTCCTAATTGTTGAGGAGAATCTGAAAGCATTCTGTTTACAGGGGCCAAGAAGCTATCTGATGCCCAGGGGGTAAACAGAAATTTTTAGCAACTACTTTGCCTGCACTTGAAAGCTCAGACAAGGGCACACCCTTCCCAGTGGGCCCCCAGTTGCTAATAGATAAAGTGCACTGCGGATTTTAGCTTTTAGACTGTCTTCAGTTTCTTCTTGGGCTTCTCAGGTGGCTCAGAGGTTAAAGCATCTGCCTGCAATGCAGGAGACCTGGGTTCGATCCATGGGTCGGGAAGATCCCCTGGAGAAGGCAATGGCAACCCACTCCAGTGTTCTTGCCTGGAGAATCCCAGAGATGGGGGAGCCTGGTGGGCTGCCCTCTGTGGGATCGCACAGAATCGGACACGACTGAAGCGACTTCACTTTGACTTTTTTTCAGTTTCTTAAGTCTGGCCTCACATTGCCTTTCCAAGATTTCCTTGTGGAAAGTGGATTATTTGCTGCCCTAGGGACTCTGTTCTTTTGAGCTTGCCCAGGTTCACAGCAGTACCCTCAGGAATGCTTTGATCCTATCTTTACCTATCAAAATGCTTTCTTAAAATCTTCCACAAAACCTTTCCCGATATTCCAGCTCAAACTGAGCTTTTCTTCTGAATTCCTCCAGCACTTTATGGCATTTAGCCTTGTAGTGGTACTAGTAGAATAGATAAGTTATTCCCTCCTCTTAAAATTGAGGCCAGACTCCTCTCTTTGCCTTGTCTCTGTAGCCACAATGCCACGCTTATTTGTGGACGGGTAAAGGAATTTTCACTTCTTTCTAGGCCAGTAAGTCTGTTCTTTATTTCCCTCAGAAATTTCCTTGACTTCTTTCATGTAAAGCCAAAAAGGAACTGTTGGACACACTTGCAACACTACCCCACCTCCTGGTGATCATACTGGTGAACTAAGTGAAGTTAGTGAGAGTCGCTCAGTCGTGTGTGACTCTTTGCGACCCTGTGGACTATACAGTCCATGGGATTCTCCAGGCCAGAATACTGGAGTGGTAGCCTTTCACTTCTCCAGGAGATCTTCCCAACCCAGGGATGGAGCCCAGGTCTCCCGCATTGCAGGCGGATTCTTTACCGCCTGAGCCTCCAGGGAAAACCGCAGCCACCTTTACGTGCAGAAGTTTCATCAGTGCTGGCGGGGTGTTTTCTGGTGCTGGTATCCATCAGAGTTGTTAGGTTTTGCCCTTAATGTCCATTTGTCCCTCATGTCGCCCACTGGACTGTGTTCCTTTTACCATTTCAAGGTTAATTGCCTTTTCCTGCTCAGAAATGTTGGGCGCATGGTTACTGTGTTTGAACTTTTAGCTGTCTTAGATTGAAAAGATCCTTGAAAGTGCCCTTGAGGCAAACTGGTTCCGAGTGATTCGCTTTTAGACATGTACCTCATTTACTTCTGTTTCATCGGGGCTCTCACAGTATACAGTTACCATATAATGTGTTGACTGTACTTAAAAGCCAGGTATTAAAATCAAGGGCTGGTATGAAATGCCTCAGAGAAGGCAGTGGCACCCCACTCCAGTGCTCTTGCCTGGAAAATCCCATGGACGGAGGAGCCTGGTAGGAGGCCGTCTATGGGGTCGCACAGAGTCGGACATGACTGAAGCGACTTAGCAGCAGCAGCAGCATGAAACGCCCTCACATTCCTGTTTGCTTTACCTTGTGTTATGGCATTTGGAAAGCTTACCTGTCTGTTTGGCATTCAAAAAAGACCTATTTCTGTTGAGATAGCTTTACCTGGAGAAGAGCTACAAAGAAAGTTAGATTCTGGTTTTTCATTCCAGACTCTTAAGTCAGTGACACTTGTACTTAAATCGGAAAGCTGAGGCTCCATTGTTGCAATTCAGTAGTTTTCAAGCAGAAGCCTTGGCCTTGACCCATTTCCCCCCAGCATTGCTGTGCAGCCACTTTCCCTGACAGAGGAGTAGAGAAGATGACTGTGTTGTTTGTCCTTAGTGCTTTGACTAGTCTTGTCTTGGGCTTCCCTGGTTGCTCAGTGGTAAGGAATCCTCCTTGGAGAAGGAAATGGCAGCCCACTCCAGTACTCTTGCCTGGAGAATCCCAGGGACGGCAGAGCCTGGTGGGCTGCTGTCTGTGGGTCAGAGAGTCTGACACGACTGAAGCGACGCAGCAGCACGGAAATCACGGTTGCTTGGCTCGGTCTTTCTGCTGATGAGGACAAGCTCACCGAATGTGAATGGACACTTACTTCTGGCGCTGTAGTCGTTGGGTTTTCTGCCTGTTGCTGGGACTGCATCTGCAGCAATCTAAGAGCAAACTGGTCCTTGATGTGTGTGCTTTACAAAAAAACTCTGTAAACATCGTTCAAACGAAAAAAAAATAAGAATCCTCCTGCAGTGCAGATGTGAATTTGATCCCTGGATCAGGAAGATCCCCTGGAGAAGGGAATGGCCACCCACTCCAGTATCTTGCCTGGAGAATTCCATGGACAGAGGAGCCTGGAGGGCTACAGTCCATGAGGTTGCAGAGAGTCAGACGTGATGGAACAAGTCTTGCTTTACTGTGAGAGTCAGGTAGGTGTAAGAAGGAGCTTAACTTGTGGAACCTCCAAGGGCCTAGGGACCTTAGATTAAAAATTTCTAGAAGTTCTGTGCCTTCGACTCCTGAGAAGGAGTGTACTATAATGTGAAAAACTTGGGAACTGTTTCACAAAATAAATGTCTCCAAAAGTATGAGAGAAATAAACTCACCAACAAAAACTGGCAACTAAGAATCAGTCCTTCCCCAAGTTTGGCGCCAGATAATCTTGTTTATAGGGACACAGGCAGCCCCTGCCTGCACAGCCCTAGCCCTCTAATGTTACAGGGCTATCCAGCTGGAGAGCTTAGTGGTAAAGATTTATTAGCTTGAATTAAAGAAATCCCATCAAAAATGCACTCAGTGGAGTTTGGCCCAGTTATAATTGCTTTATTGGGTATGGCGATTTTGAGGAGACATGTGTTTCCTCTAAAATATATAAAGATAGGAAAGTTTGTGAGGGCCTCCCTGGTGACTCAGTGGTAAAGAATCCACCTGCCAACGCAGGAGACATGGGTTCAAGAAGATCCCTCACGCCAAGGAGCAGCTCAGCCCGGGCACCACAACTACTGAGCCTGCGCTCCAGAGCTGGGAGCTGCGGCCCCGCAGCCGCAGTCAGCAGGCACTGAACCTGCACGGCCTAGAGCCTGCGCCCTGCAACCAGAGGGGAGCCCCTGCTCGTCGCAACTGGAGAAAGCCCATGCAGCAAGACACCCAGCACAGCCATAAATAAATAAACAAAATTAATCTTTAAAAAAGTTTAAGAAGAAACCCTTGAAATATTAAAAAATCAGAAGCAAAGCTCATGGGAAAGTGAAGCCCATCTGGCTCTGCGTGGTCACCAAGGCTGTCCTCACACCCCAGGGGCTGGTGCTGACGCAGCGCAGCGGACACTGAAAGGCTCGCTTGTCCCGACCACCAGCCGCCTGTGAGAGGCCCACCCTGCCGAGCGGACTTTCAGGTTCCAGCGTTCCTTGCTCTTCTTTGTTACCAGACCTCCGCCCCCTTCCTCTCCCTTCCTGCCCCTGTGTTGCTAGCTTAGAAGACCCCGCTGGACAGTGGACTCTGCTATGTGACATGACCTTCGCTGAGCATCATCGTCTACTCTTTGAGGCGTGGCGATGTGTCTTGTGTGATGAGCTGTAACTGGTGCCTGGCTTGTGAGTTGACGAGTGCCTGTCAGAGTTAGTGACTCTGGGTCTAGAGATAATGCTGGGGGTGGGGTGTGGGAGCCAGAGGGGCTCAGAAGCAACAGTTGGTTTCGACTGAACGAGGAAAGCCTTTGAAGATTGCCCCAAGACTGAGGTCCTCCTAGGAGGACGCTGGACTTGAGGGCGTGAGAGTGTCAGACCCAGTGAGGAAGTTAGGAAGCGTGCCAGGCTGGAGTCTGCGCCTGCTCTCTGGCCCTGACTGCCCAACGTGAAGTGTGTATCGTCTCACTCCCACTGGCAAGACAGGCCCACAGCACGCACCTGCGCTGGGTGTGTGCTCCGTCCTCGTCCAGGGCTCTCCCTGTGCTGTCCTGCTGGAGCAGCGACGCCGTCACCGATTCTGTGCATGCCACAGGTGACCTCATGCCACTGGATTACAGGCTCCTTCGGGACAGCAACTTGTGGGACTTGGGGTTTTGCATAGAACCTTAAAGCACCTTAGGGTGCTGGCACCGAGTGCATTTGTTAAGTATTCCGGGTGTGTGTTGGCTGCTCTGGGAGGGGGATAGAGAGCAGCCCAGCGGCGCAAGCGCCTAGTGCCTTAGCTAGCGTCACATGCTTGCTGGTGGGAATGCTGCCTCCGTCATTCTTCCATCTATTCTGAAATACAGGTTCTGACCACAAGCAGGGATATGTATAAACTAGTCATCTGTGTAGCACTGCATCCCAGAACGAGAGAAAATATCTATTTTTTAACCCTAGTGGCCGCCTCTCAAGTACTGTATTCTAGCTAAGTGTATTCCCCTTTTCATACTTTTCTGGGATGCCCAAAGCTATCTGTATTTTTCACTGCAGTGTAAATTGTTTCTTCCTAAAGCTGTTCAGGAATACTTCAGTTTGAGGAAATGTGTTTTGTGGTCAGCCTATTGAAAGAGATTGCCCAGTGTTTCTGCTCACGTGGGCTGCCTGTCTCCTGAGGGCCTCCGGCTTCCTGTTCTCCTGGGGCTCAGGCGTTGGCTGTAGCTGTGGGCTGGCATCTTTCTTGTCAGAGTCCTGCGTGTGTGGAGCAGCCACTGCCTGTGTGTTGGCACCAGAGCAGGGTCTGTGGATGGAGTCATGGCCATTTGCTCTCCTGAACTAGCTCTCCGCCGCCTGCAGCTCTCAGCTGTGCTGATGGCTGAGCCTGGCATGACTGTTTTGAAACTTGCAGGCTGCCCTACCTGACTACGTAGATCCGGTCATAGCCTCTGAGAAGGAATCTGGATGACTCTTGGGTAGAAGAACAGGTACACGTGTCAAAGATGGATGTGCAGTGAACACTATGGAGACAGACACGGCCCTCTGGGGAGCACGGCTGCGCTGACCGCCCTGATGAAAGCAGTGGCCCCGAGCTCTGCCTCCTCCCCGAGGGCAGCTCGCTCCGTGCAGGTGTTACCTGGCCGCCTTTGCATTGCCTGGTGCCTCCCAGGGCTCAGGTGACCAGTGCAGGAAAATGTTACTATTCTGGCTGCTGCTGTTTGGAGCAGTAAATTCCTTTGTTGGGAGCGCGGAGTCAAAAGTCTTGGGGCACTTTTCCCTCCTCTAAATGTTCATCTTATCTTCCTGAGGCCTGATTAAAGACTGCCTCCTACAGGGTCTGTGTGCTGTCTCAGCTCCAAAGCTCTTTGGAGTGGGGCCCAGATTATGATCTGTGGTCGCTGGGACAGGCCTGTGCTGAGTCACCACCGGTTTGGTGGCGGGGCAAGGGGGGCTGCCTCGTGTCTTCAGCCTCCCACGGCCAGGTGAGTTATTGCTGCTGCAAGACGGCACTGTGAGCAAAGTGTGCTCTCCTCACAGAGCAGGGCGGTGATCCTCCAACAGAAACAGTAGACCGTGCAGGGAAGGTAACCCCCGGACCGCTAGCCTACCCTCGGCCCACTTTTGTAGGCGGCGCGCACATTTCAGGGCGTTTGTAGGTAGCGCCCACTGAGCTCAGTCGGCAGTTGGTTCATTTCTAGGCCTGGGTGGCCCATGGTGATTACAGCCAGGCGTCGGCTTCCTCTTTTTGCTGCTCAGTCTCGGAGCCGAGCTTTTCCAGGGCCAGCTCTGGGAACCGGGATAAACGGCTCACTGAACAGGCTCTGTGTTTGTGGGAGGGATGTGGGGTGGGTAGCTGTTTTTCTGGTGTGGGTGACAGTTTGGTGCAAAACACACAAATCTTTTGAAGCAACTAGGTTTTCCGCCTTTAAGGTTAGTGAAGCCTCAGTAAAGGCTGGTGGTACAGGGGAGGAGAGATGCAGTTAACTGGCCTCTGGGACTGGAGAGGGTATGAGTGAGAGGCTTTCTCAGCATTGACTTCAGAAATGAGACGTCAGAAGGATAAACTGTCAACACCGTGTCTGTGTTTGCTTCCAGTGTGCTCTCTGGCCCCTGGGGCCAAGAGACCCCACACTCCCCCCAGGCTGAAGCTGGAGGGCCCCGAGGTACCGTCCTGATGTCGTCTCACAAGGGACCCGCGGTGGCCCAGGGCAATGGGGCTCCCGCCAGCAACAGGGCGGCCGACACAGTGGAGCTGGCCGAGCTGGGACCCCTGCTCGAGGAGAAGGGCAAGCGGGCGGTCACCAGCCCAACCAAAGTAAGTCATCTCCCTGGTCGGCCTCTCCTGAGACCTGTCGGCCTCCCCAGAGCCGCAGCACCCTGGACTGTCTGTCCTGACGGAAGGCAGGAAGCAGTCAGCCCAGGTCAGGCCAGGCTCCACAGACCATCGAAAATACCTGCCGCTTCGGCCAGTGGGCTTTTCGTTTTGCCTGAGCAAAACTCCAGGAGCATCCCCACTGAGGGAGACCAGGGACTCTGTGCCCAGACGGACAGAGGATGAATTTGGCGGGGGGGGTTCCTCTATCACGAGATCTAAAAGGAAGCATCACAGGAGGAAAACCCGCCCCGCGGAGGAACTGCCCTCCCCGCCTCGGCTCTGGAGGGCTCCCTGGAGGCCAGCCCTTTCAGGCCCTCCTGCTGCTGCTTCTGTGGAGCTGGCTCTGAGGCCCGGCTTCTCCTGCGGCAGTTCGACACCGTCTGGGCCCCAGGGCCAGTGCAGAGGGCACCGATCGGATTGAGAGTCTTAGCGGATCTCTGAGCCTCTGTCTTATTCCTCCTCATTCAGCAGTCTGAACAGGAAGTGTTTGGGAAATTAGGGGAAGCTGAGGGCCACCGTCTTGGAGACAGAGGTGGGCTGCCAGGGCCTGAGTGCAGGCCTGGGCTGTTGACCCTGCATCTCGGGCGCTGGCTCCCTCGGCCTCTCCCCCGGGCACTGTGGCACGTTCTCCCCCAGTACTTATGACGTTGCAAACTCAGGCACTGTCCTGCTTTCGGAGAGCAGACCTGAGGCCTGTGTGCAGGAGAGGCTGGGCAGTAGGTGGCGTGGCCTGGCTTGCGGGTGCCAGACGTGCGCGTCCCCAGGCCCTCCAGGGCTGCAGCCGCTCTCCCCTTCCCCGCAGGCCGAGGAGGAGCAGGCCTGCCCAGGGCCACAGGAGGAGGAGGAAGAGGTGCGCGTGCTCACGCTGCCCCTGCAGGCCCACCACGCCATGGAGAAGATGGAGGAGTTCGTGTATAAGGTCCTGTCCCGGCGGGGAGGGAGTGGGCTCACCCGCCTGGGGCTGAGATGGGAGCACCGCCCCTTTATCAACACACTGAACACGCATTCATGACAAGCTGTTATCAGAACTTGTCATTTCTGAGTGGTGACGAGTAGAGACTGATATCTGCAAAACCAACGTGAAAGTATCTCTGATTTCAGGTGACAGGTTCTGATGCGAAACTTGTCACCAGCTCTCTGGACACTGTCCGTTGTCTTTACGTCCTAGGTTAAGAACTCCTGCTGTGAAAAGTCACAGTCTCAACACAGTGAGAACTTAACTGCTCAAGGGGGGACAATGACAGCCAGCCACCAGAGTGTGGGGGGAGCAGTAAATGTGTATTTCTCAAGTAGCTGAGAGGAGGTCCTGCCATATTTGGACCTGCTCAGCTAAGCACATCCAGATAAGCTTCCTGACACAAGAACAAAGACACTCTAAGCGGGGGTCCGGGGGCAGCCTTGCTCCTGCTGTCCTGGCGTCGCTCCCGGGACCCTCCAGAACCCAGCGGATGCTCTCCTGCATGCTGCGTCCTTGGGGAGGCTCGTGGCTCCCAGCCCCACTTAGAGCGCATGTGGTTGCAGGTCTGGGAGGGCCGCTGGAGGGTCATCCCGTACGACGTGCTCCCGGACTGGCTGAAGGACAACGACTACCTGCTGCACGGCCACCGGCCGCCCATGCCCTCCTTCCGCGCCTGCTTTAAGAGCATCTTCCGCATCCACACGGAGACCGGCAACATCTGGACGCACCTGCTCGGTGAGGGCTCTGGGGCCATTGGGCTCGTCTGCTTCTTGCCCAGGAGTTGTGTGGCCTTTGTCCACAGGAAGGAGAAACACCGTTGTCGCAATTATGAGGGAGCTGGTGGTGTCTTTACACTGCCGGGGAGCTCGCAGGGCCCTTCATCACGGTGTGCAAGCGGGGGAGACGTCGGAACGGATGTCCTCTGTGGTCAGAACCGTCGTCCCGGGGCTGGTGGCTCCGCCCCGTCAGCGATCC
Source organism: Tragelaphus eurycerus (assembly GCA_935064755.1). NCBI lineage: Eukaryota > Metazoa > Chordata > Mammalia > Artiodactyla > Bovidae > Tragelaphus > Tragelaphus eurycerus. The sequence continues at coordinate 1,115,471 of CAKXYN010000100.1, read as the reverse complement.
ACCATCTAAACGAAGCGTCAGCATTTCAGCAGACGCCCTTTTTTGTCTGGGTCTCTGGGTCCCCGCAGCTCAGCCTGTGGCGTCAGGGCTGGTTTAAACCATCACATGTTCCCGTTTTCCTCGGACTTTCCTTCTCTCCCTCCTGTAGGTTTTGTGCTGTTTCTCTTCCTGGGAATCCTGACCATGCTGAGGCCAAACATGTACTTCATGGCCCCCCTCCAGGAGAAGGTGGTGTTTGGGATGTTCTTCCTGGGAGCGGTGCTCTGCCTCAGCTTCTCCTGGCTCTTCCACACTGTCTACTGTCATTCAGAGAAGGTCTCCCGGACTTTCTCCAAGTGAGTTACAGGGTGGCGGTGGGGAAGGCCCACACGCTGCTGTCATGCCATGACCCGGGTGCTGGCAGGGTCCTTGCGACGGCAGTGACTCCTCAAGATTCCCTGATGTTTTGTGGGTGTGAGAGGGTCAGGAAGCTTTTCTCTTAAGTCCGTCCTGAAAATTCTCACTGCAGCCTCCTCCACAGACAGAGCCCACTGTGGGTAGACGTTGTCCCCGCGCAGCGCTGTCTAGAGGCTGGCAGTGTTCTCCCGCACTGCGTGCCCAGCTGCGCCCCATGGGCACACCCACCCACCGGCCAGGAAAGCTTATCAGGAGCCCCAGACGCCTGTCCTCCCAGCGCTGAGCCTGGGCTTCTGTTTGCTTGTGTCTGTTGTGGTTATTTTTGGTTTTGGAAGTGTTGCTGAGTTATTGTTTCGCAATAACACCAGTAACAAGTAATACATTTTTCTCATTAAAAAGTCAACTAAAAGAGAACACTACCCCCTTAGTAATACTCCCATTATAAGGGTTTTGGCTTTAGAACTGTCAGAACTGGGGAATACTCAGAGTCCTTCCTGCATGGAAGTTGGGGCCTGGCTGGATTGTGATGGATGGAGCTCCTGACTGAGTGTCTTTGAGGGGATGTGGCTGTTGACAGCCAGGGCAAAGGGATGCCCTTCAAACGTGCCCCAAACAGGAGCGCCTGACCGTGCGGGGGTCTGAGTCAGGACCCAGGCTGGACTGCGTGGGGGGTGCGGGGCTCCGGTGGAGCCTGGGGCCAGCAGAGCCCGCCCCCACTGGCCGCTCCGCTTTGCGGCTCTTGCAGGCTGGACTACTCGGGGATCGCCCTGCTGATCATGGGCAGCTTCGTGCCCTGGCTCTACTACTCCTTCTACTGCTCCCCGCAGCCGCGGCTCATCTACCTCTCCATCGTCTGCGTCCTGGGCATCTCCGCCATCATCGTGGCGCAGTGGGACCGCTTCGCCACGCCCAAGCACCGACAGACCAGAGCAGGTGGGTCACAAGGCAGGGCGTGCCCGTGAAGATGTCTGGACCTCAGGGGTCAGCCCTGGGCCCCACCCAGACCCTGATCTGTGTTTAGAACTTTAAAAACAGCATGAATTTTCAAAGCTCAATTCCCCTGCAAGTTTCATACTATTTCAGTGAAATGTTAAAAGGACAGTAATTAAAGTGCAGAAAAGACTACTCTTACCTCTGGTTTGAGGAAGTTAAAAAAGGTACAAAGCACAGTCTCTAGCTCACCTGGAGTTCTTTTCCTAAGGGAATTAAAGGTGTGGCTTGGTAAACAAAGCACCTTGAGCACGAACTGTGTTGAGGAATGGGGTCACTGTGAGCAGGAGCCCCTTCCTGCTGCCTTGTCCAGGCTCCAGCTTTACTGCAGCCACACATCAATTACCACTGTTTCCAGTCCCTTGAGACTTAACATCGCTGTGGTTTAACCCTCATTTAAGAGAGTTAACTATTCATTGAGCACCAGCCAACGGTGCCTCACCCAGGGCATCTGCAGAGGTGAAGTGGAGCCCCGCCCACCGGCCGTGGGCAGGGGCCTGGTGTGCAGCGGGCGCCATCTGCTCTTTCTCTTGTGACTTCTCACCTAGGTCTGTCTCCTCAGGAGGTCAGACTCCTATTCCTTATGTCTTCTGTGCTCTTAATGGGACGCCCGTCTCTGGCTGGCAAACCACCTGAGGGCTCACCATCAGTTTTGTAGCCAAGGCAGCCATTAGAGTTTTGACGTACATGGTCGCCTAGGCTGCTTAACAGATGATAAAGAACACAAGATGTTTGCTCCTGGTGCTCCATAGGAGGGAATGGCTGTGTCAGCATTTACCCAGCCTCCTTCCCACTCTGGACGTTTAAGAAGCATCTGATGATGGCTCTCCATCTTGTGCAAATTTCCTGAACACATGCTGTTCACCACAAAGTAACTTGTATCAGAGCAGGGCAGCAGGGCCGTCCCTGTGCCTGACACGCTCCGTCTGTCTGCTCAGGGGTGTTCCTGGGGCTTGGCTTGAGCGGCGTCGTGCCTACCATGCACTTCACAATCGCGGAGGGCTTCGTCAAGGCCACCACGGTGGGCCAGATGGGCTGGTTCTTCCTCATGGCTGTGATGTACATCACCGGAGCCGGCCTCTATGCCGCACGCATTCCTGAGCGCTTCTTCCCTGGAAAATTCGACATATGGGTAAGAAACGACTCTTCGCAGGGCTGTGGTGGTGAGACTACCTGAAGGTGGAGGTCGGGGTCAGAGGCAGAGAGAGACAGGGGCAGGTGGTGTCTGGGGTGACGTGTGTCCCTGCTCACACCGGTGCATGTGGGTGGGTGAATCCCTGACAGGACTTACACGTTTTTTTTCCTACAACAAATGTACCGGTTTTATGGTGCAGAAAATGTTGCGGAGGAACTAGGAGAGGCGGGCGCCTCCTCGCGCCGCCTCCGGTTCTCCTCGCCGTCGCCCTGAGGCTTCTTTCTCGTCCCTGCAGTTCCAGTCTCATCAGATCTTCCACGTCCTGGTGGTGGCAGCCGCCTTCGTCCACTTCTACGGGGTCTCCAACCTTCAGGAGTTCCGATACGGCCTGGAAGGGGGCTGTACTGACGACTCCCTCCTCTGAGCCACCCCCAAGGGCGCAGGAAGAACTTCCCAAGTGCTTTTAAAATAACTTCTTTGCTGAAGTGAGAGGAAGAGTCTGAGTTGTCTGTTTCTAGAAGAAACCTCTTAGAGAATCCAGTACCGACCAAGCTTCGGCCCACTTCACACTCACTGGGCAATAAACTCCATTCCCTCGCTGAGAAAGCGGGGTGGGGGCAGGTGCGGCCACCCTGCCCCCGGCCGCCCCTCCCAGAGACGGGGCTGGGAAGCTCACAGTGAGATCTGACCCCTCCTCGCTCCATTCTGGGGAAAAGTGATGGACTGGGACTCTTCAGAAATTCCGTTTCTGGAAGAAACTGTCCCTCCCTCACCCCGTCCTGACTTTGTAACCTGGCTTATAACAGGCCATCCGTTTTGTAGCACACTTTTCAAAAACAATTATAACCTGGTCCCATCTTTCTTGGGCCTGGGCCTGCTCACACGGCAGGAAGAACAAAGCCACCGACTTTTACACAGCCCGGCCGATCGTGCAAGTGTGTCCAGGCTTCAGATAACTTGAGTTTTAATTTTTTCTTCGCAGAGTAATGTAAAATTTAAAGTGGGGAAAGATATTTAATATTTAATACTAAGCTTTAAAAAGAAACCTGCTACCATTGCTATGTATCCTGATGCAGAGACGATGATGATAATAAAGTACAGAAGACACTTGGCGCTCTGAAACTTGTGTGGTCTCCGTCTGCACATGCAACTCCAGAGGACTGAAGCCAGCAGAGTCGGTGCAGGTTCTGCTGCAGCTCAAGTCTGAATCCCAGGTGCTGCAGGCTGGCGTGGGTGGGCCAGTGAGCCTGATCGACCCCAGGTCTGCTCCTCCAGGCCGCTCTTCCCGTCTCTACTGGGGACACAGACGCGCCCTGGAGCGGTCAGTGTGCTGTGGCAGCCTTCCGTAACCAGAAGATGCCTGTGTGAACACAGGCCACAAGATGCTGTAGACGTTGAAAACTGCTGTGATTAAGGCTGTCTCACCGAGAGGTTACTCCACACCTCTCTGTGCCTTTGCGTACTGCCTCAGCCTGACCGCGTTCTGTCCACTGGACACAAGAGGCCTGCAGTGTTCCTCGTGAGCTAGTATAGGTATCGCACGGCAGTCTTCACAAGTTAGAGCTGGATTCACTTCAGCAGTCAAGTTTGAACAACCAGGTGAATAAATGATCCTTTTAACGAGGCCAACAGATCTCTGCCTCCAGTGCTAATCAGGGAAACATAAGACCAAACTGACTCCTGCCAGATTGGTACAAATTAAAAATCTTAAGATGGTGGGCTTTCCTGGTGGTCTAGTGGTTCAGAGTTCACCTGCCAATGCAGGGGACATAGGTTCAGTCCCTGGTCTGGGAACATCCCCTATTCCTTCGGGCAACTAAGCCTGTGTGCCCTGGAGCCGTGCTCGGCAACAAGGGAAGCCGCCGCAGTGAGAGGCCTGCGCGCCGCAAATAGAGGGAACACTGCCCAGCAACGGAGACCCAGAGCAGCCAGAAAGTAAAAAAGCTAAAAATCCTAAGATTGCGTGCTACTGCAGATGTGGATCTGACCAGATGCTGCTGGGAACCATCCATAGGACCACTTTGGATGTGTGGAGTATACGCAGGTTACAACATTCAAACATCATACGAAACAGCACTACAGCATGAGCTGCATCTGGTATCTGTCCTACGTTGCTGCTGCTGCTAAGTCGCTTCAGTCGTGTCCGACTCTGTGACCCTGTAGACGGCAGCCCACCAGGCTCCCCCATCCCTGGGATTCTCCAGGCAAGAACATTGGAGTGGGTTGCCATTGCCTTCTCCAATGCATGAAAGTGAAAAGTCAAAGTGAAGTCGCTCAGTCGTGTCCGACTCTTAGCAACCTCATGGACTGCAGCCCACCAGGCTCCTCCGTCCATGGGATTTTCCAGGCAGGAGTACTGGAGTGGGGTGCCACTGCCTTCTCCACTGTCCTACGTTACTTTGTTTAAAAATGCTGGGAGACTTCCCTGGCAGTCAGTGGTTAAGCGATTCCAGTGCTTCCAGCACAGAGGATGCTTAAAAAATTTTTTTAAATTCTGGTTCTGACTCACTAAGTTGTTTCATAACTCATCAGTGGGTCACAACTCACATTTTTAAAAAGTTACCTTGAGAAACTTAGCTTGTACTAAGAAGTTGCATTGTAGCTGTATGTAGTAGCAACATACTACAGACAAGCCAAATGTCCAGAACTGTTGAGTGGAAAAATAAATCTTGGTTTATTCTTATGAAACAGTTCAGCAATGAAAGCTAGTTACCATAAGGACAATGCGGCTGAATCTCAAGATTAGGAGAAGGGAGTAGGGCTACTTAGAGACACCACATCTGGTGTGACTGCACTGATGTGCTGTTCAAAAATGCACAGAATTAGCTGAGTGCAGAAGTCTCAAACTGCTGACCTGCAGGCTACAAGCATTCACAGCTGCGCTGTAGGCTGCACAGTGGAAGCAGCCCACCTCAGCCGATAGCAGCCGAGTCTTTACAGAGGGTGCCTCTCAGGCCTACCCTCAGCCCTCCCCAGCAGGGCAGCCGCCTGTCTGGCCCCCGGAGGCGTCCACTAGTACAGAAAGGACCACAGCTGGCCCAGCTCCATCCGTGTTGTGCTTGAGGAAGCAGAGACCCGCAGCTACTAGTGAGGCCTGTGTACATTTCCTCGTTGCTGGTGGACAGGCCCAGGAGGGGTCTAAGCGAGGACATCTCCTGAGCATCTTCTTTGAGCTTTATTTTTGGCTCTTCTGGGTCTCTGTTGCCATGTGCAGGCTTACTCTTGTTGCAGCAGGTGGGGGCTACTCTTCATTGCATGGGCTTCTGGTATGGGGGGCTTCTCCCAAACCAGAAGAGTACAGAGTGCAGAGTTGCAGAGTACAAGCCCTGGGCACACAGGCTCAGCAGCTGCGACTCCCGGGCTCTAGGGCACAGGCTCAGTAGTTGTGGTGCAGGGGCTTAGCCGCTCTGGCATGCGGGGTCTTCCTGGACCAGGCATCGAACCCGTGTCTTCTGCATTGACAAGTGGATTCCTCTCCACTGGGCCACCAGGGAAATCCTCTGCACTTTCCATATGTCATTTTATGTTTTTATTTTAACCCTTAATAGGTAGTACTATCCCATTCCATAGGTGAAAAAAAGTTAAGGCCCTAAAAGACCAAGACTTTTTCACAAGATGGCAGGATCAGAGTAGGTTCAGATCTGACTTAAACCCCAGGTTTCAAAGCCTTGGATCATTTAAAAATCCTGATTTGACAATCCGGCCTCGCCTTCACCAACTCTGCTAACTAGCAGCAGGTATTACCTTCTTTTCTCTAACTGCATGCAATGGCACCCCACTCCAGTACTCTTGCCTGGAAAATCCCATGGATGGAGGAGCCTGGTGGGCTGCAGTCCATGGGGTCGCTAAGAGTCAGACACGACTGAGTGACTTCACTTTCACTTTTCACTTTCATGCATTGGAGAAGGAAGTGGTAACCCACTCCACTGTTTGCCTGGAGAATCCCAGGGACGGGGGAGCCTGGTGGGCTGCCATCTATGAGGTCGCACAGAGTCGGACACGACTGAAGTGACTTTAGCATAGCATTGTTCATTCATTTCCTAAATATTTGTTGAGGGCACTATAGGAGAAAAGTGATGAGAGAAACAGTGATGAGTTCTGGTTAAAAAAAGGCCAAGAATAAAAGCTAAGACTCTGACTCTACCCTCTTCCAATCAGGTAAACAATTAGGGAAGAGACTAATCTCTAGTTGTAGAACATCTGCTGCTGCTGCTGCTAAGTCACTTCAGTTGTGTCCAACTCTTAGCAACCCCATGGACTCCAGCCTACCAGGCTCCTCTGTCCATGGGATTTTCCAGGCAAGGGTACCGGAGTGGGTGCCATCGCCTTCTCTGAGTTGCAGAACATCTACTGCTTTGCAATCTAAGGTTCAACAATGCCCTGTGTTTGGAGAAGTCCTTGACCCAAAATCTGCTGACAAAGGAGCCCCATCTCGCCAGAAAGTGTCTTCCTCAGTATATGCCTTATCTTCAGTCAGGACCAGGAACCAGCCCTTGGGGGCATGAGCTAGGGCTGGGAGCAAATTCACGATGAATTTCAAAGCAGCAGCTGGGGCCCTGCTGTGATAACATTTCATAATTACGAGGCACATTCTCCTGTCTGCCATGCTCTGATGGCACAAAAATGCAGTGCGCTCTGCCTAACTGGTTTCGATAACCAGTACATACTGGTACATTCAATGTACCACATTTCCCTTACTGAAACCCTTCAGTAGCTGTCAACACCCAGAGTCATCCCAGGAGTCCAAACACAAAGGCAGGGCAATGTGTGGAACCTGACTGAACCACTCACCTCATCCAGACACAGCCCTTCAGCAATGGACCTAACTCAGAATCAGTTTGGGCTGCAGGGTACCAAGTCAGATACCCAAAGTTTAGAAATATTCTCACATGAGGACGGTGTCCCGGTGACTTGACTCAAAACATGTTAGGGCTGTACCCTTGAAGAAAACAAGAGAAGCCTGACTAGTCCCCTTGGTGTGTTGGCTTTCTTGCTGGCAGTTTGTCCATCTTTTATTTCTCTGGAAAAGGAGAGGACTTTTTCAAACCAAAGCCTCTTTTATTCAGTTCCTTCTCATATTTGGAAAAACTCTTAGTTTTGCAGCCAGCAATTAGGCAATATCATTAAAGCATCTAGATGCTATTCTGCACCCAGAAGACAAGGGATTTTTATTTAAATGATACATACATTAAATCCACATGATGTAAAATTTAAAAGGCACAAAAATAGGTAGAGGAGAAATCTCTCCCACCCTGACTCCCTAACAACCAGTTCCTCTCTCCGAAGAAATTTCTGTTGCTACTCTGTATCTTTCCAAGTGCAATTTTTATACATACACTGGCAAATAGGAGGATATCTTTCCCAACCCTTCTACACAACTAATGGCAAAACGTACACACTGTTCACGACTCCGTGGTGCTGAATTGTATGGATGCACCGCACATTACTGAGACTGTCCCCAATCCAATCCACAAACCACTTTGCACACACACCCTTTGTCATGTGTGTGAGAATGCACAGAGGGTAGATGTACCCCAAAAATCGCTGTTAAAGGATATCTGCATTCATCCATTCCGGTGAACTTTTACAAAATGCCCCCAATAAAACCTGTATCAATCCTGCGCTCAGAGAATTTTAGATCAGAGACACTACATGAGAGATGGAAACACTACACAAAATTAGACTATTAGACTGCTACCCGCTTGGCCATAGTTTTATTATCCCTGAAGAATCAAAGGCACCACAGAGGAAAACGGTACTCTCCAGCACAACTGGTTTGAACCTTCACAGGAACAGTATCAAGGAGCCTCCTGCCCTTCCCAGGCACTGAGATAAGTGCGCCAAAACCAATCAGAAGCAAAATTTCTAGCAGAACGCTCAGCACCCAGCAGCTGTGAAAGGCAGCGGAAGCGGACAGGGGGCCTGAGGACCCCGGGACGTCTAAGGTCCTTCGCTGTCTCCCTGGTGGAGTCCCGCTTCCAGGGCCGCACGCCCCTTCCACGTAACTGTCTCGGAGGGCAAGCAGCAGAGAATCGCGCGGCGGTGGCCACAGGCCCGACTGTGACGCGGGGAACGCCGAGGTCCGTGGTCGCGGGGCTCCGGAATTCTCATCACAGCGGTGGTCGGCCCGAAAAGGCCACTGCGGACTATGGACGGGAGGAAACGGGGCGCCTCGGTGGGTTTTCTCGACGTGACAGGGCGCCTGAACGCGTCCGGTGAAACGCGCCCTGCGGGCAGCTCCCTACCTTGGAAACCTCCGCACTCCTCTCGGGTCGCCGCGCCTTGAGGCCCCAGGGTCCGTGGTCTCAGGGAGTCTTGGCCGCGGGCCACACCCGCGCCGGGGCCCGCGCCCCCCCGCGCGCCGCGTCCACCAGCTCCGCCCAGGCCCGCCCGCGGTCACGTGGCAGCGGCCCCGCGGCAGCGGTCCCGCACGTGACGCGGGCGGGCGCGACGTCATCACGGCGCGCGGCCGCGGGCGCGGCGCCGGAGCCTCCGGGTCCGGGCGGCGGCGCTTGGGCATCTCCCGGGCGGCCCGCTCGCCCCGCGCCCGCCCGGCGGGCCGGAGCGCAGGTGAGTGGCCGGGGAACGGCAGCCGGCGCCCTCCTCCGCCGCCGTCCCCTCAGGGCGGGCGGGGGCCTCCAGGCGTCGAGCGCCGCGACCTCCGTCCGGAGGCTGTCGGGGAGGGGGGCGCCGCTGCTGTTGTCGCCCGCCGGGAGGCGGCCCCTCCAGCAGGGAGCTCGCGGGGGCCCCGGACCAGGTGCCCTGGGGCGGAGCGCGGCCGGGCACCGCGGGAGCGGGCAGCGGCACTCTGGGGCCGTGTCTGTCTGACAGGCAGAGCCGGCTACGACCCGCCACCCCAAGGTGGTCACCGTATAGCGGCGTCCGTGCGGGCCTTTCTCAGTCTCCAGAGTTGAAACGAAGTTCACTGAAGGAAAGTCTTTCTGGAGATCATCTTATGCCTGGATGAACCACCTCCTTTTCTGTAAAATGGATCCTGTAGAGTGGTTGCAGCGCTTAAAGAATAGTACGCTACCTATAAACAGGAGTAGATGAGGATTTAGGGTCTCGTTTTCCCTTTTCGTATAAAACTATGGTTGTCAGTTGTACATTTTTGAAAAGCATAGTTTGATTTAATTTTCTTGGATCCTTACAGAAAATTTTGGATTCCACATAAGACAGACTCTTAGTAACCTTGCAATTTCATTCCCCAGAAATTGTCCTTGAAGCAAATAAACAAAAATAATAATAACTGAAGCTTTTCAAAAATCAAGAAATTACTTCTATTAATTTTTTAACGTGTAGCCTGTTATTGAGTTCATTTAATTTATGCGTACAAGTGAACTTTACAAGTGACTGGCTGTGGCCATAAAATTAGTAGTAGAGTTTTGATAGGTTTTCTATCCCAGTAATTCTCTCATAGTATAGAAGAATTACTACAAATATTAATTTGTTGATATTGATGAATGTATACTAATAATTAGAGTAGGGAGACCTTTCTGTAGAACTTCAGTAGCTTAAGCTTGCATGGTGTCCATTATTCAGTGTAGGTGTTGGATCCTCTGGAGAGGGATAATGGCATCCCACTCCAGTATTCTTGCCTGGAGAATCCCCATGGACAGAGGATCATGGCGGGCTACAGTCCATAAGGTTACAAAGTGTCGGACATGAGTGACTTAGCATTGGGTCCTCGTTTGAAGTTTCATTTTAAGAAGAAATCCAAATCTAGTTGGAAGTCATCGTAAATAATTAATTGGGTGCTTCTTTAGAAAAGGTTCATTGTCACTGATACTGGCCTTTGGCTCTAGGTTGAAGACACAGTTCCTTTCTTGCATTCTGTTAATGAACATTTATTATACGCTTGCTAGGAGAGAAAATATATATATAAAACTGGGTCCCCACCCTCTATAAATATTCAGCTACTTAATTTCCTTTAGGTATTAAAAATAGTGACATCACACCTTTAAGAAATTGTATCTTCTGATTTTTACCATGAGAGAGAGCAGCCTTGTGAAGATAGGTGAGAAAGGAATAGTTTCTTTCTGCTTACAGCAGAGTGTTGATGACAGTCATGTCAGGTGGTTCGGGCACTCCATGAGGAGGGGAGTTCAGAGGCGGGAGAGCTGAGGTTTGCTCAGGGGATTAGTGGCTGCCTGTGTTGGTGACGCCAGGAGGGCGTGCACTCTGCTTGTGGACGTTTGAGTCCGACGGCGCCGCCTTCGTTTGTAAAGCTAACTGAATGTGTTTAGTGTCCCCAGACTTTCACATACTCTAATTGGTTTTGTTTCTTGTACTTACAGAATCCAAGGATCCTTTCATTCTCTCTCCATATTGCTTGATGAGAGGCATTATGGCTCCCAAAGACATAATGACAAACACTCATGCTAAATCCATCCTCAACTCCATGAACTCCCTCAGGAAGAGCAATACCCTCTGTGACGTGACGCTGAGAGTGGAGCAGAAGGACTTCCCCGCCCACCGGATCGTGCTGGCTGCCTGCAGTGATTACTTCTGCGCCATGTTCACCAGTGAGGTACGTGGCGAACCATCTCCTCACAAGTGGAGCCCACACACGTCACCTTGTGGGCATCTCATTTCACTGATGAAACAGTGGAAGTTCTGTATAATTGTGAATCTCTGTAGTCTGGTGTTCAGCGGCAGACTCTGGATAACATCTGCCGTTTGCGCGTTAGTTTTCTCGTTTCAGAATGAGGAGTAGCAGTCGGACAAATCTCACATGGTTCTTGTGACAGTTACCCGAGAAACTTACACGTGACGTGCTGAGAGCGCGTCCAGCGTGTAGCAAACACAGGTGTCAGCTCCTGGGTTTTACTTACCAGTGTTTTATTTGTTTTCCTGTTTTCTTTCTTCTAAAGTTTAACATTTTAAAGAATACCGGGGAAGAGAGAGGAGGGAAGGAAAGAGGAGCGAGACTCCATGCTCATCCCACTCCTTCCTGCCGTGCGTGAGGAAAAGCAGGCTTCTCCCTTCTCCTAGGGGAGCGTTAGTGCAGCCGCAGGTGGGTGGCAGAGGACTGGTGCCTGGCTGTGTGGGCACACGAAACATCACCAGAAAGATGCCAACTTGGGAGCACAAGCCCTTAATCAGGGAATTAGGGACAGGCTGGCCTGGCAAGAAAAAAGGTGGTGCCCACGCAGTGTTAGGAAGAAGACTGCTGCACTGGTTGCCTGGCAAGACACCCAGCGTGTGGGGGGCTGCTGAGCCATGAGGGGCGCGGAGAGCTGAGCAGAGGAGAGCGCTCTCAGCTTCCAGGGCTACAAGTCTGATTTTTTATTTTAAATAAATTGTCTCGATTATGTTATTTGTCTGTACTTGTACACAAGCCTGACATGCTTCGTCATGGTGATCATGTCATGATAACAACAGTCACCGCCCTGGGGCCAGATGCTGTGTTAGACGATTGCCTGTCCCTCTCACCCCAGGGACGGTTGTTACCATCTCGTTTTACAAGTGAAGAAATGAGGTCTCAGGTACAAAATGCCTTACAGCTTGTAAATGGTACAGAGGATATAATCCTAAGTTAACTTGGTTTGCCATTCCCTTCTCCAGTAACTTAACTTGATTCTAACTTTGATGTTTCCATCGTAAAGCCAGAGTCGTATGTGATGCTGAGCCAGTGCTCGGCCACGTGGCTGGCAGGGAGGATATGGAAGCCTGACCACTGGCCCCAGCGGGCCCTGTGCGCGGCGCCCTTGCAGACCCGGTCCTGTACTGCCCCCCACGGTGTCTGCCAGTGAGCACCAGAGGTGCTGGTGTTCAGCTGGGCAAGGACAGTGTCACCCGGCCGCCAGCAAGAAGCACAGAGGGCTCGTCACACGGTGTGTGTCCTGGCTTCACTCTTTCTCTGCACGTCTGAAAAAGAACTCCCTTTTCATTTTTTTTCTCACCAGGATTTTGTAGTCTTCCTTTAAAAACTGACATCAGGCAAGAAAATGGTGAATGGTTCGCATCTTTCTCAACTGAAGTGTAATTGACCCACAGTGCTGTGTTTGAGGTGCACAGTGTAGTAATCCAATACAACATAAGATGATCAGAAGTCTAGTTACCATCTGTCCCTCTTCAGAGTTATTTCAGTATTACTGACTTACTCCCCACCCTGTGCATTTCATCCCTGTGACTCATTTATTGTGGAATTGGAATTTCTTTCCTCGTAATTTCACTTTGTCCCTCATCTGTCTCACTCTGTCTGACTTACCTAACTTAGTATTAGTGTGATAACCTCTAGGTCCTTCCACGCTGCTGCAGATGGCATTATTTTTATTACTTTTTATGACTGAGTCATGTTCCCTGTGTGTGTGTGTGTGTGTGTGTGTGTGTGTGTGTGTCTCCCTCACGTCTGTGCCGCGTCTTCTTCACTCACCCGCCGATGGGCGTTTAGGCTGCTTCCTGTCTTGGCTATTCTAAGCAGTGCTGCTGTGAACACTGCAGTGCATGTGTTTTCAAATTAAAGGTTTCATCTTTTCTGGAAATATGCTCAGGAGCAGTGTTTCTGAATCATGTGGGACTCTTATTTCTAGTCTTTTAAGAATCTCCAGACTGGTTTCTGTACCCTTGAGTTTGTGTTTAACACTGAATGATTTAAACAGGAGGGTCCAGAGACCTGGATTTTAGATTCAGTTCTCTTAGAAATTCTGTGTGAACCCTGACGACCATCTAACCTCACAAGGTTGTCTGTAGAACAGAATGATTAAACTTGGTGGTGTCTTCATTCTCTTCCAGCTCTAAATTTCTCCATACATGCAGTGCCACTGAAACAGCACAGGGTGAGGCAGGAGGCCTGGCTTCAATCTGTCTCTTATTATTAATAGTGAAGACCTCGGTTAAGTCGTGCTGTTTCTCTGAAGCTCAGACCCTTTGTTAAATGGCCATGACATCAGACCTAATTGCCTTACCAGGCCGCTGTGACCATCAGACGAAATAATAGTAAATGAGAGGCACTCTGAAAAATTGTAAAGCGAGTGTTAACGTGAAATACTGCAGTTGCTGTAAGTTCTTAGATAGTAAACTCATTTACATATTTACACTATTTGGCTAATGGGAATGTAGGTTACTGACTAAGAAACTCCTGACATGAAAGTACTTACATATTGCTGTTCATAAATACTTACAGTTAGTAACATGTTTTTCCAAAATAATGTATTGGTGACATTTTTTGGTTTGGGGGATTTATTTTATTCTTGGTCTTGTTAGAGAATACTTTTTGATTATTATTCTGGACTGATGAAGGAATCAAAGTTGATAAAGATGTTTAGTTTATAATGGACATACACTGGAGTTTTGTAAGTAATTCAAATTTCTAAACTAAGATCTAGTAAAACTTTCATAAGGTAACCAATTTTCAGATAGTTACTGTCCTGTAAAGCTGAAGATTTCCACCCTTAGACAAACCATTTTCTATGCTTATCTGGCCTCAACTATACTCATAGCCCCAAGGATATAGTCTAGACTAAATGTACCACCAGTAATTCAGTAATCCCAAAAGAAAATCAACCCAGTATTGGAGGAAGTATCAAACAATCCAGTTGTCTTCAGTGCTACAGTGGAACGCCCTCAAGGTGGCCAGCATACAGTCTCAGGACAGGTGGGGCGGTGCTGGCTCATTCTGGAGGGTCTGCAGCCGGAACTCAGCGAAGTTCACGTTTCAGCTGAAAAGCCCATGGTTGCTAGTGGCATGCTCATAGAACTTTTGGTTCTATTCCATGTCTGCATTTGTCTTAATACGAGAGCAGCATATTAAATTATTCACAAGTAAAATTGATATTCTCAGAATGTGTCACCCCTGTGTGCTCTTGGGTTGCACATAGCTCCCCCATTTGAAAGGCTGCAAATATACGCTATATTTGCTTTGAACAAATCAAAATAGATGACCTTTTTTTGTTAAAGACAAGTATGCAGTTAATATTGTCACATCCCTTCACGTGCTTGGATGCGAGCCTCTGCCTTAACCTCGTGGAATTGCAACCGCTGTGATCTCATGCCCTTTTCACTTTCAGCTCTCAGAGAAGGGGAAACCGTATGTAGATATTCAGGGTTTAACTGCCTCGACCATGGAAATCCTGCTGGACTTTGTGTACACGGAGACTGTGCACGTGACTGTGGAGAACGTCCAGGAGTTGCTGCCTGCAGCCTGCCTGCTCCAGCTGAAAGGTACAGCTGTGGAGGCGTGCACCCGGTGGCCTGTGACGTTCCAGGCGCGGGAGTGAGGGGGACGACGGGCCTCGGGGTTAATGCCCACGGCTGAGAAGTTGAGGTTTTGTCACAGTGTAGAAGAGCCTCCAGGTGTGTGTCTCTGGCTCTTTAGTAAAGAGAGCACGTGCTTTCTGTTTGTAAAAACATGCAGGAGGGGCCAGTAGAGGCCTTTCCTTCCGTCTGTGTGCGCAGCCGTCCTGTAGGGGGTCATGAGACAGTTACAAGTCATTGCCTCCATGGAAGGGGGCTACAGCAGGTGCCTGGGTGGGTAAGGAGGCTGGGGGACCATTCACAGGGGCCCTTTAACCTTCTGAACCATAAAAATTATCTGTTAAACATTTAAACTGACCCACAGAAGTGAAAGTGGAAGGTTTTCACAGCACTGGCCATGGTGCCCCTTCCAGGTGCCGATCTGCACTGACCTCCTGATCTGCCTCTGTTAGTTTCAGCTTTTAGAACACGACCAAAGGAGTGTGAGGCCTTTGCATTAGTGCCCAGCTCTAAATGAATGTTACCCTCGGAGCTTGTCAGTCAGAGAAATGGGAGAGAGTTAGCAGCCCCTCCTGTCTGTCCTTCTTTGGCGTCTTTCAGGAAGTTCTCGTGTGGAGTAGGGATTAGGTGCATTGTACTCCGTGAAGTTGGTTCTATAGCGTGATGCCCAGGAGTTCACAGTCACGTCTGTAACTGGCGGTGTCCATAAACACAGTTCCTCCTGCTGCACTTGCTTTAAGGCTGCAGCACACATTTATCAAGGCCTTGCTGAAGGATGCAGAGCATGTAAGACAGAAACAGGATTTGCATTCCCAAAGAATGACATTTCTAAACTGATTCTTAGGCATTGAGCCAGGGTCCTTCTGATCCCACTCGGAGAGGTTGTGACCCAGGGACTGAGGCTTGTCCCCTGCCAAGCGTCCTCAGGACCCCTGTCTGTGTCTGTCTAGGTGTGAAGCAAGCCTGCTGCGAGTTCTTGGAAAGCCAGCTGGACCCTTCCAACTGCCTGGGCATCCGGGACTTTGCTGAGACTCACAACTGTGTTGACCTGATGCAAGCAGCTGAGGTTTTTAGCCAGAAGCATTTTCCTGAAGTGGTACAGCATGAAGAGTTCATTCTTCTCAGCCAAGGAGAGGTGGAAAAGCTCATCAAGTGCGATGAGATTCAGGTACCTACCTGCTTGGCATCAGCTCTCTTCAGGACTGGGCCAGAGACCAAAAGGCGAGATGGAGCTACTGTGCTTCTGTAGCAGGGCTTTTGGTCAGGTGTCCACGTTAGCTCTAAGGTTTGAGCACGTGTCCCTGAGGTTATTGCCAAATGTATTTGCATGTTTATGGGAGGGAGTTCACTTCTTCCTCAATGAAATCTGTGGTCCCAGTGGTTAAGAGTCACTATTAAACAGTATGGAATAAGCAGAAATGGGAAGTTAAGTAGATTTTTGTAGGCTACGTCTCTTGTTACCCCTTCACTTCTTTTGAAACATGCACTGAGAATGTCTCCCGTACAGCATTCACACCCTGGGTGCTGAGGAGCTGAGAGTAGGCACAGTCTTGTTTTCAGGGGATTCACAGTGTCGTAGTGGAGACAAACGAAAAGACGCAAGTGCTGACAGAGTGTCGGGAGAATCACGAGCCTGTTCAGAGTAAGGAAGAAGAAAGAAGAGTAAGCTTCTGGGTCTAGATGAGACGGTAGAGGAGGTGGATCAGGAGGACCGAACAGAAGGCTGGAGATCCCAAGCAGAAGCGCAGTGGTCGGCACCTCTGGGCGTGGTGGGCTCTGCTGGCCGAGTTGGGTGGCTGTGGCGTCCCGCTGGCCTGCACCCTGCATCCAGGGACGCCGCCCCACAGGGAGGAGCTTGGGGGCTCTTGGTCTGTAGCTAGACGGGACCCCGAATGCGCGCAGCAGGGCCATCGTGTTGCTGAGGCCAGCAGCCACCTTGGCAGCCCAGCTCTCCCATTAGCTTCTGGAAGCACCCAGCAGAGCCTCGTTCTCGGGGAGGAGTCCTTCTGGGGGCTTTGCTTCCCCCGCTGAGGAGACGGCGATCCTCAGAGAGGATCCTCTAGGGAGGCTGAGACTTCCTCTCTCTCTCTCATTGTCCTCAGATAACAATGAAAAATGACTGTAGATGACTGGATCCCAAAAGTCCATGGCGCCTCAGCATAAACAAGAGATATTAATATATTGGAAGGAAAGTTTGACTGATCCTCTAAATGCTAGAAAAGGAATTTGTTACTTAAAGTCTGTAATATATTTAATAAGCATATTCAGTAAGCTGTATTATTTTGTTAAAACTAGGATTTTCATGTAACAGTAAGTCTTCAGTATATCTCTTGTCAGCATTTACCCAACTTTGTGTTGGCACCTCTGCCAGGTGACTTTTCTGAGGGAACGTGACTGGGGCACGTCCACACCCTTGTTTTTGGCCAGGTTCACGTGTGGTCCACATCTGCCCAAGATGCTGCTCCTGCGAGGGCTTCGGGGCCGAGTGTCTGTGACCTGTTCTTGCCCATGGGGTGCGGGGGAGCTGGGTCCTCGCACAAGACGCCAGACCGGTGGTAGAAGGGGCCCCGCAGACGTAAGCTTCACTGCAAACACTCACAAAGTAACCAACTCCTGGCTCCTTTATCAAGTATTTATTGAGTTCTTCCTGTGTGCCCAGAGCAGTTCTGGGCTGGGGATCCAGTTATGGACAAAATGGACCAAAAGCCTTGTGCCCTGGGGTTTCCATTCTCACGGTACCGTCCTTGGCATTTTAAAGTGTTATTAATTCTCAGAACCGTCTCCAGTTCCTGAGATGAGTCACCACCCACACACGGCTTGAGGGACAGGACTCGGCCGCCCTCGCCTCCCGACCGTTCTGGCGACCACGGGGCAGGGAGCTGGCCGCCCCTAGTTTGTTTCTGCGTGACCGGATCAGGGAGCCTTCGTTCGAGAGCAGTGGAGACTGTGAATAAAGCTGGCTGGAGTGGGGAGGGCAGTGAGCTAGGCTCTTCAGAAGCCAGGACTAACTCTTCTGTACTATCTTCCTCAAGTATCTGGCGAGAATGCCTTTGCTTTTTTCAGCAAATGACATTTTTTCTCTTTCATGTGCCAGCCAGAAGCACAGGCCAGGTGTCTGACCCTGTTGCTAACTAACGCCTCCTCTGGACCATGTAAAACAATAGCACCTGAGACAGCGGAGGCAGGCTGTCACACTGTAAAACAACATGGGCTTCAGGGTCACGCTGGAGTTTGGTTTTGGCTGTGGGGCATGTGTTCCTAACCACTCATCTTCAGATTCCTCTCCCATAAAATGCAGAAAATAGTTGTACTCAGTACATAGAGCTGTTCTAATGTCGGCTGATACATAAAAGAATTCTCTGTGAAAATTTATTGCAGAGAAATTTTCTCTGTAGTGAAGCATTAATGTTGGGGGCTTCTCTCGGTTTAGCTTTTTCTCTGCAGTGCTTGTTTACTCCATCTTTAGTAAGATCAAGGATCTCTGCTTATGATGGAAAAACCCCATTTTCAATGTATGTATCTCATTGAAACCTAGAACGTGTCAGAGTCCAGCACTCAGCTGTTCAGAACTCTGAGCCTGTCCTCCTTGCCAAAGCCCAAGTTCATTTAAAAATCATGGCCACTCTTCTGCACCCTCCCCTGCGCCTGGCCCCTCAGCAGCCTGGGCTCACGTGAGCCCCTGTACGCTCAGTGTGTGAAGCCTGTCAGCTCTGCCATCGTCTCCGCCTTGCCGCCTTATGCCTGTTGGGCCCAGGGTAGCCCCGTCTGGGCTCCCAGCATGCAGCCCTTCTAAACCATCCTCCATGGTCGTCAGAGTAACTTTACGAAACATCAGTGTGATCCTGTCACTTACCTACTTGACGCCTTTTCACGGTTTGGAGGAAAATCCAGTCTTCTGGATCAGGGTTTGCTTCTCCAGCTTGACCTTTTCCATCGCTTCCCTCGCTCATCCCGCCACACCAGGCCCTGTCATTTCTCATGCTGTCCAGTAGAACGTTCTGTGAAGATGGAAGGGCCCTGTGTCCGTGCTGGCCAGTTCACTGACCCCAAGCACTGGTGGCCTCGAGCACTTGTGAAGTGTGGCCAGTGGGACTGAGAGTTTGTTTTCCAGCTGCGCGCTTGCAGGATCCCAGTTCCCAGACCAGGGATCGAACCAGCTCCCAGCAGCTGAAGCGCCGTCCTAACCATTGGATTGCCAGGGGATTCCTTAAGCGGGATGTTTAATTTTAGCTTCACGTGAATTAATGTAGATGTCAGAGCACGTGGGGCTCGTGGCTGCGGTTTTGGACAGTGTGGTTGTAGGGCTTCTCCAGGCACTTCCTATCTGCCAAGGCTAACTGCTACCCCTCCACCAGGTGGAAACTTACGGCTCCTACAGGTAGGCCTTCCCTGTCCCGTCAGTCTGCATAAAGAAATCTCAAGTTCAAGTCACTCTGTCTCGAGCCCCTGGACTTTTCCCATTTGATACATAATAACAAAGTGGGATTGTTTGTTTTTCTAACTTATCTCCCCACTTTTAAGAGGAAGGTTCATGTCTGATTTGTCCCTCCAGAACAGTTCCTGGCACTTAGTGGGTGTTTGGTAAATCCATCAAATGAATAAACGTTTGGAAGCATTTTCTGTCCTTTCAGTTCTTGGAAGAAGTCCCCAGAACGGCTCCTCTGTCTGGGCACTGTCACACTCTGAGAGGATCTCAGGATAGGCGGACTCCGGGGCCTGGTCCTCGGGCGTTGGTCTCTCGAGTTCTGATGCTCACTGGACCGAGTGCTCGTCCAGGGACAAGGTTTCACATCCCACCTGTCACATGTAGCTGAGACCTCAGTTCCCCAAAAGATTAATTATATGTATCGTCTCAGATTGCACGGCGCCAGTACAGCGTAGTCTTGCTCAGGTGCTCATTGGTGATGCTTTGAAGGCTCCGCATTCCTTGCATTGTTTTAAGGGAAGTTCCTGCTCACAGGCCTGGCTGAGGAATTGGGGAGCAAGGCTGGACCTCCTTAAACAGTACCTGTGAATAAATGTGTCTTGAGAGCCAGTTTTGAATAGGGCAGCAGGTTCCCCTTTTGCCTACTAAAGTTTCAGAAATGACCAGAAAAAATTCAGGAATGGAGAAAATTCTGAATTAAAAGCTGATTTGTGACTGATGGTCTATTAGGTACCCTCTCTCTTAGATGTTTTTCACCCAATCTGACTATAACTCTTCTCATGATCTTAGCAAGTTGTGTCTGAAACGATGGTTTGCCTGGCTACTTCTGGGAGATGGGAGTGACTGGGGGAGGGGAATGGAAGACGGCTCCAGAGCTCTCCCATAACATGTCCTGCCCTGCAGGTGGATTCTGAGGAGCCGGTCTTCGAGGCTGTGATCAACTGGGTGAAGCACGCCAAGAAGGAGCGGGAGGGGGTCTTTGCCGGACCTGCTGCAGTATGTCCGGATGCCCCTGCTGACCCCCCCGCTACATCACAGACGTCATAGACACTGAGGTGAGTCGCCGGGACAGGGCTGTCTTTGCAGCTTCACGTCCTGCACTCAGAACTGGTTCCCCTAGAGGCACAAGCACCCCCAGAGCCTGTCCTGGGCTGCCCGGGACGTGCGCAGTGCCGGGTCTGCAGGCGGTCGCCGGGCAAGTCGGGCTCCCAGCGGAAACGGGAGTCTGTGACTTCATTTAATTTTGCTCTTTGTTGTCTTTTTGTTTTGCAAGCCCCTCATTACTTTGCAGAGCAGTACTGGATGATAAATTTTGTCCCTTTCTCCATTTAAAACAATTATTCCAAAAAAAAAATGTTCCATGAGAGGGGACATAGGTAAACCTATGACTGATTCATGTAAAGCAATTATCTTTCAATTAAAAATAAATTTTAAAAAATGCAAGGCAAAAAAGAGCAAAAAAAAATTCGTTTCACATTGCCTTGGAAAAGGCACTTTCCTTGTCAAGTCTCTGTTTTTGACTCTGGAAAGGTCAGCTTGAAAGCAGTGTGTGTTTCACGTCAGCTGGGCTCCTGTCGTGTTTGTTTACAAGCATTTCTTCAGCCTCAGTTCCCTGTGGGGCGTTTCCTGACTTTCTCCACAAGCCTCCGGGACCACCCTGGAGACCACCCATCTATAAAGTGTGGGTGAGGCTGGCCCAGCCCGTCTCTGAAAGTTCATCACAGATACGCCTTTCCAGTCGTTGGCATCAGGGCGGTTGCCAGCTGCTTAGTGTCATCTCTCAAACTCGATCTCATCTGTGTAACTTCTTCCCACGGTCCATTCACGTACCCTCACCTACCTGTGAACCATGGGACGTCTATTCAGAACAAACCTTTTTAAAATCATTTCTGGAAACCCACGGCCTAATTCCTGCTGGCAGCCCTCCCGAAGCCCCCGTGGCTCACTCTCCTCCTGTTTCAGCCTTTCATCCGCTGCAGTTTGCAGTGCAGGGACCTCGTTGACGAAGCCAAGAAGTTTCACCTGAGACCTGAGCTGCGCACTCAGATGCAGGGGCCCCGGACGAGGGCGCGGCTAGGTAAGCTGGCGTCTCGTGTTCGCTGTGTCATCTTGAGCAAGGCCCTCTGCCACCCTGACCTTGCGTTCCTAGAAACCAAGGGTATCGTCCCTTCTAGTTCATGTGGCTGTTGGGAGGGTAAGAAGAGATACGGGGGAAAGCACTGTATAAATGTCAAGTGTTAGGCAGTGTAAGTTCCGGTTGTATTTCAGCGTATTTGGGGCCTGTGGATTAGAGCTCTCTCAGATGCCGTGTAGTCAGTGAATGATCGGCTGCCCTGCGCCTCCGTCCTCCATGTGGAGAGGAGGCAAGGAGCAAGCCTTGTGGGTGAGGCAGGGGTCCGGGAGGTCGGAGGCGGTGCTGTGCAGCGGGCGAGGGCCCAGAGCCGAGCCAGACGGCGGTGCTCACCCGCGATGACCACTCACCGCGGGTGTGAACTTTGGCAGGAAACTTAACCCCTCTGGGTCCACAGCCGCATCTGTGAAACAAGGGTCATCACAGATGCAGCCTGGCAGGTTGCTATAAAAGGGAGTGCGCGCCGCCTCCGGAGACTGTCACCTCAGTGAACAGGCCTGGGCTCGGCTCCCGGCAGCCGCTGGCCGAGGAGGCCAGATGAGACCGTGCATGGAAGATGCCTGGCGCTGCCGCTGGTGCGCGGTCCGTGCTCACGTGTGCCGTCGCTCCCCGCTCGCTGTCCCAGGAGCCCAAGCGTGTGGCAGCTTATGAATCACTCTGCACAGGAGGCGGCGTGGTGGTGGTATTACTTCCTGTTTTTACTCTTATCTGACTGCAGCCTCATGCGCGCTGGGTGTTCACTGACGATTAAGCCTTTCATTCATAGATACAAGTAGAGTCATGATTTATCTCATTCTAACGGCAGAATTAATAGGTCTACAGAAATTTTAGAAACCAAGAGAAGCAAAAAAGTAAACGAGTCTCATCCGTAATTCCACCACGCAGAGATACTGCTTTTTGTTGTTTTGTTTTTGCTGTTTGTTAATCCCTAGGAGATGACAAAATGTGGCCTGTGTCTCATGTTGTATACAGAGATTTATAATCAGCATGAGATACATGGAAAAAATATAAAAAGAAAATTTTTTAAAAAGATTGAAGGACTGAGTGTGAAAAATCATGAGAATATTAGAAGAAATTATAGGAAAATATTTGTATTCTGGGTGGCCTTTTCTTCCATTTTTTGATAAATACACATGACATAAATCCATCGTCTGACCATCTTGGTACGTTTCAGTGTTAATACCGTCACACAGCTCCCACGTCCAGAACCGCTCATCTTACAGAACTAACGCTCTGCATCCATGAGACAGCAACCTCCCTTCCCTCTGCCTCCTTTTAACTAAAACAGGAAACTTGGAGCCTTCATGGTTTCTTGACTGTGTCAGGTTTGTTTTTTTTGTTTTTTTAATTGATGGCAAAAGGCAAAGACATGGACTGGTGGACTGGCAGAAAATACACTCGATACATACGACAAAAGGTTAGTACTTCTACTATAAAAAGAACCCTGCGTGGCAACAAGAAAAAGAGCAGTGACCTTGGAGAACGGCGCGCGGGAGCACACAGGTGGCGCCCAGAGCCCCTGTGAGAGGGAACGCTGGGCGCCCGGAGGCTGCTTCACCTGGAGGTCAGGACAAGGGGCACCCTGTGTGTCCCACCTCAGCGTGTCCTGTGAAACAGTGCACAGTATAGACGTAAGCACGTAAGAGTCCAGACACAGGCATAAGAATGTCTACCACAAATTGCTGATATCGAGAAAGATATGGAGTACAACCTGCACGCCAAGTCAAGGGGAGTGGCTGGCTGAGTTATAGCTCAGCTGTGCCACGCAGAGTCAGGAAACTCAAAAGGCGTTGAGTCAGATTCCCGGACTTAATTGTGTACACTGAGTGAGGGGAGAGAGCGCGGCAGGACTCTTGAGGGTGTATATGTTCACCTGAGCACAGAAAAGGGTGTGTATACAGGATAGGCACTAACCCTGTAATAAAGTGAGATCGCAGGGGGACATTAACTACGACGGCTTTGTCTCCATATCTCTGTGTCATTACCGTACGCTGTGGTCACACAGAAAATAACAAAGAAGCATTCTCTAAATACCAGCGGAGCCAGTGAGGCAGTGCCAGGAACCTGGCGCTCGGAGACAGGACATTCTGCCTGCTTTGGTTCCTGCTCCCAGCTCCGTCACTCACTCTAGTCACTAGCTGTCTGAACCCAGACAAGTCCTCCAGCACCTCTGGATTACCACCAGCTGCACGTCAGAGGAGTTCAGTCAGGCACTAGAGTTCTCTCCAGCACAGAAGATGCGTCTCATTTTTGTGGAGCCAGGAGCGCCCCAGCCAGTCCATAAGTGCTTGTTAAGTGGTGCTGCAGTGGCACTCTGTGTGAACCAGCCCAGAGGTGGTTTAGAGTTCGACTCCTGCCCCTGTTTGAACAGGCAGCAGAAAACCTCTGTGGCTCAGAGAACTTGCTTGTTGTCCTGCCCTGGAGGGGTAAGAATGTGACCCTGCACGCCCGCAGGGTGCTGAGGTCCTTTTTTTAGAAGTCCTAGGAAGGAAATAATGAAAATATTCCCAGCTGGGTTCTTAATTTATCATCTCTGTGTTTCCACCTTAGAATGAACTGTGCCGGTCATCCTGTGCTCTGCCATCCCCTTCAGGGAGGCTGCTGAGCCGATTACCAGGATGATGGCTCTTCTGCACATAGCACAGGGCAGTGAAATGCACAGGAGTGAGCATAGCATGCCACATCCTACACGTAGGGGTTCTGTTTTCCTTACTAACCTTACCCGTTACTCTCACCAAAGATGTAATGGAAGTTGCAGCTCCTGCCTTTTCACTGGCTCCTTTCCTGTGCAGGTGGAAACGCAGGTCCCAAATGCGTCCTTGGCGTTCCTGCCACCTGTCTGCTCTTCCCTCCAGCAACGCACCCCAGGGCATGGGCGCTCCCCAAAAAACAGCGGTGACCAGACACTGCCGGGAGGCCTCGGTGTCAGCAGTGTGCCTGCACACACAGGTCTCGTCATGTGTCTTAGACACCTTTTCCTCCTCGTAAACGTGGAAGTCCAGCTTGACAGGCCCCCGTTGGTTGGCAGAGAACAGGCTTCCTTCTGCTCAGCCGTTTCCCCAGTTCTCCTTCACAGTAGGCAGACTGCTGGAATAATGGTCCCAGCTAAGGGTCCAAAGACAGTGAGACCCTTCGGAATTGTTCTGAGGGAGGAAGACTTCCAGGCACAAAGCAATAGAAGAAATTGAAAAGGCCAGTGTTTTTGATCAAATAAAAATTATGTACCACATTGTAAGGTCAGCTAGGAAAATAAATTCACTATAGCCACAGCAAAGGGTTAAAGTACTTTGTAAAGAACTAAAAAAAAAAAAAAGCACATAAGACAAAAACACAAGAGACTTGAGTGTGTGGTTCACAGCCAGGGAAGCTGTTAAATATGAGGGAGAAGTTCAGCCTAACAGCTAATAAAGTCTTAAGGCAATGGTGCCCCACTCTAGTACTTTTGCCTGGAAAATCCCATGGACGGAGGAGCCTGATAGGCTGCAGTCCATGGGGTCGCTAGAGTTGGACACGACTGAATGACTTCACTTTCACTTTTCACTTTCATGCATTGGAGAAGGAAATGACAACCCACTCCAGTGTTCTTGCCTGGAGAATCCCAGGGATGGGGGAGCCTGGTGGGCTGCCGTCTGTGGGGTCGCACAGAGTCGGACACGACTGAAGCGACTTAGCAGCAGCAGCAGCAGTGATAAATAATACAATAAATACAATTTCTTGCCTATCAAAGTATCAGAGTGAAAATAGGCAGTGCTCCAGAAAGTAGAATGGATTGGCACCTTTATAGTGTTGGTGGGAATGTAATTTGTTTCACCCTCAGTATCTTACAGACCAAAAGATTCTTTAAGGTTCATGTTCTTCACAAGGCAGTGCTCTCATTTCCGTGTTAAAGAAACGGGGAAATGTCTCATATTCATGGACGTTTATCACAGGATTCTATGTGATTATTTATAATCCAATTAGCAGCTCCTGAAATGCCTAAAATATTAAAATCATAAAGGCTTTTGTTAATATCTTGAGAAAATGAAATGGAAACAGGCTGTGCTATGATACACCACACTTCTGCTGTACAGACTTTCAGAAACAACTAGGAGACAATCTTATGTTTTTGTGTCTTTGTGGAATTACAGATAAAGTTTTTTCATAATGCTTTTATTTTCAAGCTTTTTAACAGTGAAAATGTGCTTTATATATTACCATGTTTTATAATCACAAGACATAAACTTTTTATATCTTTTTAACCAAAGGGTGGGTCATATGCAAGTAAGGGCGACAGTCATGCCTGCTCTTGAATTGGTTTTTAAACTTTTAAAAGGAAATCATCTTTGTGATAGAAAGAGCTACACAGGCTAAACAGACATCTGCTGCTGCTGCTGCTGCTGCTAAGTCGCTTCAGTCGTGTCCGACTCTGTGCGACCCCATAGACGGCAACCCACCAGGCTCCCCCGTCCCTGGGATTCTCCAGGCAAGAACACTGGAATGGGTTGCCATTTCCTTCTCCGATGCGTGATAGTGAAAAGTGAAAGTGAAGTCGCTCAGTCGGGTCTGACTCTAAGGGACCCCATGGACTGCAGCCTACCAGGCTCCTCTGTCCATGGGATTTTCCAGGCAAGAATACTGGAGTGGGGCATCAGTATTGCCTAAAATTACATTTTCACTGTTAAAACACTGGCCTTCTTATCCTTATCAAAAGCTCTGTTGGCACTGATGTGAACTCCGGCTGTAGTGGGAAGTGAATTAGTTCAGTCACTTGGCAGACAGGCTTCTAGCACAGAGGTTCTTTCAGGGACGGTAATGGGCAGAGAGGCTTGGGGCCGGTGGTCTTGGCGCCCGGATGCTCAGAACCCTGAGCTGCCGAGCGACCCCACGCTCGCCCTGTCCGCATTCCTCTGTGAGCTGGGGCCGCCAGAGCCTGCGCGGAAAGCCTTCCTGCCGCCGGTCCTCTGGTGTGCACGTTACGGCTTGACTCAGTGGGGTTTGCTTTACTGTGTGAAGAGTAGGAAACCCCCTCAGTTGTGGGTGTTTTCGCTCAGCTGCCCCTCCCCACCCATGCGCACGTCAGAGGGAGAGAATTGCTGGGGGGAGAAGGGGGTAAATGGGAGAAAGCGCTGCCAAGGAAGACCCTGGCCCCCCAGCTGGGAGGAGCCTAAACATAAAAGTAGTGTCTTGCGAAAGGACCCTGTGTTCAAATGCTTTGTTTGCGAAAAGGAAGTGACTGCTCACCTTAGAGTAGGGCCTACCTACTTTACTTGGCAAGTACACAGAGAGGTGCCCTCTCAAAAGAGGAGGTTAAAATCCGTGGCTTATGTGTGGGTTATTAAGGAAAATAGCAAACATATATAAAAGCAGAATAATTATAGGATTCCCCCATACCTGTCACCCAGTTTCAACAATTACTGACTCGTAGCCTATGTATTCTGAAGCAAATCCCAGACAGGATAAAATTCCATCCATATTATATTATGGTTTTGAGTGTGTCTCTGAAAGATGAAACATACAACCGATTATTTACCTTCATCAGATTTAAGTACATGTTCACATTTCCGCAGTTTTCCCGCAATTTGTTTTTCTTTGCTTTTGTATACTTCAGCTGCCCCAGCCAGGACCCAGACAAGGCCCACACATTGCACTGGGTTCATAGCTCTCTTCATTGCCTATGAAATCCACGGGCTTTGCACTCCTGCTTTGGTTTTCCTTTGCAGTTTATTTGTTGAATTTCTCATGATCTAGATTTTATTGGCTACATCCCAACAGTCTCATTTAACACGTTTTCTGTTCCCTGTGTCTCCTGTAAACTGGTGGTTAAATTAAACTTGATCAGTCTTGATAAAATTTAAGATTCAGCTTCAGTTTTGTGGCACAGGCTCCCCACAGGCGATGGCGGCATGCTTCCCACCGAGCGGTTTGTGTCCTTCCCCTGCCGGTCGTGGCAGCCGTGACTTCACTGGGGGCTTGTCTGTATTTCCTGTCAGTTTAAAGGTGCTCCGTTTGGTCTTTCCAGTCCAGGTCAGCTAAATGCTCTCCTGAATGTCCTGAAATGCCCCAGCTAACTTCTCTACAGTAGAGCAGCTACACAGGGAATTTTCTCAAAAGAAATGTTATTGGAATATTATCCAGAGAAGTCCCTAGGGGGAAGGGGAAAACACAGAAGCTATCAAAATGCCTCATTTGGTAAGAGAGTAGAGAAAAAGACTCCCTCTAAAAGTCTAGCCTTATGGTCGGTTGGTTACCTGGCAGTTTTGATGAATTAACAGGACATGTGGTCGTGGAGTTGGCTAATTTGGAAAAATGAAAGTCATGGAAAAGATTTTTAAATTTATTATTTGGTTCCTAAGCCACATCTCTCAAATTTTGGGAGCCAAGGTTAAGAGAACATTCTTTGCCATCACAAAAAACTCCCGTTTTGAGTTTTACAGGGTGAGAAGGACAGGGAGCTCCTCCAGCCCACCCTTAGAGCCTGTTGTGGACTCAGCTGGAACCGTATAGACGGGTTGATGTGGTGTAGGGTGTGTTCAAGCTTCTCCCGTGGACAGAGGAGCCTCACGGGCTGCAGTCCCGGGGTCGCGAAGAACCCGAGACAACCGAGCATGCGCAACGTGTTCAAGCGTGCCTTCTGGGCTTCAGTGATGTCTGGAAACTCATGTCGTAGAGATTCGGTTTCTCAGGAAGCAGCAGTTTCTGCTGGGCAGCCCTGCGGAGGCCTCCTGTCTCGGATGGCTCCTCCTGGCCGTGCAGGGCAAGGCGCCTAGTGCTGTCTGCGCTGCCCCGTCCCTGTGGCAGTCAGCCAGCGGCGCAGGAAAACGGCCTCTCTCCTCGCTTGTCCTCAGGAGCCAATGAAGTGCTTCTGGTGGTCGGCGGCTTCGGAAGCCAGCAGTCTCCCATCGATGTGGTGGAGAAGTACGACCCCAAGACGCAGGAGTGGAGCTTTTTGCCAGTAAGTTGTGATGGAACCAGGCCCAGGGAAAGAGCTTAAATGTCAACAGTCCCTAACTCCGGGTGGTAACTAACCCAGCCCTCAGAGTGGAAAGGCCTGGTCACAGCAGTGTGTTCCTGACAACAGGCAGTTACAGTAGTTGGTTGTTGACTGACTCGGCTTCAGGAGTACCTACGGCCCTGTGTGCAGTTACACTCGGCTGGCCGCTGCCGTTCCCGCGCCTTCCTGGCCGCCTGAGCGGTTTGCAGGGTGCCTGCCCCTGCCCTGTTAACCTGAGCACGGTGCTCAACTGTGCTGGACTGAGCTGGTGTCCGTGGGACCCAGGGTCTGTGTCTCCTTCGGGGTTTCTGCTTCAGTGCAGTAACTGTGAGAAACATGGGGATCTTCTGGTCATTTCTCATGACCTTTCAGGTCGTTGGGTCCTTGCCTTTAGGGAGCAGTGCACTAGTCTCCTCCTGCTTCACGGAAGGCTGTTGGTCTTTAGCACAGCGCTTATGGAGTGGGAAGGAATCGGATACTGGATAAGGGAAGGACGGTAGATCCTCTGGAAGCTTTAGAGATAGACGTACAGAAGGCGCTCATTGGTAAGAGCATCCATGAGCAAGAGGCTTTTGTCCAGTGGGCAGGCAGCAGATAAACCACTGCTCAGAGGGCTTCACGGCCGCAGACGCAGCAGCAAGGTGCGGAGGGAAACCCAGGAAGGACCACAGAGATGGGGCCTGAGACCTGCCCTGCTAAAGTGGCAAAGGCGCCTCTCCTCCCCCGAATCCTAGAGCATCACTCGGAAGAGACGCTACGTGGCCTCCGTGTCCCTTCACGACCGGATCTATGTGATTGGCGGCTACGACGGCCGCTCCCGCCTCAGCTCCGTGGAGTGTCTGGACTACACAGCAGACGAGGATGGGGTCTGGTATTCGGTGGCACCGATGAATGTCCGGCGCGGCCTGGCCGGAGCCACCACCCTGGGAGGTAGGCTGGTGCACAGGGCAACGTGTGCGTTTTGGGGTGGCTGGGTCGGGGTTCACACTTCTCCGTGAAGTGCGGAGGCTGCTGGCGGGGTCAGTCACGCCTTTCTGCTATCGGACACTCCCAGGCGTCTCAATGCTGACACTGGAGCTGGTAACTCAGGTCCCAGCGTGCTGAGGGGGCAGCTGGCACCAGTGGTAGTTTTGCAAACTCTCATCTAGGGAGTGTTTCTGAAGATTCCATTTTACCCTGTTCTCACATGTCTTAACTGTGCTGTCCTCTTTAAGAAAGACTTAATTGATTTATCCCTTAAAAAAAAAAAATTGTTTTTGGCTCCAGGCATTTGGAAGAGTTGTGTAGAGAAGGAATCGTTAGAAACCTCTCAGTCTCTAACGGCCTGTGACTCCTTCATTCTGAGCAGATATGATCTATGTCTCTGGGGGCTTTGATGGAAGCAGGCGCCACACCAGTATGGAGCGCTATGACCCGAACATTGACCAGTGGAGCATGCTGGGCGACATGCAGACGGCCCGGGAAGGTGCCGGCCTCGTGGTGGCCAGCGGGGTGATCTACTGTCTAGGTGTGCGGGGTCTGGGATGGGATGGGGTGGAGGCGCGGTGACTAAGGGCAGTGGCCTCGACGTGGGGTCCCTTTCACCAGAATTGGCTCGTAGACTTCCTCCCCCTAAAAGCCTGGTCTGTCCCAATATAGTTTTCACTCACTGGGATTCTCCTTTCCGTGAGAGCAGAAGACAGGGTGCTGTCAGATTTCTCTCTGGAGCTGTTGAGGGAGAGCTGGAACTAAGAGCATCAGTGAGGCCCTCGAG
Source organism: Tragelaphus eurycerus (assembly GCA_935064755.1). NCBI lineage: Eukaryota > Metazoa > Chordata > Mammalia > Artiodactyla > Bovidae > Tragelaphus > Tragelaphus eurycerus. The sequence goes on along the minus strand of CAKXYN010000100.1, from coordinate 1,085,472 downwards.
AAAGGCAGGCTGGGAGTGGGCATCAGGACTGACCATTCTTTCTGGAATGGTTCCCGTTCTGTCTTTCAGGAGGATATGACGGCTTGAATATCTTAAACTCAGTTGAGAAGTATGACCCCCACACGGGACACTGGACTAATGTCACACCAATGGCCACCAAGCGCTCTGGTAAGACCAGGCAGGTCCTGGGGGCAGAGGGCGCGCTATCAGACGTTGCCTGGGCAGTGGGGCTGCAGGTCTGTCATCCTGGCGACCTAGGAATCGTGGGTCAGGGCCATTCTCCTCAGTGGCTGTGCTCCCTCAATATAGTGGCATTAGACACAGCCCAGACTCTCACTGGGCTAGTGTGAGAGCAAAGCCTCCTTGCCTTGTCTGTCTGCACCTGAGTCCCTCCCTGCATCCTAGCCTCCAGCCCAGCTCTGTGCAGTGACGCGGGCTGCCTGAGGGAGTGTGCACGTGCAGGAGTCAAGGGGGTCTCCCTGAGCCCTCAGGCTGGGGTAGAGGAACGGAGCGCCTCCAGGTACCAGATGCTCCAGACCCATCACAGCCCCTCTCCTCTCTTTCCCTCTTTTTTCCACTCCTTTTCTCGTGACGAGGGTTGGGCTCCGAGTTAATGAAAGCGAGATGACAGCCAGGCGAAGAGGGTTACAGGTGGGTGCCCTGTGCTGGACTAGATCCTCCAGGCTGTCTGGCCCTGGCCCACCCCTCGGCCACTCTGGGGCTCACCCAGCCGTCAGTCAGGGTTTTGTTTCTAGGATTCAGATCCTCAGCTCAGCAGCCTTCATCTGCTGTGCCCTTTCCTCCCCAGGCGCAGGGGTAGCCCTGCTGAACGACCATATTTATGTGGTGGGGGGATTCGATGGTACCGCCCACCTTTCTTCTGTGGAAGCCTACAACATTCGCACCGACTCCTGGACAACAGTCACTAGCATGACCACCCCGCGGTGCTACGTTGGGGCCACGGTGCTTCGGGGGAGACTTTATGCAATTGCAGGGTGAGGGGTAAATCTGGCATCCAGGGCCGTGTGATCTGATTCATGTGTGTGGTGGAGACAGGGTTTAGTTCCGCAGAGAGAGGGCCCCTGTGGCAATCTTAATGTGGGGCCGTGTGGGAGGGGCCTGGGCTGGGGCTGTGGGCGGGGCCTTGTGGGGAGAGGGGCTGGGCTGGGGCGGAGCCTATTGAGACAGGTCTTGGGTGCGGCGTGGGGGGGGGCGGGGCCAGTGGGGGAGGGGGCCGTGGGCGGGGGCTTTGTGGGGAGGAGCTGAGGGCGGGGCCGGTGGGAAGGGGCGGGGCCGGTGGAGGTGCGCCTTTCTACCTCACTGCTGGTCCTTCTCCCTCAGCTACGACGGGAACTCCCTGCTGAGCAGCATTGAGTGCTACGACCCCATCATCGACAGCTGGGAGGTCGTGACCTCCATGGGAACTCAGCGCTGCGACGCCGGCGTGTGTGTTCTCCGAGAGAAGTGACTGGGCGAAGAGACAGTTTGCAGAGAACCAAGGGTCCTTTCCAGAATGTCTGTTTCTCAGTGTGGGGAGGGGATTACAGGCTCAGTGCCGCTCTGATTACGATTATTTGACACGCCCTGGCGTTGGGGGTGTCCCCGAGGAGGGTGGGCCGCAGACACTCGAGGGCGGAGGCCGCACCCTACGTGGGTATGATCGGCCAGACTCCTCTCTTCCTGACCGCGGGGGCACTTGGTCCTCACCTTTAACTTAGTGTGCGCTCCAGAGAATATACCTTTAAGTTGTGCCTCGTGTGCTGTGAAGAATTAAGGTGAATATGAACTCCAAGGTGTGGGCAGTATCCAGCCTCGATGGTTGGAAGGGTACCAACTCTCTTGGTTTTCCAAGAATAAATCTCTTTCCTAGTCTACAGGTAACAGGGGCAACACAGTTCTGAAGGAAAACGAGGGAAGAGCCCTGTCAAAACCTCGGGGGCCTCAGGAGTTGGGGAACTGGGTGTCCAGTGCAGGACGGGAGCTGGATGCGGTGGGGTGTGAGGGAACCTGCAACACGTGGAAGGCTGAGGGGGCCCTAGACACACAGCAGCAGAGCCAGCGCGTGTTGGCTGAGCAGCAGTGCAGGAAAAGCGTCCCAGACCGAAGTTTCTGTGACTTCACCATTGCCCTGCCCGCCGCCGCGCCTGTATCCCAGGAAGGCTTTCCTCTGCTGAATCAAGGACTGCTTTCTCCGCTGTTGCCGCCTGTACTGTTTAGGGGGAGGGGAGGAGCGGGGGCTGCAGCCGCCTGATGACTCCTCTCGTTCTTGTAAGGGCACACTTGTGCTAAGGAGTCGGTTTTACTGCTGTGGTTTGTACATGTTGTCCTTTCTTATTAGAACACCTCTTCCCTGCCTTTAGCCTGGATCTTGCTCATCCCAGGACCGAATAATCAATGACAACCGAAATCCATTTGTTAGTTTCAGTACCGCCTGTCCTTCTGAACTCCTTCCAAGGCTCTCCTGTGCTGTGCAGTGACATTCCTGCTCGGAGAATTGGGAGTGTGGGGACAACATGGTCACCTAAACAAGGATGCACTTTTCCTTTGTTCTGAAATTCCTTTTTTCCTTCTTTCCCTGAGTTGTATTGATCTAAAGTTCATTTTGTTTGTATTTTTTTAAGAAAATATTAAAAAAAAAAAAAAAAACAATGGTCTCAAATGCCTGTGTTTGTGGCAAACCAGCACCATCTTCCAGACATTTCGGGGGACAAGGCATAGGGACCTGCTGTAGGTCTTGTCTCTTCAACCTGTTCCCTTGTGTGTTTGCCACTAACTCTGCTGTGTCTCTATTAGACAGCTGAGAGGTCTCCGGAGACTCATCAGCACGAGGTTATCTGAATGGCATATTCATGGCCTCCCCTCACACTTGGACATGACCCAGAAACCACAGGGAACAAAGCGGAGGCAATCTTGGGGTGGTTTTTTACCCACTTGAATTTTAGGGTTTTAGTCGCCCCAGTCCTTTTCCCATTTCCCTGGGTTTTGTGCCACGTGACACAAAGCTATGCAGAAGGCTTGCAAAACTGCAGAAATCCTGGTATTTCCAGAGCAGAGGGAAGGAGGGGCCAAAGAGGTTCAGGAAAGAGGCCTGCCAGCCTTTGCCTGGCAGATGGATTGTGCCTGCTGATTAAACCAAGTGGTGGCACTTGTGACTCATTCGCTCAGGGAGGAAGAGGGGGAGGCAGGAGAGTGGGGACGGAGAGCCGATGGCCCCAGGCTGTCTTCACTGCTGAGTTTTGCGTTTCAGACCAATTTCCCAAATCTGAGAAGAGTGTCACCTAAGTAAAGCTTTCTCTGACTCCCCAGATAGAATTACTCCTAACCGGTGCTTCCAATTTACTTTGTTTCGTGGACTGTCTTTATCAAATGTCCTTGGGTTTGTGTCTGTCTTCCTGTTCAGACTGTGTTCTCCAGTACAGACTGCCTATCATTATAGTATGTTCATATTCTATAATTGTAGAATATTGTAGTATATTCTATAATTGCTTAGCAAAGATTGACTTAATGAAGGACAAAGAGAAGAAAAACATGCCGACCGGGGTGGTTGGGTAGACGAGACATCCTCACAAGACTTGGCTCCCCTTTCTATTCCGCTTCCCTTGCCACCTCGGGAAGACCGCGGCCGCCACACTACAGCCAGTAAGCTAGACGTCTTAAGACTAACCCGGGAGAATGCGAAACTGGAACGACCCAGAGCAGTGGCTGCAGGCCATGCCTGGATCCCGAGCCCCGGAAGGTAGCCCTTCCGACCGTACCCGCATAGGGAAGCGCTTCAACACCGAGTCTTGCCTCGCAGTGAGTGGTCAGTGCGACCCGAGCAGAGAGCAGCATCTGCAGCTTCCAGGCACCGGTCTCCGCCCCAGAAAGAAGGTGTCGCGCGCACGCTACTGCGGCTGAGATTTGCTCTGAGATCGGGACGTCCCCGCCGCTCCCGAGACGAAGCGCACATCCGGACCGGCTCAGCTTCCATCCGGTGTGAGGGAGGCCCAGCGCCCAGATAAGCCCGAGCAGCGCCCCGTCACGCCCCAGGACACACCTGTCACAAAGCCCGGCCGACCCCAGCCTTTTGGCCCCGAAGGCCCGCGCCTGCGCAGTCGCTTCCGGCGCCGGGAGGCCGCGCCTGCGCCGAGCGAGTGCCGCAGGGACCGCGCCTGCGCGGTGCGAAGAGGCGGCTCCGAGCTGCGCGTCGCCGCCGAGGGCCCAGGTGGCGGCCATGGAGGCCCCGGCGCCGCCGAGCGAGCTGGTATCCGAGGAGGGCCGGAACCGGAAGGCGGTGCTGTGCCGGCGCTGCGGCTCCCGCGTGCTGCAGCCGGGCACGGCGCTCTTCTCCCGCCGGCAGGTGAGGGCGCCGGGGCCGTACCCACCGCGGGGCCCCCACGCCGGGCTGCGCAGACCGAGCTCCGCGGGGCCTGGGCCGTAATTCCTCAGGCCCAGATGTCGGTGTCCGTGGTCCTGCTGTCGAGACCTCCTGCCTCTTTCCCCGCGCGCCTCCACGCTCCGCGGGGACCCGGGGCAGTGGGCGCGGGAGGAAGGGACGGCAGGCGGGGGACCTCCTGAGGGCACGGCCAGAACCCGCGGAGCGCTGGCTCCGGGTCGGTGAGCCCCGCCCATGTCGTCCGTCACCGGGAGTGTGGGTCGCCCACTGCTCAGACCCGGTGCCCTGTGCCCGCTGCCCAGAGAGCGGTGGAGGGTGGGCACAGACCCTGGGGTTTAAGTGAGGGAGTGGGGCTCTCGGCCCTCGCGACTGAGCCCCACGGTCCGTGTTCTTTTTAAGTCCTGTGAACAGTTTCTCTATAAAAAGTTCTCCGTCCTTTGGTAAAACTCAGAGGTTTCAGAGAGGAAATTACAGTCACAGAGAAAAGAAACACTCACTGAAGAGCTTGAGACTGCAAAGGCCAGTAAGTTAAGAACGGAGTCGCTGCTTCCTTACACTTTTTGAGGGGACGGGTGGTCAGGGCAGGAGAGCCAGAGGAGGTGGGCTGGTGGGAGAGAAGGGGAGAGCCCGTGTGGGCGGCAGTGGGCTGTGCTCCAGCTGAGCAGGCACCTCACAGGGCCCCGCAGGCATTCTCCCGGCCTCCGTCCCGGGGAGATGAGAACGGGTTGGCACCAGAGTTCAGCGCACCTTGGTTCCTGAGAGCCGAGACCCAGAAACAGCCCAGGGCCTCCCAGGGGTGCCCAAGGAGCTGCAGGACAGCCGTACCGTGGGCACCACAACATGGGTGACTCCAGGGAGCTCTGCTGAGTGAAGAAAGCTTGTCCCGAAAGATTACTACTGTATCATTCCGTTTGTGTGACATTTTTGAATTTTAGAGATGGAGAACCAATGAGTGATTGCCAGGAGGTAGGAAGGGGAGGGTGGGTGCAGGGTGAGTGTGGTTATAAGAGAATAGGTGGTGGTGATGGCAGCGCCGTACTATGAATGTCCTCAAGGGCACCAGACAGTCTCATGTTGTGTGTAGTTACCACAGTAAGAGATCAGGAACCAAAGTGGAACATGCTGCCTCTCTCTAGGCGGCCTTGCCCTGGTTCTCGTTGCATAACAGAATTGCCCGAGACCCTGACTTGAAACCATTTTGCTCACGAGTTTGGGGATTGGCCAGGCCCAGCTACATCTCAGCTCTTCCACTGGGGGTCTTTCACCAGACAGCAGTCAGAGGGGCCGTCTCAGAAGCCTACTCATGCCTGTGTCCGCCTGTGGACCAGCAGGATCCCAGCGTCTGGAACAGGCTGTGGTGAGCTGCTCCTCCGTTTCTGCCAGCGGTCTCAGGGAAGCCACAGTTCGGGCTCCAAGAGAAACCCACAAAAGTGGCTCGGCCTTCCCTCACCTCGCCTCTCCCCCTCCCCTCAGCCCGCCAGGCTCACGGAGGGAGGCAAGGTGTCCGAAGCCTGGGAGGACCGTCAGAGAATGTATGGACATGCTTTAAGAGCACCACAAGTACTTACTGAAGGGACAGTTACGAAAAAGGCTAACAGATGGTTGGATGGCATCCCCAACTCTGGACATGAATTTGAATAAGCTCGGGGAGTTGGTGATGGACAGGGAAGCCGGGCGTGCTGCAGTCTGTGGGGTCGCAGAGTCTGACACCACTGAGCGACTGAACTGAACAGAAGTTCTTTCTATTTTGTGACAGTTTTTATCCTCAATTGCAGTATAGCACGGGCTTCCCAGGTGGGGCTAGTGGTAAAGAGTCTGCCTGCCAGTGCAGGAGACGGGAGAGGCTGGAGTTCAGTCCCTAGGTCGGGATGATCCCCTAGAGGAGGGCATGGCAGGTCACTCCAGTACTCTTGCCTGGAGAATCCCATGGACAGAGGAGCCTGGAGGGCTACGGTCCGGGGGTCGCAAAGAGTTGGACACGACTGAAGTGACTTAGCACGCGCACACACACACAGTGTAGCATGCTTGCCACGTTTTCTATAATGAGAATGTATTTTTATAATAAGAAAGAATATTTTATATTTAAAAGGGTACTGTGGATAGTTAATGAAAAAAGCACAAGAGGTTTCCCTGAGACATCATTAGAATCTCAAGAGTTCAGTGCAGCTCAGCAGCCTGTCCAGGATCGGGGTGCTATCCAGGGTCACCACATGGAAGAAATCACAGGGACTGCATGTGTGTGTGCGTGCGTGCGCACGCCAGAGGCTCTCCTCGTGGGTGGGAGATGGAGAGATCCTGGAGATAACAGTCCAAATTCCAGTAGACTTTTCTTCCTCCTGTTCCTTTTCTAAATCCAGCATATTCGTAACAGGGATGGAGCAGAGTGAAGCCAGATAGCCCGTGTTTACCCTGTTAGTGCACCTGTGAGCTCTGCTCTGGATGGCGTGCTGTTGCAGGCACTGGGGATGTGCTCGTGAACAGGAAAATTGACCTGGTGGGGGGAGACCCCGATAAACAGCTGAGCCAGTAAACAGATAAGATGGTCTCAGAGAATGATAAGCTAGGAGCAGTGTGAGGAAACTGGGGGCGACGGATACTTGTTATCTTGACGGTGCGGTCAAGGCTCGTTGCTGAGCGGTGTGTTGGTACCAGAATGTGTCCGGTTGTCCACTTGAGTTGTGTGTGTGTGTGTGTCAGTTACGCCTTAGTCAAGCTGCTTTGAAAAATGCAGGCGTGGGAAGCTAGTCCAGGTCGTCTGGTTGGAGGAGACCCAGGGAGATCACATGTGAGCCGAGTGTTAGGGAGCCCTTGGGAGCTGGCAGGAAGGCTGGTGCATCGGGCCCGGGCAGGTGGGAGCTGAGGAAGGTGGGCCCTGTGTGCCTGGGGAGGCCCCGGTTCCCCCCACACCCAGGGCGCACTATCCCCGCTGTCCTGAGAACCCCTGGGCGGGGAGCTCTGGGCCGCGGGGAGTAAGCCGGCCCTGGTCTGTGTTCCCCCCTGCAGCTCTTCCTCCCTTCCATGAGGAAGAAGCCGGCGCTGGCCAGAGGCGGTGGTCCCGACGGCGACCTCCTGCAGGAGCACTGGCTGGTAGAGGACATGTTCACTTTCGAGAACGTGGGCTTCACCAAGGACGTGGGCAACATCAAGTTCCTGGTCTGTGCAGACTGCGAGGTGGGCCCCATCGGCTGGCACTGCCTGGATGACAAGGACAGTTTCTACGTGGCTTTGGACCGGGTTTCCCATGAGTGATGGGGGGACGTGGCTCCCCCCTACTATTAAAGCTTTCTCCAGGGACCGCCCTGTCGCCTGCTCTGCACTGACGTCCATTGTGAGCGCCACCTGCCCGTCCAGCCCAGGCCCACACGCCTCCTTGTGGCCTCCGCACGGGCGCTCGCTTAGGTCTCCTCCCCTCCGCTCTCCCAGCTCCGGGACACGGTACTCCCGCAGATCTCCCCTCCTGGCCTCCCTCCCGTGCCGGGCTTCCTGTCTCCACTCAGGAGTTAGCCGCGGTCCGCCCTGAGGACACGTGACACGGAGCGCTCGCGACGGAGCTGACCACTGAACCGTGCCTTTGGGTCTCCTTCAGGAAAGCGCGCGGGTACCTCAGAGTGACTTGTGTGGCTGACTTTGTCTACAGTAATTTATTCTCTAAGAGTAAAGCATTTCCAGACTGCAGGATTCCAACCACCACTCAGAAGTACCTTACTTTGGATACACATCTGAGACCACCTCAGAGGCCTCTCCTGGGGCTGTTGGAGACTTCATTGTGCAGGCGGCCATGGCCCCCTTCCCTTCACACCCTGCTGTGGTTTCTCTCTGGGGCAGCTCATCACTGCTGTCAATGAGCTGCACATCAGCTGTGCGCTCCTGTCTCCCGGCCACGCCAAAGAGACCCCAGCCGTGGCCGTGTACTCGGCATCTCCCGGGACGAATGGAGAGGGTGGGGTGCTGGGGGTGGTCTTTGCCGTATCTTGCATGGCTTTCTGTGTGTTTTTCCTGGACTCGTAACCCTTCCCTGGCACCTCGGGGAGACGACACAGTCCGCACAGAGCTGGCTCAGCAGGACTCTGCAGGGGCCAGACCTCCGTCCAGTGCCTCTCGTTGTGGCTGGACTGCTCTGACAGTTCGATGTTCAGCACCCTTCTCGGTTCTGCCGTCTCTCTCTGAGATGCCTCACCGGCTCAGGAGTCCGTGAGGCCAGGTTCCCAGCCTCCTCCCGCCTTCCCTGCCTCTGAGGCTCGGGAGACTAGAACAGGAGCGAGGACTCCATGGAGACCTTACAGACATTCCTTTCCCCGTTTTCCAGCTGCTTTCTCTCTCCTACCCCCAGAACTTCCCCTAAGGGCCCCCCACTAAAGTGCAGGCTTTGGACACAGTTTTGCAACCAACCTCTCACTTGGGCAGGTGGCTTCAGTCCCTGGCTGTAGACTCACAGGCTCTGGAAGAAAACTGATTTGCAGATGGGCGGTCAGGCGTCCATGATTGTGGCATTTTTTAGAAAAACTGCATATCCCCTCAGGTCAGAAGGGACAAACCACGTAGATGCCTCTGGGGACATACAGCCCCTCAAATTATGAGCCAGAACCTGGGCGGTGTTTTTTAAATTAGACCTTTCCTTTCCTTAATCACAGAAACGGTATACAGTCATTGCAGAGAAATACAGATGTGTGTATAAAGTTGTTTTTAATCACTCACACTTCACCATCCAGAAACGGCCAACGGTGACGCGGTGTACATTCCTCTCAGTGGTTTTCTGTGTGTACTCATGTAGGATTTTCAAAAACAAATATGAGGTCATATTGTACTCTCATAACTTACTTTTTCCATTTAACAAAATACGGGCTTCCCGTGTCAGTAACCGTCCGCTGTGCCTCCATCGTTTTGAGTCGTCACCTGTACTTCTGTAATTTGTTTAAACGATCCACTGTTAGACTGCCTCCGTAAATCATGATTTGCTTTCTCGTAAATCATGTGATGTTAGTTGACTGTCCACGCTTTCCTATCATTTCCTTGTGCTGTGAGCCGTGGGCTCGAGGTGGGGGGTGTCTCCGGGCTCCGCTTCCTGACGCGGTGCCTCAGCGGTGGAGCCTCTCAGTCTCCTGCCCGGCAGTTCCTGACACTGGATATTTATTATCTTAAATGAACATGTTGCTACTGTAATGGGAGGAAAAATAGAGTCTTGTTTTAATTTGTGCTTATTTCTAAAGAGTATTTTACATACTTGTCATTTGTGTTTCTTTTTTTTGAGAATTGCCAAATGTTCCTCCAGTAGCCAAAAATATAGTTGTTTCTCTGCCTTTTCAGCTTGATTTGAAAGAAATAAATGCATTTAAGCAGTGGCAATTAGATTCCTGCACATCCTTGGGCTGAATATAGAAGTTGAGACAGACAGGAGGGCTGAAACCTGTGCCTCAGGACTATCCTGGGGTCTCTTGGCTGAAGAACCGGCCTATGGGTGTCTGCCGTGAAATGGGTCATCCTCCACCACACACACACACACACACACACATACGCACAGCCCCGGCGTGGGTGCCTTGACTTAGGGAGCCCAGGACTGAGCCTGATTATCAGCTGCAGCTCTTATGCTGGAGCAGTGGGTTTTTCCAAGGCCTTCCTGTGTTGACCCAGAATTGTACCCGTACCGACGTCTACTGCCATTACCCCGTTGCATGAGGCTCCTCGAGTAACTCCACCCTGAGGCTGTGACGAGGATTTTGCCCGGGTACCGGTGTACTCACCACCCCAGTGAGGTCAGTTCAGAAGGCTACACACAGAATTGTAAAAGTCCTGAGGCAGCAGGGTGCTCACAGGAGTTTGGAGAATTACTAGACCAGGATTGCTGAGAAGACGGAGGCCCTGGACGGTGGGCTTACTGTGGTGGGCGCTCCCCTCGCGTTTCCCATCTTCAAGGAGGCTGATGGGTGGTTCTGATGACTTGCATAGGTGAGAGTAGGGCCTGCCAACAGGTGTGCCCTTGGTGACCACCCCTCACTTTGGGGTGAGGGCCCTAGTCCTCTGGCTCCTGCCCCTGGTGACCACCCCTCACTTGGGGGTGAGGGCCCCAGTCCTCTGGCCCAGGGGCAGGTGAGACAGAGTGGGGAGCAGAAGGCTCTGAGGGGTTGCAGCTCAGCCTCAAACTCTTCTCCTTAACATTGGACTCCAGTGATCCCAAGTGCTGGCAGGAGCCAACAAAAACCCCCTAGAGGAAAATGTCATCAGCTTAAACTTCTGAGTTCTTTGCACAAGCAATATTGCTAATTACTAATTTATTGCATCCTGAATGCAATAAAATGTAACCAAGTGTATGAGACAAGATGATAACACCAATAAAACAAAGACTATGGAATAGGCCCCTTAGGCTGGGGAATATAGGAGCTTTCAGACCAAGACTGTAAAATAACTGCTTACTCTAAAGGTGATACCAGACATGGCGGGGGTGGGGGGGCGTGAATTCTAGAATCTTAAAATCCAAAACCAAAAGTAAGAATTCACTGGAAGGTTATAATAGTAGATTAGATACAGCTGGAGAGAGAACTAGGAAACTGGAAACTGACAGTGAGTCTGTGAGCACACAGCACACAAGTGAGCTCGGGCTAGAGAACCACCAACCACAGGCCAGACCCATTCCAAGCAACATCTGATTTATTGGGATTCAGGAGCCTTCAAGTTAAGAATGGTTTTTGCCTTTGTAAGCGGGCATGTAAATATCTACATAAAATTCTCAGTTTTGCCTCAGCCCACAAAGTCTATTTATCTAGTCCTTAAAAAAGTTTGTCAACTCCTAACTGTAACAGTGTGAGACCATAAAGAAGGCTGAATGCCGAAGAATTGATGCCTTTGAACTGTGGTGTTGGAGAAGACTCTTGAGAGTCCCTTGGACTGCAAGATCAAACCAGTCAATCCTAAAAGAAATCAACCCTGAAAATTCATTGGAAGGACTGATGCTGAAGCTCCAACACTTTAGCCACCTGATATGAAGAGTCCACTCATTGGAAAAGACCCTGATGCTGGGAAAGATTGAAGGCAGGAGGAGAAGAGGATGACAGAGGATGAGATGGTTGGATGTCATCACCGACTTAACAGACATGAGTTTGAGCAAGCTCTGGGAGACCGTGAAGGACGGAAGTCTGGTGTGCTGCAGTCCTGGGGTCTCAGACACGACTGAGCAACTGAACAAAAAGAACTGTAACAATGTCAACTTATTCCTCAAACTGATGGATGTAGATTTAATAAAAGCCCTATCAGAAAACCCAGTAGGTTTTGTGTGTGTGTGAAATTCAACAACTGATTCTAAAAGTTGTATGTAAATAACAAAGGACTAAGAATAGCCAAGACAGTCATGAGAAAAACCAGATGGGAGGGTTGTTCTTTTTGAGAGACATGGTAGTTTGTCACAAGGGTAGAACAAAATCTCTTAGAAACAGCCCCATACGTATGGATATTTGACATGACAAAGGCGGGGGCCATGGTCTGGAAAGGCAAGGTCAGGAGGACTTCAGCAAGGCTGGGAATGTTCTGCTTTTTAAGAATCCGCACGGTGATTATGTCATAAGTTAAGCTGTATGTCTTTTGTGCACTTTTCTAGTAGAAAGGTTTTTAAAAGAAAGCAGCAGGACTTCCCTGGTGGTCCCTTGGCTGAGACTCTGCACTCCCAATGCAGAGGGCTCAGGTCTGATCCCTGGTCAGGGAACTAGTGACAGATTTTATTTTGGGGGGCTCCAGAAAGAGGACAGTGAAAAAGTTGGCTTAAAGCTCAACATTCAGAAAACGAAGATCATGGCATCTGGTCCCATCACTTCATGGGAAATAGATGGGGAAACAGTGTCAGACTATTTTGGGGGGCTCCAAAATCACTGCAGATGGTGACTGCAGCCATGAAATTAAAAGACGCTTGCTCCTTGGAAGAAAAGTTATGACCAATATAGATAGCATATTGAAAAGCAGAGACATTACTTTGCCAACAAAGGTCTGTCTAGTCAAGGCTATGGTTTTTCCAGTGGTCATGTATGGATGTGAGAGTTGGGACTGTGAAGAAAGTTGAGCACTGAAGAGTTGATGCTTTTGAACTGTGCTGTTGGAGAGGACTCTTCAGAGTCCCTTGGACTGCAAGGAGATCCAACTAGTCTATCCTAAAGGAGATCAGTCCTGGGCATTCATTGGAAGGACTGATGCTGAAGCTGAAACTCCAATACTTTGGCCACCTCATGCAAAGAGTTGACTCACTGGAAAAGACCCTGATGCTGGGAGGGATTGGGGGCAGGAGGAGAAGGGGACAATAGAGGATGAGATGGCTGGATGCCATCATTGACTCAATGGACATGAGTTTGGGTAAACTCCGGGAGTTGATGATGGACAGGGAGGCCTGGCGTGCTGCGATTCATGGGATCGCAAAAAGCTGGACATGACTAAGCAACTGAACTGAACTGAACTGAAAATCACTGCAAAGGGTGACTGCAGCCATGAAATTAAAGGACGCTTACTCCTTGGAAAGAAAGTTATGACAGACCTAGACAGCATATTAAAAAGAGACATTGCTGACAAAGGTCTGTCTAGTCAAAGCCTTGGTTTTTCCTGTAGTCATGTATGGATGTGACAACTGGACCATAAAGAAGGCTGAGTACCGAAAAGAATTGATGTTTTTGAACTGTGGTGTTAGAGAAGAATTGAGGATCCCTTGGACTGCAAGGATATCAAACCAGTCAATCCTAAAAGCAATCAACTCTGAATATTCATTAGAAGGACTGATGCTGAAGCTCCAACACTTTGGCCACCTGATGTGAAGAGATGACTCAATGGAAAAGACCCGAAGGTGGGAAAGAGGAGGGCAAGAGGAGAAGGGGATGACAGAGGATGAGATGGTTGGATGGCATCATTGACTCAGTGGACACGAGTTTGAGCAAGCTCCAGGAGATAGTGAAGGACAGGACAGGGAAGCTAGGCACAGCTTGGCAGCAGTCCACGGTGTTACAAAGGATCAGACACAACTTAGCGCATAAATGATGAACAACAGGGAACTATGTCCCACGTGCTGCAACCAAGTCTGCATGCCCAAGTTAGAGCCAGTGCGGCCAGATAAGTAACGTGACCGATGGCCCAGTGCAGAGCCTACTTGTGTAAGCAGCTCAGGAACCACCTGCACAGCCTTGGCACTGGCTCAAGAGTGACTGCTCCAGGGATGGCCCTACTGTCTCCCTGGCACCTCGATTCTTTGCCCCTCCATCAGGACAATCTCGTGCCCACAGAGCCTGTCCACGTTCCCTTGCCCCTCCATTGCCTAGGCTAACATGTAATTGCTCTGAAGTGGGGGAGCATGGGGGAGAGAATGCAGGCCCGTCAGGATTCTTCAGAGGGCTTGGACACTAGAGGTGACCCTGGGCCTCCCTCTCCAGTCGCAGGAGCATTTTAAATTCCCGAAGTGGGTATGAGTAGGGGGTGTGAGAATAAATCAAGCAAGCTCATCTTACCTGGAGTGAGGTCAGAAGGGGCACCTTTCAGGCCCGGTTTGCATCACCAGCAGGAAGAGAGAGACGGGGTATGGCTGTTTTCCCTCTGGCACAAGGCAGGACATTTTCCACACAATTTTTCTCCTCCTAAGCCCAGTGAAAGCACGTCCCTCTCTGCTCTCCTGACGTGCCTGTGACTCACCACAGCTTGCCTGTCCCAAGTCGCAATTCTCTGCTATTCCTGAATAAACCCATTTTGCTGGTAAAAATAACTGCCTTTTATTTTTGAGGTTGACAAGAGAGAGAAAAAAGGAGATGGAAAAGTCATAAATAAAAATCTAAACTTGGAAATAGATAATAGAAGTAAATCCAAATACCATGTAAAAGGACTAATTTTAATTGGTGTGATGTAAAGAAGCATACTGTCAAGGTATGGGGGTGGGTAATCGCACAAGTAACAGGAGGATGTTACTGTTTCAAATGTATTTATAACTCCTGGGTCAGTGGAGGATGGAAAGAGGTTCTTAACAGGCTGACTCTCCCAGCAGGTGGGGTGCAGGCCAAAGAGGCAAAGGCAGATGATGGTGTTGAGTTCAGGGCCAGGCAGCTTCACACTGACCCTTGAGGGGCCCACCTTCGGCAGAGCAGGACTCCCCGTGCAAATTGTTTCGTTCAGGGCAGTGATGGCTTATGCGTCTGAGCTTTGTACACATGAAGTTTCAGAGCACTCGCTTGAATTTCCACCCACTGTCCCCTTATCCTTTGACCAGAACATCCACAGTGGAGCTGGCAGCCTCAGAAACCACCACGGTTGAGACCAGAGGACACGCTTTGTAGTTCCAAGTTCACTTGGGCGCCCTGGGCTTGAGCCGCCCGAGCCACCAGGCATTTTAAACAGTTTAGGGCACGTTCAGATGGCATGGCTAGGGTGTTGTGGGTGAACATGCAGGAAGCCGGGGCACTGCTGGGCGACCCTGACTGTCTTCCTGAGCTCTACCAGCAGGAAGTCATCGCCCCTGAAGGTTTGCGGGGGCAAGAATCCAAGCCCAACCCACATACACGGTGTGCACCGGGAAGAGAGCAGGAGATGACAGGTCAGAAGTCCTCTGGGAGGCACGACAGGCGGGGACAGGACAGGAGCCCTCTGAATGAGAAGGGCACAGCAGTGAAGATACCATTGCGGGGGCCCAATCGTCCTATAAAACCCAACGCCAGCCATTCCTCCCACACCGGGAAACGGACCCGCGTGCTGCCCTCGGGTATTCAGAATCAGAACCCATCTCAGAGCTCCCTCCACTGGTCACCTGAGAGGGGAAACGTGTGCAGGCCCGTCACCATGGGAACACCGGCAACCAGCCCGGGGGAGCACGGCCGTGTCCCGCCGGCCGGCTCGGGCCACAGGTCCGCTGGGCCCGCTCTCGGGGCGCTGCCCCCCTGGACTGCAGCACGGCCCCCTCGGCCGCACCCGGCCGCCACCCTCTGTGCCGCCGTCGGACCTCCGACCGCGTTCCTCAGGCGGCTCTCGCTCTCCGCCGGCTGCGAAGAGAGCCTCGAGCGGGCGACGCCCCTTCCCGCCAGGCCGCGGTGGCGCCCGCGTGAAGACCTGAGGCAGAAGCCTTCCCAGGGCTCCGGCGGAGGGCGGGCTGGCGGGCAGGACGCGGCCCGCGGCTCCGGGGCGGCTCCGGGGGAGCGCGCGCGCTCCCAGGCCTCTCAGGGCGCGGCGGGGCCCGCGGGCCTGTCCGGCTCGGGGCCGGCCGCTCTGCGCTCCGGCGCCGGGGCGCGAAGCCCCTCCGCGGGAAGAAGAGCCCGGGCCCCTCAGACCTGCGCGCGGCCGGCCGGCGCGGCGCCCCCTGGCGGCGGGGCGGGCGCGCGGGTGCGCCCTCTGCCGGCGCGGTGGCCCCCGCTGCCCTCCCCGGACTGGCTCGTCGGCGCTGCGGGGCCGCCCGCCAGCAGGGGGCGCTGTGGACGAGCTTGCACAGCTGCCCAGCTCCGGGGCTCGAAGGGCGCGGAGCCCCTCTCCGAGGGCCGGGCTAGCAGCGCTCCGCCGCCCCACCTTCCCGGACGGGGCTGGCTTCTCGGTCTTGTCAAGCCCCGGCCCCTGGGGACTCGGAGCCCTGAGGGCCTCAGAGCGCGGGGCGGGGTGCCCGGAGGCGGGTCGCCGTCTCCCGGGACCGAGGCCCGCTAACACCCTGCGAGGACTGGCCTGCGTCCGCCGCGCCCGAGGGCACCGCACCCGGCGATGGAGGCCTGGGGACGCGGGAGGAGGACCGCAGCACCTTCAGTGAGGCCGGCGCGGCAGCGCGGAGCTGCAGCTGGCCCCAGGCCTGGAGCCCTTGGACCTGGGAGAGCGGGTGCTTGGGGTCCCCCGCCCAGAGTCAGGGGAGCTGTGCTTGCGGGAGACGCTCCTGGAACTGGGTGGGGGGGTCGGGACACGGAGCATCTGTGAGACTGTTCAGGAGGGCCCTGGCAAACAGCATTTCCCGAGTCGGGGTCACACTCAGAACGGAGGCTGCGGAGGACAGCGGATGTAAAAGCTGGACCTGGACTTCCTCGCCTGCCCCTCAGGCTCCTGAGGGTGCTCGCGGGTCCCTGCTGGGCCTGACCTGAGGCGGCCCGGGGTCCCGGCCACCTCTTCTGCCTCTCGGTCCCCCCTCCCAGTCTCCTGCTCCTGACAACCCCTTCCCACCTTTCTGAAGATGAGTTGTAGGTGTTAAGCTGTGGCCTGGGCTTTCTGCACCAGTGTGTGTTCTTATCCCTGTGGAAAGTCAGTGAGGCACCCCTAAAGTAGGATGAGGTGTCTGTGAGCAGAGGGAGGGGCCTGTCAGGGCCCGTGAGTGCCCCTCAATGGCCAGGCAGCAGGCAGGACTGCTTAGACGCGGGCCTCAGATCCCTCAGGCCCTGCCTGGGTCCTGGGGGACAGGAAATGAGGCCTGGTCTCCCGCCCAGATGGGGTAAGAACTGGCTCCGTCAGGCACCCAGCCTGAGCCACTGGCATCTGGCGAGGAAGATGCAGCCAGTTGCTCTGCCCAGGGCCACTGCATGGGGGAAGGGGGTGCGGCAGACAGTGCTAGATCCACCAGACGCTGGTGAGTGGTTACACCCGCAGCACCTGCAGGACATCCAGGAGGCTGGACATGTGTGGAAGCATGGGAAGCCCAGGTTGGGCTGTGGCTGGTGCTGGCGGTGTCCACCACTTCCCCGGGGGCTACCGTGTATTCCAAGCGTGGATCTGGGGGTAGAAGCCCAAGCCGCCGGCCCTGCCGCGCTGGCGCCTCATGTTGCCGCCTGACGTCTTTACAGCCTCCTCTGACTGATCTGTGTCTAGCCCAGCAGGTGGGAGGAATCAGCCTTGATGCGCTGCTTGTTCTTTGATGCCTGAGCATGGCTTTCCAGCTGGGAGGGGCTCCCACTGGCCTTCTGCCCCTTCTCCAGTTCCGCCCGACCCCTGCCCAGGGCCTGGAGAGTCGGGGGCAGCGGCTGGGAGCTGGCAGCTCATGCTGCCCCTTCAGAGCTGTCCCAATGCTGTCTTCTCCGGGTGACCTGGGGGCCTGAAGCATCCCCAGGCTTAGGTCTTTCTTAAACGGAGAATTTTCTGTTTCAGTCATCAATTTGAATAACAGCTGCTTTTCTTTCTTGCTTGCTTTTCTTTTTATAAAATTTATTTTTGCTGATACACAGAAGACAGCCTATCGGTCTCGGGGCACAGCACGGTGATCTGGTACGAGTGTGTACTGCCAGTAAGTGGGGTTCTGCTGGGCAGAGGCTGTCTCAGTCTTCCAGCGTCCTTGCCTCCTTCCAAGGTAAAGCAGAGGTGCCTCCGCCCCCGCAGGGGGCCAGTGGAGGACTGGTCCCCCCGGTCCCGGGAGGCCAATGCTCCTACGAGTGTTCAGGGCCCTGAATTGGCCTGAAGGAGAGGTGAGCCACGCCACCTCGGGGCTCTGACTGCAGCTGCTGGGAGTGTGTCCCCCCTCCCGGTGGCACCAGAGGGCAGTGGAGGCCGGGCCTGTGCCCTCCAGGCTGGTGGTGAGCCTTACCAGGGCTCCACACGGTGCCTTACAACCACGTGGGGTCCCAGAGCCAGGATCCCAAACAGTGAACCCCTGAAATCATTATAAAAGTGCCTATGAGCCTCTTAGGCAAGAAGGCCCATAGCTTTTTATCCTCAAAGGGATCCCCGCAGAGAAAGGAACTGTTAGGGGATGCACGCTGACTGAAACCGCCCACCCTGGGCGGCACCACAGTAACCATCTGCATGAGTTGTTTTGTGACAGGAGGTCCTGATAAGGAACAGGGAAGTAATAAGCCTCCACCAACTGGAAGAGTTTGGGAAAGGTCAAAAGGAGACATCACGTGTCCGACCACCTCCCAGAGTCCTCTCGGGCATTCATCTCGGCTGAGCGATGTGTGCGCCACCAGGAAGGACTCTGAGTCAGAATGATGGGCTAAAGACCACCTGGAAACTAATCCCGTCACCATAAAGCCCGAGACTGCGAGCCCCGCGGCAGAGCGGTTCTCCTGGGTTCCCTTGCCCTACTGCCCTCCACCCGGGCGCCCTTCCCAATAAAATCTCTTGCTTTGTCAGCAGATGTATTTCCTCAGACAATTCATTTCCGAGTGTTAGACAAGAGCCCAGTTTCGGGCCCTGGAAGGGGTCCCCTTTCCTGCAACAGAACCACTGTTTGAGGGTCCAGCTGCCTGTGGTCTGAGAGATCAGTGTGTTCTCAGCAAAAAGGCCCAACAGGAACCACAGGCTGGACCGGACACCCTTCCGGCGCAGACAGGAGTGGCCCCAAGGTGGGGGGTCTGTGATGTGGGCCTGGGTCTTCCTACTGATTTCCAGACACACTTGTAGACTCAATGTGTGTGTGTGCCGGCCACTGAGCGGCTGTGAGCCCAGCTTGCTTGAGCCCTGGGAGGGGTTTGCTGAGAGGATGGTGCCCCCACGAGAGCCCCGTCAGGCGGCGGGTCCGGCCCCCAGCCTCCTGTGTTCCTGCAGCTCTGAGGGCAGAGGTCTGCTGTTCCCGGCTCGACACAGCCCTCGACTGTACTGGTTTGCCTCAGTCTCAGGCCCAGCTGTAGCCTGGGCCTGGGTCTTCCTTACCTGCCCCCCTTTCCATTTTAGGGAACAGAGTTTCCCTGCTAGAGCTGTTGACTTTCTACTTGAGAACCTTTAAACTTCCTGGCTCCCCTAGGACTCTAGGGGCTCGGGGTAGAGGGGCAGTTAAGGTCCGAGAGGAAGGGGGGCAGTCACAGAAAGCTGCCCAGCACCTCCTCAGGGATCTGGGTCTGTGTCGGGTGGCTCCGCCCAGCCTGCTCTGCTGGGACCTCACCGGACATAGCAGCTGGCACTCTCTGCTCTCTTCCTGCCTCTGCTTTTCCCCTGCTGGGTGCATGAATTCACACCTATTAGCAGTTCTGTTAGTTCGGAGCGTCGGGGAGAGACCAGCCCTCACCACACAGGAGCCCAGGCAGCCGGAAGGAAGCTGAGCCGAGCCCGCCTGTGCTTTGGTGCCAGACAGTGAGTGAGTCAATGGTGGACAGAGTGAGCTGCGAGGTTCATCTGCACCAACTCAGAGCCACCACTTCCTCCCCTCGTGGTCCCAGAGTGGAGTGAGCCACGCTCTATTCCTACCCCCATCTTTGTTGTGTGTTTTAAATAATCAGGGAGAATCTGTTAAGTCTGTGCTGGACCCCACCTCCAAGCCCCACGTGGGCCAAGTCCTCTCCCAGGGAGAGCCTTGCACAGGTTCTGTGTTTTAACTCACTCAGCTGCGCCGGGTCTGAGTCGCAGAACGCTTTGGTCTTTGATGTGGCAGGTGGCATCTTCAGTTGCGGCACGTGGGATCCAGTTCCCTGACCAGGGATTGAATCCAGGACCCCCTGTGTGGGGAGCTCAGAGTTTCAGCCACTGGACCACCAGGGAAGTCCCCCGGGTTCCTTTCAAACTATGGAGCCCTTGGTGAGGACGAAAAGAGAAAGCGCTGCCTTTGGAGTTGTGTCCTGAACCAGGGACCCCTGCAGCCCGCAGCTCTCTGCCCAGGGCGTGACGTGAGCCCTCCCTGGCGGGTGGGATCCACAGAGCTGTGGCCGTGTGGGACCGCACGGGACCACCATCCTGGCCACAGCAGAGCCCGAATTCAGGGGCCTTCCCCCCATACCTCCCTTACCCTTCATGCCTTACCCGGCCCTGGGAGCTGTGGGAAGTCGGCTCCCTGAAGGCCTGGTGATTCGCCTGCCCGTGATCCAGGACAGGAGACAGAGGGCGTTAGTCCTGGTGACGGGACAATGGGAAGGCGAGGACCCTGTGCTCGGAGGGCTGTGGAGGGGTGGGAGGCGGCGCCTGGCTTCAGGCTGCCTCTGCCCGGGGTGGCTGAGAACTGTTCCCTTGTGACGCTTCCAACAGTCTTCCTCCCCTCACGCGTCGCCCCATCCTCCCTGGAGAGAAGCTGTGACAGGTCAGCGCTGTGCCCGGGGCCTCCTGCCCACAGAGGGACTCTCCCTGTTCCCTTCTCCCCTCCTTAAAGCTCCCTGGATCTGGGGTGGGAAAGGTGCAGATGTGCGTGGAGGGCACAGGGGGCCCCACCAGGCTGAGGGCAGGCTTCCAGGAGCCAGACGCTGGAGGTGGCATGGTGCTCGAGGCAGAGCCAGGGGTAGGCAAAGGTGTGGGCAACACGGGCACGTTTATGCTCAGGGGATGCTCAGTCCAGTCGTTTGCAGCTGAAACTGGAAGACAGGGAGCTGGAGAAGAGTCAAGAGCTGGATGACCTTGACTTGGCACTTCTCTTTCAAATGCTCCTCCAGCATTTCTGCGTGCCTCGGATTATTCTAGACGCGACAGGGAACCGGTGGGGAACAAAAGGATTGAACTTCCTCC
This sequence comes from Tragelaphus eurycerus, assembly GCA_935064755.1. Lineage (NCBI taxonomy): Eukaryota > Metazoa > Chordata > Mammalia > Artiodactyla > Bovidae > Tragelaphus > Tragelaphus eurycerus. The sequence continues at coordinate 1,064,780 of CAKXYN010000100.1, read as the reverse complement.
TGCGTGAAGTCTTCAGGTGCCTGCACTTGGTGAGACCTGTCCTCCGAGCATCGGCTGTCAGCCTGCAGAGAGGCTGTGGGGGCTTCTGGGTTGTCATGCTGGTGGGGAGGGAGAGACTCTGACAGGTGGTGGGCAGAGCCCACGGTGCTCTCTGCGCCCTACCAAGCGCAGGGTGCCTGTCTGAGCAGAGGAGGGCAGTGACCCCCCAAGACCTCAAGTCTAGGGATTAAGTTTCAAGGGGAGGTCATAAAGGGCGATCACCCCTGTGTTCCTGACACCTCACCAGCCTCCTCGCAGTGCGATCGGCTCGTCACCCCCCGGAGACGGAGCTGGTGACTTAACCCCTGCTCAGAAGGACCTGGCGGGGCCCCCCAAAGAGCAGCGTGCCCCCACATGCTGTCTCCCCGCCACCCTCAGGAAGAAAGCCTGTTGAGCGTGGCCCCTGGGAGAGGATGATCTCCTCTGGCCCCTCCTAGTCTGTGAGCTGAGGGCGTAGGCTAGATCCCAGCAGAGGACACTCCCCGCGTCTCTCTGGAGGAAGACGCGGGGTCCAGGCTATGGGGAGGCAGCTGAAGGGGGCTGAATGAGGTTCTTCCTGGCAAGCCGAGGCAGCCTCTCCCAAGAGGGGCATGTGGGATTCCATGCAGCAGCCCCTGGCGGGAGGTGGCTGACCCCAGCCCATTCGGTCATCTCTTCTAGAGAGGAACCCAGTGGGGTCAGGGGTTAAGGCCCCACAGAGGTGTGAGGGGCCATGTGGAAGTTCAGCTGCATTATTCAGGGTTGAGAGCGCAGACTCTGAAGCCGAACTGGCCACACGTGAGCCCCAGATTTGCTGCTTCAGCACTGAGTGGCCCCGTCAAGTCCCTGGGCCTGTGTGCTGTCTGTAAACTGAGAGGCGGGGCTTCCTTGGCCCAGCGGTTAAGACCTCTCCTTCCAGGGCAGGGGCTGCATGTCCGAATCTTGGTCAGAGAGCTGGGATCCCACCTGCCCCGCAGTCAAAAACCCAAAAGCATAAAACAGGAGCAATACTGTAACAAATTCAGACTTAAAAATGGTCCACATCAAAAACAGATGGGAACAGTGGGCCCACGACCATGCGCTGAGATGAGGATTAAGTGCCTGGACTGGGTCCTGGGCGCAGCGAGGCTGGCCCGTCAGCAGGGGCCCTGGGGCCTGGTCTGAGCGTCTCCTTCCACCACCTCCCTGTGCGCAACGAGCCTCTGTGCCGACTCGGAGGAGTCCTTTCTGTACCTCCCCCAGGCGCTTCCTTTCCCCCAAATCTGGCTCTTTTGAAGACACATGTTCTCAATAGTTCATGATCCCAACTTCCCCAGCCAAGGCCTCTCGCCCCTCTTCCAGGCGTCTGGAGCCGCACGACTGTCCCTGAGAGTCCAGGCTTGGCTGCACACCCCCACCCACCCACACACAAAGCGCCCCTCAGGGCCTCCCGGCCAGACTCTCATCCCGCCTGAGCCCCCAGCAGCTTGGAGGTCCATCAGAGGGGGCCCTTCCTCAGCTACAGGCAGAGGTTCCCAGCCATGCAGCCCGCAGTGAGACCCAAACGTTTTACTGGAGTGAAGGGTGGGGCTGGCTCCTGGCAGCAGGGCCTCCGACCAGAGGAGCGAAGTGTCGGTGGCCCTTGTCTCCTGCTGAGTGACAACACCCCACGGGTTGGCTCATGGTCTCCCAGGCAGGGTGTGCTGGGGCCGCCCAGGCTGGCTGTACTCGCCCCTGCCTTCCATAAGATGGCTGGACAACCCCGCCTCTGCCAAGGACCCCTCTCTACAGCAATGGGAGCCTTCATTTGTAGAGGACCGCTTCCAGAGGGTGAACAGAAGCCAGGGGACTGGAGGCACCCAGGCTTAAGGCCTGGATATGTTAGGGGTTGAACCCCAACCCCGTGGCCAGGGGCCCCTAAGGCCCCAAGGTTATGGACCTGCCAGCCCTCCAGGTCCCTGTGTCCTCCTCCAAAGGCTCTGGGCCTGCCTCCGGTCCCACCGTTCCTATTGCAACCCACAAGCTGAGAAAGAGCGGGGCTCACTCCTGAAAGTCAAGAAGAGGGTCCCTGCCTCAGACACAGCCTCGCAGGAGCCCTGCAGGGGTGCCGTGCCCCCCTGCTGCCGCAGCACCTCGTGGAACTCGGATCCGTGGCCCCAGCACCACCTCTGATCTGATAAGCCAGCATGTGGGTGGAAAGGAGGCAGGCAGGCCCATTCTGAGCTCTAGGGACCCCGACGAGGCCCCTGACGAGGCCCCTCACGGGCTGGAAGGTGAACAAATCTATTGTGCTGACCTCCTACTGAAGTGCGTGGCAGCCTGACACTCAGACAGTGAGTCCCCTTCAGTCTCGGCTCTTTGGGGAGGTGACATTTGTGTTTTGCATGAGGAAATTGATTTCCAGCCTGGACAGTCCCTGCTCCTGGGTTAGGGGGAGGACTGGGAGAGCCAGGAGGTTGGCTGACAGGTTACCCCAACCATGCCTAGAAGAGCCCAAACCTGAAGGCAAAGTGAGAGGGTGATACACCACGGTCTTCTGGGGTCACGAGAGCAAAGAGCAGACATAGTGGGCAGGGGAAGGGGAGAGGGAGGGGCGGCAGGATAGCCGGGTGCCTGCGCAGGGGGTGGTGCGTGGACCGGGCGTGGGGCAGATGGTGCAGTGGAGACTTCAGGCTCAGGCAGGAGGGCCTGCCCTGCACCCTGCGAGGCCTGGGGGACAAGGGTGCAGGGAACAGCCAGGCAGTGTCTGGGGCAGGGAGCGTGCTCCAGGGCCCTCGCAGCCAGGCTACATGTGGCGAGGGGAGTGCCGGCCTGACGGGTGGTGAGTCCTGAACGCAGAGCCAGCCAGGGCGGAGGTTGTGGGAAAGCGCAGGCCAGCAGAGCTCCGGCCCCTGGGAAGAGCCCTGGGGTGGTGGGGACAAGAGGGAGAGGCTGCAGGCTGGAGAGCCCCGGCGACCCGCCAGGTAGCAGGACCCAACGCGAGGGGCTTTTGCAAGTCCCGGGTCCTCACACACACAGACCCCACTAGCTTTCTCAGCAGCCCTGAGTGTCTGCATCCTACAGGCGAGACTACTTGGGACCCCAGAGGTCGGACCCCCGGTTCTCCTGCCCCCAGCATAGAGGCCGCAGGGAGCCAGCTGCCCTCTGAGTGTCCTCGGCCTCGCGGTGGTGACACTGCGTCCGGGAAGTCCAGCTGGGTCCCAGAGCAGCCGGCCAGCAAGGGGAGGAGACGCCTCCTCTCCGCCTTCCAGTGCTCCTTCCATCTCTGATGGGTCTCTCCCCGGGAAGGCCTTGCTGATGGCCCTGAACCGCAGGGACGCTGTCGGGCCGGGAGGCCCCAGGGGCTCTCACGCTTCCCTCCGCTGCCAGCCGCCACCCCAGGGCAGCCTCCCTGGCCTCCCCGCGCCCTCTCCTGAGGCTCCCCAGCGGTGGAGGTGGACAGGGGCTGCCTGCGGCCTGCCGCACAGCAGCTGGTTTGGAGAGGCTGACCCAGGGCTGGGCGGCTGCCTGGGCAAGGGTGGGGAAGCCGAGTCCAGCTGCTGGAGCACGCTGATGGGAGGACGAGCCGGGCTGGGCAAAAGCACGTCCAGTAAGCAATTCCAGGGGACCCTGCTGTAGGCAGCTTACAGACCATTTTTTCAAAGCCCCATTTTAGGGCTGTGAGTTTACGTCGGTAAGGTAATCATCGTCAGAAACGGACAAAAGCTGCAGAATTTGCTCTCGGATGTGCTGGGCTGATAGTTCCAGCCAGGGGCCGCCGAGTCTCAGCTGGAGCCCCCCAAGGATGGTGTGGACCTGGACGGTGCCCGAACGTCCCCTCAGGTGAGGCTCCGACCCCTGCCTGAAGGCGGACGGAAGAGGTGGCACAAAGCCCCGGAATGTTCCCACGTTCAGGGCTGGGTGGAGAAACGGCGACTGGGACAGAGACCGTGAGCAGTCAGAGAGGCGTGTGGGAAACAGCTTCGTCTATGATTGACTGTGGAAAGGCGGCTGATGGGGCGGGGGGGACAGGATGGGGCGCCGGGCCCGCGCGGAGGCCCCTCGTGTCTTGTTGGTTTTCCTTGATGTCTCCTTGTGGGCATTGATCGGTTTGGCTGTGGCGGGTCTTCGTTGTGGCGCGTGGGGTCCTTTTTCTGGTATTTTAGTAACATGTGGCACGTGGGATCTAGCTACCTGAGCAAGGATCGAACCCGGGCCCCCTGTACTGGGCGTGTGGAGGCTTAGCCACCAGGCTGCCAGGGAAGCCCCCATCTTGTTAGTTCTCATGGGCTTCCCCATCCTGACCCCCTCCAGCTACTGCACCGGGGTGCCTGGGGTGACCTCCCCAGAGCACCCACAGCTGCTTCCTCTCCTGCTCAGAACCGCTGTGACCCTCTGTTGCCGCCAGGGTATTCTAAACCCTTTCACTGACTTCTACAGCTTTAAACAAGTAACTGCTTTGTTGAGACGTAATTCACATACCCCCAAATTCACTCTTCTTAAAGTATACAATTCAGTGGTTCTCAGTATGTTCACAGCGTGCAACCATTACCACAGTCAGCTCTTCCTCGCCCGCAGATACCAGTCCCTTCGGACTTGCTTACTGCGGGCGTCTCATGCAGGTGGAGCCCTGGCACTCTGGCCTCTGTGACTGGTTTCCTCGACGCCGTGCGGTGTTTTAAAGGTTCCTGCGCGCTGCGGTGCGTCAGTGTTCCAGCCTTTCTCCTGGCTGAGCAGTTATCTCATCATACGATACACCGTGTTTTACTTACCCGTTCCTCAGGGATGGACTTTTGGGTTGTCTCCACATTTGTTACCATGCTGCTATGACCATTCATGTGAAAGGCCTTGTGTGGATGTACGTTTTTATTTTCTTAAGTCCATAGAGACCTAGGAGTGAAACTGCTGGATCATACGGTAACTCTAACATTTTGAGAATTGTTAAACATTTTCCTAAGCGGCTGCCCCATTTTACAGCTGTGCTAAGCATGCATGTGCTATGGTGTTGGAGAAGACTCTTGAGAGTCCCTTGGATACAGGGAGATCAGCCCTGAATAGTCACTGGGAGGATGATGCGGAAGCTGGAGCTCCAGTACTCTGGCCACCTGATGTGAAGAGCGGACTCACTGGAAAAGACCCTGATGCTGGGAAAGATTGAGGGCCGGAGGAGAAGGGGACGACAGAGGATGCGATGGTTGGATGGCATCACCGACTCAGTGGACATGAATCTGGGTAAACTCCAGGAGTTGGTGATGGACAGGGAGGCCTGGCGTGCTGCAGTCCATGGGGTCACAAAGAGTCAGACGTGACTGAGTGGCTGAACAACAGCAATAGCATGTATGAGGCTCCAGTTTCTCCACCTCACCAACACTTATTTCCTGTTTTTAAATAGCCATCCTAGTGGGCGCGAAGTGGTGTTTCAGTGTGGTTTTGATTTGCATTTCCTCAATGACTAACCCTGAGTGCCTTTTCACTTGCTTACTGGCCATTTGTGTATCTTTTTCAGAGAAATGTCTATTCAAATCCTTTGCCCATTTTTAATTGTGTTATTTGTCTTTTCATTATTGTGTGTGAGCTTTCTCTATATATTCTGGATATCCATCTCTCATCAGATATGATTTGCAGATGGTTTTCTTCCATTCTGTGGGTTATCTTATCACTTACTTGACAGTATCCACTTTATCTGGGACTTCCCTGGTGGCTCAGTCAGTAAAGAATCCACCTGCAATGCAGGAGACGTGGGGTCGATCTCTGCATTGGGAAGTTCCCCTGGAAAAGGAAATGGCAACCCACTCCAGTGTTCTTGCCTGGGAAATCCCATGGAGAGAGGAGCCTAGTGGGCTGTAGTCCATGGGGTCCCCAGAGTTGAACACGATTTCATGCCTGAACCACCAGCCATGACACCAATTTGTTTATCCTTTGGTGGCTTGAGCTTTTGCCGTCATATCTAAGAATCTATCTCCTAACCAAGGTCACAACGATTGACACTTCTATTTTCTTCTAAGAGCTTTTTCCCTTTGTAGCTCTTCCGTCTGGGTCTGGATCCCTTCTGGGTTCATCTTTAATGTGAGGTAGGAGCCACACTTTGTTCCCTGGCATGGGGACAGGCAGCTGTCCCAGCACCCCTTGTTGCAAAGGTCATCCTTTCCCCCACTGAACTGCCCACGGCCTCTTGTAAGCTGCTTATTTCTTAGTCCTGCGGCTGCATCTTCTGTCTCACTCCTACTCCAGCTCGCCCTCCACTTCCAGCCCCATTAAATGAGTGGTTTTCCCCAGTGAGCCACGCTCCTCACTTCTGGCCCACTTCCCCACATGCTATTTCTTTTACTGGAAAATCTTCCTGGACCTTCCTCATCACCTGGCTTTCTTCTCCGAAAATCTGGTAGTTCAGGTTTAGACGTCGTAACTTCCAGAAAGCCTTTCCTAAGCGCCCAATGAAGCTTTAACACAGGGCCGTACTCCCCCGGGGTCCTGTACTTCTTAACCCCAAGAGGAGCTCCTTTGGTCCCTGTAACATAGTCATGAGAGCCTGCTAAGTCCCTTCAGGTGTGTCTGACTCTGTGCGGTCCCGTGGACTGTAGCCTGCCAGGCTCCTCTATCTGTAGGATTCTCCAGCCTAGAATACTGGGGCGGGTTGCCACGCCCTCCTCCAGGGGCTCTTCCTGACCCAGGGATTGAACCCGCAACCCGATTCTCTTAGTCTCCTGCATTGGCAGGTGAGTTCTTTACCATTAGTGCCACCTGGGAAACCCAGAACACAGTAGGGATTCAGTAATTCTGATGGATGGACGAATCCCCAGAGTCAAGAAGAAGACTAATTCGTACTGTGTATTGCTGCAGAGAGTTAAGGAGAATGAGATCTGGAAACCCCTCTAGGTTTGACTATTTTTCTCATTACAAACAGGGAGCAGTCCCAGCAGCACTGGGATTCAGAAGCCAGTGTCGGGGTGAGGAGTGAGCACCGAGGAGAAGGCAATGGTTTGGTGGCAAACTGTTCGTTTCTCAGTTGTCTGTGAGGGAAGGAGGGAACTGGGCTGGCACCACAGAACAGAAAGACAGGGTCAAGGGCTTCGTTTTGCTGCTGTGCATGTGTCTGTGAACTCCAGAGCCTTGGGGAGTTTGACTTCTCATGAGAGACCCTTTCTTAGCTTCTTCTGTGTGAATTCCAGGGCCTGGCCATGATTTCCCCTCCTGTTACCCCGCCCCTCCCGGTGGGAGAACACACACCATCACGCTGTCCTTGAGCTGACCTCAGCGCCCCAGGAATAGAAAGGTTCTGGGAGTGACCAGGGCCTTGTCCCAAATTGGGCTAAGCTACATCTGGCCCAGGAAAAGAGGGCCTGTAAGAGTCCCTTGTTTGGGTAGAAAAAGGAAGGAGCAGGTGGAGCATCTTGTTGGCACTGCACTGTCTTCCCTCTCTGCCCCTCATTCCCTGGCACAACCCCTGCCCCCCTGCCCTGGCCCCAGATCACTCAGACAGGCTAGAATGATGTGGCTGCAAGATTTTAATTTTTCATTGTCTTCCTGCTCTGTCTTCATCCCAAGTGGCCCGCATCTCTGGCATGCTCCTCCCAGAGGTAAATGTGCCTGACGATGAGCCCGCCCGCCTGGTTGGCGTTCGCCAGCAGCCTCACGCAGCTCACCTGGTGCCCCGCAGACCTGGGCACTACCTCCTGATCCAGCTGCCCCTCCAGGAGGCGGCCCAGCAGGGTGAAGCTGGAGCAGCGCTGCGGCATGCCCTCGGGCCCGTAGCCCAGCTCCACCTGCCCCCTCTCCAGGGCATACTTGCCTTCCACAATGGTGCCTGTCAGCACCTGCACCCTCCTCAGGTCGGCCGGCTGGTTCAGGATGACCGTCAGGTGGTTGCCAGCACTCACGTTGTGGGTCCAGAAGAAGGACTCGTCCAGAGTGTAGGCCTCCCAGGGGAAGTGGACCTCAAACACCTTCATGTCAGTGAAGGCGGCTCCTGGCGGGTTGTCAGGGGCGTAGGGGCTCTTCCTGCGGGTGCCCGAGGCCTTCTGTGTGTCCTTCAGGGGGTGGTAGGTGACTCTGCGGTAGAAGAGGAAAGGCGTGCACAGGATGGGGTCTTTCTGGGCCAGGAGGACGCGGAAGTGGGCGAGCAGCCTGTCGAGGGGCTTCTCCCGGTAGAAGAGGAGCAGGAAGTGGGCCAGCGTCGGCAGGTCGCCGCTGCGGAAGAGCTTGCCCAGGACGCCCAGGTTGGCGAACTCCAGGAAGGCCCAGGGCTGAGACCTCAGCGTGTCCACCTTCCACTGCACGTGGCTGATGAAGTTGGGGGCGCAGAAGGCGTTGTCCTCCAGCAGCAGGAAGTACTCCGAGAGCTTCGAGGCAGAGCTCATGAGGAAGGCGTGATCCACGTTCTGCTCGGAGTAGAGCTCCCGGCCGGAGGCCCCGGCGCCCGCGGGCGGGTAGGCGTCTGGGGGGGCGTGGATCAGCAGCAGCTGCCCCGCCAAGATCTGCGGGCTGAAGAGGCTGGAAATGTGCAGGACGGTCTCCCCGAGCCAGGCGGGGTCGGCGCCCGCCAGGTGGACCAGCACCGTGAGGTGCTTCTGCTCCACCTTCGAGGTGGCGCGGAACACCGAGAGGAGAGTGTGCAGGAGGCCGCTGGGGTCGGGCCCCGGCCGGGGCCGAGAAGAGATGCCCACCGTCAGCCACGCTGGGGAGGCAAGTGGGGCGTCAGGGGGCGGGGCTCCGGCGCTCTCACGTCCGCCTGCTCCCGTTCGCCCCCCTGGAGTGGGGTGCGGGGGGGGGGGGGGGGGGGGGCCCCACCTGGACTCTGCGCTCAGACACCATCAGCAGGTGCCTGGTGTACACGCCGAAGCCTGAGGAGCCCCAAGCCAGGGTGCTGCTCCCCGCGGCCTCAGAGGCTTCCTGGAGCCACGGTTCTGCTGCCCACGGTTTAAGCACTGAGCACACACATTAATGTCATTCCTTCTGATTTTACCTGGCTCATCTTCACAAAGCTCTCCTTTAAAGAAGATCTCCTGGAAGGAGCCCCTCTCCTGGAAGTCAGCAGCCTGAGCCCGCCTCAGCTCTGTGGAGCCCCCGTGGCTCCAGGGGTCCCGGCACCCCTGAGCTGTGATCTGGGCAAGTCGGGCTGTGAGCCCCGAAGGCCCCCTCTCCCAGGTGCTTTCAGGCTGTCTTCAGGGAGCAGCCACTTTATCTTCCCCCTCCTTGCTCCTCACCCCTAAGACCAGGTGCCCTGACAGGGAAAGGACTGTCTGCCCACCCACGGACGCCTGGGCACCCTGCCCTCTCTCCCTGTCTCTGCTCTCCGAGTCCCCACCTTCTTTTTCTTTCCCTCTGTTTTTGGCCACACCACGTGGCATTCAGGATCTTGGTGCCCCGGGCAGGGACCGAGCCCACGCCCCCTGCAGTGGACGTGCACAGTCCTCACCTCTGGACACCAGGGAGCCCCCCTTCCTCCTCCTGACTCTCTTGCTCCCAGGGGACCCACTCCCCTCCTTGGAACTCACTCTTCTTTCTCTGCTGGAGCTTTTCCAGGTATTTGGAGGTGAGGTTCCGCCAGTCTTCTAGTGGCCCCAGGCCCTTCCTCCTCCTGTAGCTGTCCTCCTGGGGCACTGGCAGAGTGAACGTCTGGTCCTCCTGCCATAGAAAGCACAGGCTTTATTGCTAGTGGTCTCCCCGGAGCTCCTCCGGGGAGACTGGCTCAGTCCCCCCAGAGCAAGCCTGGCATGGTATCAGGACGTCTGACCACCAACAGGGTATCCAGGGCTCACACAGTACTTGCTGTGTTCCTTACTTTAACAAATATGAGGGGGTGCAGAGAATCAGCTTCTGTGTGGACCAGTGGGTCCAGCCAGGTCCACACCCACCCCTTGGAGCCTCCTGCTCTCCTGTGAGAGGGGTGGGTGCTGTCCACACCCCCCACCCACCCTGACCCTGCACAGCGAGGGCAAGGCCGCTGCTTGGACCTTGACAGCCATCCTGTCCTGGTCATCTTCAAGTTCCCTGGGGACTTTCAGCGAGAACAGGAGCCACAGGACCCCGAGGCCCATGGAGACGACGCAGCAGCGCCGGAGGGGACAGTGCATGGCAGCTCCTGGGCGAGAGGGCGACAGGCTGGCAGGGCTCCCCCGTGCACACCTCACCCCCCGTCTCCCACAGGCCTGCCCCTCCCAGCTGTCCTCTGTCCACTCGCACTCAGTCCCACGCCTGCCCTCTGTCTGAGCGGGGACTGGAGCACGCTTCCTGGCCGGGCGGCAGAGGGGAGGCCGCCTGCCCCGGGCCCTCTGCTGCCCATTCTGTGCAGATTTGTCTGGAGACTCCAATTCTCCGAGTTTTCCCTGCTCCAATGATCACGGTCTGCTGGGCCTTCATTGCTGAAGCCCGTTTATCTTAGAAAACAGATGGTTACCACCCACTCCTACTTTTTTAAACAAAAGTCAAACTATTTATTAAAATAGCTGAACTTGAAGTGTTGCTAAGTGCTAAGCAATTTGATGCCTTTCCTACTTTTTGTAAAGGATGTCCTTAATTTATTCCAACCCTTAATCTTATTCACAGACCTCGATTAGAACATAATTCTGTTAACTCAGAGCGAAAGAAAAATCCTTTCGGGACTGCTGGGCTGCAGGAATTCAGACTGGCTCAGCCTCCAAAGCACTCATACGCTGCCTTTTCCCTGTCTGTGTCTTTCCTCCAGAGACAATGTGTTTTTCTGATTGTTTCTAAATAATCAGAAGAAAGGCTTTAATATACCTTGTGTCCCACACTTGATCCTTTCTCTGCAATCAATACACAAAAGAAAAGAAATCGTCATCAGTAGTTACGATGCTCCCAAAGCTACAATGTTCTCTAATTTCCCCCATTTTCATGGCTCCCTGCCACTTTAGTATTTTGGTAGAGGTTACCACGCTTTTCTCCCTTAACCATTTAGCTTTTTGATAAGAGTTATAAAAACAGTACTTACATGTGGCAGGAAGACTTAGACTTCTCTCACCTGGTTTTCTTAAGCCAGGACCTTTAGCCTGATGGGTAATTCAGATACAAATCAGTACATGGATACATATAGTGAATAAAAGGCTTTACAACGACAGCCGGAGGCATTCACCCTCAAGTGCACAGCCCTGTTCCCTCTGCCCCTGCCGTGCGGGTTACCTGTCACTCACTGGCTGCCCAGGGGGTTTGGGGTGGGTGGGGCACTGCCCTGTTGCAGCCCTGCGCAGGTCAGGCTCCTGGACGAGCAGGAGAGAGAGGAGCTGGGGTGCCGGAGGACCCAGCACCACAAACTAGGCCCCTCCCTGGTGAGCCAGCCTTGAGCTAGGCTCCCTCTGTGATGCTGCTCCGTGTCCCGGCCTGCTGCCCGTCGTCAGGGGGACCCCTGGCCAGGACTCACCCGTGGGCTGGGCTTGTCTGGGAGGCCCGGACTGGGTCCCTCCTGCCCGGGTGGCCAGCTCCCTGCTCTCGCCCCGTGAGGACACTCTTTCCTCCTGCTGTCTGCCCATGCTTCTTGCCCTACTGGGCCATTCCCGTCACTGTGAAAAGGACGGCAACCGTCTTCTGGTGGGTAAAGCAGCAACCCCCGCCCTGCCCCCCTGGAAGAAATGTCCTTTCTAAGTCCTGCCCCCGCCTGCGCAGCCGCGCTAGAAGCTCTGCCGCCCTGAACCAGCCCACTCCATCTCACACCCCCTCTCCTCGTCTCCCTCAGCCTCCTGCTCCAGACACTTTGCCAGGCTCGGCTCTTGCCGCTGACTCTTCCCTCCCAGGCTCTTTCCTCGGCTTCTCCTCTTCCCCGCCAGCCCCGACGTGCGCCCCAGGCCTCTGACCCAGTCCCGTGACTTTACCGCGTACACTACTCGTGAACATGTGTGCGCTCATGTGTGTGTAGACACACACGTATGCAGTGTGTGTATATATCCGTCATTTCATTTATACTCCTAGGGCTGGTCTGACCTCCAGCCCCAGCTTCTTTCCTGAGCTCTGAAGGACCTGACAATTCACCATCTCCATTTGGATAAGAGGTGTCTTCATTTTAATGGAGCCGAAATAGAGCTACAGAGTCTTCCTACTTGCCAAATCTCTTCCTCCCCAAGTTCTCCCCATCTCAGTAAATAGCACCACCATTTTTCCAGCTCCTCATGTGAAAAATCCTTGCTACCTCTCTCCCCTTAACACTCCATATTCCATCTACTTAGTCCTGTTATCTTTTCCTCCCCAAAGCAACTGGAATCCGACCCTCTCTCCGTGTCTGCCGCTACATCATCTCCTGCCTGGACCGCTGGCACCACCTGACTGGCCCCTGCCCAACCCTGTCCTCCCGCAGCCCTTCCTTCCCCACGACACAGGGGCCTTTTACACCAGAGACCAAACTCCAGACCGGGCCTCCAGGGTCCTGCCTGACCCGGCCCTCAGCCTGCCTCTTTGACCATCTCCCACCTCTACCCCGCCCCTCCTCCCCCAGCTGTTTGGCGGAGTGAGCATCCTTTGGACAAACCAAGCTGTTTCTTGAGTGCTGGCATCTGGTCTTCTTCGAACTTTCCTTCGGAGACTTTCCTTGCGCCAACTCCTCCCAACACGCAGGGTCTTTATACGGCCTCAGTCATCACGGTTAAAACACCTCTCACCCCCTCCCATCCTCCCACTGGCTACTATGTATTCTCCTCTCTGCGTTGACTTCTACCAGAAGCTGTCTTTCTTGTGTGTGTTGCTGTCTGTCTCTTGTCACTAGACTGAGGGCCAGGCCTTCGCTTCATTCCACGCTGCATCCAGAGCACTTTGCACAGTGCTGGCCCAGAGTGCTAGCTCAACAAATATGTGTTGAGTCACTAGCTACTGGGATTCTGTGATACGAGGGGTGCTGGGTTCCAGGGCCACTGCAGTGCCCGGAGAGCCAAGCAGCTGACCGGAGAAGGGCACTACCTGGGCGATGGGCGAGAGCTCAGAGCCTGGGCTCAGACTCAGACATGGGCCAGAATCTCGTTCCACTAAACGTGCTGGCCATGTGACCTTGGCCAGATGACTCAATCTCTCTGAAGCCCAGTTCCTCATCTAGAAACTAAAAGATAATGATGCTTACTCTCAGTGAAATCCTTATGAGGGTGAAAAGAAACCCTCCACAGAAGAATCTCTGCTTATAGCAAGCACTGAATAAATGCAGGCACTTTCGTGAGAAGAGACGAAGACCATTTTTCAACCATGGAGACCAGCACTGCCTTCCTTTCTGTCATATCTGAAAGGTCCCTCTCCCTTTATTCCTAAGCCCCACCCAGATTTTACTTTTAGACTCTTAAACAGACGCACAGCACTTTGAGAACATTTTCACATCTTGACATCTAATTCCCACTTCTCTAAGTGCTTTAGAGGAGACAAACAATAGTGAAAGAGGGAGAAAGACATATTTTTAAATTGAAGTATAGTGGACTTGAAGTGAAAATAAACATTAAGCCCTGACAGGCTCCTCTGCAGCGTGCAGATAGGGGTGACCACCTGGGACGCTGTGCCTATTGCCACAGGGAGTCCTGGCTGTAGGCTCTGGACTTTGCTGGAAGTCAGAACTCTCCTTACAGCAGAGAAGCATCAACTCGATCCCCGGCTGGGAGGAGGGAGAGGGGTCCGGAGGGCACCTCTGTCCCTCCAGCATCCCTGGCTGGGTCTCTGCTGGTGTTCCCTTGGTAACCATTGTTCTTCCTGAAGGTCAGCAAACTGATCACCCCCACCCCCAGCCTCTCTAGGGAGGTGGCTCCACCCAGAGCACATTTGGACCACAGGCTTGTCTGGTTGGCTCACATACTGTTTTTTTGAAATTAGATTGAACATTTTAAAATTAGGAGAGACTGTATAAACACTTAAGACTTTTGGCTTTTCTTGAAAAATTGCAACTTGCTGTCACCCTGGCCTGAGCAGTGACGGCCCTGGGAAGCTGGAAGTGCATTCTCTTCTTCAGAATTTTTTCTGTCCCGTTAGGCATCTGAGTCTTCGGCCTCTGCTTTAGGTCAGGTCTTGGGAGAGTCGGAGACTATGCTAGGTCCTGGCTTTATAGTGGGCGCCTGTATGGGATAAGATGGGAAAAGACGGGGCAGGAAGTGATCCCTCTAGTTGAAGGGCTGTGGGCGGAGGTAGAAGATGAATAGAGGATGGCAGACAAGTGAGGAATAAACCAAAGTAAACAGCGAACCAAAGAGATAAACAACACAAACGGAGGCTGCTGCGAGCTGGACAGCCTGCGGCAGATGGAGAGGCGAGTGGGGGAGGAGCTGCGGCCAAACCTGGAGGTGGGTGTGAAAAGCTACTTCATCCACCTCTTCCTGAAAGCTGCCAAACAGGAATAACTCACCTGCAGGCAGCATGTTTCCAGTCAAGGGTCAGAATCCATAACGGTTACAAAGCTTACTTTATGGGTCTCAACCAGCACTGGGCAAGCGTGAGTGCTGTTGTGTAAAACCGTTAGAATGTAAGCAAAGGTACTACAGATGACAGTCCAGAGCACGGGAGACCCTCGGGGCTTCGAGGGGAGAGAATGGACACGTGTTGGCAGCTGAGGGCCAGCTGGTGGTCAGATCTGGGATGGGGTTTCCATGTCCTCACTCCTCATCTTGGTGTTTAGGGAAGATCACAGGGTTACCATTCCAACCCTAGTTCTGTTACCCTCTGTGTGACTTTGGCTAATAAGTTTTTCTGAGTCTCAGTTTCCTCATCTGAGAAATGGCTTTTTACTGTATATTAATATTCAGTTCAGTTCAGTCGCTCAGTTGTGTCTGACTCTTTGTGACCCCATGAATCGCAGCACACCAGGCCTCCCTGTCCATCTCCAACTCCTGGAGTTTACTCAAACTCATGTCCATCGAGTCGGTGATGCCATCCAGCCATCTCATCCTCTATCACCCCCTTCTCCTTCCTCCCTCAATCTTTCCCAGCATCAGGGTCTTTTCCAATAGGTCAACTCATTGCATGAGGTGGCCAAAGTATTGGAGTTTCAGCTTCAGCATCAGTCCTTCCAATGAATGCCCAGGACTGATCTCCTTTAGGATGGACTGGTTGGATCTCCTTGGAGTCCAAGGGACTCTCAAGAGTCTTCTTCAACACCATACATAGCTCAAAAGCATCAATTCCTTGGCGCTCAGCTTTCTTCACAGTCCAACTCTCACATCTATACATGACCACTGGAAAAACCATAGCCTTGACTAGGCGAACCTTTGTTGGCAAAGTAATGTCTCTGCTTTTGAATATGCTATCTAGGTTGGTCATAACTTTCCTTCCAAGGAGTAAGCGTCTTTTAATTTCATGGCTGCAGTCACCATCTGCAGTGATTTTGGAGCCCCCCAAAATAAAGTCTGACATTGTTTCCACTGTTTTCCCATCTATTTCCCATGAAGTGATGGGATGCCATGATCTTCGTTTTCTGAATGTTGAGCTTTAAGCCAACTTTTTCACTCTCCTCTTTCACTTTCATCAAGAGGCTTTTTAGTTCCTCTTTACTTTCTGCCAGAAGGGTGGTGTCATCTGCATATCTGAGGTTATTGATATTTCTCCCGGCAATCTTGATTCCAACTTGTGCTTCTTCCAGCCCAGCGTTTCTCATGATGTACTCTGCATATAAGTTAAATAAGCAGGGTGACAATACACAGCCTTGATGTACTCCTTTTCCTATCTGGAACCAGTCTGTTGTTCCATGTCCAGCTCTGTTGCTTCCTGACCTGCATATAGGTTTCTCAAGAGGCAGGTCAGGTGGTCCAGTATTCCCATGTCTTTCAGAATTTTCCACAGTTTATTAATATTACCCATCTATTATACTTCAGCTTTCCTGGTTGCTCATTGGTAAAGAATTCACCTGCCAAGCAGGAGACCAGGTTTGATCCCTGGGTGGGAAGGATCCTCTGGAGGAGGAAATGGCAACCCACTCCAGTATTCTTGCCTGGGAATCCCAAGGACAGAGGAGCCTGGCGGGCTACGGTCCATGGGGCTGCCAAAATAGTCTTATAGGGCTTGGCAGCTAAACAACAACAGCCCGTCCACTGCACAGTCCTGGGGCGTCCAACAGACTGAGGGTCGCTCCAGCCACGGGCAGACCTGGTTCCTGGTCCCGCAGTGTCTCCAGGTGCCCCTTGCCAGGGGAGGGGAGGAAGGGAGCTGCTGTCAGGACTCCCAGACCCAGTGCTGGACATGTGACAGGATTTGGTTGAGCGCCGGATTTCAAATGAGCGTGGTGGATTTGGGAGTGCTCCGGAAAACTCTGAAGTAAAGTTTTATTCCTGTTGCAAGACTTTCACCCTGGAATCAGGGAATTCCAAACACTCCGACCACCTGAGGGCCCCTAGTCCCTTTCTTCGGTGACAGCAGCGGCCGCGGGGTGAACAGAGACGTGTGCTTTTCTCTCTGCCTCTTCAGCTTTTCCCAGCAGAGCCCAGAACCTCCAAAGCGGCCCAACCTGAATGGGAGGAAACACCCTTGGGGTGAGGACGCCGCCCCGCCCCACGCCTCAGCCGGGTGACTCCAAGTCCTGAGCCCAGGTCCCTCCGGGCTGAAGGGTTCCCACGACCGGACAGAAAGAGGGAATGGGCAGGAGGGAAAGGTATTTAGTTATCAGACGCCTCCCTAGGACCCAGACCCAGCTGCCCAGGGCCAGTAGCCCAGGGCTGAGGCCCCTGTCACGGTGGGAGTGGGCCTGCACGGACGGGCCCATGGCGGGGGGTGGGGCAGAACCGGGAGCGCACGAGTCCCATCGAAGAGACTTCCGGCGGCACCGAGCGGGGCAGTAGAGAAGCGGGAATGACCGGGGCTCAGCCCAGGGGGTGGGCCCTGTGCTGCGATCTCTTCCTGCCTCCCCTGGGAGCCAAGTTCATCTCCTTGTCCGGTCCAAAACTCCATCCTCGGCCAGACGGAGCCACGGACCATCATAAAGTCCATTTTCCCCTCCCCTTGTGCTCGGGGCTGGAGGCCTTGGCTCCCTCCGCTCCAGCGGTTTACAATCCCCAGGGTGAGAGGGCAGGGACGGAGGTGGAAAAAGCCGAGCACCGAGTTAAAGGTGCAGGAACAGAGACACGTTGTGATAGCGCACAGAAGAAAGTACAACACGGAGGCCCCCGAGCTCAGCCTGGGTCTCGGGGTCTGTGGGTTTGTCTCCACGGGGGACATCCGACACCAAACATTCCAGGGCCCCCAGAGGGGTGGGGGATGACGACAGCGAACCAGAGGGAGGAGCCGAGCTGGACTGTGAGCAGGCCGGGAAGAAGCCTGTGCGTCGGGGAAATCAGAGGAAAGGAGGGCAGAGAGGAGGCCCACCAGGGCTGGGGAGGGACGGGTGGAGTGGAAGGGACGCCGCGCCGAGGGTAGGCGCACCGCGCGCCACGGAAGCCGGGGGAGGCGGCGGCGGGCGCAAGCGGCCCTCCACGTGCGCTACGTGCCGCGCTGGCAGCCCCCGCCGGGGAGCCGGCCTCTCCGCTCCTGGAGCCCAGTCGGGGGTGGGCGCGGGACCACGTCGTGCCCTGGGTTGCGAGTGTTCAGCGCGGCTTCCGGAAGGAACGCGGTGTGCTCCGACTCCGCACGGCCGGTCCGGGGCGCGGGCTGCGGAGCTGGGGCAGGCTGGGGGGAGGCCCGCAGGCTGAGCGGGGCGGCCGGGGAAGGGAGGATAGAGACCCCAAGGCCGTGTGCTCGGCTCCAGGGAGGCACAGATGCTGCGGGCAGAGACTGAGCCCCGCGGGGCGGGGTGTCGTGCCGGGTGAGGAGGGGTTACTGGAGACGTGGCACCCGGATGGGGCTCGGCTCCGCTCCGGCTGCCGGCGCTACCCCTCGCCGGCCCGGGCCCGCAACGCGATGCCGGCCCGCCCCCGCCTCGCTGCCCTCGGCCCCGAGAGCCGGACCACAGGCAGCTAGCGAACACAGCCTCCGGGACGCCCGGCCGCCGCGGAGCAGACAATGCAGCGCGCGCCCCGCCCCCCGAGCGCTGCGCCGGCCGGCCAATCAGCGCCCGCGCCGTCCGGCCAATCGGCGCCCGCGGCCGGGCTCTTTAAAAAAGAAGGGCCGGCGCGGCGCGGCTGTCAGCTGGAAGGATCCCTCCGCGCATGTAAACACGCATCATAAAGGGCCGAGAGCGCCTCCGCAGCCCCGCGGACCGAGCAGCCCTTCCCAGCTCCCTTCGAGGCCCCGCCGCCGACCCTCCCTCAGCTGCAAGGCGCGTCCTTGGGGAGGGGCAGCTGCTACCCTGTTTGCGGGCCACGGAATCCCGTGGCTCTGGGCTCTACCGGAAGTGGCGGACGCGGGGCGGGGCAGCTGCGGTCCGGGGTGGCCGGGGGTAGCTGGGGACGGGCTCGCTGTCCTGCTTCTCGGCCGCAATACGTACGTGTCTGGAGTTCGTCTCGGAGGATGCCAGTATTCAGTGTGATAATAGTCTTATCGCTGCTCCCGGGAGAGCACAGGACAGGAAATCCACCCCAGCAAGACCCTCTAGAGTCCAGGGCAAAGAGCAACAACGAGGACTTTTCTCCCCAACATTTTATTGTGAAAATTTTTCAAATATTCAGCCAAGTTAAAACTTTCTGCAACGGATTCCTCTACATCCCCAACTAGATTCTGTGAACACATGAGCACATTCTAACCTGCAATCTCACATCCTCTGTATACTGACGACTTAATAGGGTGCCAGCTGCCCTTGGTTTCAGCCTCCGTCGCCCTGGCTTAGCAAGATCCCAAAACCCTAGACAGGAAGGGAAGGATCTGCCTTCTCCAACGACCTTTGGGTTTATTTCAGAACTTTCTGAAAAGGAGGCTTCTCCCCTCCGTGGCCTTTGAGAGGAAGGATCCTCCAGGATAAGAGACTTTTCTTCAGGTGACTCTGACAGCAGGACTAGGGCTCGGTTGACACCTACCTACCAAGGAGGCTCTGGCGAACAGTCCTTCTTGGGTTTGGCTCCTTTCTAGAGGAAAAAGGTCTTTTATAGGGTTGAAGTTCTACGTTTTGAATTCCCTCTCTTCCCTTTTCTAGGGCAGGACATTATCCTCCCCACCTCCCCAAATGTGTCAAAAGTGTTAGCATCTCTTCAAGTTACTGAGCTTCTTTGTGCCTTTGTCTGCTCTGCAAAATGGGGACAATAGCAGGGCCTCCCGCGCGCGATGAAGCGCAGATGCAAGCAGCTAACATGCCACTGTCCACACCCGCCGTCTTGTTGCTCAAGGAACACTCTTCCCTGCAACACCCGACCTTCCGGTTAGGTGGTGTCTCCACCACTTGTTGGCCTATATGCAACTTGGGCAAATGGCCTGATCAACTTGCGCCTCGCTGGGTTTATGTAAATGGGAAGGAGTACCTGCCTCGTAGGTTGTTGTGTATATTAAAACTTCATCATGAGAGCACGTGCACAGGCCTAGTACAGAGTGCTAGTTTCTTATCCTCCCGTTTTCTCACCTCTAGGCTGTTGTCACGTTCGAGCTGTCCCCTCTACCTGGAAAAGCCGCCTCCGGCCCCGACACCCCACGCCCCCGGGGGTCTGACCAAACGTCTGCGGACTTCCACCAGGGCGCCTCCCGTGAGGCGGGCGGGACAGAGGGTCCACCCGTGAGCCCAGCGTCTCCCCCAGACCCGTAACTTCCTGAGGGAGGGAGGGGACTCTGGCACGCAGTCAACGGTCAGTGGAGGCCGGCTGGGCTGAACCGCGAGGCCGCGATCCGTTCCCGGGGGCCGCCCCACCCGGCCCAGGGGCGGGCGCTCGGCGCGGGCTGGGTGGGGATGGGGGTGGGGTGGGACTTCTTTTCCTCGCCGTGGCGGCGGAGGCGCACGGCGTGGCTGGGGCGGCGCGGCGTCGTCGGTCGGTGTCGGAGTCAGAGTCGGAGTCGGAGTCTGAGCAGCCGGATCTGAGGAGGAGGAGGAGGAAGGCCGAGGCGTTTGAGGAGGCCGAGGCCGGCCACCCAGCCGCGTCCGCGGCGCCGCGAGAATGGAGGCCCCCGGCCTGCGCCCCGTGCCGGCCCTCGGCGGCCCCGGCCCACTGGGGGAGTTCCTGCCGCCGCCCGAGTGCCCGGTCTTCGAGCCCAGCTGGGAGGAGTTCGCCGATCCCTTCGCCTTCATCCACAAGATACGGCCCATAGCCGAGCAGACCGGGATCTGCAAGGTGCGGCCGCCGCCGGTGAGTCTCGAGCGGGGCGCGCGGCCGGCGGGGGCCGGGCGGCCGGGCCTCGGCGCGGGGCGCGGGGCGCGGGGGCGGCGGACGGAGCGCGGCCGGGCCGGGGTCCGGATCCGGACGGAGAGGCGCGGGCACCGGCCCCGGGGTCGCGGCCGTGCGCTGGAGCCGCGGGGGCCGAGGGCGGCCGGGCGGGCGGCCGGCGGGCGGGCGCGGGGGCCGCGGGTGCGGGGCGCCGGGGGTGCGGGCTGCGCGCCCCGCGAGTTGTCGCGAGGAGGAAAGTTTTCAATATGGCGGCGGAGCCCCTGGTCCTTTGTGTGGAGGCGGCGGCGGTCCGGGCGGCCTCACCTGGCGCCCCACCCTCCGGCCCCGGCCCCCCGCCCCGCCCCGGACCCCCGGCAGGTCCTCGGGGCCGGGGGCGAGCCGGGGCAGCGGCGCCGGGCGGGGGGACCGCGGGCCGGGCCGAGGGGGCGTGCGCGTGGGCCGAGGGGGCGGCCGCCCGAGGCCCTCCGCGACCCCCGCGCGGCCGGGACCCCGGCCCGAGAGCCCCGGAGGCCTCCGCCGGCCCGCGGCAGCCCCGGCCCGGGTGGGCGTGAGGGGGGTGGTCCCGAGGCCGGCCCAACGGCCGCAACGGCCGCGGCCCCTCCCCCGCCGCCCACCGTCGGGACCCGCGGGGCCGCGGCGGCCTGGCGGCGGTTGGCCGCCCCGCGACCGTTGGCCGGAGCTGTAACCGCCTCCGGACGCTCCGCGGAGGCCGCGCCCCCGCCCCCGCGGAGGAAGCCCCCCCGCCCTCGCCCGGGGCCCGCTCGTGCGGTGACGTCGGAGGTGCGGGCTCCGCGCAGCCTGCGCCCGGGGGCCGCGTGGCGGGAGACCCCGACGCCCCCGGCCGCCGGGCCCGAGCGCGCGCTGGGTGCTCTGGAGTTTGTCTTGGAGTAGTTTGAAACGGAGGTGAAATTCCTGCCTCCGAAAATAGCTGGTCCGCCGGTGTGGCGGAGATGTTTGGAAGTCGATGCCGCGCTCTCCAGAAGTCGCTTGCCGTGGCTCCGGGGAAGGGCGCGTCGTGGAGCCGGAGGCCTGCAGAAGTTGCGCGGGGTCGGGGCCCGGGCTCGCTTCTGGAAGAGGGGGCGGGCGCGGACCGTGGCCGCGGAGCTCCGTGTCGCGCGTTAGGGACGCCGAACGTGCAGAGTGCGTTGGCCTCAGTGGGGGTCTCTTCTGAAACTAGGCACCTGGAGTAAGTGCTCGGTAGCCCAGATGTGTGCAGTCGCTTCCTGGGAGTGAGTTGTCCTCCATGTTGGTATTGTGGTGCACTAGGGCTGGGGTAAACCCTTTATCCACTCTCTTATCCCGGGCCTTTTGGGAAGCTCTTTTCCTAAAAAGGTAGTGTTGCTCAGCTTAGGTTTGGCTACTCATTTCTTCATCTTGGCCAGAATATTAATTGTAAGCCCTGCAAAACGTGTAATCTTTCTGTCTTTCTCCATTCTGAATGTCTGACAGACATGATGGCCACCATTTTGTATTGAGAGTGGTACATACCACAGCCCGAGAAAGGGTGTTAAAGAGGCACAAATAAACACTCCACGAACATGACCAGTGCTGTGTTTTGGAGACTTCCTTTGTGTGGAGGAGACTTGCTTCCTCCTTTGTTTAAGAAACTCTTGTGCCAATTGGGAAGAGTTTGGGAGTATTTATTGTTGATACAACCACAAAAAGAGAAACCTTTCCAGAAGTTGTAGCTCTTGAAGAAGGGTCTTCTTGGAACAAAGGCTTCTAAAGAGATGAGGATGTAAGCAATGGTTGTTTTAGAAACCATTTTCTGTGAACAAGTGGTTTCATATAGTTGAAATAAACCAACAACAAACCGAGAGAGAGAAAATGTTTTCCATGATGATAGCTATGTAATGCTTGTATTTCTGGATGATTATGACCACTAAGTTTTTGGAAAACGAATGACTGTTAAAATGGGGATTGGGTTTACTGGTATTTTACTTTTCAAAGGGAAAGAATTACAAAGTATTTCTATTTCTTTTTGTCCTTAACCTTTGCATCTTTAATTAATGGTATTTAAGGTAGCTTCAGTTTATAGCTGCTTCTCAGTGATGTTCCTAAACTATTTGGCTATTGAAAACTTGAGGTTCACAGAAATTTGTTTGAAATACAGTAAGATAAATGTGATAAAAGGTAATAAATAAATCAAAAAGACATTACTCAAATCCTGAGTTACAAGTTTAAAGATGGAAGTAAATCTTTTTTCAAATTACATCAAATGTCTGGCTTTCTTCTGGACTTCTTTCTTCAGTTTTACAAGTAATCTGACTTTTGGTTTTATTACCCTTATAATGCAAATTTTCATTTCCTCCTTGATGTACCTAGATTTCTTTTTAAGGATAAGTTGTACTTCCATGTCACTTTGTGGTATTTGGAGATGATTAATTTTAAGGGTGTAATTATTAGGCAAAAACTAGTTGGCTGGTCAGTGAATTTCTGAGTCTCCTGAGCTTGATTGGAATATATTTGATGGCTTCAGTAAGCTACTCTGTTGTTCTCAAACATACATCATTTGGCCATAGCTAGGCAGATTCCACAAATTTCTTCTTTGGTGGTATCCACAAGTCGGAAATTTAAGTCAAACCCCAGATGGCACAGTAGACACATTTTTCATCTTTAACTTGTTGTGGCCATTAGTCTAATCCCTTTGACTTTATAGCCAGAGTGTAAAACTTTGAACAGTCAGCATCTCTTGAGCCTGTTGGTTCCGCCCTGAGAAACAGGGAGGAACGCAAGTGTACCTCTGTGTTGGGGGAGGTTTGAGTGACAGGCGCTCCTCTCTTCTCATTCCTGCCCGTCATTCTCCCTGACGTTGGGTTTGCTTGACTTTGGCCTCATCCTCTTTGTTGTTTTCCCAGTTTCTTTGGTGTCCTGAAGTTTTTCTCTCTGATTCTTTGCCGCCTTAAACCTTTTTAACATTTGGGGGAAAAGCTTATCAATAGAAATATCCTTGAGCAAAGGAAGAATTTACAATTTAAAAAAAACCACACAGTTTTGTTGATATATATATGCGCACACAGTATACAGTTCTCCAGTTTAAACTGCACTTAAGTAGTTTTTAGTATTTTCATGGAGTTCTTATAACCATCATCAGTTGTTAGAGCTTGTTCATCACCCCCCCACCCCACCCCAGAAGAAAGCCTGAAACAGATTGTAACCACTTTTTAAGACAGATTTAGAACTATGCCCCTTAAAAGAACTTTTTTTCTTACTTGATAGGAGGCTGGGTTAAGTAAGTCCTAGTTTTAGTTTGTAAATGTGTCTGCCTTAAAGTAAAAGCAAACTTCATTTGTTGTAGTCTGTGGATGGGTTTTTAGCTAAATTTGACTTTGCCAGTGGTAAATTGGTCACACCCAGATCCTCAGATATCCATCTAACTAACTCTTAGTTAACCAATCAACAAATTAATAGACTCATAGAATGAAATGTGAGTGATATTACAAACATATGAGGCAGCTAAAGATTTATGTCTCTACCCCCAGTGGAAAAGTTTCCCTTCCTGTGGTTATAGGATCTGTTTTTAAACATGCAGTCTAAACCTTTTTTAAAGAGCAGAATGAAGAGAGAATTGCCTTTGAAGAGTGTTAATTGTTGCAGTTTAAAACTGGAGGATTGAGTTCATTATTGAGAGACAGCTACAAGGAAAATTGGAGAAAATGATCAACCGTCAATTTCATTTTTTGTCTCTAAGATACTTAATTTTCTTTATTTCTGGTTGATAAATCAGTAGTCAACTCATTTGCTTGTTTAGTTTGGGTGACAGTAACAAAGTCCAGGATATTTAGGATACTTTAATATAGGCATACAGTAATCTGCCATTGAGAGAGTTTTCTTTTAGAAAGGCAAAAATACCATTGTGAACTATTCAATTAAAAACAATGAAGGAATCTGGTTTATGTCTGTAAAGTAGGAGCTTTCTGTAGGCTTTTGTAACCTCTCATTGTTGTTCTAATTGAACCACATCAAAGTTTGGCTATAGAAAAGGATAGAGGGACAGCTCATGCCCCAAAATGAAAGTGCTAATTAATTAGGTCCCTAGATTTAGGGTCCACGAAGTCTACTTGTGTATCTCTTGGCAGAGGCCATCTTTGGGTTTTAAAACCAGTAACTGGGCAAGACCTTGCTTTCTCCATTGTACAGCCCTTGCATTGAGCTGGTGGTCTGATTTTTCCTTTCCAAGAGAAGTATATATTCTTTGGGGATTATGCTAATATACCTGTTTTATGAGTTAGAAGACCATTGCAGCCTCTTTTTTTTTTTTTTTTCAATTATGTGGAATACATGTTGAGGACTAAAGGACTGACTGTACTTTCAGAAATGTCTGAGTTTGGGCCCCTTGAAGAGGAGTCATCGGAAGCACACTGCTAAGTTCCTTGGAGTGGATCCTGCCATATCATTGGGCCACTCATTTACTTTTGATTACTTAAGAGTTTGAGACGCTAGTAACTGGATTTTAAAATCTGAGTTGCAAGAAACTTGTTTAAGACATGAGAATTGTATGCAGTTTAACAAGGATTTCCTAAGTACTTATTAACTGCTGTCTCCTAGGATGGGATTAACAAAGAGAAAAATGAGATAACACCTTTGTACACTGCAGAAGATTCTTCTAAAAATGCTCCTTTTTCTGTAATTAACTGTCAGATGAGTTCAGTGGTGACTTCACTTTTTCGACCTCCAAGTTTATGGAGGCTATGGGGTGAAGCCATCTCTGGGGAACTAGGTAGGACTCTTAGTTCCGTAGTTGTAGGATGGGAGAACTTGACTAAATGCGTTCTTGTCTTAAAAAAAAAAAATTCAAACTTTTAATTATAGATCACTCCACTTAAAGCATCATTGCCATACACCTTTAGATGTGGCCTAGAGTCATCACATCGGTTCATCTGTTACATTGTTTTTAATCATTTAAATTGGCTTTCTGGACTTAGGACTAGTCACTTTGCTCTGGTAGAGCCTTCATTTCCATAGAATAAATGAAATTTTTTAAGTTACGAAAATAAGCATACACCACATGGTCCCTTTATGTGTTTTCCTGGGTGTAAGAGAGCAGAAGGCAGAGTAGCAACATTGGGATTGAGAGTAAACTATTGACCTCAATTGGAGAGAACAACTTGGTTTAGCTCTTGTCTTACTCAGGGCGAGTGAGATTTGGACAGTTAGGAATGAGGTTCTGTTAGGGAGAGATGGATGGCCTTTCTGCCTAATCGGGATAGGGATTGGACGTCTCAGTCTCTCTAGTGGTTTGTTGCCTTGTGGTATGTCTGTGGGAGAGCCTGGTCACAGAGGCAGGTTGTGGGAGGTGTGGTGCCCCTTGTGCCCTTGCCCGCTCTGAGTCCATCTTCCCGCCCGACAGACGTCATCTCAACAGAATGCAGCTGGGAGTTGGGAGTGACTGAGAAGCAGAACCAAGTCCCTTCTGGAAAATGAGATTGAAGGAGATGAGAGGCAAGGGTCTGATAAGTTGCTGGGCAGGATGTCATTAGGTTTACTTGCCTGTGAAGATGGTGATTCGACTTCCAGCTTTAGTGGTGCGGTTACTGTTTCAGCAGAATTGCTGATGAGCGTTTGCTGCTGCTGCTGCTAAGTCACTTCAGTCGTGTCCGACTCTGTGCGACCCCATAGACGGCAGTCCACCAGGCTCTGCCGTCCCTGGGATTCTCCAGGCAAGAACACTGGAGTGGGTTGCCATTACCTTCTCCATTGTGTGAAAGTGAAAAATGAAAGTGAAGTCGCTCAGTCATGTCCGACTTGTAGCGACCCCATGGACTGCAGCCCACCAGGCTCCTCCATCCATGGGACTTTCCAGGCAAGAGTACTGGAGTGGCTTAGGTGGCCTCAAATGTTTAAAAGGAGCCATTTAGAAGTCAGGCTGTTGACAACTGTTTTCTATCCCCTAAAACTCTACATGCCCTACACAGCGGCCCCCCGCCCCCCCAATCATAACTTTGTTTTTCAGGCACTAAACTAAACATCCCTAGGCAGAAGACATAATCAATGGCTTTTTTTTTTTTTTTTTTTAAACTTGTTGATTCCATTTCACTTGGAGATCTGTTATTTTACGACAGATGTAGAACTTAAGAAATACTTTGCAGGGATAAAAATAAACTTTTATCAAGGAGAGTATATGTGGATTTTTTTTTTTATGTTATATAAAAGAAGGAGTCAGTGTTGATTTTGTAAAATGAATGAGTAGAATCTTGAATCTAACGCCATCATGACCTTGGACAAAGTCATTTTTTCCCAATGTATGCCTTCTTACCTGCTGTAAGAAGATCTGACACTGACCTAGGGCTTCTGTCCAGACTAATTAATGGATGGTTTGCAAGGAGCTTAAATTCCAAAGCTTATGTTTGCTAACTGCTAAGAAGAGTCTGGGGACAGATTTACAGAGACAAGGGTTAGGGCCAAATGCATATCCCTCATTTTCCCTTACAGCGAAGGGATTTGAAAAAGTGAAAAAGTCAAAAGCCCAGCATCAAAACTAGAATATACAGAGTGTAATTCTTCTGTTGGTTTAGGTAAAACTTTTATGTGCCTAAGTGTTCTTTAAAATTGAAGTTTAAAAAAAATTTTTTTTTTTTTTTTTTTTTTTCAGGTAGAGCTGTTAGAAATTATTTCAGAAAATTCGCAGTGCATGTGTGTTATACAGGGAGGAGTTTGTATTTGGAAAGCTTTGTGTTGGGATGCCTCTGATGCTGTGGAAGCCCTGCAGATGGAGAGCATTCTGTTTTATCTAACATAATTTAAATAGTCCCAGTGCTTTCCTGACAGGATGGTTAGTAGAATTGAATCTTACTAGTGAAGTGGGGAGAAAGGTAGAACAGGTGGGAGGGAAGGCTTATTTTGGTCCTCGGGACAGAGCCTGAGTATGTTCTATTCTATTACTGACAAGTAGCAAACTTTTTAAAAATAAAGGTCATTAGAATTGCTATCGGAGAAGGCAATGGCACCCCACTCCAGTACTCTTGCCTGGAAAATCCCACGGATGGAGGAGGCTGGTAGGCTGCAGTCCATGGGGTCGCTGAGAGTTGGACACGACTGAGCGACTTCACTTTCTCTTTTCACTTTCATGCATTGGAGAAGGAAATGGCAACCCACTCCAGTGTTCTTGCCTGGAGAATCCCAGGGACGGGGGAGCCTGGTGGGCTGCCGTCTCTGGGGTTACACAGAGTCGGACACGACTGAAGTGACTTAGCATAGCATAGCATAGAATTGCTATATAATCATACAAATCTGGATTTCTCACTTTTGTTGTTCAAATATACATCAGTACTGTTTTCTAAATGTGTTAAGACACAGTCCACTGGTGTACGTACCAAGTTTTACAATCTTTGAATGTTGAGTATTTTAATTAAGAACATGTAGCTAGGCTGAGCTCTGTCTTCCCAGCTGTGTCCCTCGTGTGGCCCTAGGCAGACTTTTGTGCATTCCTACATTAATTCTTGCCACCTCACAGCTTGATCAAATTGTAGTGTTAGAGAACTAAGTTAAAACCTGAATGTGTTCTTTCAGCACTTGGCTGGGGCTTTTGTTAGGCTTGTGTTCCTGTGAGGCACACAGGTATCTACATGTGGCCATCTACTCCACTCCTGTAGCTCCAGAGACAAAGAACAAATCCTATCAAAACCACATAATTACAAGGTCTTTAAGGCAAGATCCTCCCAGTTTTCTGTGTGGTTGTACCAGCTCATCGTTTGGTGATATTTGAACCAGATGGGACCGTCTCATCCCTGCCAGGCTTTGACTTGGACAAGGAGAGCAAGGCTCTCTGGGGTTTGTGCTCTGATGTCTTTGTCTGCAGGAAGGGAGGTGCGGTCGTGGCGATGAGCAAGGTCTGCAAAGAGGATTTTGGAGTGTAACCCCCTTTGGTAAAATTCCAGATATTCCAAGCTTTTTTCTTCTCCCAGAGAGGCTCTTATCCAATATTATGATGCATTTTGAACAAATTGAGAACAGCTACCAGATTTTCCAGTGCAAGGCTGGCTTCAGGGTTTTGTGTATGGTATGGGTTGGGGTTTTTTAAAGTTACACTAGAAGGCAGCCCATTCTGGGTTCCTCTCTATAACTACTATTTTTTTTTAAGAACTACTTTTAGTAACTACTTTTTTTCCTCTAATAACCTTGTGACTTTTCCTGTATTCCATATGTAAAATATATCTTTGACTTATGTAATAGATAATTCAGTTCAGTCGTGTCCAACTCTTTGCGACCCCATGGACTGCAGCACGCCAGGCCTCCCCGTCCATCACCAACTCCTGGAGCTTACTCAGACTCTTGACCACCATAGTCTGTGATGCCATCCAACCATCTCATCCTCTGTCGTCCCCTTCTCCTGCCTTCAATCTTTCCTAGCATCAGGGTCTTTTCTAGTGAGTCAGTTCTTTGCATCATGTGGCCAAAGTATTGGAGTTTCAGCTTCAGCATCAGTCCTTCCAATGAATATTTAGGATAATTGCTCATCAAAATTTTTTTTAGGGAAACAGGGTTTAAAATTTGGTTTAGGATCCAGGGTAATTTGTTTTTGAAGGTTGATATTAGCTAGTAGCTCACTTGGTAAAGACTCTGCCTGCAATGCAGGAGACCTAGGTTCGATCCCTGGGTTGGGAAGATCCTCTGGAGAAGGAAATGGCAATCCACTCCAGTATTCTTGCCTGGAAAATACCATGGACAGAGGAGCCTGGTGGGCTACAGTCCATAGGGTCGTAAGAGTCGGACATGACTTAGTGACTAAACCAAACCATTAGCTAGTTAGGAAGTGAAAACTTGCAGAGAATAGAGATTTTGTGAAAAGATCGTGGAGCAGGAATACAAACGTTTGACTTCTGGTATGTTTTCCATTATCTAGTTATTATTCTTGAGCTTCCTGACTTGAGGGTCGTGACTGTTTTCAAGGTTTTATTCCCCATTAATCTGACTTTAAAATGGGGATAATTCTGGCCTTAGTTTACATGAAGAGGCATAAAGAGGGTAAGTAAACTTCTCAAGGTCACCTGGCTACTAAGTAGAGAAACCTAATGTGAGCCCACACAGTATTCTTAACCATTATTTATATTGTCTATACCCATGTAAAATTAAGGTTACAAAGGATGGTGGACAGAAAATTATGGATCTTTTTTTTTTTTTTTTTAATTGAAGTGCAGTTGATTTAAACTAACAGTTTTGGGCTTCCCTGTGGCTCAGATGGGAAAGAATCTGCCTGCAGTGTGGGAGACCTGGGTTCGACTCCTGGGTCAGGAAGCTCCCTTGGAGAAAGAGTGGCAGCCCACTCCAGTGTTCTGGCCTGGATGGTTAGTGTTCGTTTCAGGCGCACAGCAGAGTGGTTCAGTTGTATGTATTCTTTGAGATAATTATCTACTGGAGGTTATTATAAGATTGAATATTGTTCCCCGTGTTACACAGCATGTGTGTTTTACGTGTAGCAGTTTGTATCTGTTGGTCCCATACTCCCAGTGTGTCCCTTTCTGGCCCTCCCTTTCCCCCTTGGTAACCAAACGTTTTCTGTCTGTGAATCTTGTTTCTGTTTTATACATAGACTCAATTTCATTATCTTTTAGATTCCACATATAAGCAATATCATATGATACTTGTCTTTCTCTGTCTGATTTACTTCACTCAGTACGATAATCTTTAGGTCCATCCAGATTGAGGCAAATAGCATCATTTCATTATTTTTTATAGCCGAGTAGTATTCTGTTGTATGTAGGTACCACATCTTCTCTATCCATTCATCTGTTGTTGGACATCTAGATTGCTTCCATTTCTTGGCTATTGTAAATAATGCTGCTGTAGGGTGCGTGTATCTTTTTGAAGTTTCTTTTCTCCAGATATCTACCCAGGAGTGGGATTGCTGGATCCTTGGTAACTCTGTTTTTAGTTTTTAGAGAACCTCCTCCGTATTGTTCTCCAAAGTGCATCAGTTTATCAGTACATTCCCACCAGCAGTATACAAGGGTTCCCTTTTCCAATAGGTTCAGTGAAAAAACATTTCTGTTAACTTAGTTCATGCTGCTAAGGTAGGACTTTTTTTTTTTTTTCCTTCTTCCCGTTCCGTGCAACTTGTGGGAGCTTAGGTTCCCAACCAGGGATTGAGCCCAGGCCCACAGCATTGAAAGCACACCACAGGACTGCCAGGGGATCCAAGGACAGTTAAAGGAAGATGGACTGAGAGGAGTTAAGGGACTTGTCTAAGGTGACACAGCTTTTAAAGGACTGACTGGGGAATTCCAAACTGGCTTTTCACTTCTGAGTTCAGTGTTCTTCTAATACACAGTGACCAGTGACTCCTTTCGTGGCTTTTTGGGAAGGAGAGTGTGATCTTCCTTTGGTTCCCTTTGGCTATCCTGACACACTGCAGGAAAATCATAATAGAAGCTGTCCTCACACAGTACCAGAGCGCAGCACCGTGTTGTCTGTGTTTTGTTGTTGTCCTGTTCTTTGCGACCCCATGGACTGCAGCGTGCCAGGTTCCCTGTCCTTCACTATCTCCCAGAACTTGCTCAGACTCATGTCCGTCGAGTTGGTGATGCCATCCAACCATCTCATCCTCTGTCGTCCCCATCTCCTCCTGCCCTCAATCTTTCCCAACGTCAGGGTCTTTTCCAGTGAATCAGCTCTTCTCATCAGGTGGCCAAAGTATTGAGAGTTTCAGTTTGAGCATCAGTCCTTCCAATGAATATTCAGGGTTGATTTCCTTTAGGATTGACTGGTTGGATCTCCTTGCTGTCCAAAGGACTCTCAAGAGTCTTCTCCAACACCACAGTTCAAAAGCATCAATTCTTTGGCGCTCAGCCCTCTTTATAGTCCAACTCTCACATCCGTACATGACCACAGGAAAAACCATAGCCTTGACTAGATGGACCTTTGTTGGCAAAGTAATGTCTCTGCTTTTGAATATGCTATCTAGGTTGGTCATAACTTTCCTTCCAAGGAGCAAGCATCTTTTAATTTCATGGCTGCACTCACCATCCACAGTGATTTTGGAGCCCAGAAAAATGAAGTCAGCCACTGTTTCCCCATCTGTTTGCCTTGAAGTGATTGGGACCGGATGATGAGGTTTAGGCAATGTTAATGTAAGGGATTTTCTTACCTGTTGACTTTGAATTAATAGGAATTCTCAGCTGTGGTATAGGAAACTATCTTTTTTGTCAGCTCTGGTGAATGAAGGAATAGATTGGGTCCTTGGAGTTGGCTCTAGGTTCCATTCAGTAGGCTTATTGATACGTCAGTAAGTGCTAGGAATTGTTAAGGTTCTATAGTGTACAACTTTGACTTAAGCTTGTAATCTACTGGTGAGAAAGATCAGCAACTAGATTATATAGTAGGATGTGAGCAAGTAATGGAAATTGTATATGGAATGCTTGAAGGTATTAGGGTTGGGCATATGTGGAGGTGAATAGAGAGTATGGGGGGCTGCCTGGGGAATCTGGGAAGACTGGGTTAGGGCAGAGTTAGGGAGGGATAGGGGTGCAGAATGAGAGCGAGAGTCATGCGAGCCCCAGAAACATCAGCAGACAAGGAGTGAAGAGGGTCTAGATAGGGCTGCAGAGAGTGTGCTGGGAAGCCCAGGGGACAAAAAAGCTGGTTTGTTGAGTCTATATTTCAGACTGACAGGACTTCTTGGCGATGATTTTCTCAAGTGTCAACTCTAGACACAGCTGTAAAATTCTCTATTTAAAATCTGGGAAAGTAGATAATAGAGGAATTTTATAGTGCGTGTCCCATTGATACCAGGCAGCCCTTCAAATGAGGACCAGTTTTATCAGGCTGGAATTTCCTCACATTTTGGGGTTGGGTGCGTCATAATCACATAATAAATAAATCCGATATATTATTGTGCCCACGCTGCTCGGCTTGCTGGATATTAGTTTCCTCACCAGGGGTTGAACCTGGGTTGCAGTGGTGGAAGCGCCTAGTCCTAACCACTGAACCTCCAGGAATTCCCAAATTGATTATTAAATGTGGCAGTACGTGTGAAAGAAGTAAGATAGTGCTGTCTGTACAGCAGTAACAGAGATACGTCATTAAATAAATTCAAGATTTTTGGACAGAAGACCTGTATCTACTATCCTAAATTGAGTTTGCCTGTGTAATATTACATCCTTTTATCTTTCATACAGAAGATCTAGCCTTGAAGCATGGTCAGAATTAGAGCATATTGAATAGACGGTCCGGTTATCCTTCTGTCAATATCAGGTAATTGGCAGTGGGGTGAACAGAGCAGCTTCCTAGCAATTCCAATTCAGGTTCAAGTTTAGTCCTTTCCTTTGAATATGGCTATTAGGGATAATACATATTCTAAAATTATTTCCACTTTTGTTATTAGATTTATAGTTAATATATCTTAATTACAGCAGGATCAAAAACTGTTAAATATTTGCTTGAATTAAATGTATGGCTTACTATTTATGTTTCTTTTTTGTACAATTACAAATGTGTCTTGAGATAGATGGGAAGAGCTGACTCATTTGAAAAGACCCTGATGCTGGGAAAGATGGAGGGCAGGAGGAGAAGGGGACGACAGAGGATGAGATGGTTGGATGGCATCACTGACTCGATGGATGTGAGTCTGAGTGACCTCCGGGAGTTGGTGATGGACACGGAGGCCTGGCGTGCTGCAGTTCATGGGGTCACAAAGAGTCGGACACGACTGAACGGAACTGAACTTGAGATAGAACATCAAAACAAAGATTCATCCTTTAGTATCTTCTCCTAGGCTCAGGCTGATTCTTAGTGTCACTGCTGTCCCTTTCCTGACCTTGATTTTTGAATCTCCAAGAGAGCCCAGTTTGTCAAGTACTGAAAGTGTAGTGTAGAGCAGGTGTTCACACATCTAATGAGGCTTTAAAGATAGGGTGTGGGCTGTTTAACTTTCCCTGCCCCTGGTGTCCAGGTTGGTTTGGGTGTTACCAGGTGCAGGTTGAGGGGGCAGAGTCCAACCTCATTCCTAAAGTCCTTTCCCTGACAGATCATTTTTGTAATCTCTCTGAAGTATGTAATCTTTTCTTACTACTACTACTACTACTACTACTACTACTACTACTATTAAGTCGCTTCAGTTGTGTCCGACTCTGTGCAACTCCATAGATGGCAGCTCACCAGGCTCCTCCGTCCCTGGGATTCTCCAGGCAAGAACACTGCAGTGGGTTGGCATTTCCTTCTCCAATGTATGAAAGTGAAAAGGGAAAGTGAAGTTGCTCAGTCGTGTCTGACTCTTTGTGACCCCATTGACTTGGCAGCCTACCAGGCTCCTCCATCCATGGGATTTTCCAGGCAAGAGTACTGGAGTGGGGTGCCATCACCTTCTCTGAATCTTTTCTTGACTTTAAATCAAAACTACTTATTAAATAATTTCAAAAACTGCAGTATTGTTATTGGATCATGATGTGGCTTGGTATACGCATACTGAAGTAATATTTTTACCAGTTACAATCGCTACAGAGAAGGATCTGAAATTCTTGCAGACTCATTCAGTGACCATAAGATGTCTGTGACCATAATAGTGCTTTCCTGTTAAATTTTCATGATTGACCATCCTATTGTCAGCCTGTTTAAGGGGAAGGTAATTTGTTCCAGAGATTTAGCTTTCTTAGGATCTTTCTTTTAGCGCCCCCACAAGAAACTGACCCAGACTTGCCGGTGAGTGTCCAGGAGTCTCTGGCAGAGGCGTGGGTTGGCATTGGCCAGCTGCAGGGTGGGGCACTGAGTTTGGCAGTGCACAGGACCTTTTGAAGGAGGTCACCATTATCTTCATTACCCCAGTTTGGTCTCAGGTCAAACAACAGGGAGGGAACACTGCCCTGCCCATCAACAGAAAACTGGATTAAATATTTACTGAGCATGGCCCCGCCCATCAGAACAAGACCCAATTTTCCCTACAGTCTCTCCCATCAGGAAGCTTCCATAAGCTTCTTATCCTTAATGACCAAATGAAAAACCACAATCACAGAAAACTAACCAAACTAATCACATGGACCATGGCCTTGTCTAACTCAATGAAACTATAAGCCATGCCCCTTAGGACCACCCAAGACGTGGGTCATGGTAGAGAGTTCTGACAAAACGTGGTCCACTGGAGAAGGGAATGGCAAACCCCGTCAGTATTCTTGCCTTGAGAACCCCACGAACAGTATGAAAAGGCAAAAAGATAGGACGCTGAAAGATGAACTCCTCAACTTGTTAGGTCCCTAATATGCTGCTGGAGGTCAGTGGAGAAATAAATACAGAAAGAATGAAGAGACGGAACCAAAGCAAAAACAACACCCAGTTGTGGATGTGACTGGTTATGGAAGTAAAGTCTGATGCTGTAAAGAGCAGTATTACATAGGAACCTGGAATGTTAGGTCCATGAATCAAGGTAAATTAGATGTGGTCAGACAGGAGATGGCAAGAGTGAACTTGACATTCTAGGAATCAGCGAACTAAAATGGACTGGAATGGGTGAATTTAACTCGGATGACCATTATATCTACTACTGTGGGCAGGAATCCCTTAGAAGAAATGGAGTAGCCACTATAGTCAACAAAAGAGTCCAAAATGCAGTACTTGGCTATGCTAAGTCACTTCAGTCGTGTCCGACTCTGTGCAACCCCATAGACGGCAGCCCACCAGGCTCCCTCGTCCCTGGGATTCTCCAGGCAAGAACACTGGAGTGGGTTGCCATTTTCTTCTCCAATGCATGAAAGTGAAAAGTGAGAGTGAAGTTGATCAGTCGTGTCCGACTCACAGTACTTGGGTGCAGTCTCAAAAACGACAGAATGATCTCTGTTCGTTTCCAAGGCAAACCATTCAGTATCATAGTAATTGAAGTCTATACCCCAACCAGTAATGCTGAAGAAGCTGAAGTTGAAAGGTTCTATGAAGGACCTACAAGACCTTCTAGAACTAGCACCCAAAGATGTCCTTTTCATCACAGGGGACTGGAATGCAAAAGTAGGAAGTCAAGAGGTAGCGGGAGGAGTAACAGCAAAGTTTGACCTTAGAGTACAAAATGAAGTAGGGAAAAGGCTAATGGAGTTTTGCCAAGAGAATGCACTGGTCAGAGCAAACACCCTCTTCCAACAACACAAGAGATGACTTTACACGTGGACATCACCATATAGTCAATACCAAAATCAGATTGATTATATTCTTTGCGGCCAAAGATGAAGAAACTCTATACAGTCAGCAAAAACAAGACCAGGAGCAGGCTGTGGCTCACATCATCAACTCTTTATTGCCAAATTCAGACTTAAATTGAAGAAGTAGGGAAAACTAGACCATTCAGGTATGATCTAATCAAATCCTTTATGATTATACAGTGGAAGTGACAAATAGATTCAAGGGATGAGATCTGATAGAGTGCCTGAAGAACTATGGACGGAGGTTCATGTCGTTGTACAGGAGGCAGGGATCAAGACTATCCCCAAGAAAAAGAAATGCAGAAAGGCAAAATGTTTGTCTGAGGAGGCCTTACAAATAGCTGAGAGAAGAAAAGAAGCTACACCTTTCTAAAGAATAGCAAATAAAGATTAGAAAGCTTTTCTCAATGATCAATGCAAAGAAATAGAGGAAAACAATAGAATGGGAGAGATTAGAGATCTCTTCAAGAAAATTAGAGATATCAAGGAAACATTTCATGCAAAGATGGGCACAATAAAGGACAGAAATAGTATGGACCTAACAGAAGCTGAAGATACTAAGAGGTGGCAAGAAAACAGAAAGTGAAAGTGAAGTTCCTCAGTCGTCCAACTCTTTGCGACCTGTGGACTGTGGCCCACCAGGCTCCTCCATCCATGGGATTCTCCAGGCAAGAATACTGCAGTGGGTTGCCATTTCCTTCTCCAGGGGAAGAAAATGGAACTATACAAAAAAGTTCTTCATGACCCAGGTAACCACAGTGGTGTGATCACTCACCTAGAGCCAGGCATCCTGGAATGTGGAGTCAAGTGGGCCTTAGGAAGCATCACTATGACCAAAGCTAGTGGAGGTGATGGAATTCCAGCTGAGCTATTTCAAATCCTAAAACATAATGCTGTGAAAGTGCTTCATTCCATAGGCCAGCAAATTTGGAAAGCTCAGCAGTGGCCACAGGACTGGAAAAGGTCAGTTTTCATTCCAACCCCAAAGAAAGGCAATGCCTAAGAATGCTCAAACTACCGCACAATTGCACTCATCTCACATGCTAGTCGGAGAAGGCAATGGCACCCCACTCCAGTACTCTTGCCTAGAATATCCCATGGACGGAGGAGCCTGGTAGGCTGCAGTCCATGGGGTCGCTAGAGTGGGACACGACTGAGCGACTTCACTTTCACTTTCACTTTCATGCATTGGAGAAGGAAATGGCAACCCACTCCAGTGTTCTTGCCTGGAGAATCCCAGGGACGGGGGAGCCTGGTGGGTTGCCGCCTATGGGGTTGCACAGAGTCAGACACGACTGAAGCGACAGTAGCAGCAGCAGCAGCACATGCTAGTAAAGTAATGCTCAAAATTCTCCAAGCCAGGCTTCAACAGTACTTGAACTATGAATTTCTGGACGTTCAAGCTGGATTTAGAAAAGGCAGAGGAACCAGAGATCAAATTGCTAACATCCTTTGGATCATCAAAAAAGCAAGAGTGTTCTAGAAAAACATTTACTGCTGCTTTATTGACTACACTAAAGCCTTTAACAGTGTAGATCACAACAAACTGTGAAAAATTCTTCAAGAGATGAGAATACCAGACTACCTTATCTGCCTCCTGAGAAATCTGTATGCAAGTCAAGAAGAAACAGAACTGGACATGGAACAATAGACTGGTTCCAAATTGTAACGTACGTCATGGCTGTATATTGTCACCCTGCCTATTTAATTTATATGCAGAGTATGTCATGCAAAATGCTGGGCTGCATGTATCACAAGCTATAATCTAGATTGCTGAGAGAAATATCAATAACCTCAGATACACAGATAACACCACGCTTAATGGCAGAAAGTGAAGAAGGACTAAAGAAGCTTTTGATGAAAGTGAAAAAGGAGAGTGGAAAAGTTGGCTTAAAACTCAACATTGAAGAAAATAAGATCATGGCATCCAGTCCCATCACTTCATGGCAAATAGATGGGGAAAGAATGGAAACAGTGAGAGACTTTATTTTTTTGGACTCCAAAATCACTACAGATGGTGACTGTAGCCATGAAATTAAAAGACACTTGCTCCTTGGAAGAAAAGCTATGATGAACCTAAACAGCATATTCAAAAGCAGAGACATTACTTTGCTGACAAAGGTCCGTCTAGTCAAAGCTGTGGTTTTTCCCATAGTCATGTATGGATGGGAGAGTTGAACGGCTGAGCACAGAAAAATTGATGCTTTTGCACTGTGGTGTTGGAGAAGACTCTTGAGAGTCCCTTGGACTGCAAGGAGATCCAGCCAGTCCATCCTAAAAGAGATCAGTCTTGGGTTTTCATTGGAAGGACTGATGCTGAAGCTGAAACTCCAATACTTTGGGCACCTGATGCAAGGAACTCACTCTTGGAAAAGACCCTGATGCTGGAAAAGATTGAGGGCAGAAAAAGGGGATGAGAGAGGATGAGATGGTTGGATGGCATCACTGACTTAATGGACATGAGTTTTGAGTAAACTCATGGAGTTGGTGATGGACAGGGAAGCTTGGAGTGCTTCAGTCCATGGGGTCACAGAGTCAGATGTTGCAACTGAGTGAGTGAACTGAGCTGAGGTTCTTTTCTCTGTGAATTTTAAAAGGATCCTTCCATTATAGGCTTTATGAGACCTCATGGACATGCCAAAAATCTGTATGAATTGCTCCAGATAGCTTGGTAGTTATCTATCAAGGGGGCTTTTGTATTTAGCTTGTTCCTACAGAGGGACCTGGGGGGAAACTGTCTTTGAAGTCTGAAAAGCAGTATTAATGGGAGGATTGTTTTATATTTTCATATGGTTTTAATAATAATAAATTTAAGTCATTAGAGGCCTTTGTAAATGCAGAGTATTATTTCCCAAGTTTTATTAAAAGTGTTGAAAAAGGAACTTATTTAGACTAGCGCTTAATAACTCAGTACCATGATATGTGATTCTCTTTTTTTTTTTTTCTGATGTATTTTCATTTACTAAGAGATGGTCCATAGAAACAGTGCTTTCCCTTCCAAATACTTTTTATTCAGAAATTAAGACATGTTATTTTAAACAAGAAGTTGTGTAAAAGTGAAAACTGGCTTTTTTTTTTTTTTTTACCAGCCCCTATCTGTAGGAGTTATAATTTTAACAGAAGTTTTTATCTCTTGGTACTTATTTTCTTAGTACAACTATTAAAGACCATGTATATTTGCAAATGATCGCACTGGTATTTTCAGGATCTTTTTGGTGTTAGGACTTTAGGGGAGATGGGTTGCCATGTACCTTTTCTAAAAATACTGGCATTACACTGATAGGTCAAGAAATTGTTGTTAGTGGATGGAGAAGACACTTAAAGGACTTCTTTTAAAATCTGGACAGACTGAAGGGGGAACCCTCTAGGGGTCTGTTTGGGCGATTGTTTCCAAGGTGAGGGCTGAGGACTCTTAGAGAGTTCACTGGACCTTTTCAGCAGGCTCAAGGGAACTTCTTTTCAACTAAATGTTTAACTGTGACCAGCTTTTTTTCATAAACTTTAACGGAAACAACATATACTACAACAGATTGATAGCATAAGATATGAAAATCCAGCTTATTTCTATTTAGCCAGGCATTAAAGACATTGGCAAAAGAAAACTACTCACCGGTTCTTACTTATTATTAAATGAATTTGTTTAAATCTTAATTTCTGATGCAACAAAAATGGATAGAACCTATCTAAAATAAAACTCTTTGAGGTCCTCAATTTTTAAGAGTTTAAAGGGGTTGTTTTTGCTGTTCATTCGCTCAGTCGTGTCTTACTCTTTGTGACTGCACGGGCTGCAGCACAGCAGGCCTGCCCATCCTTCACTATCTCCCTGAGTTTACTCAGGCTCATGTCCATTAAGTCTGATGCCATCCAACCATCTCATTCTCTGTCACCCCGTCTTCCTCAGGCCCTCTATCTTTCCCACCATCGGGGTCTTTTTGC
The DNA here is from genome assembly GCA_935064755.1 of Tragelaphus eurycerus. NCBI lineage: Eukaryota > Metazoa > Chordata > Mammalia > Artiodactyla > Bovidae > Tragelaphus > Tragelaphus eurycerus. The sequence goes on along the minus strand of CAKXYN010000100.1, from coordinate 1,025,623 downwards.
ATCAGGTGGCCAAACTATTGGAGCTTCGGCTTCAGCATCAGACCTTCCAGTGAATATTCAGGGTTGATTTGTTTTAGGATTGACTAATTTGATCTCCTTCCTGTCCAAGGGACTCAAGAATCTTCTCCAGCACCACAGTTTGAAAGCATCAATTCTTTGGCGCTCAGCCTTCTTTGTGGTTCGGCTCTCACATTGTTACATGACTACTGGAAGGAAACACCGTAACTTTGACTTTCCAGACCTTTGTTGGCAAAGTGATGTCTCTCGTTTTTAATACATTTTCTAAGTTTGTCATAGCTTTCCTTCCAAGGAGCAAGCATCTTTTAATTTCATGACTGCAGTCACTGTCTGCAGTGATTTTGGAGCCTGCTTAAGGCCAAAAATTTGAGTGTCACAGTGGTAAAAAAGGAACTTATTTTTGCAAAGGCTTGACTCAGTAGGAGTAAATCTAGGGTCTATGCAGAAGTGGTTTCTCTTTGTGCTCAACCTTTAAAGAGGCAATTGTAAAATCAGTAGAGGTTTTGGTAAAAACTTACTAAAGTGTTTTCAAAAGGCAAACAACAGGTTTTCTCACATAACCGGTAACAACTGTTGAAGTGGGCCTGTTTGGTCTCATTTTGTCATTAAGTTTAAAATTCTTATATCAAAGATATGATTGTGTTTTGGTTTTTGACAGTTCTATTTTGGAGTCAGAAGTTTGAAATATAAGATAAAAATTGATCCAAATTATTTTTTAATTGAATTTTTAAACTATTTTAAGTTTATAGAAAAATTGAGAAGATAGGTCGTTTGAGAACCTCCTCACCTAATTTCTTCCCCCTTTACTAACATTCTGTCAATGAACTGCTCTTATGACACACTTGTTGTATAAATCCATGAACAAACACAGGTGCACTTCAGTTTCGTCTGAGGTCTCCTGTTGCAGAATGTCACTTGGGACATCACGTCATGTTACCTGTCAAGTTTTTGGGCTCCTCTTAGCTGTGGCGGTCTTTCAGATCTCTCGGTTTTGATGACCTTGACAGTTTTGAGGAGGACTGACTGGACATGGCAGCAACTTTTTTTTTTCTTTTCAGGAGCCATTTATCCTTGCAGTCTTTCCTGTTGGCTGTGGAAACATTTAAACGTTAAAGCTGTGGGAGTTTTTGTTCTTACCTTAACTAAAGTAAGCCCTCTGCTACAACATGCACCTCACTTGACACAGCTGCCCTTATCTAAATAAGGAGCATGATGTATTTTACTAAATATTGTTTTCAAATACTTGTCATCAAGTTTTCCTCATTGACAAGTTTTTAGCAGGGAGAGTTTTTTTTATTTTATATTTTTAATCTTTATAGAGACATTTAAAATTCATTTTCCTAATTAGACTTTGCTTGTTAGTAACATTTATTGGACATCCGTAGCACTGTTGTGGGGAGGTAGTTTTCATTTTAAAGTCTTCCTTATTTTTATACTTCTCTGTTACAGAACTCACTGTCATTCATAAAAGGTGGTCTCAGGCAGGCACCTGTGGTTCCTGTGATCACATTGATTTATTTTTTCCTGTACTTGGCAGTGTGTAAAATGTGACCCTTGAATGAAGCTGAAAGAAGCTTCTTAGAAGGTATAAATGTTTTGTTTATGATTAACGTTGAAAAGTAAAGGAAATAACCTCAATGTCCAATAATAAGAATTTCTTAAAGTACCAATACAATGAAATATTGGACTTCCCTGGTGGCTTAGACGGTAAAGCGTCTGCCTACAAAGTGGGAGACCCGGGTTCGACACTTGGATCGGGAAGATCCCCCTGGAGAAGGAAATGGCAACCCACTCCAGTATTCTCGTCTGGAAAATCCCATGGATGGAGAAGCCTGGTTGGCTACTGTCCATTGGGTCGCAAAGAGTTGGATACGACTGAGCGACTTCACTATCTATCACTATAGTAATAAGTAAAATGCAATGTAATTTTTTGGGGGAGAGTTTGAAATTATGAAGATAAGTATCTTAGAAAAAACACTGGAAGGATGTATACCAAAATGTAGCAGGTTTTGCTCTACAATCATGGCTGTTTTTTTTTTTTTTATATTTTTTCTGAAATTTCAGTAATAAGCCTGATTACTTTTGTATTAAGGGAAAAAAGTATATTTTAAACCTATTGTATCCCTGAGCCTTTGTCCCATAAGAAGATCCGCAGTCAGGAAGTTTGACATAGTGGTCATACAGAAGATGGCTTTGTCCATAGAAAATACTGATGTCACGCATGAACCCATAGGTGGACTTGCCCTCGAGTGTTATTTTTTGTGTTACAGAAGTTGAATTCCATTGCCACCCTAGCACCTCCTCTCTAGACAGTTTTGTTAACTGCCTCTAGACTTGAATTAATTTGCCTAAAACAGTCTGATAAGAATCTCTTGGTTTTTTTGGTCATGTCACGCAGTATGTGGGATCTTAGTTCCCTGACAAGGTATTGAACCTGGGCACAGAGTTGATTCCTGGACTGCCTGGGCATTCCCTAGGAAGCTCTTTCAGCATGAAAATCCTGCTTCAAAAAGCAGGAAGCATGTATCTAATGCTGGAAAAAGAATACAGGGTAAAAAAAGATGAATGGACCTTGAGTAGTATATATAATGAATTCCATTTTATACAAGTTTATAATGGAAAGTTATGACCAACCTAGATAGCATATTCAAAAGCAGAGACATTACTTTACCAACAAAGGTTCGCCTAGTCAAGGCTATGGTCTTTCTTGTGGTCATCTATGGATGTGAGAGCTGGACTGTGAAGAAGGCTGAGCGCCGAAGAATTGATGCTTTTGAACTGTGGTGTTGGAGAAGACTCTTGAGAGTCCCTTGGACTGCAAGAAGATCCAACCAGTCCATTGTGAAGGAGATCAATCCTGGAATTTCTTTAGAAGGAATGATGCTAAAGCTGAAACTCCAGTATTTTGGCCACCTCATGCGAAGAGTTGACTCATTGGAGAAGACTCTGATGCTGGGAGGGATTGAGGGCAGGAGGAGAAGGAGACGACAGAGGATGAGATGGCTGGATGGCATCACTGACTTGATGGGTGTGAGTCTGAGTGACCTCTGGGAGCTGGTGATGGACAGGGAGGCCTGGCGTGCTGCGGTTCATGGGGTCGCAAAGAGTCAGACACGACTGAGCGACTGATCTGATCTGATCTGATAATGAAGATTAGAGAATCACAGCCATTGTTTTAAACATAACCAATATAAAAAAGAGAGAGAAACGATTGCGTTAGGCTTCCTGGAAACAACACAGCTTTGCAACATGAACATTTCCTGATTGTTAACATGTTTTTTCCTGCCATTTACTGTGTAAATGCCAAGTACCTCTCTAAAGGCTTTGCCCGTATTATTTTCCTTAAGCTCCCTGATTTCCTCTTTTTACATGTACACAAGGCACAAGGAGATTAATCTAGTTCAGAGTCACACAGCAGAGTCAGGCTTTGAACCTGGGCAGGTGACTACAGTGTGGGGGAGGCATAAGACCCCACTGTGCCTCAGGACTCAGCACCGAGCAAGTGACAGATGGGAGTTGTACAGAGCCCTTGCTTGTTATATTTAATTTTCAGTTCATTTCGGTTGCTCAGTCGTGTCCAACTCTTTGCAACCCCATGGACTGCAGCACGTCAGGCTTCCCTGTCCATCACCAGCTCCCGGAGCTTGCTTAAACTCAGGTGGATCAAGTCAGTGATGCCATTTAATTTTATTTAAGTTTATTGTTTATTCTGACTTTATTGAGTTAAATGTATAAAATAGCAAAGTATATACAGAGGGCTTTAATAATTATGTGTATATATAGATACATAAAATTGAGTCAGGATGCAAGTTAAAACAAGTTCTTTTCTATCCCAAATACACTGTTACTTCTTTTTTTTTAATGTTTTTTATTTTTCAAGTTATGAAGGTATGATAATACATTACAGGAGATTTGGAAAATATAGAACAGTTACATATATTTCCACTTATATATTGCTATTTTTTTTCTAAGTAGGTAAATTAAGATTTTTAGTTGGGATTTTAGTATCAAACTCAAACGTGAATAGAATGAATATACAGAGAGGTAGAAGGATGTAGTGGATTTGAAAAAAGCGCTGTGAGCCAATCTAACATGATTAAGATTTGTACACTTTTCACATAGTACCAAAGGGTATTTGAAAATAACCCACGTATTTTCAAGTACAGTGTGTCGTTTACCGAGAGAGGTCTTTGAGTCAGATATTGATGAGCCTCAGTAAAGCTAGAACGCTGAGAAACCACAGAGGGCGATGACAGAGAAGGTGGCGTTTAAGTGAGAAATTAGTATCAGAGACACCTTTGAAACCCCATGTGTTTGGAGGTTAAATGTCCACTTTTAAATGATGGCTGTATCTAAGAAGCCAAAACAAGGAAAATTAGAAAATATTTGTAACAGAATAAAAATGAGAATTTTCCAGATTTGGTTGCATGCAGCTGAAGCTGCTCAATGCAACTAAATACAATGTGGAATCTTGAATAAAGAATTAAAAAGATAGTGTACCCTAGGAGAAGGTGATGGCACCCACTCCAGTGCTCTTGCCTGGAGAATCCCATGGAGAATCCCATGGACAGAGGAGCCTGGTAGGCTGCAGATTTGGTTGCAGATTTGGGGTCGCAAAGAGTCAGACACGACTAGGCGACTTCCCTTTTCATTTTTCGCTTCATGCTCTGGAGAAGGAAATGGCAACCCACTCCAGTGTTCTTGCCTGGAGAATCCCAGGGATGGGGGAGCCTGGTGGGCTGCCGTCTATGGGGTCACACAGAGTCGGACATGACTGAAGCGACTTAGCAGCAGCAGCATAAGGTTTTGTGAAGTTTGAACAAAATCTGTACTTTAGTTAATACTGTATCACATTAATCTCATATGTTTTTTTTTTTTTAACATAGTATTTCCTTATATTCTCAGAAATGGATTAGAAGTTTCAAGCTTCATTCAAATTAAGAAAAAAAAATCCCTAAAATAATTGTCTTTTTAGACTTTCAGCATGATTACTAAATGTCAAAATACATGGAACTATATCAAAGTTTTTTACTGAGTCCAACAAGTAGACTCAAAATGTCATAATTTTTTAGGCTAGGCAAAAACTCGTTAAGTTTTCTAAACTATATTTTACATACTATTTGTATATATGTGTATAAAAAGCTTTTCTGCTGTGCTTGATGAAGGCTTGAGAAAGAACAACAAAAAAAAGAGAGAACACAAACTGAAATGGGAGCATTGCCATCTTCTGGGACCCCTATAATGCAAATGTTGGTGTGTTTAATGTCCCAGGGTCTCTTAGAGACTCCTCATTTTTTTTTTTCCCCTATTTTTCTGTATTCTATTCTATGGCAGTGATTTCCACCATTCTGTCTTCCAGGTCACTTATCTGTTCTCCTGCCTCAGTTTTTTTCTGTTATTGATTGCTTCCACTGTATTGCTCATCTCTGTTCTTTAGTTCTTCTCTGTGTTCACTCAGTTGTGTCCCACTCTTTGTGGCCCCGTGGACTGCAGACCCCCAGGCTCCTCTGTCCATGGGATTCTCTAAGGCAAGAATACTGGAGTGACTTGCTGTGCCCTCCTCCAGGGGATATTCCCGACCCAGGGATTGGACCCAAGTCTTCTCCTGCATTGGCAGGGGGCTCCTTTTGGTGGTGGTGGTGGTGTAGTCGCTTAGTCGTGTCCAACTGTTGTGACCCCATGGACTGTAGGCCGCCAGGCTCCTCTGTCCATGGGATTCTCTAGGCGAGAATACTGGAGTGGGTTGCCATTTCTTTCTCCAGGTGATCTTCCCGACCCAGGAATCGAACCTGGGTCTCTTGCCTTTCAGGCAGATTCCTTACCCACTGAGCTTTGAGGGAAGATCCTTTTGGTAAAATTTCTTATAAAGCTTTAATCCAAGTTATCTACTGTGGGTGGCAGCTACACTTCCTCCCTGTTAGTTGTGTGGCCTGAGGTGACCCAGCCTTGAGATCTATAGGCTCTGAAAATGAAAGTGTTACTCCATCAGTCTTTGCAAGACTCTTCAAGTCCATGGGCTGCAGCCAGGCTTCTCTGTCCATGGAATTCTCCAGGCAAGCATGCTGGAGTAGGTGTTCATTTCCTTCTCCAGGGAATCTACATTAGCCCTATCATATGCTATAGGCTCTATGCTATGCTAAGTCACTTCAGTCGTGTCCAACTCTGTGGGACCCCACAGATGGCAGCCCACCAGGCTCCCCCATCCCTGGGATTCTCCAGGCAAGAACACTGGAGTGGGTTGCCATTTCCCTCTCCAGTGCATGAAAGTGAAAAGTGAAAGTGAAAAGTAAAAGTGAAGTTGCTCAGTCATGTCCGACTCTTAGCGACTCCATGGATTGCAGCCTAACAGGCTCCTCCATCCATGGGATTTTCCAAGCAAGAGTACTGGAGTGGGGTGCCATTGCCTTCGTAAATGGCGACCTCCAAGAAGACTTAATGCCAAGGGAGATCTTCCAGGGCTGCTGCTGCCACTGCCCCCGTCCCTGTGGCGAGCCCCTGCTGATCCACACCTCCACAGGAGACCCTCCAACAGTAGCAGGTAGGTCTGGTTCAGTCTCCTGTGGGGTCAACTGCTCCTTTTCCCTGGTTCCTGGTGCACGCAGGATGGCTCAGTTGGTAAAGACTCCTCCTGCAGTGTAGGAGACACAGGCTCAGTCCCTGGGTGGGGAAGACCCCCTAGTGGAGAAAGTGGCTCGTCACTCCAGTATTCTTGCCTGGAAAATCCCATGGACAGAGGAGTCTGGTCAGCTACATATATCTGTGGGGTCACAAAGAATCGGACACGAGTTGGCAACTAAACCACCCCCTTCAGGAGTGGAGTCTGTTTCCCCCAGTCCTGTGGCAGTCTTGTAACCAAATCCCACTGGCTCTCAAGGTCAGATTCCCTGGGGATTCCCAGTCCCTTTGCTGGGCCCTCAGGCTGGGAAGCCTTGACCTGGGGCTCAGAACCTTCTCCACAGTGGGAGAGCTTCTGCGGTTGAGTTGGTGTCCAGTTGTTGTGTTGCCCACCCAGTGGGCATGGGATTTGATTTTATTGTGATTGCCCCCCTTCTCCTGTCTGGTTTTGGCTTCTCCTTTGTTTTTGGACGTGGGCTATATTTTTTTGGTGGGTTCCTGCTTTGTCCTGTCCGAGGTTGTTCAGCAGCTAGTTGGGATTTTGGTGTTCTCTCAGGAGGAGATGAGTGCACGTCTTTCCACTCTGCCATCCTGAACCAATCTTCATTGTTACTTCTTTTTTTAAAAAATGTTGCTCTCTTCTTTTTTAAAGGTTATACTCTGTTTCTAGTTACTATAAAATGTTTGCTTTATTTAAGGGAACTCTTTATTAACTTGTGTTGAAATTGCTATGATGAAAAGTACTGGTTGGCAACTAGGTGCCAACTAGAGTTAGGCTGAAAGGATGGGGCTCTTAAAGTTCTGAGGTCCTACGCTCCTTGAAAGTTGAGGTTGCATTGACTTTTTACTAGAGGAAAATTACATTTCAGTGGTCAGAACTCGATGTGATGTAATGCTTGTTATTTTTTGCTTTATAGTAAGCAACATTTACATGTGTAATCTCACCATAGTCCTGAAGGTAGCTATTTTTCATACTTTTCTGCAGGGAGAAGTTGAGACTGGCCAAGTGGTGGTAAGGAATGAAATGCAGGCCCTAGTCTTCTGACTCTCACTACATTGCTCCTTTTCTGTCCTATAGTAATGCTGACGTTCTGAGGAACAAGTGTCTTTATCTGTTATTATTATGCTTGGTTAAGTAAAAGGAGAAAGTATTGAAAGAAAGTGGGTTGGGGTAGTGAGATAAGAACTTGAAAATGCAAAATTTTTAAAGGAAAGCCAGATATACTCCCAAGACCTTTGGTTACAGACCCATTTGAGACCCTGGTGAAAGCTATGAACCTGCCCAGAAAAAGCCCACATACACTTAATTTTATTTACAATTTAACTGCCTCATATTTAAGATATAAAAGTGTTCCATAGTCTAAAAAGAAAATCCTCAAAGTGTTTTTACTAGTGGCTCACTAGGGCCCGGCCATCTTAAACATACTTGAACAAATTGGCGGCTAATTAAAGTGCTTGGGGCCAGGTCTGCCCCGAGGGGAGTAAGAAGCAAAGCAGCAGCAGCACCAGTGTGTATTTGCTTTGAGAAGACTCTGAATGAAGCCTTTGTCACAAAACTTTCCTGCTAGACACCTGTCAGTGTCACGGTGAGTGCAGTGGGTGTCTGAGGGGCTCGTGAGTGAGAAGTCTGTTTTCAGTTCATGGTGACTGTGTTGCACTGTGTGCTCTGCTGCATCGGTGCCGGCTGTCTTACCAACTGTTTGATGGATGAGAAAGTGTCTTTGATTGTCTTTCATATATATGTTACTGAGATCTTCATTAAGGCTGATAAATCTTACCACCTCAGCTCAACAGAAGCTTTTCTAACTTGCCTTAAAATTCTAAGATAAATTCTTTGTTCAGATCCTTGAAATTTGCACTGAGGTTCTGTGGTAATGTTGATAACATAAAAACTGTAAGAATCTGCCTTTGGAACACTGAGTTTTAGCTCTGCTGGCATTGAATTCAAATCCCGTGAGTGCGTTTCTTCAGCGATGAGTGGGTTTGATAGAATATATGCAATTAGAAAGAAGCTTTGGTTCTTAATTCGTGTTATTCTTTGTAAACTAATAAAATGTGCTTTTGATGCTGATTTTTAATTGGTTTAGCCTGCAGGAAATCGGAGAATACCTTGTAACTCTGCAGAGTGTACTTTCCCATTTTGGTGATTGTTAGGTTTCAAATGGTGTCAGTCTCCAGAAACATTAAGACAGCTTCTAGTATATTAAGTATGTGGGTGTTAATAGTGGATCATCTACGAAGTGAATTTTCATGTTGTTTTTGAAAAATCTTTAGCATTCTATGGAAGTTATTTTCATACTGTTCATCATTTCAGGCATTTTTGTGAATTAAATGTGCTGTAAGTTACTGTTGCTAGGTTAGTGCTGGGACTAAGCAAAGTGTTGACGTGGTGTTTCTCAGGCCTCTCTCAGAATTTGGAAGCTTCAGTGTCCTACTTAACTGCCTTCCCAAGGAATATGTTTTTTAATGCTCAGGAAAATAATTGAGCCTTTAAATAATATAACTATACTTTTATATCAAATAACATTTTAAAGTTTTTAAAGAAAATTAAAATGAATTTTGGCAGGGAATTTATATGGAACTTAGAATCTATACCTAGTTCGTGTAGAAATTGCTTTTCTAATGTTTAAAAAAAACATGATTTTATGAATCATTTTATTGGTAGAGGGCAAGATTTTGGTTAGATTACATGATATCCCTTTTAGATAACTTCACTGTCAAACCAAAAATTTTCACCATGTTTCTAAATGGAAATTTTCATTGTTTGACATTTGAACATTAGATTCCTGTTTGAAAATTTTCACTTCTTAGAAGCTTTATTATGGTGTCTTTCGTTCTCTGATGGCTGTTATTTTTAATTTTTTTAAAATTTGGGATCAGTTAATTCAGTGTTGTATCTCTGATGGCTTTTTTCCACACGTAAAGGTCATGGCTCAGTGAGGCCAGACTTTGCCAAGGATAATATGACAGTGAGCATTGCACAGAATATGCAATTCTTTTATTGGAGTAGAGCTTTGCCCCTGACAGTGGAAGACTCAAAACTGAATGACATTTATCCCATTTTATCTCATTTTTTGTACCAGAGGAGGAGACAGAAGTTTGCAGTGATCTGAATTTAGTGAAGAAATAATCTACTGAAATAGTTTTGGTTTTAAGCATGTTACACATACTATGTGAACTTCCTGAGGACAAACACATATTGTTTTCCCTTTGATGTGTGATTTTTAGGATTCATTTTACTCAAAAAATGTTGCAGGCTAAAACCAAGTATAAATTAAATAAGCTACATACATACATACAAAGACACTGCATACCTTAATTTAGAAAACTGTAATGTGTAGACTTACAGTGAAGTTAACTTCTGTATCATTGTGTTTTGGAAATAGGCATATTTGATTCATTGGAGGGTATCATACATTACCCATAAATCTTAATCTATAAATTGCAGGTCATTTGGGCATTATGTTAATCATTTACTTACATATTTGACACATTATCTTTGATATATTTTTGGTCTAACCTTCAACTCATATCAATTCAATTCAGAAAGCCTACACTTTTTATGAAATAGTAGCAAAGCTCTGAGCAGTATCCAGTCTTCCATTATACTGCTGCAGAATATTAAGAAGCAGTGTGATTTTCTTCTGCTACATTGTATTCATATAATTAAACACAATGCTTTCCTTATCTTTAGTTATCAAGGTAAACAAAAATCATTTTGATCTTTTTGACCCAGGATGAAATAAGTAGTATTTTTGTAAGTCTGCAATATAGTATATTTAACTAGCATTTAGACAGTAGCTATAGTGTTTGTTCGGGGAAGGCAATGGCACCCCACCCCAGTACTTTTGCCTGGAAAATCCCATGGACGGAGGAGCCTGGTAGGCTCCAGTCCGTGGGGTCGCTCAGAGTTGGACACGACTGAGCGACTTCACTTTCACTTTTCACTTTCATGCATTGGAGAAGAAAATGGCAACCCACTCCAGTGTTCTTGCCTGGAGAATCCCAGGGACGGGGGAGCCTGGTGAGCTTCCATCTATGGGGTCGCACAGAGTCGGACACGACTGAAGTGACTTAGCAGCAGCAGCAGCATGGTGTTTGTTGAAGAGGCTGTAGGATAGCATTAGACACTTAAGACCTGATCTGTAAGTGACCTGTTAAACAGGACTGTCATTTTTTCCTTTCTCCTTCCTATTCTTTTTGGGATTATAGTAAATAGCTTTGTACCAGTGTGTAATCTGCTATTTTCTTTTTTTAAAAAATTGTAATATTTAATCTACTTTTTAACATAATGTTTAATCAGGCATTGCTGGTGAGCATTTTCACTTAAGTGTTTCTATCACAAAAGCAAAGTCTTGTTTTAATTTTAAACTAAAAGCAGTCGATAGTGATAAATTCTAACAATATAAATTTGAAATTACAATAACCTTTTTCTCCCTGTCTTTTAGGATAGTCTTTAAAATTTACAAATATTAAGACAAATTTGCGCGTTTTAGTTTTTTACTCTTTCACTGTTGGCTGTCTTTCCGTGTTTAGAGTATCTAGATACTCATTACAGCTGCAGAGTATTTTATTGTTATTTACAGATGTAACCAGCATTAAACTTGTTCTCTTAATCTAAAATTATTATTAATAGGTATTACATAATGTATTTAATATATTTCAGATTGTATTTAAAATGGGTAATGAAGCAAAAGAAAAAGCACCTATCATCCTACCAAAGACAAAACCACTGTTAATCTTTTTGCTCTTTCTATGTTTTATTTTTCTATTACATAGCCTGTTTTTCTTTCTTCCAAAAAACATATGTAAGGGAAAATTTCAGTGAAATAGAGCTATGTGTGTGTTTGTGACCCTATGGACTGTAGCCCACCAGGCTCCTCTGTCCATTGGATTTCCCAGGCAAGAGTACTGGAGCGGGTAGCCATTTCCTTCTCCAGGGGTTCTTCCTGACTCAGGGATTGTACCTGGCTGCAGATTCTTTGCCGTCTGAGCTACCAGGGAAGCCACTGTTAGAGCTCTGCTGCTGTTGCTGCTCCTGCTAAGTCGCTTCAGTCGTGTCCGACTCTGTGCGACCCCAGAGACGGCAGCCCACCAGGCCCCGCCGTCCCTGGGATTCTCCAGGCAAGAACACTGGAGTGGGTTGCCATTAGAGCTCTACAACGGTATAACTTTTGTCTTAAAATTATGTTGAAATACTAAAATAGCACATAATATAAAGTAAACCATCCTTAGGGTGCAGTTTGGTTAACATTAAGTACATTGACAGTGTTCCATAACAGTCACCACTGTCCATCTCCAGAACCTTTTCATTGTTCCAGACTGATTCTGTGCCTGTTGGTTAACTCAGGGTGCTTCTTAACATCTTTTAACTATTCTCCTACTGTGAACAGTTTTTTCCACTTGGAAATAGTTCATATACACTCTTCTTCTTGTCAGTTTTCTTCTAATAGTTCTTCCAGGAACCCAGATCAATAGGTTTGTTAAGGATGATTCTTAAAGTTGGTTTTAGATGTCAGTCCTCCTTCCCGTCTCCTTTGGAGAAGGCAATGGCACCCCACTCCAGTACTCTTGCCTGGAAAATCCCATGGACGGAGGAGCCTAGTAGGCTGCAGTCCACGGGGTTGCTAAGAGTCGGACACAACTGAAGCGACACAGCAGCAGCAGTCCTCCTTCCCGTAGGGAAGAATTTATCCTCAATTTTATAATAAAGGTTAATGTTACTAGGTTACAGATACTAAAATACAGTTTGTATATAATATGACATTAATATAGCTTTTTGGCAACCCACTCCAGTACTCGTGCCTGAAAAATTCCATGGACTGAGGAGGTCGCAAAGGGTTGGACACGAGTGAGCGACTTCACTTAATAGCTGTTTTGTAAAGTGAGAGATCCTTATGGAAGAGAGGAATGAGAGCCTCTTTTGCTTGGGTTGGTGATCTTTCAGTGACATCTTTTGATCCTGGTTGGAAGGGTGTGAAGAGGGGTGTGTGCAGGCTGTGTCATCTATTTGGAGAAGGGTAATCGTACGTATTTTGCTGTTCTGGTAGAAAACGGTTAAGAAACTACTCTGTATTTTGTTTGACTCATTAGAAATAACATGTACTGTACTTAACCACAGATTTAACTTCAAAACTGTTTTTCTAAGTGTGAGAATTATTAAGTTTTCTAATGAAAGCCTTTGCTTCTCTTCTAGGATTGGCAGCCACCATTTGCATGTGATGTTGACAAGCTTCATTTTACCCCACGGATCCAGAGGCTGAATGAACTGGAGGTGATGTCTCAACTACTATTCTGGTTGTCTGTATTCTAGTATTCTAGAGGGGGCTCTTCTGAACTAGGCTTTGTTGCAAATCTAGTGGCTTCAAGGAAACTAAAGTATAGCTAGTAATTGTTAATCATAGTAAAACAAATGGCGATAAGCTTAACCCAATTTCATTAAAAAACACTGATTTTTGTCAATAATTGCCAGCCTATTAATAAATGCATTTCAGTTCAGTTCAATTCAGTCGCTCAGTCGTGTCCGACTCTGCAACCTCATGAATCGCAGCACGCCAGGCCTCCCTGTCCATCACAAACTCCCAGAGTTGGCTCAGAGTCAAGTCCATCGAGTCAGTGATGCCATCCAGCCATCTCATCCTCTGTCTTCCCCTTCTCCTCCTGCCCTCAATCCCTCCCAGCATCAGAGTCTTTTCCAATGAGTCAGCTCTTCGCATGAGGTGGCCAAAGTACTGCAGTTTCAGCTTCAGCATCATTCCTTCCAAAGAAATCTCAGGGCTGATCTCCTTCAGAATGGACTGGTTGGATCTCCTTGCAGTCCACAGGACTCTCAAGAGTCTTCTCCAACACCACAGTTCAAAAGCATCAATTCTTCTGTGAAAGCACTCAGCTTTCTTCACAGTCCAACTCTCACATCCAAACATGACCACAGGAAAAACCATAAATGCATTTAAATCCTTGTAAATCTAGGTGACAACCAGTAGAATTTAGATTTTGAAAGGCATTTGCTTTCAGAACTGTTTCTTGGAGAAGATCCTCCAGCTCTTATGTTCTTCCATTCTTCTGCATGTGTTCACTTAGATTTAATAACACACTTTACTTCCCCAAGGAGGAATGAATAGCCTGGGATTCTCTAGAGAAGGGGAGTGTTTCTTCTTTAGTCTTGGGTGACTTGAGCCCTAGTGTGCTGGGCGAATAAGACTTGAGCGCGTCTCACATAAAGGCACATTGTTCATATAAATGTTTTGCTAATCTAATTTTCATACCGAACTGTGTTTTATTTTTCTGTACCACACCAAACATTCTTAAATGAAAAATATGTCCACTGGAACTCTGTGGGCATTGGCAGTAGTAGCATGTAGTGTATATATTTTCAGGTGTTTCACTGCGTTTTCACATTAAGCTTGAAAGATAGGAAGATGGGTATTAACTTTGACATGGTTGGGAATATCTGAATATTGATCTCAATTTTGGTCTTATGCAAGATAAAACTCGTAGAACTGTGAATTTCACAATGAGGGGAAAGAAAAATGAGATAATTAAAAAAAATGACTTGTAGGCTACAGTTAGTAATCTGTTAAAGGAGTAACATTGAAGAGAGTTTGTTTTTTGTTAAGCTATCAGGACTGTTAGAATTGATGCAGAACTGCTGTTGTAAATGTGCTTTTAGATTTGCATTTGAGCAAATAAGACAGTTTGTACTTGGAGAAAATAGGACTTAGACCAAAGGGGCATGTAGAAGCTTACCTATGATACTCCTTTAAATGAAGAACTTTTCAGATTGCTTGTTTATGTTGTGCGAGGACTTCCCGAGTGTGTAACTACTACTAACCTCGTAATGGTAGGGACTGAATTAAATTTTTGATTGTTTATGTGTAATTCTTTAATCAGTTTTATTTTGTATATTTTGGGACAGTTTCTCTCTTGAATTCATAAATGCTGTTGCACTTAAATATTCTAAGAATGAAAATATCACATGCACAGGAAAGGAGCTTTATTATAAGCTGGGTAAGAGTAAAGCTCACTTCTTTGTCATTTAGGCTCAAACACGTGTAAAATTAAATTTCCTGGACCAGATTGCAAAGTACTGGGAATTACAGGGAAGTACTCTGAAAATTCCACACGTGGAGAGGAAGATCTTGGACTTGTTTCAGCTTAATAAGGTAAAAAAGCCTAATGACCATCTTTCTCATTGAATAGTTTTTCTGACAGCTTGAATTTGATCTTCGTTGCCTTAGAATAAGAAACATACTGCTGCGTGAAATATGTAAGATGAAATTCATCGTTCAGTTTTGTGATTAATTGATCTCTGCTTTTCAGGTTTGAAAGCCTTATCTTGTGAAATATATTGCTACCACTTGGTTTTGGTCATACTTAAACTTTACAATGGTCCTCTTCGGTATTCGTGTCTCTCTTACTACAGATAAGACAACAGTGGCTTTCAGTGTCCAAAGTGACCAGATTGAAAAGGCTGAGTTATAATTCTCTACCTTAAAGTTCATTTCGGTCCAAAGCCTGCGTTATTTCCACCTGACATACTGCTGTTCTTCCTGCTCATCAGTTTATGGAGATTTTAAAGGGTCACTGGGTTTGACCAATTGCTCGAACTCTGTCTTTATCAGAGATTTCATTGCTAATTTAGTCTTCCTCATGGAAAATCTTGACTGCTTTGGGGAATTGAGAAGTAGCTTTTGGAGGAGTACAAAAAGTTAATGGACTATGCTGTCTAAAGCACTGTTTTCAATTTCTAGTTTAAAATTAATAGTGTATATATATATGTATGTATTTTTTTATTTTGAAAATGCATTTTTTAAAAAAGATGATGACAGCCAAGAACATTTTTATTTTTCGTGCCATACCTAGGCTTGAGGGAATTAGAGCTGATTTCTCTATAAATGTTTCTAATTTGTTTTGCTGTTTTATTTAACAGTTAGTTGCAGAGGAAGGTGGATTTGCAGTTGTTTGCAAGGATAGAAAATGGACCAAAATTGCCACCAAGATGGGCTTTGCTCCTGGCAAAGCTGTGGGCTCTCATATCAGAGGACATTACGAGCGGATTCTGAACCCCTACAACTTATTTCTGTCTGGAGACAGCTTGAGGGTGAGTGGGGCTAGCCTTAACCTGTTTTATTTCACTGCTTATTATACATGGTCTTTGGGAGGAATGAAAAGGCCTTGATTATGTATGGAATTCTTCCTTAAAAGACTCAATTTTTCCTCTGATGTTTTTGTTCTGTTTTGAGAGTGAACATACTAAAAAGGTTGTTTTGGGGATGAATAAGGTTATGGAGGAAATAGTCTTTTGAAAACACTGAAACCTGTATTAACTTTACTATATATGTTCCTTTCCTACACTGAGCAGTTGGTTATTACCTACTTGCTACAACTCATGCTTCTGCACTCACTTACTACTTAAAGTGTATTCCCGGACTTCCCTGGTGGGCCACCAGTAAAGAGTCTACCTGCCAATGCAGGGGACATGGGTTTGATCCCTGGTCCGGGAAGGCCCCACATGTTGTGGGGCAGCTGAGCCTGTGTGCCACAACTCCTGAGCCCACGTGCCTAGAGTCCCTGCTCGGCAGCAGGAGAGGCCACCACAGTGAGAAGCCTGTACCGCGACTGGAGAGGAGCCACACTCACCACAGCTGGAGGCCTGTGTGCAGCCACGGAGACCCAGCACAGCCAAAATAAATGATAATGAATAAGTTAGAAAAGTATGAGGCTTTTAAAAAATGTAATTCTGGCTGTCACATGAAAGTATAGCACGTGAAATACCTTGCTTGTGTGCTCTCTTGCTAGCTGAGATCTCCAAGATTTTCAAATAGAATGCTGATTTTGGTTAAAAGTTAGGGGACTTAGTAGGTCTCCCCAGGTGGTGCTAGTGGTAAAGAACCTGCCTGCCAATGGAGGAGATGTAAGAGATGCAGGTTCGATCCCTGGGTCAGAGAGATCCCCTGGAGGAGGGCATGGCAACCTGCTCCAGTATTCTTGCCTGGAGAATCCCATGGACAAAGGAACCTCCTGGGCTACAGTCCATAGGGTCGCAGAGAGTTGGACATGACTGAAGAGACGTAGCATTCACGCAGGGGACTTAGCAGTGCTGGACGGCTAATGGGCCCCTTTTCTGATAGATAGTTCCTATGTAACCATGTTTGTTTCCTTACAAAGATGATGTTTGCCAAATTAGTCAGATGAAAACTTCCTTCAGATTAAAAGCAAAACAGTATTATAAAAATTTCCCACTTTATTTTAGGCCCTGGTAGGAAGAAGAATATCATAATTACCCTTTGAGATATTGTACACGAGAGCAGGGGCCCCTGTAGTTTTAGAAACTGTTATGTAGAGAAGTAGGAAGGTATCACTGTTTCAGAGGGTGAACCACTAATCAGAACTGTGTCCTGATACAAATACACCATCGATGATGCTTGCATCCTATAGATTTTCATAGCATTTTTTTCTCTCTCGTGATTCCAGGAAGGTGTTCTTTTTAGCCTCAAAGAATTCTAATATTCAGAAAGTTGTTTAAAGATACATGGATTGTATGAGTGTTTAGTGAACCCATGGATGAAATACTTAAGAATACTGTGTGTGGAACCTTTATGCCTCTGTTTTATAATCAGATCTACATATTTTTGCCCACAATAGTTTTTTTCCTTTTAACCTTCTTGGTGAAGAAGTCAGATGAATACAGAGAAAGAGTCTCTCTGCTTTATGGGTTGCAACGTTTTAGAAATAGCTCAATCCATGTACTTTGAGGCCCTGCAGTTTCATAGTTGAAAAGTATGTAAGCATTTATACAATAATAGTCTGAAAGGAGTGGGTATTCAAAGACCCTTTACACACGTTGCGTCTATAACACGGATAAATATTTGTTGAGGGGTCTACTGATATGTTTATTGTGGAAAAAGTCTAAAAGGGAAATAGGATGGAAATAAATCCCACCTGATCCTCTCATCTCTGTTTCCTTTTGAGGCTGTTTTTATGTACATACATATAAATGGAGGTATATTCTTTATGTACAGAATTGATCTGACTTTTTTTCCTGCTTAACATGTCAGTGTATATTTTTGAAGACACAGGTTTTTAATGAATCTATGGCATTCCCTTTTTTATACCCAGACCTCTTTTTTTAAAAAGTTACTTATTTCTGATTGTGCTGGGTTTTCTTTGCTGTGTGTGGGGGCTGCTCTCTGGTCGCCGTGTGTGGGCCTCTTGGAGTGGTGTCTTGGTGAGCATGAGCTCTAGGTGCAGGCTCGTTAGTTGCAGCCTTTGGGCCTAGCTGTCCCGTGTCCCATCTTCCTGCACTGGGAATCAGACTTGTGTCCATTGCGTTGACAGGCAGATTTTTAACCACTGGACCACCAGGGAAGTCCCAGTACAGACCTTGATTTCTCATGTTGCATTCTTTGTGTGTAAATTTTGTGCCCATTTCTGATTTTTGAAAATAATCCTTAGAGGAAAGGTGAATCAAAATGCGTATATTTTTAATGGAAAACAACAAGAGGCCACTGTGCATCATTAGAGTGACTGGATCCAGAACACAACGGCCCCCGGTGCTGGTGGGGTGTGGAGCAGCAGGAGCATCTTTCCAGTGTTGGTGGGGACACAGAACGGCGCCTCCGCCGTGGAGGACAGTGCACAACTGCCCAGAGAACGGAACATGCTGTTTGTCACACACAGCCCGGCAGTCACATGCCTTGGTATTTACCCAAAGAGTTGCGACTTTATTGCCAAAAATTGGAAGCAACCAAGATATCCTTTAGTAGGCGAATGGATAAACAAATTGTGAAACACCTAGACGATGGAGTATTACTCAGCCCTAAAACAATGAGCTGTCAAGCCATGAGAAGACAGGAAGGAAGCTTACGTGCATTTCTTTACATGAAAGAAGCTAATGGAAGGACTGGGTATACTGTGATTCTGATTCAGTGGCATTCTAGAAAAGACAAGACCATGGAGACAGTGAAAAGACCAGTGATCATAAGGGGTTGGGGGCAGCAGAGGTAAGCGGAGTAGGCAGAGCCCAGCAGACTGTGAGGGCATTGAAAGCACTTGGAGTGATACCCCACCTTTGTCCAAACCCAGAGCAGGTACATCACCAAGAGGGAGCCCTGCGGTGTGAATTGTGGACTTCGGGTGATGTGTCAGTATAGATTCATCCGGTGAAGCCAGTGTTCTAACACTCTGGTGAGGATGTTGATAATGGGAGAGGCCATGCATGTGTTGGGGGCAAGGGTTGTATGGTTAATCTAGGTACCTTCCTCTCAACTAGGCTGTAAACCCAGAAGTTCCCTTGAAAGGTAAACCCTTAGTAAGGGCTGGGGGAGACGAGTGCTCTGTGAAGGAACTGTTGAACTCGAGTCTGAAGTAAGTTTCGGGAAACTTGAGAGAGTGAGTAGTGATGAGCTAACACGGGACAGAGCTTCAGCCTTGTGTCCCGCGTGTTCTAAATGTCTTACGGGATTGCTTTGCCTCTGTAGGATGATGTCATTACAGTGTGATGATACCAAGTACCTCTAAGTCCCAGTTTCGCAAACCTTTGAGAGTTGGCATGTGATAGCATTAAATATAAAACACACACATCAGATGTGTTTTGAATTGACTGAGCAACTAACACTTCACTTGAAACGAATTAATCTCTTCATATACATTCTTAAAAGTTTCTGAGCTTGATTTTATCTTGATTCTTCAAAGCCCTTATACAACCAAGCAGACCATGTATTATGGAACTATTTACACTAGTGGAGACGAAGAACCACACATATAGTATTCTAATTTCTGACCATCCACTTAATAAAATGTCTGTGAATCAGCCCAGTTCGTATGTCCACAATCATACATACTTGTAGGTTTCAATAGAAAGTTTGTATGATACATGAAAGTGGCTAATTTAGGCGGTGGACAGGTTTTATCCCATCTACATGTTCTCACTGGACATGATCTTAATCACTCAATTACACAGTGCCGGTGATATTCTCTTCTAATTGAACTGATGTTTCTAGATCAGAGCTCTTAGAATAAGAATATTTAATGTTTACAGGTTGTGCCGCCAGTGGTAGATGTGTTAGTTGTTGAGAGTATCCAGCAATCTATAATAGTATTCGTTACTAGTACATAATATTCTGTGTTAGATGGTTGCTCTGTGGTGTCTCTGTATTTCTGTTCCCCCTTTCTCTTGATTCTTTTTGCAGATATCATGAGGAAGGAGCCAGTCATGTTAGTGAGGCTGTGGTTGTAATGGTGCTCGCAGAGCAGAAGCTGTGGAAGGTTATCACTTCAGTGTGTCTTACTCTGAGTGTGGATGACGTAACAGCCTTCAGTGCTTACGTTGTGGAA
Source organism: Tragelaphus eurycerus (assembly GCA_935064755.1). NCBI lineage: Eukaryota > Metazoa > Chordata > Mammalia > Artiodactyla > Bovidae > Tragelaphus > Tragelaphus eurycerus. The sequence goes on along the minus strand of CAKXYN010000100.1, from coordinate 1,005,655 downwards.
ACTGCTCTTAAAAATGCTACCTGTGATGTTTGTAGTCCTCTTACAAAGGAGTAGTGTTTTCTTGAAATCTGTATTGGACTCAGTGGTGATATTTTGTCGTCACTGTTTTGTTGCATTGGCATTAAGTCACCCGTTTACAGTGGGCTTAGAATCAAACCAAAAAGGAAAATCAGAGCAAAAAGACACTGTTGTATGACCAGAACCAAAGTTACTGCTGTGTGCTGCCTATGAACCTTTGCCTTGTGAGTGAGACTTTGTAGGGATATGTTGAAGAAAAGCAAAGCCTTAATATGGGAGAACAGTCAGGTGATCTGTTTTCTCAATTCAAATGATAACTTTTGATAACAGAAGGTGGCCAGTTATGTTTGAACCTACAGGGTAGCATAACATAATTTAGAAAACTTCCTGAATTCCACATTTCATTGCTGTAAACTTTTTTTTTTAATGAGATATTCCAATTATGGAAAGCTATTTTGGGAACATATAGGGGCCTTTCTAGCAATTTGGACCTTCAGTTAATTGACAAGTTGTAAGCAGGGGTAATTGCCACTGGCTCATGGGAGCTGCTTCGAGCCTGCTGCGGCCTGTTGCAACTTGATGAGATGACATCAGCAATTACATGAGTTGAAGCAGCACTGTTCACCTCCTGGAAAAAAGTTCAAGGTGTTATAACTATATGTGTGTGTATATGGTTGGTAACTGCAGACTTGTCTTTGCGTTTATTTAGATTTTAAAAATTGCACACCTGTATTTTCATCAGTAATTATAAAATATACTCTGCAAAAATCCACTGAAATTCTCTTAAGATTAAAACAGGGGAGAAATTCATCAGTACAGTTGTGTTTTATTTCCAGTGTCTGCAGAAGCCAAACCTAACCACAGACACAAAGGACAAGGAGTACAAACCCCATGATATTCCCCAGAGGCAGTCTGTGCAGCCCTCGGAAACCTGTCCCCCAGCCCGACGAGCAAAACGCATGAGAGCGGAGGTGAGAGCCTCGCGAGGTTGGTCAGGCCTGGAGCCCAGTGCTGGTGTCTCTCTGGCCCTGAACTCTCTCATGCATGTGCTCTTCATAGGTTGAACTTTCCTGACCTCACAGAGGCATGCTGTGCGTACTTTAGCTTTTGCACTTGGAGGAATTGCACTGTTAGAGGGGCGAGGAATTGAGGAACTCTTTCTAGGTTTATGCTGCCTGGACAGTCCGCTGCTGAATGGTTAACAGTCAGAGGCTTGGGAAGAAGAGGCATTCATTGTGACCCTGATGATGTTGGGCAGAGTTTATTGGGGGTTAAGGCTAGTAGGTGTGAAGTTGAAGATTTTTCGCTGAGAAGAACTTTTTTTTTTTTTTTAACAAAGCATTTAGGAAGCAGGGTGTGACAGTTGTTTCTGGCAGACTTCCTGAAGAGGAGTATGTCTGTGGCAGTCGTTCGTGCTGCACCAGCAAGGGGCAGGGAATTGAACACACAGGTGAAATAAAGAGAAGCAGGAGGGAAGATCAGGAGTGAACGGCTAACAAAAACAGCTTGCTTTCAGATACTCCTGCTCTGAGAGGTTTCTCCTAGAAAGGGAGCAAAGTGTTTTCCCAGTTACCTTTTTCCCACACAAAGGTGGGAAAGCTTGGGGTTCTTCCCTGGCTTGATGGACATGTATGAAGAATCAGTGATTAACATATTAAGAACAATTTAGAACTGGGAAGCCTCTTGGCATTAGTTGGGTTTCTGAATCAGTAGTTGGGCTATTTAGTAATTATTGGTGAGGATGAAAAAAGTCAGCCATTTTGGTTTCTGAGAAAATGGGTAAATAAGAGAATTATTTTTTTACTTAGGTGGGTTGGAGATAGGAAAAAGATTGGCAACTCCATTTTTCTGAAGTGAGAGTGCCTCGGAATAGGAATATATGGTTATTTGAAGCCCACAGGCAGGCTTCAGGTGTATTCGTCTTAAAGGGAGTTCTTGTTTGAGTATGTGTTGATATTGAAATGTGTGAGACAGCCTAGTGCTGTGAATGTCCAGGTCTGCCTTGATGACATATCATGGTGATGGAAGCAGTGGACATCCTAATTCTGTGTGAATGAACACGGAGCACAGTTTCACAACCTCACTTGTGTCCCAGAGCAGACAGGGCGTTGCTTATCAACCAGTGTGAGCACGTTAATGAATACTAGGGACTGATTGGCTTTTGTACTGTTACTGATGAGGGAGCCCATGACTCAGCTCTTACGGGAGCAGTCATAGTGATGGCTCACTACAGGAATTAATAGAAAATTGCTGTGGAAGCTGAATTTTCCTTGAATGCAGCCTGACTTTGGAAGAGCCAGCAAAGCTTACAGGCTGATGAAATTATGATATTTCTGTATCTGTTTAGGATTTGGCTTAATGATGACTGAACAGAGTATAAATTGTGAGCAGAGGAGAACTGAGGAGCTTCTAGGAGGAAATACACGCTGTTCCCAGTAGGGATAGTAATGCTTCCCATCAGTCATTCCTGATCCCTTGCCTTTTCCCTATTTTTTTTTGACCTGTTAAAAGGGGAGAAGACTGGTAACTTACAAGTTTCCTCATTCATTCCTTAAGTAATTATAATAATAAAGGTGGGGTCTCTCCTTTAAGGGGAAAGGGAGCTATGTTTTGAATGTCCTATTAATAGAGATAATTTGTAAGATTATGGGGATTTTGTGTTTCCAATTGGATTTTAGGATATTTCTTTCTTTTTAAAGAACATACTCATGTATATGACAAATTTTTTTAAGGCCATGAATATTAAAATAGAACCTGAAGAGACAACAGAAGCCAGAACTCATAACCTGAGACGTCGAATGGGATGTCCAGCTCCAAAGTGTGAGAATGGTAAGAAAGTTCATCCATGAATAGGAAGGAAGAGCAGATAAGTGAAAACAGTTGTTCATCTGTTAGTTAAAATAGTGGAGCAGCTTTACATACTAGTCACTGGGTTCCATACTAGTCATCGGGTTGCATCCTGAGAAATACAATCTTATCATATTTGTCCGCATATGAAGTGACCAGAAGGTGAAACTGTCTCAGCTGTCTCTAGTTGCTCCTTTGAACTTTGGTTTGGTAACATTAATTGTAAAGAAGTGGTCTGTGAGAAGCACGGGTGCCTTTGACTGAATATCTGACAGGCTTGCTTTCAGGCATGCCTTCTTAGTCTGAGTTTTAATTGACAGCTGCCTGCCTGGCCATTGCTTGATGTCCGTCACAGAAAGGTAGGTTTGGCGCTCTCTTGAGAGAAGTTCTGTATAGGGAGGCACTTAGTAATGAAGACGTTATTAAAGTTGACTTTTCTTAGTGGTTGGTGTGTTAGTGTAAAGGCAGCACAAGGTAATGGAAAATAGATGGGATTTTAAAAACGTAGATCTGAGTCTGACCTGGCTCAACCACTAACTGGTTGTATGACCTTAGAGGTGTTTCTTATCTTCTGTGAATGATGCCAGTTTTCTTGTCTTTGAAACAGATTTGATGCAAAGCGTTATGTGACAGATACAATAATGCTTTAGTACAATACCTGCCACAGGATGGCCCATTAGTTAATAGCAGTGTTTTTAAAAAGTCTGCATCTTTGAAACGAGAAAGTTAGGTTAGTACTCTGAGATCATGGAAGGATAATCTGCAGTGTGGAGGAAAGTCTGAGATCATGGAAGGATAATGTGCAATGTGGGGGAAGGTCTGAGACCGTGGAAGGATAATGTGCAATGTGGGGGAAGGCTCTGGTGGTGAGCTGTCAGTCTCATAGTCAAGAACAAGAGGAATCTCCTTTCATCTGTTGTATATGTTATGTCTTAGTCTTAAGGAGACCATATCTGCACCTCCCACATTAAAAGCATACAGACTTGAGCAACATCTCCAGAAGTGCTCATATCTTAGAATCTGAGTGATGGGAGAGTGTGCACTTGATCATAAAGTGATGAGCACAGAGCCCTTGAGCGTGGTCACTCAGGGTGCCCCTGCCGCTGCAGTGAGAGCAGCGGGACAGCCATTCAGTGTGTGCTTCGGGAGGAGGTGGTGAGGAGGGAGAAAGCTGAAGAAGGCAGAGCAGAGAAAGTGCTAACCTGGACTGCCTCTTACAGACAAAGACGTGAAAAGCAGCGTCAAGCAAGAACCTGTTGAAAAGAAAGAGTATGTTACAGAAAGTGAGAAGGAAAAACCCAAGAGTCGAGCTAAAAAAACTACCAATGCTGTGAGTTGACATGTTTAAACTCTTCTATGGCCCGGTTGATAAATATTTAATGCCTTGCCTAGGACTGCTGGTTCAGTGTCTAACAGTGAAGAGACCTGCAGAGGTGGTTTGTATTGTCAGCTCATAAACAGGGAACACGGATGCATCATGAAGATGGTAGTCACTTCTGGGGACAAGGACAGCCATATTTCTGGAGGCCGTGCCATTTAGCACTGAATAATGGTGAGCTCCAGTCTCTGCAGTTGTTGCTAAGTGACTCACCCGCCTCCAGGTAAGCTGCAGGTGGATCAGAAAATCACGATGGTGTTCTCCAGCAAGGAAGGAAAGGGGAAGGAGTGTGGGGCCTCGGGCAGCCAGGGCCTGGCAGGGCTATTCACTCAAGGGGACTGAAAAAGCCAGGCTTCTACCTCAGCCCTCTTCTGAGCGCCTGGGAGCAGCAGCTTAACAACAGTACTTTTGATCTTGGAATTTGACGTTATTCAGTTAAATGTTCTCTTCATAAATATCTGTCCCTGCCCCACCACGAAAACACAGCCATAAGAAAAGTGGTTTTGTGAGCCAGTCCAGGTTTCTGTTGGCTACAACGAAGACGTCTGCTCGGGCTGCCATAATGAAGTATCACAGACCGAGTGGCTTCAGCAACAGAAATTGATTTTCCCACAGTTCTGGAGGCTGCAAGTCTGAGATCAAGGTGTCTGCAGGCTTGGTTTATTCCAGAGGCCTCTGTCCTTGGCTTGTAGATGGTCCTCGCATGGCTGTCCTCTCTGTGTGTGTGCGAGTCTCCCCTTGTTATCAGGACACCAGTCAGATTGGATTAAGGCCTATCCATAGGGCCTTTTGGGGCTTCCCTGCTGGCTCAGAGGTAAATAATGCACCTGAATGCTAGAGACTTGGGTTCGACCCCTAGGTTGGGAAGATCCCTTGGAGAAGGAAATAGCAACTTGTTCCAGTGTTCTTCCTTGAGAAATCCCATGAACAGAGGAGCCTGGCAGGCATGGGATTGCAAAGAGGCGCACACGACTGAGCAACTAAACAAAAACAAATGCGACCTTGTTAACGACCTCTTTCAGACCTGTCTCCAGATGCACTTGCCTTCTGATGTGCTGGGAGTCAAGACTCAACATGAGAGTTTGGGGAAAATGGTATCCAACTTCTAGCAGCCATGACTTAAGTAGTTTTGTCCTTATGTATTTGGGGGAGCTTCTTAATTATCACTGTTTAATTAGGACGTAAAGTGGTAATTTGATACGCCTAATTCACTTAAAACAGTTTGCTTTTAACATGCTAAAATTAAACTTTTCCTTTGTAAGTTCTGGTTTTGGTTAGATGAATAATTTATTGCCTAACATGTTATTCTTCTAGAAGACTTATCTTTCTGTAAGCTACTAAAGCTGGATATTTAACAAGTAACTTTAATTAAAACACATAATTGAGAAATCTTGAAGATTACTCTGTACATTTGGGAATGCATGGTATTGTGAAGTATCTCTTACAGAAGGTGAAGCATTTTTATTTAAAATGTTCCTTACAGAGGATGAAACATTTTCATTTGCAGCAGATTGAAGAGACTAGATTATGCTGCAGATTCATCACCTTCTTAGAATTTCTCAAGAGTCATACTGCGGCTCATGCCTGTGTTCGTGCCTGTTTTCACGCTGCAGGTTGACCTGTACGTCTGCCTCTTGTGTGGCAGTGGCAGCGACGAGGACCGGCTTCTCCTGTGCGATGGGTGTGACGACAGCTACCACACCTTCTGCCTGATCCCGCCGCTCCATGACGTTCCCAAGGGGGACTGGAGGTGTCCGAAGTGTTTGGCTCAGGTCAGAAGTGATAGCAGAGGCGGCCATAAAGCGTTTCCTTCAAACGTGTTTTCTTTGCCTTTGGGTTTTAGATTCGGCAGTTGATAATAATGAGGCTCATGATAAAAACCGGGTGGGCCTGAACAGAAAGGAGGTCTTGGAAGTGACTGCACAGCTATGCAGTCAGCTGAGAGGCAAAAAATGGTTTAATAACTATGCTTTTAAAACTTCTCATTTAAAAAAAGCATTGTATGCTCTTTGCAAAAATTCTTAGGAACTGAACAACCTAAAACATACATGATTTCACAATAGATAAGCACTGTTAATATTTTCCAGACCAGTGGAATTACACTGCACAAGTAATTTAAATAAAACATTTAATTATGATTTCTCATATATACATATATGTGAACTATTTATAAGTAGATATGAATATACATAAATGTTTTTCCTTTTTCTTTGGTTTTTGACAGGAATGCAGTAAGCCGCAAGAAGCATTCGGCTTTGAGCAGGCGGCCAGGGACTATACTCTCCGTACTTTCGGTGAAATGGCAGATGCATTCAAATCTGATTACTTCAACATGCCAGTCCATGTATGTACATACATGCTGCTCTGATTTAGGATTTTAATAACTTTGAGGGAAGGTGTATTTGAGGATATTTGAGTTGGTTCTTAACTCTGGTAGTCAATTCATGCACAATAAAACCTTTAATTTATTGGAGAAGGCAGTGGCACCCCACTCCAGTACTCTTGCCTGGAAAATCCCATGGATGGAGGAGCCTGGTGGGCTGCAGTCCATGGGATCACTGAGAGTCAGACACAACTGAGTGACTTCACTTTCCCTTTTCACTTTCATGCATTGGAGAAGGAAATGGTGACCCACTCCAGTGTTCTTGCCTGGAGAATCCCAGGGACGGGGGAGCCTGGTGGGCTGCCGTCTATGGGGTCGCACAGAGTGGGAAACGACTGAAGCGACTTAGCAGCCGTATTAAAATTCCACAATACTTTTAAAATACACTCTTAAGATTTCATTTGATTTCTCTAAAGATAGGCTTTTTGAGACAAATCATGCAGCAGCAGTAACAGAATACTGATGAAAGGAAAACAGCGGCAGTCCTTTCAGTTCAACAAACACAGTGTGAAGAAAACACCCCGTTTACTGACTGACCCCTGCGTGCCAGTCAGTGTGCTGTGCCCTGGGGCCTGCCCACTTCTTCTGACATTGTCATAAAGTAGCACTGTGAGCTTTACAATTCTAAATTCTCCTTTATTCACTTAGAAGCATAAGCATGCTTCATTCAGTATTTATTATTCCAGCAAATGAGTACGCCAAGATGAAAGGGTTCCTACTATAATTCTGGAGAATTAAGCCGTGTTGTTTTTTTCTCTCACTAGTATAAAGTGGTATAGCAAACATTGTATGCATCTCTTTAGTTGGATTATTTTCTTAATATTTATCCATTTTCTCCCCATCTGATACATCTAGCTGTATCATTTATGGGATCCCAGCAATGTATGCGTGAACCTGCTTCTCCTAACATCACTAATGTTAACTGTTACTTAAACTAGCCCCTTGTTTAACAGGCTTATAAATAAATTCAGGTTATATTCCCTTAAGTTTTCAGTTCTTTTGATCCCTCCTGTATTACATATCATTTCTCCATATGTTTGCTAAGACAGTTCTGGTGCCTCTTGTGTCCGTGGTTGGCTTTTTGTTTCACTGAAATGATGACTTTGAGAGACTGCCTCTGACCTCATATCAGATGAACAGCAGACCCTAAGCATTCTTTTACATTCAAGCTTGCAGCTGCAGAATCACGGCAGCCTGTCTTTAGCTTGTGGCTGCCCGCATTACTCTCTGCCAGGTCAGGTGCAGAGAGTGAGACCATGGATTCAGGTGATGCGATCAGACGCATCTCTAAAGATAAAGGGTCACTCAGACACAGCCGACCGACCGCTGTCACCAACAGTAGTCAGCCAGGTTGTGTTCGGATTTCTCAAAACAGAAAAACGCCTCTAATTCTTAAATCTCAGCATTTTGCTTTCCTTGACTCCTTTTACAGTAGTGGCCAGGTTGTTGATAGAGGAGCATGAGTTCTTAGTTCATACTCTCTGGTTATAAAAGTGTTTTTAAGAAGATATTGTTCACATCTGAGCTGCACAGGGGCCCGTTGTGGCACATTTGGGACATTGGCATGTGTGCCAAGTCGTGTCCAACTCTTGCAACCCCGTGGACTGTAGCCCACCCAGGCTCCTCTGTCCATGGGATTCTCCAGGCAAGAGTACTAGAGTGGGTTGCCGTTTCCTCTTCCAGGGGATGTTCCCGACCAAGGGATCGAACCTGTGTCTGTTGGGTCTGCAGGCACATTCTTCACCATTGCCCCACCTGGGGGCCCTTGGGGTGTTAGGGGCTGTCTTTCCTTGGTCTGCTACTCTGTGACACTTAGGGTGCTCACGGCCATGAGCGGCTGCGGAAAGCCGCTCTCTTCTGTTCCTCACTGTTTTGTTTATAGATGGTTCCCACGGAACTGGTAGAGAAGGAATTTTGGCGACTAGTGAGCACTATTGAAGAGGATGTCACCGTGGAATATGGAGCCGATATTGCCTCGAAGGAGTTCGGCAGTGGCTTCCCTGTCCGAGATGGGAAAGTCAAGCTCTCACCTGAGGAGGAGGTAAGCCGAGCTGTGAGTGCTGAGACTTGGAGGAGGAGGCAGATGCCCTTAAAGCTGGTTGGTTTCAATTAATGAAGAAAGAACCCACAGAAAAATAAGAATCCTAGATGATACGGGAGAATCAGTTACCTCCCTTTGCCTTCAGATTCTATAATTTTGGTTTCTCCTTCTGAAGAAAACCTGAGGCATTGGGATCGGACGTGTGTGTATGTGTGTGTGTGCCCACTTACATAAGGCACAAAGCTGGGCAGAAGTAATGTATGGGCATCCAGGAAGTAAGCACAGTGGCCGCTCCTCTCTTCCCCCCCAAATAGCCCCGCCACCCCCATTCTCTTAATTTTGAAGACTATTTACAGCCAGCTTTTTGAAACCAGCAGAGTTCCAAACTGTTGGCCTGTCAGAGCTAACCCTTATGCTTCTTTGACCTCCTATTTTCAGGAGTATCTCGATAGTGGCTGGAATCTGAACAACATGCCAGTGATGGAGCAGTCTGTCCTTGCCCACATCACGGCCGACATATGCGGCATGAAGCTCCCCTGGCTGTACGTGGGGATGTGCTTCTCTTCCTTCTGTTGGCACATTGAAGACCACTGGAGCTATTCGATTAACTACCTGCACTGGTGAGGAGGCCAAAGAACCTGTGGAGAGCATGCCAGCTGGGTTGGAATACTTACCCACTTCTTAACTGTGACACACCCTTTAACTGTGTCTGAAGAGTAATGAGTTTTTTATTCCTTAAGATTTTTGTTAACTACTGTTGGAACAAGCAGCCTGATGTTGAGACAAAAACTCTTAAGAATCTATAGGAAGTCCATGAAGCCCTGAATTTGCACATGAGTTTTTGGTGGGAAGATAGGCAGCTTTTCTCTGTCAGAGAACTCTTTACTCACAAGAAGTCTAGAGAGCACTGTTCCCATTGGGTGGCAGTGGCAGCCTAGGCAGCCCCCTTGGGTGAGGGACAAGGGTCAGGGCCTGTGGTTGCTCTAGGTTCTTGGAGCCGCCCGCTTCTGAGGGCTGGCCGAGGACTGACTTCTGTGCATGGTGGAGTGGGCCACCTCCTTGCGTGCCTGTGGGGGGAGGCAGGGGATGGGATATAACTCCTCACACAAGGACTTTGAGGATGTCCCACGAGAGAAGGAGTTGGCATATATGGGCAGAGCATCAGTCCTGCTCCCCAAGCAGTCACTTCCAGCTGTGAAGTGGCAGTATTTACCATACCTCATAGTTGTTGTTACAGATTAATTGGTTGACAGTTTACTGTGCTTTGAAGAACAAGAGCCCTTTAGAAGTGCTGATTGCCTCCCTGGAGTTTGGTTTAACTCCTCTAACAGCGCAGACAAGGGAAGGGAAGACCTGGAATGTTGCTGTCTCTTGCTAGCTGCTATAGGCAGTTGTGGTCATCATCTACCGTCTGGCTCACATGATACCTTATATTCTCAGGAGTGCTCGATCCCTATGTTTTCTGAAGGGTCAGGTAACATGGGAGGAAAGAGGGGGGCCTCAGGTGGAATTCCCATGTTTAGACTTCATACTTGAAGAGGCAAAGTGCATCACTGTGTTCAGATCATATTTCTGGAGATACTTGGTGATATTTCTTCAGTGTGAACATTGCCTTAGAAAGCAAGATCTTAAAAATAGAAACTAGTGAACCATTTTGTTTGCACTAATATTTGCTGGTTGATTGTGTAAGAAGCTGCTGAAGTAGCCTGTGTTTTTTGAGATTGCTCTGCTTCTGCTGCTTTAGGGGTGAGCCAAAGACCTGGTATGGCGTTCCCGGGTACGCCGCCGAGCAGCTGGAGACCGTGATGAAGAAGCTGGCCCCAGAGCTCTTCATCTCCCAGCCCGACCTTCTCCACCAGCTTGTCACCATCATGAACCCCAACACCCTGATGACTCACGAAGTGCCTGTATGTTTGGGTCGATCCTCCTGCCACCCAGACTTAATTCCCCACTTCTCTTTCTCCCTATTGCCCGAGACTTTATGCAGCTGATTTGGTTGTGTAGAAATAACTGTGTGGTGTAATTTCATACAATACTGCATTAAGCCAGTGGGACTGGATCCTTAAAACACTGTGAAAAAAGGTGGTTTGCTACAGCTGATAACTTGCAGAGCACCCTCATTTTGCCATAGGAAGTGCGAGGCTGTCTCCTCCCTTCCTCTCCAGTGTTCAGTTCATAGTATATTCCTAGGCTGTGCACCGTCACTGTTCCTGCTTTCTAGACTGTCACTTAGTTTGTAACTTCAGCTCTTCAAAGCAGCAAAACAAAAACCTTAGAAAATGAGTCTTGTTAGTATAAATTAGTTAGTGTGTTACTAACCACTTCAGTATTCTCGGGCTTCCCTTGTGGCTCAGCTGGTAAAGAATCTGCCTGCAATGGGGGAGACCTGGGTTCGATCCCTGGGTTGGGAGGATCCCCTGAAGAAGGGAAAGGCTACCCACTCCAGTGTTCTGGCCTGGAGAATTCCATGGACTGTCCATGGGGTCACAGAGTCAGACATGACTGAGCGACTTTCACTTTCTCTGTGGAAATGGCTAGGTTCTGTTATAAATTAGATCTAAACTTGTGTGTGTGAATCCTTCATACACCATTTCTACTTTAGAAAATAGTTTATCAAATACACATGACCTTGATTTTGAATGGTGAACTGAAATGGTGACTTCCTGGTGGATCTTAAAACTCTCCCCACCACTCCTAATTAAGCTTATTTTAAGAGAAAATTTAAAAAACAACAACAAAAAAAAAGAAAAAGAAAATTTATTTCAAGGTCTTGAGCTTGGATTTCAGGGCTCCCACTCTAGACTGAAAGGTGCTGTATGCCTTTTCCTGTGAGGTTTCTGTACAAAATGACACTTTTGTTTACTGACTTCCTTTCAGTGGAAACTTGGGAGACATTTTGGGAGGCCAGATTGAAATGTATAAAGTTGGAGAGTCTGTCTGAGTTAGCTCAAGCCAGTGTAAATGATACATTTACAGTGTTAAGTCAAATTCTTGATCTCATGATCTCCGTTTTATGCTTTTGGGTTCACAAGCTAGTAAGTGGGGCAGATGGAGAGGACTTTTCTTTGAAGGATCATCAAATATTCATGGGCCAAAGCTTAGAAAATAAGGACCACTAGCCATCAAAACACCAGCGTCACCTCATTGTTGGCATTTTCCATATTGATCTCCCCACCCCACATTGATGGACCTTTCTGATTTGTTTTGCAAAAAAAAAATAAAAGCAAAAGTTAGTCCACTCAGTCGTGTCTAGCTCTCTGTGACCCCATGGACTATAGCCCATCAGGCTTCTCTGTCCGTGGAATTCTCCAGGCAAGAATACTGGAGTGGGTTGCTGTTTCCTTCTCCAGAGTATCTTCCCAACCCAGGGATTGAACCCAGGTCTCCTGCATTGCAGTCTGACTCTTTACTGTGAAGGAATTTTAAGCACTGGGGTGAGCTGGTAGCTGGCTTTAAAAGAGACCTCCAGCCCAGTTCTTTAATAGTTGAGTAAACCATATGGGGCTAGACTCTGGATCCAGAGAGGCAGATGAATGAAATTGTGCATTTTAGGAACCCACAATTAAGAGAAAAGACAGATAATGTTTACACAGACAATGGAAGGGTGGTGTGGTTTGGAAAGGGCTCATGAGGGTGTTTAGGCCTGGGTGTGGGGCTCTGAAGAAGTGTAGTGTACGTATGTGGCACAGAGTTGGGGAGGGAGGAGGCAGTTCTGGTGACAGGATTGTGTGGTGATGAGTGGTCTTCACACTTTGCCTGTTGGAGCCCTAAGAGCATGTTGCAGCACAGGGCTGGGCCTCAGCCAGAAACTGCTTGTCCTCATGGCCTGCCTGGCTGTCGCTCGAGAACTTTCATTTCCAAACAAGTTCTTGGTTGATGTTGCTGCTGTTGGTCTGGGAAGTACATTTTGGAGAACCACTGGTGGAGGTGTAGGTATGCAGGTGCAGTCATGTCCATCCCTGCAACCCCGTGGACTGTAGCCCACCAGGCTCCTCTGTCTGTGGGATTTCCCAGGCAGGAATACTGGAGTGTGTTGCCATTTCCTACTCCAGGGGATCTTCCCAACCCAGGGATTGAACACATCTCTCTCCTGTGTCTCCTGCATTGGCAGGCAGATTTTTTTTTTTTTTTACCACTGTGCCACCTGGGAAGCCCCTGGTGTTGTTATATAATAATTGGTTCAGCATGAGAATTTTGTACCTAGAACAGTTTGGGTGTTTTTTTGGGTGAGAACAGTTGGAAAAGAGGAATTGGTGGGGGTTAAGTTTGAGGCCCAAATCAGGAAGAGTTCTGTATGGAACAAGATCCTTGAAATAGAGTGGAATTTCTTTAATGGGTGGTAGGAGATCCTCTTTCGGTATGGTACTCTATGGAAGGGTGTGTCCCGATCCTGGATATAGCCAGATTGTTGTGGTGTAAGCTGTTTTCTCTTGAGATACTTACACACCTGGAAGTCTAAGTAACCACTCCATCTTGTGGCAGAAACGAGTATCTCTAGGTAATACCCACCATACTTGTTTGCCTGCCCTTTCCGGAAAATCATCTGATACTCTGTGCCCAGAGTGTCTTTCAGGAGAGATGTCACTGAAAATCTCCAATTTTTGTCTCCTTAGGTTTACCGAACTAATCAGTGTGCTGGGGAGTTTGTGATCACCTTTCCAAGAGCCTACCACAGCGGTTTCAATCAAGGTTTCAATTTTGCTGAGGCCGTTAACTTCTGCACTGTTGATTGGGTGTGTGATTATGACCTAGTGAGCCTTTTGACATGTATTGTTTTTCCTACAGAAGTGAGTTATACTTTCTAGTTGCTTAAACCAGTTGCTGCTGAGATGGCAGGTCCGCCAGTTGTGTACCTTCCAGCAGGAGAAGGCACTAGCCCGCAGTGTGAACCCAGGGCCTGGTGAAGAGTCTGAGTTCTGTTTTGCTTGAAGCTCATATCTCATTGCAAACTAACAACAAACATTTCCAGTCTGAAGACTGTACACTGACTTTAATTATCCAAACACAGTAAACTTGATTTTAGATGGTTGTAAATTGAATTTTTTTATATTAGTATTAATACTTTTCATTTACTTAAAAAGAGCTGTCTAGTTTTAAGTGGGTGTGGTGTTAAAGCTAATAAATTGTAACCTTGTTTCAGTGTTTTTTAATAAAAACAGTACTACTTCCTTCACCTCTAATTATTTTCTGTACAGTAATAGTTTTTAGAGCATTTTTGTTCTCTGAAGTAGGTTAACCACACCAGTTTCACACAGTTGCTTCAGGAAATGTGAAGATTCATATTTCTGATTAAATTCTACATTGTTGTAGACAGTAATGCCTCAGTAATACTTGGGGTTTTTAAACCCTGTTATAATTAAGGTCCCTAATAGCCAGATCTTTGAGGTGCAAAGGTTTTAAAAGGTCCGAGGCTTCTTTGAGTCTAATTGTAGGGTTTATGTATGATACAGGTGATAACCCGAGATGTGATATTTGTTTGGTAATAAAGGTCAGGGGTCTTTGGAAACAGGAAGGTGTCTCCTTCCGCTCGTCACGTGTCTTCCCCTCTTTTGGCGCAGCTGCCCTTAGGCCGACAGTGCGTGGAGCATTACCGTCTGCTCCATCGCTACTGCGTGTTCTCCCATGACGAGATGATCTGTAAGATGGCTTCCAAGGCGGATGTCCTAGACGTTGTAGTGGCCTCAACTGTTCAGAAGGATATGGCCATCATGATTGAGGACGAGAAGGCGCTCAGGGAAACTGTTCGCAAATTGGTAAGGTTTCTGGAACTCCCATCTGAATGTCACTGGGTGTTACTTAGTAAAGTCCTTACACACAGGACCGTTCTAAGAGATACATGACAATGCTTCATCATGCTTCTAGTTTCCATTTCTCTGGTGGCTGCCGACAGCGGGCACTTGGTCGCGCCCGCGGCCCGTGTGTGCGTCTCTGGCGCAGCGTCTGCTCCCTGTGTCTGGCTGTGCCCCTTGTCACGGGTCTGTTGTGAGGCTCCTCTCTATTTTGATCATAAGTGCTCTGCAAACACTTTCTTGCAGTTAGTAGTTTGTCTTTCCATTTGCTTAGCGCTGTCTTTCAAAGAACAGAAGTTTTTCATTTTGATGAAATTCAGTTTGTCATGTTTTTGTTGTTGTTTATTTGATTTTAATAAATCTTTTTCGGTGTGTCCTTCCTAAGAAATCTTCGCCTAACCTAAGTCACAAGCGTTTCCTAATGTGTAGACATCTAGAATTGCTAGTTTTAGGTTTTACATTTAAGTCTTTAATCCTCTTAAGTAATTTTTGTTTATGACAAGTTGTGGTTGAGATCATTGTTTTTGCATATGACTGTCTAATTGTTCTAGCACCATTTCTTGAAGATCCTCCGTTTTCCACTGACTTGTCCTGGCACCTTTGTTGAAAACTGACACGTGTGGGGCTACTTCTGTACAATGTTCTAGTCTGTCACCTATGCATTTATCCTCTTGCTGCCTTAAGGTCTGGATTACTATAACTTTCTAATAACTCTTGAAGTAATTTGAATCTTCCGACTTTGCTCCTTTTAAAAATTTTTTGCCTGTTTCAGTTCCTTTGCTTTTTCATATAAAGTGTAGAGAATCAGCCTGCTGATTCTACCAAAATGGCTGTTGGCATTTAGATTGGAACTGCATTAAATTCACGGATAGTTTGGGGGAGAATTGATCTTTTAACAATATGAGTCTTCTAATCCATGGACATAGCATACCCCCTCATTTGTTTAGGTCGTCTTTTTTCCTGGCTGTGCTAGAGAGGCTGGGCGTTCGGGATCGTATTTGCCTGACCAGGAATCCTCCCTGTGCCCCTTGCAGTGAAAGTGGGGAGTCTCATCCACTGGACCACCAGGGAAGGTCCCTATTGAGGTCTTGGTTTCTCTCATTCCATGTTTCGTGATAATACTTGAGAGTGTTTTCCAGTTTTTTATTGCTGGCATTTTAAAATACAGTTGACTTTCAAATACTCTATCCTGACTGCTTCCCAAACTCAGTAGTTCTTATAGCTTTTTTGTAGATTCTTTGGAGACAGTCATATCCACAGATAGTCATATTGCTTTATTTTTTAATGTGCCTCTTTAGCATGTGGGCTCCCTGGAGCCCACTGTGAATCAACAACCGCTTGCTCGCCTTCCCCTGATATTGTACGGTTCTGAAAACAGTGCCTGGAGGGCTTAAGTGTCTTATCAAGGTCTTCCATCAATAGTGGTAGCTTGTTTTTGCAACTTGGAGAACTCATAATTTTTTTTCCAGATGTGGAAATTTGCAAATTAAAATTGAGTGGACTAATATGATTTATTCTCAACCAAAATTCATAGGTTGATCCTTAATCTTACTTTAAACAAAAATCTTAAGACATCTCTATAACAAAGTCCTTTTTAAGAATTGGTTTCAGGTTAGAACCAAAATTTATTTTATTAGGTTTTTCCTAACTTTTCTGATGAGCAGGATATGAAATGGTCCAGAGGTTGAAATACAGAATGAAAGAGTAAAACAAAGGAGCCGGCTGGTTTATAAACACGAGTTGGTCAGACTTTGCATTCTCAGGCTTCGGTTGGACACAGTTCCAGATAAGGAGAAGAAGTGGTACAAGTTCAGTTTTTCCAGAGCAAAGATACATCCTGGCAGGGCTTGTCGTCAGGAGCCACGCATTACAGTGGAGACGTCCTGGCTCGGGACCTCGTTCCTCGACACTTAGTTATGCGATGCTGGGTCTCGCCTCCAGTCTCTGTGTCACAGATTGTCGAACCTTTCCCAAGAGCCGAATACACCACTCATTGGCTTCCCATCCACAGTTCCTGCATGATAGTCTTCTCTGCTTGCCCCATCTTCTTTCCTTTTATTTATATTTGTTATTTTTATGGATTTTCTGAAGCCCTATATAGCATTTCCTCTGCAGTAGAATGTATTTACATTTCTTTGCTCTTATATATACCCAAAACATGGGCAAGGCCAACTTTGAATAGAAGCAGCAGCTAATCTAAGTAGTTTTATAAGCCTGTGAATAGCTGTTCTCATATTCAGATCAATATAGCCAAACATACCTACCTTGTCCAAAAGAGATTGTTCCAGACGCGTGAAATAGGTTAACTTGCCCACATTTACTGGGTCCACACATTTTTAATCATGCACTCTCTGTTTTGGTAAGGTTCTCTCTCTCTCGTATTTGTAAAGCTCAACTATTGCATGTTTTTCTTGGGAGCTACTGGGTGGTATTATCCTTTGGCGATCTCTAAAGTACACTTTATTCTAGGGAGTAATTGATTCAGAAAGAATGGATTTTGAACTGTTGCCGGATGATGAGCGTCAGTGTGTGAAATGCAAAACCACGTGCTTCATGTCTGCCCTCTCCTGCTGCTGCAAACCTGGCCTGCTTGTTTGCCTGCATCACGTACAGGAGTTATGTTCCTGTCCTCCTTATAAATACAAACTGAGGTGAGTAGGAAGAATGATTTTTCTCCCTGTGGAAAGCACTGACTGTTTAATTTAGGCTTTGTGACGTTGGCATCTGATTCCTTCACGCCCACGTATCTCAAAGCCAACCTGCTCTTCTGTTTGCAGGTACAGATACACTCTGGATGACCTCTACCCCATGATGAATGCACTGAAGCTTCGAGCAGAGTCTTACAACGAGTGGGCCTTGAACGTGAATGAAGCTTTGGAGGCTAAGATTAATAAGAAGAAAAGTATGTGATATATAGAAAGTGTGATTTGGTGATTGACAAATTGGGACTGATTGTAATACAGTCAGCAAACAGTTATCGGCAAACATTACTTGAAGCAGCCTGATTTAGCTCGTCTGTCCAGCACAGCTTAGAGCTTTAGTACAGGTTTTAAAGCCAAGAGTGAATGAGGCGGATTTCCATACATCGAAGTGAAGTCTTAATATAGGAGTTCTGAAAGATTGTATTTTTAACAAAGACAGTATTATTACAAAACATAATACCTCTTACATGTCTCTGTCTCAGAAACAAAAGTATTTCACATTTTATGTGGAACCTTAGAAAAGGTTTCTGTTTGTTTTGCCTTTTTTTTTTTAACTAACATTCATGACGCAAACAGTATATTCTTAAGAGTCAATGAAGTGTTTGTTATTACTTTTTAGCTCTAGTCAAAGTCTCTGTCCTCGGTATTACCTTTGAAAGTCACTGCTTCCCTTCGCATCTCTTCTCTCAGTGGTTCCATTTGCTTTCCTTTCTGTAGCTCAGCAGAGTCTCTGCCCTCTCCTGTTCCAGGGCGCGTGCAAGTTCAGTCTGTAAGCCGCTGGTTCCCTGCCAGCTGCAGTTAGATAGATGCAGAAGTGTGGCTCCAGCCACAGGAGGATCTTCATGTGCTCTGTCCTGACAAGTCAGGTGTTCTTTGTTTCATAAACTTGTCTATGTTAAAGGGCAGCTCCAGGCACTTTATAAAGCCCTCCACTCTCAGGGCACCCCCCCAGCCCCGGGTCAAAAAAAAAAATCAACAAATGTATTAGAGGGAGAGCATTGCAAATATCCATAGATAAGAGCTGATAAAATCAAACCTCCCCTTCTGTATTTCATACCAGAACTTCATATATATTGATCACAGAAAAGGTGATTTTTTCTTTATTTCTAGGCCTTGTCAGCTTTAAGGCTTTGATTGAAGAATCTGAGATGAAGAAATTTCCAGACAATGATCTTCTACGTCACCTCCGCTTAGTCACACAGGACGCAGAGAAATGCGCCTCTGTTGCCCAGCAGCTGCTTAATGGCAAGAGGCAGACGAGGTAGGCTCTGTGCACACCCGGTTTGGGTGTGGATTCCTGGGGAGTCTGCTGCGGCTGGAGTCTGGGGTGCTGGTACATCTGTCCTCATGCAGCCTTCTTGGGCCTTTGTCTCTCTAGATACCGGTCTGGTGGAGGGAAATCCCACAATCAGCTGACCGTGAATGAGCTCCGGCAGTTTGTGACCCAGCTGCACGCCCTCCCCTGTGTCCTCAGTCAGACACCACTGCTGAAGGTGCCCGGATGGGGGCTGCCCCTCTCCTATATGTGGTCATCCTGTATTTTGTAAATAAGCTCAGTTGACATGATGAAGTCCTGTTCTTGAGTGGTTAATTTGTACATCTATTTGCAAATGTGTTTAATAGCAGCTTGAGTGGTACATGTTTATAAAGAGATTGTAACAGGCCTGCAGTGGAGAGACGGTTGGAAACTTTTACCGTGAAAGTGACCACCAGCCACTCATCACAGCTGCCATGAGTCTGTCTTGGAGCGGCTTGTAGCTGTCAGTTGGCTTATGCATTGCCATGTTTATGTGTGTTGTTGTTAGACTCCAGTGAGATGGCAGAGGGTCATGTTGAATATGCATTAAGGATTCTAAGTTTGCAAGAAGCCAATTGCTGAAATTAGTGTTTTGATGCAACAACCTGTGTTTTTTTAGGATCTCTTGAATCGTGTAGAAGATTTCCAACAGCATAGCCAGAAACTGCTCTCTGAGGAGATGCCCAGCGCTGCTGAGCTGCAGGACTTGCTGGATGTCAGCTTTGAATTTGATGTTGAGCTCCCCCAGCTTGCTGAGATGCGAGTCCGGCTGGAGCAGGCCCATTGGCTGGAGGAGGTGCAGCAGGCTTGCCTGGACCCGAGCTCCCTCACCCTAGATGATATGAGACGTCTCATAGACCTGGGGGTGGGCCTGGCCCCGTATTCAGCCGTGGAGAAGGCTATGGCGCGGCTGCAGGAACTGCTCACAGTATCAGAGCACTGGGATGACAAAGCCAAGAGTCTCCTCAAGGCCAGGTAACTGAGTGCGGCCACGCCTCCCCTGGGGACAGCTTGTGCTGGGTCCATGCTGGGCAGGACCAGGCATTAGGGTGTGATCCAGGCACAGCAGCTGAGCTGGGCATGTGAAAGTTTAGCTGAGATGTTTGGAACTGCTTTGGAACTCGGGCAAAAGAAGATTTTTTTTTTTTTCTTGATTTACTGATTGTGATATGAATGGTTCAAATGGACATTCATTTTCTAGAAGTGGTTTAATGAAATTTCCCTGGATCTCAATGGGATCATCTTTGAGGAAAGAAAACATTTACAAATAAGTGAAACTGTTTAAACCCACAGTTAATGAAAGAGATCCCAAGGAGTCTTAAAGAGAAACATTTGAGCACCGCAGTGTGCAGTGTCTTTAAAATGCTGACAGTACTGTGATTCCCAGCATCAGTGCTGTTGCCTCGTGACCTTGTCTGCACTTGAGGACGTGTTGGACTCGGGCTGACCATCTGAGGGGAGAAGATGGTTCCTCCTCATCTTGCTTTCTGTCTAACAGACCTTTACTGTTGCAGCTGACAGCATAAAGTACAAGGGCCAACTATTTTCTGGATGTTATTGTTTAATCCTGAAATAGTGGTCATTGAGCAGAGGACACAAAAGTTTTGGGTTCTGTGCTTTGGTGTGGTGATATCCTGGAGATTCTTACTTATCTTAGTGGAGCTGTATGAGTCTTGATAGTGTTTCTAGTTTAACATGGAATAAATTATCCCTAAGCTACCTTTTGCAAACAGAAGTTTATGGTTATTCCATTGTCAAATCAGAACTAAGTAGAACTGAGTTATTTGCCTTAGTCTTATGTAGATAATTTGATGTCTTATAGTTACTTGCCATTTCAAAAAGTTTATTTGCAATTGTGTATTTCCTTTGAAGTGGTTTTTCTAACTTCTCTGATAAGTAAGCCATGAGAAGTGCGAGCGGTCACGCGGAGGCTGAGTACAGTCTTTGTGCTCTCTAGGCCTCGGCATTCACTGAACAGCCTCGCCGCCGTGGTGAAGGAGATTGAGGAGATCCCCGCACACCTGCCCAACGGCGTGGCGCTGAAAGACTCTGTGCAGAGAGCCAGAGACTGGCTTCAGGAAGTGGAGGCCCTGCAGGTAGGTTTCCGGAGTCCCACGTATGTCCGCGCCTCTGGAGAGCAGGGATGGAATGCTGGTGGAGGGGCATGCGCTGGGTCTCGTGGCGCGTGGCCTATGATTGGGTTGGCCACGTGACTGATTGTCTTCTACCCCGTGTAGATGCCCTTGCCCACCCCACCTGTTGTCCTCACCAGTTGGCTTAATATGTAAGGCTTAGATAATTTCACTAACCTTTTCTGGGAGCTTTGGAGCCTCCCATAACAACAGTCTTAAGTACTTGGTTGGTGTTGAAGAGAAAGGGCTTAAAATGAAATACAGTTGCTAATCTTTGACCAGTATGTCTGTCTCTTGCTGGCTTACCAATTACTTGGAGTCTAGATAATGAAGAGTAGGCGATTGAGTGAGTAGTGATATGTGATTCCATGGCCAAACTGGGCAGTGAGGTCCAGGACTTTACCGTACAAGTAGTGACTTAAAAGTGCTTATCTGTCCCTGCAGAGGAAGTGAGGCTTAGCATATTCTGGAGTAACTGTCCAGAGAATCAGCACAAGTATCTGTGACTCTGTGCTAGATGGTGTACTTACTGAGCCTTTACCTATAAGTTAAAATAGGAAATTAAATTCGTGTCTAGCATTATTAAGGTATAGACAGAATATACCTTAGTAATGTACATTAGTCTGGTGTGCTGCATCCATGGGGTCACAGAGGCAGACAGGACTGAGGGACTGAACAACAGAGACGAGACACACTCTCTGTGTTTCTGTTTTCAGTTGGGCGACTTCATGTGAAAAGGGGTTGCTGGGGGTGTTTTCCTTTTTCTCTCATCATCATAAAACAGCAGGTCTTATGGTCCTATTGAGAAAAAAAGATCTTTGAATTACTTAATGGGCTAGGTTTTTTAAATTTTTAATTTATATTGTTCTTGAGTCTCAAGTTCTGTTTTGTTGAAGCTATCAGACTCTAGGAACAAAATATCATCTGGTTTTCGGAATATCTGCATAATTTAAGTTGTGGTAATAGACCAGTTGTTAATGAGAAATGCCAAATAGGACAGCTTAGCCAGGTGTTTTCAATGAAACATCTGGACATCTATTCTGAGTAATAGGGAAGAGAAGATACATGGTTTGATAAACATTACATAAGGAGTGACTCCAGCCAGAGAAAAAAGCATGGAAAGTGTTTGCTGTGTACATAAATTTCCCCAGTGAGATTTCTGATGCATGTTCTTATCTGTCATTGTTGGAACCATCGTGATTGTAGTCTTGGTCCTTGCTTTCACTCATGGTTGCTAGCAGCCAGAAAGTGAGGGTGGTGGCAGTAGTCAGGAGAGGTGAGGTATGAAATCAGAGGAAAGGACATGTTTCTAGGTGGGTTTGGTTCCCTTCACATGTTTTAATGTATGTGCTACTTAGTACTGTGTCTGCAACAAAGTCTGTCGATAAGGACAAAAAGCAAGTTTTGCTCCATTCCTGAAATAATAGCTTGGCCTTGAATCATGTATGTAAGGACTAGCAGAGAAATGTGACCGACAGGGCGACCCCTTGTGTTCTGTGGATCGCTTGTTTTAGAATGCTACCTAGCTATCTGTCTTACACACAGGGAGCGCTCTGTGTGCTTCAGAGTGTGGTCCCAGTACAGCTCCAGCAGCACCTGGGAAGTTTAGGAATACAAATTCACATGGACCCTTCCCTAATGAACTGAATCAGAAAGCTGGGGGTAGGGCCCAGGAAGTTTTTAAAACAAGCTTCCCAGATGGTTCTTAATAATAAAATTTGGGAGCCAGTGTTCTTTCTCAACTCATTTTAGTTTTCCTGAACAATCTCTTAATTCATTGTTGGTGAATGGAGTGAAAGACTGTTTTGCTGCTTTTCGTTCTCTAAGTCAGTATGGAAGTCCTTTGAGTTATTACAGGTTTACATTTCTGTTGAATTTTTTTTCAAAACAACCAAAATGACAGATGAACTGAGAAAGGGTATAAGCAGTCTGAACAAAGGGATGGCAGCGTATGCCAAGTCCACAGTCGTGTCTGTGGCTCCAGCACGAACCAGGCTCTTACTTGGGGACTGAGTGGGATTCCCCCAGGGGCCTTACCATCACCACCACCAGCTAGCTGGCAGGTTTGGTTGGCATCACTCGTGAGTTTAGTATGTTGAGATCATGGGGGGTACTTTGCGCACTTCCACAAAAGTGTTCTTTTTCCTTTGACTTACTAGGCTGGAGGACGTGTGCCAGTGTTGGACGCACTGGTGGAGCTTGTCACTCGAGGCCGGTGTATCCCGGTGCATCTACCCTCGCTGCCGAGACTGGAGTCCCTAGTAGCTGAGGTTCACGTTTGGAAAGAATGTGCTGCTAATACATTCCTGATTAAGAACTCGTCCTATTCTCTCCTAGAGGTAAGTTTGCACTCAGCCCACTCACAGCCCCTTCCTTACAGAGGGGCAACACTGGCTGATCTATGCTCTAGGAGTTATCTTCTGAGGGGAGCCAGGGAGAGTCTTCTGAATTTCAGTGGAAACTTAGAGGAATCTTTGAATGTTTTCTGCATATGTTTGAGGATAGCATTCACTAAGGAAGAAATATTCCTCTCTGAAGTTCCTTGGTCTGTTAAAATTGAACATTTAACCTTGGCCATGGTTCACCACTTGGATTTGCCAAGCTTGATAAAAGATTTCCACCTCTCAACATAATTATAGTTAACAGTTGTAGTTTCCTTAAGCTGATGCTGGTCACATGTTATGACTGGAATCATTGCATTTTACTTTGCTTCTTTTTACTTACTGTTTGATTGGATCTGAATCAAAAGTCTGTCTTTTTGTGAGATTTCCTTCATCCTTGCTTCCTTCCTTTGTAGAGTAGGATTTCTGGAATCAGGGTTGCATGTTACGCAGAAAATATAAATAAATTCATGTCCTTCCCACTGCTTAGGCTTTTATATGGGAACTTTGTAATGCTCTGTGGTACACCAGATAAATCACAATGGTTGTGCTTTGCTCCACATCAGGTGCTGTGTCCTCGATGTGATATTGGCCTTTTGGGATTAAAGAGGAAGCAGAGAAAGTTAAAGGATCCCTTGCCAAGTGGCAAGAAGAAGAGTCTCCGTGTAGAGAGTCTGAGCGACCTGGAGAGAACGCTGATGGAGAGCAGAGAGACGGCCTCAGCTGTGCGTGCTGGCCTCCTCTTTTCTCAGGGGGTGGGCCGTTTCTAGCTCTTCCTTCTTTACTGGGTATATTGGGAAGGCAAGTAGGAGAATAACTTCCAGAGTACTCTGTTTTACCAAAGCAACTTTAGGAAAACTGTCATTTGTAAAAGTTTTGAATGGAAGGTGCCTGCGAGGCCTCCCAGACTCAGAAACACTTCCCAAGCCTGTAGTTTGGTCCAGGGCTAACAGGTGAGCTGCAGTGCCAGCTTAATGTTAAGTTTACAACAGGACATAGGCTGGGAAGGGTACTGAGTACTCCTGAGTCTGATCTGCTCTTAGCGTAAGCACTGTGGATCCAAAGAGAGTGTCATCTTCAAGAAGATGAAGCACTATTGAGCCAATGTTTGGTGAGCACAGTATCAGATCAAAAGAAGAGAGCTGCGGAATCTGGATGCTTTAGAAACTTGCCGAGTTGCTATAATTGACCTGTAGTATTAGTCTCAGTGATTCAGTATATGTGTATATTACCCAGTGACCCCTGTGTGAGTCTAGTTAATAGCCATCACCACACAGGTTTGTTTGTTTTTTTTTCTTGTGATGAGAACTTTTAACATCTACTCTCTTAGCAATTTTCAAAATTATAACATAGTATTAATGACTATCTCGGAGAAGGCAATGGCACCCGACTCCAGTACTCTTGCCTGGAAAATCCCATGGATGGAGGAGCCTGGTAGGCTGCAGTTCATGGGGTCGCTAAGAGTCAGACACAACTGAGCGACTTCACTTTCACTTTTTACTTTCATGCGTTGGAGAAGGAAATGGCAACCCACTCCAGTGTTCTTGCCTGGAGAATCCCAGGGACAGGGGAGCCTGGTGGGCTGCCGTCTATGGGGTTGCACAGAGTCGAACACGACTGAAGTGACTTAGCAGCAGCAGCAGCAGCAATGACTATCTGGAGTAGAAAATGGCAACGCACTGCAGTATTCTTGCCTGGAAAATTCCATGGATAGAGGAGCCTGGCCAGCTATAATCCATGGCATTGCAAAGAGCTGGACACAGCTGACATATTCCCCAGAGGAGAGAGCACAGTTTCTTTTTGTATTAATGACTATAGTTACCATGCTGTGTGTCACATCCCCAGGATTTGTTTTTACCCTTTGATCCCCTGCACCCATCTCCCGGACCAGTCACCTCTGGGAACTGCCCATCGGTTCTCTGTGTCTGTCAGTCCAGTTCACCCTCTCAGTCGTGTCCCACTCTTTGCAACCCCATGGACTGTAGCACACCAGGCTTCTGTGTCCATTACCAACTCCCAGAGTTTACTCAAACTCATGTCCATTGAGTTGTGTCCATCCAACCATCTCATCCTCTGTCGTCCCCTTCTCCTCCCGCCTCAGTCTTTCCCAGCATCAGGGTCTTTTCCAATGAGTCAGTTCTTCACATCAGGTGGCCAAAGTATTGGAGTTTCAGCTTTAGCACCAATCCTTTCAATGACTATTTAGGACTGATTTCCTTTAGAATTGACTGGTTGGATCTCTTTGCTGTCCAGGGGACTCTCAAGAGTCTTCTTCCACACCACAGTTCAGAAGCATCCATTTTTCCGTGCTCAGCTTTCTTTATAGTCCAACTCTCAGATCCATACATTACTACTGGAAAAACCATAGCTTTAACTAGATGGACCTTTGTCGGTAGAGTAATGTCTCTGCTTTTTAATACACTGTCTAGGTTGGTCATAGGTTTTCTTCCAAGAAGCAAGCGTCTTAATTTCATGGCTGCAGTTACCATCTGCAGTGATTTTGGAGCCAAAGAAAAAGTCTCTCACTGTTTGCATGGTTTCCTCATCTGTTTGCCATGAAGTGATGGGACCAGATGCCATGATCTTAGTTTTCTGAATGTTGAGCTTTAAGCCAACTTTTTCACTCTCCTCTTTCACTTTCACCAAGAGGCTCTTTAGTTCTTCTTCACTTTCTGCCATAGGGTGGTGTCATCTGCATATCTGAGCTTATTGATATTTCTCCTGGCAGTCTTGATTCCAGCTTGTGCTTCATCCAGCCCGGCATTTTGCATGATGTACTCTTCATATAAGTTAAATAAGCTAGGTGACCATATACAGCCTTGACGTATCCCTTTGCCAGTTTGGAACCAGTCTGTTGTTCCATGTCCAATTCTAACTGTTGCTTCTTGACCTGCATCCAGATTTCTCAGGAGGCAGGTAAGGTGGTCTGGTATTGCCAGGTCTAAGAATTTTCCACAGTTTGTTGTGATCCACACAGTCTTCTGTGGGGTGTTTTTTGGGTTTTTTTTTTTTTTTTTTTTTTTTAGATTTCACATGTAAGTGAGATCCAGAGAGGGCGCTGGCACCCCACTCCAGTACTCTTGCCTGGAAAATCCCATGGACGGGGGAGCCTGGTGGGCTGCAGTCCATGGGGTCGCGAGGAGTCTGACACGACTGAGCGACTTCCCTTTCACTTTTCACTTTCATGCGTTGGAGAAGGAAATGGCAACCCACTCCAGTGTTCTTGCCTGGAGAATCCCAGGGACGGAGGAGCCTGGTGGGCTGCCGTCTATGGGGTTGCACAGAGTCAGACACGACTGAAGTGACTTAGCAAGCAAGCAAGCGAGATCATATAGTCCTTGTCTTTCTCTGGCTTATTTCACTTGGTGTAATGCTTTGAGTTCATCCGTGTTGTTGCAAATGGCAGAATCCTTTTCTCTGTGGTTGGTAACATCCCATTGTGCACACACAGCCACGCCTCGTTCCATCCACCAGTGGGCGCACTGAGGTTGTGTCCGTGTCTTGGCTGTTGAGAATGCTGCTGCCTTGGACATGGGAGCACAGATGGTCTCTTCAAGTTAGTGCTTTTGTTTCCTGTAGATGTACACTCAGAGATGGAATTGCTGGTCCTGCGGTGGTTGTTTTTAGTTTTTTGAGGACCCTTCATATTGTTTTTCCACAGTGGCTGCAGCAATTCACATGCCCACTCCTGGTGTAGCAGGGGGTTCCCTTTCCTCCACATCCTCGCTGACACCTGTGATTTCTGGTCGTTTTGATGACAGTCATTTTAAAATAGGTGTGAGGCGATGTCTCAGTGTGGTTTTGATCTGCGTTTCCCTGATGGTCAGTGGTGGTGGGCGTCTTTCATGAATCTGTTGGCCATCTGTTCGTCGTCTTTGGAGAAATGTCTACTGGATCTTCTGCGCATTTTAATTAGATTTTTGTTTTTGGTAGGGATGATGGTATTTGTGCTGTTGTATTATATAAGTTCTTCACGGATTTGGGGTGTTAATCCCCTGGATCAGGTCACAAGTTGCCAATACTTCTCCCATTCTGTAAGCTGTCTTTTCATCTTGTTGATGATTTCTTTCCATGTGCAGAAGTTTTATAGGTTGATGAAGCCCCTCTTAGGATGGTTTTGAAGCACAAAGCCTTGACCTTCCCAGAGCAGGAACATACCTGCCACTGGACCTGAACTAAACGGACTCGTCCTTGGGCCAGGACGCCTTTCCAGTCTGACCCTTCATCACGGCCTGACTGCTCTTTTGATTGATGTGGGATTGCCCTGAAGTGTCTGTGTATTTTGACATGGACTGTCTTTGGCATATTCGTCCCTTCCTTCAGATTGTAGTCAGATGTGGCTGCCTGCTCATCATTCGGGTGCTTCCAAGATGCTGCTTCCACTATCCAGAAACAGTGGAGCATCAGTCTGGCCTTAGGACTCAGGTTCCTCATCTGGTGACTGGGGGTGAATCTGATCATTGGGAATGGTTTAGCTATGACACATTAACATTTTAAGGACTTGGAAATAGAGTTGGGAAAGAAATGGTTCTTGTAAGCCTTTAATTTTTGCTTCTGGTTGGGAATGCTAGTTTTAAAAATCTATGCTTCCTCGGTATTCTCTTCAGTGAAGTATCAGGACTTGGGTTGTCTGGCTGTTTGCTGTGAAAGGTCAATGTGTTATGTACCAAGGGGGTAGTGACTTACTCTTACATAGCTAGTGGTTTGAATTGGTCCCCCTTAAGGCAGTTCTACTTCATGGTGAGCGGTGAATAAATCTGTAAAGCCTGGACTGACTCACATAGAGGTCTCACATATGGACAGTTTGTACATATTGGTCAGGAACATGTTCAGTGTCGCTTCAACTTTTTACCCTGAAGGTAATTATGCTTGTGTTTTCAAGTTGGTTATACAGATTACCTGATCTCAGAAGTGAGATGTGGCTCTTGTTTTAATAGAGAAAAGAATATAGCAAGTATACGTGCCACTTCCTGCAGAAAGGCAGCTTGCTTTTGTCTGCCCAGCGGCCTCATAGTATGCCCCTGTGCATGTGTGTGAGGGACGCTTGGTGAGGTGTTCCTGTTCAACTTGTTCACAAGGGATCCACTTCCATTATGTACGGCTCATGTGTCCAGTACACCTGTAAGGCCTGTTGTTAAAGGCAGTAAGAGAAACAGGTTACTATGGCATGATAGAGACTTTCTCATCTAAACTACTTTTCTAGAAGATCACAAAAGTTGGTGGAGCTGAAGACAAACCTCAGAAATGTGTCCATAGACAGTGAAAAACCTGAGTTTTAGCAGGGAGGGGTATTTTCTAAGAGATACGTGTGCAGAGAAGTTGGGCTTGGAAGAACGGTGTGTGTTAGGTAACTGCTGACAGTGTGGTTTGCTGAGTGGCAGCCAGAGCGTCTGGTCACATGGCCATGGGGTCATCACGGCAGCCCTGTGAGGCGGGCACTGTTCCCGACTCGGGTTTATACCCGTGGGCGTCCCACCACAGTGAGCGGAATGTTGTCCAAGGCACCCCCACGCCTTAGTGAGGCAGAACCAGCGTTACACCCAGAGCCTGCTCTGGAGCCCAGTGTCCCTCAGCGCCGCGACCCTTGAGCTCGAGAAGACGGCCGCGGTCTCTGTGCCATTGTCCTTTGTTGCCCTCTCCTTTCTAGATGGCAGCACTCGGGGAAGCTCGCGCACGAGAAATGGAAGCCTTGCAGTCTCTCCGACAAGCCAATGAGGAAAAACTGCTGTCGCCTGTGCACGACGTGGAGATGAGAGTCTGCGTGTGTCAGAAGGCCCCCGCGGCCCCCATGGTCCAGTGTGAACTCTGCAGGGATGCTTTCCACACCAGCTGTGTGGCGGCTCCCAGCATTCCACAGGGCCCCCGAGTCTGGCTCTGTCCCAACTGTCGGAGGTCGGAGAAGCCTCCGCTCGAGAAGATTCTACCCCTGCTGGCCTCCCTGCAGCGCATCCGCGTCCGCCTGCCCGAGGGAGACGCGCTGCGGTATATGATTGAGAGGACCGTGAGCTGGCAGCACAGAGCCCGGCAGCTGCTCTCGTCGGGGCACCTCAGGTCCTTGCAGGAGCCCATGGGCTCAGGACTCTTGTGTGGCAGGTGGCAGGCTGCAGCAGCACAGGCGCCAGAGACCAGCAGGGTAAGCCTGAGCCTTTTTTGCTGGTCTGCAGACTGTGCTCACCTCCAGGCCTCTGTGGCGCTGGGGGCTACCGTTAGCAGCGCCCACTGTCCTTGCAGGACTCTGCGTGCCAGCCGCGTCGTCTGTTTCCTCTGCTCCAGTAGTCTGTAGAGCAGGTGTCACCTGTTCATATATACATATGATTTCCCCATTTGTGTGTATGAACCTAGGTATTTTTAATAGATATACTTAAATTTTTTTTTTTTTTTTTTGCTTAGCTATTTTTTTCCCTGTTTCCTATCATGTAACTCACTGAGCAGAAAGGGAGAGTGCCTCCTTCTGTGTCTTGTTGCTTTTTGAGGAGAAATTAAGTTTTGAAGCATCTTATGTATCATGTTGCTTCAGAGGGGAGGCAGTGGGTTTCATACTATCTGTGGTCTTGCTGCCAAAAGCCTGATTCTTGTAACCATGACTTTGGTGGCGGAGGTGGGGTTCTGTCTTCTTCCACAGAAGATAAGAAAGCACAGTCAGGAGCGCAGGGTTTAGTCTTCTTATAAGGCCCACCCGATGACTTCCGAACGGCGTGGACCCTCCAGCAGAGGCACTGCTCCTCCCTGGTGCTGTGCCAGCAGAGGCCTGTGGTTTGCAAGGGCTGAATGAAGTGCAGGTTAGATACACGGACAGAGGGTTGCTTCTGTGGTAGTTGTTATCTTTCTTTCTTATTTTTTGCCCCATTTATTTCCAGCTTCTGAAATACAGTGCCTGGCACTTAGCAAATGATGTGTTTAAGTTTTTGCCTCATGGTTGAGTTGTGGCAATTCAGACAACCTAGCCTACATTGGAGACAGTTGTGTTCCTTACACATGACGTGCTGGGAGTTTGTCCTTTTGTTAATAGAGAAGAAAGACACAACTGCTATTTGCTCATTTGTGGTCAAAGGACTGCTGTTCTAGCCCCTCTGATAAGCTCTGAAGAAGGTGAGGACATACATGTTAGTGCTGTCTGGCAGCTCCTCAGTTGGTTTACCCAAAGGGCTGCATGTCTGTGTCAGGTGAAAATCCCCCCCAGGAATTCAAGAGGCTGTGTGTCCGTGCAGAGAAAATGACTTATTGCCCAGTAGTGCTCTTCACCTCTGAAGTCAGTCCAGGCACAGCCAGGAAAGCCAAAGGCTTGGTGAACAGGAGTTGGCTTGGCCAGATCTGAGATGCCAGAGGCTTGTTTCAGTTTGGGAAAATCAAGTCCTCTGCTATATGCTGCCTGATAACCCAAGCTACTTCTCTTAGGCTGGTGGTAGTCTTAGTCCTGGAAGAGCCTTACTGTGAGATGTTTTCCTTCCGTCAGATATCTCAGCCTCCTGGCCCCACGTCCTTCTCCTTGCCTGATGACTGGGACAACAGAACCTCCTATTTACACTCTCCTTTCTCCACTGGTCGGAGCTGTATCCCCCTCCATGGTGTGTATTGATTATCATCATCATGATCATTGCTGTTGTTATTTTGAGGGCTTGAATAGTAACAAGTGATATTGCAGTAGTTTTTTGTTGTAAATAATCCAGAACTGTTAAAAAACGACTTTATTCTTACATGTGGGATATATGTTACTCTGTACTTGAAAGGTGGGGGGAGAATCTTATTTAAAGGCTTGTAAGTGCAAAAGAAATAGAAGGGAAAGCTTTATATCCACTGCTTTCAGGGAGGAATGCGTTCATCCCATGTCAGCTGATAGTTAAGCAGCAAGTGGTGTGGTCAGATGCTCAGTCACAGGTTCACTTGTTGCTTCATTACTCAGGAGACTTGAGGGGGCTCTTTGAGACCCTGCTTCTCTTCTGTCCCTCTTGAGGGTGACTGTTCCCCAGGGGTTCTACCTGGAGCCCTGGCCCATGCAGAATGCCCGGCCCTGTGATAGCTGTCCAGGCAGAGGTATCTCTCCTGCATCAGCGGTAGACTCAGTCTCATTTGGGCCTGTTAGGCTGTGGCTCTGGGCACATGAAGTGGCTTCACTTGACGTGGGGCGGGTGGCAGCCAGGTGGGCGGTCCTCCTCTGCTCATGTCACAAGGAGTGTCCCCGTGATCTGCTCTGGTCTTGACAGGTATCAGCCCAGAAGTGAACGAGCTGCTGATGGAGGCACAGCTGCTCCAGGTGTCCCTTCCTGAAATTCAGGAGCTCTACCAGACGTTACTCGCAAAGCCGAGCCCTGTGCAGCAGGCTGACCACAGCTCTCCAGTGAGACCCGGCAGTGAGAAGGTGGGCATTAGGGTTCGGCGTCACCCCCCTCTCGATAGCACAGGGACGAGACGCTGTCTTCGATCCAGGAAAGGATGCAGACAACAGCTGGGCTCACAGCCTGGATTCTGATACTGGTTTTTAAACCACTGTGTGAAAAGTTTTTCTTTTTCATAAGGTGCTTCTCATCATTTCCATGTGATAATAGCTAGAAACAGGATTATTCTTGTGTAAGAGAACTCCTGTTAGATGAAGATGTAATTACAGCTGGAAAGGCTTTCGTTCTTGGAGTCGGTGTGTAACAGATGCTTTAACTCTTGTAAACTGAGCCTGACGTCTGTTGGGACCAGGTGACTAGACCAGGAGGGCACGTTTTTGTTGTGTTTCGTTCTTTTTGGCTGCACCACAGGATCTTAATTTCTTGACCAGGATTCAAACCTGTGCCCTCTGAAGCAGAAGTGGGGAGTCCTAACCTCTGGAGCCCCCGGGAAGTCCCAAGGGGGCCTGTTTCAAGTGCTAACTTAAAGTACTAAGGTCCTGTTTCTCAGCAGCGTAAGATGCTGCTGCTCCTGCATCCTGTTAACAAAATCGCTGACCCCTGAGGATATAGTCGGAGCAGGAAGACAGCATGAGGGAGACACTGGCGTTCAGGACCGATTTTGTCATCGCAGCACCAGATAGTGTGGCATATTAGCAGCTGTGTTCAGTTAAACGCACCTTGTTCCTCTACGGGGCGGAGATGTCCTTTACAAAGGGCGGTACCGGCCTGGTTTCTTAGCCATCTGAGGGTCAGCACCTCCCAAGAAGCTCGTGGACGTCAGGCATTGGCTCATGTGTTTGGCATCTCCCACCTCCCGGCAGTGCTGGGCTGATGTGAGACAGTTCACGTTGGTGACACTTTTGTTCTCCAGTGTTTGATGGGCTGAACAGCGAAGTTAGGTGGTCCTGTGGGGTGGGGTGGGCGGGGCTGGGAGCGGGGGCAGCCTGTCTTGGTTTCGTGCGTGCACCTGTTGCTCATGCCTGCGGTTGTTGACACGGCAGCTTTAGTGAGAGGCAAACCGCGTGCTAAACTGGGCTTGCCGTCTTCCACCCAGAGTGACGGCTGCCGAGGGAAGCGAGACGGAGCCAGCAGCCTCGAGAGCAAGCTGAAGAGACGCCTGGAAAGAGAAGGCCTCTCCAGTGAGCGGTGGGATCGAATCACCAAAATGCGGGCCCCCAAAAAGAAGAGAATCAAACTGAGCCACCCCAAGAACACGGACAGTCTCGAGTTAGAGAGAGAGTGTAGCTATGAGTCGGCCCCCTCTGCCGACACGCAGTCACTGCCCTCAGACTCGTCCTCCTCGGAGCAGGAGGGCTCTGAGGACGAGGACGCCATCTGCCCAGCCGTGAGCTGCCTGCAGCCAGAAGGAGACGAGGTCAGTGAGGTTTGGGCCGTGGAGGACATGCGTTCCCTTAACTCAGAGCCCTGTGAGCGCCAGCTCGCCCGGCCGGGTCTCTCTCCTGCTTCCCTGCCTTGAGCCCGTCTGAGTGGATTGCTCGCCCTCCCCCACTGGTGTCTCTGCTCTCACAGCGCTCCTGGGTCTCCTCCCTTTTCTCGAAGAAACTCTTCCTCTGCCCTTTCCTTTCCTGCTCCTCCGGCTCTCGCCGCCCGGCGCTCAGAAGGTGGGGGGGTGCCGCTGTCGTCCCTTTGCTTACGTGTTACGGGGCGGCAGTCACCGCGTGGAGAACAGCTCAGCCTGCTCACCTGGGCTGCCGTGCCGGAGGTCCCGTGAGGGGCAGTGGCTGCCCTGGTTGCCGGGCCTCTTGTCCCCTGAAAACCCCGTCTCCCTGCTCTCTGTAACCAGGTGGACTGGGTCCAGTGTGATGGCAGCTGCAGTCGGTGGTTCCATCAGGTCTGTGTTGGTGTCTCTCCCGAGACGGCCGAGGAGGAGGACTACGTGTGCGTGCGCTGTGCGGAGACGGACGTGCCGGGCCGGAGATAAAACCCGCAGAGCCCTCCTCAGTCGGGGCTCGGCCCGGGGACTCCCAGTTTCTCAGCAAAGCTGCAGGACTGGCGTTCAAACCAGCCTGTGAACGGTGCTATTTCTATTCCTTATGGGATCATTTTTCCAGAACTCTTTGAAAAAAAAAAAAAAAAAAAAAACACGACAAAAAAATTTTTGACACTTTTTGTATTTTTTTCCTTAAGAGCTGTTTGTGGTTGTTGAGATTTGAAACGCTGACTGTTTTTGCAGGGGTTCCCACCAGTTTGGAAGGATTGGCGCTTGCACCTTTTCATGTACAGCATTAAAATCTTACCTCTTCCTGGGGTTTACCGGCTGAGTCCAACTCGGTTTCAGTGCCCAGAAGGGCCCAGTAAATCCTCATTTGAGGAATTTCTCTCTCGTTTACTCTGTTACCATATTGGGGAGCTTAAGTTTTTCACTTTTGAGGTTTTTGTTTGTCTTCTTTATCCGCTTTTGTTTTTCCTGGTAGACTAGGTTTATTTATCTAAGCAATAATTTCCATGTTGGTTTCAGTGGCTGGAATTAAAACCAAACCAACTTCCAAACAGTGTGTGGTGCTTTAGCATCTGGCAGATGTCAGAACACGGACGTCTGGCTTCTGGGGTCACTGGTGAACTGGTGACAGAGAAGAGGCTGCTCCCTAAGCACCTGTCACAGCTGTGCTGGCTCCCCACCCCCACCCCCGCCTGCTCATTTGGAAGCTTGTATCAAGTGTTGCGGTTTAAAATGTGGAATAAATCCTTGATCCTAACGTAACACTACCTGCTGGTTATTCAGAGCCATCAGCCTACAGCTGCTTCTGCCCCTACCTGTGGGCCGGGAAGAACCCGAGGGGGCTTGCTTTTGCCTCTGCCCAGCCAGGCGACAGTAGCAGCTGGTGGTAGCCTACAGATACTAGGGAATTCTTCTGTATCCTGCCCTGTCTGGTGGGCCACATGCCTCCAGTCCCCATTAACAAAGACCCCCCTTCCTCCTGTCTTCACGCACCAGAACCTGTCTTGAAAGCCATGCTGTTTTTAAATAAGCTTTCTCAGAATGTTGGCAGATCATTCTGTCCCTGTGTCAATTCCAATCCTCAGATGAGCCCTCCTTGGGGGAATGATGTCTTTATTATATTTGAATTGACAGGAAGTTTGGTTTCGGGTGAGGACCTCAGAAGGCAGAGTCAGGAGAGTACATCCTCACGGAGGCCTAGGAGAAGGTGGGTCCGGGGAGCACTCGTGAGCAGCCAGGCTCCCCTCCCACTGGCTTTCCTGTCTCTGACTCGCTGCTGTTCCCGATCGTAGGTGGCTCCCAACCTTTGCACACCTTTTCTTCTCAGAGGACCCTGTTCCGCAGTGGAGAAGACGTTCTGGTGAACAGACTCTGACTTGCTTTTCCTGTCCTGTTGCTAATACCCACTCTCCCTACATTCTATAGCCATAAACCCGAAGATGGGTAGAGACATCAGTCTTTAATAAAACAACAAAAGCAGCAACAGCAGTCTCTGATGTAGCGGGGACTTACATGTGTACTGCTCCCTTTTATGCAATTCAGATAATTAAATCTCTGAGAACGACTCTGAAGCGTCTGCAGTTTTCCCACAGTTGTCGTCATATTTCTCCTTATCGTACGGGTTTGTGGGGCCAGTGGAGGAGACTGTCCAGAGTACGGCCTGGCCTTAGAGCAGTTCGTGCCTTTTTTTTTAATTCACATGTAGTTGATTTACAGTGTTGCGCCAGTCTGCTGGTCTTGGCCTTTTTAAGTGTCCAGATCCTTAGAGCCCCTGGCGTCGGCGCAGGATGCTGACTGTCCCAGTTCCACAGAGAAAGGAAGCTTAAGGCCACCCTGCTCCTGGAATAGAGCCTTGCCTGTGGAGAGCTTCTCTGCCCGTCTGGACTGCCCCGCTCCTGCCCTGCCAGCTTTTCTTCACCTGGAGGACTGTACATGATCCCTGACAGTAGCATCCTTGGTGCTAGAGGTTCTCTGCCCCTCAGGGATGGGGGGCAGGAGTGTGTGTGGTCTGCCCCTCCCCGGGTGAGACCACCGACCTTTCGTACACGATGGTGCTGCAGTTGGGGGCGCGTCGGGTGCCCACTGTTGGCTGCTGGTGAGAAACCTGGCCTGCTGCGTCTTCAACCCTCCCAGCACCACGTCCTGCCCGCATGGCCATGCAGCGTGAAGATGCAGACCTCCGGTGACCCCTCTTAGGGATGCACCACAGTGCTGGTGGTCGTGTGTGAGCTCTGAGGCTACACAGGTGGTCATACACGCGAACGGATAGCTTCCTGTCTGGTCTGCAGCCGCGTGAGGAGGAGGAGGGGCCGAGAGACTGGCGTCTGAGCTGGGAGGGCCTGTGCACGGAGAGCCTGGTGCGCTGCCGCCGCTGGTGGCCAAAACTGCTTGCAGAGCACGGTGGACCTGCCTGTGTGTAGACTGTCCTGGAGGAAGACTGGGGTTTGGGCAGTCTGTGAGGAAGGTCTGCCTCTCTGCACTTCATTCCAGTGCCCTGGGAGTAGGGGCTTGCTCACCCTCAGAGTGACCCTGAAGCCGGAGATGCCGCCTGTGCTTGGGGTTGATGGAACCCTGCTGCTTGGTGCCCGCGAGCGCTAGAGACAGGAGGCAGAGGTGCTGCTGAGGTTTGGAGTGCTTTGGCAGAAGTGTGACGTGCAACACGCTTAGTTTGCTGGCACATCCACCATAGAAAGGAGCACGGCCTCTGGGTGCCTGGACGGGGCTAATAAGCCTGTGAACAGAGCGGGTGCCTCCTGCAGGGGGTGAAGCCTGGCTTCTCTCCACCTCTGGTTGAACTCTTGTCACAGACCCCTGCCTCTCTGTCTCACTGTGATCTTGATGGATAACCCGGCATTCCACTTACACCCGCTTCTGGCTGGAATCTGCTTTGGTTGGAGTTCACTGCCCGTGGGTGGTGTTCCGGGCTAAGTTCTTTCAGGGTTTCCCAGCTTGTGACAGACTGGAATGGACCACAGATAACCGTATCCTTGTAACGGGGGGCAGAATGCATAGCAAGGGTCCGTGCCCGTTGCCGTTGAGTCACTGTGCCAGTCTGCCTGTGTTAGAATGGCCTTTCCTCGGTGGAAAGATGCAGACGGCGCGGTCCCTTCCACTGGACTTGACCTGTTGGGGAGAAGTGCTGAGGAGAGGTGAGGAGCCCTGTGCGCCGCCCTGAGCAACCAGGGGGATGGCTCCCGCCCTCGACCCTCCTGTCCAGCATGTGGCTCCTGAGAGCCCCTTCTGCTCCTCAGGCAGTCCCCAAGAAGCTCCCTGGACAAGACCTTGTGTGAAGTCACACCACCGTAAATCCAGTTCCAAAACATAGAGTCCACGTGTGATGTGTGCATTTTACTTCTTCCAAATTGGTGTATACTCTGCCATGTTTCAAGACTGCTTATGCAGGTGCTGCTTCAGCTTCCTGCCGGGGGGATGGAACCTGCAGGCGGTGGCCCAGCCCACTCTTCTGTCTTGGGCTACCAGCACTAGGAGGTGGGGCGCTCTGTGCTCTTATTTCCAGAAGGACTCACTGAGTTGGGTGGAGGACTGGGATTGTGAGGTCGTGGGCCTGGTTCAGGTGAGTAGAGGCCAGAGGACTATTCTGTTTTCCTTGAACTGGAACACAGGAAAAAGTTAATGGCTTTTCTCAGGGAACATGGTTTTTTGCTCTATGGAAAATAAATGCCCAAGACACAGTCTCCCTGGAAGCACATGTAGCTCCTACGAGCCGAATGTTGGGGACGCGGCGGGGGCTCAAGCAGTGGCTCCTTTCTGCCCGTGATCCCAGCAGGAGCACATGTGGGAGGCCCCTCGTGCGCAGGCCGGAGACTGGGGGTTGGATAGTTTATCAGAAAGTCAGTGGGTGAAAAAGGGACGTTTCGTGTTCCCTAAGTCCTGTGTTCATCCACTTAAGAGACTAAAACAGGAAATCACAGCCTGGGGGCAAGGGCTGTTCTCCACAGTGATCACCAGGCATTACAGATGGTTTTCAGTTTGGGCTTCCATTAAAATGGATAAAGAATTGAGACATTGTGTGAAGGAATTTGACTTTCAGAATTCAATACTTTATCTGCAGTCTTCTATAAGTTTCACCCATACCAAATTTAACAGCAACTTTATAAGCAGTTCTGTCTAGTTTTTATAAAAGCAACTCTTTACACTCAGTGGTTTATATAATGACAGACTTTCCTGGTGGTACAGTGGATAAGAATCTGCCAGCCAGTAAGGGCACACGAGTTCGATCCCTGGTCTGGGAAGATTCCAGATGGCTCAGAGCAGCCAAGCCTGTGCACAGCAACTGCTGAGCCTGCACACCCAGAGCTGTGCACCACAGCAAGAGCAGCCGCTGCGACAAGAGCCCCACGCGCCACAGCGAAGAGTGGCCCCTGCTGACTACAAGTAGACAAAGTGAGCACAGTAACCAGGGCCCAGCACAGCCAAAAATTCAAATTGTCTAAAAATTGTGACTACAGCTTGGGATAGGCGAGACCAGAGAGGGCCAGGGCCAGCTGCAGACCCAGAGAGTCTGGGCTGGGAGACCCTGCGTGGCGAGCTGCGTGTCCTGCCCTGGTCCAGCCCTGATGAGGCTGCAGGCTCCTGGGACACTGCTTGGTGCCCTCTGGCCGGGGCCCACCGAGGCTTCTGTTCTCAGAGTGGGTGGTGAGCATCCCGTCTCGTTTGAGAGAGCCAGCAGGTGGCAGCCCCAGGAACCCCGGTGAGGTGAGCCTCCTGGGCCTGTGCGTGCTCTAAGCGAGAGCTCTGAGCACATGCCTAGGGCTGGGAGCCCACTGCGTCGCTCTGCCCCCGCCCCGACGCAGGGGCTGGGGTCGAGCAGGATGACCTTGCCCCAGTGTCGATGGGACCACGAGCCCTGTGGCCCTGGTGGTGCGGGGCTCCGGGTTCTTCACGAAGCTCCCTTTTCCCCATGGATAGCAAGGACAGTGGCAGTGACGTGTCTGTGACTGCTGGACTTAACCACATGCCTCTGTGGGTGCCAGTGAGGCCAGGGTCTGCTGGGCACAGACCTCCCAGCTTTGTCACACTCAAGACGGTGTAGTTGAGCTTGCGGTGGACTTGGCTGCCTGGCCTGTTTCCTGCACTCTAAATTTTCACCCTCCACCCCCACCTTCCAAGAAACTTCAAGGAGCAGAAGTGAGCAACTTTGAGGGTCTTACTGCATCAAGGCAGAGCAGGGCCCAGAGAGCAAGGCAGAGGCCGCTGAGCAGGAACGAGGCGATATTCCTGGGAACCGAGTGCTCGGCCAGCAGGCCCTGGCCACTGCCCGAGATGCCCAAGCCCGCACCGCCTGCTCCTGGTGCTGGGAGGTTTCCCTGCTTGGATTGGCCGGGAGAGAGAAAAATAGGGGCTTAGTCTTTGGGATTCTTCGATGTTACTGAGGCTCCCACACCTGCTTCCCCAGCTTCAGTCTTTGGAAGATGGGGAGAGCGGGATTAGGGGCCAAGGCCTTTGGTGCAAGGAGCATCATTTACCCGGCAGAGGTCTGCACTGTGCTGATGGGGATCCTCCCTGCAGCTTCCTTCACCCGGAGCCCCTCCTAGACTGCCCCCTGCAAGCAGCATCGTGGTGTGCCTTGCTTGGGAGCCAGACCCAAGCCCGTGTCCTGGAGACAGCCAGACCTTCCCGCTGTGCTGGGACCTGCACAGCACAGAGTTCCATGGCCACCAGGTGCCGTTCCTAGGGCTTCTCTGACCCGAGCAGCTGTTCCTCTGTGGGTGTGGGGCCTTCACCCTTAGCTTCAGAGCTTGAAATTGGAAGCAGGTGGGTATTAGTTGAGGAGGGAACCTCCAGGTTCCTGTGAAGGCTGTGCCCCCAGCCTGTCTTTGTCCCTGGTGACAGCAGCTGAAGACACCGAGAGGCGGCCCTCAGGACGGGCCTGCAGGGCTGTTGGGGGGCGGCAGGGGGCGGCAGAGGGTTGGTGCTGGGCCACGGTCCTGCCAGGTCCCTGAGCCCGGCCTCCCCGATGCTGTGCGCCTGCAGCCTGGGGCCCCTTAGGGATGCCACTCTGTTCGGCGGAGACTCAGACCTGGACTTGAGATGGGGCCCACAGGCCTTCTGCCCAAGCTGCCGGTGGCCCTAGTTCTGGGCTCCATGCGAGGTTAGTAGATTTGGGGCATACAGAACTTGGATGCACTCCCTGAGAAGCTGAGTCCAGGCCGGAGGGGCGGGGACTTTCTGGTCTTGGCCTCACGACTGGTGGAGTCAGGAGAGCCCCCTTGGGTTCTGTCACCCCACACTGACTGTGTGACTGTGCTGAGGGGGGCTGGGCCCACTCACCTCCCCCAGTCCCACCCAGCCCCCACCTCAGAGCCCTGACTGCAAGTTGTTCTGGGACAGGGCTCCTCTGAGCAGGGGCAGGCCTTGCCTCCGAGGGGGACCCTTGGGTACAGACTCTGCGGTGAATGGAGGAGACATCTTCAAGGACCCCCAGCGTGACCAGAAGGAGATGTATGTGGTCGGGGGGTGGTGGGGGGGAGGCAAGCAATGACAAGAAACAGGCCAACACAGCCCTTCATACGTGGTGGGTGTTCTCTGAAAGCTGAGCCTGAATTCACCCCCTCTCCACAGCCTCCTGTGCGGCCAGCACCCCCGTCGTCTCCCAGATGACATGCAGCTGCAGGGACTGAAGGCTCTCCAGCCGGGGCTCACGCCCAGACAGTCAGGGTCCACAGTCTGGGCCATACACACAAGGGGACAGCCTCTGTGTCCTCTTAAGCCTAGCCTTTGGGGGGTATGGCTCCCCAAGGCCATGAAGAATTCCTAAACACTCCGCTACAAGCTCCTGAAGCCCTTACAGCTGTGGGTTTTCTTCCACCCCCAGTGCAGTGCAGCCTATAGAAGCCTTAGAGAAATGACGGGAAGTGGTTTTTCTCCTAAACTGGTTTGCTTAATTCAGACAGGTGGGAAATGCACTTCAGCTGTCTTATTAAGGTCCAGGTATCTGCAGCTTGAGGGTGCAGGGACCCTGCTGATGGGGGGCACCTCCCCCATGGCACTTTGCCCTCACCCCGCACCTCCTCCCATGGTTGGCAAAGGCACGTCACTTGGCACAGGCCAGGCATATCCACTGAGATACTGGCAAGTGAGCGGGGGAAAACAAGACCTTCAGTGACGGGAGGGCGGCATGTCCAGGTGACAGGCCCGGCCTGAAGCAAGGCTCTGTGGTGGCCATCTTCTCTGGACAGAAGCCCCATCAACGCCCACAACCCAGAAAAAAAGACCCAACTCACCATGCCACTCACGGACCTAGCTGCACACACAGGGCAATATTTCGGGCCAGAGGCAGAGCAGACACGCCAAGCCCTGCTCCAAAGACGAGGCTTAGGCTCAGGTCCTTCCTGAATCTTGCTGTGGGTGGGCCACAGGCTGAGTGAGGAAGCGTCCAGGCTCACTGTGTCCTTGGGAACATCCGTCTGCCTCTCTGGGGCATATGAGGACAGCCATCGTTAAACTTGCTAGCCAGAGGTGGCCGTGACAAGCCCCGGCTCCAGCGCAGCCCCTCTGTGGGTCGCCCCCCCGACAGTCCCATGAAGTGAGCTCACCGCTTAGTACCCAAGCCTGTGGGCGGCGAGCTGAGCCCAGCTTGAGATTGAACCCAGGCAGCTGGGCACCAGAAGCCACAAGGGCCAGTTCCACCTGCAGGCCCCCTTGGGCAGTCAGCAGGGGAAGGGGCCAGTGTGGGCCTCCAACCACTTGACATGAGTGGATTGACCGGGCTTCTGTGTGTAGACGCCTTCAGTGGCCTCTGCTCACTGGTGAAGAGAACCTGAATGACCTGCCTGAGCCCACCTGCCTTAGCTGAGCCCTCGGCCCTGAACTTGCATGACTCCCCAACCCCGGCACAGTGGCCCCCGCACAGGGATCTTCCTGTCACCAAAACTTCGTGGCTGCCTGTTGTCAAGGCCCTTCCCAGGGTTCCCGCAGCCCCCGCCCCAAGCCGCAGCGCCTCAGCAGGTGCTGAGGGCTCCGTTCGACGGAGACACGACACCCTGCTGCCACCCTGACCTGCTGCTGCCATCTGGAGGCTCCAGGGGGCCACCTGGGCCAGTCACTGCAGGACTCCTGCCATCCCCCCTGGGGAGTCGGGGGCCTCGGGTGCCACAAGCCGCGGGGGGTGTGCCAGTGTCAGCCTTGGCGCTCCCAGCCCCTGGCAGGTGCCAGACAGACAGCATCTCCGCTGGGGGACAGGGTCAGGGCACGTGGGTGAGGCTGCAGTCGAGGGTGTCTGGCTTGCTGCAGACGTGCAGAGGCCGAGGGAAGGGCGGCGGGGCAGCCTGGGACACCCCGGCCGGCCAAGCGTCTGTCGAGGCCTCTTCCCCCTCAACGGCCTCTGCACTGCCGGCTGCTCTGAGACAGCCTCAACGCACGGACACTTTGTGGACTTGGAGATGTAAAGAGCCCTAAGGGAATTATTCAGAAAGGGTCTCAGCTGGTTTGCTTCTCACTCCCCTCGATGGTGGGTGTCCTGTGTCCTGAGAGCCGTGCTTGCCCTAGGGAAAGAAGAGTTTGCCTGGTGTGGCTCCCAGCTTGGAGCACTCAGCAGCACACAGCCCCTTCTGTGCATTTCAGGGAAGACAGGGGCTGTCTGGGGAAGGAGTGGGGTAGCTCAGGAGAAGCTGCTCCTCGACCGCGGCGTGGGGGCCTCCGCTCAGAGGCATGCATTTACCTGGGACACCAGACTGGTGGGTGCTTCACTGAAGAAGGAGGAATATAAAGATAAAACTGAGTGTTTATTACTATTCACTTTGAAAAGAAAAATCATGTTTACTTCCAGAAAAGTTAGATCAAAGAATGTAAAAAGAGAAAGTCCCCATGATATTGATGAGGTCCTGTGATCTGATCAAATCTGAGATCATCATCTTTGGGATTTATTTCACTTCCTCTCTATGCCAGGTATGGTCCTGAGAATCTTAAGATGACCTTTCTAGCAGTATAAAATTAGAGAGAAGTCCTCCTCCACCCTCCCTGTTCTGTGGTATTTGAGTTTTATTGGACTCAGTTGTTAAAACTAAATTGTTTTCGTTCATTGCATGGGGAATAAATAGTTCAGTCGCTCAGTTGTCTCTGACTCTCTGCGACCCCGTGGACGGCAGCATGCCAGGCCTCCCTGTCCATCACCAACTCCCGGAGCTGGCTCAAACTCATGTCCATCGGGTTGGTGATGCCATCCAACCATCTCATCCTCTGTTGTCCCCTTTTCCTCCTGCCTTCAATCAGGGTCTTCTCCAATGAGTCAGTTCTTCACACTCAGGGGGCCAGAGTACTGGAGTTTCAGCTTCAGCATCAGTCCTTCCAATGAACACCCAGGACTGATCTCCTTTAGGACGGACTGGCTGGATCTCCTTGCAGTCCAAGGGACTCTGAAGGGTCTTCTCCAACACCACACTTCAAAAGCATCAATTCTTCGGCACTCAGCTTTCTTTATAGTCCAACTCTCAGATCCATACATGACTACTGGAAAAACTATAGCTTTGACTAGACAGACCTTTGTTGGCAAAGTAATGTCTCTGCTTTTTAATACACTGTCTAGGTTGGTCATAACTTTCCTTCCAAGGAGCAAGCGTCTCTTAATTTCATGGCTGCAGCTGCCACCTGCAGAGATTTTGGAGCCCCCAAAATAAAGTCTGTCACTGTTTCCACTGTTTCCCCATCTGTTTGCCATGAAGTGATGGGACCGGATCTTCGTTTTCTGAATGTTGAGTTTTAAGCCAACTTTTTCACTCTCCTCTT
Organism: Tragelaphus eurycerus; assembly: GCA_935064755.1. Taxonomy (NCBI): domain Eukaryota; kingdom Metazoa; phylum Chordata; class Mammalia; order Artiodactyla; family Bovidae; genus Tragelaphus; species Tragelaphus eurycerus. The sequence goes on along the minus strand of CAKXYN010000100.1, from coordinate 962,608 downwards.
TCACTTTCATCAAGAGGCTCTTTAGTTATTCTTCACTTTGTGCCATAAGGGTGGTGTCATCTGCATATTGGAGGTTATTGATATTTCTCCTGGCAATCTTAATTCCAGCTTGTGCTTCATCCAGTCCAGCATTTGTCATGATGTACTCTGCAGATAAGTTAGATAAGCAGAGTGACAATATACAGGCTTGAAATACTCCTTTGCCTATTTGGAATCAGTCTGTTCCATGTCCGGTTCTAACTGTTGCTTGTTGACCTGCATACAGATTTCTCAGGAGGCAGGTAAGGTGGTCTGGTATTCCCAGCTCTTGAAGAACTTTCCAGTTTGTTGTGATCCAGTCAAAGTCTTTGGCATAATCAATAAAGCATAAGTAGATGTTTTTCTGGAACTCTCGTGCTTTTTTGATGATCCACTGGATGTTGGCAACTTGATCTCTGGTTCCTCTGCCTTTTCTAAATCCAGCTTAAACATCTGGAAGTTTATGGTTCACATACTGTTGAAGCCTGGCTTGGGGAATTTTGACCATTACTTTGCTAGTGTGTGAGATGAGCGCAACTGCACGGTAGTTTGAGCATTCTTTGGCATTGCTTTTCTTTGGGATTGGAATGAAAAGTGAACTTTTCCAGTCCTGTGGTCACTGCTGAGTTTTCCATATTTGCTGGCATATTGAGTGCAGCACTTTAACAGCATCATCTTTTAGGATTTGAAAGAGCTCTGTTGGAATTCCATCACCTCCAATAGCTTTGTTCCTAGTGGTGCTTCCTAAGGCCCACTTAACTTCACACTAAAGGATGTCTGGCTCTAGGTAAGTGATCACACCATAGTGGTTATCTGGGTCATGAAGGTCTTTTTAATATATTCTTCTGTGTACTCTTGCCACCCCTCTTAATATCTTCTGCTTCTGTTAAGTCCATACCATTTCTGTCCTTTATTGTGCCCATCTTTGCATGAAATGTTCCCTTGGTATCTCTAATTTTCTTGAAGAGATCTCTAATCTTTCCCATTCTGTTGTTTTCCTCTATTTCTTTGCACTGATCACGGAGGAAGGCTCTCTCTCCTTGCTGTTCTTCAGAACTCTGCATTCAGATGGGTGTATCTATCCTTTCCTCCTTTGCCTTTTGCTTTCTTCTCAGCTGTTTGTAAGGCCTCCTCAGACAACCATTTTCCCTTTTTGCATTTCTTCTTCTTGGGGATGGTTTTGATTACCACCTCCTGTATAATGTTACAAACCTCTGTCCATAGTTCTTCAGGCACTCTATCAGGTCTAATCCCTTTGATCTATTTGTCACTTCACTGCATAATCATAAGGGATTTGATTTAGGTCAAGCCTGAATGGTCTAGTGGTTTTCCCTACTTATTTCAATTTAAGTCTGAATTTGGCAATAAGGAGTTCATGATCTGAGCCATAGTCAGCTCCTGGTCTTGTTTTTGCTGACTATATAGACCTTTTCCATCTTCAGCTGCAAAGAATAATCAATCTGATTTGGTATTGACCATCTGGCTGGATCATGGAAAAAGCAAGAGAGTTCCAGAAAAACATCTATTTCTGCTTTATTGACTATGCCAAAGCCTTTGACTGTGTGGATCACCATAAACTATGGAAAATTCTGAAAGAGATGGGAATACCAGACCACCTGATCTGCCTCTTGAGAAATCTGTGTGCAGGTCAGGAAGCAACAGTTAGAACTGGTCATGGAACAACAGACTGGTTCCAAATAGGAAAAGGAGTACATCAAGGCTGCATATTGTCACCATGTTTATTTAACTTATATGCAGAGTACATCATGAGAAATGCTGGACTGGAAGAAACACAAGTTGGAATCAAGATTGCCGGGAGAAATATCAATAACCTCAGATATGCAGATGACACCACTCTTATGGTAGAAAGTGAAGAGGGGCTAAAAAGCCTCTTGATGAAAGTGAAAGTGGAGAGTGAAAAGGTTGGCTTAAAGCTCAACATTCAGAAAACGAAGATCATGGCATCTGGTCCCATCACTGCATGGGAAATAGATGGGGAAACAGTGGAAACAGTGTCAGACTTTGTTTTTCTGGGCTCCAAAATCACTGCAGATGGTGACTGCAGCCATGAAATTAAAAGACGCTTACTCCTTGGAAGGAAAGTTATGACCAACCTAGATAGCATATTCAAAAGCAGGGACATTACTTTACCAACAAAGGTTCGCCTAGTCAAGGCTATGGCCTTTCCTGTGGTCATGTATGGATGTAAGAGCTGGACTGTGAAGAAGGCTGAGCGCCGAAGAATTGATGCTTTTGAACTGTGGTGTTGGAGAAGACTCTTGAGAGTCCCTTGGACTGCAAGAAGATCCAACCAGTCCATTCTGAGGGAGATCAGTCCTGGAATTTCTTTGGAAGGAATGATGCTAAAGCTGAAACTCCAGTATTTTGGCCACCTCATGCAAAGAGTTGACTCATTGGAGAAGACTCTGATGCTGGGAGGGATTGAGGGCAGGAGGAGAAGGGGACGACAGAGGATGAGATGGGTGGATGGCATCACTGACTTGATGGGTGTGAGTCTGAGTGACCTCCGGGAGCTGGTGATGGACAGGGAGGCCTGGCGTGCTGCGGTTCATGGGGTCGCAAAGAGTCGGACACGACTGAGCAACTGATCTGATCTGATCTGATCTGGTGATGTCCATGTGTAGAGTCATCTCTTGTGTTTGTTCATCGCATGGGGAATAAATAAGTATAGTTCACTTAGCCAGCTTCCTGGAGGAGTTGGCCTTCACTGACTGTTTGCTGCTGCTGCTGCTAAGTCGCTTCAGTCGTGTCCGACTCTGTGCGACCCCATAGACGGAAGCCCACCAGGCTCTCCCGTCCCTGGGATTCTCCAGGCAAGAACACTGGAGTGGGTTGCCATTTCCTTCTCCAATGCATGAAAGCGAAAAGTGAAAGTGAAGTCGCTCAGTCGTGTCCGACTCTTAGCGACCCCATGGACTAGAGCCTACCAGGCTCCTCCGTGCATGGGATTTTCCAGGCAAAAGTACTGGGGTGGGGTGCCATTGCCTTCCCCGTCACTGACTGTTTAGAGACCTTTTTTTTTTAAATTAAAATTTAAGATATGCGAATTGTGTGATACTTAACTTTATCTGTGTTTCATTTTTTGGTTCCATCTAATGAGTTAATGTCTTTGGTATTAAAAGCATTTTTATGCAATAGCTAAGAAATTAAGTGGAGTTGAGTATGAAATATATTAGTGTAAGTAAAACTAAAATACCTCTAAACCTGGTGTGTCTACAAATCAGGTCAGATGAAGGTCAGTCACTAAGACCGAGTGGCAGGAATTGCACAGAAGTTTTAAAACCCTTTGCTCTCTCACAAGCAGGGAGGCAGGTGCCTCAGTGGAAGCGTCACCAAGGTTTGCTGAATTGTCAGAAGCAATGCAAACTGCTCCAGAGACTGACGGGGTGTATGGGGCGTGGGGGGTGCAGCTTTGGGGGCACGTTGGTGTTGGGAGGGGTGTAAGGAGAAAGCAGGAGCCGGGAGCTGCTGAGGCCTGTGAAGTGACGGCCGGCTCGCCCCGCTGGCTCTGCTCTGTCTGCTCCAACAACAACAGCAGAGCTTTGGAAGCTTCTTGATGCAGAGACATCCCCAGAGCACAGTGGGGTGCAGTCCACGTGCCAGCAGACCTGTGAGAGACGGGGATGGGCACAAGCAGGATGATTTAAGCAGCTGAGCGGCCAGTGGGTGGGTTAGGATGCAGGGGGTCTGGGTCCCCAGGGAGAGCAGTGATGGGGGAGATACCACCTCCCTCTGGCCTGCCTCTGGCTTGAGACAATTGGAAATGAAACAGTAGGAAGCTCTGTTCAGCAGAAAGTGGTGAAGCCGAGTAACCAGGGGATTGTAGGCTCGTTCTCCCTGGAGAACCCTCAAAATTAGGCAGCCCTCTCCTACCTTCATGGGTTCAAATGGTATTGCACAGAGACAGAGCGATTGCCTTGATGGCCTAGTTGAGCAGCAGTTCAGCGTCTAGGGTTGACCACAGGCTCTTCTTTCAAAGGATGAACAGTTGAAAAGCAAAATATCTAGTAATGCGGGTGGGCGGTGGGCGGTGGGCGTCCCTCCCACCCTTCTCTCAGCTCCAGAGCCTGGGGAATGGGTGCCAGGGGTGCTGAGCTCCAAACAGGCTTGTAACCGACACTACTGGTCCTGATGGATTAATGCAGAGGCCGTGGCCAGGAATGTCACATTTTTCATTAAACCAAACTGACTACAGCCTAGACTCTAAATAGTCTGGGAGGCAGGCCAGCTCCCTCTGCCCCTGGGTTCTGGGATCATTTAGGAGGAGCCCTGACAGCAGGTGACACAGGTTTTCACTGCAGTGTAGGCAGTGAGGCAGCCCAGTCGGCTTGGCTGGGTTCTGTGCCAGGAGACTGCAGCCCTCTCTCGCCGGCATCCTGCAGATGCGTTACCAGCTGGGGAGCAGGAAGAACAACCCGGGCCCTCCAGCGGGGCAGCAGGTCCTAGGGTGCCAGCCAGGGTGGGCAGCCTGAAGGTGTCAGCTCAGATGCCTCTCGTGGTTTGGATTCAGATTCCACTGCCCCTTGCTCTGTGCGTGGGGGTGACCCCCAGGCCTCGGGCAGGCGCAGCTTCAGTCTCATCAAGGACCCCGCAGGCCTCCTATGCCCTTGAGGCAAGCTGGCTGTGCCGGCCTCCATGAGTGATACAGAAAAGCCCTGCTCCTCTCCCCGCCCCCCTCCCTCAAAACTTACTTTCTTTTTGCCCCACCCCCACCCCTGGCCCCGCTCGGTATTCCCCCTCACTCAGGAAGTGTTACTGAGAACTGAGGTCAGGTCAGGCGCATTGTGGCGGGAACCTCTCTGGGCATCTCTGGGAGAGGCAGATACTGCTCTCTGGTGATCAAGTTGACTCCAGGAGAGCTCGTAAAGATTCAGATGTTCCAGATGCTGCAGGGGTGCCAGGTGTGGAGCCGCTCCTCCAGGCCCCGGGAGAGCAGCAGCTGGTGCTTCCCACCCCGCCCCTTCCCTGCCTCCACTGTCTGCAGCTACTTGGCCACAGGCCCATTTGGGGGCTGTTTGCTCCCTGCAAACCACCCCAAACCCACCTCAGCTCTGAGGCCAGCCCGTGTGGAAAGCCCTGTTGTGATAATTGGTCCTCCTCTGCTTTGTCCTTCCCACCCCCGGTGCTTCTCCCCCACCCACGATATTCTCCGACCTGCTCCAGGCACCTTTAACAGCTCCCAAGGGCTTTAGAAAAGGCAGAGGAACCAGAGATCAAATTGCCAACATCCACTGGATCATGGAAAAAGCAAGAGAGTTCCAGAAAAACTTCTCTTTTTGCTTTATCGACTATGCCAAAGCCTTTGACTGTGTGGATCACAATAAACTGTGGAAAATTCTGAAAGAGATGGGAATACCAGACCACTTGATCTGCCTCTTGAAAAATTTGTATGCAGGTCAGGAAACAACAGTTAGAACTGGACATGGAACAACAGACCAGTTCCAAATAGGAAAAGGAGTTCGTTAAGGCTGTATATTGTCACCCTGTTTATTTAACTTCTATGCAGAGTACATCATGAGAAACGCTGGACTGGAAGAAACACAAGCTGGAATCAAGATTGCTGGGAGAAATATCAATAACTTCAGATATGCAGATGACAATGGGACCCCACTCCAGTACTCTTGCCTGGAAAATCCCATGGATGGAGGAGCCTGGTGGGCTGCAGTCCATGGGGTCACTAAGAGTCAGACACGACTGAGCAACTTCACTTTCACTTTTCACTTTCATGCACTGGAGAAGGAAATGGCAACCCACTCCAGCGTTCTTGCCTGGAGAATCCCAGGGACGGGGAAGCCTGGTGGGCTGCCGTCTATGGGGTCGCACAGAGTCGGACACGACTGAAGCGACTTAGCAGCAGCATGCAGATGACACCACCCTTACGGCAGAAAGTGAAGAGGAACTAAAAAGCCTCTTCATGAAAGTGAAAGTGGAGAGTGAAAAAGTTGGCTTAAAGCTCAACATTCAGAAAACGAAGATCATGGCATCCGGTCCCATCACTTCATGGGAAATAGATGGGAAACAGTGGAAACAGTGTCAGACTTTATTTTTCTGGGCTCCAAAATCACTACAGATGGTGACTGCAGCCATGAAATTAAAAGACTCTTACTCCGTAGAAGGAAAGTTATGACCAACCTAGATAGCATATTTGAAAGCAGAGACATTACTTTGCCAACAAAGATCCGTCTAGTCAAAGCTATGGTTTTTCCTGTGGTCATGTATGGATGTGAGAGTTGGACTGTGAAGAAGGCTGAGCGCCGAAGAATTGATGCTTTTGAACTGTGGTGTTGGAGAAGACTCTTGAGAGTCCCTTGGACTGCAAGGAGATCCAACCGGTCCATTCTGAAGGAGATCAGCCCTGGGATTTCTCTGGAAGGAATGATGCTAAAGCTGAAACTCCAGTCCTTTGGCCACCTCATGTGAAGAGTTGACTCATTGGAGAAGACTCTGATGCTGGGAGGGATTGGGGGCAGGAGGAGAAGGGGACGACAGAGGATGAGATGGCTGGATGGCATCACTGACTCGATGGATGTGAGTCTGAGTGACCTCCGGGAGTTGGTGATGGACAGGGAGGCCTGGCATGCTGCGATTCATGGGGTCGCAAAGAGTCGGACACGACTGAGCGACTGATCTGATCTGAAGGGTCCTCCTCTTCCTCACCAAAGCTCGAGGCTCAGAAACCCCTCCCTCCAGGTGACAACTGCAGGTGGAAGTGACCTTCCGAGGAGGAGGACGGCGAGGAGAGGGGCTCAGAGACCCCCAAACGGCTACCAGGGCTCCTGCCTCGATGGCGCCTCGAGGTGCAGTGGATTTGGGACGTTGAGGGGGAGCTGGCACGAGAGAGACAGCCCCTCTCGGGTGAGGACCGCGAGGCCCGGCTCCAGGTCCGACCCTTTCTGACCTTGAGCAGGAGTCCAGGGTGGGCTCTGAGAGCCCAGAGATGCTGCGCGAAGTGCTCCCGGGTCTGCCCGGATCAGGCCCGCCCCGCCCCGCCCCGGCCCTCCCCGCCCCTCCCCTCCGCTCCCCGCCCCTCCCCTCCCCTCCCCTCCCCCCCCCTCCCCTCCCCTCCCCCTTCCCTCACCTCCTGGTCCCCTCCCCCTCCCCGGACTCCGCCCGCTTCTGGCAGGTTCCCACCTCCAGCCGGTCACCGCCCCCTCCGCCCCGACTACCTCCCGCCCCTCCGGGCCCCGCCCTCTCCCCCGGACTCCGCCCCTTCTTGACAGGTTCCCACCTCCTGCCGGGCTCCGCCCCTCCCCGACCATCCGGGCCCCGCCCTCCTGGCTCCGCCCCCACTACCCGCCCCTCCTTAGGGCCACGCCCCTGCCCCGCCCCCACCCCCTCCCCTCGCTGCAGCCCGCTCCGCGTGTTGCGAACCTCCCTCGCCCTCTGCCGGTCTCCGCCCGGCCCCGCCCCACCCCCTCCGGCCCCGCCTCGCGCCCCCCACCCGGGCCCCGCCCTCGGCCCCGCCCCCTCCGGGCTCCTCCCCCACTTCCTCCCGCCCCTCAACCGGGCCCCGCCCCCGCCCCCCGCCCCCACCCCTCCCTGCACTGCAGCGCGCTCGGCTGGTCGCGCGCCTCCCTGCCTCCTGCCGGTCTCCGCCCCGGCTCCGCCCCACTTCCTCCGGGCCCCGCCCCGGCCCCGCCCCCATCACCTCCCCGCACTGCAGCGCGCTCCGCGGGTCGCGCGTCTTCTTCGCCGCGGCGCAGGCTGCAAGCTCAGCAAGTCTTGCGGCAGACACTCCGGCCGAGTTGGGGCCGGGGCGCCGCGGGACTCCGGGCCGAGCGGACGCCCCCTCGGCCGTTGCCGGCAGCCCGCCTGCCCTCACTTCGGGGACGCGGGTCCCTCCTGGCTGGCCACCCCGGTGAGTCGTACCGCCGCGGTGAATGGCGCCGACCGCCTCCTCAGAAGTTTCTGCTCCTCACCGAGGGGCCGCGGGTGGGGTCCGCTGCCGGGGGCGGGAGGTCGCGGAGCTTTGAGGCCGAGGGGGCCCGGGCGCCCGCACCGTCCTTTGGGGGAGTTTGCGCGCGTCCGGATGAGGCGTCTGGGGAGCCGGACCCGAGAGGCGCGGAGCCGCTGCTCTGCGGGTTTGGGACGGGAAAAGGGGGGCAGCTTCCGTCCTGGGTCCCCCGGGACGAGCTGCGGAGCAGAGGACCGGGCCCACTCCGCTGCACCCCCGGGCTCTGCGCCCCCGACCCTCTTCCCGCGCCTCGGAGACGTCCCCACTCCCGTCTCGCCCACCCCTGCGCGCCTGAGCGGTCTCCAGCCAAGGTTCTCCTTGCCACCACCTCAAGCTTCGGGGACCCCCGGCCCCGCCGTCGTAGGGGGAAGCAGGGAGGATCCTGAGCTCCAGGAGGTAGAGACCCTGGGTCGGGGAGACGGCGCGGATGCAAACCACAGGGGTGGTCTGCAATCGAGGGTCCGGAGGAGCTGGGGCAGGGATGCGAGGGGGTGCAGGCACCCCTCACCTCTTCCAAATCTCATGACTCAGCAGACCTAGGACGTCCCGTCGCGCTGCAGCCCTCCCCCGCGCTGGGCAGTACTCCCGCCACCAGGCAGCTCTGCCCCCCTGGACAGCCCAGCCTTCCTTCCAGCTGGGTACCCAGGCCCAGGAAGCGCAGACAGACCCCTATCATTTACCCCTACCTCCATCTCTGTTCCTGCCCCAAATCTGGGCACAGAGTGGTTATTTTTTAACTCCAGAGACATGGCTTATCCCTTTTCCTTCCCTATTTTCATCCCCAGACTCCACAGGTGCAGCCAGGACACCCCCGGCCCATGGTGTGGGGGCACCAAAGCCTGGTCTCTCCCTCTGCAGCATGCCCCCTCCCCCGTCAGGGAGAGGAGAGTTGCTTTCCCTGGTGGTGGCAGAGATACAGGAGCGCAAGGACAAGGAGGCGCTGACCCAGGAGGGGGCACTGCAGCGAGAAGAGAGGGCTCCCCACCTAGAGTGGGGTGGGCTGGGGGACAGGAAGACCTTAGGATCTGGGGACACCCAGAGAGAGGAAGGTGGGCTAGGGTCTGACGGGGAGCTGGAGGCGCTCTCCCCGGCCCCGCTGCCCCCCTGGGGGAGGCTCCATGTGTAACAGTGTGTCCTCAGTCCATGGAACCCAGGCACTTCGTCAGAGGGTGTGACTGTTAAAAGCAGGGCACCTTAACCCTCCCAAATCATCTCCCCCTGCTTAGGGCCACCTCTGACCTCCAGGCTGCATCTCTGTTACCCCTAGAGAAGCCAGAGGGAAGAGCTGTGCCCAGGGCCCCTAAGGCCCAGCCCGGGGGCCAGTGGGAGAGGCAGGGCAGCTCTGATGCAGTGGGACGTGCCTGGTGTCCTGGTGAGCCACGGCCTGGCAGGCCCTTCAAGCTGCAGCGTGGGTCTGGGCTCCCAGGTGAGTCAGCACCAGGGGTCCTGGCCAGGCATGCTGCCGCCACCCAGGGAGCTTGGCCCAGGCCCCTGCTGTCCACGACCCTGCGGCGTGACCAAAGCTGTGGGGTCCTCTCTCTGGGCTCCTCTCCTCCGGGGACCAGCCTCTGCCAGGTTGGCTCTCAGGCAGATGCCCCAGGGGCTTAGCTTTTTCTGGGTACCTCTTGGGCTTAAGGTTCGCAAGCTCCCCTTCTCCAAGGAACTGGGAGCTTCTGGAAAACTGAAGCAGGGGAAAGAGATAAGTGTTCCATGTCTAGCCTCATGTGGACCTGGCCCCTGTCCCCGGGAGGAGGAGCCCGACTACTCTGCTGAGAGTTTCGTCCAGCAGCCCAGGGCTTTTTTTAAGGCAACAGCTTTTAGGTTGGGGGGGCAGATTATGCAAATACAACGTTCAGTGTTTCAGCTTCAGGGCCTGCTGCCCACACACAGATCAGGACCAGGAAAGGGAAAGGTGCTGGTGTTTCCCCACAGAAGAGCTTGCGGCTGGCTTCATCTCCTGACTGCTGCTGGCTTTATCCCTGGGCACAGCGCGTACCTCGTTGCACACCTGCAGGGGCTGGGGACGGACTCTCTGACCTTACACTGTGGCCTTCTGCCCTCGGGCGGCTTCAGGCAGATGCCACAGGGCTGTCCCTGGTGCGACACAGACCTGCAGAAGCCCCTTCCCTGCCCTCTCCAAGCCAATACTCCCCACCCCAGGCCAGTCTGGCCTCTCGTGTCCCTTCAGTCTCTCCCCGGGCTCTGACGTCTCTCAGTTGGGACCCCTCAGAGAGCAAGTGGAGGGAGTTGGGGGGGATGGTTAGGATGGTGGGAAGGAGGCTGGGGCTCTGGGGCTGGAAGAATGGCTTGTCGACTCCTCCCAGGCAGAGTGCCCTCTTCCCGGGCACAGTGTCCTCGTGGGTGGTCAAAGGCTGTGGGAGAGGAGGAGTTGTTTCACCTGGCGCTGCAGCTGGGTCGTTGGACTGGGTTGTTGGATGGTCCAGACGTCGGGTCCAGCTGCAGTTGGGCTTGCTTTTCATGAGCCAGACAGTTCAGGGGTCAGGGTGATGTGGATATGCTTTCCAAACCGAAACGGCAGCCACAGGGACATTCGTGGGTGTTTACTTGGTACAGGGGGGTGTGGACGTAGGAAGCAGGCATGCGTGCACACCAAATCACTGCAGTCGTATTCGACTCTTTGTGACCCTATGGACTTGTAGCCCGCCAGGCTCCTCTGTGCATGGGATTCTCCAGACAAGAACACTGGAGAGGGCAGCCACGTCCTCCTCCAGGGGGCTCTTCCCGATCCAGGGATTGAACTTGACTCTCTTACGTGTCCTGCATTGTCAGGCGTGTTCTTTGCCATTAGCGCCACCTGGGAAGCGCAGAGGCTGGGAGCCCTACAGGCCTGGGTTCAAACCTCCAGGCCACAAATTACAGAGCATGACTATTAATTCAGCCAGTGCTTATTGGCGAGGCCTGCCCTGCGCCTGGCTCTGTTGCGCTCACTGTGGACACTGGTGTGAACACAGCACACAGTCCCCGGCCAGTTTGAACTTCGTGTTCCGGGGGCCAAGGCCAGTTCCTCAGCCTCTCTGCGCAGCAGTGTCTATGTCATTCTGCCTTTGGATTTTGAGAGTCTGGTGTGTGCTTGGCGCAGGCAATGAAACAGATGCCTGCCTTCATGACACTTACAGCCCAATGAGTAACTCAGACAGATAATTACATAGATGATTAACCGTGACAGGTGTTAGGCGAGCACACAGGTTGCTTGGAGAGATCCGACCCGCTCTGGTGGGTCTCATCTGTAAGAGAGAGCTAATGACGCTCGGCCGCACGGTAAGTAAGCTCTCAGCGAGTGGTGACTGTTCACATGTCCCACCGGACAGACAGAATTCTGGATTCCCTATGTGAAGCATCATTGCACAGGCACCCAGCTCACACTGCTTCTCCACCGGTGGGGGGAGCTGGGGTCCAGGCCCGCTTCCCCCGAGCAGGAAGCCTGTGGGCTCTTTGGGGGAGAGTCCCGTTGCAGATGTCGGTCTGAGGCACTCACGCCGACCGTGGGCGACTCAGTCAAACCCTGCTCTCAGTCTCCCCGTCTGCTGAATGGAGATAGAGCTCACGTGGGTGACACCGGCTCTGGGGAGGATTAAACGAGCTCATTCCTGTAGTGTGTTTGGAACAGTGTGGAGCGTGGCAAATGGCGGCTCAGCGCCTTGTCATTATCAAGTTGCTTCTGCACACAGACCAGACTCCTTCTGGGTTCCCCAACTGAGGGGAGCCCTTCCACCACCCTCACCCCCGGCTTTTTTTTTTTTTTTTTCCAAAACTCAAGAGAAGGACTGGCTGCTGTCACTTCCTCAGAGGCCATTCCAGTGTCTCACCCCTCCGGCTCTCAGCCTTCCCAGCCATGTCTTGCTATGCTAAGTCACTTCAGTCGTGTCCGACTCTGTGCGACCCCATAGATGGCAGCCCACCAGGCGGAAGCCTTCCAGAACACTGGAGTGGGTTGCCATTTCCTTCTCCAATGCATGAAAATGAAGAGTGAAAGTGAAGTCACTCAATCGTGTCCGACTCTTTGTGACCCCATGGACTGCAGCCTACCAGGCTCCTCCATCCGTGGGATTTTCCAGGCAAGAGTACTGGAGTGAGGTGCCATTGCCTTCTCCGAGCCGTGTCTTACCAGAACTTAATTTCTGGGAAGGGTTTGTCCCAGAATCCTTGATTTTCACCCCTGCACTGACGGTTCAGGGGGTGGCCAGAGTGATGGGTAAATTTGCATCCTTGGCCAGTGACTGTGAGTCTGGACTGCCAGGGGGAGCCCCTGGCCACCAGCCCTTCCTCTGAAGATGTCTGAGCTTCAGCCAGGTGTCCAAAGTTACCCACCAAGAAGGACCCCCAAATGCAAGGGCCACAGAGGGGTCCCGAGGCTCCCTCCTTGGAGCACCTCACTGTTGCCCACCTGTCTGACCCGGAGACCATCTGACCAGACACCAGGCAGGGGCCAGCCCTGGCCACTTAGGGAAGTGGGGCATCAGTTGCTGTGGCCAATATAGTGGCCACTGAACCTCAGGGGTTTGGTGTCATCAGGCAGCCCCAGACTGGAGGTCCAGCTGCAGTTGTAAAGGCAGGACAGGTTGTCTCTGGCTGCTGGCCAGGCCTCGGAGCTCAGCGTTCTCTGCGGGGGACATGGAGCCGGGTGCCCACCCGCTGCTTCAGGTTCCCCCTCCCTGAGTCTGCCCCCATGGTGAGCAGCCTGCAGCTCTGTCCCTGCCTTCAGGTCCCCCTCCCTGAGTCTGCCCCCACGGTGAGCAGCCTGCAGCTCTGTCCCTGCGGCCCTCAGGGCAGCCTTCGCAGCCTCTGCTGCCCCATTTCACAGTGAGAGGACAGACTCCCGAACAAGTTCCATGATTCACTCAGGATCTCAGAGCACTTGCTTGGGGTGGGGGACAGCTGTGGACCCTCCTGGCTGCGACAGCTGATCGCTCAGAACGTTCTTCCCGTCAGCCACCCCTCCCCACCTTCCTGCCGCTCCACCTTCCCGGGTCCTCAGTAGGAGAAGAAGGCAATCAGGCATCAGACGCCTGATGGAATTGCTGGGGTTGAGTCGGCCTCCTCCCCTGCTATGGGGTTTTGTGGGACTGGCTGTGGGCCTTTGGCGGCATCAGGAGCACCTGAACTGAAGGGGTGGCGGGGGGAGCTGTGGTGGGTGCATCAGAGGGGTGCTAGGGGCCCGGCCTCAGCAGCCTTACCTGATGGCCTTGGCACCAGAAGCCTTCACAAGGTCATGATTCGGTAATTACAGGCTTCCTCTGACAGCTAGGACATAGGTCTGTCTGTGCACACCTGTGTGTGTGTATACACACGTGTGTGCATGCCACCTGGTGCTCGTGCATACTGGGGGCTCTGGGGACCGAGAGGGAGCTGGGGTCTGGTTGGTGTCTGACTGCCCCTCCGTCCAGGTCTGAGAAGCCGGGATGCTTGTGGGACTCACAGCCCTGCTCCCAGGCTGGCCAGGCGGGGGCGGCTGGACCCTCCACCGGTCCCACAGCGCCCCTCCCTTCTGCTCTCAGTGTGGACAGACTGAAAGGGCCCAACGGTGCTGGGAGGCCTGGGCCTCACCACGCACTCTCCAGCAGCCTGGGTGCGCCCACAGGGTTGTGGGGGGGGGCGGTGCTGGGCCCCGAGATGTTCCCGGCCCAGGACAGCTGCCCACCGGAACCAGGTTTCCTCAGGGTGGGCAGCCCTCCATTCCCTCCGCAAAAAGCCAGGAAGCCTGAGACCCTCATCCGGCCCTCTGGGACCAGGGTAGGACTGTGGCCGGGTGGGGATTAGCTCCCCTCAGGCATGTGTGGGGAGGGTGCCTCTGCATGGTACGGGGCACCCTCAGGCCACGGAGAGCCTTAGCAGGGCTTCCAGAACTGGGCTCATGCAGTGGCCCCGGGGAGTCAGCAATTAGGGAATATTGCAATTAGCATGTAATTTCCCCATTCCATGCATTTGTATGGAGTGTAGTGGCTGCAACTGTGAGCCTGGCCCTAGGGAGACAGGAACACAGAAATGAACAGGGCAGGGGGCGAGGAGGCACTCTGCACTCCCGCCCCCGCAGGCCGTGCGCGAGGCCCAGCGGCCCGCAGCTCTCCTAAGCATCCTGCTCACCTTGGCACAGGTGGGCACAGGGCAGGCTGCCCGGCGGTCAGCTTCAGAGGAAGGGCAGAGTCATAGCCGATGGGCACGGGGAGGGAAGGCGTGAGCAGGTGGCCCCTCCCGACGACTCTGCTCTGAAGTGATGGCCACAGGTCGGGCGCCTCCTCCCTTTGGAAGCTGACTGAGGGAGCCGCTTTCCTGCTGCTGCAGAGAGGAAGCCCTCTGTGAGCTTTGTGACCCCCTGGGTGAGCAGGAGAGGCAGTGCACCGTCCTCTTCCGTCTCCTGAGGCTGCCCGGCTCCCCTCAGCATCAGTCGTGCCCCCCGACCCGGCTCATTTCAGGCCGGGGGCCGGGCCTGCGGGTTCCCTCTTTTCACCTGGAGGGGTTGGTCCTGCCTGAGGGGTGAGGGTCTGGGGCTGACATCCAGCCTCCCGCTGGGAACCCAGGAAGGTGCAGGCACAGGCCTGCTCTCCCAGTTTGGTTCTCCCCAGGGAGGAAATGCACTGTTTTAATGAGGCCGCCCTGGATCTGAATCAGTCCTGGCCTTGCAGGAGACAGGAGACGGAGGGGAGGCACAGTGCAAAGCTGGGTTCGCTAGCCGATGCTGGGCACTGGGCTGCTGGGGGCAGGGGGCAGGGCAGCTGCCCCAGCTCTGAGCTTCCGGGGAGGCCCTGCCCGGGGAGCATAGGCAGTGAGAGCAGCCAGTCCTCATCCTGCCAAGCCCGAGAGGTGCCCCGGCTTGCCCTGGGGTGTGGACGGTGAACGTAGGGAGGGGCAAGAAGGGGCCCCCAGTCTGGGCCCTACGGTTGTGTGTCCTGCAGGTGAGATCTCGTGTGCAGCTGTAGTGGACGGCCCACGTCGGGACCAGGCTCTCATTGCAAAGTGGAGACTGACAGGCGGGGTATGGCCTGGGGCACCAGTCCATGAGCTCCTGGGACAGCAGTTCTCAGCGTGGTGCACCGACCTGGGGGGCGCAGGGGCTGAGATGCAGAGGCGGTGTCCCAGCCCCGGCGGTGGTGGAGCCTGGCCCGGCCCTCCTGCGAGGCTGAGGGCCCGCTCCTCTCCCTGCACCATGAGCCAGGTGCGGGCGGGCCCATGATGCGCCCTGTGTCTGCACAGCTGCAGCTGCGACTCGGCGCCCTGGGCTCCAAGGTGGGGAGGACGGGAAGTCTTGCCTTCTGTTCTGTGGCTTTCGCGGCTCCAGCTCTGAGAGGCTGCGGTCAGATCACCCCAGGAGGGTGAGTGGAGCGTGGGGCCAGGAGGCCTGGAGCCACTGGAAGGGCAGCCTCCGGGTGAGAGTGAGCACTGAACCGGAGGCCCCACATCCTGCTCCTTGTGGTCACGTGTGGTGAGGGACCACTCTGGCATGTGGCTGCTTCCTGGTCAGCCATCCTGGGCTGCCCACCACAGTCCAGGAGTAGGAGGAGACTGAGACAGGAAAAGACAACCCCTCCCATGAGAGGGGTCAGCGGAGCAATGTGTCCCTTGCTGGGGGTGGGTGTTCAGACCTGGACGTGCTTCGTGGGGTTTTCCAGCTGCAGCGGAAATTCTTTGCTCTCTCAGCTCTGCCCCTGTTCAGCTCATCCTCCCGTGCCCCCGGGGTGACTGGAGGTGGCCCGGGGGTTGGACTCGTGGGCAGAGAACTCAGTAGTGATCAGAGCCTCTCTAGGGCCTCTTGGGACCCCCAGGGCTCAAGTTCCATGGCCCTGAGCTCTGGCCTTAAAAAGATCCGTGGAGCCCCTCTCAGCCCATGTGGCCTGGCTCCCCTTTCAGAGACAGCTCGGTCTTGTCTGGGTTTGGGGCACCTCCAGGTGTGTGGTCAGAGTGGGGAAGACTCACAACGCCACATGTCACTCCTGCCGCAGTGTGGGCCGCTTGCCCATGGGTCCTGGTCCCTCTTGCTCTCCGTCCTTGGATGGATGAACTTGACCCTGAGGCTGTACCTTCAGACTGCAGCTCCTCCTGGAGTTGATCCGGGGCTGCGGGGCTGAGAGGCAGGGGCTGGCGGGAGGCGGTGAGACCGTGTGTCTGGGTCCGGACCTGGGCCCTGCCCTGGTGACACAAGCTTGGGGAAGGACGAGGGGGAAGGCACATATGAAAGCTTGTGGACTCATTCAGTCCTTTCGGCGGCAGGCTTGGCTCGCCTGGAGCAGGGGCCTCTCAAAGCAGTGCTTAGCCTCGAGAATCCCTTCTGTGTCCCAGGCCTCTGGGGAGGGAGCGTCCTGACGCTGCCTGTTCTCTGAACTCAGTGTCAGAGGAGAGGCAGGGCCCCGGCCTGCAGCCCTGCACCCGTGTGCCCCCGGCCGGGCCCTGGCCTGCAGCCCCGCACCCGTGTGCCCCCGGCCAGCCCCCAGGCCTGCACTCACTCACTTGCTCCCACAGGAGCGTCCACGGGCAGCACCCTGCCGGGACTGCGCGGGCCGGCCCTGCCCTCAGGGCCCTTACGGTCTCAGGGAGCTGGGCAGTAAGCAAGTGAGGGTCACTTCATCACAATTATGGTAACTGGTGTGGAGTAAAGGCTGCCCAGTGTCCCGAGGGCTTACCATGGGGGCGCCCAGCGCGTGGGGGTCGTGGCGCCCCACTCCGACTCACGGGCCGTGGAGGGGCCTTCTCCCCGGATGGGGGTCCCGCGGACACCTGCGTGGTGTGCTCCGCCTGTGCAGTAGTGTGCAGGCCGCAGGGCAGTGGGGGGTCTGTGTTGGGGGCGGGCTCTGGTGCTAGAGGGACTGGGTCACCTCTGCCCATGGTTCCCAGGTGGCTTCCGGCGCTCGCTTTCCCTGTTTGTCACTGCTCCTTCCTCTGTAAAATGAGGGGTTTGGGCGAGGAAATCCCGCTGGCCCTCCTCAGAGCCCCAGGAAAGTGTCCGTAGTTTGCAGAGGCCAGACTGCCTTTCGTCTCCTGAGGCTGGGACAGGGATTTGGGACCAGGACGGCTCTGTGACCCTCACTGCGGAAAGTAGGGGATGGATGCCAGGCCAAGTGCCCGGGGTCTCCCAGGTGGCCAGCATCAGAGGTGGAGACGGACGGGGCAGCCCGCAGGACTCGGGGTGGACATCAGGCAGCACTTCCCTGCCTGCTGCGCTGAGACGTCAGGCGGCTGTCCAGACAGGGGAAGTGAGGGCGTCGGACAGACGCTCCAGAAAAGCAGAGGAAGAGCCTTTCAGGGAGAGTGTTTGTGTGGAGGCGCGTGGCGGGTGACCTTCCAAGGTCTCCCCCTCAGACAAGTCTGTGGCTCCCTCCTTGCCTTGCCACTGATGTCAGCGCCGTCTGGGTGTCTCTTGGAAATGAGTTTTTGGGCATAAACTGTCCCCAGTTCACGTCCCTTGATGACACATGTGGCTAACTCTGAGTTGTCACACTCCATCACATCGAGCCCAATTACACCTTTGCTCTCTTGTCCTGCTGTAATAGAAATATGGCTTCTGAGAAGTGTATTAGTTGCTGGTGGTGTGATTGCTGGGGAGGCTGGGCTTGGGGGTGAAGGGAGGCCAGGGTATTTCATGCTTCAGACCCAGAAATGAGGGCGGGAGACAGACTCTTCGGGGAACCTGGGACGGTGCTGTCCCTGGAAACGGGGGCGATCAAATGCCCTCTCCAGGGACCTTTGTGTCCTTGGGCTTTTTGCTGTCATTACCGTGGCCACGGGTTCTCCGTGTGCATGTGGGTGTGGGGCGGTCCAGTGAGCCCCCACCCCACTTCCATGAGGGAGGCTCTCCATGTCTTGAAAAATGGTTCACAAGGTCAGAGAGGCCATAGGACTAACCTGACATGTGAAGTATTTCAAGTGGATGCGGAGGGCGTTTCTGAAGGGAAATGTGGTTGGACATTGTGACAGAAGACGGAGCAGGTGGTGAGACCGCCTTCCAAAAGCAGGGACTGGGCCGGGGTAGGTCTGGAAAGGGTAGGCTGACCAGCGGGCCTGCCGTGGTCCCAGGGTCTCTGCGGGTGTGGGGGGAGCCGAGGTCAGGTAGGTCACTGCGCTCAGTGAGAGGGAGGACGACATGGGGTGGACGGCCTTAGCAGGGCGATCAGCGCCAGATGTGGTCACGTGGTCTCAGGGTAAGGGCATGTGTGTGAGAGTCAAGGCTGCAGCAGGACATGCAGTGCCCCCTCTGCCAGTTCTGCTTGTTTAAACCCAAGAGGCTGGCATCTCCTGCTGAAGTAGCTCTCTTTTGGATATGGTCCATTCACAGTTGCAGAATGTTTGCCCTGCAGAAGCCACCATCACTCCACCCTAGGGTTGAAGGGAGTCGAGAACCAGGTCCCCGAGGAATATGGCTTCTCGGTCTTTCAGCAGGGGCTCCAGTCTGGGGCTCAGGATGGACTCAGCCCCCTCTTTTTAACACAACCTTGGTATTTTTCCAAATGTTCCCAGTGAATCTCAGGGTTTATGCTAGAAAAACATAAACCTAATCTGAAGTTCCTTTGCCACTACCAGAGGACAGGGGTTTAGTGCTGTAATGCTTTGACCCCTTCCTCACTAGACTTCAAGGACTCAAAGGAGGGTCACAGTCTTTGGACCCTCAGTTCTGGACTTTGGATGTATGACCTTGAAAGATCCTGACACCTGACCTCTAGCCTCTTGACAGGACCCTTCTGAATCCCCCTACATCCCTGAAATGTCCTCCTGTTATCCACATGGCCTCCACATTTCCCTTGTGAATTCCTTCCCCCTGAGGCTCACCGGGTCAGTCCTGTGTTCTTGCTTTTAGCTGCTCTGAAAGGCTCCCAGCCTCTCGTATCAGGTGGCCGTGCCCAGTTTAGGCGGTGAGCTTCCCCGTCTCCGTGCTCCAGAACATCTTCCTATTTATTTGTTGTTGTTTTAAATTTATTTATTTTTAATTGGAGGATAATTGCTTTACCAATATTGTGTTGGTTTTTGCCATGTATCAACGTGAATCACCCATGCTGCTGCTGCTGCTAAGTCGGTTCAGTCGTCTCTGACTCTGTGCGACCCCATAGACGGCAGCCCACCAAGCTCCTCTGTCCCTGGGATTCTCCAGGCAAGAACACTGGAATGTTCTTGGGTGCCATTTCCTTCTCCAGTGCATGAAAGTGAAAAGTGAAAGTGAAGTTGCTCAGTCGTGCCTGACTCTCAGCGACCCCATGGACTGAGGCCCACCAGGCTCCTCCATCCATGGGATTTTCCAGGCAAGAGTACTGGAGTGGGGGTGCCATTGCTTTCTCCCAATCACCCATAGGTATATGTATGTCCCCTCACTCTTGAACTTCTCTCCCTTTTTAAAAACATTATTTATTTTTAATTGGAGGATAATGATCAGATCAGATCAGATCAGTCGCTCAGTCGTGTCCGACTCTTTGCGACCCCATGAACTGCAGCACGCCAGGCCTCCCTGTCCATCACCAGCCCTCGGAGGTCACTCAGACTCATATTCATCGAGTCAGTGATGCCATCCAGCCATCTCATCCTCTGTCGTCCCCTTCTCCTCCTGCCCCCAATCCCTCCCAGCATCAGAGTCTTCTCCAATGAGTCAACTCTTCGCATGAGGTGGCCAAAATACTGGAGTTTCAGCTTGAGCATCATTCCCTCCAAAGAAATCCCAGGTCTGATCTCCTTCAGAATGGACCAGTGGGATCTCCTTGCAGTCCAAGGGACTCTCAAGAGTCTTCTCCAACACCACAGTTCAAAAGCATCAATTCTTCGGCGCTCAGCCTTCTTCACAGTCCAGCTCTCACATCCATACATGACCACAGGAAAGACCATAGCCTTGACTAGGCGGATGGAACACCCCAAGGCACCTCGCGAAATGCCAAGGCCTCGGGGTGCTGAGATCACGGGCTGCGTTGTGCGGCAGTTCAGCACCATGGACAGAGCCCGGAGCTGCTCCCTGGAAGGAGGGTCCGCTGGCGGCGTCCTAACCTTCTGGGGAGACAGACAGCGGAGGGGTGAGGGGAAACCTGGTGCTGTGGGCACTGTTCCCGCCCTTTGAGACGTGGCCGCGTCTCCCCCTGGGTCCACTGTTTACAACAGAATGGGGCGATGGACTCCAAGCACCACACAGTGAGCCCTGGGGTCTGCATTTTCTTCACCACGAGGCCTTTAACAGCAGTGAGGCAGGCGTGGTCCGGGTTGGTGGGCCGTTGGCTTGTGGGTGTTGGGAATACACGACCTCAGGTCCTGCAGCCTGGCTGTGGTTTCCCAGCGTCAGTGACTTGTTGATTGTCTTTGTTCCAGTACCTCATCACCCACTCCTCTCGTGCAGCATCCAGCTTGGGGTGGTGGGAGGCGCTGGCTTTGTGGTGGGTGCTGTCCTGTGGGGCTTACCTGGGGCCCCTGCCCTGAAGTGAGGCTGGAATAGGGAGGGGGCTGCATAGGGATTCGAGATTGGTGGGTGGGAGCAGGTGATGGAGCTGCAGGGTGGAGGCAGCTGTAGCTGGGAGGAGGCGTGGGTAGGCAGGATGTGATGAGACCCCGTGCCGGGGAAAGTGGGCAGGGACTGGCCTTGCTCAGGACTCAGAGGGCCCTGGAGCAGGGCGGCACTGCTTTCCGGCCTCTTGATCCCCCTGGACAGGGTCCTTCCTCTGCTTCCGGAGCTCAGGACACCCTTGGGTGGAGCTCAGGACACCCTTGGGTGGAGGAAACCTCTCCTGTCTGTGTCCCTTCCCCTCCACCCTTCCACCCACAGTGCCTCCTGGACCACTGTATGCCCTCCGAAACTGATCGTCCACACCCTCCCGGCTTCCTGTCCAGGGCACATGGCTGGGCCAAAGATCTAACGTTCATCCCTCGAGTTATGAGAGACAGCTCAGCTGCCACCCTCCTCATGGGGCCATAGGACCCTCCAGGATTTACCTAGCAAAAGCAAAAACCCAGGCCACACTCAGGCCACCTGCAGTCTCCCCTTGGGTGCCTCTCCCCTCACATTGCACTCAGATGCCAGGGGCCTGCCTGGGGCCCCTACCACCCGGGCCTCCCCTCCTTGGCCCCTCCCCCAGGCTGTACGTCGGGCAGAGCTTCCCCGTGCCCTGGCTTTCCCCCAGGCTGTACGTCGGGCAGAGCTTCCCCATGCTGTTCGTACCCCCAGGTGGTCACTGCCTTCCCCCTCAATAGGCAGGAACAGAGCCAACAGGGGGCAGGCATGTCTTGGCAGACAAGACCGGTGTCTGTGTGTGGACACAGAGTTCTTGTGACAGGAAGGGAGACCTGGGGCTTCCCTCTGGCACCAGGAGAGCTTGCTGCCCAGGTTCAGTCTGGAAAGCTAGTGCCAAACAGGGAGGTGGTTCTGGGGAATGGGGCCAGGCTTGGGGAGCAAGCTGGGGCCCCTGCCTCACTGCGGGAGCTCCAGGCTCTGTCCTAAACCTGTTCCCCGTCTCATCCCCTCCTGGGCCCCGTAAACAACAGCTGATCCATGAAGCCCGACTGCAACCCACTCTTGGGAAGAGAGGTCGGCAGGGCTTGGGCTTGTTGGGTGTAAACCAGCATCCTGTTTAGCACTGGTCCCTGGAAGACGCTGAATGACTGTTGACCGGATGCGTGCTGGGTAGGGGCCTGTCTGTGGGCACTCAGTGGTGTGCTGTTAGAGGGGCCTGCTGCCTGACAGGCTTAGTCCTGAGGGCCTGTCCTCTTTGTCTGCGAGAGTCCGGGGTTCTGTGACCTCTCCTTGGGGAAGGCGCCTTCAGGAAGGGGCCGGGGCTGCACTGGCAGTGGTGGGGACACGGAGCTTGGGACCTTCTGCCCAGACACGTCTGCCACCAGACATGCCTGTCGACCTTGAAAGAGAGCAGGTCTGTGTGCTTCTCGATTCTTGGGAATCCTTGTTGGGAGGCTCCCGAGTGTGGGCCTCAGCGTGGCTGGTGCCTTGCTGGCCATCTGTTCAGCAGGGTGACAGCCATCTGGATACTGTGTCACTTTGCAGAGGTGGGCGTCCATGGGACCCCTGGTGGTTAGGGGGTGAGAGAGACACTTGGCTGCTGTTAGGGGGACTGGAGGTGGGTGGGTTTGGTCCTGGCTCTAGTTGCTCCGATGCTGTGTGTCTGGCTCTGGTCCTGACGGGGATGAATAATTGATGGTGACTAATGGATCATTGCTCTTGCATGAGATACTCCGCGGGGACCAAGCAGGCTTGTGTAATCAGATGCTCCGCTGTCCTCCTGGTGGGTGTGGGTCTCCCGGCTTCCCTTGACTCTCAGAACCCTGGGGTGGTGGGTGCTTCCCAGAGCGAAAGGGGCATCTTTCTCAGGGTGAACTTTCTGGGTGAGGGGCAGGGCCCTCAGTCCTCAATTCTGGGGACTGGGCTTGCCTGCTTTGCTGGGTGTCTCTACTGCCCGACATTTGGAATGCTGGTGAACTTCCAGGGGAGGCAGCAGGCAGCCCCGAGGTGTCTGAGAGGCAGTGGGATAGTGATGGTGGACAGGGGGACACGCACCAGCCCCCTGGTTCTTAGAACAGTCCCGGAGGGCGACTCATCTCACTGACAAGGAAGGAGTCTCGGAGGATGAGGTGATGTGCCTGAGGTCATGTGTCTGGTGGGTGGTAAATGATGTCACCGGGACCCCAGGATAGAATTACAGCCACAGCAGCCGTGTGCTGAGAAGGCTGGCTGGCCCCCATGGGGGATGGGAGGATGGGAGTGTCTGTGTGTGTGTGTGTGTGTGTGTGTGTGTGTGTGTGTGTGGGGGGAGAGTGTCTGCCGGCTTGTCCCTGCATGTGTGATGAGGGGTCTGAGCTAGTCTTTCCCTCCATCACCTGCCCCGGCCCCCCCCCCCCCCCGATCTCTGCAGGGTGGAAGTGCAGCAGAGCCTGTGTTCAGGGGGCACACAGGGACAGGATTCACTTGGGGGCTGGCTCCTAGGTGGGGATGGAGGGGTAGCTGCCTCCGCCACCCCCGGCTTGGGTGGCGCCCGCTCCCCGGAGCGTTTATCCGTCCACGGACTTGCCGGCCACAACCAGAGCCTGCAAGTCCCGAGCCCCGTGTGATCTTTCCTCTGCCACCGTGCCCAGGGCTCCATCACCTCCAGAGGTGGGCAAGGGGCTGCCTGAGGCCCTGTTTCAGGCGCTGGCCACTGGCCTGCACTACAAGCTCTGCAAGACCCTGGGAGATGGGGTAGTTCCTCCGACTGTTCCCATGTCTTGAAAGCTCCTTCTGGAGTCGGGAAGCTGTTCCAGCCCCAGGCCCCCTGCCACAGCTGCCCGGTCGGTCCACACTTCTTCCCCACAAGTTCTCCTGTAACGTCAGGGGTGGAAGAACATGCATGATGCTTGCTTAGCAGAGTGGAAAATGGGATCGGGATGTAGGTGCAGTGCCAGGAGCTTGGTAGCTCTCTCCAGGAGGAAGCAGAAGGCGCCCCAGGAGTGTCCCCTGCTCATGCCTGTGTCCTCTGTGAAGAGTGTCCTCTGTGAGAGTGTCGGGTCCTCTGTGAGAGTGTCGTGTGTAAGAGTGTCCTCTGTGAGTGTCCTCTGTGAGAGTGTCCTCTGTGAGAGGTGTCCTCTGTGAGAGTGTCCTCTGTGAGAGTGTCGTGTGTAGAGAGTGTCCTCTGTGAGTGTCCTTTGTGAGAGTGTTGTGTGTGAGAGTGTCCTCTGTGAGCGTGTCCTCTGTGAGTGTGTCCTTGTGAGAGTGTCCTCTGTGAGAGTGTCCTCTGTGAAGAGTGTCCTCTATGAGAGTGTCGTGTGTAAGAGTGTCCTCTGTGAGTGTCCTTTGTGAGAGTGTTGTGTGTGAGGTGTCCTCTGTGAGAGTGTCCTCTGTGAGTGTGTCCTCTGTGAGTGTCCTCTGTGAGAGTGTCCTCTGTGAAGAGTGTCCTCTATGAAGAGTGTCCTCTATGGAGTGTCGTGTGTAAGAGTGTCCTCTGTGAGAGTGTTCTCTGTGAGTGTGTCCTTGTGAGAGTGTCCTCTGTGAGAGTGTCCTCTGTGAGAGTGTCCTCTGTGAGAGTGTCCTCTGTGTGTGTCCTTGTGAGAGTGTCCTCTGTGTGTCCTTTGTGAGGGTCCTCTGTGAGAGTGTCCTCTGTGAGTGTGTCCTTGTGAGTGTGTCCTCTGTGAGTGTGTCCTTGTGAGAGTGTCCTCTGTGAGTGTGTCCTCTGTGGAGTGTGATGTGTGAGAGTGTCTGCTGTGAGTGTGTCCTCTGTGAGTGTGTCCTTGTGAGAGTGTCCTCTGTGAGTGTTCTCTGTGAGAGTGTCTTCTGTGAGTGTTCTCTGTGAGTGTGTCCTCTGTGAGTGTCCTCTGTGAGTGTGTCCTTGTGAGTGTGTCCTCTGTGAGAGTGTCCTCTGTAAGTGTGTCCTTGTGACTGTGTCCTCTATGAGAGTGTCATGTGTGAGAGTGTCCTCTGTGAGTGTTCCTTGTGAGAGTGTCCTCTGTGAGAGTGTCATGTGTGAGAGTGTCCTCTGTGAGAGTGTCCTCTGTGAGTGTGTCCTCTTTGAAAGTGTTCTCTATAAGTGTGTCCTTGTGACTGTCCTCTGTGAGTGTGTCCTCTGTGAGTGTGTCCTGGTGAGAGTGTCCTTTGTGAGAGTGTCCTTTGTGGGAGTGTCCTCTGTGACAGTGTTCTCTGTGAGAGTGTCCTCTGTGAGAGTGTCCTTTATGAGAGTGTCCTTTATGAGAGTATTCTGTGAGTGTGTCCTTGTGAGAGTGCCCTCTGTGAGAACGCCCTCTGTGAGAGCATCCTCTGTGAGAGCGCCCTCTGTGAGAGCGTCCTCTGTGAGAGTGCCCTCTGTCAGAGTGTCCTTGTAAGTGTGTCCTTGTGAGTGTGTCCTCTGTGAGAGTGTCCTCTGTGAGTGTGTCCTTGTGAGTGTGTCCTCTGTAAGTTTGTCCTTGTTACTGTGTCCTCTGTGAGAATGTCATGTGTGAGAGTGTCCTCTGTGAGTGTGTCCTTGTGAGAGTGTCCTCTATGAGAGTGTCCTCTGTGAGTGTCCTCTGTGAGAGTGTCCTCTGTGAGAGCATCCTTTGTGAGAGTGCCCTCTGTTAGTGTGTCCTCTGTGAGAGTGCCCTCTGTGAGTGTTCTCTGTGAGAGTGTCTTCTGTGAGAGCGTCCTCTGTGAGAGTGCCCTCTGTCAGAGTGTCCTTGTAAGTGTGTCCTTGTGAGTGTGTCCTCTGTAAGTTTGTCCTTGTTACTGTGTCCTCTGTGAGAATGTCATGTGTGAGAGTGTCCTCTGTGAGTGTGTCCTTGTGAGAGTGTCCTCTATGAGAGTGTCCTCTGTGAGTGTCCTCTGTGAGAGTGTCCTCTGTAAGTGTGTCCTTGTGAGTGTGTCCTCTGTGTGTCCTTGTGAGTGTGTCCTTTGAGGGAGTGTCCTCTGTGAGAGTGTTCTCTGTGAGTGTGTCCTTGTGAGAGTGTCCTTTGTGAGAGTGTCCTTTGAGGGAGTGTCCTCTGTGAGAGTGTCCTCTGTGACAGTGTCCTCTGTGAGAGTGTCCTCTGTGAGTGTGACCTCAGTGAGAGTGTCCTCGGTGAGTGTGTCCTTGTGAGCGTGTCCTCTGTGAGAGTGTTCTCTGTAAGTGTGTCCTTGTGACTGTGTCCTCTGTGAGTGTGTCCTTGTGAGAGTGTCCTTTGTGAGAGTGTCCTTTGAGGTCTGTGAGTGTCCTCTGTGAGAGTGTCCTGTGTGAGTGTGTCCTTGTGAGAGTGTCCTCTGTGAGTGTGTCCTTGTGAGAGTGTCCTCTGTGAGAGTGTCTTCTGTGAGAGTGTCCTCAGTGAGTGTGTCCTCTGTGAGAGTGTCCTCAGTGAGAGTGCCTCGTGAGCGTCCTCTGTGAGAGTGTCCTCTGTGAGAGTGTCCTCTGTGAGACTGCCTCTGTGAGAGTGTCCTCAGTGAGAGTGCCCCTCTGTCCTCTGTGAGTGTGTCCTTGTGAGAGTGTCCTCTGTGAGAGTGCCCTCTGTGAGAGTGCCCTCTGTGAGGTCCTCTCTGTGAGAGTGTCCCTCTGTGAGAGTGTCCTCTGTGAGTGTGTCCTTTGAGGTGTCTCTCTGTGAGAGTGTCCTCTGTGAGAGTGTCCTCTGTGAGAGTGTCCTCTGTGAGTGTGTCATCTGTGAGTGTGTCCTTGTGAGGTGTCTCTGTGAGAGTGTCCTCTGTGGAGTGCCTCTTGAGCTCTGCTGTGGTCCTCTGTGAGAGTGTTCTCTGTAATGTGTCCTTGTGACTGTGTCCTCTGTGAGTGTGTCCTTGTGAGAGTGTCCTTTGTGAGGTGTCCATTGGAGGTGCCTTGTGAGGTCCTCTGTGAGGGGGTCCTCTGTGAGTGTGTCCTCTGTGAGAGTGTCCTCGGTGAGTGTGTCCTCTGTGAGTGTGTCCTTGTGAGAGTGTCCTTTGTGAGAGTGTCCTTTGAGGGATGTCCTCTGTGAGAGTGTCCTCTGTGAGAGTGTCCTCTGTGAGAGTGTCCTCTGTGAGGTGCTCTCTATGAGAGTGCCCTCTGTGAGAGTGTCCTCTGTGAGTGTGTCATCTGGGTGCCTGAGAGTGTCCTCTGTGAGGTGGCTTGTGCCCTCTGTGACTGTGTCCTCTGTGAGAGTGTTCTCTGTAAGTGTGTCCTTGTGACTGTGTCCTCTGTGAGTGTGTCCTTGTGAGAGTGTCCTTTGTGAGAGTGTCCATTGAGGGAGTGTCCTCTGTGAGAGTGTCCTCTGTGAGTGTGTCCTCTGTGAGAGTGTCCTCGGTGAGTGTGTCCTCTTGTGGGGGCTGTGTCCTTGTGAGAGTGTCCTTTGTGAGAGTGTCCTTTGAGGGATGTCCTCTGTGAGGTCTTCCTCTGTGAGAGTGTCCTCTGTGAGAGTGTTCTCTGTGAGAGTGTCCTCGGTGAGTGTGTCCTCTGTGAGTGTGTCCTTGTGAGAGTGTCCTTTGTGAGAGTGTCCTTTGAGGGAGTGTCCTCTGTGTGTCCTCTGTGAGAGTGTCCTCCTCTGGTGAGTGTGTCCTCTGTGAGTGTGTCCTTGTGAGAGTGTCCTCTGTAAATGTGTCCTCTGTGAGAGTGTCCTCTGTGAGAGTGTCATGTGTGAGAGTGTCCTCTGTGAGAGTGTCCCCTGTGAGTGTGTCCTCTGTGAGCATGTTCTCTGTAAGTGTGTCCTTGTGACTGTGTCCTCTGTGAGTGTGTCCTTGTGAGAGTGTCCTTTGTGAGAGTGTCCTTTGAGGGAGTGTCCTCTGTAAGAGTGTCCTGTGTGAGTGTGTCCTCGGTGAGAGTGTCCTCGGTGAGTGTGTCCTCTGTGAGAGTGTCCTCGGTGAGTGTGTCCTCGGTGAGAGTGTCCTCGGTGTGTGTGTCCTCTGTGAGAGCGTCCTCTGTGAGAGTGCCTCTGTGAGAGTGTCCTCTGTGAGAGTGCCCTCTGTGAGAGTGTTCTCTGTGAGAGTGCCCTCTGTGAGAGTGCCCTCTGTGAGAGTGTTCTCTGTCAGAGTGTTCTCTGTGAGAGTGTTCTCTGTGAGAGTGCCCTCTGTGAGAGTGTCCTCTGTGAGAATGTCCTCTGTGAGTGTGTCCTTGTGAGAGTGTTCCCTGTGAGTGTGTCCTCTGTGAGTGTGTCCTCTGTGAGAGTGTTCCCTGTGAGTGTGTCCTCTGTGAGAGTGTTCCCTGTCAGTGTGTCCTCTGTGAGTGTGTCCTCTGTGAGAGTGTTCCCTGTGTGTCCTCTGTGAGAGTGTCCTCTGTGAGAGTGTTCCCTGTGAGTGTGTCCTCTGTGAGAGTGTCCTCTGTTAGAGTGTCCTCTGTGAGTGTGTCCTTGTGAGAGTGTCTTCTGCGAGAGTGTCCTCTGTGTCATCTGTGAGAATTTTCTCTGTGAGTGTGTCCTCTATGAGAGTGTCCTCTGTGTGTGTCGTCTGTGAGAATTTTCTCTGTGTGTTCCTTGCGAGAGTGTCTTCTGTGAGAGTGTCCTCTGTGAGAGTGTCCTCTGAGTCTGTCCTCTCTGAGTGTGCCCTCTCTGAGTGTTTCCTCTGTGAGTGCCCTCTGTGAGTGTGTCCTCTGTGAGTGTGTCCTTGTGAGAGTTTCCTCTGTGAGAGTTTCCTCTGTGTGTGTGTCCTCTGTGTGTGTCGTCTGTGAGAATTTTCTCTGTGAGTGTGTCCTTGTGAGAGTGTCTTCTGTGAGAGTGTCTTCTGTGAGAGTGTCCTCTGTGAGAGTATCCTCTGATTGTGTCCTCTCTGAGTGTGTCCTCTCTGAGTGTTTCCTCTGTGAGTGCCCTCTGTGAGTGTGTCCTCTGTGAGTGTGTCCTCTGTGAGTGTGTCCTTGTGAGAGTTTCCTCTGTGAGAGTTTCCTCTGTGTGTGTGTCCTCTGTGTGTGTCGTCTGTGAGAATTTTCTCTGTGTGTCCTTGTGAGAGTGTCTTCTGTGAGAGTGTCTTCTGTGAGAGTGTCCTCTGTGAGAGTGTCCTCTGATTGTGTCCTCTCTGAGTGTGTCCTCCCTGCGTGTTTCCTCTGTGAGTACCCTCTGTGAGGCGTGGCCTCTGTGAGTGTTATGTTAACAGGGCCATCCCCGCTGGTACCAGGGCCGAAGGAGGAAGGTGCAGGCATGGCAGGAGCCAACTTTACAGATGGGGAGACCGAGGCTCACAGCAGCGTGCCCGAGTTTACATTTCAGGGGGCGAAGGGGGTGGGCACACACCCTGGTGTCCACCCCGAGTCCAGCGCCGGCTCTGGGGGCCACGGTCAGGAGCTCTTCCCACAACGGTGCCTCTGTCTGCCAGCCTCCGCCGCGGAGGAGGGGCACTGCCCCTCCATGAACATGCCCTCAGCCTTGATCCAATTTCAGCTTCAGTTCTGGGTTCGCTACAGAGGACTCGCTATATAGGCGGGCACAGGGTGGGGGATGGGGAAGAAAGGACTGCAAAAGGAAATGCTTAATCGTGTGGAAAAGGATCTGTTCTTTAAAAACAGCCCTTCCTGTCTGAACAGCCGGGCCGGGGTGTCACACCCTCCGCTCGCCCCAGCATCCGGTGGGGCAGCCCCCGTGGTCCCTTCTCTGTCCAGCAGTTCCTCAGGCCCCAGTCCAGCTGAAGGTGCCCAGGGGCCCAGGCTCTGGGCTCCTCTCTCGGGCAGGAGGCAGGAGGGCCCAGCGCCCCCATGGGGGCGGCTGCAGGGCCTTGCAAGCCTCACTCCCTCACTCTCCAGCTGCCATGTTGTGGGGGCTGGCTGGAGATGCTTGGGCCGCCCCGTGTTCCGCCAGCTTATGGAGGGCGTGCTGGGGTAAACGCGAGGCTTTTCCAGATGGACGGAGGGACCAGGGAGTCATGGGTGAAGACTCGGGGCCCAGGGGGCTGTGGGGAGCAGAGGGGCAAGGGTGTGAGCGGCCGTGTGCAGGTGAGGAGCTGGTCCCAGGCCCCAGCTCCCGCTGCGGGGTGTGGAGAGTGGCGGAGTGTGGGGGCAGAGAGCTCCGGCTTGCAGAGAGGGGCAGTGGTCCTCGAGGTGACTGGGGGCTCTGTCTGCCCCCCAGCAGAGTGTTTGAAGTGCGTTTCGGGACAGCTTGCCCTCGGCTCCCTGGGGGACCTGGGTGTGGGGAGCCCCTGCCCGAGACCGCCACCCCCTTCTCTCGGGCTGTTGGAGACCTAGGCAGCAAGCCTTCACCCTCAAGGAGAGAGAAGGTGTCTGTTTCCTGAGACCCTGCCTGTTGGAGGTTAGGACGGGAGGTGGGGGTCACAAGCAGGAGCTCCGAGTCTGGACTGCTGAACCACCGGGGGTTCCCTGCCACCCGCTCTTTTTAACTTACGTGTTTCAGCCCTGACGCTGACCACAACTCTCCTCTCGGTCGGGCTTTTTCTCTTATTTAGTACGTGTTTACTCGTTTGGCTCCTCTGGGTCTTGTTGCCGCATGTGGACCGTTTGATTTGCCTCCTTGGCCCGCGGGATCTTTAGGTTTGGCGTGAACTCATGGTTGTGACACTGGGATCTAGTTCCTCAAGCAGGGATCCAGCCCGGCCCCCGGCGTGGGAGCGCCGAGCCTCACCCCTGGACCACCAGGAAGGTAGTCGCCAGCGATTTCTAACCCAGACTGAGCAGCACCTTGCCCTTCCCAGAGGTTTGTGAAAATGCTCAGGGACCCAGGCCGTCCGCCTGCCCTGGGAGGACCCCTGCGTGTGGTGCCTGTGTTTCTGGCTCCAGGTTTTCTTTTTCCTCTTAACTCCGCCCACCCTACCCGGGGGCCCAGACCAGCCGCACCTGGACGTCCGGAGGCCGCTGCTCTCCGACTCTGCGCCTGATTGCCTGGTCTCCATCCTTCTCGTTTTCTGCCGTTTCTCTCTGCTACGTCTAGACGCACATTTACTTTATCTGCTTGGAGTTTGCTGGGTTCTTGAACCTGTGGGTTGATGTCTTTTCTCAGCCCTGAATATCCTTTTCCGTCTCTCTGTCCATTTTTCCTCGCTGTGACTCCAGCTCAGGCCTCGTCTTCTTCTCGTCTTCCGCCCTTTCTTCTGCATCTGTTTGTGTTCGGCTGGGCCCCCTCCCTGCTCTGTCTCCCGGTTCCTCCCTTTCCTCCTCGGCTGCCTCAAACCCACAGTGGGGCCTGTCCGCCGGGTTCACTGTATTCATCCGCGACAGGCTCCACGTAGCCCTGCTCCCCTGTGGGTCTCCTGCCCCCTGCTCTTCCTGACCGCGCACACTCACGGCATCCCCGAGCTTTCGTTTCATGCCGAGCGTCAAGTGTGACCCGCCCTGGGCTGTCTCCCCCCAGAGATGATTGGGATTTGCTCCGACAGGCGCAGAGGCCATTCCTCGAGCAGGAGACTTCATTGAAGTTCAAGGCTTGGGTTTGCATCACCAGAGGTGAAAGGTCGGACCAGAAGCCCATCCAGCCTGTGCTGAGATGCGCGTCCGTGGTGGGACCAGGGCTTAGAACGACAGGTAGTTTTTATCAAAGTCTCTACCGTGTGGGCCCCACCCCAGGGGGGCGCTCGGCTCTTCCTCCTGCAGTGTGGACATCCTCAGGACAAACGAGCCTACCCTGGACTCCTGCCGCCAGACTGCGGCCTGGCATCTCCTTGCTGGTTTCAGACGCTTTAAGGTGACTGCTGGGTGGCATGGAGCTTTCCCCACCGTCTTCTGGGGGGCTGATCTGAGCTGTCTGGTTTCCCTTTTCTGCGAGGGGTCTCCCTGCCTCTTCTGTGCCCGTGTGGCTGCCTCGGCCTGATGCCTGCTCTGGCCCTGGTTGAGGGCTCAGATGGATGGCTTGGGGATGGGGCGCTCAGGGAATTGAGGGTGAGGCCCCGGGCCAGGCCGCTCTGACTGCTCCTCCAGACCAGTCCGTGGCCGTGGACATGACTGGTCACTGGCCCTGACTGGACTCACCCGGGCCAGCACTGCCCACGTGGCAGCCTCAGGTGGTGGGTGTGGGCCCAGGCGGGGGTGGGGAAGAGCGTGACTGAGCCAGCGTCCACGCCCTCACGTTGCACTGTGGCCATGTGACCTGTTGAGGGCCTGTGTTGACTAGAGACGCGGGCGCTGGACAGCTGGGATGAACGTCAGTACAGATCTGAGACTTGGGGCGCCAGCGTGCTCCCTTCACCTGCTTCCCGGCACTGCTCCAGGCGGGAGTGGAGAGGGGTAAGGGCACCCGGCACGCTCCCCCTGCGTCATTCAAGCCAGACGTGGCCATTTGGATGTTGGAAGTGCTTTGGTCTGGGAGCATGGTAATTAGTCCTGGTGGGAACTTCATTAATCTTGATTTAGTGGCCAGTGTAGTCACACCCCTCCTACATGGAAGTGACTCAGGAAGCACGTCCTCGGTGATGGCCGCGGCGGTTGGGGGGCTTGGGTTCTCCCCCACAGGGTGTCAGGAGCCTCCCCCACGGGATGCCGCCAGAGGCTCCCTGGTGTCAGCAGAATTGGGCCCAAGAGCATCTCTGTCCCCTGTGACCTGCCTGTCTGGGTCCAGGGGTAATGGCACCCCGGACCCCTCCATCTGCCCCAGAGTCATGAGGAGGGGTCGCTCGCGTAGGGGCCTGTAGACCGACAGGGGCTGCGCCCTGAGTCCTCGCTGTGGTCTGGCTCTCTCTCCTGGCGTGGGGCCCTCACTGATGATTGAGGGTGGCGGGGGGCTGGAGGAGGGGAAGACAAGGGTGGCTGCTGACCGCAGTCTTCCTTTTGGGTGAAGACTGTTCTGGAGTTAGCTGGCGGTGCTGGCTGCCTGCCTCTGACCTGGGGCTGCACAGAGCGGGTGGTGCAGTCCTTCCACCTCGGGGGTCGGGGAACCTCTACACTCTGTGACCCTCAGAGACCCCAGGCCCCCCTACTCCCACCCAGGGAGGTTAGACCAGAGAGATTCGCTTACACCCCAGGCACCATCTCTGCACGTGTGTGAGACACACTCTGAATTTACCAACCACTCCCACAGACATTGTCAGCCTGCTTACCCCCGCACCACACCCACCAGTTTTAGATCACATTAAGAAAAAGGTTCAAAGCCCACCTTAGGAGTTTCAGCCACACTTTGTGTGTACATCGGAGTGTGCATTGCACTTGTGTCAGGAAGGGTGTGTGCAGGTGTTTACTTACGCATGTCTGTGGGTACGTGTGCGCTGTTGCTGTACCCTCAGGACCCCGGAACCCCAGCCCCAGGGACCCCGGACCCCCGCCCCAGGGGACCCCTGACCTCCCGTCCCAGGGACCCCAGACCCCAGCCCCAGGGACCCCGGACCTCCTGTCCCAGGGACCCCAGACCCCAGCCACCCCGGACCTCCCATCCCAGAGACCCTGGACCCCCGCCCCAGGGACCCTGGACCCCCTGTCCCAGGGACCCCTGACCTCCTGTCCCAGGGACCCCCAGACCCCGGCCCCAGGGACCCCGGACCTCCTGTCCCAGGGACCCCAGACCCCAGCCCCAGGGACCCTGGACCTCCCATCCCAGAGACCCCAGACCCCCATCCCAGGGACCCCGGACCTCCTGTCCCAGACACCCCGGACCCCCATCCCAGGGACCCCTGACCTCCTGTCCCAGGGACCCCAGACCCCGGCCTTAGGGACCCCGGACCTCCTGTTCCAGAGACCCCGGACCCCCCCCCACCCCAGCGACCCTGGGCCTCCTGTCCCAGGGACCCCGGACCCTGGCCTCTATTCTTCTCATGCCAAGTGGTCCACCTGTCCATGGTGGCAGGACCCTGGCAGCGTCCAGGGGGCTGCTGTGTACTCAGGGCACCACCCCGAGGGGCTTCTTGAGAAAGTGTGAGCTAAAGTGTTGGCCCCTGTCTCTGGCCAGACTCGTGTTCACACACATACACATGTGCTCACCATGCCGGTCGCCTGCTGCTCTCAGACCCTCTTCATGCCTGCCCTCTGCTCGGCTGCACAGGCTGAGAACTCCATCTCCCGGCTCCTTTACCAGTTGGGATCTGGGCAGGTTCCACCCCAAGGCAGGCGCTGGCGAGACTGGAGGCCTCTCCCCCTTTCCCAGGAGGCTGCCCTGGCAGCCCCGTCTGTCGTCTGTAGCTCTGGCTCCTAACAGACGGCTCAGACTCTAGTCCTCGGGGCCCCTCACCCGTCTGCCAGCCCAGGAAGCTGTGGGCTCCTGCTAGCACCACCCCCCGGGAGCCCTCCCCCGTTTGGCCCCTGCCCTCGCACGGTCCCTCCTCCTGGTGTTAAGTGTGAGACATAAGGACGATGCAGACGCCAGGGAGGCCTGGGCTGTCGGCTCGCTCCGTGGGCCTGTCTGCCCTGGTTTCCCCGGTGGGATGTTTTCTGGTGGAGAGAATTTTACCATTTCCCCAGCAGATTGGACTAGATTCTGCTGAAACGGGCAGTCGGGCTGTCAGACCACTGGGGAGACTCAAGTTAAATGAGCTGTTTGGCATCCTGAGGGTGAGGAATCATGTAACCTTTTTTCCTATTGAGAGCTGCTGACTAAATGACTTATTTTAGTGAGCTCCTTAAAGAAACAAACTGTGCCCCATTTATCTGCTTCTTAATTTAGGAATTGTGATCAAAAAAGTCGATTGAGTAAGCACAACAAATAATAAAAATATAACCTTGGACTAATGACCAGTTAATGTGAAAAGACAGGACAAGGGGTGGGGTGAAGGGCGTGAAGACGACAGGAAGGGAAACAGAGGGGGGTGGGGGGTGTCTGGGGGCTCAGAGGGCCTGGCTGGACTGTTTCTCTACCCCCAGCAGAAGGTGGGCTCTCCCTGGCCTGCAGGTTTCTGCTGCTGCTGGGCACTGACCATCCACCCAGCACCCAACCCGAGAATGTTTCCATGACTAGTCACCGCCCTGCCACCCTGTGGGCCAGTGCTGCTGCTGGGTGAGCCAGTCAGCTCTGTGAACGCTGATTGGATACTTGCTCTGTGCCAGGCCCTGGGTTAAGAGGAGGACTAGAGTCAGCCTGCGGCTGAGGGGTTCCAGCCCGGGTTGGGTGGGGGCTACATACAAGAGCAGAGGTAAGTGAGGAGCCTGGAGGCATGAGCTGTGATGGGGCGCTGAGCACAGCAGGAGATGCAGCAACCCAGGTGAGGCTTTCTAAGCCGAACTCTGAAAGTGCATCCCACCTGGGAGGGCAGGGGGAGGCTTCCAGGCAAAGGAGCGGCAGGTGCAAAGGCCCAGAAGTGAGAGAGCGAGCCTGTGTCTGAAGCTTTATAAGCCGTTGAAGTGGCAGTGTGGAGGGGACACAGCTGTGCTGGGCTGGTGGTATGGGAAGGAGAGTTGGGGTGAACGGCAGACGAGCGGGTCACGGTGGAAATCAAAACTGTGTCCAATGAAGCCTCAAGATTCAGCTGTCAGTTGATGAGAACCGCACAACAAAGCTACAGTAATCAAAACAGTATGGCACGGGCATTAAGGCAGACACACAGATCAGGGGTGCAGAGCAGAGAGAGCCCAGATACAGAGCCACACATCTTGGGTCGGGTAAGACAAAGGAGCTAAGAATGTACAAAGGGGAAAGGAGAGTCTCTTCAATAAATGGTGTTAGGAAAACTGAATGCTTACCTTGCACCGTATACTGAAGTCAATTCAAAATAGATTCGAACATAAGACCTGAATCCTAGACAAAAATATAAGAGAATACAAGGGTGAAGCTTGAGATGGAGAGGGAAGTTTGAATGTGGATTGGGTGTTGTATAACTATTAGGTAATATTACTGTACCAGGTGTGATATGGCCAGCTAGTCATAAAGAGACATACATATAGTTTTAAATTTTATTTTATATTGGAATATAGCTGATTAACAATACTGCGTTTCAGGTGTATAGTAAAATGACCCAACTGCACATGTACATGTGACTGCTCTTTTTCCAGTGCTTTCCCGTTTGGCTTTTACAGAATATTGAGTAAAGTTCCCTGTGCTGTACAGTAGGTCCTTGTCTGTTTTCTGTCTTATATATAGTGTGTGCACGTCCATTCCAAACTCCCGATCTGTCCCTCCCCCCACACTTTCCCCTGGTAACCATAAGTTCATTGAGATATATTTAAAGGCATTTTAGTTAGAGGCCTTCCCTTATACTGAAGTATTTATGGGAAAAGTAACATAATATCTGGACTCATTTCAAAATGCTCCCCCCGCCCCACAAACAAAGGAGAGCATGAAGGATCTAGGCAAATGAGATCGCAAACTGTTCATAAATGTTGGGGGCAGGGGCCAAGCATAGGAGGCCCTTCTTTCTGCTTTTTCGTGGGTTTGGTAACACCCACAGGAAAACGTGTTTGTAAGAAGTTGACCCGAAGTTTTGAAGTGGAGCCAACAGAAGCCCACGGTGCTGTGAACAGGTTCAGGGAATCCCACGGGGAGAGTCCTTTTGGAGGCAAAGCTGGGGCACTCACTGGGAAAAATTGTTCTTCCCGCCAAGGGTGATGCCCCTCGTCTTGGGGCAGAAGGCTGCCTGAGCTCTGTCTCTTAGTGACCGTGTGAATGAGCTGAGGACAACCGTCCATATCTCCAGATAGCTCCTTCTCCTGGCCAGCTGGGGCAGCCTTGGTGACCCCTTCCTGCTGCCTCCAGGAAGGGGTGGGTGGAGGCCGCCAGCCTGAGCCTGCCCTTGGGGTTTGCAGCTGAGGATTCCCAGGGCTTGTAGCCCCTTAGGCCCATCACTTCCTTGGCCTTTTTCTGACAAGGGGGGCTTTGCACGTGTCAACCTTGGCACCTAGCGCTTTGCCTGGTAGAGAGTAGGCTTGCAGGAGTACCGGATGAGTGAGTGAACGCGTGAGCAAGTGGATGGAATGGATGAGTTAATGAATGAGTGGGTAAACAAAGGAGACTGAACGAGGGAGGGGGTGAGTGAGGGAGGGGGTGAATGAGGGAGGGGGTGAGTGAGGGGGAGGGGTGAACGAGGGAGGGGGTGAACGAGGGAGGGGGTGAGTGAGGGAGGGGTGAGTGAGGGAGGGGGTGAGTGAGGGAGGGGTGAACGAGGGAGGGGGTGAACGAGGGAGGGGTGAGTGAGGGAGGGGTGAACGAGGGAGGGGGTGAACGAGGGAGGGGGTGAGTGAGGGAGGGGGTGAGTGAGGGAGGGGTGAACGAGGGAGGGAGCTGATGAGTCAGT
Source organism: Tragelaphus eurycerus (assembly GCA_935064755.1). Lineage (NCBI taxonomy): Eukaryota > Metazoa > Chordata > Mammalia > Artiodactyla > Bovidae > Tragelaphus > Tragelaphus eurycerus. The sequence goes on along the minus strand of CAKXYN010000100.1, from coordinate 926,189 downwards.
CAATAAAGGATTACATGGTCCCTAGGGTGAGGGTTTTGTTTGGCCTGTTGTCTGACGGCCCCCCCAGAAGGTATCTGGGGCCAAATGGGGGCTGGTGACCTGAGGACCCAGGGTGGGAAGGGGTGAGCCATGGCGGGAAGTCCTGCTCCGGAGTGCTTGAGGCAGAGAGGGGTGAGGCCGCGGCGGGGCTGGGTACCAAGCACAGGGCCCACCCACACGCTGCAGCCCGCAGGCACAGGGCCCCCTCTGCTTCTCAGGACGCGGTGAGCCCCTGAGTGCCTGAACTGAACCTACCGACCCGGAGTCTCTGGGGCTGGGCCTGGGGCCCTGCACCTTACGGCGCTTCCAGGAGAGACTTCACGCACTTGGAATCTGGGAGGCGTTTGGCTGAGGCTGCGGAGTGGGGGCTCTCAGCAGTTGCGGAGAACAGACTCTAGGCTGGTATCCCTCGCTGCAGCCTGTGATCTGGGGCCCATGCCCTCCTGTTCCTGGTGAGGAGACAGGCCCCGGGCAGTGCAGTCACCCTGGGACCCCAGGCAGAATGCGGCGGAGTTGGGACCACGGCCTGGATTCAGCATTACCCTGCCTGTGGGGTTCCCTCTGCCTGCCGGTGGGTGTCCCCCTGATGGCTGACCTGACCCGCTTCCTGCCCTGAGCTCAGGGGCGGAGAGCTGTCCCTGCATCCACAGCCTGTGCCCCGGTGGAAACACCGTGTGTAGGGTGGTATCTCCCAGGCTGAGGGCTGGCTTGTTTTCATCTAAAGACCCCCTGCCCCTCGGGCCTGGGGGCCCCTCCGGCCAGGCCCGAGTCTGGTGGCAGCGGGGAGGGGCCCCGACCTCCTAGCTCCCAGCACCGAGTCGCTGGCTCTCACCTGCACGCAGATGGCAGACTGGCAGCCCATCCCCCAGGCTGGGCCAGCTTGGCCCCGCTCTGTCCTGGCTGCCCCCGAGCTAGAGCCACCTGTGCCCGAGACACTGGCCACAGAGTGGGGTGCGGGCGGGGCCCTGCCGCCCTCCCGGTGAGGGGAGGGACCTGGGGGCGCCGAGGGTCACCTGCCACCCAGGGCCGCCTTCTGCTGGCCTCGGCGCTGCGGTCCCTGGGGAGAGGGCGGGGTCTCCAGCAGCCTGGGTCAGGCTTTGTTTCCCAGCTGACTGAGCCCGTCCCTTTCTGATTGGAAAGGCAGAGCTGGAGGGAAAAGTTCCCTGGAAACGAGACCCAAGAACAGAAGAGGGCACCAAGGCAGAGCGTGTGGAGTTAGCGTGTCACCCGGTGGGCAAGCGGAGGGGCCCCTCCCCTGGAGACCGCTGCAGCAGACTGGCATCTGATCCAGCAAAGGCGGGGCACAGTCATCTACTCCCCGCAAAGAAGCTACTTCAGAGAGAGCAGGGTGGGGGTGAGGTTGAGCCCATTGGGTCTGAAGGCGTCTCTTCTCGATGATGGAGACTCAGCCAGAGGCTTGGGGTCGGGGTTGGCGCTGAATGGTGCTCCAGCCACAGATGCTGAGGTGCCTGCCCCACCAGGCTGCACCCCAGGACTGGAGCCGAGGGCAGGGCTGCTCAGGGGCGGGGGGAGGGCCGGCTGTCAGGTCCTGGAATCAGAAGGATGGACGTCTCAGGCCTCCTGGCTGCCCCCTTTTAGAAGCATTTGGCTGTGCTTTTCCCTGGGAAATGAGGACTTTTAGGGGAAAAAAAAAAACTAACAAAAAACCCCAGCAGTGCGTTGCAGAGCCGCTGCACTGGGCAGGCTCTCCTGTAGGCACGTCTGCCCTGGGGCTGGAGCCAAGGAGCCGGGGCCCAGGGGACGACGCCAGGGCCGGGGAAGGACCCGAGGGGCGGGGGCGTCTCCTCCGCCTCCACTTCCCGCCCGGGTGTCTCCATCCTCGAGGGCGCATTTACCTGAAACCTGTCCCTTTACCTGAGTCTCCATCCTCATCATTTCTCCTCCTTCTCCCTCAAAAGGGACCGGCATCCTGGACTGTTCACCCACTGCCAGCCCCCCAGGCCCCCAGGGCAGCTGGAGGTGAAGGGGCTGCGTGGTCACCCAGACCCCACTTATGGGACCAGCAGGGCCCCCAGGCCCCCGGCAGAGACCTGACCTGCCCAGCCAGTCCTGGAGGGACGCCAGCTGCTCTGGGGCAGAGCCTGGCTGGGCTAGCTGCTCCAGGTGGCTGCGGGGAAGGGCAGCTGGACCCTAGCGCCACATGTGGCGTCAGCCTGACTGCCCCCTCCCCTAGCTTTCTCGGAGCCCTGTGCCCCCCACCTTGCAGAGGGGAACCCTCCCCCAGCCACTGGCCGGCCCAGAGCCCAGACTGTGTGAGGGCTGTCCTCGGCTCCTCGCCTGGGGCAGCATCAGAGAAGGGGCTGGGGGCGCCTCCCCTGCCCTGGGAGCCGGCACTGGGCAGCCCCGAGTAGGGTGGACCCTCCAGGGTTCCTGCTTCCCAGCGTTGGCTGCCTGCTCCCCCCTAACCCCTCCCAGGGGCCCGTGGTCACCTGGCCCCCAGCGGGAGGGCAGCCCTGGGAAGCGGGCTCCAGGCTGGCGGCTATCCTCAGGCAGGGAAAGGGCCAGGCTCCTGGAGGCTGGACATTCACTTCCGGACGGAGCCTCGGGGAGACGGAGCCTGATTAGTATAGGAACCCGCTCTGACCACTCTTAACGGGGTATGGACACAGAAGCCAGCGGCGGGCTGCCATGGTATGAGCAGAGGTGGGTCCAGGAGGTGGCGGCCAGGTCTCACCTCCTCCCTCCAAGCACGGGCCCCGGACGTGAGAAGGGACCTGGGCATGGCGTCCAGTTCTGGAGACACGGGCGGGAAGGCCAGCCTCCCGAGGGCCAAGAGGGTCGTGGAAAGAGCGCTCAGTGGGCGGGAGCTGCGGGCAATGTTCCCCATCACCAATGGCTCGTGGGCACTTGACCAGCTGTTGGTTTAGTAGCAGATAAAGGAAACAGGGACCTGCGTGAGTCTCAGATGGAGGAGCTGACCAGGACGGCCTCAGGAAGTGGGGTGCATGCCTGTTTAGGAGGGCTCTTGCCGCCCGCACGCCAGCCCTCAGCCTCAGCTCATCCTGAGTGGACGCCGCGCACGCCATCAGCCTGGGCTCCTCCGAGGCTGCCCGCGCCCCCTGCACGTCTCTTCCATGCCCCGCAGGTGACTCGACACCCAGCTTTTGCTCGCACCCACCTGCCCACGCCTGGGCTGGCTCTAGGGCTCCCTGCAGCCTGCCAGCAGCCCCCCTCATCCCCACACCCACCCTCCACCCGCCTGTCTTCCCAGAGCCCGCCAGCCTTGGTTGCCTCTTTCTAGGGCCCCTGGGCCCCCAGGTTGTGCAGCAGCTGCTCACTCTGCCTGTGGTTTCTGTGTAGCTTCAAGCCTCCACGCAGGCGCTGCTTCCTCCAGGAAGCCGCCCTTGATCTTCCTGCTGAGTCCCTCTGGTGGGCCTATAGCACCCTCCCTCCCCACTTCACAGTTCTGAGTGTAGCATACATCGTGTGTGTATGTGTGTGTGGTTGTACAGTGTCTGGGTGTGAGTGTGTGGTTGTACAGTGTCGGGTGTGTGTGTGGTTGTACAGTGTCTGGGTATGTGTGTGTAGTTGTACAGTGTCAGGTGTGTGTGTGCATGGTTGTACAGTGTCGGGTGTGTGTGTGGGTTGTACAGTGTTGGGTGTGTGTCTGTGTGTGTGTGGTTGTACAGTATCGGGTGTCTGTGTGTGGTTGTAGTGTCTGGGATGTGTGTGTGTGTGTGTGTGTGGGTTGTATAGTGTCTGGGTGTGTGTGTGTGTGTGTGGTTGTACAGTATCAGGTGTGTGTGTGGTTGTACAGTGTCTGTGTGTGTGTGTGTCTGGTTGTACAGTGTCTGGGTGTGTGTGTGGTTGTACAGTGTCGGGTGTGTGTGTGTGGTTGTACAGTGTCGGGTGTGTGTGTGTGGTTGTACAGTGTCAGGTGTGTGTGTGTGTGGTTGTACAGTGTCGGGTGTGTGTGTGTGTGTATGGTTGTACAGTGTCAGGTGTGTGTCTGTGTGTGTGTGTAAGTGTCAGGTGTGTGTGTGCGTGGTTGTACAGTGTCGGGTGTGTGTGTGTGTGTGTGGTTGTACAGTGTCAGGTGTGTGTCTGTGTGTGTGGTTGTACAGTGTCAGGTGTGTGTGTGTGTGGTTGTCTGGGGTGTGTGTGTGTGTGTGTGGCTGTACAGTGTCTGGGTGTGTGTGTGTGGTTGTACAGTATCAGGTGTGTGTGTGTGTGTAAGTGTCTGGGGTGTGTGTGTGTGTGTGTGTGTGGTTGTACAGTGTCTGGGGTGGTGTGTGTGTGTGGTTGTACAGTGTCTGGGATGTGTGTGTGTGTGTGTGTACAGTGTGTGGGGTGTGTGTGTGTGTGTGTGTGTGTGTGTGTGTGTGTGTGTGTGGTTGTGCAGTGTCTGGGGTGTGTGTGTGTGTGTGGTTGAACAGTGTCTGGGGGTGTGTGTGTGTGGTTGTACAGTGTTGGGGGTGTGTGTGTGTGTGGTTGTACGGTGTCTGGGGTGTGTGTGTGTGTGTGTGGGTTGTACAGTGTCTGGGGTGTGTGTGTGTGTGGTTGTACAGTGTCTGGGGTGTGTGTGTGTGGTTGTACAGTTCTGGGTGTGTGTGTGTGGTTGTACAGTGTCGGGTGTGTGTGTGTGGTGTAAGTGTGGGTGTGTGTGTGTGGTTGTACAGTGTCTGGGGTGTGTGTGTGTGTGGTTATACAGTGTCTGGGGTGTGTGTGTGTGTGGTTGTACAGTGTCTGGGGTGTGTGTGTGTCTGTGTGACGTGTGTGTGTGTGTGGTTGTACAGTGTCTGGGTGTGTGTGTGTGTGGTGTGTACAGTGTCTGGGGTGTGTGTGTGTGGTTGTAGGGGGGTGTGTGTGGTTGTAAGTGTCTGGGGTGTGTGTGTGTGTGGTTGTACAGTGTCTGGGGGTGTGTGTGTGTGGTTGTACAGTGTCTGGGTGTGTGTGTGTGGTTGTACAGTGTGGTGTGTGTGTGTGGTTGTACAGTGTCTGGGGGTGTGTGTGTGTGGTTGTACAGTGTCGGGTGTGTGTGTGTGTGTGTTGTGGTGTGTGTGGTCTGGTGTGTGTGTGTGGTTGTACAGTGTCTGGTGTGTGTGTGTGTGTTCGGTGTGTGTGTGGTTGTACAGTGTCTGGGGTGTGTGTGTGTGTGGTTGTACAGTGTCTGGGGTGTGTGTGTGTGTGGTTGTACAGTGTCTGGGGTGTGTGTGTGTGTGTGGTTGTACAGTGTCTGGGGTGTGTGTGTGTGGTTGTACAGTGTCTGGGTGTGTGTGTGTGTGTGGTGTGTGTGTGTGTGTGTGTGGTTGTACAGTGTCTGGGGTGTGTGTGTGTGGGTTGTACAGTGTCTGGTGTGTGTGTGTGTGTGTGTGTGTGTACAGTGTGGGTGTGTGTGTGTGGTTGTACAGTGTCTGGTGTGTGTGTGTGTGGTTGTACAGTGTCTGGGGTGTGTGTGTGTGTTGTGTTTTGTTGTGTGTGTGTGTGTGTGCAGTGTCGGGTGTGTGTGTGTGGTTGTACAGTGTCGGGTGTGTGTGTGTGGTGTGTGTGTGTGTGTGTGTGGTTGTGAGGTCGGGTGTGTGTGTGTGTGGTTGTACAGTGTGGTGGGTGTGTGTGTGTGTGTGTGTGTGGTGTACAGTGTCTGGGGGAGTGTGTGTGTGTAGTGTGCAGTGTCTGGGGGAGTGTGTGTGTGTGTGGTTGTACAGTGTTGGGTGTGGTGTGTCTGGGGTGTGTGTGTGTGGTTGACAGTGTTGGGTGGGTGTGTGTGCTGGGGTGTGTGTGTGTGGTTGTACAGTGTTGGGTGTGTGTGTGTGTCTGGGGTGTGTGTGTGTGGTTGTACAGTGTTGTGTGTGTGTGTGTGTCTGGGGGTGTGTGTGTGGTTGTACAGTGTTGGGTGTGTGTGTGTGTGGGGTGTGTGTGTGTGGTTGTACAGTGTTGGGTGTGTGTGTGTGTCTGGGGTGTGTGTGTGTGGTTGTACAGTGTTGGGTGTGTGTGTGTGTGGGTGTGTGTGTGTGGTTGTACAGTGTCAGGTGTGTGGTGTGGTCGGGGTGTGTGTGTGTGGTTGTACAGTGTGGGTGTGTGTGTGTGTGGGTGTGTGTGTGGTTGTACAGTGTGGGGTGTATGTGTGTGTGTAGTGTGTGGTGTGTGTGTGTGTGGTTGTACAGTGTTGGGTGTGTGTGTGTTGGGGGTGTGTGTGTGTGTGGTTGTACAGTGTTGGGTGTGTGTGTGTGTCGGGGGTGTGTGTGTGTGGTTGTACAGTGTTGGGGTGTGTGTGTGTGTGGTTGACAGTGTTGGGTGTGTGTGTGTTGGGGGTGTATGTGTGTGTGTAGTGTGTGTGTGTGTGTGTGGTTGTACAGTGTCTGGGTGTGTGTGTGTGTGTAGTGTGGTGTGTGTGTGTGTGTGGTTGTACGCTGGCAGGTCCCTACCTGGACTGGCACTGTCTGAGGACACAGCCTTATCTGTTCTCACTCATCAGGGACCCCCGCCCACTCCAAGCTCGGAGTCTGATGCCTGAAGTAGGCCGTCCACAGAGATTGTAGGGGGTGTGTGAACAGGCAGGGCTGAGGCGGGTTTATGTGAGGAAAGGCTGGAGGAAGATGCCCTGGCCCCTCTGAGATCGAGGCTTGGGCTCAGTGCAGGTCACGCAGGTGCGGGCGACTGTCAGGCTTGGCCGAAACCTGGCCCATCGCGGGCATGGCTGGCCGGCGCAGGGCCTTGTTGGGAGAGTGCGCCTTCCAGGGTCCTGTGCCTGCCGCTGCCGGGCCTGGAGCGATTAGTCACGTTAATTGGCTCGTCCATTTGAGCAGCGGCTAAGGCAGCAGGCCTGAGACTGGGGAAAGACGTTCAATTATTTGCACCGTGTCACCCTAATTTCCTCAAGAAGCTCAGCTGAGGAAGAGGTTTGAAAGCCCAATTAATCCCCCATTGGGGGCCTGGGGCGAGAGCCGCAGACAGTGGGGCCCTCGGGGTCTCGAGCCCTGGCACCACTGGAGGACGATGCAGCGATTAGCTCCCTGCCCCTCCATTAAGGATATGGATTTAGGGGGCTCTGAGGTGTCACCCCAGAGAGAATAACTCAGCTGACGTCCAGCAAGTCAGCTCTGGGACAGCCCGCCTCTGTCTTCCCAGCGCCCAGCCAGCCACTGTTGCCTCTTTCTTGGGTCGTGCAGAAGCTGCTCACTCTGCCTGCTTGGTTTCTGTGCAGGCCAGGTGGAGGGCACGGGTGGGTGGTGGGGCAGGAGCACCCTCCCCACAGACAGCCCTGCACCAGCATCAGCTGCGCCTGCTCAGCTGAGGGGACCGCCCTCCTGGCTGATGGTCGGTGGGAGTGGGCATCACTTCTGGCTCCACAGTCAGTTTGTGTGGCTTAGGAAAGCTATGCCTCAACTTGCCAATTCTGCAAAATGGGTAGATTATATGTGGACAGAAACTCACACCTCAGACTTTTAGGAAAGAGAAAAGAAACAGTGTGGGAGCCTTTCACAACTGCTCAGACCCGAGGCAGGAGCTGTGAGAGAGGAGTGCACTGAGGTGGCAAGGAGGGTGAGCCTGGGTCCACGTCTGTGAGCAAAGACGGTTGTGGCCGCTTGTCAGGTGGTTGACGTCTCCAAAGCAAGTGCTTCTTTGCCGTCTATGAATCAGTGTCTTCCGGAGGCATGTCCCCGTCCAAACCCCTCTCTGAGCTCCAGGCCACGTTTCCAGGTGCGTTCTGGACATTTCCCCTAATTCTGGTGCAGGCCCCCCGTGGACTCCCCAGCTCACACCTCCCTGGACCCTCACCCTGACCCAGGCCCGTGCTCCTGCTCGTAAAGGGGAAGCTCATCCCACTTCCAGTCACCAGCCTGACCCAGGAGCCATCCAACCCCATGGCCCCAGCTTGGGGTCTTCCTCCTAGAGTGCACATGCTCGCCACCCTCCCCTTTAGCCTGGCCAGGCTCACCGCCCTGACCCAGCAGCCCCGCTGCCCCCGTGTGGGCCACACGAGCTGTCTGTCTCCAGTGCCCGTAGTTATGTTTACACTGTCCTGTGTGGAGGCAGTAAGTCTAAAATCACAGCATGCATACCTTAATTTAAAATACCTTGTTTACCTGGATTGGAGCCCTCAGCCAGTCCTTGTAGTGACGTTAGAGATCACTGTCCACAGATCATCATGGAACACTAATGAAGACATTGAACTGTTGGGAGAATTACCAAATGCAGCACGGAAACACAGAGTGAACGAAGGCTGTTGGAAAGACGGTGCCGGGGGCTCGCTCGCCGCGGGGCTGCCCCCAGCCTCCCGCTAGAGCAAACACTGGGCCTGCCGAGAGCAGCCTGAGGCCTGTGTTCAGGGCGTGAGCCACCTGCTGGGCAGGAGCACAGCTGAGGCGCACGGTGTGTGTCCTCAAGGGAGGCCGGCCTAGGGGAAGGAGATGCTGGGTTTGCAGCCGCTGGGGCCCTGGGTGTGGGGCGGGAGCCCTGGCCGGGCCCCTTGGTGCCGAGTGAACTCGGGCAAGTCGTTTGCACTGTGGAGCCTCAGTTTTCTCCGCCACGAGCTGGGCACAAACACCCATTTCATAGCATAACTGTGAGGACTGGGTGGCACCCAGCAGTCCACACCTGTCCAGCTTACGGGGAGGAACACGGGCCCGGCCGTGATAGGTGAGGTGGGGGCACAGGGGGCAGGGCAGGGCCCAGAGGAGACCCTGCACCTTCTGGCCCTGCTGTGAGCACGGGCAGGTCACCGCACCCTCTCTGCCCCTGTGAAACGGGCTCAGGAGCAGTCCCCTCGCGCGGTTCTGTTTGTGTGGGGTGAGTAGAGTCTGGTCCATGGAGGCTGCTATCCTCACTGTCAGCATCTCAGACCCCAACCCCCACCTGCTCCGGCAGGAACCCCCCAAGCCAGCTTCACCTTCCCCCACCTGCAGGAAACCCCCCCAAGCCGGCATCATCCCCCCCATCTGCAGGAAACTTGCCTCCCCAGGCCGGCCTCAGCTTCCCCCACCTGCTCCCCCAAGCCAGCCTCACCTTCCCCACCTGCAGGAAACCCCCCAAGCCGGCATCATCCCCCCCATCTGCAGGAAACCTGCCTCCCCAGCGGGGCCTCAGCTTCCCCCACCTGCTCCCCCAAGCCAGCCTCACCTTCCCCTACCTGCAGGAAACCCCCCAAGCCAGCCTCACCTTCCCTCACCTGCAGGAAACCCCCCCAAGCTGGCATCATCCCCCCCCGCCCCCCCCCCAAGCTGGCCTTACCTTCCCCCACCTGCAGGAAACCCCCCAAGCCTGCATCATCCCCCTCACCCGCAGGAAACCTGCCCCCACAAGCCGACCTCACCTTCCCCCACCTGCAGGAAACCCCCCAAGCCGGCATCATCCTCCCCACCCGCAGGAGACCTGCCTCCCCAAGCCGGCATCATCCCCCCCACCTGCCCCCCAAAGCTGGCCTCACCTTCCCTCACCTGCTCCTGCAGGAAACCTGCCCCCAACAAGCCAGTCTCACCAGCTTGGGAGCCTCCACAGCTGCCCTGCGAGGTGCCTCCTGGCTGAGTGCCTACTTGTGACTGGCCTGTCTCAGTGCCCCCTGAGAGAATGAGAACCCCCAGGGGTGAAGTGCCCGTTTGGGGGGTTTCCCAGCAGGTGGTGGGGGCCCTGACCTGCTGCCCAGGTCCCTGCGTCAGAGGAGGTCGGCTGCCGGCTACCTTCCCCACCTGGAGGGTCCCTTCCTTCTGACCCTCAAGCCCTGCTGTGTCGTCTGGTTCGCCTGTCAGTGGCATTCTTTGTTTTTGACAATTTCTTTATCAAAACCCCCAATCTAATGGCTGCCAGGCCTGTGCCCCACCCCAACGGCTGTGGGTGCGGCGCGTCCCCAGGTGTGGCTCTCCAGCCCCACGTGGAGCGTGACCCGGACGGCTGTGGGTGTGGCACGTCCCCGAGTATGGCTCTCCAGCCCCACGTGGAGCGTGACCCGGACGGGCTGTGGAAGCGGCACGTCCCCGGGTGCGGCTCTCCAGCCCAACGTGGAGCGTGACCTGGACAGCTGTGGACGCGGCGCGTCCCTGGGTGCGGCTCTCCAGCCCCACGTGGAGCGTGATGGAAATGCTTGCTGGGACGAGGGGACGAGGGCGTCAGCTGTGGGACGAGAGGACGGGGGCGTCAGCCGTGGGACGAGGGGACGGGGCATCAGCCGTGGCCCGCAGGCCTCACACGTGGCACACGAGCCACGGCTCCGGGAGAGGCTCGGGGTGGCAGGCGCTGGTTCCCGCATTGGCGTCTGCAGGGAGCGGACGCAGAGCCGATGCTCTCTGGCCCCCATCATGGCCTAGACGCCCTTCCAAGTTTCCGCATGTTTTTACTCATGCAGCCTTCACGATGTTTGGGTGAGGCGCAAACCGTTTGTGTCCCCATTTGACAGAGGAGGCACAGAGAGGCCAAGTAACCTGCCCGAGGTTGTGCAGCGGCTAGGGGGCAGAGCCAGGATCCGCTCCCCACAGGTGTCTGGTTTCAGAGCCTGTGTCTCAATCCGAGTCTGCCGGCTGTGAGAGTCCCGTCCTTCCAAGTCTGTGGCCCCAGAGTGCTGCTCAGGTTGTCCAGTGAAGCCCGGGGGGGGGGTGAGGAGGGAAGGGGAAGAGGAGGAGAGAATGGGGGTGGGGGATGCGGGAGAGGAGGGGGAGGGGTGGGCCGCCAGTGGCACAGCGGTGGTCACAGAGCTACTGCAGGATTTCGATGTTCTCTGGGCAGAAGCCCAGTTGCTGCATCCCTGGAGGAAGAGCTGAGAGTCACCACTCCATCTGCACAGCTCTGAGGTGGGGAAGGGCCAGAGCAGCCTCTGGAGGGGGCTCCCCTCCCTCCCCCTCCCTGAGCAGCTGCTGGACCAACCGGGGGAGCTGGCCAGGCTGCCTCCAGGGCCAGCTGGGGGCGTCAGGTGGAGGGCTGGGGCCGGGCTGCCCACTTCCTGGCAGTGGCCTTTGTGAAGGCCCAGGTCAGACCGAAAGGAGGACACGGGACAGCGGCAGGGAGCCTACCCAGAGAGACCAGTCAGTCCCCTGGGCCCTTCTTGATGGCTCCCCTCTCCGCCGAGCCCACGGCAGTGGCTTCAGCTCAGGTCAGGGGCAGCTCAGGGATCTCCGTGGAGGAAGCATAGGGGACCCCCTCCTGGGCTGTGGGCGTGGACTAAGCCGGACGTGGCTCTCGGAGAGATGCCCTGCTGGCATCCGAGGCCGATGCAGGGCAGAGCCAGGAGCCGGACAGGCCGGGCCTGGGCAGGGGGGAAGGGGGCTACAGCTGCTGTCCGTCCATCCTGGAAGCCGGGGACAGACGTCAGGGCTCAGGAGCTGCAGGGTGAAAGGGGGCGGGGGGCAGGAGAGGGGCCGCTGGGGAGAAGGGCAGGCGAGGAAGCTCCATTCTTCGTCTCTTTCTTTCCAGCAGGAACTGACCGTGTGCTCCAGGCTCGGCGGGGTCCCTTTAGTCCCCGCGGCGGCTCCCATTTGGAGTTGGAATTGAGTCCCTGTGTGGCAGGCGCGAAGCCAAGGCTTAGGGCTCGCCCAAGGTCAGAGCGTGCACTGGGAGCACCAGGACTCCAGGGGCCTCAGAACCACGGAGATTCTGAGGTGGTGCGGTGCTCCCCTCCGAAGCCCGTGGTCTGGGGAGGAGGTGATGAGAATAAGGAATGACCGGCAGCCAGTGCTCAGAGGACACGGACACGCACAGGGAGGCGGCGGGGCGGTGGGCGGAGGGCAGTGTGGGCAGAGGCTCTGTGCGGCAGAAGGAGCACCGCCCTCACAGTGCAGCTGGAGCACGAGGCGGGGGCAGAGCCGCTGTGGCTGCAGGACCGCGTCCAGTGAGGGGGTTCCTCGGGGGGGCGGCAGGGTCGGAGGGGCTCGGAGGGAGGTAAGGAGCCCCCGAGACAGGCGTCGCCACAGGGGTGCCCCCAGCCCACGGGGACTAGGGGGCTGGCGTCCGGGTCACAGGACTCAGCTCCACACCGCACCGCACCCTGAGATGCAAGCTTCCTGGGGCCAACGGGGTGAAGGCTGCCCTGCCCACCTTGCTGCCTCTTGGGACTGTTTCTAGGCTCAAGTGAAACCAAGGCTGGAAGTTGTCCTGACCACCCTCCCCGGGGAGGGTCCTCTGGTGTGAGAGGTTTTCTAAACTCCTTTTTGCAAGGGGCCACAGCGCTCCTACCAGCCTGTCTAGCCCCAGGCCAGCCTGGGGCCGCGTCCCCTACCTGTACAGGAGCCCATCCTAGAGAGGAAGGGCTTTCTGGAGGGAGCTCCACCCTCACAGGAGCAGACAGCCCTCTGTAAATGCTCTGTTTTCTGTAATTAGGCCATTTCACCCCTCCTCGGACCACTTTACTGGAGGCAGCTTTGAGTGGCGCTCAGCGGATCTTTTGCTCCATTTTACCAGAAGGAGCCACGAGGGCCATTCGTCCATACCCCTGCATCCAAGCAGCATTACTGTCCAATCATCAAGCAGGGTGGCGTCCCCAGACCCTGGGCATTCGGAAATACCAAGCGCCTAACCCGAGTCCAGCCTGTGGGACTTTCAGCTCCTTCCCTCCTCCCGGAGAAGACACTTTGTGGGTTTTCAGGGGAGAAGCTTCTTTCTCTCCAGGGAGGGATGGAAGAGCGACCTCTGGGGTCAGGTCCCCTCAGTGTGGTGACCAGCAGCTGGGTTGGAGCTTGATGCGGGAGGAAACCTCCCCTCCTGCCCAACAGCTGACCTTGAGCCCCTGACCCGCGGGAGGCACGTGAGGGGTCAGCAGAACTGACCAGCGGGTCTTCGCGCCGCGTCCCTTCGCCCGGCTTCCAGCCCCCATGCCCCCAGCCAGGAGTGCCGGTGGAGCACACTCCTGCGCTTGCAGCCTGGAAACCCCGAGTCAGCGTTTTCCGCAGACCCGGCCGGTGCCTGGCTGGTCGGTGCCCAGCGCGAGCGCGGTGCCGCCGCCGCAGTGCGGTGGCCGCTCGGGCGATGTGGCTGGCGGGCTGGGGACACAGGGAGGAGGGGACACAGAGGGCTTGCAGGGCTGGGGGTTCCCAGGGTTCCTTGGATCTGACGCTGCAGAGGTGAGGCGCCCCGGGGAGCCTGGCTAAGTTCTGTCCTAACACACTGGATTTGGGGGTGTCACTTCCAGGGTGAAACCCCAAACTTGATTCCGGATTCTGAGTCTGCAGGCCGGGAGCAAGCAGAGAGGAGGGAGCTCCTGAGAGAGGAGCGGAGGGGCGGGGGCGAGGCCGGGCGCGCCGACACAGCCAAGTTCCACGCGGCTGAGCGGGTCCGGAGGTCCCGATGCTGGGTGCTGAGGCCGGAGGAGGGGCAGGGGTTCTTCGTCCACGCTGCCCCTCCGGCCGCTGTGCTGGGGTGGGCGGCCCAGGCCCGGCCTTCCCGAGAGGCCCCACGGAGGTGCTCTCTGAGAGCGGGGTCGGGGTCCTGTGCCCTCCCCGCAGGGCCCCTCCGCCCGCGTCGGTGCCCCCCGGGGCGCGGAAAGAGCCTGGGCTCCGGGCGGACGGGCCCCCGCCTCTCCCAGCCTTTGTCTCCGCCGCTCCACTTGGTCTCCCTTTTCTCTTCCCGACCAGGAAAGCCTTCATCCGTAGCCCCGGAGCAAATCGGCTCCCTCCCGCCCGCGAGCTGGTCCCCGAGCTCGGGGAGGTGCCCGCCCGCCCGCCGCCCCTCGCAGCCAATCCCCGCGCGCGAGAGGCTCGGAGAGCCCGTGGGTGGCGGGGCGCGCCGGGTGTCTCCGGGGGCGCGCGGCCGGCCTCACCCACCGCAAACTTCTCCCCCTCCCCGGGCCAGAGTGGGGCGGGTCGTGGGGCGGGGGTCGCGCTGGGAGGCCGGGCCCGCGCCGCGTGCGGACGGCCGAGAGCGGCCTCGGGATTGGCGGGCGGCGGGCGCGGGGCAGGTGTTACTACTGCGGCGCGAGGGAGCGGGCGGAGCCGCCGCGGCCGGACGCCGGGACGCGCCGAGAGGGGCCTGCGCTCCTGGAGCGCGGCGTCCTGCCCACCGCCCTCGCCGCGAGCTCGGGCCGCCACGCCGAACCGTCTCCGGGTAAGAGCGGCGCGCGGGCGGCCGGGCCGGGGCGCAGGTGGCACCCGCCTGGGACGCTCGGACTCTGGGCGGTGGGGGAAGGCGCTCCGGGAGTCCGCGCGCTTCGGGAGCACCCTGGAACAGGGGAGAATCCGGAATTATCCCGGGAACCCCGCGGCGGAGAGTGGCTGAGGGCGCGGGACCCCGCCGGGGACCTGGCGGAGCGCGCTGCCTTTTGTGCCTCTCGCCCGGCCGCGGCCATCCGGGTCTGGGATGGGCGGCGGCGTCTTCCTCCCCTTCCTCTCCCAGAAACTTTTTCTACTCCAGCCAGCGCGCGGCCAGTGCGTGGGGGAAGCGAGGGCCCGGGATCCCGGTGAGCGGCGTAGCTTGGAGAGACCGGGCTGGGGTAGGGGGGCCGTAGGCGCGCAGACTCTGCCCGTTTTTCCGTGTGACCTTGGACGAGAGGCCGCACCTCTCTGAGCCTTCAGGTGACGCGATGCCCCGGTGGGGAGTCGGGGCGTGGGGGGGGGGGGGGGCAGGGCGGTGGGCGAGCAAGCCTACGGGCGCACCTGCCGGCTGGGCCGCCCAGCAGGGCCCCGCCTCCGTTCCTCGCCTCTGCAGGAGCTCCGCGCGGCCGTCCTGGGAGGCGGGTGGCGGTGTGGAGCTGCGCTCCTGGCGTGCCAGGCGAGTCGGGAAGCTTCCGTGCCAGCCCCGCCTGTGACCTTGGACAACTCTCTTACCCCTCCGGGCCTCAGTCTCTTCATCTGGAAAATGGGGGTTTGGAGTTTATGGTGACTCAATCCCTCCTGGTCCTGCTGGCCTGCCTGCAGGTGGGGTGTGCTGAGGGGGTGGGGGCGCACCCCTGGGTGACCTAGCCTCTGGGGAGAACTGCAGCGCCCTCCCCCGCAAGGCAGCACGCATGAGACTGTTTCCAGCACCACACAGCCTTCTTGCAGGGGCAGAGCCTCCCCCCAGAAGGGTTCCCAGTGCGGCATAGGTGCCTGGGGGTTCAGGGGGTGTCACGGGCCTCCCAAGGTCACACTGTGTCTAACTGATGAGGATGGCTTGAAAGGCCGCACTGCGATGGCTGTGGACACAGGAGCTTAACCCGAGCCTGCCTGGGGTGCTTTGGCTCTCTTCCAGCTGAGATGAGCGGTGACTTGTCAGGGGCCTCAGGGTGCTGTGGGGAGGCTCCCACTTTAAGACAGGAGGCCTGAGTCTAGTTCTAGGTGCTGCTTCTCATTCTTGTGACCTTGTGTGACCTTGGGTGAGCCCCTTTCTTGCTTTCCTTGACTGTACATGGCAGGGGTCCAACCAGACGACTTCCTGGGACCCCTACTGTCCTGTGGCTGCAGTTCCAGACAGTCTGATCAGAGGTGGGCTCGGTTGGGCATTGGGGCCCGTGGCCCTGGAATTCCCAGCGCACGTCTGTCTGCAAAGTGGAGATGCTTGAGGCAGATTCTGGGTGTGAGTGGGCCATGGGCAGGCGTCCCTGGGGGACCTGGGCTTACCAGGTGACCTTGAGCATGGTACCCCACATCCTTGAGGTTCAGTTAGTTGTCAGGATGGAGTGATAACAGCTGTGGTGTTTTAGTTGCCTTTAGTGACCTTGAGCGTGGTACCCCACATCCTTGAGGTTCAGTTAGTTGTCAGGATGGAGTGATAACAGCTGTGGTGTTTTAGTTGCCGTGAGGAGTGAACGAGCGACATGTGTGCGATGCTTCGTCCAGTGCTGAGTCCTGAGTGGCTGCTGCCCGTGAGAACAATAAGGACCTGCAGGGGGGCGGGGGGACCTGCCCTGCAACCTCCCAGCAGCTTCAGGGCGTCCCTGCAGAAGGGGGCAGCGGCTCTGCCTCCTCCCCTGTCTGTGTCTTTCTGTGCCGAGTCCTGAGTAGCTGCTGCCCATGAGGATGATAGGGACCTGCCGTGAGGTCCCCCAGCAGCTTCAGGGCGTCCCTGCAGAAGCGGGCAGCGGCTCTGCCTCTTCCCCTGTCTGTCTTTCTGTACCTCTTTCTTGGATCATTAGAGAGGTTAATGATCTACAGCTAAAATTCACAGACGAGAAAGTTGCTACTTTAATCTCACGCCTCTTTTCCGCTGGTTTCCCCGCCCCACTTCCCATCCCTTCTGAGGTTACAAGATGTGGTTCAGTCCATCCGCTCCAGAACCTTCCAGGAAGGAGCCAACAGGGGCCAAGAGAGGGTGAGGCTGGCCCCCAGAGGGAGTAGCCAGAGCGTGTCTGCACCCAGGGCAGTGGCGGGAGGACCCCCAGCATCCTGGGATGCCAGTATGGACTGCGGGCTGCCCTGGGGTGGGGAGTGGCATTGGCCCAGGCATTGCCCACGTGTGACTGTGGGCAACGTGCACTCAACTGCAAGGGACAAGGTTGGTTTAGCTGCTTGAAGGGCCCGTTGGTCTGCTTTTGCCGAGGCGGGGGGTGGGGTCTCATGGGCCGTGCCTCTCAGCCCTCTCCACTGGGGTCCTGTGACAGCCTGAGGTGGTGGTGACATCTTGGCAGGAGCGCTGATGCTTAAAAGTAGACAGATCCTGGCTCCCATCTTGGCCTTTTCCTTTTAGCTGTGTGAACTTGGGAAAAGTACTTGACCTCTGAGGCTCTGTTCTGTCGTCTGTGGACTGGGAACATTGTTGCCTACTTGCCAGGGAATAGTTCACGCAAACTCCTGGGGTGTGAGCAGTTCTTAGTGTGAATCAGCGCGCTGCCCAGGGAGTGGCCTCTTGAGGTTCTGTGTCTTCACGGGGGACACAGGCTGGGGAGAGCGGGGACAGAGCCCCCTGCCCCACCGCTGTCACCAGGCGCGGGGGCTGCAGGCTGGGGAGAGCAGGGACAGAGCCCTCTGCCCCACCGCCGTCACCAGGCGTGGGGGCTGCAGGCTGGGGTGAGTCTGCACAGAGGAGTCTGGGCCAGCAGAGCCCCCTGGTGCCCAGGGACAAGCAGAGCCTGGTGGCCTCCATCTAAGGCTAGTCTAAGGAAGGGCTTTAGAGAAGGGTTTTGGGGAAAAGGCCTCACCGTCCCTGGGCCGTGTTGAGTGAACCGCAGCCTAGGGTGCTTGGGGGCACCTTGGGCATCGTCTCTTCAGCATCTGGTTTTGCTGACGGGGAAGCAGGGCTGAGAGGGGCGTGCCTTGTCTGGGATCACACAGCATGTGGGCATCAGAGATGGGGTTGCACCTGCCCGGTGGGCCCTCAGGCCAGCCGCCTCTCCACTCTCCCCGTTAGGAACCAAGCGGGTATTTTCTTCTAAAATCAGAGTACATGGTAAAGGGGCTTTGATGGCAGCAGAAAGGAGGTGAGGTCCTCAAGTGCAGCGTCCCCAGGTTGAACACTGAGGCCCAAGAGGCCTGGAGGGTCGGCCATGGTGGCCGGAGCCGGAGACATGTGCTCCTGCCCATGCCCTGCCAGTGACGCCAGCTGCCGCCCGCTTCTATGGGGCCCGACAGGCCGCCTGGCAACAGGCCAGCAAAATGTGGAGAACAAACCAGGGGCTCGGGGGGGCCCAGAGGCCAGAAAGGCAGAAAGGGCGGCTCCCAGAGCAGCCCTCCTCTCCTGGCTCGCCTCGTGGCCCGTCTCTGCCGGCCCGCCTGGGCCGCTCCTGAGCACACCGCAGCCTGCCTACCTCCCTGCTGTGGGCTGAGTCTGCCGGGCGGGTCGGGGTCGGGGTGCAGGGAGGGCTTCTGGAAACAGGGACGGCGGGCCGGGGCCTCGGGGGTGGCCCTCGGTCCTGAGCCGGCCGGTGGGCGAGGCGCACTGAAGTGCCCTTTGTGTCTGGACCCGCACCCCCGCCCTGACCCCCGTGTACCTCCCTGGCTGAGGGGAGCCCTGCAGAAAGGCCCTGGAGCGGCTGGCCCCGCGGGGCGCAGGCCCGCCCCCTCGTCTGCCCCCGCGCTCAGGCACAGCGCGGAGAAAGCCCTCGTCAGGTCAAGACGGGCCGCGCGGCCCCTCTGCCTGCCCTTGCTTTATCTCCTCACTGTTCTCTGCATCCTGTTCACCTGTCCTGTGTCCTGAAGCTGGGGAAGGGCCGAGGGGAGGGCGGCCAGAGCCCTCTGCCTTCCTGGACTGACAGGGACTGGCCTTCAGCGGCTTTTGTGGTCTCTGTGTTGCTGGTAGGACCGCATCTTTGCAGGTTCATGAAGGGGGCTTTGGGAAGCAGGGCGCTCCTGCCCCCACCCCCGGGCTGCGCTGTAGCAGGAGGGGCTCAGGGGGCATAGGGGGCTTCCTGCTGTGTGATGACTCTGCCAGGTGGGAGACATGGGTGGAGCCCGAGCCCCTGCCTCTTGTGGGAGGGCCTGGCTGTGCCACCTG
Organism: Tragelaphus eurycerus; assembly: GCA_935064755.1. Taxonomy (NCBI): domain Eukaryota; kingdom Metazoa; phylum Chordata; class Mammalia; order Artiodactyla; family Bovidae; genus Tragelaphus; species Tragelaphus eurycerus. The sequence continues at coordinate 907,868 of CAKXYN010000100.1, read as the reverse complement.
CCCCCAGAGACCAGAGAGCCAGGTTGACCTCCCACCGTGGGGCCGGCCATGTGCGGTTGGACCCGGGGCAGCGGTGGAAAGACCGCGGGAGGGCCTGCACCCCCTCACCCCAAAACTCCAGGTAGCCTGCCTCCTGCTCCGAGCGGCCGCCCAGCGGTGGCGGTGAGGGGCCTTCAGCCTGCTCTCCACGCTGGGCCCGGCTGGGCCCGGCAGGCAGCCTGACAGCTGGAAGTCGCTTGCGTACTGTCCCCAGGGCCCCAGCACATGGCCTCAGGCGAGAGCGCAGCCCAGAGTGGACTCTGCACCTTCCTGGGCCTGACCCGTCTGGGTGGGGTCTGGGGGCTCTGGACCTGGCGCCTCACAGGTGCCCGCATTGCCACCCCAGTGCCAGACACCTGTGTCCAGATCCTGCCTCCTGCAGGGCTGTGGCTAATTTTTTGAAACACTTGGGATAGCATGTGAAACAACTGACAAAAGATTAATCTCCAAAATATATAAGCAGCTCATGCAGCTCAATACCAGACAAACAACCCAATCAAACGTGAGCAAGAGAGTTAAACAGACATTTCTCTAAAGAAGACATCAGTTCAGTTCAGTTGCTCAGTCGTGCCCGACTGTGACCCCATGGACCGCAGCACGCCAGGCCTCCCTGTCCCTCACCAACTCCCAGAGCTTGCTCAAATTCATGTCCATCGAGTCGGTGATGCCATCCAACCATCTCATCCTCTGTTGTCCCCTTCTCCTCCCGCCTTCAACCTTTGGACCTCTGCCCAGCGGTTTTGAGCAGGAGCCCAGCCCACCTGCTGCAGCGCCCCTGGAGCGCACATACCCTGGGGCCTGCTGCGTTCCCTCCGCCCCTGCCTCTGCTTCCTGAAGGTGTCGGCCAGGGCTGGAATGTAGGGTCCTGGGCGGGTGCCTGTCCCCTGTGACCTTGGCTGTGGCCTCAGATCCCACAGGAAGCTGGAGGGGCGTTGAGAGGTGGGAGCACTTCCTGAGGGCTCGGTTGTGGGGGTGAGTGGAGGCTTTTCCCTGGATATTTGGGCTACAGGCTGGATTCAGGAAAAGCTTCAGGAAGAACCTCGGACATGGAGTTCCGTAACTCAGAGTCCCGAGTCGGACCCTGCAGCCGGCTGCGGACCGTTGCTGGGGCTCCCTGGCCCCATCTCCCTGCTCCCAAGACTGTGATCACAGCCATCCCCTTGCAGGTTTACAGGGCTTTACTCTTTTTTTGGCCGTGCCACGCAGCATCCGGGAACTTAGTTTAACCCTGATCAGGGATTGAACCCCTACCCCCTGCAGGCGAAGCTCAGAGTCTTAACCGCTGGACCACCAGGGAGGACTGCAGGTTTTTTACTTTTAAAAAACCCTGACTGAGGCATAACTTCCGTGCCACACAGTGCAGTCCCCTGAAGTGCATAGTTGGTGACTTTAAGCTCAGAGTTTTGCAGCCAGTACCGCCAGCTAACTGCAGAGCTTGGTCACCCAGATAGAAAGCTGTATGCGTCAGTGGTCACCCTGTTCTTCCCCCCAAGCTCCAACCAGGGGATTATCTGTCTTCTGTCTCTGTCAGTCTATCTCTCTGGACATTTCATATAAGCAGGATCATTCATCTGGTGGTCTTCTGTGACTGGCTTCTGTTTTCAAGGTCAGTTCACGTCCAGCCTTTGTTCCTCTGAGCTGCTGAGTGATGTCCTGTGGCAGGGATAAACCGCAGTGTATTTATCCATCTGTCGATGGTGTTTCGGTTGGTGTTTGATGATGTGAATGCCAGTTCTGTGAACATTTGAGGGCAGGTTTTTGACAGGACACCTGACTTTATTTCTCTTGGGCATGCGCCTAGGAGTGGGCCTGCTGGGGCAAATGGTATACAGTCACTCTCTCTGTATCTGGGGGTTCTCCTCCACGTCTGGTGATTCAACCAGCTGTAGAGTGAAAATATTTGAAAAAAATTCTGAACATTCTCACAGAGCAAAATCTGAATTTGCCGCATACCAACAACTGTTTACACGGTGTTTACATTGTGTGAGGTGTTCTCAGCAAAACAGAGGTGAATTAAAGTGTCCAGGAGGGAGGTGTGCGCGTGTATATGAGAGACTTGAGCACCCATGCGTTTGGTGTCTGAGGCGTCCTGGCACAGTGCCCATGGAGGCCGAGGACAGCAGTTCTTATTTTTCACTTATTTTTGAAGTTGGCCGTGACTCAGGCCTGTTCTGAGCCTTGTGTGTGGATGACTCCATCCGTCAGCACGATTCTCTGGGCAGAAGGTACTGTCATCATTCACTTTCTAGAATAAGGAACCTGGGGATCAGGTTCCCAGGACACTCGCCTGGAGACCTGGACTTGAACCTAACACATGGGCTGAGTGCCATGCTCTGGGGGTGCTCCCCACCACCGCTGCATGCTCCCCGCCACTGCTGGGTGCTCCCTGTTACCGCTATGTGCTCCCCGCCAGTGCTGGGTGATCCCCATCACTGCTGAGTGCTCCCCGCCAGCGCTGGGCGCTTCCCATGACCACTGCCTGCTCTCTGCCACCGCTGGGTGCTCCCTTCTGCTGCTGAGTGCTCCCTGCCACTGCTGGGTGCTCCCCACCATCGCTGGGTGTTCCCTGTCACCACTGAGTGCTCCCTTCCACCGCTGAGTGCTCCCTGCCACCTCTGGATGCTCCCTTCCACCACTGTGTGCTCCCCGCCACTGCTGTGTGCTCTCCATCACTGCTGGGTGCTCCCTGCCACCGCTGAGTGCTCCCCACCAGCGCTGGATGTTCCCCATCACCGCTGACTGCTCCCTTCTACCACTGAGTGCTCCCCACCACCAATGTGTGCTCCCCATCAGTGTGGAGTGCTCCCCGCCACCTCTGGGTGCTCCCCACCACCAATGGGTGTTCCCCGCCACTGCTGGGTGCTCCCTGCTACTGCTGAGTGTTCCCCATCACTGCTGAGTGCTCTCTGCCACTGCTGGGTGCTCCCTGTTACTGCTGGGTGCTCCCCGCCACCGCTGGCCCTCCTGGGGAGGTGAACAGACCCCCACATCCTCTGTCCCCATGTGGGGCTTAGGGACCCCTGTGCCCCCAGTATGGGAAGCCTCCCATGTTGCTCTTAAGAGGAGACAGGGAAGACCCCGGCTCCGGAGCGGGGTGTCCGGACTCCACCTCTGTCTGCCCTCCTGACTTGGGGAGAGTCCCCTTCTCTGGCCCCTTCCCTCCGCCTGGCTCTCTCCATGAGGCTCTGCACCGCCTCACGGCAGCGGGTGACACACAGGCCCCCGCAGAGCTCTGCCCTCTCAGAGTGCCGACTGACCAGGAGGCCGTGAGGAGGGGCACCCGCTGCAGACCCCCCATCCATCACGCCTGCTGTGGGCCAGGGGCCCCTGGGTCCAAGCCAGGACAGAGCCCGTCGCCGCATGGCCCGTGCCTCCAGAGCCCTGCTCTGGAGTCCCGCACCAGCCAGCTTCTGACGCTCAACCCTTCTCCGCTGTCTGGGGTCTTCGTGGGGAAGTGCTGAGTACACAGGAGGTGCCTGGTGTGTATTTAGCCCGCTCCGAACCCCCAGCCAGCCTGGCGACGCCAGCGAGGCGGCACGACCCCCGTGCACCTTCCCTCTGCACGTCCAGCCCTGCAGCCTCTCCCGGGCCCTCCACTCCGCCCTCTCCGCCTCCTGGAACCTTCCAGCCTCACTCTTCCCGACACCCAGGCCCTGTGTCCATTCAGTCCAGTCGCTCAGTCGTGTCCAACTCTTTGCGACCCCATGGACTGCAGCACGCCAGGCCTCCCTGTTCATCACCAACTCCCAGAGCTTGCTCAAACTCATGTCCATTGAGTGGTGATCCCATCCAACCATCTCATCCTCTATCATCTCCTTCTCCTCCCGCCTTCAATATTTCCCAGCGTCAGGGTCTTTTCCAAGAGTCAGCTCTTCGCATCAGGTGGCCAAAGTATTGGAGTTTCAGCTTCAGCATCAGTCCTTCCAATGAATATTCAGGATTGATTTCCTTTAGGATGGGCTGGTTGGATCTTCTTGCTCACAAAATGTGGTCCACTGGAGAAGGGAATGGCAAACCACTTCAGCCTTCTTGCCTAGAGAACCCCGTGAACAGCATGACAAGGCCCTGTCACAGAGCCTTTAACCCGCAGAGGGTCAGTAGTGCCTCTGCTAGGGAGAAGCAGGTCCAGGGTGGGATGTGCCTTCTGCGAGCTGGCAGCTGGCCCCGGAGGACATGAGTGAAGGCCATCTCGTCCCACACGCCCAGGTAAAGCCTGACCCAAGTCTGTGACCTCGGAGCTTCCAAAGTCCAAGACGGGGGAAACTCCGGGGCACGGTGCCCCAGGACGGCGCGTCTGGTGCTGGGAGTGCCCACCTACAGCTTGGTTTGTCGTCACAGCGAGGTTCCCAGACAGCAAGGGTTTGCTCAGCAGTGACTGCAGGGGCTTTCCTGGTGCTCCAGCGGTCAGGAATCCGCCTTCCAACACAGGGATGTAGGTTCAAGCCCTGGTCAGGAGACTAGGATTCCGCGTGTGTGCCTGTGCTTGCTGTCATGTCCGATTCTGTACGACCTCATGGACTGTGGCCCACCAGGCTCCTCTGTCCATGGGCTTTCCCAGGCAAGAACACTGGAGGGGGTTGCCATTTCCTCCTCCAGGCGATCGTCCCGACCCAGGGACTGAACTGCGTCCCCTGTGTTTCCTGCATTGGCAGGCGGGGTCTCTAACAGCACACCACCTGGGAAGCCCTAGGATCCCACGTGCCACGGGGCAGCCAAGCCCGCACTCCAGAGTCTGTGCCCCAAAGAGAAGCCGATGTGTTGCAACCAAGACTCCACACACCGAAGACCTAGCGCATGCAAAAAAATGAATAAATTGTAGTAAAAAAATAATGACACTGGTTTTAAACAATGTGACTGCAGGCACACTGCTGTGGAGACAGGCACACAGTCTTCAGTTTGCCTGTGCATCTGAAAGGTACGTTGCACCAAGCTGCAGTCTCCTAAGCGTGCAATAGCGTCATCTCCGTAAAAACAACTTGTGTGTTTTCATTACAAAACGGGCTTCCCTCATAACTCAGTTGGTAAAGAATGCCTGCAATGCAGGAGACCCTGGTTCAATTCCTGGGCTGGAAAGATCCCCTGGAGAAGGGAAAGGCTACCCACTCCAGTGTTCTGTGCTGGAGAATTCCATGGACTTTATGGTCCATGGGGTCGCAAAGACTTAGACACGACTGAGCGACTTTCACTTCACTTCATTACAGAACACTTTATTGCTGAAAAGTGCCAAAACAGCTGCAATAGTAATATCGAAGATCATTGCTCGCAGATCACCACGGCAAATCCAGTAATAGTGAACGTTTGGAGTGTCACAAAAGGGGGCCTTGAAGGTCATCCAGGCCAGAGCTGAGTCCTCTCTGTGTCCTCCAGCAGTGGTCTGTCCTCAGCTTGAATTCCCCCAGTGACAGGGCACTCATCCCCTCACAGAACCGCCGTTGTCAGGGTTTTATCAAATGCCGAGATGACCCTCACTCTGGGCCTGCATCTGTGCTCCCACAGCATGAGGTGGGGGGCCTGCCTGGGACGCCCGGCTGCCCGTGTCCAGGCCCCCGTGCCCCTGGAGTCAGAGGAGAAGGAGGGGAAGCTGCCAGGCAGCACTGGGCTAGGAGGGGCGTGGTGGGGTCTCCCCAACAGGGACCCTGCTCGGGTGTCTGGCCACCGTGAGGAGCAAGATGCTGTTGGCGGGGCCGAGTTAGATGCCTGGAGTGTGCGTCAGAAGCACACAAACAGGCCAGCTCTGCTCACGGAAGCGGCAGGTACTGCCCATCACCACCTCCGGGGCCGCGAGTCTGACAGTGCTTTGCTGGGGGCTCAGCAAGGGCTCGGGTTCCACACCGTCAGCCCTACCCTGCCGAGCGTGCCACCTCCTGCCCCTGTGACCTGGGGTGCGTCTCTGCCTCCTGCCGGCCCTCGTGGCTGTGGGTGTGCTGGCCGATCTCTGGGGGAAGCAGAGTCCCCAGCAGCCACAGGGGGGACGGTCCTCTGCTGGGCAGGATGCTCCCTAGAGCGTGAGCCTGGAGACTCCACATCCTGGCCCAGGAGACTCCGAGGGGTGTGTCCCCGGGCGGCGTCCTGCTGTGTCACTCCCGGGGGCTGGCTGTCCCCCCATCTCGGGGGCAGCGGCCGTGAGCCCTCCCATCTAGTTTTGTGGTCTTCACAGGCCGCTCCTGCCAGGGGCGGAGTTTCTTGCCTGAGACTGGTCGGTGTCTTCCAAGGCCTTCCGTGACCCCCGGCTCGGGGCGCCTCTGGCAGGAAGCCCCCGGTGGTGCAGCCGGTCCTGAAGCCTGTCCCTGTGGTCCCTCAGCCGGAGCTGCAGAGACTGCAGGGCCGGGTGGACCCACCCGGGCTGAGCGCTGTCCTTGAGACGGAGGGCAGTGTGTCTCATGCGGAGCCCGCAAGGCCGCCCTTTCTGCGCCGCACATGCACCTGACCCCATGCCACCTCCCTGCAGAACCCTTCCCATGCCGCTGTGCCCGCCAGAGCCGGCTTTCTGCCCCCATGGCCGTGTGCCCAGTGACCCCAGGGCTCAGCCACTGCGCCCCCGCCGCTGAGCTGGACCCCTGTCTGCAGCTGCTGGCACTGCCGGCTGGTGGGTCGTTGGCACGGTGGGGGTTCGGCTGGGGTGTCTGGGTGACCCAGCCTTACTGGGTGCAGCCCTGTCGCTGGGGGGGATGGGGGGACGGGGGTCTGGGGACAGGGGGCCTGGGGATGGGGGATGGGGGGCCTGGGGATGCGATGGATGGGGGGCCTGAGACGGGGAGGATGGGGGGCTGGGGATGGGGGATGGGAGGATGGGGGGCCTGGGGACAGGGGGGCGTGGGGATGGGGGACGGGGTGATGGGGGGCCTGGGGATGGGAGGGATGGGGGGCTGGGGATGGGGGGGACGGGAGGACAGGGGGCCTGGGGACAGGGGGGCGTGGGTGAGACGGAGGGTCGAGGTCAGAGGTGCCAGGGCCGCTTCTCAAGGCTGGATGGGGCAGCGGCTGCGCCCTCGGTCATCAGGGAGGTGGTCCTCACACACACCTCACACACACGTTCACTGCACACACACCTCACACGTGTCATACACACACACACTCTCCATACTCATCATAGACACGACGCACCACACACACACACACACACACACACACACCCCCCCCCCACACACACCTCAGCACACGCATTGCTGTTGATGCTCAGTCCCCGCGTCGTGTCCTCTTCTTTGTGACCCCGTGGACCGCAGCACACAGGCCTCCCTGTCCTTCACTGTCTCCTGGAGCTTGCCCAAGTTCATGTCCATCGAGTCGGTGATGCCATCCAGCCATCTCAGCCTCTGTTGTCCCCGTCTCCTGCCTTCAATCTTTCCCAGCATCAGGGTCTTTCCCAGTGAGTCAGCTCTTCTCATGAGGTGGCCAAAGTACTGGAGTTTCAGCTTCAGCATCAGTCCGTCCAATGAACACCCAGGGCTGATCTCCTTAAGAATGGACTGGTTGGATCTCCTTGCAGTCCAAGGGACTCTCAAGAGTCTTCTCCAACACCACAGTTCAAAAGCATCGATTCTTCGGCGCTCGGCCATCTTTATGGTGTGACTCTGGTCTTCCCTAATGACTTGTAACTTGCCCTTCCTAGGGTCCTGTCACTGTTTTAACTGATGACCTCACTTTTTTTGGGTAGATAAACATCCTCATGCTGTTTCTTACTGCCTCTTGATTCATCTCCCGCTCACACTGAGATGCTTGCCCTGACTCAGCCCCATCACTGGTCCTAGCTGGTGTCCTGAGGTATCGCTAATAAGGCCCTGATCCTCTTCCTGAGACTCTGACACTCTCCCTACTTTAGGCCCTTATGTTGTTCCTAATATCTTGAGGTGTTTCTCATTTGAGCCCTGATCTTGTCTGTATTTAAGGCCCTTAATGTGTATTTTTCTCTGACCATCCTTGAATGTTGGCCTCAACTCTTTCTCACTGCGTCCTCCACTAACCCTGGGGATCTGATCGTGTCCCTGACCGAGTGCCCTGCCCTCTCTCTCAGTCCTCGATGGTGTTTGTACGGCCCTGACACTTTTTACCTGATGACTTAGCTCTCCCGCTAACACCCTGACGCTGTCCCTAACTAAGATTCTGATTCTGTCTTGCCCCAAGCCCCAGGATATCCCTATCTAGGGCCTCTGTGCCAAGTCGCTTCAGTCATGTCCAACTCTTTGCAACCCCACAGACTGTGGCCCTCCAGGCTCCTCTGTCCGTGGGATTCTCCAGGCAAGAATCCTGGAGTGGGTCCCATGCCCTCCTCCATCTAAGGCCTCTGTTGTCTTCCTATTTCGTGGCCGCAGTCACCATCTGCGCTGATTTTAGAGCCTAAGAAGAGAAACTCTATCACAGCTTCTACCGTTTCCCCTTCTATTTGCCATGAAGTGATGGGACTGGATGCCATGATCTTAATTTTTTCAATATTGAGTTTTAAGCCGGCTTTTCACTCTCCTCTTTCACCCTTACCAAGAGGTTCTTAAGTTCTGTTCACTTTCTGCCCTTAGAGTGGTATCATCTGTATGTCTGAGGCTGTTGATATTTCTCCTGGAAATCTTGATTGCATAATCAAGACTGTAATCAGCTTGGCATTTTGCATGATGTGCTCTGTGTATAAGTTAAATAAACAGGGTGACAATAAACAGCCTAGCCGTATTTCTTTCTCAATCTTAAACCAGTCAATTGTTCAGGGTTCTAACTGTTGCTTCTTGACCCTCATACAAGTTTCTCAGGAGACAGTTAAGATGGCTTGGTATTCCCATCTCTTTAAGATTTTTCCACAGTCTGTTGTGATCCACACCGTCAAAGGCTTTAGCATAGTTGATGAAACAGAGGTAGATGTTTTTTGGAATTTCCTTGCTTTCTCTATGTCCAGCGAATATTTGCAATTTGATCTCTGGTTCCTCTGCCTTTTTAAAACTCAGCTTACACGTCTGGAAGTTCTCAGTTCATGGAATGCTGAAGCCTAACTTGGGGGATTTTAAGTGTAACTTCACTAGCGTGGGAGGTGAGTGCCGTTGTCTGGTGTTTGAACACTCTTCCGTACTGCCCTACTTGGGAATTGCGATGCAGATTTGCCTTTTCCAGTCCAGTGGCCACTGCTGGGTTTTCCAACTTTGCTGACGTGTTGAGTGCAGTGTTTTAATAGCGTCGTCTTTTGGGATTTTGAATAGCTTTGCTGGAATCCCATCACCTCCACTAGCTGTGTTGGCCCCAGTGCTTCTTAGGGTGCGCTTGACTTGGCACTCCAGGGTGTCTGGCTCTGAGCGGGAGGCTGCGCCGGCGTGGCTCCCTGGGTCACTGAGGTCATCTCTGTGCGGCCCTTCTCTGTGGTCTTTCCGTCTCTTCTTGGCCTGGTCTCCTTGTGTTGGGTCTTTGCCGTTTCTGCCCTGTATTGTGCCCGTCTTTGGATGGTTGTTCCTCTGACATTTCCCGTGTTCTTGATGAGTCTCTAGTCTTGCCCTTTCTGCTGTTTGTTGAAGCTCTTGTCTCTCCTGCTGCTCTCCGGACCTCTGTGTCAGTCGGGCGTGTCTTTCCCTCTCCCCCTCGCCTCTCGCTTCTCTTCTCCCCTCACCTGTTGTAAAGCCTCCTCCGACAGCCCTCCGCCTTCCTTCTTCTCTCTTCTTTGGGGCTGTTTTGTTGTCTCCTGTGCAGCGTGCGGGCCTCCGTCCGTGGCTCCTCAGGCGCTCTGCTCACGAGATCTGGTCCCTTGGGTATTTCTCGCCTCCCCTATAAATTCATGGGGATTTGACGTAAGTCAAACCTGATTGGTCCAGCGCTTTCCCCGCTTTCTTTAGTTTAAGCCTGAATTTTGCTGTGAGGAGCTGGCTCTCTGAGCCACAGTCCGCTCCCCATCTCGTTTTTGCTGGCTGTGTGGAGCTGCTCCATCTTCGATACAAAGAGTGTGGTCAGTCTGATTTCAGTGCTGACTGGTGCTGTCCACGTGTACAGTTGTCCCTTGTATTGTTAAAGGAGGGTGTTTGCTATGACCAGTGCATTCTCTTAGCAGAATTCTGTGAGCCTTTGCCCTGCTTCATTCTGTACTCCCAAACTTGTCTGTTACTCCAGGTATCTCTTGACTTCCTACTTTTGGATTCTAGTCCACTATAATGAAAAGGACATCTTTTTTGGGTGTTAGTTATAGAAGGTCTTGTAAGGTTCTTCATAGAACCATTCAACTTCAGCTTCTTCCGCATTACTGGTCGGGGCATACACTTGGATTACCATGATATTGAATGGTTTGCCTTGGAAACAAACAGATCATTCTGTTGTTTTTGAGATTGCATCCAAGTACTGCATTTCAGACTCTTTTGTTGACTATGATGGCTACTCCATTTCTTCTAAGGGATTCCTGGCCACAGTAGTAGATGTAATGGTCATCTGAGCTAAATTCACCCATTCCAGTCCATCTTAGTTCGCTCATTCCAAGAATGTCTGTGTTCACTCTTCCTTCTCCTGGTTGACCATGTCCAATCTACCTTGATTCATGGAACCAAGTGTTGCATTGACATTCCAGGTTCCTGTGCAATACTGTTCTTCAGAGCATCGGACTTTCACACAGACACGTCCACACTGAGCGTCTTCGCATGGCATGAGGATGCTGGAGTAGTTTGCGTTCCCTCCTCCAGTGAGGCCCGCTTTGTCAGGACTCTCCACTGTGAGCCGTCCGTCTCGGGTGGGTGCGGCTCCCAGCTTCACTGAGCTATGCAGACCCCTTCGCCACAACAAGGCTGTGGTCCAGGAAGGACCAAACACATTCCACACCTCACAGGTCACAGTGCACCACACGCACACCACAAGCACCTCTTACACACCTTACACACACATACCCCACCTCACACACCACACGCACATGCACACACCCCACACAGGACACAGACACGTAACACACACATGCCAGACAGCAAACATACCACAAACACACACACCTCACACACACACCTCACACACCTTTATATCACACACATGACTACACACTCCCTGTAGACACTGCAACTGCACATACTGCACAATCTCACAAGCCACAGACAACCCACACACACCTTACACACGCCACACACACACGCCACACACCTCATACCACGTACCCCTCGGACACTTCACACACTCCGCACACTCTCTTGTCTTCACATTAAAAAGCATTTGCTTTTGGCTCATTGCTTTCACACTGTGTCTGAGAAGCCACAAAAGCACGTGTGTAAAGGGAGCATGCCCCCCCCGCCCACCCCGGCCAAGCTGCCTCCAGCTGCACCGTGGGTTCCCCCAAGAGGCAGGCCGGGGGTCACCCCTCAGGCCCCTGCGGGACACAGCCTGACCCCGCCCAGCTGCCACGCCATCTCCCAAGGCCGCAGCTCCCTCAGGGGGCCGTGTGTGGCAGAGCTTGCGTGGCAGAGCCTCTAATGTTTAGTCGGCAAGAGAACGCATCTGTCTCTAGTGGCTTTTGGGTGCGTGTGACATCGTGTCTCTGGGGGAAGGGTGGCGGGGTGGGCCCCACGTGCAGGGCGGGCTTGTGTCCTGAGTCATCACTGCTCGGGTGGGGGTCCGCCCCTCCTGCCTGTGCCTGGGCCCCGACGCTGGGGGGAGCCTCACCCGGCCCAGCCCCGCTCCACTTTCCTCTCTGCCACCCGCCCCCGGACACCTGTGGTCCCCCAGTGTCCATGGGCCCCACTCAGTCACCCTTTGAGGGCCCTCCACCCCCACCTGCTCTTTCAGACCCTTAGCTCAGGAGGGCGCCTGTGGGCTTGGGAGACGGCATGGGAGCTGGGTGGGGTCAGGCTGAGTGGGGCCTGACGGGGTGACCCCCGGCTTGCCTGCCGGGGAACCCACGGTGCAGCTGGAGGCAGCTTGGCCAGGCGGGTGGCGGGGTGGGGGGCATGCTCCCTTTACCCACGTGCTTGTGTGGCTTCTCAGACACAGGCTCGGCGGTGGTCTGCAGGGTTACCCGGGCTCCTGGTGGCCAGAGTTCTCTTCTCTGCTTTGTGAACCCTACACCCAGGGTCTCAGTCCAGGGAGTGAGCTCTCTGCTCTGACCACCCTCACTTTGGGGAGAGTGGGCGGAGGCCTGGGATTTGCTGATCTCACGCTGGACCCAGGGAAGGCAATGGCGTGTGGGTGTAGCAGGAAAGATTGACGCGAGATTCTGGGCAGGACTTCCCAAGGCTGGGGCCCTGGGGCGGGCAGCTCCCCGGGGCCAGGGCTGGGCAGGCTCTGCTTCTCCACACGGGTGGCGGCTTGGCTCCAGGCACAGGTGTCCACGGCCGACCCAGGCAGGCACTTGAGGAGCTCACAGAAGTGGCCATTTTTAGAACGCACTAGAAAATTAACTGTTTTAGACTTTAGCTTCTACCTCCTAGGACCAAATGTCGGACCAGAGCATGGGTCCAAAAAAACAAAGACAAATTTATCCTTAAGTATTGCTCTTCTTTGATCATGAGTTTGAGCAAACTCTGGGAGATAGTGAAGGACAGGGAAGCCTGGCATGCCGCAGCCCGTGGGGTCGCAAAGAGTGGGACACGACTGAGTGTGAACAGCAGCAGTTGGTCTTCTGAGCTACCCCGGGCACCTTGCTGGTTAACCTGTTTCAGCTCATTCCTGTGGTTTCTGCAGACACAGCGCCGTCAAAGTCAGCTCTCCGTTGTCCCAAACGGTGGAGACTCGGCCTGTGGCGACCACACCGTCCTGGTCGTGCCTGGGGAGCCTGGGGGGCGTGGACACCTGTGCCCCCAGCAGGGTTGGGGGTGGAGCTTCTTGTCTCCCTGGTGGGGTCAGGTTCTGTTCTGGAAGGAGCCTCCCCTGGGACTGCATGGAAGCTGCAGGAGGACCTGCTGTGTCTTCGGGCGGAGGAGCTGCTGGTGGGCCCCCTCGTGGGGGTTGGGGGAGGCGTTGCTGGGCAGCTCCCTCTCGTCCAGATCCAGGACCCTCGAAGGTCTGGTTGAGATGCTCAGGGACCCTTGCGGGAGGTTCTGTGGGGGACTGGGGCCCTTCGTGGGACCAGCTCCCGGTAGGGATGCAAGGTCTGGGGGCCTTGGAGGGCTGGTCCTGGAGCAGAGCAGCCGCCCTGGAGACACGGACTGGACGGTCCGGGCTCGTTCCTGCAGGGGTGAGGGTGTAGGCAGGTTGAGGCCCAGCCTCTCCTGGCCTGGGGGTCAGAGACCACTGCTGTCTGGGCAGAGCCTCCTTTGCCAGTGCGGGGGGTACTCCCCTCCCCCAGGAGGACGGGCGGCGGACGAGCGGGGGATGGGGCAGCCGGCAGAGCTTTGGGGCTCATTTTCCTTCCAGCACCCACCATGGGCCTGAGCTTCCCATCCCAGGGCTTCATTCTGTGAACCAGCCTTGACCACCACTTTGGGATGAGGGGCCTCTCTCCTGCCCACCGAGTGGACGGGAGGGGGCTGTGGCCACTGGCTGTGTCTTCCCCAGCTCGCCGCCTGCTCCCTGCGGAGGTGCTGGTTCCTTCTTCCCACATCTGGCTCTGGAGATCCATCTTCTGAATACTGCGGCCCGCCGCTCAGAATCGTGACCAAAGCAGGGCCGAGCGTCCCCTCCCCTTGCTGTGCTCCGGGCTGCGGGCTGTGTGCCCTTGGGCAGACTCCTTCACCTCTCTGGGCCCTTCCCTACAGGGCTCCTGAGAACTGTGTTGGACCTTTGCATCTTTGCTTCCTTAGCTTCTATGGGGTAAGAGGGGGTGTAACCCCACCCTTTCGGCCTGTTGGCATGGGGGTGTGAAGCCTCAGTTTTTGCTAGAGAAATGGCTGGTGATTCCAGGAACATTCCCCCTGGGCGGGGTCTAGCCCCGTCTTCCCGCTTCTGCTGGGGCACCCTCTGCCTGAGTGCTGCAGGCGCTGTGTGCAGTGGCCCAGCTGCCGCCCCACTTGGTGTTCTGAACTTGACTCTGGAGGAGACACGGGGAGGGGGATTGCTGATGACTCGGACGAGGGTGGCCTCCGGAGCTCAGCAGGGCCAGCGGCGTCCATCCTGGCATCAGCTCCAGGCCCAGGAGGCCACGCAGCAGAGCAGGCCTCCCGCCCCGGGTCGGGCTGTTGGGTGGCCTGGCCCCGCTGCCGTGGGACGCGGGTGGCATTTTGGAGCTCTGAGGACTCGGGGCCTTCCTGTCTCAGCCCGGGGAGTGATGAGAAGTTGTTTATTAGAATAGGGTGCTTGTGAAGCTGACAAGCAGATGGGCGCGAGGGTGCCGTGCCCCCAAGAACTTAGGGGGCCAGTTTTATAATCAGAGGAAAAGTGGGGAGGGGTGAAGACCACCTCCCTCCTCATCCTGGAGTAGCCATCAAGCCTCCAGTGTCAGCTCCTGCTCCAGGTCGGGCGAGGGCGCTTTCTTGTCCCTCACGGTCAGGCCGGGGCAGGCGCGGGGGAGACGCTCTTTCCGGTTCGGTGGGGGACCTCCTTTCCGCTGCTGCTGCTGCTGCTGGGCCTGCACTGCGGCCAGCGGGCTCGTCGCTGTGTGGCCTGGACTCCCCTCTGCCTGCAGCTCGCAGGGCTTCTCGGCTCCGTGTGTTGCTTGGAGAGCACTTGGCTCAGCGTGTGGCCTTAGTTGCCTGCGGCCTCTGAGTTTCCTGCCCAGAGATGGAACCTGCATCCCCTGCACTGGAAGGCGGGTTCTTAACCAGCGGGCCACCAGGAAAGTCCCCTAAACTGTTGTCATGTGAGCAGAGAGCACGTCTTCAGTTCAGTCGCTCAGTCCAGTCTGATTCTTTGTGACCCCATGGACTGCAGCACGCCAGGCCTCCCTGTCCATCACCAACTCCCGGAGTGCACCCAAACTCAGGTCCATTGAGTCAGTGATGCCATCCAGCCATCTCATCCTCTGCTGTCCCCTTCTCCTCCCACCTTCAATCTTTCCCATCATCAGAGTCTTTTCCAGTGAGTCAGTTCTTCGCATCAGGTGGCCAAAGTATTGGAGTTTCAGCTTCAGCATCAGTCCTTCAAATGAATATTCAGGGCTGATGTCTTTTAGGATTGACTGGTTGGATCTCCTTGCAGTCCAAGGGACTCTCAAGAGCCTTCTCCAACACCACAGTTCAATAGCATCAGTTCTTTGGTGCTCAGCTTTCTTCACAGTCCAACTCTCACATCCATACATGACTATTGGAAAAACCATAGTCATGAGTAGGTCTACTCAAGGTCTACTCAAGGTCTACTCAAGGTCTACTAAGGTCCTTGAGTAGATGGACCTTTGTTGGCAAAGTAATGTGTCTGCTTTTTACCATGCTGTCTAGGTTGCTCATAATTTTTTGTCCAGGGAGCAAGCATCTTTTAATTTCATGGCTGAAGTCATCATCTGCATTGATTTTTGGAGCCAAAAATAAAGTCTCTCACTGTATCTCTTGTTTCCTCATCTGTTTGCCATGAAGTGATGGGATCAGATGCCATGATCTTAGTTTTCTGAATGCTGAGTTTCAAGCCAACTTTTTCACTCTCCTCTTTCAATTTCATCAAGAGGCTTTTAGTTCTTCTTTGCTTTCTGCCATAAGGGTGGTGTCATCTGCATATCTGAGGTTATTGGTATTTCTCCCAGCAATCTTGATTCCAGCTTGTGCTTCCTCCAGCCCAGCATTTCTCATGATGTACTCTGCATATAAGTTAAATAAGCAAGGTGACAATATACAGCCTTGATGCCTTTTCCTATTTGGAACCAGTCTGTTGTTCCATGTCCAGTTCTAACTGTTGCTTCCTGACCTGCATACAGATTTCTTAAACAGCAGGTCAGGTGATCTGGTATTCCCATCTCTTTCAGAATTTTCCAGAGTTTGTTGTGAGCCACACAGTCAAAGGCTTTGGCATAGTCAATAAAGCAGTAGATGTTTTTCTGGAACTCTCTTGCTTTTTCGATAATCCAATGGATGTTGGCAATTTGATCTCTGGTTCCTCTGCCTTTTCTAAATCCATCTTGAACATCTGGAATTTCATGGTTCATGTACTGTTGAAGCCTGGCTTGGAGAATTTTGAGTATTACTTTGCTAACGTGTGGAGATGAGTGCAATTGTGCAGTAGTTTGAGCATTTTTTGGCATTGCCTTTCTTTGGGGTTGGAATTAAACCTGACCTTTTCCAGTCCTGTGGCCACTGCTGAGTTTTCCAAATGTGTTGGCATATTGAATGTAGCACTTTCACAGCATCATCTTTTAGCATGGGCTAGAGATAACCTGACTTGCCTCTTGAGAAATTTGTATGCAGGTCAGGAAGCAACAGTTAGAACTGGACATGGAACAACAGACTGGTTCCAAATAGGAAAAGGAGTACGTCAAGGCTGTATATTGTCACCCTGCTTATTTAACTTATATGCAGAGTACATCATGAGAAACGCTGGACGGGTAGAAACACAAGCTGGAATCAAGATTGCTGGGAGAAATATCAATAACCTCAGATATGCAGATGACACCACCCTTATGGCAGAAAGTGAAGAGGAACTAAAAAGCCTCTTGATGAAAGTGAAAGTGGAGAGTGAAAAGTTGGCTTAAAGCTCAACATTCAGAAAACGAAGATCATGGTATCTGGTCCCATCACTGCATGGGAAATAGATGGGGAAACAGTGGAAACAGTGTCAGACTTTAATTTTCTGGGCTCCAAAATCACTGCAGATGGTGACTGCAGCCATGAAATTAAAAGATGCTTACTCCTTGGAAGGAAAGTTATGACCAACCTAGATAGCATATTCAAAAGCAGAGACATTACTTTGCCAACAAAGGTCCGTCTAGTCAAGGCTATGGTTTTTCCTGTGGTCATGTATGGATGTGAGAGCTGGACTGTGAAGAAGGCTGAGTGCCGAAGAATTGATGCTTTTGCCCTGTGGTGTTGGAGAAGACTCTTGAGAGTCCCTTGGACTGCAAGGAGATCCAACCAGTCCATTCTGAAGGAGATCAGCCCTGGGATTTCTTTGGAAGGAATGATGCTAAAGCTGAAACTCCAGTATTTTGGCCACCTCATGCGAAGAGTTGACTCACTGGAGAAGACTCTGATGCTGGGAGGGATTGAGGGCAAGAGGAGAAGGGGACGACAGAGGATGAGATGGCTGGATGGCATCACTGACTCGATGGACGTGAGTCTGAGTGACCTCCGGGAGTTGGTGATGGACAGGGAGGCCTGGCATGCTGCAATTCATGGAGTCACAAAGAGTCGGTCACGACTGAGCGACTGAACTGAACTGAGAGATCATGAGTTTCCGAGCTCACTGGGTGGGGTGGGGTGGGGCTTTTATTGTTCGGGGCGTGTCTTGTGCCCCGTTGCATGGTTTTGTTGCTGATCGAGTCAGCTCGGTTTTACCATGAAGCAAGCCTGCTCTCTTGAGTGATCACTAACTTATGGGGTCTCTCATATTTTTTCCTAGTTACAGCTCCCTAGTGGAATCAGGGAGCTTATGCGCTGCTTTGTCTCTTCACCCTGGCCCTGTCAGAGGGGTCACTGAGGCCTGGGAGAGACAGGGCTTGAGGGAAACAGAGGAGTCAGTGGCTGAAACCAGGGCACGGCGTGCAGGGGCCGTCGTGGGCGTTCCGCGTGATGGGGACACCTGCCTTTGGGGCTCGGTGGCTTCTCTCCTTAGAGCTGTGAGGGTGGGCGGGACCCAGGGGGTCAGAGGGGGACTGGGGCGAGAGTGACAGAGGGCGGGGCCTGGGATGGCCCGGGCGGGCAGCTGTTCCAGGTTTCCCAGGAGGAGCGAGGAGGCAGCAGGCCACCCCGGTGTGGACAGGGGGCTGCAGGGGACGCGAGGGCTGAGCGCTGGGCTGGGAAGCCCCATGCAGAGTGCTTGCCGGGAGGGGCTGGGGTCAGCTGTGGGATGATTTCCAAGAACACGGCTGCCTGGAGGCAGGCACTGGGGGTCAGGGCCCCCCCCCCCACCCCGCAAGGCGCCTGGGTCCTGTGGAGGAGGGCTCAGCGAGGGCTGCCTCCCCGGCGCTGGCCGCACCTGTGGGGGCTCCACCCGGGCCCTGCCCACTCTCACGCCGTCCATCGGGGTCACATGTGAACTGGGGACTGTTGGAGTCCGTTCCGGCGGGGCCAGCGTTGTGCCGGGTGAATCTCACAGCGAGACAGAGGAATGGGGTGCAGGGCCCTGGGGGTTCGCTGGCACAACGGGCCTTGGTGGGACGTGAGCCCGGGGGGCCAAGGAGCTAAGGAGGTTTCAGGGGGCTCCCAGGCGGCACTAGTGGTGAGAACCTGCCTGTCCATGCAGGAGACACAAGAGACCTGGGTCGGAGAGCCCCCCGGAGGAGGCCGCGGCCGCCCACCCCAGGATCCCTTCCCGGAGCGTCCCGTGGACAGAGGAGCCCGGGGGGCCGCGAAGAGTCGGACACAACTGAGCGCCTGAGCACGCGTGTTCAGGCCGAGGGTTGGAGCTTGCCGGCGGCTTGTGGCCGCCGTGGCGGGACTGGCGGCGGAGGCAGAGGCCACAGGGACGGCTTAGGAGGAGCCGCTGGGCCCCAGGCCGGGCCTGGTTCCGAGCGTGGACGGCCGCGCCGGGGCTTCACCTGGTTGCCATGTGGGTGTCAGGACGAGTGGAGGGCCCTGGCCACCTCCAGGAGACGGCTCTCGTGGGGCGGGCTGGGCTGGGGGCGTGGGGGACGGAGGGGAGAGCGTGCAGGCCCCCATAGCGGGCCCGGGGGGAGGACACCAGGGCTTTGGTTGGGCCGGGTGCCGCATGCCTTCTCCCATGGGCCTCGTCCCCCTGCTGTCTGGGCAGCTGGGTCCTCAGGCCTGGGAGCCACCCGCAGGCCCTGCCCCCTCCCAGCAGCACTCTCCCCCAGTGACCTCCGGGAACAAGGTCTTTGATCTTTCATAAGAACCTGGATGACAAGACATTTGTGTTGGCTGGGTTTTTTTAGTTCTTTATTTTGGAGTGTAGCCAGTTAACAGTGTTTCAGATGCATAGCAAAGGGACTCAGCCATACATACATGTGTACCCGTTCTCCCCCCAAACTCCGCTCCCATCCAGGCTGCCACGGAGTTCCCTGGGCTGTACAGTAGGTCTGTAGTGGTTATCCAATTTAAATATGGCAGTGTGTACATGTCCATCCCAAACCCCCTAATACCCCTTTCCCGTCTCCCCTGGCGACCGTGAGTTCATTCTCTAAGTCTGTGAGTCTGCTTCTGCTCTGTAAATGCCTCCTGCATGTAAGGGGTGTCATGCGGTGTCTCTTTTTCTCTGTCTGACTGACTGCTCTCAGGATGACACTCTCTATGTCCACCCGCTTTGCTGCGAAGGGCGTGATCTCACGCCTTTCGATGGCTGAGTTGTGCCCCATTGTCTGTACATAGCACACCTTTATCCATTCTTCTGTTGATGGACGGCTCGGTGGCTCCCATGTCCTGGCTTCTGGGAACGGTGCTGCAGTGGCCACAGCGGAGCATGTATCCCTTTGGACCGCGCTCTTCTCTGGATATGCGCACAGGAGTGGGGTTGGGTCATGGGGCAGCTCTATTTTCAGCCTTTTAAGGACCCTGCTTACTGTTCTCCAGGTGGCTGTGCCAATTTGCAGTCTCTCCAATGGTGTAAGTGGGTTCCCTTCTCTTTACTCTGGCTGCAGCGTTATTGTTCATGGACTTTTTGATGACAACCATTCTCGTGGAACCAGAGATCAAATTGCCAACATCTGCTGGTAAATGGAAAGAGTGAGAGAGTTCCAGAAAAGCATCTATTTCTGCTTTATTGACTATGCCAAAGCCTTTGACTGTGTAGATCACAATAAACTATGGAAAAGGAATACAACACTATCTCTCTTGATATGCAGGTAGGAAGCAAAGAGAACTGGACATGGAACAACAGACTGGTTCCAAATAGGAAAGGAGTACATAAGGCTGTATATTGCCACTGTGTTTATTTATTATATGCAGAGTACATCATGAGAAACGCTGGACTGGAAGAAAAGAAGTTGGAATCAAGATTGCTGGGAGAAATATCAATAACCTCAGATATCGATGACACACCTTATGGCAGAAAGTGAAGAGGAACTAAAAGCCTCTTGATGAAAGTGAAAGTGGAGGATGAAAAGGTTGGCTTAAAGCTCAACATTCAGAAAACGAAGATCATGCATCCAGTCCATCACTACATGGGAAATAGATGGGGAAACAGTGGAAACAGTGTCAGACTTTAATTTTCTGGGCTCCAAAATCACTGCAGTGGTGACTGCAGCATGAAATAAAAGACATGGGGAGTTATGACAACTAGAAGCATATAAAAAGGAATATTTGCAAGTTTTAAGGCTATGGTCTTTCCTGTGGTCATGTTGGATGTGAGAGCTACTGTGAGGGCTGGCGCGAGGAGTGCTTTTGAACTGTGGTGCTGGAGAAGACTCTTGGGTCCTTGGACTGCAAGGAGATCAACCAGTCCATTCTGAAGGGATCAGCCCTGGGATTTCTTAGGAGGATGATGCTAAAGCTGATCAGTATGGCCACCTCATGCAAAGAGTTGACTCACTGGAAAAGACTCTGATGCTGGGAGGGATTGGGGGCAGGAGGAGAAGGGGACGACAGAGGATGAGATGGCTGGATGGCATCACTGACTCGATGGACGTGAGTCTGGTGACCTCCGGGAGTTGGTGATGGACAGGGAGGCCTGGCGTGCTGCGATTCATGGGGTCGCAAGAGTCAGACACGACTGAGCGACTGATCTGATCTGATCTGATTCTCGTGGAAATGAGGTGTTATCTCATTGTAGTTTAGATTTGCATTGCTCTAATAACCAGTGGTGTTGAACATCTTTTCATGTACCTCTGGGCCATCTGTGTGTCATCTTTGGAGAAATGTCAATTAATATTAATTAATTAGTGGAAATTAATCCTTTGTCAGTTGTTTCATTTGCTGCTATTATTTCCCATTCTGGCCGTTGTCTTTTCACCTTGATTATAGTTTCCTTTGCTGTGCAAAAGCTTTTAAGTTTAATCAGGTCCCACTTGATTACTTTTGTTTTTATTTCCGTTACTCTAGGAGGTGGGCCATAGAGGAGCTTGCTTTGATTTATGTCATCAAGTGAAATGGTCAGAGAGACCAGGAAAAGGTGACCAAGAAAGGAAGTTGAGGCCACACGCCTCGCCCATCTCTGGCCGCCCCCTCACGGGGACGTTGGTTGTCTCTTGCCCTTGGCAGGTCGGTATAAACCCCAACAAGGCTCCCTTTTCAGGGCTGCCTTCAGTCATGATGAGGCTCCGCGAAACCGCAGGGCAGGGCTCATCATCTGCTTCGTGCAGGGCGTGTCGTCCATTCGCAGAAGCACACTGGAGAGGCAGTCGAGCAAAGCAGAGAACGCGTACACTGAGGAAGCAGAGGGGCTGGAGCTCTGAGTGTTCGTACCTCGTCCTGAGGATCCCGGACGAGCCCCCAGCAGGATAGCTTTCGGAGAATGGTGTCGGACCTGTGATCTCTGAAGAAGACTGAGCTTCGGGACCAGGGACCAGGCTTGATCACTCAAGAGCTTTTGTGAAGCAGTTTTATTAAAGTGAAAAAGGGTGAAAAAGGGACAGAGGAAGCGTCTGACACAGACTCAGAAGGGGCGGAGAGCACCCTCTCATTTGTTTTTTTTTTTAATTTGGTTTTATTTTCATTATTTTGGGAGACAGATGTAAAAAGATACTTGTTGTTCAGTCATGTCTGACTCTTTGCGACCCCAGGCACTGCAGCACGCCAGGCTTCACTGTCCTTTATCTCCCTGAATTTGCTTAAACCCACATCCATTGAGTTGATGATGCCATCCAACCATCTCATCCTCTGTCACCCCCTCTCCTCCTGCCTTCAATCTTTCCCAGCATCAGGGTCTCTCCCAGTTAGTCAGCTCTTTACATAAGGCGGCCAAAGTATTGGAGTTTCAGCTTCAGCATCAGTCCTTCCAATGAACATTCAGGGTTGATCTCCTTTAGGATGGACTTGTTTGATCTCCTTGCAGTCCAAGGGACTCTCAAGAGTCTTCTCCAGCACCACAGTGCAAAGGCATCAATTCTTTGGTGCTCAGCCTTCTTTAAGGTCTAACTCTCACCATCCATACATGACTACTGGAAAAACCATAGCTTTGACTAGATGGACCTTTATTGGCAAAGTAATGTCTCTGCTTTTTAATATGCTGTCTAGGTTGGTCATAGCTTTTCTTCCAAGGAGCAAGTATCTTTAAATTTCATGGCTGCAGTCACCATCTGTGGTGATTTGGGGCCCAAGAAAATAAAGTCTGTCCCTGTTTCCATTTTTCCCCTCATCTGTTGGCCATGAAGTGTTGGGACTGGATGCCATAATCTTAGTTTTCTGAATGTCGAGTTTTAAGCCAGCCTTTCACTCTCCTCTTTCACTTTCACCAAGAGGCCCTTTCTGCCATTAGGGTGGTGTCATCTGCATATCTGAGGTTGTTGATATTTCTTCTGGCAGTCTTGATTCCAGTTTGTGATTCATCCAGCCTGGCATTTTGCATGATGTACTCTGCATGTAAGTTAAATAAGCAGGGTGACCATACACAGCCTTGAAGGACTCCTTTCCTGGTTTAGAACCAGTCTGTTGTTCCATGTCCAGTTCTAACTGTTGCTTCTTGACCTGCATACAGATTTCTCAGGAGGCAGGTAAGGTGGTCTGGTACTGCCACCTCTTGAAGAATTTTCCACAATTTTTTGTGATTCATACAGTTGAAGGTTTAAGTGTAGTCAATGAAGCAGAGGTAGATGTTTTTCTGGAATTCTTTGCTTTTTCTATGATCCAGGCGATGTTAGCAATTTGATCTCTGGTTCGTCTGCCTATTCTAAATCCAGCTTGAACATGTGGAAGTTCTCAGTTCACATACTATTGAACCCTAACTTGGAGAATTTTGAGCATTGCTTTCCTAGCATGTGAAATGAGTGCAATTGTGCGGTAGTTTGAACATTCTTTGGCACTGCCCTTCTTTGGGGTTGGAATAAAAACTGACCTTTTCTAGATCTGTGGCCACTGCTGAGATTTCTTCAGATCAGATCAGTCGCTCAGTCGTGTCCGACTCTTTGTGACCCCATGACTGCAGCACGGCCCCCATCCTCACCAGCTCTCGGAGGTCACTCAGACTCACATTCTCGGTCAGTGATGCCATCCAGCCATCTCATCCTCTGTCGTCCCCTTCTCCTCCTCCCTCATCCCTCCCAGCATCAGAGTCTTCTCCAATGAGTCAACTCTTCGCATGAGATTTCTTATTTGCTGGCATATTGAGTGCAACACTTTAACAACATCATCGTTTAGGATTTGAAATAGATCAGCTGGAATTCCATCACCTCTACTAGCTTTGTTTGTAGTGATGCTTCCTGAGGCCCACTTGACTTCACACTCCAGGATGTGTGGCTCTGGGTGAGTGACCGCACCATCATGGTTATCTGGGTCATTAAGCTCTTTTTTGTACAGTTCTTCTGTGTATTCTTGCCACTTCTTTTTAATATCTTCTGCTTCTGTTAGATCCATACCGTTTCTGTTTATTGCGCCATCTTTGCATGAAATGTCCCCTTGGTATCTCTAATTTGCTTGAAGAAATATCTGGTCTTTCCCACTCTGTTGTTTTCCTCTATTTGTTTGCACTGATCGCTGAGGAAGACTTTATCATCTCTCCTTGGTATTCCTTGGAACTCTGTATTCAAATGGGCATATCTTTCCTTTTCTCCTTTGCTTTTTGCTTCTCTTCTTTTCTCAGCCATTTGTAAGGCCTCCTCAGACAGCTATTTTGCCTTTTTGCAGTCCCTTTTCTTGGGGATGGTTTTGATAACCACCTCCTATATAATGTCACGAACCTCTGTCCATAGTTCTTCAGGCACTCTGTCTATCAGATCTAATCCCTTGAATCTATTTCTCATGTCCACTGTATAATCGTAAGGGATTTGATTTAGGTCATACTTGAATGGCCTAGTAGTTTTCCCCACTTTCTTCAGTTTAAGTCTGAATTTTGTGATGAGGAGTTCATGGTCTGAGCCACAGTCCGCTCCCGGTCTTGTTTTTGCTGACTGTATGGAGCGTCCATCTTTGGCAGCAAAGAATATAATGAATCTGATTTCAGTGTTGACTATCTGGTGATGTCCATGTGTAGACTTGTCTCTTGTGTTGTTGCAAGAGGGTGTTTGCTATGACCAGTGCGTTCTCTTGGCAAAACTCTGTTAGCCTTTGCCCTGCTTCATTCCATACTCCAAGGCCAAATTTGCCTGTTACTCCAGGTATCTCTTGACTTCCTCCTTTTGCATTCCAGTCCCCTATAATGAAAAGGACATCTTTTTTTTTTTTTTGGTGTTAGTTGTAAAAGGCCTTGTAGGTCTTCATAGAACTGATCCACTTAAGCTTCTTCAGCATTAGTGGTTAGGGAGGGCATAGACTTGGATACTGTGATATTGAATGGTTTGCCTTAGAAATGAAGAGAGATCATTCTGTCATTTTTGAGATTGCACCCAAGGACTGCATTTCGGACTCTCTTGTTGACCGTGATGGCTACTCCATTTCTTATAAGGGATTCTTGCCCGCAGTAGTAGATATAATGGTCATCTGAGTTAAATCCACCCATTCCAGTCCATTTTAGTTCACTGATTCCTAAAATGTTGACGTTCGCTCTTGCCATCTCCTGTTTGACCACTTCCAATTTGCCTTGATTCATGGACCTAACATTCCAGGTTCCTATGCAGTACTATTCTTTACAGCATTGGACTTTACTTCCATCACCAGTCACATCCACAACTGGGTATTGTTTTTGCTTTTGCTCCATCCCTTCATTCTTTCTGCAGTTATTTCTCCACTGATCTCCAGAAGCATATTGGGCACCTACCGACCTGGGGAGTTCCTCTTTCAGTATCCTATCATTTTGCCTTTTCATCTGTTCATGGGGTTCTCAAGGCAAGAATACTGAGTGCTTTGCTGTTCCCTTCTCCAGTGGACCACGTTTTGTCAGACCATGTTTTTGTCAGAAAAAGATATTGCTATGATTTATGTTGAAGAGTGTTCTACCTGTGTTTTCCCCAGGGGTTTTGTAGTGTTTGGTCTCACATTTTGGTCTTTAATCCATGTTGAGCTTATTTTTGTGTATGCTATTAAAGAATGATCTAACTTCATTTTTTTACATGTAGCTGTCCAAGTTTCCCAGCACCATTCATTGAAGAGACTCTTTCCAACATTGTGTAGACTTGCCTCCTTTGTTGATTAATTGACCGTAGATGAGTGGGTTTATCTCTGAGAGGCTTTCTATCCTGTCCTGTTGATCTACATTTCTGTTTTGTGCCAGTACCATGCCGTTTCATGACTGCAGCTTTGTAGTATAGTCTGAAGTCAGGGAGCCTGATTCCATTTTTTCCTTTCTCAAGGCTGCTTCGGCTGTTCAGGGGTCTGTTGTGTTTCCATACACATGTTAAGATTTTTTTGTTCTAGTTCTGTGAAGAATGCCATTGGTAATTTGGTAGAGATTGCACTATAGATAGCCTTGGGTGATGGTCTCTTTGACAATATTGAATGTACCAGTCCACAAATATGGCAAGTCTACCCGAGTCTCTTTGTCTTCTTCGCCTTCTTTCAGCAGCATCTTACAGTTCTCAGAGTGCAGCCTGAAGGATTGTACTTAGTCTCCTTAGGTAAGTTTATTCGTGGGTATTTTGTTCTTTCTGATGTGATGGTAAATGGACTTGTCTCCTTAACGTCTGTTCCTTTCATTGTTAGTGTATTAAAATGAAAGAGATTTCTGAGTATTAGTTTTGTAAACTGCAACTTTACCAAATCCATTGCTGAGCTGCGGTGGTTTCCTGGCAGCGTTTTCAGGATTTTCTATGTATAGTATCATGTCATCTGCAAACAGGGACAGTTTAACTTTTTTCCATTGTGGATTCTCTTTATTTCTTTTTCTTTTTCTGATTGCCATAGCTAGGACTTCCAAAACTGTGTTGAATAAAAGTGGTGAGAGTGGTCATCCTTGTCTTGTTCCTGCTCTCAGAGGAAATGCTTTCAGCTTTTTACTTTTGAGCATGATGTGAGCTGTGGATTTGTCACATATGGCCTTCATTGTGTTGAGGTAGGTTTCCTCTCCTGCTTTCTGGAGAGTATTTATCATAAATGGGTGCTGAATTTTGCCCAAAGCTTTTTTTGCATCTATTGAGGTGATTGTGTGGTTTTTATTCTCAAATTTGTTAATGTGCTGTATCACACGGATTGATTTGCAGACACTGATGAACTCTTGCATCTCTGGGATAAATTCCACTTTATTGTAGTATGTGGTCCTTTTAATGTTGTTGGATTCAGCTTGGTAGTGTTTTGTAAGGGATTTTTGTGTCTGTAGTCGTCAGTGATACTGGCCTGTAATTTTCTTTTCTGTGATATCTCTGTCTGGTGTTGGCATCGGGGTGATTGTGGCCTCATAGAATAAGTCTGGGAGTTCTCTTTCTTCTGCAGCATTTTGGGCCAGTTGCAGATGGTGTGTGTTCGCCCTTCTCTGAATGTTTGATGGAGCTCACCTGTGATGCCATCACACCCTGGACTTGTGTTTCTTGGAAGTTTTTTAAATCACAGTTGTTTCGGTGCTTGTGACTGGTCTGTTCGTATTCTCTTTTTTCTTCCTGCCTCCGTCTTGGGAGGCTGTACCTTTCTGAGAATTTGCCCACCTCCCCCAGGTTGGCACATGGTTGCTTGTAGTCTCTTATGACCCTTGATGGTTCTGTGGTGTGGGCTGTGACCTCTCCTTTTTCATTTACCATTCTATTGATTTGAGTCCTCTCCCTTTTTTTTGGATGAATCTAGCTAAAAGTTTATCAATTTTGCTTATCTTTTCAAAGAGTGAGCTTTTCGTTTCATTGATCTTTGCTGTTGTTTTGTCTCTATTTCATTTCTTCTGCTTTGATCTTTATGATTTATTTCCTTCTACTAACGTTAGCTTCCGTTTGTTCTTTCTCTGGGTGTTTTAGGTGTAAAGTCAGGCTGTTCATTTGAAAGCTTTCCTGTTTCCTGAGGCAGTGCTGTGTTCTGTAAACTTCACTCTCAGAACTGCTTCTGCTGCACCCCGTAGGCTTTGGATCGCTGTTCTCACTTTGTCTTTAGGTATTTTTTGATTTGCTCTTTAATTTCCTCAGTGACCCATTGGTTGTTTAGTGGCATATTGTTTCGCTTCCACTTGTTTAGTTTAATGTTTTTTCTTGAGTTTATTTCTAATCTCATAATGCCATGATTGGAAAAGATGCTTGCTATGATTT
This sequence comes from Tragelaphus eurycerus, assembly GCA_935064755.1. NCBI lineage: Eukaryota > Metazoa > Chordata > Mammalia > Artiodactyla > Bovidae > Tragelaphus > Tragelaphus eurycerus. The sequence goes on along the minus strand of CAKXYN010000100.1, from coordinate 880,684 downwards.
TAGTTTTCTGAAATTGACCAAGTCTCGCCTTTTGGCCCAGCATGTGGTCAGCCCTGGAGAGTGTTCCGTGTGTGCTTGAGAAGAAAGCGTGTTCCCTGCTTCCGGACGGGATGCACTATGTCACTGTTGTCCAGTTGCTCAGTCGTGTCCGACGCTTTGGGACCCCGTGGACGGCAGCACGCCAGGCCTCCCTGTCTGTCCATCACCAACTCCTGGAGCTTGCTTAAACTCATGTTCTATTGAGTCGGTGATGCCATCCAACCATCTCATCCTCTGTCGTCCCCTTTTCCTCCTGCCTTCAATCTTTCCCAGCATCAGGGTCTTTTTCCAGTGAGTCAGTTCTTCACATCAGGTGGCCAATGTATTGGAGCTTCAGCATCAGTCCTTCTAATGAATATTCAGGGTTGATTTCTTTTAGGATTGACTAGTTTGATCTCCTTGCAGTCCAAGGAACTCTCAAGAATCTTCTCCAACACAGTTGAAAAGCATCAATTCTTTGGTGCTCAGCCTTCTATATGGTCCAACTCTCACATCCATACATGACTCCTGGAAAAACCATAGCTTTGACTATACAGACTTTTGTTGGCAAAGTGGTATCTCTGCTTTTTAATATGCTGTCTAAGTTGGTCATAGCTTTGCTTCCAGGAAGCAAGCGTCTTTTAATTTCATGGCTGCAGTGACCATCCACAGTGATTTTGGGGCCCAAGAAAACAGTCTGTCACCGTATCCATTGTTTCCCCATCTATTTGCCATGCAGTGATGGGACTGGATGCCATGATCTTAGTTTTCTGAATGTTGAGTTTTAAGCCAGCTTTTTCACTTTCCTCTTTCACTTTCATCAAGAGGCTCTTCAGTTCCTCTTCACTTTCTGCCATAAGGGTGGTGTCATCTGCATATCTGAGGTTGTTGATATTTCTCCCGGCAGTCTTGATTCCAGCTTGTGCTTCTTCCAGCCCAGCGTTTCGCATGATGTATCTACATATAAGTTAAACAAGCAGGGTGACAGTGAACACTCCTGACGCACTCCTTTCCCGATTTGGATCCAGTCCGTTGTTCCATGTCTGGTTCTAACCGTTGCTTCTTGACGTGCATACAGGTTTCTCAGGAGGCAGGTAAGGTGGTCTGGTATTCCCATCTCTCTAAGAATTTTCCACAGTTTGTTGTGATCAACACATTCAAAGGCTTTAGTGTAGTCTGTGAAGGAAAATACGTGTTTTTCTGGAATTCCCTTTCTTTTTCTGTGATCCAATGGATGTTGGCAATTTGATCTCTGATTCCGCTGCCTTTTCTAAACCCAGCTTGTACATCTAGAAGTTCTCAATTCACATACTGTTGAAGCCTAGCTTGAAGAATTTTGAGCCAGTACTTTGCTAACGTGTGAGATGAGTGCAATTGTGTGGTAATTTAACATTCTTTGGCACTGCCCTTGTTTGGGATTGGAATGAAAATTGACCTTTTCCAGTCTGAGTTTTCCAAATTTGCTGGTGTATTGAGTGTAGCACTTTAACAGCATCATCTTTTAGGATTTGAAATAGCTCAGTGGGAATTCCATCATCTCCACTAGCTTTGTTCATAGTGGTGCTTCCTAAGACGCACTTGACTTCATACTCCGGGATATCTGTCTCTGAGTGAATGATCACACCATGGTGGTTATCCAGATCATTAAACCTTTTGTGTGTGTGTGTGTGTGTGTGTTGTACACAGTTCTTCTGTGTATTCTTGCCACTTCTTACTATTTTCTGCTTTTGTTCGGTCCATACCATTTCTGTCCTTTATCGTGCACGTCTTTGCATGAAATGTTCCTTTGGTATCTCTAATTTTCTTGAAGAGATGTCTAGTCTTTCCTGTTCTATTGTTTTCCTCTATTTCTTTGCATTGTTCACAATTGCATTGTTCTTATCTCTCCTTGCTGTTCTTTGGAACTCTGAATTCAGATGGGAATATCTTTCCTTTTCTCCTTTGCATTTTGCTTCTCTTCTTTTCTCAGCTATTTGTAAGGCCTCCTCAGACAACCATTTTACCTTTTTGCATTTCTTCTTCTTGGGGATGGTTTTGATCCCTGCCTCCTGTATAATGTCACGAGCCTCCATCCATAGTTCTTAAGGCACTCTATCAGAGATCCAACCCCTTGAATCTATTTGTCACTTCCACTGTATAATCATAAGGGATTTGATTTAGGTCATATGTGAATGGTATAATGGTTTTCGTACTTTCTTCAATTTAAGTCTGAATTTTGCAATAAGACGTTCAGTCCATATAGTCTAATGCATCATTTAAGGCCTATATTTCCTTATTAATTTTCTGTCTGGATTATCTGTCCATTGTTGAAAGTAGGGTATTGAAGTCCCCCACTCTTCCTGTGTTACTGTCAATATCTCTCTTGTTGGTTGTTAGTATTTGCCTTACATATTGCTATGCTATGCTATGTTAAGTCACTTCAGTCGTGTCCGACACTGTGCGACCCCATAGACGGCAGCCCACCAGGCTCCTCTGTCCCTGGGATTCTCCAGGCAAGAACACTGGAGTGGGTTGCCATTTCCTTCTCCAATGCATGAAAGTGAAAGTAAAGTGGCTCAGTCGTGTCAGACTCTTAGCGACCCCATGGACTGCAGCCTCCCAGGCTCCTCCGCCCATGGGATTTTCCAGGCAAGAGTACTGAAATGCTCCTAAATTGGGTGTGCATGTATTTACAATTGTTACGTCTTCTTGGATTGACCCCTTGATCACTGATCATATTACGTGCATGTATAAACCCTCCAGCCGCTCCCCATTCCCCTGTGGGTAAAGACACAGCCCTCCTGCTGTGGCCACAGGCCTGCGTGTCCGGGCCCGCGGACCCCTCTACCCGTGAGGGGCTCCTCCGGGCTCTGGGCCTCGCTGCTCCCGTCCCTGGGCCTCCGCACGTCCTCTGTGCACGGAGGCCCCTTCAGCGCCAGCGCCTCAGGAAGGCACTCCTGCCCTCCCAGAGTGGGCCAGACACAGCCCGTGACACCAGCCAGCCCGGGCCGCCCCTGGCGTCCCTCACCGCTGTACCTTTGCTCTGGTTCGGTGCAGTTAGTGACGTTCAGCTTACGGGGCGCTCCCCGCGCGCGCAGGGTGTGAGCCGCGGTGTTGAATGAACGCACGGACCACCCCTCCTCCTTGTGCCGCCCCTCTGACCGGCCGGGAGCGCACCCTGGGGGCCCCCTGCCCGGCCTCCCGCTCTGCTCCCCTTTCGTGGACGTCAGGGCCCCGGCGGCTTTCCCGATGCTGGTTGGAGGGGCCGCCCGAGCCGGAGCGCGGCGCAGGCCGCTGGCTGGTTCCGGCTCCGCCCGCGCGTCCTGTGGCCGGGCCTCTGCTGCGCGCCGGCCGCGCGGGCCGCGGACGGGGCTCCGGGGTCCGATCCGACCAGCGTTGACCATCATCTCCAGGCAGACCCGTCCGGTTTATTCTTGTCATTTTCACACCAGTTTTGAAACGTGGGTGTTATTTTCTCCAGTTTTTATTTGAGGAAATTGAGTTTCAGAAAGCGATTTGTTGGCGTCATCTGGCAAACAGTGGGCGTCCTGGGGCTCCGGCCGGGCGGCCTCCCCCCAGCGCTGCGGTGGGGCGGCCCGGACCTGCGGCCGGCGGGGGAGTCTGACGGAAGCCTGCGTGTGCAGGCCGCGTGTGCGCACGCCACACAGAAGCCACACAGGCACTGCACACACACAGACTACACCACACACACATCACACATACACACCCCACACAGACACCACAGCACACACATACACACACACACACTATACCACACACACATCACACACACACCCACAGACTATACCACACACACACCACACACACACACACACACACACACACACACACACACAATCACACAGACTATACCACACACACATCAGACAGACACACATCACACACACACCCCACACAGACACCACAGCACACCCACACAGAGTATACCACACACACATACACCATACACACACACACCCCTCACACAGACTATACCACACACACACCACACACACACATACACTATACACACACACACTACACCACACATATACACCACACAGACACCCACACAGACATACACAATACACACACACACACGCCCCGTACACACATGCCACATCACACACACATTCCACACACACAACCCCCACACCACACACACACACCACAGACATGTAACACACAGCACACACGCATTACCACATACACACATCTCACACACCATACACATACCACACGCATATCCCATGTATATACCGGACACAGCACATCACACAGTATCAGAACCAGTAAGCCAGTTCATATGGCAGACATGAGACCAATGCCTGAAAATCTGCTGCATTCACGTGTTCAGATCAGATCAGATCAGATCAGTCGCTCAGTTGTGTCCGACTCTTTGCGACCCCATGAACCGCAGCACGCCAGGCCTCCCTGTCCATCACCAGCTCCCAGAGGTCACTCAGACTCGCATCCATCGAGTCAGTGATGCCATCCAGCCATCTCATCCTCTGTCGTCCCCTTCTCCTCCTGCCCTCAATCCCTCCCAGCATCAGAGTCTTCTCCAGTGAGTCAACTCGTGTTAGTATGAACAATTTGGAAATGAAGTTAAGCATGTCCGTCTACCACGGTATTAAAGAGACTCAAATATCTACAAATTTAAGGAAAGTGTAAGACTTTATGCTGGAAACTGAAAGGGAACGTTGCAAGAAATTACAGAAGATTTTAAAAGGAAAAACGCTGTAAGACACTGTTGTTACGGTGGAGGCACGCCCCACACTGACCTGCAGATCAGCACGTCCCGGTCAAAATCCTGGATGGCTTGTTTTTTAATAGAAATGAACATGGCGATCTTTTTTAAACAAGCACAGCTTAAAATCCGTATGGAAACTCAGGACACCCAAGGAACCAAGACAATCTCATTAAAGAACAAATTTGGAAGACTCACGCTGTCTAATGTAAAAACTTAAGGACAGGGACTTCCCTGCTGGTCAGAGGTCAGGACTCTGCTCTCCCCCGAAGGGCAGGTGTGATCCCTGGTCCTGGAACCCACATCCTGCCCGGCGGCAGCCGCAGCCAGCCACTGCCCTGCCCCCAGAACCAACAGTGCTTTACACAGTGATTGAGACAGCGCGGTGTTGGCGCATGAAAACAGGTTAATGTGCCAGAGAACACAGAAATAACCCGCACGTTTATGGTCAGTTGACATTTTACAGGGGCACTAAGAGAACTCAGTGGGGGAATAATAGTCTTTGCAACAGATGGAGGTCCACACACAAAACACACTCATGGAGATGAACTCAGAGTGCTTTGTGACCTGAATGTAGGAGCTAGGAGCACACGGGTCCACTAAGAAAATCTAGGAGTAAATCTTTGTGCCCTTGGGGTGGGTGATGCTTTCTTAGACATGACACCAAAAGCACAAGCAATAAAAGAAACAAATTGGACATCATCCAAATCAAAACCTTTTGTGCTTCAAAGGACACTGTCAAAGAAATGAGCAGATACCACAAAATGAGAGAAAATATTAGCAAAACATATTTGAAAAGGGACTGGTACAGAATATATAAAGAACTCGTACAACTCAACAACAAAAAGACAAATATTCAGTTAAAACATGGACACAGGATTTGAATAGATATTTCTCTGAAGGAGACATACAAATGGCCGATAAACACGTGAAAAGATACTTGGCGTCATTAGTCATCAGAGAAATGCAAGTTGAAAGCCCAGCAGGATGCCACGTCACCTCTACTAGGACAGCCATAGACAAAAGGATGTGACCACAGGTGCTGCCCAGGTGCGGAGAACTCGGAACCCTCAGGCAGCGCTTGCGGGAAAGTAAATGGGGGCAGCCATTAAAAAAATTGATTGGAGTGTAGTTGATTTACAATGTGTTAATGTGTGCTGTACAGCAAAGTGGTTCAGTTACACATGCTTGTGCACACACACACACACACACTTTGGTAAAATATTCTTTTCCGTTATGGTTTATGGGAATGGCAAACCACTTCAGTATTCTTGCCTTGAGAACCCCATGAACAGTATAAAAGGCAAAATGATAGGATACTGAAAGAGAAACTCCCCAGGTCAGTAGGGGCCCAATATGCTACTGGAGATCAGTGGAGAAATAACTCCAGAAAGAATGAAGGGATGGAGCCAAAGCAAAAAGAATACCCAGCTGTGGGTGTGTCTGGTGATAGAAGCAAAGTCTGATGCTGGAAAGAGCAATATTACATAGGAACCCGGAATGTCAGGTCCATGAACCAAGGCAAATTGGAAGTGGTCAAACAAGAGATGGCAAGAGTGAATGTTGACATTTTAGGAATCAGCAAACTCAAATGGACTAGAATGGGTGAATTTAACTCAGATGACCATTATATCTACTACTGTGGGCAGGAATCCCTCAGAAGAAATGGAGTGGCCATCATGGTCAACAAAAGAGTCCGAAATGCAGTACTTGGATGCAATCTCAAAAACGACAGAATGATCTCTGTTCATTTCCAAGGCAAACCATTCAATGTCACAGTAATCCAAGTCTATGCCCCAACCAGTAATGCTGAAGAAGCTGAACAGTTCTATGAAGACCTACAAGACCTTTAAGAACTAACACCCAAAAAAGATGTCCTTTTCATTATAGGGGACTGGAATGCAAAAGTAGGAAGTCAAGAAACACCTGAAATAACAGGCAAATTTGGCCTTGGAATACGCAATGAAGCAGGGCAAAGACTAACAGAGTTTTGCCAAGAAAATGCTCTAGTCATAACAAACACCCTCTTCCAACAACACAAGAGAAGACTCTATACATGGACATCACCATATGGTCAACACCGAAATCAGATTGATTATATTCTTTGCAGCCAAAGATGGAGAAGCTCCATGCAATCAGCAAAAACAAGACCAGGAGCTGACTGGCTCAGACCATGAACTCCTTATTGCCAAATTCAGACTGAAATTGAAGAAAGTAGAGAAAACCGCTAGACCATTCAGGTATGACCTAAATCAAATCCCTATGATTATACAGTGGAAGTGAGAAATAGATTTAAGGGCCTATATCTGATGGATAGAGTGCCTGATGAACTATGGAATGAGGTTTGTGACATTGTACAGGAGACAGGGATCAAGACCATCCCCATGGAGAAGAAATGCAAAAAAGCAAAATGGCTGTCTGGGGAGGCCTTACAAATAGCTGTGAAAAGAAGAGAAGTGAAAAGCAAAGGAGAAAAGGAAAGATATAAACATCTGAATGCAGAGTTCCAAAGAATAGCAAGAAAAGATAAGAAAGCCTTCTTTAGCGATCAATGCAAAGAAATAGAGGAAAACAACAGAATGGGAAAGACTAGGGATCTCTTCAAGAAAATCAGAGATACCAAAGGAACATTTCATGCAAAGATGGGCTCGATAAAGGACAGAAATGGTATGGACCTAACAGAAGCAGAAGATATTAAGACGAGGTGGCAAGAATACACAGAAGAACTGTACAAAAAAGATCTTCATGACCCAGATAATCACGATGGTGTGATCACTGACCTAGAGCCAGACATCCTGGAATGTGAAGTCAAGTGGGCCTTAGAAAGCATCACTACGAACAAAGCTAGTGGAGGTGATGGAATTCCAGTGGAGCTATTCCAAATCCTGAAAGATGATGCTGTGAAAGTGCTGCACTCAATATGCCAGCAAATTGGGAAAACTCAGCAGTGGCCACAGGATTGGAAAAGGTCAGTTTTCATTCCAATCCCAAAGAAAGGCAATGCCAAAGAATGCTCAAACTACCGCACAATTGCACTCATCTCACACGCTAGTAAAGTAATGCTCAAAATTCTCCAAGCCAGGTTTCAGCAATATGTGAACCGTGAGCTTCCTGATGTTCATGCTGGTTTTAGAAAAGGCAGAGGAACCAGAGCTCAAATTACCAACATCCTCTGGATCATGGAAAAAGCAAGAGAGTTCCAGAAAAACATCTATTTCTGCTTTATTGACTATGCCAAAGCCTTTGACTGTGTGGATCACAATAAACTATTGGAAATTCTGAAAGAGATGGGAATACCAGACCACCTGATCTGCCTCTTGAGAAATTTGTATGCAGGTCAGGAAGCAACAGTTAGAACTAGACATGGAACAACAGACTGGTTCCAAATAGGAAAAAGAGTACGTCAAGGCTGTATATTGCCACTGTGTTTATTTAACTTATATGCAGAGTACATCATGAGAAACGCTGGACTGGAAGAAACAGAAGTTGGAATCAAGATTGCTGGGAGAAATATCAATAACCTCAGATATGCAGATGACACCACCCTTATGGCAGAAAGTGAAGAGGAACTCAAAAGCCTCTCGATGAAAGTGAAAGTGGAGAGTGAAAAAGTTGGCTTAAAGCTCAACATTCAGAAAACGAAGATCATGGCATCTGGTCCCATCACTGCATGGGAAATAGATGGGGAAACAGTGGAAACAGTGTCAGACTTTAATTTTCTGGGCTCCAAAATCACTGCAGATGGTGACTGCAGCCATGAAATTAAAAGACGCTTACTCCTTGGAAGGAAAGTTACGACCAACCTAGATAGCATATTCAAAAGCAGAGACATCACTTTGCCAACAAAGGTTCGTCTAGTCAAGGCTATGGTCTTTCCTGTGGTCATGTATGGATGTGAGAGCTGGACTGTGAAGAAGGCTGAGTGCCGAAGAATTGATGCTTTTGAACTGTGGTGTTGGAGAAGACTCTTGAGAGTCTCTTGGACTGCAAGGAGATCCAACCAGTCCATTCTGAAGGAGATCAGCCCTGGGATTTCTTTGGAAGGAGTGATGCTAAAGCTGAAACTCCAGTACTTTGGCCACCTCATGCGAAGAGTTGACTCATTGGAGAAGACTCTGATGCTGGGAGGGATTGAGGGCAAGAGGAGAAGGGGATGACAGAGGATGAGATGGCTGGATGGCATCACTGACTCGATGGACGTGAGTCTGAGTGACCTCCGGAAGTTGGTGATGGACAGGGAGGCCTGGCGTGCTGCAGTTCATGGGTTCTCGAAGAGTCGGAGACGACTGAGCGACTGATCTAATCTGATCTGATCTGATCTGTGCTGCACAGGAGGGCCTTGTTTACCGCAGTGTATGGAATAGTTTGCACCTGCTGACCCAGACTCCCATCCTTCCCTCCTCTCCTCCCACAGCCACAAGTCTGTTCTGTGTCCCCTGAGTCTGTTTCCATTTGTAAATCCGTCGTGTCCTGTTTCAGATGTGACATGAGTGGTGCGTGATGCCACATTAGCGATGGCTGTCTTTCTGACTTGCTTCACTTGCTGTGGTGACCTCTGGTCCACCCACGTCGCTGCACGTAGCGTCAGTTCACTCTCCGTGAAGGCCGAGTGTGCACTGTGTGTGCAGCGCGTCTTCCTTGGCGTTCCCGTTGGGGTGCTCAGGCTGCTCCCACGTCTTGGCTACAGTACGTAGCGTTGCTGTGAGCAGAGTGCGTGCATCTTTGAATTAAAGTTTTGTCTGGATGCTTCCCCAGGAGCGGGAGTGCGGGACCATGTGGGGACTCGGTTTTTAGTCTGTTAAGGAACTTCTACACTGATTTCCCCAGTGGCTCGGGGAAGTTCGATAGTTCTTTAAAATGTCGAACATAGTTACCATATGACCCAGCACCTCCGCTCACGGGTTTTTATCCCAGAGAAATGAAAGCACGCACAGAGAGGTTTACGGCAGCGTTGTTCAGGAAACCGAGGTGGAAATAACCGATGTCCGTAAACTGATAAATGTGTGACCGGTGCGGAGGAATATCCTTGGCCACAGAGGAAGGAGGGGCTGATGGCAGCTCCACGCAGTACCCTCGATGCTGTGCTGTGGGAGAAGCAGGACACCAGGCCCGTATCGTGAGATTTCGTCTGTGAGAGAAGTGGGAACAGGGGAGTCTACACACAGGTCAGGGGTTGCCCAGGCTGGGAGGAGGGGGCAGTGGGGAGGGACAGGTGAGGAAGAGGGGCTTCTTTTTGGCGGAAACGTAATAACTGGTTCGTGGTGATGGCTGCACGACCCTCTGAATATACTAAACCCCCCAGACGAAAGGAAGAGTGCGTGGATCCTGTGGGTGTGAACCGCCTTCAGCTAAGCCTCCAAAGTCGGGGGCAGGGTTGTGGATGGTGGGGTAGGGGCGAGGGCCCAGGGCAGGGGCTGTGGAGGGCCGGGGGGCTCCGCCTGCCCTTCAGGGCGCGTCTCCAGGTCGGGGGGACCAGCACGGAAGGAGCTGGCCGAACGCGCAGTGAGTGAGCGGGATGCGGCCCTGCCAGGGGTGGCCGTGCTGCCTCCACCGAGGATGCGGGCTCTGAAATGTGCCCTCAGCAGGACCCTGGTGCAGGGGGATTGTAAAACGCCTGTGCTGCTTGTCTGATGACCTGGATCCCCACGGGTGCGCCCCTGGGTGCCCGCTGTGGCGGGCAGGCGGATGTCATGTCCACCCCACCTGACCTCAGGGGGCCTATTTTGAGCAGCAGAAACAGCTCGGTGGGGAGGGGAGGGGAGCAGAGTTGAAAAACTCCTAAGAACATTACCTTAAATGAAGACCATCACAAGAATACTTTAGCAGCAAGAACTTGAAAACGAGCCAAGCTCGAACAGTGGGTGACTGCACAAGTGTGGTGCCTGTGACTGTGGGGCTGGGCGTTACACAGCTATTGAAGTAAGAAAGGAAGATTGTCTGATAAACAAAAATACTTGGGACAAAATTTTACATGAAAAATGCAGAATACCACACGCCCGGATGGAAGTAGAGGTAAAGAACCTGCTGCCAAGGCAGGAGAGACACAAGCTCGATCCCTGGGCTGGGGAGATCCCCTGGAGAAGGAAATGGGGACCCACTCCAGTGTTCTTGCCTGGGAAATCCCACGGACAGAGGAGCCGGTGGGCTACAGTCTGTAGGGTTGCAGAGTCGGACATGATTCTGAAGCGACTTAGCATCCAAATTATATATAGTATGGTCTCAACACAAAACACAGAAAAGAATTCTTTGCAGATCCTCCAAAGACGCCGACCTGAGTTGTCCGTGGAAGGCAGAGTCCTGGGGAATGTCACCCAACTCCTCCCCTCCCCCGTACACCGGGGTTACTGCTGTTAGTAAGGAGCAGCCCTTGTTTCCCTGGCGGCTCAGACAGTAAAGAATCTGCCTGCAGGCAGGCAGACCAGGGTGTGATCCCTGGGTGAGGAAGATCCCCTGGAGGAGGGCATGGCAACCCACTCCAGTATTCTTGCCTGGAGAATCCCATGGACAGAGGGGCCTGGTGGGCCACAGTCCATGGGGTCATGAAGAGTCACACTCGCTTGGACAGGAAGTTAACATGCTGTTGTGGGGAGGGTGCAGGGCTGGCAAGAGGCCCTGACTCAGCCCAGGGAGCGAGCGGCTCTGGGGATGGATGTGGGTGCCACCTTCCTGGACCAAAGGCTGAACCCCACCCTGGGCGGGTGTTGATGGGGCCTGTGGTGCGGGGCTGAGGGTGGTCTGGAGGGTGGGGTGCTGGGCGCCGGCGTGGGTCCAGGAGGACGGCTCGTTCTCGCTGTGAGCTGCCTCCCGCCCTGGGTGGTGTGCTCGGGTGGGATGGGATTCAGGACGGCCACGTGCTCCAGGTGAGTGAGGGGGTGCCCAGGCTCTGCTTCTGCCTCTGTGAAATGGGGGTGCGTGTGTGACTGAGGGGGGCTCTGCACAGCCCTGGGGGCACATGCTGGCCGAGGGGTGGTCGTGTGGGTGCCCCTGCTCCAGTGTTGCTACTGCTGGAAGTACCCTTGAACTTAAAGGAATTAAGTCGGAAAAAAAAAGGCTTTAAAAATTTTTGTATTGAGGTTGACTTACAGTATCATGCTCATTCCAGGTGTATCACACGTCATGCACAGAGCCACGCTTGCTTAGGTCCGCTCCCATACGAGTCCGCGTAGCGCGTGGAGTGGTTCCCGGCGCCACACAGTAGGCCTGCCTGCTTTACACATGGTCGCGTGTCTCCATCAGCCCGTCTCCCTGCGCCTCCCGTCCCTCCCCACCGTGCTTACCACGTTCATTCTCCACGTCTGTGACTGTATTTCTGGTTTGTAAATAAGCTCATTTTGCCATTTCTTTTAGAGTCCACACGTGAGTCATGTCTTTGTCTCTGTCTGACTTACTTCACCCAGGATGACCATCCCCGGGCCCAGTGGTGTCACGGCAGGGTGATGAGTCCATCCTTTTCGGGGCTGAGTACTAGTCCCCGGTGCGTGCACAGCGTCGTCGTTCTCCACTCCACTGCCGACGGGCGTGTAGGTTGCTTCCGCGTCTTGGCCGTTGTGAACAGAGCTGTCAGGGAACACTGGGGTGCGTGTATCTGTTACAGTCACGGTTTTCTCCAGGTAGAGGCCCAGGAGGAGGGGTCCAGGGGCATATGGTAGCTCTGTTTGTAATATTTTAAGGAGCCTGCATGCTGTTCTCCACAGTGGATGGAACACTTGGCATTCCCACCAGCAGTGTAGGAGGGCGCCCTTCTTTCCAGCGTTCAGCTTGCAGACTTTCTGAGGCTGGCCGCTCTGACTGGTGTGAGGGGATGCCCCACTGGAGTTTGGATTTGTGTTTTCTAATAATCGGTGATGGTGAGCACTTTTTCACGTGCTTTTTAGCCATCTGCGTGTCTTCTTTGAAGAAATGTCTGTTTAGGTCTTCTGCCCCTTTTTAAATTTTTTTATATTGAGTTGCACGAGCCATTTGTAAATTTTGGAGATTAATCCTTTGTCAGTCTCTTTGCAAATATTTTCTTCCGTTTTGTGGGTTGTCTTTTTGTTTATGGTTTCCTTTGCTGTGCAAAAGCTTTAAAGTTTACTTAGGTCTCATTTATTTTTGTTTTTATTCTTACTACTCTAGGAAATGGGTCAGAAAAGATCTTGCTGCAATTTATGTCAAACTCATGTCCATGTTTTCCTAGAAGAGCTTTATGGTTGTCTGGCCTTACATTTAGGTCTTCAAGCCGTCTTGGGTTTACTCTGTGTTACGGTGTTAGGAAGTGTCCCGTTTGCCCAGCACCACTTATTGAGGACTGTCTTGACGCCACTGTATATTCTGGCCGGCCTCCTTTGTCAAAGATGCGGTGCCCACAGGTGAGTGGGTTTGTCTCTGCTCCCGTGGTCTTTCTGTTTTTCGTGCCAGCACCACACTGTTTTGATGACTGTAGCTTTGTAGTTTAGTCTGAATTCAAGGGGCCTGATTCCTCCAGTTACATTTTTCTTTCTCAAGATTGCTTTGGCAGTTTGGGGTCTTTTGTGTTTCTGTAAGTTCCAAAATTGTAAATTTTTTTGTTCTAATTCTGTGGAAAATGCTATTGGTAATTTGATAGGGATTGCATGGAACTGAATCTGCAGATTACTTTGGGTCGTGTGGTCATTTTGACAATATTGACTCTTCCAAGAACATGACGTCTGTCCGTCCGTCTGTGCCGCCCTTGATTTCTCTCACCAGGGTTTTAGTTTCCAAGTGCAGGTCTGTTGCCTCCTTACGTAGTTTCCTCAATATTTTACTCTTTCTGATGCAATGGTAAATGGAATTTTCCTTTTCTCTTTCTGCTCTTTTGCTGTCAATGCATGGGGACCGGGGGGTTTCTGTGCAGCTTCAGTGGTTTTCTGGCAGCACTGTGAGGGTGTCCTTGCACAGTGTCACGTCACCTGCAAACAGTGACAGTTTTGCTTCTTCCTTTCCCATTGGGATTCCGTTTATTTCTCACTCTCCTCTAGCTGCTGTAGCTGGGACGTCCACTGCTTGCTGAGCAACAGTGGCGAGAGTGGACACCACTGTCTTGGTCCTGATCTTAGCGGTGAGGCTGCATGAGGATGTTTGCTGTGGATCTGTCACATACGGCCTTTGCCCACAGTCTTTAGCTTCTGGACGAGCCTTCTGCAGCCTGTGGGCAGAGCCGTCTGCACTTGGGCCTCTGGGGTGCTCACCCTGCCCCCTTCCCCCGCAGCTGTCCCTCTGCCACCATGAGGAGCATCTTCAAGAGGAACCAGGAGCCCGTGGTGGCTCCCGCCACCACCGCCATGCCCGCCGGCCCAGTGGACAACTCCACAGAGAGCGGGGGTGCGGGCGAGGGCAAGGAGGACGTGTTTGCTATGTTCAAGGAGAGGTTCTTCAACGAGATAGTCAAGCTGCCTCGTGAGTGTCGCTGTGTGCTGGGTGGGCCATGGGCGTGAGACGGCTGCAGACTCTCCTAACATTTGGGTTCTAGGCTGGATTATTTGGCAATCCCCTTCAGGACCGGGGGTGGTGGGGGCGGCAGAGGGGTCTGTCACTAATGAAGGGAACAGGGAGTTTCTGTGCCCTCACCTCCCTGGGCAGAATGTTCTTACAGCTTAGAAGACTCGAAAGGTGAGACCTGAAAATGAAGTCTTCCAGTTACACTTTGAAATAGTTCTGTTAGAAAATAACCCCCTCCCCTCCAGTCCTTCCCTGGTGGCTCAGCTGGTAAAGAGTCCGCCTGCGATGCAGGAGACCTGGGTTCGATCCCTGGGTTGGGAAGATCCCCCGCAGAAGGGAAAGGCTGCCCACTCCAGTGTTCTGGCCTGGAGAGTTCCACGGACTGTACAGTCCATGGGGTCACAGTTGGACACAACTGGCCGACTCTCACTCACTGCTTCATAGATTCCTGGTGAAGACAGTGAAGAGATACCCCAAGTCCAGATTTCAGGGGAGCAGCCGAGGGCTGGCCCCACTGCCCCCGCCACCCCCTGGGTCACTGAGGAGCTCAGCCCCCCGTCGGGTCTGCACAAGGACTGTCCCATCCTCTGTGCGCCACAGTCACGTCTCAGCAGAGCCCAGCTGGGCCCCATGGGGGTGGTGACGGCGGGGGCACAGGGCGCGTCATGATGGACAGAGCCCGTCTGGGTTTTGACTAGAGGGGGTGGGCTGCCCGGCGGGCACCGCTGACCCCGTCTCCCCGTGGGCAGTGCCCCCGTGGGCGCTGATCGCCGTCGCCGTGGTCACGGGCCTTCTGCTGCTCGCCTGCTGCTTCTGCATCTGCAAGAAGTGCTGCTGCAGGAAGAGGAAGAACAAGAAGGAGAAGGGCAAGGGTGCCAGGGACGCCGTGAACATGAAGGACATGCGGGGCGGCCAGGTAGGCGGGGCCAGGCTGCTCTGCCAGCAGGGCTGGGCCGGGGCGAGCCCCGCAGAGGGACGGGGGATCTGGGGTTCCCACTGGCAGGCCAGCGGACCAGCCAGGACTCAGAGGACTGGGCTCCTCTCTGCCCGTCTCCCGGGGCGCCCAGCCCGGAAAGGGCTTGGAGGTGTCCTGTGTCCCCTCTTGGGCACCTCACTTCCCCGTGTTTGTTGTGTGAGACGTTTCTTGCTGAAGGAGTCAGTGCAGAGGACGGCGGGAGGGCTCAGCCTGGAGGCCTCAGGGTGCGCGTGGGGGCCCAGGAGGACTCGGGGTGCGTGTGGGGGCCCAGGAGGCCTCGGGGTACACGTTGGGGCCCGGGAGGCCTCAGGGTGTATGCGTGGGGGCCCGGGCGTGCGTGGGGGCCTGTGTGTGGGGCGGTCCCCGGCTCTACGTGGGCTGGTCTGTGCTGTGGGGTTTCTCACCACCGTCTCCTCTCCTTTCCCTGTGGACGCGCCCGGCCTGGACACCTGGCCCACATGCCTGGTACGTGTTGCCTGGGGTGGCGGCCTGCGTGGAGAGGACCGGGACCCCGTCAGCTCTGGGGTGGGCTCTGCATGGGGGCGGCCCTCCTTCTGTCCCTGATGCGCCCCGCTCTCTCAGCCCCCCAGGATGACGACGATGCGGAGACGGGCCTGACGGAGGGCGAGGGCGAGGGCGAGGAGGAGAAGGAGCCGGAGAACCTGGGCAAGCTGCAGTTCTCCCTGGACTACGACTTCCAGGCCAACCAGGTGTGGGGGCAGGTCACCACCTCCCGGCGAGCACGGCCCAGGGCCTCTCGGTTCCCTGCGGCATGGGGACCTGGCATCCTGCCTGGCCCCTGCCCGTGGGGGCTGACAGGCCCCCGCTCTCTTCACAGCTCACCGTGGGCGTCCTGCAGGCCGCGGAACTGCCCGCCCTGGACATGGGCGGCACCTCGGACCCTTACGTCAAGGTCTTCCTCCTTCCAGACAAGAAGAAGAAATATGAGACCAAAGTCCATCGGAAGACACTGAACCCCGCCTTCAACGAGACCTTCACCTTCAAGGTGACAGGCGGGAGGCGCGGTGGACCGTGTCCCAGGCCGTGACCCAGGCCCGGAACAGCTCGGTCGGGACCAGAGCCCGAGTCTCTGCGATGTCCACAGCCTCCGGACGCCCCCAAGCTGCCCTGACCCCTTCATCCTGCCTGTGCCCTGCAGGTGCCATACCAGGAGCTGGGGGGCAAGACCCTGGTGATGGCCATCTACGACTTTGACCGCTTCTCCAAGCATGACATCATCGGCGAGGTCAAGGTGCCCATGAACACGGTGGACCTGGGGCAGCCCATCGAGGAGTGGCGAGACCTGCAGGGTGGGGAGAAGGAGGGAGGTGAGGCGGGGCGGGGTGGGGCGGGGAGGGGAGGAGGAGGAGGAGGTGAGGCTGGCGTGGGGCGTCGCCGGCCGGGCCCCTGGGTCAGTCGCCTGGCGAAGCCGCAGGCGCAGGGGACACGGCGCTCCTGTTCCCCCGAGGCTCTGTGCCCGCTTAGCGCCAGTGACCCACCTGGGGCCTCGTGTGCCCGCAGCGAAGGCCCGCGCTGTCTGAGCGGGTTTTCAGCACGGGGCTTGTCTTCCCGGAAGCGGCTGCAGCACCTGCTCACACACTCACGGAGTACGAGCCCCTGCTGTGCACAAAGCCTCTGTTTAGACGCTGCCCTCCGAGCACCAGTCCCTGGGCGCGGGGTCGCACCCTGATGGGGACGTGGGGCAGGTGGTCGGCCTTGGCCCCAGAGGCCTCCTCTGAGATGCTTCGGCTCAGCACCGTGGCGGAGACGGACCGTCCTCCTCTCTGGTCGCGAGGTCCCTGCGCTCTGGCACTGACGCCAGACGGGAGGTGCCAGGGGCTCTGAACACTACTGCACACGCTGCGGGCCGGACCACAAACCCCATGTCCATCCAGAGCCTCCTGGGCACCACCGGCCAAGGTGCCCGCAGCTCCAGTGCCTGCCCGCTGCAGGCAGGGCTGGGCTGCCCCTGGCCCGAGGCCCCAAGGGGTCAGCTGTGCTGCTGAGACGACCTGTACCCCGCTCTCCTGACAGCCAGAGAAGCTGGGGGACATCTGCACATCGCTGCGATACGTGCCCACAGCCGGGAAGCTCACCGTCTGCATCCTGGAGGCAAAGAATCTGAAGAAGATGGACGTGGGTGGCCTTTCAGGTGGGCGCAGGGCTGCTGGCTGCCGCGGGGGCGCCCGAGCCCTCAGGCTGCAGGGGATGTGCGGGCGGCTCCCAGGAAGGGGCTGCAGGGCCAGGGTCGGGCTCTGCCGGGCTGGAGGGCTGAGCGACCGCCCTGTCTTCGGCTAGTGCTCGGGTTCCGAGTCGCCGCGGGCAGGCAGGCGTGTCTCGCCGCCCGGGTCGGGGGGGTGGGGTGGGTCCCAGGTGTGTCCCCTGCCCAGGACAGACGTCACCAGGAGCCCCGAGCCCCTCACCGAGCCCCAGGCTGCGGCGGGTCACGGGCGACGCCTGTGACCCCCCTGGCCCTGGGCTGGCGGCGCGGGGTGGGCTCAGGGCCGGCCTGCCACACCCCACAGACCCCTACGTGAAGATCCACCTGATGCAGAACGGCAAGAGGCTGAAGAAGAAGAAGACGACCGTGAAGAAGAAGACCCTGAACCCTTACTTCAACGAGTCCTTCAGCTTCGAGATCCCCTTTGAGCAGATCCAGGTGCAGGCCCACCGCTGACCCCCGTGGGCGGGCGGGCAGACGGCTGCCACCCTGGGGCCTGGGTCCGGGAGTTTCCCGAGCTGCCCCTTGTGTGGGCGGCAGGCCTCTCCAGCATGGCCTTTGTCACTCTGCAGGGATGGGTCTGCCCCGTGGGCTGCACGGGACCGGCTGGGTGGAAGGAGGTGGGAGCTGGGTGCCCGCCCGAGGGCTCCTGCTCACCTTCCCTCCCCCGGCCCCCCCCCCCCCCCCAGAAGGTGCAGGTGGTGGTCACCGTGCTGGACTACGACAAGCTGGGCAAGAACGAGGCCATCGGGAAGATCTTCGTGGGCAGCAACGCCACGGGCACGGAGCTTCGGCACTGGTCCGACATGCTGGCCAACCCCCGCCGGCCCGTCGCGCAGTGGCACTCGCTCAAGCCCGAGGAGGAGGTGGACGCGCTGCTGGGCAGGAGCAAGTAGGGCCGCGGCCGGGCCGCCGCCGAGACCCAGAGCCACGGACACCCCAGCCGCGCCCCCGCGAGGCACCCCGCCGTCTGTGTGGTCGTGTCCCCCGTCCCCTTTTTTGTAAGGACCCTCCCCTCCGACGGCCGTGGGAGGAGGGCCCCCAGAGGTGGCGTGGCCCGCCCGGCCCGCCCCGGGAGCCGTCCCCGCTGCATGCCCGCACCCCACTCCTGCGAAGCTGCACCCCAGGCTCACCCCGAGGCGGTGCCCCCGGCCGGCAGTGCAGCCTCTCCTGTTCCCTGAGTGTGTGGCCCCCCGAGACGGTGGCACCGCTGGGTTCTGGACAGGGCCCGTGCTCTGGCTCCTGGACGGGTGGGGACGCGTGAGTGGCTGCTTCGGAGGCCAGGTGTGGAGACTGGCTCGTGCAGAAGGCACTGCTCCTCAGGCTGGTTTCGGGGACAGCACGGACCTGAGCTGGTGGCCGGACTCACACGGGGTCTGTCTGTCCTGCGAGCTCACCTTGTGGACGGGAGATGTCAGACCATGAAGACACAGTAGACCCCCTCCCCAGAGACATGGCGACGGGCCTGCCGAGCCCTGGTCTCCAGGCGGGAGGCACGGGTGCCGGCCCCATGGGGCCGACAGCTGAGCAGTGTCTCCCACCGTCCTCTGCCCGTGCCCGTTTCCTCTTTTAATCTCAGTGGAGCAGTGTTGTCTGTGCAGACCTGGGGGCTTCCCGAGGAGGCTGTCCTTGGGCCCAGGTGAGGGGGCGCGGTGGCCGGCCAGCCTCCTGTCGTCCCCCAGGGCTCCTCTGGGTCCCCAGGGCATCTCTCCCTGCCCCGGGGTCCCCATGCTGGCTCCCCACTCACCTCCCGTCCCCAGTGTTGATAAAAAGCCATATATACGTGTGTCCAGTGTGCACGCAGGCTCTTTCCCCACCCGCAGCCTGGGCAGGAGCATCAGCCCCCACCACCCCCAGCGGGCTCCCTCCTCCCCTTGCGGCCCCCAAGCGCCCAGAGCTGCTCCCCTCTCAGCCCACGTTCCCCACCTGGACGGACGGCCGTCTTGGGCAGGCTCCTGCCGGAGGAAGACACGGGGGCCCTGTGTGTGCTCACAGTGGGGAGGGGGCTCAGCTGTGCTCAAGGGCCTGCGTCCTGGGGGCCCCTCTTCACAGAGGGGAAGGGGGCAGGCTTGCCTTCAGGACCGGGTGACCACAGAGCAGTGGGATTCGGTGCTTCCTGAGGGTCCCCCCATTTCAGGGCTCCACCCCAGGCTGACTTCTCACCCCTCCCCTCCCCAGGACTGGCCTCCATCCTGATGCATCTGCTGCTCTGGGGGTCTTGAGCCTGGACGTGGGGCTGGATGACAGCGCTGGGCTGGCTGAGGGGCAGGGTAGGGGCAGCAGGGGCCTGCCAGGTTGACTGGGCCCAGAGGAGCCGTCTGAGCAGACGTGTCTGCTGGCCTGCTTCTGTGGGAGACGCACGCATGCTCCTGTCTTTGCCTGAGGGTCCCGGCCTGGGCCTCTGGGTGCCCGGGCCTGGGGTCCCCGCCCCCGTGGAGTAAAGGTCGCCAGGAGGGCAGCAGCAGAGGTGCCTTTCACGGAGGGGCTGAGAGTGACATGCAAAACTCAGGCCCCTAGAAACGAGCGGGGCTGCAGGCTGCTTCCTCCCCTCTACTGAGCAGGGGTTCGGGGCAGGGCCTCTGACTGTGGCCAGGGGCGTAGGGGGTGGGGGCAGGGGTGGTCTCAGCATAGCCTCAGCCCCTCCTCCCAGGAGACCACACAAGCTCCTGCTGCGCTGGCCTCCGGGCGGCAGCAAAGAGGGCCAGGGTCCCCGCGGGGGTGGGGTGGGGTGGGGTGTGGTGAGCAGGGTTGGAAGAGACCCCCCTGGGTCCCACAGGGTCTGGGTTAGTTCTTGGGCCCCCCTAGAGAGGCTGTCCCCGCCCCGCAGCCCCCTCTCCACCTCAGAGCCCTGGTGGGGGCCGACGTGGAGGGGGTCCCGGGCCTGATGCTGGCCGCCCTCAGCCCTGCAGTCCAGGTGCCAACTTAAATGTGAGTTTCAGACAAACCACCAGTAACTGAATGTGCGAGACTGCCCTCAGCGCTGGCCGGGATGCCCCCACACCCACTGACCTGCGGCCCTGCTCTGTTGGGCAGCCTCGTCCTGTGGCCACTCCTGCCTCCCCGGCTGTGGGGCAAGGACAGGTTGCCGGGATTGTACCTGTTTTTGAGCTGCAGGGCTGGGAAGGGGACGCTGTGACCTGGAGACGACAGAGCAGGAGCCTGAGAAGCCAGCCTCGTCTGCCCCCACGCGCATTTGGCTGCACACGATGGCGGCCACCCATGCACATGCCGCCCCGCCCACGTGCCAACAGCTGCATGGCCGCGCCCAGAGCCCAGCTCTGCGTCACACCCCCGAGCTGCTCCCCGACCCCGTGTGTGAAGTCCGTGTCTCCCCCAGCTCCCCACGCCTGGGGAGTCGGCCTGGGCCCAGCCTGACCGGCTGGTGCGTGTCCATGGCAGAGCTGTCCCGGCGGCCTCTGTGTGTGGCCTGCTCCCCCGCCTGCCGTCTGACCCACTGTAAAGCCATACGGGCGTCTCCGGGGCCGCCCTGTCAAAGCCCCCGGCCCCTCTAACCAGCTCCCCTCAGGACACTGTGAAGGGCTTGCCTGCCACCCCCTGCCCCCCGCCCCGAGGACAGACAGGTGTCCTGCGCTCCTGGTGGGGCCCCAGCGGTGTCCCCCCGGCCCTGCTCCGTGTGGGGGGGTATGGGCAGTGGGGGCCCGGGGAGACGACTGGGATGCGTGGGAGCTGTTGGAGGCTGGGTCTGTGGTCGGGTCCTAATGCCCACTGGGTGGATGCACAGCGGAGGGGGTGGGGGGGCAGCTGGGCTGGGAAACAGGTGTGCTCAGCTCCCGCCGTTGGGCAGGGACACCCCAGGAGTGGGCAGCTGTGGCTGCTCTGAGGTGGGGAGGTGGGACCCCCATCCGCACCCAGCCCCACCCCACTGCCCCCTCGGGAGGAAGGGAGGCGGGGAAGGGGACCGCGGGCCCCAGGCCCCGAGCCGTTGTGTTGGACCCAGAGGGCGGCAGCTCCTGCCAGCAGCCCCCGGGCGGGGTGGCCCTTCCATGGGCCCTGCTGGGAGGGCGCACTGGCTGAGGCCACGGTGCGGCGTGGGCCCCGCGCTCCACAAACTGGGGGAGGGGGTGTGGGCGGGATGGACCCCAGACCCCTCCCGTCCCAGCACTGGCACTGCAGCTTCTGAAGCCCCCAGACCAGGGTGGGCAGGCCCAGGCTCCTGCAGCGTGCGGCCCACCAGAACCCCAGCCTGCCTCACAGGCCCCCCCACCCCCTGCTCCCGCTTGGCAGTGCCCCCACCCCTCCACGGACCCTGTCTGTCTCTCGTCAGTTTGTTCTTTTGTAACGAGCAGCGTCTCCTTATTAAAGAGAAGAGCTGAAAGCAAGCTGGGCTGGGGTCTCTGCTTGTTCCTGCTGGGCGGGGTGAGGGCACGGTTCTGAGACCCTGGCCCTGGGCTCGGGGGGCGGTGGGCATGCGGGGCCCTCAGGGCAGCTTCTGGGGGGTGCCTTCAGGGAGGAGGGTGGATCAGACCCTCAGTGCCCCCCCCCGCCCACAGAGCAGGCCTGGGACGCGGCCGCAGCCTGAGCCCAGCGGGGTCTGTGGAATGACGCCGCCTACAAGTGCTGGGTTAGCTCACGGAGAAACCGGAGGTGTCTGACCTCTGAGGCCAGGGCTTCGGGGGTTTTCAGGGAACAGGCAGCATCTCCCTACCTGGAAAGTGTGCCCCACTGCAACGCTCCCCTCACCTCAGCCCGTGGTGGTCTCCTCGGGGGTCCTGGCGGGCCCTGAGCCCCGTGGGCATCTGGTCCCGACTCCAGATCGAGAAGGCAGAGCGCCCTTCAGGCTGGCTGGGGGTCTCAGGAGGGAGTGGCCAGGCCTCAGCGGTCCCCGGGTCTCTAGGGGATGCGTCTCCACTGACCACGAGGAGCCCTTGCTGCGCACCTGCTCCTGAGCCCTGGACTGCAGCCGGGCGACTGTGGGGGACAAGGCGCCTGGCCCCTCCCCGGCCTCCAGTGTAGTGACGGGGCCTCTGTGGGGCGTGAAGAAACCGGGGGGGGGGGCATGGGGTGGATGCAAGGCCAGGCCTGGGCAGCTGCCCGTGCTGAACGCTACCATCTCCGGTGACCCTGTCCACTGCCTTTACGGTCTGGAGCTCTGCAGGGGCTCTGGCTCCCCCGACCCGAGCGGTGGCCCCGAGACCCCACTGCAGAGGGCAGAGACCAGGACCTGGCCACGAGCACCAGGGTCATCGCCGGGCAGGCCCACAGTCACGCCCCAGGCCTCTGGGCCACGTGGCCAGCCCTGGGATGCAGACCCCGATGGCTGGGACGGTGATGTGGCGACGCCACGGGCTGGCCCATGGCCATGCCACCCCGAATGTGTCGACCGCATCTGAGCATGGATACCAAGCAGGGTCAGGCCGGGTGGAAGAAATACCACAGGCTAGCCCAGACATGAGGTTCTATGAGCCCCGTTTCCTAAAGCTCGGAGACCGTCACAAAGTTAAAACACAATTTAATTTACTCATTTATAAATACTGTTGTGTTTACAGGCATCATACAGACGTGAATATTATTATTCCCAAACTTCCAAACACAGAATACTTAATACTGTATAACAACAGCCAGTAAAACAAAACCATTCACCTCAGGGCTGAAAGGCCACTCAGAAGTTGCATAAAAATACATTCAGCTCACGAAGTGCATCTGGGCTCCTCCCTGAACCCCGCCCCCGGTGTGTGTACACAGAGGTGCTGCCTCAGAGGGGTTGGGGGCGGGGGTGTGGGGACCCTGGGGAGCTTCTCACGCATGCGCTCCACCCAGCCGGCCAAGGCAGCGGCAGGAGACTGGGGACGGGGACCAGAGTCACAGCCTGAGGCAGAGCCCCTCACGGCGGGCTGGGGGACAATCTCCCCTCCCAACCAGACAGTCGGCCTTTCGGGGGCTCAGAGGCCCTGCCCCTGAAGCCCGCCTCCAGGGGCCTGGCTGGAGGCCAGTCCTCCAGCCCAGGAGGCAGGTGGGGTGGAGGCAAGGAGCAGGGCAGAGCCCAGGGCTCCGCCCACATCCGAGACCACCTAGGTGCCTCCAGCTGGAAGCAGGACTGCCCCCCGGCCACCAGGCCAGGCCTGCCCCTGAGGGCGTGTGCACAGCAGGGAGCTTTGCAAGTTGGGGCGACTCATGGAAAACACTCCCTCCTCTGAGCACCACCGGCTCCAAGTGAGAAAAGCAAAGACTGAGCGTTAGGGAAATGAGGGCGTGGGAGGGTGGAAGGCGTGTCTGTTCTGGAAGGACACAGGCGCATCCAGAAGCCACCATCAGTGGCCACCCACGGCCGAGGTCACTCTGGAGTCCTCGTCAGGACAGTGAGTGGAGGAATCGGAGTGGCCAGGCAGTGGGGGGCGGGGGGCCCCCGGATGAAGCCGGGGTGAGGCTGTGACGTCTCCGAGCACGCAGGCCGGAAGCAAGAGTGACCCCTGAGCGCAGCACCCCTCAGGGGGACCAGACTCCCAGCGGCTTCTGTCTGCACTCTTCTCCCCAGCCTGCTGTCCAGCCCGGCCTCCGGGGAGGCAGCGCCACCTCTGTCTGGCCTTTCCTCGCCCCGGAGCCCGCTCACTCCCCAGGAGCCTGGACAGTGACAGCCCCAGGGCCCCAGGGCGTCAGCACAGGCGACACGCGGTCCTTGAGGGGCCACAAGCTCCGTCCTGCAGCCCTGCTCCGGGCAGGGGGACCTGCCTCGGCCCGGGACAGCCCCCACAGCCCCCCAGGACTGAGACTGGTTCCCATTCAGGATGGTCGTCTGCCTGCTTAAGGCAGAGCAACGACGGGGCGGCTGCTGGGGAAACAGCTCAAGGCCACCAGGGGCCGCACCACCTCCCAGGAGGGCCGCTCGCCCAGAGGCTCACCGGGCCACCAGGGGGGACGGCCCTCCACAATGAATTCACTCTCCCGCTTAACCACACATTAAACAGTTTGAATGGAGAAGAAAACAAGAATTTATGAAGTTAGAATGAGCAAAATTTGAGTGTGAGAACTATCTGGTCTCCTTAGGAATCAAAAAAACCACTGGCTCTCAGGTCTAGAGACCCGACCCCAGACCAGTCCAGCCCCTTCAGACAGCAGCGTGGCTGCCCGGGACAGGCGCGGCCCCAGGGCCCGACGCCCAGCCCTGTCCTTCCGGCTGCCTCCTCCTGCTGCACCCCCACCTCCTCACGGTGCCCGAGGACTCACCCCCAGGTGCCGACACCTGCCCTGAAGCTCAGCACGGGGACAGCGCTCGGTACTGGCCCTGACCGGGAGGACTGCCTATGCCTGCTCCATCCAGAGGCAGGGTGCCAGGGGCTCCCCCGCCGGCTGGAGCTGGGCCCTCCCTGCTGGCTCAGCTGTGAGGTCTTGAGGCTTCCCCCTGGAGGCACATGGGCTGGGGCCCCGGGAAGCCCCCCCATGCTATCTCCATGGCCTTGCACCCACAGCAGCGCCCACCCCGTCCGGCTCCTGAGCCAGCCCTGGCTGAAACCCTGACGTCTGTCTGTCCGTCTGGGCAGATCACACAGTCAGGCGGGGGCGGGGCCACTCTAACAGCCCTGACCCCTCCCTGAGGCAGGGGGCGGGGGCCGAGGGAAGCCAATGCCCTGCAAGAGGGGAGATGGAGGCCTGGTCCTCGGGTCCAGGAGCAGCAGCCTAGGGAACAGGGTGGCGAAGTGGCCAGGCTGCAGCTGGAGGCCTGGTCGTCAGGCCCAGAAGAGCAGCCTCCCTGGAAAACCGCAAACCGCTGCCAACAAGGACCCTCCCAGGCGCCAACCTCCTGTTTAGGCGCCGTGGTGACAGGGCGGAGTCCCAGGGGCAGCAGGAGGCCCTGGCCACCCCCTTACGACCCACACAGCCCAGAAAGAGACCGGACTCAGGGTGCCCTACAGAATGAGCTGCGTGAGACTGTGCCCGAGACTGCAGTGGCACACACCACGGGCTCGGCCACAGGGCCTGCCCTCCCGAGTCGGGGCCTAACACAGGAGGGCTGCGGGAGGTGCCCGCGGCCCAGAAGGCACAGCCGGAGTCCCTCTGCCTGCTCCGCCCTCGGCCTCCTTCTCCTGAAAAAGAGTCAGGGTCGTGCTAACCCGGTGCTGGGGGTCAGGGTCAAGGCCCCCTGCGGGTCCCCCAGAACAAAGGGGTGGTGCATTGGACTGGAGCTTCCTCTGACGTGGTGTCACTCCTGGCCGCCTGTCCAAACTGTCAGACCCCCCTGTCGTGCGCATGGGGAAGGGTCTGCACGCCCTGAAAGAGCAGTTTTGTCCCAGGAGACAGTCCTCCTGCCTGGAACCAGGACTGGGATTGATCACAGCTCTGGGATAAGGAGCACGGGGCGCTTCAGACCTCCTGCCTGGAACCAGGACTGGGATTGATCACAGCTCTGGGATAAGGAGCACGGGGCGCTTCAGACCTCCTGCCTGGAACCAGGACTGGGATTGATCACAGCTCTGGGATAAGGAGCACGGGGCGCTTCTGAGAGCCACGGAGGAGCCGGAGCACTCTGTCATTTTCTCAGACAGAGGTAGCATTTGCTGACAATTACACACCAGACGTCAACAGCAACCCCAAAGCCGACCTGTGCGCTCATACCAGCCGAGGGATGAAACTCCAATAGAAAGCACACGCCTCAGTGTTAACACCAAGCCATCACCAAGGACTCATGACTGAACTCTGCACTGGAACAAGGGCGCGGTCCGTCCAGGCTTCTGTCCGGGGAGGAGGCCACGCCGGGACGAGCAGAGAGAGCAGGCCATGTGAAGACTGAGCTCTGGGCCAGGGAGCCGCTGGTGCCTTGTGGTCCCCAACCACACACGGCAGGGCTGGCACGTCACGGGGGGCCTCAGGAAGACCTTCGCTCCCACCCGGAACCTTTCTGGTTATCATCATCTCCCAACTCATGAGTGATCAAGGCACAACCCCCGAAGCTCCCTGACCCGGGGTAGGGTCCCTGGACACGGCTGTGGAGGGGCCCTGCCCCTGCCAGAGTCTGGACTCCTGCTGCTCCTAAGCAAGTGAGTGCCTCTCCCCACACACGCCCAGAGTCACCAAGTCCGTGTCCTTGAGGCTCGTCTCCGCGTCAGGAGGGAGTGGGCCCCACTCACACCCACCTCCAGCGGGCCCACCTCTAGCAGCCCGCCCCGCACGCCTCAGAAGCCTTCACGAAGCTGTTGCTTCTCTCAGGACAGGAAATGGGTCAAGGGAGCTGAGGCAGGCGGGGCGCTCAGAGCCCAGGTTTCCTGGTGAAGAAACTGCTGTGACGGGGGGACAGGCGCAGAGAGCCTGGCCCGGCTTCGCAGCGTGAGTGCCTGGACGGACTGTGGGGCTCGGGGCCTGTCCAGTGTCTACGCCCCAGGCACGTGCGGCGGGGACACAAAGGACAGTAACAGCACAGACGCGGGGACGAGCCAGGCCGCCCGCGCTCGGGGCGGGCGCCTCAACAGCCAGGCGTCAGCAGGCGGTCAGTGGAAAAGCCGCCGCCGCCAGCATCGCCGCGTGGGCTCAGACGAGAGTCAGCTCCTGGGCAGCAGGGGTGAGTGGCCAGGCAGCGGGAGGCTGGGTCTGAGGCGGGCCTGGCAACCCCAAGCTGCCTCCGGATGCCCAGCCGGCCGAGGGTCGCCGTGGTGCCTTGATGGGAACTGTCTGAGTCGGGAGGTGGAGGGGGGTGGGGGGCCGCTGAGGGCATGGTGGCTGACGGCAGCTGGCGGCCAGAGGCAGGTCCTGGCTCGGCCGGCGGGCGCGGACACGGGCTGTCCTCGGCACCCAGGCTGGGTCTACTTGGACAGCTTGCTGATGACTCTGATGAGGGCACCGTTTTCGTCTTTCAGCCTCTGGTTGTCGGACTTCAGTTCCGTCAGGACCTGCGAGGCGGAGGAAGACGCGTGAGGCCTGGCGTGGCCCGCACCAGGCCACTGTGTGAGGGTGACCAGCGCCAGCCCCCAGCCCTGCGGCGGGGACACCCTCTCCCCTTCCTGGGCGAGTGGCTGCTTCCTGTGTCCTCGCCGGGAGCACTCTGGGTGGAGAGACTGGAGCAGCGCATATGCTGGGGACCCAGGGACGCTCGGAGGGCGATGGGGGTGGCGGGGGCACAGCCCAGGCCTCCACTCACACCCACAGGACGACGTCGGGTCCCGCTGCTGCGGCCTGGGGATGGGACCACTGAGGCCCCCGGGGCCGCGGCGCACGCAGCCTCGTCAGCCCCAACACCGGGCCGGGACTGCTGTGGGAGGCGGGCGCGCTGTTCCGTCGGCCCTGGACCCGCACGCCCCGCTGCTTGACCTGTGGGACGAAGGGAGCAGCGGCCCCCAGCCCAGGTGGGGCGCTCCCATGGGAGGCGTGGGGCCTGAGTGCCCCGACGGCCCCGCAGGGGTGCGGCTGGCACGTGAGCCAGCTGCGGGCGCTGGTCCGAGAGAGAGGGCTCGTCCACTCGAGAGCTACCGCGTCTCCCCCCATCCCCTCAGGGCCGACGTCCTCTGCTTGGTCGTCAGGCCCACAGCCCCTGTCCGGCCATCAGTTCCCAGGGCTAACTCCAGGTCTGGCTCTGCTAGTGACACTCAGGGGCCAGTAAGATTCCTGAAAAGGATGGAACTGTCCCCTCAGCCCCTTACGGATGAAGCAGGTTAAGTTGCAGACAAACGTGTGTGGACCGCAGATAGAAGCACTGGTACCCAGAGGACAGAGGGTGTCTGGAGCGTCAGGACGGCCTCAAGGGCTGGGACACAGTCAGCCTCACAGCCACAGACGTGACAGGAGCCCAGCACCACTGTCCACGCACAGCCCCTCACGGGAAGCCCCTGACACTGCAGGTGCGGGTCCAGAAGCCCGGCCACATTAGGTGCCCGGCTCTCTTCTCTGGGTTCACCACTTTGAATCTAGAAAGGCCCATCCCTGCCCTGGTCCCCCACAAAGCAGGGACTCCGAGGGGCCCACAGCCGTGGCATGGCATGTAGGAGGGCGCTGATCCAGAAACACCAGAGCAGGGCGGTCCTCTGAGCCCCTGTGACACCCCTGAAGCCCCATCAGAGCCTGGACGGCCTCCCTGCCCACCGTCAGCCTCAACTGCTCCGACGCCTGGGCTGAGAGGCTGGGAGAGGCCCTCTGACGTGCCCTCCCAGGCCGCCAGCAGATGCCCAGGCCGAGTTCCCACAGCGGGCTCTGGACGGGAAGCAGCTCCACATGGGTACGGCCATGTCACCACTGGCAGCTCTCAGATTGGGTCTGAACCACTGCCTTTGAAAATACGTCCAAATACGGCCTCGACTCTCGGGAGATTCACTTCCAGTTTAAGACTCGATTCTTTGGGAAAACTAGGTTGAAGCACTTTCCCAGCCGCCCGAGCTTCTGTTGACAGTCTGAGGCTGTCGGAAAGGACCGGAGAGACTGGCGCTCAGATGGCAGAGGTCGCCTGCCCCACACTCTCCCAGTGACCTGGGGTGGGTCGCTTCTTCTGACCCGGTTCTTCCCACAAGAACAGTGGCTGGTTTCTCACTGAACGAGAATGTGTAAGCAGAGAGCTTGGCCCGGGCCTGCACAGACCACCGCCGGCTCCGCGGTCCCCAGCCCCAGCCAGGCCCAGGATCTTCCGCACCAGAGGGCGACTGAGAAAACTGGGCCATCTTTGGGGGCCCCCAGTTAGCCCCAAGTCAAGGGCTGATCTCCCTGAGTGGAGTGTGGCCCTCACGCACCTTCCCAGGAGGCCAGGGGCTGCTCAGCTGGCAGGGGAACCCCAGCGTGCCCGACGGGAACGGGGGTAGGGGGTTCAGACCAGGCGGGTGTGAGTTGCCAGCTATTGACCCAGAGGCACAGCAGATAGGCAGAAAGAAGAGCAAGCCTAGTCAGGACTGATTAGATTGTTGCTGGAAATTAACAACTTGTTTCAGAGAGTGAAACCGCAGAGCGGTGAGGACAGCACAGGCCACCTTGGTGGGAAACACGCCGACTGTGTGCCGGGCCTCAGACTGCGTGGGAGTCCAGCACACGCGTTTCCTGGTCCTCTGGTGACCGCTCACGGCCACCTGCCTGTGGCCCCGTCAGGGAGGGCCTGGCCGTGGGAGGGGACCTGCCCCAGACCCAGACCTGTGATAGGCAGGAGGGCACGGCCCCCACCACGGGAGAAGAAGGCAAGACCCAGCACGGCAGCTGGTGGGAGTGGAGCGGGCTCAGAGCCCCTGCCCGGCGCTCGCTCTGAGCAGGGCCCGGGGCCTGGTTCTCGCCTGGCTGCACACAGAATGAGTGGGGAGCTCTAGACACCCCGGACCTCAGACTCGGAGGCTGAGCAGCACGTGGAATCCGGCGCCTAGGTGTCTGGAGCCCGCAGTCCCCGCCCTTGGTCACGGCACCCCAGACCCAACCTGACTGCTCCAGGGAGCAGGCTGCACTGGGGTCACGGCTGACCGAGAGCCCGCCCTCCCCCAGAAACACGTGCTGTTCACACACAGGCCAGGAACCGCACGGACCTGCATGGCCACCTTGAGGGAAGAGTCTCAACAGGGTCCAAGCCAGGCCCCTGCCCTGCACCTGCAGACCACCAACCTTCATGGACCCCACACACGTAGGCTCTGGGGGCGAGAGCAGAGCCCGAGGCCGACAACAGAGGGAACGTGCCTGGGGCGGAAGAGGGGAGGACTAGAGCCCCGGGGGGTCCGGCCCTCGACGGCCTCCGAGAGTCTGGCCACCACCCGGGTCAGAGCCCGGTTCTCAGCCTGCAGCTGCTCGTTCATGTGCTTCAGGGTCTGAATCTGCTTTAGCTGGTGGAGGTTCTGCAGAGAGTGAGACACGGACGGACGGACAGACAGACAGGACAGGCCAGAAAAGAGAAAAGTGGGACAAACAAGTCACATGACTTTCTGTTCCTGCTTTTAGTCTGCATGCAAGGAAGGCAAGGCGAGGCAGACGATGGTGGGTAGGCAGGTGGTGCTGGGGGCTGGCTGCAGCAGGGGTGGGGTGAGTCTGGGGGCCAGTGTCCGGGGCTGCCCTGCTCCCCTCTTCTCACATCCTCCCCTGAACTTGGCTCCTGACTCCCATTCGTCTCCTCTCTGAGTCTCTACTACCTCACTTATGTTTCATTTTCAATGGAGCAAGGCCTGTGGGAGGCGCACCTGTGGCAACAAGGCCTGCTCAGCTGCTCGGAAGCCAGGGTGGAGACCTGCTCCCTGCCCCGGGGCAGGGCTGGGAGCATGGCTGTGCCTGAGGCCGAGGCCTTGTCTCAGAAAGCAGACCAGTGGCCGGCGCCAGGCCCGTCCAGCGGTCACCCCATAGCACGGCGGACGGAGCAGGGGAGTGCGTGCACGGCCGTCCCGTGAAGGACTACAGCCAGCGATAAACAGGCTCCTGCCCGGCCCAGTCCTTCCCGCCAGACCTCTGAGCCTGAAGCTGGGACCATCGGCTCTGGGAGGGAGAGAATGGACTCCACGGACGGATACGATGACCTGTGGGTTACGTGACTACAGACAGGTCGTCAGCACCAGAGGGAAAGGACAGAGACGGAAGGTGAGGGAGGCAACAGCTTCCAGGAGAGAAAGAAGAAAAGCAGCAGCAGCACGAAGGGGAAACGGTGAAAAGGAGACACGCAGACAGACGGCCGACCCTTGACCCACAGCCGGAGACTAGCCGCCCAGGAAGCGGGAGGGTGGCCTGCAGTTCCCAGGAGCCCAGAAGGGCCGGGCCCGAGGGTCCTCTCAGTGACAGGGTGAGTGGGGTCATGGTGCAGCGCGTGGGGCCAGGCACAAGGACCTGTGGGCAGTCCAGAGCGCTGCCCTTTCCCTGGGGCTGACGGGACCAGCGCTTTCAGCAATCACGGTCCCTCCATGAAATGGTCCTCGCCTCCTAGAGTGGCGTTCAACTAGAACAACTCTCAGAACCTGGGAGCACAGGCCAGTTGAGGGGAAGAACGTAGCTGTGGGGGCAGGGCTGAGAACAGGCGTGGCAGGGAGCAGCCGAGCAGGGGGCCAAGGTCAGCCAGGGATGCTTCCAGAGCAGGAAAACAGAACTCCAAGAGCAGTACCCACAAGGACGGGCTGCAGGGCCTCCCATGCCAGCACCTGAGGGAGGGGAGGGGAGGGGAGCAAAGGGGGTGAGGGGGTGAGGGGAGGGGAGGAAGGGGACGAGATTGGGAAGGGGGAGATGGAGGAGTGTGAGGGGGTGAGGAGATGGAGGAGGGATGGGGGTAGGAGATGGGGGTGAGGAAGTGGGGGAGGAGAGGGTGTGAGATGGGGGAGGGGAGGATGTGGGGGGGGAGGGGGAGGGGGGGGTGGAGGTGGGGGGAGGGGGTGAGGAGCTGGAGGGGGTGGGGAGAGAGGGAGGTGGGGGGGGGAGGGGGGGGGGGGGGTGAGGGGGGGGAGGGGGTGAGGGAGCTGGAGGGGTGGGGAGAGAGGAGGGTGGGGGAGGGGAGGGGGTGAGGAGGTGGGGGAGGGGAGGATGTGAGGTGGGGGGAGGGGAGGGTGTGAGGTGGGGGAGGGGGTGAGGAGCTGGAGGGGTGGGGAGAGAGGAGGTGGGGGAGGGGAGGGGGTGAGGGAGGTGGGGGGAGGGGAGGGTGTGAGATGGGGGAGGGGACAGGTGTGCGGTGGGGGGAGGGGTGAGGGGTGAGGGGTGAGGGGTGAGGTAGGCCAGCCCACCTCAGGGTCCAGTCAGGAAACCAGCCCCAGCCCCATCTGTCCTTGAGCCCCTCCTGCCTCCCGCGACCATGCCTGCAGGGCCTGAGCTTCCGTATGCACCCAACAGTCGCCTGGGCGCAGGTGTGACCAGGGTCTGCGGCGGCCGGGAGAACAGGGTGGCCGCATGAAAAGCAAGGTTCTGGTCAGCATGCCTGCTGCCCGGGGCGCAGACACAGGCCCCACCCACGGTACAGAACCCGGGCCTCGTGGGGCACCGCCCCGTGTGCCTGACCTCGATGCAGAGAAGAGGAGGCCTGTGACCCCGCTGAGGGAGCCGCAGGGGAGGAGACAGAGCCACCTGCCTGAGCTGCGGCCTGAGGGCCCCACACGGGCAGGAGCGGCCCGGCAGTCCCCTCACGCAGGACAAGCAGAGCAGAGGGCAGCCTGGCCTGGAGCGGGTGAGGCCGGGCTCCTGAGGGCCCGTTTACAGGGGCCCAGCTCAGGCTGTGTCCACGCTCTCCTGCGCGCTGGCCCGTTTCCTAAGGAGCACTGTGACAGCAGCCGCAGACAATATAGCTCGGGCGGCAAAAACAGAGGAGCCCCGAGGAAGCAAGGCCCACCCTGTGACCGGCACACGGATGTGCTGCCTGCGTGGGGGGCACGCTCGGAGCGCCGGGCAGAGCGTGGGCCCCACGCCCTCAGGAGAGGCGGCCCTGCCCATAACTGCCCGGCAGCGTGGCCCGTCCACCCTGGGACGCCAAGCCTGCCGCGCACGTGCCTCCCGTGCTGGAGCCGTGCAGACCGATGCGACCCCCGGCACCGGACCACACATCAGTTTTGACATTATCAGGCCCTGGGCAAGTCTTTTCAGTAAATAACCAACCTTTTTAGACCATGGGAACAAGGAACAGTCTCCCGCAAAGGGCTCAGCTCACAGCGTGGTGCCTCTGGCTCCCAGGGTGGACGCCTGAGTGTGTTTCACACGAGTGTGCAGCCCCTCACTGTCGCCCCAACACCCAGATCTGACGCCGCCGTGCCCTGCCCCGCCCCCCACCCTGTGCCCATGAGTGCAACTCCCAGGGCCTGAGGGCTAATGGTGGGGATGGTCACTGCAGGTCCCTAGACCCGCCAAACGTTCCAGGTGGAGGGCCCCGGAGCAGCCCCACCTGTGGCCCATCCTCAGGGCTGCAGCTGGAAGCCGGGGTTTGTTCTCTCGGCCAGCCCCTTGGGTGAAGCCCTCAGGGGAAACCCTCCAGATTCAGCTCACGTTTGCCCCAGCCAGTTAGACGTCCCCTTGGCCCAAAGGCCATGTCCGTTCCAAGGGGCTGAGGGTCGAGCCCAGGCTCCCCTCACCCACACTGTGCACACCCCTCACGAGACCCTGCGGCCGCCCGCAGGTACGCCTCTCCATACCTTCATCTCCTCTTCCATCTCCGACATCTTCCGCTCCAGGGCCCGCCTCTCCTGTTCAACAGAGCAAGACGCTGAGGACTGATGGACTCCCAGGCAGTCAAGAAGCCACCCCCCGGCCCCGCTTAGCCAGAACCCGAACGCAAAACTGGGCTGCCTTCCAAATTAAACACGGTAACAGGAGAGATGGGAACGCATTCTATACTCCAGGTCAAGGTGACGTTGGAGCTCATCAGTACATCTGACTTTTCCCAACCCGAGAACGTCGACCCCCAGGAAGACCCCGAGTGTGCTGGGGAGGAGTCAGCAGCTGACTGAGACCCCCTCCCTCGGTCAGAATGAGCGGGCTGTCCTTAGCCCTCACTCCAGGGTGCTGCCGAAAGCTTCCCTTCTGCTCAGTGGGCGGGAGGGCGCATGCGCTGGGGCAAGCACTCTGCACAGCTCCACCTGCCCCAGCGATGCCAGCGGGCCCCCCGGACCCCTGTCCTGAGCTCAGAGGCCACCCCGGGGCCAGCAACCAAACTGCCGCCCGGAGGCACAGAGAACGGCTTGCACTGGGCCGGCCGCACCGAAGACCTGCCCCCCCGATACACACGCACCCGCTTCTCCGTCTCCAATGCCGACGACCGGTCAGGGACCTTGTCTTGCTTCTGTTGGTGCAAAGGGAAGGAAGGAACACACTTGTTACTGAGGGTCTCAGGGCCAGAGGCTCGTCTCGTCCAGCCCCCACCGGCCACCCACGAGGTGGTGGGGCTCCAGGCGGTTACACAGGCCCTGCACACAGGTCCTGACATGACTGAGACGCACTTCACCGCCCCTCCTGGTTTCACAGAATCCCCACGGCGGGGCGGGGTGCGGGGGCATGGCCCCCGGAAATATGACACGGCAGGGACACGGCTGCGTAGTCACCACACACACAACACACCAAACACAACACACACCACAACACACCAAACACAACACACACCCACAACACACACCCATTACACGCACACACAACACACACCCACAACACATCACAACACACACCCATTACACGCACACACAACACACACCCACACCACATACACATGCACACACATACCCCACACACACTACACTCACACACAACACATCCACACAACACACTATACGCACACACAACACACACCCACAACACACCAAACACAACACACAAATATGCACCCATTACACGCACACACAACACACACCCACAACACACCAAACACAACACACACAAACACATTACACGCACACACAACACACACCCACACCACATACACACACACACCCCACACACACCAACTACACACACACACACACACACACACAACAACACACACTATACGCACACACAACGCACACCCACACCACATACACATGCACATACACCACGCACACAACACACCACACACTACATGTACACACAACACACACAACATACACAAAACACACCAAACACAACACGTACACTACGTGCATACACAACACACACCCACACCACATACACATGTACACACATACCACACGCACACACAAACACAAAACCACTACACGCACACACAACACACACCCACAACATACCAAACACACACAAACACACACACACTACACGCATACACAACACACCCACAACACACAAACACAACACACCACAACACACACCCATTACACGCACACACAACACACACCCACAACACACCAAACACAACACACACAACACGCATACTACATGCATGCACAACACACATCCACAACACACCAAACAAACACACAACACACACCCATTACACGCACACACAATACACACCCACACCACATGCACACACATACCCCGCACACACTACACACACAACACATCCACACAACACACACTACACGCACACACAACGCACACCCACACCACATACACATGCACACACACCACGCACACAACACACCAAACACAATACACACTCTACACGCACCCACAACACACCAAACACGCACACTACATGCACACACAACACACACAACATACACAAAACACACCAAACACAACATGCACACTACATGCATACACAACACACACCCACACCACATACACATGTACACATATACCACATGCACACTACACGCACACACCCACACCACACGCACACCACACCAAACACCACATGCACACACAACACACACAGTACACCAAACACAACACATACCCACACATAAGACGCCCATATTACATACACAACACTCCCCAACACACACACGTATACACATACATGTATATACACACAACACACACACAACGTGCACCCTACACTCACACACAACACACACCCACACCATACACATGCACACAAACCACACGCACACTACATGCACACAACACCCACACAACATGCACACACAGAACACACACAATGCATGTACACATACACAACACATACTACATGCACACACAACACATAACCACACATAAGACACCCACATCACATACACAACACTCCCCAACACACACGCATGTACACACATACATGTATATGCACATACCACACCCAGAGACTACATGTACACACACACCCACCACCCACACTATACATATATTACATGTATACACACCACACAACACGTACACACACAAGCAACACACCCACACACACACACACCCACATGTACATATACATGTATACACACATTCAGCACACACTACGCACATATTACACACACACAACCCCTCACAATACACACTACATGTACACACACACACACACATCCAAATACACTACATACCCACTACATGTATATACATACAACACCCCGCACACACAACACATACATGTACACACACAACACACCCACACAACACACACCCACATGTACAGTTTCACCACACACACTATATACATACTACACACACACAAACACCCCTCACACAATACACACTACATGTACACACAGATACATTCACCACACACAACACGCCTACACACAACATACTATATACACACTACACACATACGCACACTACGTAGTACTACATGTATACACAAAACACACACTACATGTACACACACAGAGAACACCCCACATACATTTATCACACACAACACACTAATACACACTACATATACATACACCATGCCACACACAGCATGTACACACACAAACACACGTACACATACACATACACCACCACACACAACACTCATTCACCACACACCCACAAAACAGACTACATATATACACATTCACCACATACACACATCAGACATACATGACATGTATACACAGAGAAACAGACTACCTGTATACACACACACACCACATACACAACACACACTAACACATTCACTACACACCCACAACACACACACTACATATACACACATTACCATACACTCCCACACAATACACATTCATCACATACACACCCACACAAAACACATGCACTACATCTACACACATTCATCATATATACACAACACCCCCACAACACGTACACACACACACACACACACACATTCCCACTCCCACACAATACACATTCTCACATACACACCCACACAAATACACATGCACTACATCTACACACATTCATCATATATACACAACACCCCCACAACACGTACACACACACACACACACACACACAAATATACATGGAGACACACATGCGCTTCGAGGCTGCCCGTCTTGCCCCGCACCGCGCCCCTTCCCTCCGTGGAATCTCAGGCCAGAGGGAAAAGCCGGAGCACCAGCCGCTCTGAGCGGCCCACCTGCTCTGCTCCCTCTGTTCTGGGGACAAAGGCGATGGTGTTCACGGTGGGCGGGCTGGAGTCCCTGAGGTCTCAGTCCGTCCACAGACCTGCCTGCTGTGCGCAGGGCTTCCCGTTTTCTGCACTGGGCCTGACTCGGGTGTCTGCCTACTGTGCACAGGGCCTCCCGTTTTCTGCGCTGAGCGTGACTCAGGTGCGATCCCATTTGGACGAGGGAGGGGGCTGCACTGCGCACCGCCCTCTGCCTTTGCGCTGGCCGTGCTGGGTCTTCGCTGCTGTGTGGGCTGCTCTCCAGCTGCGGGGCATGGGCGCTGCGCTGCGGTGGCTTCTGTGGGGGAGCGCAGGCTCTAGGCACATGGCTCGGGCTCCAGGCTGTGGCACGCGGGCTTAGCTGCTCCTCAGCGTGTGGGATCTTTGAGGACCAGAGATCAAACCCACACCTCCTGCAGCGGCAGGCAGATCCTTTACCTCTGAGCCACCAGGGGACCCTCTACTTTTAATACATAATTTGGAGAGGAGCTACAAAGATTCAGCCACCACAGCTAAAAAGCAGAGCAGCTTCAAGGCTGGACTCCTCCATGGGGCATGGGGACGCCCCCAGGCCCCTTCTGCTCTTAGCGCTTCAGAACCAGGCAGAATTTCTTACGACCAACAGACCGCTGATGACGACAAAGTGACTGCTTATGCTGAGTATCAGGCACAGAAACATTGAATAAATACAGAAAGCACGCTGGCGCTCTTGAGGAGGCTTCTTTTCTCAAACAGTGAAGCACTGGCCGGAACTGGCAGAGACCCAGGATTTCAGGCTCCTCTTCGAGGCTCTCGCCGGTGTCTCTGAAGGGCAAGGCTGTCGGCCGCTCTCTCCGCGGAGAAGCAGGAGGAGAGAAGGGGCCGGGCAGCTGCTCCCCGGTCCTCCTGCCCGAGCCGGGGCCACGGGAGCCATTTCATAGCTACTTCACGTGCACTGGGAGAGCTGAACTAGCTTCTTGGGCAAAAAACTCCTTCTGTTTTGCCTTGGTTTAACTCTAAGCCCTCTGAGTTCGGGTGGGCCTTCCCTGCAAACACGCTGTGTATCCATGTGGTAACCGTCTGCACACAGATGCATGGGGCCGACGGGCCTCCCCCTCACTGTCCATCGAACAGTCCATTTTTGGTAAAGAGCAGAGGCTTGGCTTGCAGCACCAGCATTTCTTCTGAATTTCAGTAACTCGTATTTGGCAAAACAAAGCATATTCCGACACACCCAGTAAAGCAGTTGGCTAAAAAGTCCACACACTTCCCCAGGGACGCAGAGGCTGAGTTTATCTTCAACAGCCGCCACACAATCAACGTCCCAGCTCGTGGGAGCACCGTGCCGTGAAGCCAAGGCCCACACAATCAATGTCCCGGCTCGTGGGAGCACCGTGCCGTGAAGCCAAGCCCCCCCCCCGCTCGGCCCGCCGTGAAGCCAGGCCCACACAATCAACGTCCCGGCTCGTGGGAACACCGTGACGTGAAGCCAAGACCCACACAATCAACGTCCCGGCTCGTGGGAGCGCCGTGACGTGAAGCCAAGACCCACACAATCAATGTCCTGGCTTGTGGGAGCGCCGTGCTGTGAAGCAAAGGCCCAGAGGTCAAAGGAGGCGCTGTCGGAGCTTCTGCAGAGGAGGTGGGGGTGGGGCTCCTCATAGGACGCCCCCGGCCTCTGAACTGTGCAGCCCAGGCCCGCGTGGCCAGCCTGGCAGCCCCTTCAGGACAAAGTCAGCTTCGGCTGCCATGAGCAGGCAGGGCCCTTCCAGGGTGAGGATGAAGGGCAGCTCCCAGTTCAGGTGGCTCTGCACTGTGGAGCTGTCCAGAAAGCCCTTGGGGCAGGGCCCCCGGGCCCCCTCAGGGCAGGCCCCCCCTGGCCCCCCAGGCGCTGGCACCCCTGCTTGCCTGGGGGTTAGGAGGACACTGTCTTCCCCCACAAGCTCACTGCTCAGGTCCAGCGTTTCCATCTCTGCTTTCAGACCCCATCCTGGGGTAGAACCGACAGTCAGCTCTGGTCTCCTCCTGGGCCTCTCTGGCAGACTCAAAACTCTCCCTGCCAGGCCTCCAGGCGGCTTCCCACTGACCCAGCAATGACCCATGGCAGGTGAAGCCCACCTCTCGTCTCTGGAGAGGGCAGTCCTGACCACCTCGCTGCCGCACCCAAGTCTGGTTCTCCTCTCCCCACCTCACCTGGGCCATCTTCTCAAGCTTGGACTTCACATCTGCCAGCTCGAGCTGGGCCTCCTGAAGTTTTGTCTTCAGCTTCTGGTTCTCGGTCAGGGCGCTCTCGTAGAGCTGGGGAGGGAGAGAGGAGTCAGGTCCCCACCGAGCGGGCAGCTGGGGATGGGTCTCATGCTGCTGGAACCCTGAGGTTCAAGGGACGTAGCACAAAGCCGGCGCGGCCCCTGTTGTCGGCAGCGCTGCTCCCCGGGGCAGGGGACAGAGCGGACGCCCCGGGGACAGCGGGCGCAGCACTGTGTGTCTGCTGTAATAACCTGGCTCCCACACCAAAGAGGCTTGACGCTGGAGCCTCCCTAGTGTGTGTACCCATTTTAGCCTAATAAGACAAACGTTTTGGTAACAAAAAAGTTCTTCCTGGCACCTCGTGCATGGGAAGGGTTTCGAGCCGGCCCCTTGAGCTGGGTTCTCGTCTGCAAGAAGTGAAGGAAACGAGCTGTGAAATAACATAAACCCTCAAACCAGAGTATTCTTACTGACCACGACCGAGCAGCGTGTGGCTGGCGCTCACAGGGCGCACGGAAAGTAAACGGCTTTGCTCTCCCTTCCACAACTCTCAGTCCTTGCTGCTTTCTGCACCTTGAAGCACCCGATTCAGGGACATTTTTGTACAAGAAACAGCAGCTGACGGAGAGGGGCGACCGAGGCGCCCTGCGGGGCTGTCCCGAGTGGGGCAGGCTGGGGTCGGAGCCCACCTTCCTGTAGTCCCTGCCGCCGTCCTCCTCCGTGCGGCTGCTCAGGGTGGCCAGGCGGGCCTCACGGGCCTCCCGGCGGGCTCTGGCTGAGGCCCGCTCGGTGGATGCGTCGCTGCCTCCAGATTCCAGCCTGTGGGAGACACATGGAAGGGGAAGCTGGTTCTGAGAACAGCAAGGTGTAAGGGGGACACTAAAGGGCAGCGGACGCTTTCCCCAGAGGCGCTGAGCGCCACAGGGCACGCCCGCCTGCCAGGCAGGGGGCCAGCCCGCACCCAGCAGGGGGCTGCAAGTCGGAAGGTTGTGCCGGTTGAAATCTCAGAGCTTTTCACATTAGCTTCGGGGTAAATACCTTCCCTCTACAGAGTGCTTTTAAAAGCAAGTTTCTTGGATCTCAGAAGCTCTTACAAAACAATTCCAATGAAGTCAGAAACATGTCGGCTTGGCTCTCCAATCTGGGGTGGGCGAGGAGGGCATGGGGCAGGCGAGCTCACTGTCCACCCCCTCCCTCTGGACGCCACAGGGGGGCGGCCGTGACCGGGTCAGGACTTCACAGTGTGTAAGGGCTGCATGCTTGGGGCGGACGGTGGCTTCGTTCCAGAACTGGGTGGTCCGAGAGTGGATCACAGACTGAGTGGATCCCTAACATGTTCCTCTTTGTCTGGGGCTTTGCTGTTTGCAAGCTAAAATGCAGCCCATGGACGGCCACAGACAGAATAGCCCTGCTGGGCTCCACCCTGAACCAGGACGCATGAAGGCCCGGCTCTGGACCGTCTGCCTGTGGCCCTGTCCTGTGGCCACTGCTCGGAGGTGGGTGGGATCCAGGTGCCAGAAGAGGCGGGGCATGGCGCCCAGGACACCGAGGGCCACCCTGTCCTCAGAGGGAGGCTAGGTCCTACAGCAACATTCTTTTTCTTCTTATACTTAAAAAAAACACCTTTTGTAAACAGAAATCCATTCACTGACTAGGAGATTATAAAAGTGGTACTGCTTGAACAACTTAAGCACGGGTCTCAGAGTGCCTAAACAGAAAGTGAAAGTCACCCCAAGCCCTGCCCCAGGACAGTCTCTGTTAACAGCCTGGTCCATGTTCCTGCAGGATGTTAGACACGGAGGTAGAAACAGACAATTCTGTAAACAAATTCGGAGAACACTTTCCGTGTCTGCCCCTCTTCTCCCCTACACCTGCTCACGATGACCGCAGGCACCCCACATGTACGTTAAGGACAGGTCTCCCTCAGTAAAAAAAAAAAAAGATGATTGTGGGGACTTCCACTGTATGGCTACGTGAGCACTTAATCCTCTATTGAAAGGCCCACACCCTTCGTGCTAAGGCACTTAGGTCGTGTCTGACTTTGCGACCCCAGGGACGGTAGCTCGCCAGGCTCCTCTATCCCTGAGATTCTACAAGCAAGAATACTGGCTG
Source organism: Tragelaphus eurycerus (assembly GCA_935064755.1). Taxonomy (NCBI): domain Eukaryota; kingdom Metazoa; phylum Chordata; class Mammalia; order Artiodactyla; family Bovidae; genus Tragelaphus; species Tragelaphus eurycerus. The sequence continues at coordinate 839,199 of CAKXYN010000100.1, read as the reverse complement.
GGATGACACTTCCTTCTCCAAGGCACACACTGACCTGTCTGTAAGTCTCAGTCTATCTGTTCAGTTACTTTCTTAGCATAAAATTTTAGCAGCGGAACTGTTTGGTCAAGAAGTAAATACACTGAGCATCCTACATACAGTAGGGCTTTTAAAACTGACGTCGAAGTTGCTCAGTCATGGCCTACTCGTTGCGACCCCATGGACTTAAACAGTCTGTGGAATTCTCCAGGCCAGAATACTACCGTGGGTAGCCATTCCTTTCTCCAGCAGATCTTCCCAACCCAGGTATCAAACCAGGGTCTCCTGCATTGCAGGTGGATTCTTTACCAGCTGAGCTACCACGGAAGCCTTAGAACTAACGTAAGCTGCAAGAAACGTTTTCCCCACTTTACTTCTGTCTCTTTACTAGCAGAGATTTGAATCTTATGTAATGAGATGAAGCTAGAAAGTCACGTGTGACTTGGGGACTGATTTTGAGTCCCTCACTGTTCTACTCACTACAGTTTTATAGCATATTTTGAAGTTGGCAGGGAAATTTATTTTCATAAATGGCATTATAACATAACAGAGTTCACAAGGAATTAACTGGAGTGAAGTGCTTCTTTCCACCAATCTGCAAAATTAACTTTCTTCTGGGTTAGAGGGAGATTAGATTTACCCTCAGCTGGTGCTGGCGAGAGGACACGCGAGGGGAGAACACGTGCCCATGTGTAAATTTTAGGGTCTATCAACTAGGAAGCAGCAGCTCCGTCACGAGACGGGTCTGCCCCACGCCTCCCGTAACCACGCACCCGTCCCTCTCAGGTTCATCAGAGGGATCACAAACCTGGGGACCGACGGTCTCCACTCTTTCACTTCGTTCTTCAGGAAGACCAAGTCTGCCCTTAGGTACTCGGTAAAAAGTTACAGAGGACCCCTCCCCAAACTCTGACAGGCTTCTTCAGGTTTTCAGGGCTGTGGCTCACTGGACAAACTTCTGCTGGGCCCGTCTGGGCACAGGGAGAGGGCTGGGGGCCCCGACCCAGAGCCATGGGTCCGGAGGGCCACCCTTCTGCCCCGAGCACCATGAGCACCTCCCTCGGGGCCCGGCTGCTTCCCGCTGAGACTGTCTGTCCAACCGTCTGTCTGTCAGGACGCTCACGCCCCCTGAGCCCCGGGAACAGAGGTGGAGGCAGGATGCAGCGTGATGTGGGTGGAGGGGTTGTGCGGGGGGGCAAGGAGAAGAGGAGAGAGGACGGAGAGAGGCTGAGGCAGGCGACGGCGCGGGCAAGCACACGAGCGTTTACTCACGGGTGTGGCGCAGGGAGGGCCTTACCTGGAGAGTCGCTCATGCTGCGGAAAGGAGACAAACAAGAATCAGTGTCAGCCGCAGGCCGGCGTGGCTGTTTCCACTCCCGAGTGTACTTTCCAACCAGACACCCCAGCTCCACAGCTGCAGACGGGGTGCAGCTTCCCAGGCTAAGGAAAGGCTGCTCAGCAAAACACTGACCCACGTGCCCAGCACTCTCAAGACTTGTGGCTGGGTGTGGGGGGGAGCGCGTTGCGTTAAGCTGGGGTCCAGCGACCTGTGACAGGTCCACCAGCCCCCAACAGACAGCCCTGCGCCCCACGACCACGCGGGCCTGTGACAGGCCGCCTCTCTGCATCCCTGCGTCCCGCCTACCCATCTCCTTCCGTTCACACCCAGCCCTGCTCTCGGGGACGCCCTCATCTACTCCGTGAAGGCCCAGGACCGTCCCCACTCCCCCCAGGCCCCTGGTGAAGGGAGAGGAGGGCAGGCAGAGGCCCCCTTGCCCCCAGGGCAGTGGGAGGACCAGAGCGAGAAGGCACTGAGGCCTCAGGAGGAGGGGCTCACGGGCCTCAGCTGGGAGCCCAGCTGCTCACGGCCACTGCGAGCACCAGCCTTAGCAGTGTGGCTGCCTCATGTTATCTTTGATCACAGATGACCTTTACCCTTTATCTCTACTTTTCTAATAAAAGAACTCAGGCAAAAACCCAAAAAAACCTCCATCGATGTAGATGTATTTATTTTTCTCTTCTGAGAAGTTAATAACAATATCACTGAGGGGAGACAGAAGTGGGAGGACGAAGAACAGGACGCACAGGATCCCGCCGGGCTGGGCCTTCCCAAGGACGGCGCCCCACACTGCGGGCCGTGGGCCCCGACCTGGCGACCCAGCTGCGAGGCGCCATCGCCGAAACCCTCGCCTGACGTGGGCTCACGCCCACCAACTCTGCTTTCCATAGCGCCCCACCGGACCTCCACCTAGACCTCCGGCTGGCAGGTGCCCCCTCAACAGGCCGAGAGCCAGCCTTCCTCCACGAATGGCAGCGTGGCCCCGGGTGGCCTGCGTGCAGCTGGACGTGAGCGTTCGGAGTGAGGACCTGCTCCACCACCTACGGAGGAGATGCTGCAAGGCACACGCGTCTGACCTGGGGCCAGACACCTCCTGACTCACCTCCGTGATGCCCGACCCCGTCCCCTTCACCAGCCCAGCGCCTGACTCACCTCTGTAATGCCCAGCCCTGCCCCCTTCACCAGCCCAGCGGTGTCGCCTGGCCTGAGTGCTGGTGCTCAGGCTGCCCCCAGGGGCTGTGCCGGGGGTGGGGGGCTCATGGCCGGGGCCTGCCCATCAGGACGCACCCGGACCCCAGAGAAGCAAGGCCAAACCCGGGCTGGGCGACAGCAAGGGCCCCAGCGAATGGAGACCGCTGCACAGGGCCTGCGGGGAGGCCGAGCGGGGTTACCGAGAGCGCGGCTGGCAGGCCTGCCTGAGCAGCACGGGCAGGTGGAGCGGGGCGAGGAGAGGCAGTGGGGAGACGGTGCTGCTCACGTGCCCCAGGGCCCCCCGCCCTCCCAGTGATGCCCTGGGACCGCGCCGCTCAGCACACGCCCAGCGCGGCAGTCAGGCTCCCCCACCCACCCCACGCACATGGTCGTTCCGGGCCTCTGAGCAGTAAACCATCCCTTCCCGTCTCTCCTACAGAAACCCGAGCCCCTGGCCAGGGTGTCCGCAGATGGGCCCATCTGGTGGCCCACAGGTTTACTGCTCGGGGGTTCCTGACGTCCTCTCTGTAAGTGTGTGACCTGACGGATGAGACTTTAGCTACGTCTCCAGCTTAAAGTTCTGCGGTTCGGACTGTCTCTGGTGAAGACAGGAAATTCAGCGTTCATCAGGTCCGTCTCAGCCAGTTCACCTCTATCAGAGCACATGAGTCACGTCCAGGACTCGCTGGGCAGGGGTGGTGACCTCCCCACTGGGGTGGGTTCTCACCGTCACGCCCCTGTGGTCCTCGGGTGGGGCAGATCGCATGCGTGGGACACGGCGTGGCCTCCGCCAAGGAAGCTACACTGAAGGTGGGCCAGCCTACAGAAGGTCGGCCAGCCTGCGGCTCCCTGAGGGGCCGCCTGGGGGGCCGGAGGGATACACCCCTGCTTCTCCCGCGGGGCCACACTTCTCACGGTGCAAGATCCACCTCGGGCGGACTTCCACCAGAAGGCGGGGATGCTGGGGTCAGAGGAAACGGGACTCCTCCTCCACGTGTCCTCCGCCCCTCCCAACTAGTGACCACTGGAGCCCTCTGGGACCCTCGGCTGTTTACCTCCGCCTTCAAGGACGAGCCTCAGCCACGTTTTGAGAAGGTGGCCGGCCCCTCAGAGGAGAGCGTGAGTCTCAGGAGACACGATCTGGGTGCAGGCGAGGCAGCTCGGCCACTCACGTGCCGCTCCAGAGGGGGACACCTGGGGCTTCTAGAGCCGGCGCTCTCCCTGCAGCAGCAGCGAGCCTGAGGAGGCTTCTGAGAGCCCCGCGGGCAGGCGAGCCTGGGTGGTAGAGGCCTCGGACGGCACGGTGCTGGTGCTGACACCGTATTCCAGAAACTACTGTTGTGCCTGGCTTCTTAATGCCCTAGAGAATCTGGCGTCTAATGGAAAAACACCAGCTAGATTTGGGGAGAGAGAAATATGGGCTTCTTGATCAAGGAGCTGCCGCTCGCTGAGCCCAGCTCCCTGTCACTGCGCCTCGTTCGGAAGCGCGGGCCTGTCCCCGCAGGGAGCGCGTGGAGTGGGTCGGGAGAGCGGGTGGCGAGCCTGTCAAGGACGTCACGAGAGTCGGGGAAGAGCCCAGGGCCCCCGGGGAGGAGCCGGAGCCGCCCCGGGGGCAGCAAGGGCCCAGCCCCGGCCAGGCCATGCCCCTGGAGGACAGGCCGGGCGTCCTTGCGCCCCTGCTCTGGACACGGCCCGAGTCCCCCGCCCTGCGGAGCCGCAGGTGAGGACAGGCGTCTGGTGGCCCGTGCTTGAGTCAGCACGTCTCAGGAAGGACTCCCGGTCAGAGATGTCGCTGCTCTGCTTGCACTGAAGACCAGCACCGTCGGCTGCGAGATGGGACTCTGTGCTGCGTCTGGGCGGAGGGAAACTACTCAGTCGCTCTCGCAGCCTTTATGGCCCAACTTGGGGCCTCAGCAGCAGAGACGGCAAGCTGCTCAGAAAGCAGCAGGCACATAGAAAATGGAAAGTAGGAAGGAGGAGGACCCAGACAGACCACAGCTCAGAAACGCTCCCAAACCCAGAAGCTGGCTGCCCGCTCCCACACCTCCTGAACTCTCCCCAACGACCTCACTGGCTGGGGCCTGTTTCTAATAAGAGAGCAGGGCCGCGGGCGCCGTGGACTCACAAGGCCGTCCTGGAACAGGACAGGGCCAGGCTGGTTTTCATTTGTGAAATGTAGAGGCTCTCGAAACACCAGCGGCTGGCTTAGAAAAATCCCCACAAAAGCTTTTAGCTTGGAGTTACTGGGAGTTCAGGAAGGTGGATAATTGAAACCAAACTCCTCTGACCAAGTTTAAAATAAAATTGTGGCTCTGGAGGCCGGGCCCAAGGGAGAGGGATGGACCACATCACGTGCCCAGGCCGAGACCAGCGGGCTGACCCCAGAGCCGTGGGAAAGCCTGTTTCCGTGCTCCCTGTAGAGGACGCAGCGGGCGCCAAGCCAGCGACTGCTTAGTGCCCAGACGAGGGCCTGCCACACACCTGGCCGCATCTGAGAATGTCCACGCGATACCGAGCCTCTGAGAGTCCCTCCCCACACGCAGACACAGCCTTGGGGTCTGCGAAGCCTGAACCAACGGCCTGGGGGCTCTAGCTCTGAACAGGGCCTTCCCAGCATCCGGGACTACACGCGGGGGCGGGGAGGGAAACTGTCCGTCTGCAGAGAGCGGTGGGGTCGGGCGCTTCCCGAAGCTGGGCATGGGTGTCACCAGGTCTCTGCTGGACTGTCTTTTCTTGCACATCTGCCATATGTGTGGGCCAGGTCCTGCCCCGCTGTGCCCCTGGGCTGGTCCCGCAGCCCCCGCCTCCGACAGGGATGCGGCCGCCTGTCACACTCCTCTGCTCCCCCGCCATCAGCCCGGGACGCTCTGTGCTCAGGGCTGGTGGCTGGGTCAGGCCCGCCTTGCCGAGGGCTGCGTGCCCATGACACAGTCCAGGGAGAAACACGTGAGCATGGTCGCAGGCCCCAGCCCAGGCCGGGACACCAGCTCGGGATGTTCTGGAAAGCCCCATGGTGAGAGGCTCAGCTGAGCTCACCCCGCACCCCAGGGCAGGAAGCGTCCACAGTGCAAGGCCCTGCAGCAGTGGCCGGCTGGCGGCTCACAGCCTGAGTCAGAACAACGCCGGCAGCATGACGCGCGGGCAGGTGGGCGTCCTCTGGGCAGTGATGTGGAGGCAACGCTTGCAGGCAAAATCCAGCTTTTAAAAGTATTCACTCACATCTGACGTCATCGCATTTTACCCCATGTGTCTTTACCAAGTACTTACTGCACATGGAAAGCAAACCAAGGAGTCCAGAAACACAGGACTCACACTCAGCTCCTGGAGATAGTTCTGGAAACTCTCACTGCCAGATCGTGACGAGCACGGAGGCTCGTGGGAACGAGGTGACTGGCTGTCGCTGCACGAGCTCTGGTGCGTCCTCCGTCGGCAGAGTCCAGCCCTGCTGCCCCTCTGGTCACACGCTGGCCCAGTCTTCACTCCGTCCAGGCCGGCACCTTTCCCCTGCGCACATCCCCAGTTTCCCAGGGATCCCCGCATCTCTTGTGCTGTGCTTAGATGCTCAGTCGTGTCTGACTCTCTGACCCTGACTGCAGCCCTCCAGGCTCCCCCGGCTGTGAGGATTCTCAGGCGAGAATACTAGAGTGGGTTGCCATGCTCTTCTCCAGGGGATCTTCCCGACACAGGGATTGAACACAGGTCTCCTGCATTGCAGGCAGGTTCTTTACCGTCTGAGCCACCAGGAAAGCCCCACGGATCTTTTGGGAGCTCACAAAGTGTACTGATAGAAGGAAATAAACGAACACGCTAAAGTTTCCCTGAAGAACCCGGGGCAAGCCCTCTGCACTTAAACACCATTCACAAACTGTCACGAACCCGTGAACACAGCATCTTCTCCAGGCGGCCTTCACGGGCCAGGTGGCAAGGACCAAGGGCCACGAGCTGGTTCTTGTGGTTCTAGTCAGGGGCGCCCGGCCCGCATAGAACACGCACGCGCATGGGTCCTGGGTCCGCACAGCGTGCGGATGGAGCAAACTGGCATGGTGCAGGCACCAGAGGAGCTCCGTCAGCATCAGCCTCCACTGCCTACTCACTCGGCCCCTCGGGCTGCGGGGCTGCTGGCCGCCAGAGGAATAAGCTCAAGCACACCCCTGCCCTCAAGCCAGGGCTTTGATTATTTATAGATTTTGATTATCCAGGCTAATCCCTACTTGCCCTCTCTAACCCATGGGCACTTTGGGTTATTATTTGATTGTCTGAACAGTTACACTCTCTCTCTGATAACCAATCACTCAAGAGGTCGACGCTCTGACACAAAGACTCTGCTCTTACTGGGAAGCGGGCAGCGGTCAAGTCCAGGCTGACTGGGGAGGATGCCCGCTCTGTAGTCCGAGAAGGCGGCGAGGCTCCGGGCTGGGACCGTGCTGGCCCCTGCAGGACACACACTCAGGACCAGAAACCAGAGGAACAAAAGGCCAGCTCGAGCCTCTCCCATCTCCTGTTACTGTCCGCCCACCCGTGGGGGATGAGGCTGAGAGACAGCGAGAGCCGAGAGACAGCGAAAGCCGTGCTGGGCCCTGGAACCATCTCAGACGGGAGACGTGGGCCGTGGAAGGCAGACTGGAGCCCCAGCCTCTCAACCCCACGGCTCTCTACGACCCTCTGCTCCTGGGTTCTTTGGGACGGACACTGGTCGCTGTAACAGCAGATGCGGGCCCCAGCTCCCTGCAGGGCTCCTCCGCGGGCTGTGCTCCCCACGGCTTAGGTCACACACCTCCGCACTCTCTGCCATGATTTTCTCCTGAGCTTCAGACCAACCACTTCCCATCACCCCTGACCCTCCCAAAGCACCTCTCACTGGACACGTCGCTGTCTGGGGCACCCAGCCTGCCCCGCCTCGGGGCTGTGTCTGCCATCTTCTCTGGAGCTGCCCATACCGGGGTCTGCGGGTCACACTGGGCCCCCCCGCCCGCCTTCCAGGTGGACACACCTACCGCCGACGGGCCTCCTGAGCCCAGCACCGCACCCGTGCCTTGACCACAAGGCTCCCTCTGCCCCATGGTGACCCCTGCGTTTCCCCTCGTCTCCCCTGTGAGCCGGCAGGCCTCCAGGCAGGGAGTCCTTCCGTCTCACTCCCGGGTCTAGAATCGGCCTGTTGCACATGCAACAGTCCCCAGGGAGGATCCACCAGAGTGCCGAGAGTCCCGGAACCGGTCTCTGGTCTGCAAGCCTCTCCTCTGTGGCTGACCCAGCCCAGTCCACTCGGGACTCAGGGTGCTGCTCTGGGGGTGGTGGGACCTGCTTCCAGGCCGACAGGCCCTCCCGTTCTCGTGAGGAGCTTCCTGCTGAAGAGTTACTGCTGATTAGCTTTTACTCAGTGGATTTAAAAGACCAAACCAAAGCCAGCACACTAGTGGTTCTGATTAGAGAGGAAGCAACAGCTAGCTGCCTGCACCCTTGAGTCTGTATTATTCACCCAGACAACTTTTCAGACTGGAAGCGCCAGGTCAGGATGGTGGGAGCAGGAGAAAGTGACACCTATGGGGCTGCTCACCGCCTGCCATAGGGGCCAGTGGGGTGGGGGGCAGGGCTGGAGACACGGGCTCAGCCAGGGGGGGCAGGGGCAGGGCTGGAGACACCGGGGGGTGGGTGGGGCAGGCAGGGAGACAGGTCTTTGTGGGGTGGTCACTCCCCTCTGTCTGGGAGGCAGATGCCTCCTGGGGTGGGTGAGCACTCCCTGCTGCCACAGGACCCAACACCAAACGTACCCTTGTTAGTTTGTAGAGCTGGTTACAGTTTTAGCTGGTAAAATGTTCCCTTTATTCACATTAATAGCTAGGGTGAAAAATATTATGTAAAATCTGTGTATTTTCTGTTGAGATACAAGTCCTGAAGGAATAACAATCCAGGCTACATGGGGAAAATACTACTGATCTTGGTTTATAGATGCAGGTCAAATCCTATTATCATAAATACCAACCAATTCAAAGAAAATCTGTCTAATTAAAAGACTCCCAGGGCGCAGCTGATGTCCCACTTACTCCAAGACTATTTGGTACGACAATGTCAACCGAGCAGTGCAGACGCTAGACTTTCTCGGGCATTCTGTTATCCCTCGGCATGCTTTGTACTGAGGGATGTTTTAGTAAATTAGCAAATGATATTTTGAGAATATTGACCAGAGGTTACCTGGTTCTTACTTTCAAGGTGATTAAAAAATGCTAACCATCTAAACGGACTACTTTTTAAGCGAATTTATAGACTTGAAACCCAGTAAACAGTCACAGTGGTTATACAGCAAAGAAGAGCTGGCGGCATGTAGTGTAGTAATGGCCCAGTGCTATTTTTTTATATTGGAAAATTACATCAAAAGGCAGTTTGTACGGTGTCACTGATTCAATGGACATGACTTTGAACAAACTCTGGGAGTTGGTGAAGGACAGGGAAGCCTGGTGAGCTGCCTCTCATGGGGTCACGAAGAGTCGGACACGACCGTGCGGCTGAACCACAGGGAGTGTGTGAGCCGGGTGCCTGGCGGAGCTGCTCAGGGTGTGAGGAGAGGCCGACCTTCGAGTGCTCGTCAATCCAGGCCGGCCTCTGGACGCTGCCTGGCCTTCCCTGAGCAAGAGGTCAGATACGGCAAGCCTGTCACTCGGGGACCACCCCTCAGTTTTCAGAGATGCTGAACTAGTGAGAGTCTGGTGTGAAAGGGGCAGCAGACACCAGCACTGTGGGTCAGGAGGGTGGGTGGTGGGCACCTTCCTTATGGGGCCGGATTTAAAGCCATAAATAGTAGTATAATCAGGGGCTCAGAGAATGAAAACTTATTATTTTAAAACTACAAACTAGAGAAAGTAAACAAGACCCTTGGTTGGGGAGGACATATCTTTTGCACGTAAGTGAATATTAAGGAGGATGTTAGTTGCACCATTTCTAGGCAAACATTAGCTTACTACATTATCTTAAAAAGGTTGTCATTTTACCAAGTACAGAAATGCTGAATTACATAATATTAAAGGTGCAGACGCTGCTGGGAGTTAAGAACCATGACAGCAGTTTCAGTTTTCCAACTGCTCGAAACTCACCCTGCGTTTGTTTTCTGGAGTCAGAACTAACCCATACGAGCTGCAGTTTACAGGCTTCCTGAGCACTGAAGAGCAACGTGCCCTGAACTCCCCCATGAGAATAGCTCCAACCTCACAATTCCTCTGAGGGTGTTTTCCTTACAGGAAAGGAAAATGGAAGCATTTGCTGTTTAGCCCTTTGGATGACACAATTTTCCTTAGTGGGGGCTTCGAGTCTCAGGCCTGCAGAACGGGCTCTGGTGACGTGTGGCCTCCGGCACGACGGCCGTTCCCAGCAGGGTGCTTCAGGTCCTCTGCCGGCAGGCCAGTGATTCTGCCCCGGAGGGGGCTCGGGGGCCCTGGCTGCAGGGGCCCGCAATCTCAGTCTCCTGTGGCACCACCAAGTCCCAGGGCCACCCAAGCTCGCAACGGCTGTTTGGGAGCTGGGAGTCCTCAACCCTCCAGAGTATTTGCCGTGTGCTTGCTGACAAGGGGCTGGGCTGGGTTCTGCACTCTCTGGGGAGGATGCGGGGATGGCAGCACCCTTGGCAGGCCCCCGGGGCTCGGAACCACAGCCCGACCTGTCCTCAGGGCATCTGTGCCGCACACGTGCCCAGAAGCAGCATCAGGAGGCAGGGGAGACGCCGGTGCGGACCCCACAGGACCCGAGCCGAGGCCTGCTGGCAGATGAAACCAGGGTTCCCCACCCGTCCCGAGTGTCCACAGCCCTAGGTTAGTCTGCGTGTCTGACACCTGAGCGGAGCGGTAGGGCTTTCCGCAGCGCAGGCCCAGGCTGCCCGGGTCCCTGGGGCTGCAGCAGCAGTGGGAGCCCGGCCGCCCCGACCCGAGAAGCCGTACCCGGGCCGGGTTTTGGCCCTTCTATCCCAGAGCCTTGACTCTCTCCACCATGGCTTTGGCCCAAAAGTTGGGGGGCGGGTGGCCATTAGGGACTGAGACAGGAAGCAAGTTGCAGCCTGCGTAGAGGACACAGGCTCCCCAGCACGGGAAAGGGGCGTCCCTGGAGACGCGAGCAGGGTGCTGCCAGGAGGCACTGCTCTGGGAGCGGCCCCAGGGCTGAGCAATGCTGACCGGGGCTCCTCTCTCCACAGGACAGCCCGGCTGACCCCACCCGCGGGCCCTGCCTGGCAGTTGCGGGGCGCGGGCTCCCCAGCTCCTTGGGGACGACAGCGGCCAGGCCACGTGCAGAAAGGCCCCCAAACTCCCAGGACACACACAGGAGAGGCCCTGCGGTCATTCACACCATGAGAAATACACTGAAAACAGATGCAGAAATGCTCAGAAGACATGCGAGACCCCGTCAGGCTCCCCCCAAATAAGAGGGCCGTGACCACCCCCAGGAGGAGCCGTCCCAACCCCCGACCGCGCCCCCAGCAGGGCGCTCGCGGCCACGTGCAGATACGTGCCCCGAAGCGGGAGCTGCCGGGGCCATCACAGCCAGCAGGGCGCCTTCGGCTTCTCCAGCACGGAATTTCCTGATGGCCACTGAGGACTGGGACCCCGTGTCCAGAACGTCTGCCCTCTGCTGTCTGTCACTCAGAAGTACCCCCGTGCACACACACAGAGCCTGCACATGCCTGAGGTCACCGCACATGCTTCCACGGACCTGGGGGCTACCCTGGGGACACAGTGCCGACTCGAATGTCACAGGAAGGGGCTGCTGAACACAGCTGGCCTCCACTCTGCCGTCAGCAAGGAGCTCCACCTGAGCTTTCCAAGGCCACTTTCAGGGCAGAAACCTCCTGTCGAGCAGCTCCTGGCCAGCTGGTTCCACACGCCCCGCAGCACCTCTGCCCAGACTGACCCCAGGTCCAGCCCGGCCCCACAGGCCCCAGGGCCCAGTCCACAGCCTACCCCCGAGCCCAGACCCCAGGGCCAGCCCGACCCCAAGGCCCAGCCTGACCCCACAGATCCCAGACCTCAGCCCAGCCCAGGCCCACAGACCCTAGAGCCCAGCCCACAGCCTACCCGAGCCCAGACCCCAGGGCCCAGCCCGACTCCAGCAGACCCCAGGGCCCAGCTTGACCCCATGGCACAGCCCGACCCTAACACACCCAGGGCCAGTACACAGCCCGGCCCCGACCCCACAGACCCCAGGGGACAGCCCACAGCCTACCCCTGAGCCCAGATCCCATGGCACAGCCTGACCCCAACACATTCCAGGGTCCAGCCCACAGCCTACCCCCAGGCCCAGACCCCAGGACCCAGTCTGGCTCCGACACAGCACAGGGGCAGCCTGACCCCATGGCACAGCCTGACCCCAACACACCCAAGGGCCCAGCCCGACTCCAACATACCCCAGGGCCAGTCACAGCCCAGCCCCGACCCCACAGACCCCAGACCTCAGCCTGGCCCTGACCCCACAGACCCCAGGGCTCAGCCCACAGCCCCACCCCGACAGAGCATGGACGGAGGGCGTCTGCTTACTCGGAGAGTCTTGGCCGTCGGGGAGGGTGAGGCCGGGGGTGAGTCCGACTGGGCCGTCCTGCTCCGAGCGAGGTCCTTGCCCCGGCCGAGCAGGGAGGACATGGCCCCAGGGGGGGGCAGGGGGTGCAGGGCCACCGAGTGCCTCCGATCGTGCCTCGGAGCCGAGCGGGTCACAGGGGAGGCCCCGTCGGTGAGTCCACACGGGGTCTGAGCGCGTCCAGTCCAGCCCAGCCTGCTCTTCCCTGAGGAGCTTCTCACGGAGGCCCGCACCCGCAGAATGAGGTCCAGGCTCCGGGAGCACAGGTCACGCCCGGGAGGACGAGCCTGAGAACAGCCGCCCTGTATTCATCTGCGGGAAGGACGCACCAGCACCCTGGACACCATGCCGCCTCCTGGAGCCAGGCGCCAGGGCTGCACTGGGCCCTGTGACCGCTGGCCGCGACAAACGCAGCTTAAAGGACTTAAACATACAGACACCAAACGTAAATAAGGCAGCCAGGGCTCAGGAGAAGGAAGCGGTCTGGGGAAGTCCGAGGAGGCTGCTCTTACATATAAACACGCGGCCCCACACGCTCCCGCCCTCCACTCTGACATTCCAAATCCTATTCGCTCAGCGAGGAATGCTGGACGAGGGCCAAGGGCAAAGACGCACTTTCCACTCGGAACTCGGGTTGCCACTTGCAGGAGGAGAAGAAAGCCCGCGGCTCCTGGGAACGCAGGGGGCCCTGGGGGCTAAGCCGCGGCCCCCGCCCCTGCCCCGCTTCTCAGAGGCGTCTCCTGGGGGGAGCGGGGACTCTTCCACATCTGGGCCTGTGAACGACAAAGCCCAGACAGGCACACGGAGGCCTTTCATGTCCAAGTGTAACCACGCGTCACTCCTGCCGCCCCGTGAGGAAGCCGCAAGTTGAAACTCCGGCCACAGCGGAGGAAGCTCTCCGCACAGGAGACCTTGGCGGCGGAGCCTCTGAGAACACAGCTGGGCAGGGTTTTACAAAATGCCATCACTGAAGGATCACAGGGGCGGAGAGAGCCAGGAGGGGCAAGCAGAGGACAGAGGCTGCGGGGGAGTCCAGAGTTAAGCAGAGGAATTCCTCTGCTCAGTGTGGAAGGGCTCTGTGTTTGGCCTTGAAACATCTCAAGTTTAATCTCTTGCGCTCTGCGCCATTGCCACCGTAGCCAACACTTCCAGGCCAAGTGCTTTCTCAGCCAGGGGCTCCATCCCCGAAGTAACAAGGCGCTCAGCAGTCCTGCCCCCCGCCCCTGGTGAAATGGACACTTTCCCTCCACTCATCCCCAGCAAGCCCCCTTCCCTCCAACACCCTGGTATCTTCCCCACCCTTCTGAGCAACTTCTGAAGCTGAATCAAGGGCACTGGGCCTGCTCTGAAGAATATAGGCTGAAACGTTTATACAGGGGCCCTGATCCATTCCCAATCTAAAACCCTCTAGGAGAACTGACCAATTCTACCATGAACCAGTAACATGCATCCAAAAGGCAGTGATCTTGGGGCTCAGATCTATAAGTCTGACCTTCTGAATCCTACTTACACGGCTACTCCCGTCTCTGGGGGCACGTCTTCCTGTGTGAGACCTTCCCACTTAGAAGAGAGACACCGAGGAGACACTCCCACAGTGCGACAGGCTGGGGAGGTCAGGCGCTGTCCGATCTGTCGCCCCGGGCATGGCGACCCCTCCTTGTGGGCAGCTGCTTCCCGCTGTCCCTGCACACCTCGCGCCTGCGTCTCGGCGGCACCGATGACCATCAAGCCCTCTGTGTCTCTGTCCCTAACACCCGTCATCTCGCCCGGCCCTCTCCCCCACACGGAAAAGGACGACCACCCTACAGACGGGGAGATGAGCCATCACGGGCTGACGCCGTAGCAGGAGACACGCAGCCAGCAGGAGAGGAGCGAGGCGCAGGGCCCGGCGGGGAGCCCTGACTTCAGCAAAACGTCTCCAGGCGTCGGGGAAGGGCGGACAGCTCCAGCGGATCGTGCAGACGCTGGCCGTCCAAGACGCTCACAGGAAGCGGCAGGCGTGCAGGGACAGAGATGAATTCTCCAGAAAGGTAAATCTCAGTTGCTTCTTTATCCACTGGTCCTTTTATATGCTTGACTTTTTCTTCAAGCTGGCAACAAGCACTTATTGTCTCCCTTCTCACTGACGAGGCGTCGGCCCCGAGGACGTCCGGTGTCCTTCCCACCCTGATGGTCCCAGTGCTGCGCCTTTGGGTGGAGCCTGACCTGGTTTCCAGGGCGTGCCGTGTTGCGGCACCACTGCCGCATCAGGCGGCCAGAGACAAAAGCACCCCCGTCTCTCCACGCTGCCCCGTCACAAAGTGACCTTCTGACCTGGGCACACACGTCCCCGTGGGGGCGGCTGCTCAGTCAGACGAGCGGCATGGGGCAACGGCGCGGCAAGAGCGGCCCTCTCGCTCTCCACCTGAGGGTCTGGCCTTTCATCTCTCAGCCTAGTCACCGAAGCGCCCGGGAAAGGCGCCCTCCAGAGAGCGCGCTACACGATGTATTTCCACACAGGCAGGCAGGAGAGAATGTTGGGTTCGTGCTTCATTTCTTCCAGGGAGACAAAGGAAAAAAGTTCAGCAACGTTAGGAGGTTCTCTGTTATAACTGAACCAGAGTCCCAGGCTTCAGCTCAGCAGAACCTCCGACAACGTGGGACCAGACGCAGGCCCCTGCGTGCCCCCCTGCATCTGATGGCACGTGTGCCCGCAGGTGACTGCACACAGCAGGGAAGCTGTGTGTCCTGCCCACCTGCTCCTCAAGGGCTCTCCCAGCCTCCCACCATGGGCTATTTGGTTCAGAATCGATGAGCTACGTGATTCATTTCTAATGTCTCCCCTTATGTCTTAAACAAAGAAAACTAAGTGCCACGGTTGAGGAGTGATGACGTTCAGTAAAACGTGCCCCAAAGCAACAGCAGAGCTGACACAGCTGCCCCTCAGGAAGGCGTGTGCACTGAGGCCAGGCCGCCTGTGTGCCGCCAGCCTGCGCCGCCGTCTCGGGAAGGAACACACGGAGTCCCAGCACCTCCTTCCTCAGTGAGGAACGTGCTTCCCGCACTCCCCCGTGAACGGACAACTCTGGACTGTGCTCACCCCCGAGAAGCGCAGAGAGCGCTGCCTCCGAGTTCAGCCTGCGCGAGCAGGCGGCAGGCACGGTGTATTACTACACGGCCACCGTGCCGGCTGGACCTGCCACTCCACACAGACCAGCCTGCAGCAGGGGCCCCGCATTTACCCAGAACAGATCTAGGTGCTCAGAGACACAGACCGTGGCCCACCAGGCCCCTCTGTCCGTGGGATTCTCCGGGCGGGAATCTGGAGCGGACTGCATTTCCTCCTCCAGGGGTCTTTTCGATCCAGGGATCGAACCCTCACCGCCTGCACTGCCGGTGGGTCCTTTAGCGTCGAGTCTCCGGGGAAGCCTGTGTATGTGTCTATGTTTCTACATATCCTTTACTCTTCGGTTCATGTCAAACTAAGTTTTTTAAATCCCAAGGGTAGAATAAACAAACATAAACGCATGTCCCCAGAAATGCAGTGGATACACCCACAGAGCTGCACGCCACACACAGACAGCGGCCAGAAATAGCTGCATAATCAGGCAGCAAACTCAAAGGGGGTGCATGTTATCATGGTATACATAACCTGTGCAGGTCAGGAAGCCACGGTTAGAGCTGGACATGGAATAAGGGCCTGGTTTAGAGAGAGAGGAGCACGTCAAGGCTCTACTGTCAACTCTGCTTATTTAACTGACATGCAGGAGACATGGTGAGAAACGCTGGGCTGGAGGAAGCACAAGCTGGAATCAAGACTGCCGGGAGAAATATCAATAACCTCAGATATGCAGATGACACCACCCTTATGGCAGAAAGCGAAGAAGAACTAAAGAGCCTCTTGATGAAAGACAAGTCAAAAAGTTGGCTTAAAACTCAACATTCAAAAAACTAAGATCATGGCATCCAGTCCCATCACTTCATGGTAAATAGACAGGGAAACAATGGAAACAGTGGCAGACTTTATTTTCTTGGGTTCCAAAATCATTGTGGACAATGACTGCGCCACAAAATTAAAATACACTTACTCCTTGGAAGAAAAGTTATGACCAACCTAGACAGCATGTTAAAAAGCAGAGACACCACTTTGCCAACAAAGATCCGTCTAGTCAAAGCCATGGTTTTTCCAGTAGTCATGTATGGATGTGAGAGTTGGACTATAAAGAAAGCTGGGCGTCGAAAAATTGATGCTTTTGCACTGTGGTGTTGGAGAAGACTTTTAAGAGTCCCTAGGACTGCTAGGCGGAGAAGGCAATGGCACCCCACTCCAGTACTCTTGCCTGGAAAATCCCACGGATCGAGGGGCCTGGTTGGCTGCAGTCCATGGGGTCGCTAAGAGTCGGACTTCACTTTCACTTTTCACTTTCATGCATTGGAGAAGGAAATGGCAACCTGCTCCAGTGTTCTTGCCTGGAGAATCCCAGGGACGGGGAGCCTGGTGGGCTTCCGTCTATGGGGTTGCACAGAGTCGGACACGACTGAAGCGACTTAGCACCAGGACTGCAAGGAGATCCAACCAGTCCATCTCAGAGGAAATTAGTCCCGAATATTCGGGACTGATGCTGAAGCTCCAATACTTTGGTCACGTGAAGCAAAGAGCCGACTCATTATAAAAGACCCTGATGCTGGGAAAGACTGATGGCAGGAGGAGGAGACAGAGGATGAGGTGGGTGGATGGCATCACTGACTCAGTGGACATGAGTCTGGGTGAACTCCAGGAGACAGTGAAGGAGAGGGGGGCCTGGTGTGCTGCAGTCCGTGGGTTGCAGAGTTGGACACGACTGAGCAGTAATGCGTAACCTCTTGGAACTGGTCACAAAGCAGACCCGAGGCTGCCGCATACAATTCTGGAGCTTCTGGCCAAGGGGTCAGGAAAGGGCCTCTGTCTGCACTTTTGAGGGTCACAGCTGAGCCCCGGGATGAAACGTTTAAGTTAACAAATAAACACTGTAGAAATTTAGCCAGAAATGTGAGGTCTAGACTTCTCTGATGATCCCACCCTGAAACCCACTCATCCTGAACTGCGGCCTCTTCAGAAGAGCGGCGGGGATGGGGTTGAGGGCAGGCTTTTGGTTTGGGAAGGTGAGGGAGATTTTCAACAAGCTCTCCTGGCCCCAGGGAGGTCTGCTCAGAGTCTGGTAGCCAGCATCTAGTCTTTCAAAAATCCTCCTGCTGCTCTTCCTGCAAACCGATTTTGGGGGACAGCTTAGTGTATGAACTTCTGAGACACCATAATACACAATATTTTAGTTTAGATCTAGGGAAGGAGGCAATGAGTCAGGTTATTAACAATCATTAACTATAAATAGTTAGATCTCTGTTCCTCCTTTTGTAACCAAGAATTTGGAACACAACAATAAGTTTCAGATGTATTTATGAATATAAGGCCAAATAAAGTATTTTCTACTTTTAACCATCAACTTGATTTTCTCCCATCAATCCACTGAACACCACTGAGTGCTTGTGCAATGGACTTCCTAAACAGGTCCTCCCACTGAGAGGAGGCCAGCACACGCCAGCACACACTCAGAGGAAGAGTCTGGGGTCCTAGGAGCTCCATGGATTTATGCTGCTGTTTTCATTACTGGGGGCCTGGAGGGGCCACCAGCATGGCAGTGGGAGGGGGAAGAGGAGCTCTTTGCAAGGCGTCCCGTCTCTGCCCGTTCCCCGTCTCCATCTGCGTCCCTGGTCTGTGTGAGGGAGGTACCCTCTGGGGGCCGGGCACAGACCCCTGAGCAAGCAGGACAGAGCAGGAGCTTCACCGCAGAGCAGCCTCCGACCTTCCTTGCCGCCGGGAGGAGCCCTCCCGAGGAGAGCCGGTCCTCACCCCACACCGGGCTGGACTCGTTTCCTTCCCCATCTCTGAGCAGCGGCAGGGGCAGAGCCCCTGTGATCGAGCCCCTGAGGCCTGGGAAACCCTCCACAGATTGGCTCAGGCCTGGCGTCTCTGGCCCAGGGTTGGAAGGCGGTGGTTAGAGTATTACCCGATTTCCTCTGGTGGTTATGGGGCTTTTCTATTCTATTACTTCTTGAATAATTTTGGTATTTTATATTTTCCCAGAAAAGTAGCTGCTTAAACCAAGTTTTCATGCTTATGGTCATAATGCTGTTCAAAAACCCGTCTTATGATTAAAGTCTGTTTCCTCTTTTCTGCCCCCTCCCTTCCGGTACTGTTCATTCTGACTGTCCCCACCAGCCCCCAATGTCATCATGCGTCAAAGGTTTACCGTATTTTACGTCTCTTCACAGCATCAGCTTCTGGTCTCCCAGATCACCTCCAGGCTGCTTCGTTTCCGGTCCGTTCACTTCTGCCCGTCTCTTTATCTCACCCTTCCTACTGCACTTGGGCATTCTCTGTTCCCTTCCCAGCATCTTGAGTTTGAAAGCCTGGCTCATTGGTTTTCGTTCTTTCTTTCTTTCAAGCATTTTCAACCGTACTCTGCACTGAAGGGTGTAGCCTTTTCTCTTTAGCTACCCCCCAGGATCTAGTGTGAAATAACCTTATTCTAAATATTTTCTAACTGGTGACAATAACCTCCCAGACCCACGCAGTGTCTTTAAAAGGGGGCTTTCAGCGTCCTTGTCCCCCACCTGCACCGCTGCTGCTGCAGCCTCTGCGGTCTCGATGCCACCCCGTCGCTCCTGCTCTCAGGATGGGCCCCGAGCTGCCGCCAGCTGAGGGACATGCCGCTGTGCCCGGTGCGCAGAGTCCCTCACGCCCCCTTCGTCCAGTGTGAAGCGCGCCCCGCTCCGCCTCTCCCTACACTGCACTCTGGCAGAACCACGGCCTCGTTTAAGTTGACCTTCCTGCCGACTCTGCCGCTGCTGCTCCGTCACTGCAAGGGGTCGGCAGAAAAGCATACCACCACGCTCACCGGTCTCGATTCAAATACACCCCCTTGAGCCGGGGTGGGCCCCATCGCCTTCCAGGGCTGCGATCATACCCCTTCCACATGTTGCTCTCCAGCTGCTGGTCTGCTTGCTGCTTCACTGGGGAACGGCAGCAGGCAGGCCACATCCCGGCCGTAGACGGCCCTCTCCCAGGGCACCTGTGGCCCAGGCCTGCTCCCGCCCCGTCCCGCGGCACCTGTGCGCTCCGAAGCCCGGGCCCGCCCCCTCGCCCCTCGCGCCGGCTCCTGCCAGGCCAGCACTCTGCTCCGCCCGGTTCTGGGCTTGCTCCCCACCGTCCGCCTCCCCCAGCCTCATCAGCCAACTTCCGCATCCCAAGAAGCAGCCCTGTCTTGACCTGTCTCTCCTGTGAACTATCGTTCCATCTCTCTGCCCCCTCTGCTGAGAAACTTGTTTGCAAAAAATGACTGTTTTTCATGTTTCTAACTCCTCTCCCCAGCTGTGTCTTGAAACCTCTGCTGCCAGCCTTTCTGCTCCTTGGCTCCACCGGCGCTGGCCCCGCCAAGGTCCCTGCTGACCCCACACGGATGTCACTGGGCAGCCCTCAGCCTTCATGACCTGACCCGTCAGCAGCCCTCAGTGCTGTGGCTACGTCTCCGTGGTGCGCTCTTCCCACTCACACGGGACGGGGCACCACCACTTCCCGGGTCCCCTCCGGCCCCTGGGCCCGAGGCCCTCCCTGCAGTGTGGAGTGGACCCAGCTCAGTCCTTGACCCTCTCCTGTCTCAAGTGCCTTTCCATCCCCTCACAGAGCCTCACGGATTTAAGCATCACCCAGACGTGCCACAGGCCTGACGGCGGGCACCTGTGGAGACCTCGAGCTCAACAGCCCCCACCCGGGCCCTGCATCCCTCCCCAGCCTGTGGCCTCTAGCTGCCGGCAACTCGGGCTTTGCAGCTGCTCAGACCAAAGACCTTGGGGTTGCCAAGACCCCTCTTTTCCTCACATCCCGTATGTCCAGAATACTTTTTTCCATTGAGGTATATAGTTCAATATTACATGTTTCAAGTGTTTGAGTGAACTCCGGGAGTTGGTGATGGACAGGGAGGCCTGGCGTGCGGGGATCGTGGGGTCGCAAAGTCGGACACGACTGAGCGACTGCACCGCACACAGGATGGCCTGCGGGTTCTGAATGGCTCCGTTTACAGTTTGGATGAAAGCTACAGTCCCTGCGCCGCACAACAGGCCCTTGTAGCTCACCTACGGACAGCAGTTTAATCTCTTAACCCCCAACTCCAGTACCTCCTTCCCTCCCCTCTCCCTGCTGGTGACCTCTGGTTTGTTCTCTAACCCGGGAATCTGCTGCTTTTTATTTTTTGGATTTCACACTTTCCTTCCTCTGACATTTCATGCAGTATAATGCCTTCCAAGTCCATTCACATTGTTGTAAATAGTAAAATTTCATTCTTTTCTGTGGCTGAGTAATATTCCACTACACACACACACACACACACACACACACACACACACACACACACACCCCCCCTCTGCACCCATTCCTCTGCTGACAGACACCTAGGCTGCTTCCGCACCTTGTAACTGCAAAGAATGCTGTTATGAACACAGGTGTATCATCTTTTCAAATCAGCGTCTCTGTTTTCTCTGGGTGTATATCCAGGAGCAGGACTGCTGGGTCACGTGACAGTTGTGTTGCCAGCATTCTGCTTTTCACCGTGGCTGCACAGGCCACACTCCCGGCACTGGTCTGACTGTGTGGGGCCCTTTCTGCACGTCTTCAGCACGCTGTCTGTGTTCTTTTTGACGACAGGAGAGCTGAGAGGTGTGTGGTGATGCCTCACTGCAGTCTTAGATCGCCTTTTCCTGGAGATTAATGATGCTGGCCATCTCTGTATCTTCTCTGGAAAAATACCTATTCAGGACTTCTGCTTGTTTTTGAATTGTTTGCTTTTATGGGGCATGCCTGGTAACTCAGCTGGTGAAGAATCCACCTGCAATGCAGAAGACGCTGGTTCAATTCCTCAGTACGGAAGACCTGATGGAGAAGGGATAGGCAACCCACTCCGGTATTCATGGGCTTCCCTGGTGCTTAGGTGGTAAAGAATCTGCCTGCAATGCGGGAGACCTCAGTTCCATCCCTGGACTGGGAAGATCCCCTGTAGGAGGGCATGACAACCCACTCCAGTATTCTTGCCTGGGGAACTCCCCTGGTGGGCACAGTCCATGGGGTTGCCAAGAGTTGGGCGGGACTGAGCGGCTGAGCACCAGGTGGCCCCTCACTGTGGTTTCAGTTTAGAGTTTCCTGATGATTAATGATGTCGAGCGTCTTCTCATGCAGGTGGCGCCTCACTGTGGTTCCAGTTTAGAGTCTCCTGATGACTGACGATGTCGCCCCTGGCCATCTGTGTCTTCTCTAGAAAAGTGTCTGCCCAGGTCTTCTCGTTTTCTAGTTGAGTGGTTTGCTCTTGTGACGCTGAGTCGTATAAACTGTTTATACATTTAGGATGCTAACCCTTTATTAGTCATGTCATTTGCAACTATTCTCTCCCATTCAGTGGACTGTCTTCTTGTTTTGTCGATGGTTTCCTTTGCGATGTAAAAGCTTTTAAGCGTAACTGGGTCCCGTTTATTGCTGCCCGTCTCCTCCGCTTTAGGAGGCAGAGAGAAACACTCATAAAGGTGGTTTGTTCCTCCCTCTGCTTGTGTCGTCGTCCGTCTCCTTCATCGGCCTCTGCAGGGTGCAGTGCTTCTGCCTCCTCAGGCAGGTTTATTCCCAGGCATTTTACTCTCTGTGATGCAATGGTGAATGGGGTTGCTCCCGAATCTCTCTTTACGACCTTTATTGACAGTGCACAGGAACAGGACGCGAGAGTGTTAGCTTTCTGTCCTGCAACGCTGCCAGCGTCAGTGAGCTCTAGCAGTGACCCGGCAGCACCATCAGGGCCCAGGGCAGAGTGGCAGGTCGTCTGCAACGGTCTCTCTTCCTCCCCGATCTGGATCCCTTTCATATCCTGTTCTCTCACTGCTGCAGCTGGGACTTCCAAGACTACGTGGAGTGACTGGTGAGAGGAGACACTCTGGTCTTGTTCCCGTTCTCAGCTTTCAGTTTTTCGCCACCGAGGAGGATGTTAGCCGTGGGCTTGTCATAACCCGCCTTTATCATGTTGACGTAAGTTTTCTTTCTTCTCATTTTCTGGAGGCTTTTTTTTTTTTTTTAAAATAAAAAGTGGATGTTGAATTTTGTCAAAAGCTTTTTGTGCCTCTACTGAGATGATCATATGGTTTTTATTCTTTAATTTGTTGATGTGGTGTATATCATATTGTCTGTGGATACTAAACCATCCTTGCACACCTGGGAAAAGTCCCACTTGATCACGGTATATGATTCTCTAAATGTATTGTTAGATCTGGTTTTCTAGTATTTAATTGAGAGGTTTTATAATGTGTTCATCAGTGATACTGGCCTCAAACGTGTGTGTGTGTGTGTGTGTGTGTGTGGTATCTCAGTCTGGCTTTGGTATCAGGGTGATGCTGGCCTCACAGAGTGAGTTGGAAATCTTCCTCCTTCTGCAACTTTTTGGAAGAGTTTCTGAAGAGGAAACCAGTCCTGAATATTCATTGGAAGGACTGATGCTGAAGCTGAAACTCCAATACTTTGGCCACCTGATGCGAAGAACTGACTCACTGGAAAAGACCCTGATGCTGGGAAAGACTGAAGGTGGGAGGAGAAGGGGACAACAGAGGATGAGATGGTTGGATGGCATCACCGACTGGATGCACATGAGTTTAAGTAAGCTCGGGGAGTTGGTGATGGACAGGGAGGTCTGGAGCGCTGCAGTCCACGGGGTCACAAAGAGTTGGACACGACTCAGTGACTGAACTGAAGAATAGGTGTTAACTCTTCTCTAAATTTGGTAGAACTAATCTGCCTGCCAATCAATGTAGAAGTAGATTCGATCCCTGGGTTGGGAAGATCCCCTGGAGAAGGGCATGGCAACCCACTCCAGTATTCTTCCCAGGAAAATTCTGCGGACAGAAGAGTGTGGCGGGCTACAGCTCACAGAAGTGCAGAGAGTCAGACACAATGGAGGCCCCAGAGCGCGCGCGCACACACACACACACACACACACACACACACACACACGTGACGCCATCTGGTCTTGGACGTTCATTTGCTGGGAGTTTCTGAAGTGACTGATCCAACTTCATTATTGGTGGCTGATCTGTTCCCGTTTTCTGTTTCTTCTGAGTTCAGTCTTAGAAGATGGAACATTTCCAAGAACTTGTCCATTTCTTCCAGGTTGTCCGTTAACAGCACACAGATGTTTGACAGTCTCTTATGATCCTGTGTGTTTCTGTGGTGTCAGCTGTAGTTTCTTTCTCACTCTTTTATTGATTTGGGCCTGCTGTTTTTCTTGAGTCTGACTCAGGTTTGTCAATTCTGTTTATCTTTTCAAATAGCCAGTTCTTTTTACAACCGTTGTATTTATTTATTTTTGGCTGTGCTGCGCATGGGTGTTCCCCGGGTGGGGTGCTTGGGCCTCAGCAGCTGTGCTGTGGGGCTTATGCCCCGACTGTGGAGCGAACCCGAGGCTCCTGCACTGGCAGGCGGACCCCTACCCCCTGGACCAGTAGGGAAGCTCTCCCCCAAGGCCCCCAAGGCCTGGCTCTAGCTGACGCATCTGTCTGGAGTACTCTCCCTCCAGACGTCTTTGTGGCTGACTCACTCACCTTCTTCAGCTCTTTGTTCTGATCTCAGTCAACAAGATTCATTCAGACATCCCACCTGGCAACAGAGCGTGTCCTCTCTCCACCCAGTCCTCTTCATGCAACTCTCTTTTTCACGCCGTGTCTCACATGCAACGCTCCTCGCTGTGCTTGCTCTTTCCCACCTGCCGCCTTCTCCCTGCTAGCAGGTCAGCTTCACGGGCCCAGGCTCTCTGTTGACGGCTGCATTCCAAGTGCCCAGGACAATGGGTGGTTGGCATCATGCTCTCGATAAATACTGGGTGAATGAGAGCAGGCAGCTGATTTCTAATTCACTGTGGTCCTCAGGATACAACCCCGTGTGTGTCTGGCGTGGCTACTGGAACAAGCGGGCCGTTTATGTTCTCCAAATCTTTTATGTCCTTCAGATGATTGCGTTTGTGTGACATACCAGTTTCTGAGAGAGGTGTGTAAAAATCTGCAGCTCTGATTGTGGACATACTATTTATTTGCTATCCTGACAGCTCTTGCTTTATAAATCTGGAGACTGTTTTCGGTGTCTACAGTCCATTATTTCGTAACTTCCTTGTGGACTGCTTTTCACAATTAAGAAATATTTTCCTGTCCTTTGATGTCTTTTGCTTAAAATTATCTTTTGATGGATATTAATGTTGCCCTATCAGCTTCCTCTCGGTGAACATCTGCATACATCCCCCCATACTTTTATTTTTAACCCTTCACTACCGTTTTGAAGACAGCAGCATGCAGTGTAATAATTCAACCTGAGTGTCTGCCTGGCTTTACAGGTAAATTCCTGCTCATCAAGACTGTGAACACATTTTGTTTTGAATCTATTTACTCTTTTCCCCTTTGCATCTTTTCATCTCCTTTCCTGTCTTCCACTGGACAGAGTGAATTAATTTGAAAAATTTCCTACTTTCCTCTACTGATGGGAGTTGTACCTTCTATTCTATGTTACTTCAGTGGCTGTTCTTATGCAATGGTTTATTAGTTAAGGCATTTTTCCCTTTAGAAGTGTATAAAGTTAACCAGCCTCTTTCTGCTCAAAACTAGAACTGCAGGGCACTTTTATGCCTTTAACATTACATCGCTTCTAGAATTCCACATCCAAGTTTAAACATTAAGAAACTTTGGCTTCATCACCGTGTCCCACATGTCTTCTCTCTTTTGTCCCATTTCCCTCTGTGCTTGTTTTTCCTTCTGCTGAGAAACACGTGGTCCTCACACCAGCAGGGCCCATGGGCTGAGTCAGCCCCACACGCCTGGCACTCTCACTTTGCGCCCGCTGCGTGGCTGCATGGCTGCGCAGAGCGGCAGGCTTGAGGCTGCCCCCTTCAGCATGGTGAAGGTCAGATCAGAGATCAGATCAGTCGCTCAGTCGTGTCCGACTCTTTGCAACCCCATGAATTGCAGCATACCAGGCCTCCCTGTCCATCACCAGCTCCCGGAGGTCACTCAGACTCACATCCATCGAGTCAGTGATGCCATCCAGCCATCTCATCCTCTGTCGTCCCCTTCTCCTCCTGCCTCCAATCCCTCCCAGCATCAGAGTCTTCTCCAATGAGTCAACTCTTCGCATGAGGTGGCCAAAATACTGGAGTTTCAGCTTTAGCATCATTCCTTCCAAAGAAATCCCAGGGCTGATTTCCTTCAGAATGGATTGGTTGGATCTCCTTGCAGTCCAAGGGACTCTCAAGAGTCTTCTCCAACACCACAGTTCAAAAACATCAATTCTTCGGCACTCAGCCTTCTTCACAGTCCAGCTCTCACATCCACACATGACCACAGGAAAGACCATAGCCTTGACTAGGCGAACCTTTGTTGGCAAAGTAATGTCTCTGCTTTTGAATATGCTATCTAGGTTGGTCATAACTTTCCTTCCAAGGAGTAAGCGTCTTTTAATTTCATGGCTGCAGTCATGGTGGGGGTAGCACCTGTCTCCTGGAGAAGCACAGTGGAGAAGCACGCTGTCTTCTGGGCTCTGCTGCTGCCGATCTGCCTACGGTTCTTCTGCAAGTTACTTGTGTCATTAATGCCTTTTACTTTTGAAATAACAGCAGTTCGGTTCCCCTAACGTCACAAGTCAGAAAAAACATTAGTAAATATTTCCAAAGCTCAAACTCAAAATCAACTGTAGTGGAGGAATATTCCTACTGTTTGGAAGTTGTATGGATTGAAATCTCGGGTGTACTGGGAAATGAGACGTGGAGGGCAGATGACTCTGACACGGTGATAAGCTTGGGCAGCAGCAGCCCTGACCGCAGGGCCTGTGTGTAAACCCTGCCTGCCTATATCTCCCCACGCGATCCACAGAGGAGGCCACTGTCCCTGGAGCCAGGCCGGGGCACTTCTGCCCCAGGAGGCGCCCGGCCGGGGGCGGGGGGCGGGGAACAGTGGCCTGGAGCCGACGGCAGGTGGCCCCTGCAGCTCCCGGACGGCCCAGAAGCTGCGCCCACTCTGGGGCTCTGGACTTTCAACCTGTAAAATAAGGAAGTTGGGGTGGAATAGTTTCCACAGTACCTTCCAGAAATAACTTTGTGACCCCCACTGTCTGGGGCCTCTAAGGGCTGGGGCGAGCGTGCAGACCGCTCCGCACAGCAGAAACCAGCGGCCCAGACAGAAGCCTGCACTTCACTCCAAGCCTCTGCTTTCCCAACGTGTGTGCTGCCCAAGCACTTAGAAAAAAATGACAGAAGCAACCAGGGCTCATTAGAGCAGAAGCGAGCGGGGCACCCTGAGTCCCGCCACGGGAACACGGCCACCAGCACTCGGCGACTCAGTTCGCGGCCCGCGTGCACACGCTCACGTTGCCGGCGGGACTGTGCACCGGCCCACGCGGCCGCGCCCCACAGGCACTCACTCAGGGCTCTGTGCGGCCTCTGCAGCTCACTCGCCACTGGCGGCCCCGACTCCAATCTCTTCCCAGGAAACCCCCCAGAGCTGGCCGTCAGGGATGGAACACAAGCTGTGATTCACAGTGTCCACTGCGAGGGTGAGGCACCGTTTGCCTAACTGCAGCCAGGACAAAGGGCGTTTCGGTGGTTTCCATTTTCCCACTAACATAATCGCTAAGTGGACTCTGCTCTGTTCAAAAGCACCAAACAAACGCCTCCCACGTAACAGGCATGCAAGTATTTACTGAATAAACAAATGTTTATACAGCCACGTATGTATTATATAACCTCTGCTGAAAATCACTGTGTGTGACACTTCTCTTCTTTATCATATTTAGGACTGTTTCTAGAGACAGAGTTCCAAACATGAACACTCTGGATCAACTCGGGGTCTCTGATAGCTTGGCAGTCTGCTTTCTGAAGAGAAGTATTGAAGCATGACTCTGCGTTCCCGACATGGGACACGAGGCGTCACCGCACAGCCCTCGCACGCTGGCCTTTATTCTTTCACAATATTTTCATGTTTTGGTTGGTTAAAAAAAATTCTACTTTATTTTGCTCATTTCCTTGGAAGGAACACTATGAGAAACCTAGACAGCATATTAAAAAGCAAAGATGTCACTTTGCTGACAAAGGTCTGCATAGTCAAGGCTATGGTTTTTCCAGTGGTCATGTATGGATGAAAGAGTTTGACCATAAAGAAAGCTGAGCGCCGTAGAATTGATGCCTTTGAACTGTGGTGTTGGACAAGACTCTTGAGAGTCCCTTGGACTGCAAGGAGATCCAACCGGTCCATCCTAAAGGAGATCAGTCCTGAATATTCACTGGAAGGACTGATGTTGAAGCTGAAGCTCCAATACTTTGGCCACTTGATGTGAAGAACTGACTCGATGGAAAAGACCCTGATGCTGGGAAAGATTGAGGGCAGGAAGAGAAGGGGATGACAGAGGACGAGATGGTTGGACGCCATCACTGACTCGACAGACATGAGTTTGAGCAAATTCTGGGAGATGGTGAAGGACAGAGAAGCCTGGCGAGCTGCAGTCCATGGGGTTGCAGGGTAGGACATGACTTAGTGACTGAATAACAAGTTTTGAATACAAGTGAAGCTACATATTTTCATTCATATAGATATATATTTGTGAACTGATCTATTTTGAAGTAGTTTTCTAGTAATAATTTGTAGCCTGCCAGGCTCCTCTGTCTACGGCATTTCCCGAGCAAGAATATTGGAGCAGGCTGCCACTTCCTTCTCCAGGGGACCTTCCCGACCCAGGATTGAACCCACGTCTCCTGCATTGGCAGCTGGATTCTCTACCACTGAGCCACCAGGGAAGGTCCAAGCTCAGCTGTAGCTTGCAGTAAAAAAGTATTTTGGGGAGGTAAATTCTAGAAGACACTTTCTTCAGAGGACTGACCTGAACACAGAGCAGGAAGTAGCTTATTCACAGAGCAACATGCAGTGACTCATGGTACAGTCAGGGTCGGTCTCCCAGGTCCTGCCCTGCCCTTTACTGTCAGAAGTTCCGTTTCACCTGTGATGTTTCTGGGGCGACGGTGTGCACTGAGGAGGGGAGAGCTGGGAGCCGTTCTAGATGAACCCATGACCCCAGGGCTGTCTTCCACAACTGTTACCCTCCTGGGCACCTGGGAGCCTCAGAGACGGGCTCAGGTGCGGTCAGAGTCTGCAGGGAGCTAAACCTGTCACTCAGCAGGTGACTGCCTGTGTCCAAACTGTGGCTGGAGGCCTCGGGAGGTGGGAAGGGACAGGCTCGGATGGGGAGAGCTGGCAAGGGGCAGACGGGACCGTCATCTCAGGCTGTGGCTGGAGGCCTCGGGAGAGCTGGCAAGGGGCAGACGGGACCGTCATCTCAGGCTTTCTCCCCAAAAGGCTGTCAAGTGAGACCATGGGGAAGCTCGGTGGAGACACTCCCTCCTCGACGCTGCCCTAGGGGACGTTCTGCTGCGTCCCCTGCAGCAGTGCGTTTCCAGGTGAGGACAAATGACAGGGTTGCCTCCTGCATGACTCCCCTGTCCAAACACTGTCGGCGACGCTCAAGAATCAAAAAATCGCTGCATCGACAAGGTGGGGCTTGATGGGAGATACATGGGCACCGAGAGGCACACGGCCACTGGCAGCCTGTCCAAGCTGGTCACCTGGGGCTTGACCCACAGGCCAAGTCCAGCCTGCTTCGTACGATAAGTTTCGTCAGAACACAGCTGTGCCCATTCAGGACACGCTGTCCACAGCTGCTTTCTCACTGGACAGTGGAGCTGAGCGGCTGAGACGGACCAAGTGTCTGGCCAAGTAGACAATACGGACGATCAGACCCTACACACTCAGTCTGCTGAGCCCAGACTGGCAGCGTTTGGTGCCAAGACGAAGTCTAGGCTGCCCCCTGCCCCCCGCAGGACAGGCCCCAGCACTTACCTGGCCCACCAAGGCCCAGAGTGCAGACCCTCCAAAGAGCTGGACGCTTGGACAGAGGGAGACCCTAGCGCTCAGGGACGACACCCCGACGACCGCTGAGGCAGGGAAGGTCTTCTCCGAGTCCCCCAGCGCCAGGCAAAGCTCCATCATTCAGCAGGCGCCGCTTCACTCGGTACACAATGTCCTAACACAGCACTTCATTCTAGATGCTTCTCTAACCCGACAAAGATTTCAGGAATATAACAGGAGCTATAAGCTCCAGGCCCACACTAAGTATTTTAGTTTGAACTATTAACTTGCTAAAGGGCTTTTTAAAAGTCCCTTCTTTCTTCTCAGTAGCCGTGGAAACTGGCCTAATTCACAGTGTACGAGTTGAGGCTGTCAGGAAGCGAAACCTCTGAACGCACGGGAGCACGCATGCTCCGGTCACCTGTGCGGACACATGTGTCCCTCGAGTGCTGCGTCTGCACAGAACATCACGGTTTTCTATGGGAGAAATTCAGGCCCCTGAATGCCTGCTCCAATTCCTGAGTCTGCCTGATGGAAAATGGAGCTGGAGAAAACGACGCCTGGTAGACAGTGACCATGGCCCCCTTCAGCCCTGCAGCCGTAACATCGGTCAGGGGCCACCAGCCCACCCCTCCATCCCTCTAACCGTAACATCGGTCAGTGCCTCAAGTTCGACATTCCTGCCGGGGCGAATCTATAAACACTTCGTTTGCTGAAAAAGAGCCGCAAATCCCCCACTAAGCTTGTTACCTCAATCATGGGGCTAGAAGGCTGACATCAGCTCGGCCTAAGCCATGGTTAAAGGTCTCCAGAAGAAAGGAAGACTCCTGTAACCAAGGAAACCTCCAGACTGCACTGCACAGGGAGCAATTACCCCTGCGGGCTCCCCACGATCAAAGCCAGTGCGGCCTGACTCCGTCCATGAAAGAGCCGAACCCGAGGGCTTTGAAGCCAGCCTCACACCAAACTGTCATCACGGTAATGACAGGGGCCCGGAACGCCCAAGCCGAAAACGATCCTCTTCTTAAGCAAGCCATTAGCTGGTCTTGGGATATGAAAGTCTTAGGAAAAATACCGGCACGAAATTCACTGGAATGTTAAACAACTGTCCCACTTGAGTGAACAGCGTTCCTTTCACTCTTTATAGCGGTAGGAATCGCCTCTTATAACAAACATTTTCTACTCCCCATCAACTATGACTATCCTGAAATGAAATTCTTAAGAGGTAAAACTCAGCTAAAATCACAAAAAATCAATAGTAAAACAGGGAGAAGAGACAAAGAGAAATCAGTGAAAATGAAGTGTGTGTTTCAATGTGCAAATGTGGGGGCCAAGAACACCAGGAGGCGTCATAGGCAGCCAGAGGTGGACCCCGAGAAGCATCCTGAAGGCCCACGGCGGCGGTGACGGGGGTGTGTGGGGTGGGGGTTGCCGAATGACGATGTCCTCGCACAAGAGGCGACGCGGTCGGGGATGCAGTCAACCCATGTGCAAGCGGCTTCTCCTCGACTGACGTGGTGGACTTTTAGAAGCTCCCTCTGCCGAAAAATGTGAGCTCACACACAGAGTCAAGTCTGGCTTTGAATTCGGATGACAGAGAGGCTTTCACCCCTGACTGTGCAGGGCGGCGGGCAGAAGCCCAGCGGCAGGACAGCTGTGTTCAGGGGCACGGGGTGGCCTGGCTTCCCCGGCCTTGCCTGCGGACGCAGGAACAGCATCTCGCCCACGGTGACCCCTGCAGCACAACCTCCTCTAGAAGCTCTCGCACGTCTGTATGTCACGTGCTTTCTGTAGTGGAGCACACGCCTGATCACAGGAAACACGCTACCGCAGCGCTTCACGTCTCTAACACTGAGGCGCAAGGTCACAGGTCGTGATGGAACTGGAGGCCGTGAAGGCGGCCAGAGGCAGGAGGACGAGACCAGGGTAAGCGGAGAGCGCGGAGGCTAGGCGTCCTCCCCTCAGCAGCGGACAGACCTGCCGCGCCCCTGGACCTCTGAGAGGGGGCCACACAGACGCCCTGGAGGTCAGTCTACTCCGTCTGACAGACCCCTGACTGAGGCAGAATCCCCTGGTGTGATGGGGCAGCGGCCCCCCGCACTGCAGGGTCTGAGAGGAGGACGCGCGCACTTTACTGAGCTCTGCTCGGCAACAGCGCGACCTAAAACTGAGAGTCCTTAAAAGGAAGATGCCAAAAGAAACTGTTCTCAGGCTGGCTTCTCCAGCTTGGCTGGAGCCAGGCACAAATGTGACCCATATATAGACAACCCAGCAGCTGCGGAGTCCTAAGAACTACGGGTGCAGAGCAGAAGCGCATGAGGGGAGAGGCGGTCCCAGCGAGCGTGGTGGCGAGGCTGGAGAAGCCCCGAGGGCGGCCTGGACAGAGGCACTGGCCCGCTTCCCCCGGCGCCCCGCCCGCGGTCCCGGCAGCAGCTGTGAGAGCCTGCCGACCCCTGTCCACACAGCCCTGCCCGTTCCATCTGTCCCAGGAGCACTGTATCAGATTTCTCAGGGTTCGCAAGCCCTCTCATTCTGGGGACAACTAACTACATTTTCCCTTTCTTTCCCCTTCTTTTCCAGCTAAAGACAAAGAAGCTGAGGGAGGAAGACCAGTATTTTACTATCTTTTCACTCACTTAAAAGGGAGAGCGGCTTGCTTAAAAAAGATGATGGTGGTTTTCCAGTGAATGTGAAAAATACTACTTGACTACAGAAATAAGCTGTCCCGTCCGGAGCTTACCTACCGGTCTCTAAACTTAGATGGTTGTTCTGTCTCAACAGCTCAGCTCGTCTGGGACATACTTTACCTTATTAGGCAATTGGGCCCCGGAGAGAAGGGAAAGCTAAACAGGCCTCGGCTTTTACCTAAAAGGAGAACAGCGAAGACACTACCCAGCGGCGGGTGCAGACAGAACCCTCTGGGTGCCTGCCAGCAGACGAAGGGGCTTCAGGAGGCTGGGTAACAAAGCTGAGTCCTGCCTGACAGAGGGGACAGCACCCAGCAGAGCGCCAGGAGCAAGGCAGAGGAAACTCAAGCAAACAGGAGGGGAGGCTGCTACCTACTCCAAGCGAGCGGGGGTGGCATGTGCATGTGTGAGAGTGTGTGCGCGTGTGCAGACGAGCAGGAAGGCGGGCGGGCGCAGGAGCGGGAGGGCAGCCGGCAGAGCCTGGGGGCCGCTGAGCACACGGCACGCACAGGGTGCCCCGAGCTCACCTTCCTCCCAGCTCCGCCTGGCTCTCCAGCACCTCAGCATTCCCTTTAAGGTTTACTTCTCAAAACCCATCAGGTCCACTCTCAGAGCACAGGCATGTGCTGGAGCTGGGGCTATTTCTCTGGCTCCGAAAAATCCATCCTTTATGGATAACTTAACAGCAAACCTCAAAATCAGCGTATCCTCAGGTCAGTGAGAGTATTCCAAGATTCGGAAAATAGTCTGAATGGCCGTGGCTCATCTCTAGCTATTTCAGTGTACTAAGTATTTTTCATTTCATGACTCTAAGAGGTCAACACTATCATCAGGCCTGTTCACAGACGAGGAAACGCAAGCGTCTCCCGCAGAGCAGCTGGGCTGCTGGGCCAGGCCTGCGCTCCTCCCGCCGTGACAGTGCACCGGACATGAGACGGGCGCACACTCAGGTGCAGAGTCCACACACAGCTGTGCCACTTCCCCTGGGGCTTCCTGAGCTCTAAGGGAGGCGCTCAGGGACCCCCGGAGCTCCAGGGGCTTGGACTCAGTGCTTCCACTGCTGGGACCCACTCCAACCCCCGGCCAGGGCACCAAGATCCTGCAAGCCATGCAGTGTGGCCAATAAATAAGGAAAACAAGAAGTTTAAAGCCTCCTTTGGCTTTAAAATCCCAAGCCTATAACTCAGTTTAGACTGACCAAAACTCCTACTCACAAACCCATAAGGACCACCGCAGAGCACGCGGGGTATGGCCAACATTCCATAAGAACTGCGAGACTGTTAGAAAAGAGGAACTCTGCTGAGGAGCTGGCTGTCTGCAGGAGGTCTCAGAAGCTGGCTCAGCTCTGGTTCCCTCTGCCTGGCCCAACTTCACTCAGTGTTACTACGTCTTTGAGTATTCTCTGTTTTCCTTAAGGAGGGGCTTTCTTTGGAAAACGTATTTCTGGGAGCTCCTCTGTATGAAACTCTGATTTAGCCTGCAGATGGCTAGAAAGGCACTTGTTCAGTTACTAAGTCGTGTCCACCTCTGTGTGACCCCATGACTGCAGCACACCAGGCCTCCTTGTCCATGACATTCCTGGCCGTCAAAGACCTATAGACGAGGTCGGAGAGAGGCCACGTTTCCTTCTAGGAAGCTGTCAGGGGAGCCCCAGGAGCCGGCTCTCCACAACCCCAGGGCCTTCCCACGGGGACGCCCCCACACCAGCTGAGAGCTGGGTCAGGGGCCCTGACCCTGACCCTGAGCACAGCCTGCCCACAGCGGGCACCTCAGAGGGCTTGTTCCACGAGTGGAGGAGGAGCTCCAGAAGACAAGCGACAGGAGGGGAGATGCGTGCAGTGGCTTCAGGTATGAGAGACATTCCCTCGGCCAAGTGGCTCCCAGAGCAAGTTTCATTTTCTGTTACAGCTTAGTTCAAAACCAAGCTTTGCTGGAAAAACCTCAGTTTGGGTCTCTCTCTGATTCAGTTTGAAAGTCTTAGACCTAATCGCTTATGCCTTCTGGAGCACTGGACCAACATGCCCCTGGACGAGCTCACCAGCTGTCTACAGCAGGGATCTCAGCGCCCTCCGACCAGCACTTCCCCAGCACACCCCTGGGCAGGCCTTCCCAGGAGGACGCATCATCAGACAAATGGTCCACTCTGGATGGGACGCTACGCTGCCGACTTCGAAGGTCAAACGTCATGATTTGTTCAGATGATGGCACGTGATTTGCCGGAAAGCAACAGGGATGTAGGGGAAAGCACCTTCCTAAGTGGAGGACAGGAATGACACATCCTTGCGGACAGACACCCGCCCAGGTCGGGGCAGCAGGGGAGCGCTCCCCCGGACACAGATCAGACTCTCACGCGGCCTCCGAGCCGCCCTTCAAGGGAACCTTCCTTCACGCGAGGAGGCGCAATGCCACCAGCAACTCAACTCAAAGACGGAACCTGCTCAGTAAAAACAAAAGACGATGGAGGAGTGAGAGGTACACCTCCCACGGCGCAGGAGGCTGGAAGGACGACCGCATGACACGTGGAGTACGGCCGACGTTCTGCAAGAACTATAAACAGGGCATAACCTCCAAAACTGTGCATCGCTACTCTGCACAGCTGAAACTCACACAATACTGTACATTAATATACTCTATCAAGAAAACCAGCTAGGACCGTATAGACTCACCCTCCACCTTCTGAGGAAGGTAGAGGGGGTGGAGACTGAGGTAATAACGACTTATACACTTGATGAAGCCTCCAGAAAAACCCGAAGACCGTTGGGTCTGGAGAGCCTCTGGGTTGCTTTGAGAGACGCATGCCAGGCAATGGCAGGCCCACCTCCACGGGGCTTCCTTCTGAGCCTGGAAGCCCTTCACACCCCACTGCTAAGCCTCTTCATTGGGCTTCATCTGTGTCCCTAAATAAGGACGGGGAAGCATAGGGGACGTGAGGTCGGCCCCAGCACAGTCAAAGAGGCCCCTGAAGTGGGCCGGGGGCCACCTGGAGAGCGCTTGCTCCCCGGGTGCTCCACTGGCCCAGGCCTCAGAGCTCCCCCTGTGAGGCAAGGCCCCTCATCCAGGCTTTCTCTAACTTCCTCCCAGCTCCAAGGTGCCCACGTCTGGGAGGCAGGCAGCTTCCCTGCACGGACGTGGATTCCCTGCCAAGTCACCTGCCTCCTGCCCAGCCTCCTCAGGCACGGCCCTTCTTGCTTACCACGGCTCCGAGACACGTGTGCCCTCTAGTGATGAATTCAAGCACATGTTGGAACCGGCCTGGGGATCGGGAAATGAGAACAGGGAGCCCCAACAGCGCTCACAGAAGGAAGGCAGGCCGAAGGCGCAAGTGAGGACAGATGCAGAGCCTGCGGAGCCCTGAGCACAAGGCCCGCCCCGGGGCCTGGGGGCAGCCGCCTCCCGCACATCAAACCCAGACTTGGTTCGGCCTCACTTTGTAAGATGAAGACAGGCGAGGACTTCTGGGAGGGCACCCGCCTCCCGCGAACAGCCATGCAGACCTGCTCCCAGCACGGCGTCAAGGGGCTGCTGAGACGTGACACCTGCGTCACCTGCGGTCTCACCGCCTCGTGGCTTTTCCAGGGGGCTGGGGTTTGCCTCGACGGGTGCACCACGTGGGGCCTGGACGCATTCCTGTGTCACCCCACGGAAGCGCACGGGGCCTCTGCCCTCACCCAGAACTGAGAGCACCCAGGGCCGCTCCAATCGTAAATTGTACCCAGACACGCCCATCAGCACCACTTCTCTAGCTGAGCTACACTACAGGAAACAGACGCCCACAACGTCAGCACAGATTAGGGTCAGACAACAGAGGTTTCCTAACCAGGCTCTAGTCTCTGAAGGAGGAGAGACATCCACACATATTTGGGATCACTGTAGCTCCCACCTGACCAGGGATGGACTCCCAGGGTCCATGGGGACCGGGACCCGGGGGCCGGTGTGGACCCCAGCATCACACCCGCCCAGCTGCACAGGCGCCGGGGAAGAGCCCACCACGGCCAGGCTGGCGTCGGGGCACGGGCTCACTGCACACCCCGACCTCCTAAGCCCACACTCGGCGTCCCTGCCCGGTGCCCTGGCACCAAGGAGCTCAGAAACGCGGAGACTGCGGCCTCCCCGCAGGGACGTGGCCTAGGCCTCCCCGCTGGGCTCCTGTGTGGAGCTGCCCGCCTTGACGCCCCTCCACACGTGGTGGCCACATCCAAGCTGTGCAGTCACACTCGGGCTCTCCCGTTTGGTGTCAGTCACAGCCTACTCTGTCTCCCGAAGCCCTGCCGACCCCCAGGAACGAGGTCGTGGTCACGCACACACACCTTGCCCCAGTGGCCTCCTCGGGCATCTGTGCCTACACCGCCCCCTCGGCCCTCCCCTGTGAGCCAGCTGCAGCCCTGCCCCCCTGAGGGGCTGCGCCCTGCTCAGTGGGCCCGACGGCGCCGCCTCTAGAGGCCACTCCTGACCGTTCTGGGTCTCGACCCCAATCCAGGCAGGTCAATGACAGCAGAGCATGCCCACTTCCTCTCTAAAAATGAACTAGCTATTGACTTTCAGGATGAGCTATTGTATATGTTCTGATAGCATACTGTCACATAACTTAGGGTAGAAAAAAGGCCATCTATTTAGTAATTTCCAATAGAAATGCACATATTCTCTCAATCCATTTGGTCAAAGCCAGACCAAGCCCTTCCTTCTGGAGAAACAGCAGGAGGACGTCCCCGCGTGCAGCGGTCAGGACTCGGCGCTCACTTGGTGGCCCGGGTTCCAGCCCTGGTCAGGCAGTGAAGACCCCCAACCCTAAGCCCGGGAGCCATGCAGCACAGCCAAGAAAACAAACAAAAAGCCCAAAGGAAGAAAAAGGAAAGTCGCAGAGTGCGGCTCAGGAGCACGGAGCTGCCGCTCGCGAGCCACCCCCAGGCAGGCGCGGGCGCCAGGCGTGCAGGCCCGGGAGCTGCACAGGCCAGAGCGAAACCTCCTTTCAGAGGCAAGTGTGAGTGGCTTCCGGCGGTCTCCACCCCGCCCTCTGCTCCTCTCTGCCAGCGTGCAGCAGATGCTGATCCGTGAGAAACAGCATTACTGCACTTTTCTTCCCAAGATTTCGAAGGATTTTACACAGTCCAACAGCACAAGAGAGGAGACAGAGTTGGAAATCGAGTTAGAGCCTGGCTGGAGGCGCGGGAAACCTTGAGCAGGAACACGGGCCCGGCGCACCGCTTAAGGAGACGGGATGCGGGCGAGCAGGCGGCGCGGCCCAGGGCAGCGTCCCCCGACCCCAGACCCAACCCTGCACGCAGCCTGCTCCTCTGTTAGGTGGGCAGACGCGGGCAGGGGCGGCCCCACGGGGCAGCCTCACCGCGGGTCACTTACCCACGCTTTCTTCACCTCTTCCGGGACTTCCGTTTCATCTTCCTGGAAAGGCAGGCGGAAGAAAAACAAGCGGTCACAGTGGCAGACGGCGCTGGTGGCACCAGTCGTCCCTGTCAGCATGCGCCTGGGCAGGCAGGGCTGGCGGCCGGGGGCTGTCTCTGCGGCCTCAGCAGTGCCTCGGAGCGCCTCCTGCAGCCGGAGCAGAACACCCCGGCAGGAAGAGAACCGAGCTCCCCGGCTCTGCTGCTGGTGGATCCCATGGCGACCGGACGCTCACACCCACCGCTTCTAACAGCAACCACCACCGCCTCTCTTCCCACCTCACGGAAGCGGCCGTCTAGTTCCCAACGCATCACGCTCACTGGGAACCTGACCCCGGCTGCTTGGTCCGTAAACGTCAGGCGTGGGCTGAGCCAGCAGGCAGAAGTCAGCGGGGCGCGGATGCACGGAGCCCTGTCCTCGCTTTGAGCCCAAGTCAGGCTGTGTTGCCTCACCCGCTCCTTCTCCTTCAGAAGGGTAACCCTGAGCCAGATGACACTCTGAGAGCCCTGGGTCCTAGGCCAAGCCCGCGCACGGACGCCGCGGTGCGGACTCCCTGCATGCCCTCAGAGCCCCGGGGGCGGCTCGGTCCGCACGGCTTGTGTGCTTGCTCTGTCTGCACTCGCCGTGCCCCTGCCCCCTGCCTGTGCGCTTGGCACTGCCCTGGGTGCCAAGCCAGGGCCTCCCAGACAAGCCTGCGTCCCTGCAGTCTGTCTTTCTCACAATGCGTCCTGACACGTAGCGCTCATGGCGCCGGGTGGGACTCTCTTGCACCCACACAGGACGGCTGGCGGCACACAGGACGCCCGGCACAGACGGGCCACTTACGTCCTTTGTCCAGAAGTTGATGCCCGTGCCCCGTCGGCGCTCCCGGGGCCGCCTCCTCTCTCGGATGGACAGCCTGCTGGAGGGCTGGTCACCCGGCTCTGCTTCTTCGCCCTCTGTTCAGGGAGGAGACAAGGCTTGGCGCTCGGGAGCCCGGGGCACGCGCACTGGAGGCCTCTGCTTTCCAAAGCCCGACCTACCGTTTTTGTCCATGTCCCGCGTCCCGGCAGTGCTTGTGGGAGGCTCTGAGCTCTGCGAGTCGGGGGCAGAGGACCCACCCGTCCGGAGCAGGTAGGAGCTGGTGTAGAGCGAGGGTCTCGGGGCAGAAGGGGACGCTGGCGCTGTGGGCTGCTCAGGCTGAGCTGGACACTGCAGGGGATGATACACAGGCTAGAACAACCCACAGGACGAGACGTCAGGGGTCAAGTCCAGTGCAAGTGTAGGGGCAGTACGTTTATTAAAAATGGGCTTTTCTACATCAAGAGGCTTATAAGCAGTTAACCAGCCAGAAAGGAAACAGGTCTGAACTCCTACTCTGACAACACTGCCAGGGTGACAGCAGCCCGGAAAAGTTCCTCCTAAACTGATGGACGGGCGCTCCAAGCACCGGCTTGCTAACATAACTTTGATTCTACAAAGCAAACAGGAAGGATGCTGGCCTTTCGAATTGGGGCAGGGAAGGGCAGGGTGTATGCGGGAAAGTAGCTCAGGATCGGAACCAACAATGTCAGAGTCCTCTAAAAATAGATCAAGTCTGGATCTTCTGCCAATTTATGAGCCTTCTATCCACTTGACACAACTAGGCTTGCTGACACTAAAAACTCCCACTTTCTGGGACTTCCCTGGCGCCTGGCGTTGAGACGCATTCCCACTGCAAGGGGTGCGGGCGTGATCTTGGGCTGGGAACCAAAATCCTGCATGTGCACCCCCACCCCTAAAATAAAAGTAAAAAAACCTTCTGCTTTGAACTCTTTTTCCTTGAGAGTTAGGGCAGAGCTCGACAATAAACCTTAGCATTTATTTGTTGAAGATGCAGAGATAAATTCTCACCATATGTGGAGACTGTCTGATTCTTTGTTATAAGTTACAGAGACAGAAGCAATAAGGTACAGTCAGCTTGGGCGTCTGATGGGATGTGGCTCAAGTTCTAGCTTCAGCACAAATGAGCCACGTGACCTCAGAAGGTGACTCGAGGTCTGAGTCCCCACTTCCTCTTTCATAACATAAAACAGGGAAAACAAGCTCTTCCTCAGAGAGGCCTGGGAGGACTGGATGAGATACAGTATGCTGTGTGCTTAGAACGGAACCTTGTACGTAGCAAGTACTCAAAACACAGTGGCTGATAAAACAGACAGAATAAACAACAGAACCGTGGCTCCCAGAGAGCAGGAAGACTTGTCCTCCTGCAGCCGTGGTCACCGTAAAATTATCATCCAACCAGGGCACTTCTGGGTGTGAAAAGGAACGGTACTGACAATCACCCCGAGATAAAAGGCATCGGTGGACGTCTTCGGTGAACCAGGAGCATGCTCACCCTAAACAGGACCCTGCACCTCTGACTGCTTGCACCAAAGGGGTGAAGCGCGGCAGACGTCCACCGCAGCGCAGGAGGGGAGGCTGCGGCTCAGCAGCCCGCCCCCTCTCCTTCCAAATCCCTCACCGGTGTCTGGCCCCGTGCGGCTGTGGGACCGCAGGCCCCGGCCAGGGCTGAAGCTGGGCTCCGCAGGGACAGCACAGCCTCCCACCTGCTGGGCTGCCAGGGAACCCGTCGGGCTCTTCTGAGTCTCAGAGATGCCAAGCAAGGTGCTGAACACCCCACAGCCTCAGTGTAAGAAGGACTGGTATTTACCTCACAGGGCTGTGCTGAGGACCGAACAGTTTCATATACGTGCAACAGCTAACGCAGTGCCGGGCATAAACAATAATAAATGCTTCTATTTCTACTTGCATTTTATTATATCGAGATCTTTCTTTTCAGAACTGAAAGACGTTCACATGTGTTAGCCAGGCTCGCGGTGGCAGTAACCTCACACGGCACACGCACACGGAAGCACGCTGCCGCCTAACCTGCCCACCATGTCCCATGAGACTGGAAACAAGTACATCAGCTAACTCCCGAGGAAACAACGCATCACTTAAGGACAACATCCTCTGAACTCTTTTAGTGACACAGGCCCACCAACCAAAGATGGACGTAAACGGGCTTCCAGGGAGGTGTCCACTGCAGAGCAGCTAGCACTGACTCCCCGCGAGCAAGAGCCCCCCGGCCACCCCCCAGCCCCTGCTCTCCGCGCCGGCGCTCACCTCTTCCTCCGGACTCCGGCCCCAGGGCTGGCGGCTCTCCCCGGCTTCCTGGGCAGGGGCTGCCAGGGGCTCGTGCTTCCGGGGGCTGCCTTCAAGCGCTCCAGGACCCACAGGCTTCAGGCTGGGCTGCTCCTGAGCCTGACGCTCTACCCTCGACCGGCTGAACGTCCTCTCCGCTTCCTGAAGGTCCGTGAGGGTGACACCCTGAGAAGACACCAGACAGTCAGAGGTTGCACCCTAACCACAGACACCTCCCTGTGAACGAGAAGGAAAGCTCCTCAAAGGTCTAATGGTTCCAAGTTCCAAACAGCTCCCAACAGGAGTGAGGCTGTCTGTAGCTAATATACACCAAACACAAACACCTGGGTGTGCAGAGGCCCCGGGGCCGGGTCCAGGCGCACCGCA
Organism: Tragelaphus eurycerus; assembly: GCA_935064755.1. Taxonomy (NCBI): domain Eukaryota; kingdom Metazoa; phylum Chordata; class Mammalia; order Artiodactyla; family Bovidae; genus Tragelaphus; species Tragelaphus eurycerus. The sequence continues at coordinate 798,522 of CAKXYN010000100.1, read as the reverse complement.
AACGCAGCCCTCCCGCGTTGCTGCTCGAGCTCCAAGAACACCCCCTGCCGCGTCCACACCCATGCACTCACGGCTCCTCGGGGCCCTCCCGACCTCAAAGGGCACGTGGGCACCAGCTGAGCCTGCCCTGTAGATCCCAGGAAAGCGGGAGCGGATTCACAGAAAGATCCAGGCTCAACACGGTGAAACGTCAGTCAGGCTAGGACAATCACCAAACCCCAAACTGCATCCACACACACACACACATAGCCAACCACGAGGGGACGGCCAGGATGGCGGAGCACGGCCCTCCAGATTGACCACTGTGAGGGGACGGCCAGGACGGTGGAGCAGGAGACCCGGAGCACGGCCCTCCAGGGCCCTCCAGAATGACCCCTGTGAGGGGATGGCCAGGACGGTGGAGCAGGAGACCCGGAGCACAGCCCTCCAGGGCCCTCCAGAATGACCCCTGTGAGGGGATGGCCAGGACGGTGGAGCAGGAGCCCGGAGCACAGCCCTCCAGAGTGACCACTGTAACGGGGCTGGCCAGGAAGGGTCTGCCACAGCTAAGGAGAGAGAAGCGGCTACCACAAGACAGCAGGAGGGGCAGCCCACCCGCGGCAGAGCGACTAACCACAGAGGTCACCTCTGGGCAGTGAGGGGCTGAGGGGGGTGCCCCGCTGGGGTCCTGTGCTGGGGAGGGCGAGCCCCCAGAATGCCAGGCTTCAAGGCCAGCGGGGCTCCCTCGGGGAGTCCCTGAGGGCTGTGGGGAGCAGAGACTCTGCTCCTGCAGGCACACATGGAATTTCACACACCCCACAACCCAGGGTGGAAGCGGGGACTTCAAAAGAGCCAGATCAGACCCACCGGCTGACCAGAGTCTCCCTGGGAGGCAGGCTGTGACACTGGGGACAAGACACTGGCGGCCGCCACGCTGGAGCTGGCCCCGCCCCAAGGACACCGCTGCAGGCCCGCGCCACGGTGGGACCCTCCCTCTAGCCCAGTACTTGCGGCACCTGGCCCCCAGCAATACACACAGCATGGGAGGCCTCAGGCCCAGCAACCAAGCAGGCAGGGACATGAGCCCACCCCCTTCCCCAGCAGACAGGCTGTCTAATGAGTCCTCGAGCCCACGGCGGCCCCCGGACAGCCAGCCCCTCACACCAGCACAGGCGCTGGATGGGGACGTAGGGATCTGCGCCCGTGGACCCTGGGGCCCAGGTCCACCCACCGGCGGGCAGACTCCAGACCCAGACATGCCTGGGGCCCGGCCCTGTCCCTGAGTAGCCTGCGCCAGCCTCAAGACCAGCCTCACACACCAGTGGGTGGACAGGAGCCCCAGGACAACCGCAGGCCACTGCCTGCCGTGGGCTGCCCGGTCCACCACCCGCAGGCTGGCACCAGCCCTGGGATCTCCTGCACTGACTCCCTCACCAGTGAGCCAGCAGCAGCCCCGGGGTCCCCCAGAGCCCACACAGGGGGCACCCCAGAGCACGGAGCGCTGCTGGCCTCAGTGGGGTGTGCTGCTGGCGATGCACAGGACACTTCCCGCTAAAGGCCATTTCTCCAACATCGGGAAAACAGAACCAACCTGCTAGATATGCAGAAATAAAGACAGCAAGTTAGGCAAAGTGAGGCAACAGAACATGTTCTAAATGAAGGAACAAGAAAAAACTCCAAAAAACAACTAGAAACAGGTGATCAAGAGAGGAAATAGAAAGTAAAAAAACGGGTGAGAGAGAAGGGTCCCTGAGAAAAAAGATCCAGGCGATAACTAGGGGGCTGTGAAGGTGACCAAAGAACTCAAAAAAGAGCAGAAGACCAGAGGCTGTGACAGAGAGTGAGAAAGTACGGAGAACGACCAGAGACGAAAACTCAGGGGGCTGTGACAGAGAGTGAGAAAGTACGGAGAACGACCAGAGACGAAAACTCAGGGGGGCTGTGACAGAGAGTGAGAAAGTACGGAGAACGACCAGAGACGAAAACTCAGGGGGGCTGTGACAGAGAGTGAGAAAGTACGGAGAACACAGAGAGTGAGAAAGTACGGAGAACGACCAGAGACGAAAACTCAGGGGGCTGTGACAGAGAGTCAGAAAGTACGGAGAACGACCAGAGACGAAAACTTCAGGGGAGGCGGTGACAGACAGTCAGAGAAAGTACGGAGAACGACCAGAGACGAAAACTCAGGGGGGCTGTGACAGAGAGTCAGAAAGTACGGAGAACGACCAGAGACGAAAACTCAGGGGGGCTGTGACAGAGAGTCAGAAAGTACGGAGAACGACCAGAGACGAAAACTCAGGGGGCTGGAAGGAAAGAGGGAAAGTACGGAGAACGACAGAGACGAAAACTAGGGGCGGAAGAGGTACGGAGAACGACCAGAGACGAAAACTCAGGGGGCTGTGACAGAGAGTCAGAAAGTACGGAGAACGACCAGAGACGAAAACTCAGGGGGCTGTGACAGACAGTCAGAAAGTACGGAGAACGACCAGAGACGAAAACTCAGGGGGGCTGTGACAGACAGTCAGAAAGTACAGAGAACGACCAGAGACGAAAACTCAGGGGGCTGTGACAGACAGTCAGAAAGTACGGAGAACGACCAGAGACGAAAACTCAGGGGGGCTGTGACAGACAGTCAGAAAGTACGGAGAACGACCAGAGACGAAAACTCAGGGGGCTGTGACAGAGAGTGAGAAAGTACGGAGAACGACCAGAGACGAAAATTCAGGGAGGCTGTGACAGAGAGTCAGAAAGTACGGAGAACGACCAACGAGACGAAAACTCAGGGGGGCTGTGACAGAGAGTGAGAAAGTACGGAGAACGACCAGAGGAGTGAGAAAGTACGGAGAACGACCAGAGACGAAAACTCAGGGAGGCTGTGACAGACAGTCAGAAAGTACGGAGAACGACCAGAGACGAAAACTCAGGGGGCTGTGACAGAGAGTCAGAAAGTACGGAGAACGACCAGAGACGAAAACTCAGGGGGCTGTGACACACAGTCAGAAAGTACGGAGAACGACCAGAGACGAAAACTCAGGGGGCTGTGACAGACAGTCAGAAAGTGGACAGAGAGAAACTGTGGACAGAGAGTCAGAAAGTACAGAGAACGACCAGAGATGAAAACTCAGGGGGCTGTGACAGAGAGTGAGAAAGTACAGAGAACGACCAGAGACGAAAACTCAGGGGGAGGCTGTGACAGACAGTCAGAAAGTACGGAGAACGACCAGAGACGAAAACTCAGGGGGCTGTGACAGACAGTCAGAAAGTACGGAGAACGACCAGAGACGAAAACTCAGGGAGGCTGTGACAGAGAGTCAGAAAGTACGAGACGACCAGGCGAAAACTCAGGGGGCTGTGACAGAGAGTCAGAAAGTACGGAGAACGACCAGAGACGAAAACTCAGGGGGCTGTGACAGACAGTCAGAAAGTACGGAGAACGACCAGAGACGAAAACTCAGGGAGGCTGTGACAGAGAGTGAGAAAGTACGGAGAACGACCAGAGACGAAAACTCAGGGAGGCTGTGACAGACAGTCAGAAAGTACGGAGAACGACCAGAGATGAAAACTCAGGGGGCTGTGACAGAGAGTCAGAAAGTACGGAGAACGACCAGAGACGAAAACTCAGGGAGGCTGTGACAGAGAGTGAGAAAGTACGGAGAACGACCAGAGACGAAAACTCAGGGAGGCTGTGACAGACAGTCAGAAAGTACGGAGAACGACCAGAGATGAAAACTCAGGGGGCTGTGACAGACAGTCAGAAAGTACGGAGAACGACCAGAGATGAAAACCAACGTTAACAGGGAAAAGCACTAGAAGGAATCAAGAGGCGACCAAGTGACACAGAAGGGATCTGTGACCACAGAGAGTGGTGGTGCTCAGCACACTGAACAGAACAAGGAGAAGGTGCACGTAAATAAGTTGGGGCAGGTGTAAGAGACCTCAGGACAACACCGAATGCACCAACATTCATGCTACTGGAGTCCCAACAGGAGAAAGAGAGAAGGGGCCACAGAACATATTTGAGAACATGACAGCTGGAAACTTCCTGGGAAGAGAAACAGACATCCGGGTCCAGGAAACACTGGGTGCCAATCAAGAAGAACCCAAAGAGGATTATACCAAGACACCTCGGATTAAATGGGCAGCAGTTAGAGATGAAGAGAGAGTATTAAAAGGACCCACGGAAAAGCAACAAGCTATAAACAAGGGAACTCCCATACAGTTACCAACTGACTTTCCAGCAAAAACTCTGCAAGACAGAAGGAAGGGGCATGATATATTTAAAGCGACGAAAAGGAAAGGCCTACAATCAAGAATGCCCTCCTCAGCAAGGCTCTCATTTGGACTGGATGAAGAAAGCAAAAGTTTTATACACAAGCAAAAGCTAAGAGAGTTCAGCACCACAAAACCAGCTTTACAAGAACTAAAGGGATTTGTACGCAAAAGAAAGGACAAAGGTCACAGCTAGAAACATGAACATCACAAAATGACAGATCTCGCTGGCGAAGGCAAAGGCGCAGGAAAGGGAGCGTCGAAGCAGCAACCGAGCGAGGAGCCGGAGGGCTTCCCTGGCAGCTCAGGTGGCACAGAACCCACCTGCAATCTGGGAGACCTGGGTTGGATCCCTGCAGACAGGTTAAAAGACCAGCTAGTAAAATCAACTATATCCACAATAAGCAGTTAAGGGATAGACAAAATGAAAGGACGTAAAATATAACGTCAAAACCCGCAATCCTGGAGGGAAAGAATGCAAAATGCAGGGTTATTAAAATCTTTTTGAAATTAGAGCGATCAGCAACTTGAAATTGTCACATATATATGTATATATACTGCTATATACAAACCTCATGGTAATGACAAACCAGGAAACTGTGACAGACACACACACGAAGCACGGAAAGACGTCCAAACACAACACTGAAGACAGTCGTCAAGTCAAAGGGCCGAGAACAAGAGAGGAAACGAACAAAAGAACCACAAAACAATCTCAGAACAGTAAGAATGACGGTGGGTACAGACAAAGCAATAAGCACTTTAAATGTAAACGGATTAAATGCTCCAATCAGAAGAGAGAGTGGCTGACTACACTCTGATACAAAAACAAGACCATACATACATATACTGCCGACAAGAGACACACTTCAGACCTAAAGATACACAGACTGAAAGCAAGGGGAACGAAAAAAGGTATTTGATGCAAACGGAAATCCAAAGAAAGTCAGGAAGCCGTACTTATGCCAGAAAAATATACTTTAAAATAAAGAGTGTTGCAAGAGACAAAAAGGGAAAGGACATAATGATCAAAGGGTGACTCCAAAAAGAAGACACAACAATTATATACGCACCGAACATAGGAGCACCTAAACGAGTAAGGAAAACGATAAAAGACATAAAGGGAGAAACCAACAGCAGCACAACAGGAGGGGCCTCACCCCCACTCACAGCAGTGGACAGACGACCCACACGGAGCATCAGGACAGGAACACTGACCACACGTCACATCAGACCCGATGAACGTATTCCACTCAAAAGCAGCAGATACATATTCTTTTCAAGTGCATATTCTCCAGGATAAATTTGTACTACTTAACATAAGTCACAGTAGATTTAATAAAGCTGGAATCACATCAAGCATCTATTACAACCACAAGGCTATGAGACTAGAAATCAACTACAAAAAAGAAAAAAACCCCTGCAAAACCCACAAACACATGGGGGCTAAACAATATGCTACTAAAGAGCTGATGGATCACCGAAGAGGTCAGAGGAGAGTGCAGAGCACACCTGGAGACAAAAGAGAGGAAAACACAACACTCCGAGACCTTCGGATGCCGCAAAGCTGGTTCTAAGAGGGATGCTTGTGGCAATACAGGCCTACCTCAGGATACACAGAAAACCTCACACAACCTAACCTTAACCAAAGGAATTAGAAAAAGAGGAATAAACAAAATCCACAGTTAGCAGACAGCAGGGAGAAGGCAATGGCACCCCACTCCAGTACTCTTGCCTGGAAAATCCCACGGATGGAGGAGCCTGGTAGGCTGCAGTCCATGGGGTCGCTAGAGTTGGACACGACTGAGCGACTTCACTTTCTCTTTTCACTTTCATGCATTGGAAAGGGAAATGGCAGCCCACTCCAGTGTTCTTGCCTGGAGAATCCCAGGGACGGGGAAGCCTGGTGGGCTGCCGTCTATGGGGTCACACAGAGTCGGACACGACTGAAGTGACTTAGCATAGCATAGCATAGCAAGGAGATCAAAGCAGTCAATCCTAGAGGAAATCAACCCTGAATGTTCATTGAAGGGACTGATGCTGAAGCTCCAATACTTTGGCCACCTGATGCCAAGAGCTGACTGACTGGAAAGACCCTGGTGCTGGGAAAGACTGAAGGCGGGAGAAGAAGGCAACAGAGGATGAGATGGTTGGATGGCATCACCGACTCGATGTGCACGAAACTGGGCAAACTCCTGTAGATGGTGAAGGACAGGGAAGCCTGTCCATCATGGTGTTGCAGAAAGTCGGAGATGACTTAGTTATTGAACAACAACAACAAAGTCAGCAGAAGAATCATAATGATCAGAGTAGGAATAGATGAGACAGGGACTGAAAGGAACTGAAAAGATCAATGAATCAACCTAGTTCCTTGAAAGGATAAAAAAAATAGAGAAACCTTTAGCCAGACTCATGCAAAAAAAAGAGAGCTCAAATCAACAGTCAGAAAAGAAGTTACGACTGACACTACAGAAATAAAGACAGGAAGAGGTTGCTATGACAACTAAATGCCAGTAAGAACCACCACCTAGAAAAATGGACACATTTCTAGAAATGACAATCTAAGCCAGGAAGATAAAAAATATGGACCAATTAACAGTAATGAAGCTGACAGTAATAGCAGTGACAGCTCCCCACAGACAGAGGTCCAAGACCAAACGGTTTCACAAGTGATTCTACAAAACATTTAGAGAAGACAGAACACCTATCCTTCTGAAATGCTTGCAAAAAACTGAAGAGTAAGGAACGCTTCTGAACTCGTTCTCTGAGGCCAGCATCACCTTGCTACCAAAACCAGACAGATACAACACACAAAAAGAAAATTACAGGCTGAAATCCCTGATGAACATAGATGTAAAAACTATCAATTAAATATGAGCAAACCAAATCCCATAAACATTAAAAAGATCAAACACCATGACCCCTCTTCATGGACCACAGCTTGTTGTGGCGAAGGGGCTTGTGCAATTCAAGGAAGCTATGAAGCCCTGCAAGGCCACCCAAGACAGACAGGTCTCAGTGGAGAGTTCTGACAAAACATGGTCCACTGGAGAAGGAAATGGCAGTCCACTCCAGTATTCTTGCCTGGAAAACCCATGGACAGTATGAAAATGCAAAAAAATATGATTCTGGAAGATGAGCCCCCAGGTTGAAAGTGTCCAGTGTGCTACTGGGCAAGAGCAGAGGGCACTACCAGCAGCTCAGAGAAGAACGAAGGGGCGGGGCCGCTCTCGGCAGCACAGGAGGGGACGTGAACAGATGCGAGGGGCCAGACCTGAGAGGGCGCCTGAGGAACTGTAGACAGAGGTTGGTAAGACTGTACAGGAAGCAGTGACCGAAACCTACCCAAAGAAACAGAAACACGAGAAGGCAATGTGGTTGTCTGAGGAGGCCTACAAATATCTGAGAAGTGGAAAGCAAGGGAGAAAGGGAAAGACAGACCCAACTGAATGCAGAGTCCCAGAGAAGAGCAAGGAGAGATAAGAAAGCCCTTTAAACAAACGGTGCAAAGAGAAGAAAACAGCAAATGGGAAAGACTAGAGACCTCTTCAGGAAAGCTGGAGATGTCATGGGGACACTTCACACAAGGTCAGGCTCAGTAAAGGACAGAAATGGGAGGCCCTGCCAGAAGCAGCAGAGATTAAAGGGGATAAGAAGTGACTGAAAAACTAGACAAGAAAGGTCTCAATGAACCGGATAACCACGATGGTTGGCCACCCGCCTAGAGTCAGACATCCTGGAGTGTGAAGTCAAGTGGCCCTTAGGAAGCATCACTACGAACAAAGCTAGTGGAGGTGATGGGATTCCAACTGAGCTCTTTCAAATCCTAAAAGATGACGCTATTAAAATGCTGCACTCAATATGCGAGCAAATATGGAAAACTCAGCAGTGGCCACAGGACTGGAAAAGGTCAGTTTTCATTCCAATCCCAAAGAAAGGCAATGCCAAAGAATGCTCAAACTACCACACAATTGCACTCATTTCACATGCTACCAAGATAATGCTCAAAACCCTTCAAGCTAGGCTTCAACAGTACATGAACAAAGAATTTCCAGATGCACAAGCTGGGTTTAGAAAAGGCAGAGGAACCAGAGATCAAATTGCCAACATCTGCTGGATCACAGAGAAAGCAAGGGAATTTCAGAAAAACATCTAATTCTGCTTCATTGACTACATCAAAGCCTTTGACTGTGTGAATCACAATAAACTGTGGAAAATTCTTCAGGAGATGAGAGTTCCAGACCACCTTACCTGACTCCTGAGAAATCCGTATGCAGGTCAAGAAGCAACAGAACTAGAGATGGGACAGCTGGCTGGTTCCAAATTGGGAAAGGAGTACATCAAGCCTGTATATTGTCACCCTGCTTATTTAACTTATATGCTGAGTACATCATGTGAAACGCTGGGCTGGATGAATCACAAGTTGGAATGAAGATTGCTGGGAGAAGGTATCAGTAATCTCAGATATGCAGATGACACCATTTTAATGGCAGAAAGTGAAGAGCAAGCAAAGAGCCTCTTGATGAAGGTGAAAGAAGAGAGTGAAAAAGCTGGCTTAAAATTCAACATTCAGAAAACTAAGTTCATGGCATCTGGTTCCATCACCTCATGGCAAAGACAAGGGGACAAAGCAGAAACAGTGTTAGATTCTGTTTTCTGGACTCCAAAATCCCTGTGGCGTGCAGTGACTGCAGCCATGAAACTAAAAGACGCTTGCTCCTTGGAAGGAAAGTTATGACAAACCTAGTCAGTGTATTAAAAAAGCAGAGGTATCAGTTTGCCAACAAAGGTCCACAGTCAAAGCTACGGTTTTTCCAGTAGTCATGAGAGATTTGGACCATAAAGGAGGCTGAGCGCCAAAGAATTGATGCTTTTGAACTGTGGTGCTGGAGAAGACTCTTGAGAGTCCCTTGGACTGCAAGGAGAGCCAACCAGTCCATCCTAAAGGAAGTGAGATGGTTAGATAGCATCGCTGACTCAGTGAATGTGAATTTGAGACAGGGGAGGACAGAGGGGCCAGGCGGTGCTGCAGTCCACGGATGACAAAGATGCGGACTCACAGACTGAGTGACAGCAACAAGTGGTTAGCCCGGGCACGTAAGGGTGACTTGGTGTCTCCATATCAATCAATGCGATAGACACCACATTAACAAATTGAAGAATAAAACCACATGATCATCTCTGTAGAGGCACAAAAAGCTTTTGACAAAATTCAACATCCATTTATGATAGAAAAACAATTCTCCAGAGAGTGGGGATAGAGAAAACACACCTCAATAATAAAGGCTACACATGAGAAGCCTCGAGCGAACACCATGCTCAACGGTGGAGTTCTGAAAGCCTTTCCTCTATGATCAGGAACAAGACAAGGATGCCCACTCTTGCCACTTTTATTCAACACCGTACTGGAAGTCCTAGATATAGGAATCAAACAAGAAAAGGAAATAAAAGGAACCCACACTGGAAAAGAATAAGTAAAGCTGTCAGTGTGTGTGGATAACACGATCCTATACATGGAAAATCTCAGCGATGCCACCTAAAAGCCACCAGAGCGCATGACTCGGTAAAGGCACAGGATACAAAATTAATGAGAAGAAAGACAGAAACATGGAGAAGGCAGTGGGAGCCCACTCCAGGGCTCTTGCCTGGAGAATTTCACGGGCAGAGGAGCCTGGCGGGCTACAGTCCACGGTGTCACAGAGAGTCAGATGCGACTGAGTGACAAGACAGAAACACGCAATCCAGCCCACTCTGCTCCTGGGTCTGTATCTAAAGACGTAAAAGCAGGGACTGAAGAATTAGCTGCACGTCACGTTCACAGCAACACAGTTCACGGCCGCCAAACGGTGAGAGCAACACCAAGTGTCCATCGGGGTGGCGGACGACCATGATGCGGTGTGGAGACACCATGGAACACTGTCTGGCCACACAAGGGGAGGAGGCTGACGTGAGTGACACGAGGGACAGGCTGCCCCCAACAGACAGGAGCTGCGACTCCACTCACACGGGTCACCTGGAGCCAAGGCCAGAGGGAGAAGGCGCACAACGGGGGTGCTGGCAAAGGCAGCTGGGGGAACAAAGGAGTGTCCAGGGGGCTGAGGGTTTCAGTTTGGAAGAGGAAAGCCGTTCGGAGATGGATGGCTGCAAAAAAACGTGACTGTCTTTACTGCCAATGAACTGTTTGCTTAAAAATGGCCAAATTATTAAGCTGCATGTTCCATATGTTCTTCCACAAAAACCCAAACAATGACAGCCAGTCTGGTCCTCGTGGGGTCACGTCCTCTGGGGGAACGGGCCGCCGTCGAGCTGTGACAGCGCCGGCTCAGGGGGGCGCCGGCCTGGCCCTGGGGGTCCGTCAGTCCTTAGCCTTCCTGTTCGGCGTCTTTAGCATCTCAAACTGTGGGGCTTCCCCGCCCCCTGGAAACGGCCTTCTCACCCCTCTGGACCATCTCCTGTTGACTCACCACCACTGCCGGCCCGGCTCAGCCTCCTCTGGCTCCCTGACACCCAACCACAGCCCCTGTCCTTGTCTACATGCCCACGGCCCAGCTCGGTCAAGGGACAGCTGTCCACGCGCCTGCAGGCTTCTGAGACGTCCCACCAGGTCTCGGCGACCTTTGCGAGATATTCCTCACTGCAAGGCCTCCCTTGGGGCTCTTTCCTTTTGTAACATCACTCGTGAAACGTAAGCCACACCCCGGCAGCACACATGCGGTCTCCGAGCACGCTCCTGGGGCTGCGCAGCATCCACACCCAGCGTCAGGGACGCCCCCCACACCCTCGGGGTCGCTTCCCGTCCCCCCGCTCCAGCCCTGAGCAAACACTCATCTACGTTCTTTTCTCTGCCAGTTCCAGACACTCATACAAATGGAATCATGCCCCGTTTCTTTCACCCAGTATAACTTTTTCTTAAGGTTCATCTCATTGTAGTATGTGCATGTTTTAGGACTTCATTTCTTTTTACTGCCAAACAATACTCGTTGAATATGGAACATTTTATTCATCCACTCATTAATCAACAGAAACCTGTGTGCTTTTTCAAGTTTTGCTAACTGCTTAACTTGTTCAGTCTGTGCAACAGCCCAGCCTGGGCCCACCATCCACACCTGCTAGGGACCGCTGGGCACCCCGGCTCCACAGCGCTGACCGTGCTGCTCCTAGGGGTCCAGGGCTCAGCTCTACACAGCCAACGTGCATGCTCCGCACGGAAGGTGGGTCTACGCAGCAAGTAAAGCCGAGCCAGAGGAGGCACGGAAGGGGGTTCCTGGCTCCGGTGAATAATGCTGGTATAAAGTCTGTGTAGGAGCTTCTCTGTGGACGCCTGCCTTTCTCTCTCGAGTGCACACCCAGGAGCAGCACGCGGGCCCTGTGGTAACTGTGGTGAGGACCGAGCTTCTCCTGTAGGAATGAAATGGGGGAGAAGGCAATGGCACCCCACTCCAGCACTCTTGCCTGGAAAATCCCATGGATGGAGGAGCCTGGTGGGCTGCAGTCCATGGGGTCACTAAGAGTCGGACACGACTGAGGGACTTCACTTTCACTTTTCACTTTCATGCATTGGAGAAGGAAATGGCAACCCACTCCAGTGTTCTTGCCTGGACAATCCCAGGGATGGGGGAGCCTGGTGGGCTGCCGTCTATGGGGTCCCACAGAGTTGGATACAACTGAAATGACTTAGCAGCAGCAGCACAGTGAGATGATTAGGCTTAGGGAGGAAAGAGGAGAGACCTGCTCTGCACCTGGAAGAAAAGAAGTGAGAGCAGATCTGTGCAGCTATGACCTCATCTGATTCTGTGCAGTGTGAGGGTTAACACGGAAGCTTCCACTGCAGAGGCTGCAAGAAGGCGTTCGGTTTGTCATTTTTCAACTGTCCCAGGGGGATGGCAGACAGACAGAGGATTCAAAACACAGAGGCACACTCACTTGGGTAGATCTTCGGGTCTGCCGAGCCTGTCTGGAACGCGCCTTCCGTAAGGACTCTGCTTCCTCATCCCGGACGGGAGTCAGATACGACCTGTGGGGAGAGGCACACCGGAGGTGAGGCCCCGGCACACGTGGGCGGGCCCCACGCACCAACATGGAGCCAGGCAGAGGCGGCCACAGAAGGCCACTACAGAGGACGACAGAAGCCAAGACTCGATCTGGACCTACTACCGCGAGCAGAGCTGCGTCCCAACTGTCACACAGGAGCCTTGCTTCCCCTCTCCATCCTCACGCTTCTGGCCTCCTATTCCGGCGCGAACCTCCAGAGCAGGTGAAGAGTGGTGTGACCCGCCACCCGGCTCCCGCCTTCAGAGCCGGCTTCCAGCCAAGACAGCAGACTCAGCTCTCCAAGTGCAGGCAGCTCCTCCCTCCCTGGAAGCAGGTGGGGGTGTGTGTGTGGGGGTGTATGCAGGGGTGTAGGTGTGTGTGTGGGGGGGATGTGCGGGGGTGTGGGGGGTGTGTGTGTGTGATGTGTATCTGTGGGTGTGGGTATGGGTGTGGGTGTGTGGGTGTGTGTGTGTGTGTGTGTGTGTGTGTGTGTGTGTGTGTGTGTGTGTGTGTGTGTGGGGTGTGGGTGTGTGTGGGAGGGGTGTGGGGGGGTGTGTGTGGGAGGGGTGTGTGTGTGGTGTGTGTGTGGTGTGTGTATGTGTGTGGGGGGTGTGTGTGTGTGTGTGTGTGTGTGTGTGGGTGGGTGTATGTGTGTGTGTGGGTGGGGTGTAGTGTGTGTGGCGTGTGGGTGTGTGTATGTGTGTGTGTGGGGGTGGGTGTATGTGTGTGGGGTGTGGGGTTGTGGTGTGTGTGGGTGGGTGTATGTGTGTGTGTGTGGGTGTGTGGTGTATGTGTGTGTGTGGCGTGTGGGTGTGTGTGTGTGTGTGTGTGTGGCATCAGCTAAGCCTTCAGCAAGGTGTAATCTTTTTGCTGGTGGAGGGTCTCGCCTCCACGTTGATAGCTGCAGACTGAGCAGGGTGGTGGTTGCTGAGAACTGCGGCAATTTCTTAAAATGAGACAACAAAGTTTGCCTCATTGACTGACTCTTCCTTTCATAAAAGCTTCTCCATAGCCTGTCATGCTGTTTGACAGCATTTTACCCACAGTAGAATTTCTTTCAAAACTGGAGTCAATCCTCTCAAATACGGCCACTTCTTTATCAACTAAGTTTATGTAATAATCTAAATACTTTCTTGTCACTTCGAAAGTCTCCACAGCATCTTCACCAGGAGTAGATTCCATTGCAAAAAAACTTTAAAAAATATTTTATTTTTTAAATTGAAGTACAGTTGATTTTCCAGTGTCACATGGATGTGAGAGCTGGACTGTGAAGAAGGCTGAGTGCCGAAGAATTGCTGCTTTTGAACTGTGGTGTTGGAGAAGACTCTTGAGAGTCCCTTGGACTGCAAGGAGATCCAACCAGTCCATCCTAAAGGAGATCAGTCCTGAATATTCATTTGAAGGACTAAAGCTGAAGCACCAATACTTTGGTCACCTGATGTGAAGAGTTGACTCACTGGAAAAGACCCTGATGCTGGGAAAGACTGAAGGCAGGAGGAGAAGGGGGAGACATAGGATGACATGGCCTGATGGCATCGCTGACTCAATGGACATGAGAGTCTGAGCAAGCTCCAGGAGACAGTGAAGGACAGGCCAGCCTGGCGTGCCGCGGTCCACAGCATCGCAGAGTCGCACACGACTGGGCGCCTGGACAACAGCAGCTGATTTACAATGTTCTGCTAGTTTCAGGGGTAGAGCAAGGTGATTCAGTTACACAAACACCCACATCTATTCTTCTTCAGAGTCTTTCTCTTAGGCTATTACAGTGCTGAGCACAGTCCCCTGTGCGACACAGTAGCCCTTGCTGTTCACCTATTTTCTGTGCAGTGGTACTGTGTGTATGTTAGCCCCAAACTCCTAACTTACCACCTTCTTTTCCCTCTAGTAACACTATTTCTGTTTATATGGAAGCTCATTTGTATCTTTTTTATAAAGACTCCACGTATTAGTGAAATCACGTGGTGTCTGTCTTTTTTTCCGTCTGGCTAACTTCACTTACTGTGACGATCACTGGTTACATCCTCGTTGCTGCAAATGGCGTCATTTCATTTTCTATGGCTGCGTTTCATTTCATGTACATATGTACCACACCGTCTTTATCCATTCATCTGCTGATGGACACTTCTCATCCATAAGATGCAAATCCTCACCCTTCAAGCTTTATCACGAGAGGCAGCAATTCTGTCCCAGCTTCAGGCTCCCCTTCTCAGTCTAGTTTTCCTGTGCAGCTCCTTCACCACCCAAGTCTTGGACCCCTCGAACTCATCCATGAGGGCTGGGACCAACTTCCTCCAAACTCCTGCTAAGGTGGATATTTTGATCTCTTCTCACGAGTCACAAACTTTCTTGGTGGGTCTTCTCCAGAGGGTTTTCAACTGACTCTGCCCAGGTCATCAGAGGACTCACCGTCTGTTGGCAGCCACAGCCTTATGAAATGTAGTTCTTAAACAACAGGCCAGAGAGTCAAAACCACTCCCTGACCCACAGGCTGCAGGACAGACGTGTTTTCAGGCATGAACCACATGAATCCCGCCGTCCACCTGCATCAGAACTCTCGGGTGACACCCAGCACTCCGTCAGCGAGCAGCAATGTGTGGAACCTTTATTTTCTGAGCAGTAGGTCTCAGCGATGAACTTAAAAAGTTCAGTCAACTTTCTGTCAGCAGAAGTGCTGTCATCTAGGCGTTCTTGTTCCTTCACAGAGCACAGGCAGGGCAGACACAGTGTAACTCTTCGGAGCCCTAGACTCTCGAAATGGTAAACGAGCACTGGTTTCAACTTAAAGTCACCAGCCTGTGACAACCGAGTCACCAGCCTGTACCAAGTGCGGCCGTCTGTCCTCTGAAGCCTGGAAGCCAGGCACTGACTCCTAACTATGGAAGTCCAGGACGGAACCTTTTCCCAGCAGAGGCTGTTTCACCGACACTGAAGACCTGCTGCTTAGTGCGGCTACTCTGATGAATGACCTCAGCTGCATCTTCGGGACGACCCGCTGTGGTTTCTACGTCAGCGCCTGTTGCTTCACCTCACTGTATTTGTGTCATTCAGTCGCTAGGTCGTGTTCCACTCTGTGCAACCCCACGGACTGCAGCCTGCCAGGCTCCTCTGTCCTCCACTATCTTCCAGAGTTTGCTCAAATCCACATCCACCGAGTCTGTGATGCGATCTAATCATCTCACCGTCTGCTGCCCCCTTCTCTTCTTGCCTTCAATCTTTCCCAGCATCAGGGTCTTTTCCAAAGAATTAGCTCTTCACATCAGGTGGCCAAAGTCAGCGTCAGTCCTTCTAATGAATATTCAGGGTTATACTTCTACATTATTAAGATGGCGTCTCTCCTCAAACCTCGTGACCCAACGTCTGCTAAGCTTCAAACTCCTCCCCCAGCGTCCTCACCTGTCTGGCCGTCCCAGAACTGAAGAGAGCTTATCTGGACGAGGCTGTGACTAAAGCAAAGTTGTTTCTGTTTGGTCTTCTATCCAGACCACTCAGGCTTTCCCTCGATATATCAGCAATAAGGCTGCTTCACTTTCTAATCATCTACTGAAGCGCACTTTGCATTTCTTTTAAGTGCCTTCCCGCTTGGCTGTCTGGTGCAAGAGGCCTAGCTTGAGGCCTGGCTTGGCTTTCGAAGTGCCTTCCTCACTAAGCACAATCATTTCTAGGTTTTCATTTAGAGTGCGAGATGTGTACCTCTTCCTGTCTCTTGAATACTTAGGGATTCTGGTGGGGTTATCAGCCGGCCTGAATTCAGTACTGCTGTGTCCCCAGGGAGAGGGATGCCCAAAGCAAGGGAGAGGGATGCCCAAAGCAAGGGAGAGGGATGCCCAAAGCAAGGGAGAGAGATGGGGGAACTGCTGGTCAGTGGAGCAGTGAAAAGCAGCATTTTTGATTGTTTGTGGTTTCATATAGGTGTGGTATGTAACACCCCAGACAATTACAACAGTATCCTCAAAGATCACTGATCACAGATATCATAACGAATACAATAAGGAAAAGTTTAAAGCACTGTGAGAACAGCCAGCTGTGAAACAGAGACATGAAGCTGCCAAACGCCACTGGAGAAACCATGCTGGCATACGCACGCCTCGCGGGGCGGCCACCGAGCCTCACGGGGACCACACGGGGCCCGCACGCCTTGCGGGGCGGCCACCGAGCCTCACGGGGACCACACGGGGCCCGCACGCCTCGCGGGGCGGCCACCGAGCCTCACGGGGACCACACGGGGCCCGCACGCCTCGCGGGGCGGCCACCGAGCCTCACGGGGACCACACGGGGCCCGCACGCCTCGCGGGGCGGCCACCGAGCCTCACGGGGACCACACGGGGCCCGCACGCCTCGCGGGGCGGCCACCGAGCCTCACGGGGACCTCACGGGGCCCGCACGCTTTGCGGGGCGGCCACCGAGCCTCACGGGGACCACACGGAGCCCGGGAGCGACGCCGGGACGCAGTCACATGGCTCTACCTGCATCTACATCAACGGCTTGCAGACTGTTCAGTCACGGACCCTTTCACATTTTAAAAAGTGCTGAAGATCCCCAAACAGCCTCTGTTTATATGGGGGTATATCTATTAATATTAACCCTATTAGACATTAAAATCGAGAAGTGAAACATGAATTTGTGAATTTATTAGAAAATGACAGCCCTATTACATGTTAATATCAATAAGTTATCTTTTATGAAAAAAACCACATGTTCTAAAACAAAATTTTAGTAAGAATGGTATTACTTTACATGTTTGTAAATTTCTTTAACGTTGCCTTAAAACAAGATAGCTGGATTTTCATACACATTTCTGCATTCGATATGTGTAGTATTTTGTTTTAGCCAAAATATGCAGAAATACCCAGTCCTGCAGAGATATGTAGTTGGAAAAGCAAGGAGTCTTGGAGCAGCTTTTTCAGGTAACAACAGTCCTCTGTAAGCACACAGTCAGACGTAACTGACGCCAGCGGTGACGCCTAAAGCTCAGCTGCCACGTGGAACCTGGAGCCACGTTAGCAGAGCGCTCGCGCCCCGTGGGCTGCAACGCCTTACCCAGGCGTGGCTCTGGGGAGATCCTGGTGCAGCCCTCTCAAATGCAAACACATCTCATCACGCAACAGCAACTTTAAAAATCACATTCTGTCACAGTTTCCTTGACATCAGCCTTGGCAATGACTTTCTGACACCAAAACCAAAATGGACACCCGGGACTTCTTCAAGCTTCCTGCTTCTGCAAAAGAAACCAGCAATTGGACAAAAAGGCCTCCCACCGACCGGGAGGAAATACTCGCAAGTCATAAAGCTGATTCGGGGTTAACAGCTGAACTGAAGAACTCACACAACTCAGCAGAAAACAAACAGTCCAATTAAAAAACGGGCAAAGGACCTGAACAGACTTTTCCCCAAGAAGATGGACAACAGGCGCATGACAAGGCGCTCACACCACTAATCACCAGGGAAACGCCAACCACAGGCGCAGTGAGAGGTCTCTGCACACCTGTCAGGATGGATACCAGACAAGAAGCGACCAGTGCTGACGAGGACGTGGAGACGGCGTCCTCACGCACTGCTGGGCGATGTAAGCTGTTGCAGCCACTGGAAAACAGCAACGCCAGAACTACCATGCAGCCCAGCGAGTCCACTGCTGGGTATTTACTGGGAGGAAACCAGAGCACCACCTGGACCAGAGCTAAAGCTGCACCCCCCATGCACTAGTCACAACTGCCCAGACAGGGAAACAGCCAAGTGTCCATCAGCAGATGGACGGATAAAGAAGATGTGGTGTCTGTGTGTGTGTGTGTGTGTGTGTGTGTGTGTGTGTGTGTGTGTGTGTCTGTGTGTGTGGCGTCTGTGTGTGTGTGTGTGTCTGTGTGTGTGGCGTCTGTGTGTGTATGCATCTGTGTGTGTGTCGTCTGTGTGTGCGTCTGTGTGTGTGTGTCTGTGTGTGTGTGTCTGTGTGTGTGTGTCTGTGTGTGCGTCTGTGTGTGCGTCTGTGTGTGCGGCGTCTGTGTGTGTGGGTCTGTGTGTGTGTGGCGTCTGTGTGTGCGGTGTCTGTGTGTGTGGCGTCTGTGTGTGTGTGGCGTCTGTGTGTGTGTGCGTCTGTGTGGGCGTCTGTGTGTGTGTGCGCTCTGTGTGTGTGTGCGTCTGTGTGTGTGGCGTCTGTGTGTGTGTGTGTCTGTATGTGTGTGGCGTCTGTGTGTGTGCGTCTGTGTGTATGCGCTTCTGTGTGTGTGGCGTCTGTGTGTGCATCTCTGTGTGTTTGTGTGTGTGTGTGTGCATCTGTGCGTGTGGCGTCTGTGTGTGTGTGTGGCGTCTGTGTGAGTGTGCATCTGTGTCTGTGCATGTGTGAGTGTGCGTCTGTGTGTGTGGTGTCTGTGTGTGTGTGTGTGTGGCGTCTGTGTGTGTGCGTGTGTGTGTGCGTCTGTGTGTGTGGGTCTGTGTGTGTGGCGTCGGTGTGTGGCGTCTGTGTGTGTCTGTGCATGTATGCATCTGTGTGTGAGTCTGTGTGTGTGCGTCTGTGGTCTGTGTGTGTGTGGTCTGTGTGTGTGGTCTGTGTGTCTGTGGTCTGTGTGTGTGCGTCTGTGTGTGTGTCGGTAGTGTGGCGTCTGTGTGTGTGCGCGTCTGTGTGTGTGTGCGTCTGTGTGTGTGGCGTCTGTGTATGCATCTGTGTGAGTCTGTGTGTGTGCATCTGTGTGTGTGTGGTCTGTGTGTGTGTGTGTCTGTGTGTGTATACACACGCACACGGTAGAACACTATTCAGTCACCAAAGGAGAAAACCTTGCCATCTGCAACAACATGGATGGGCCTGAGGGCCCACACTGAGTGAAATAAGCCAGACAAAGATGAGTATGATGTGATCTTACTTGCACGTGGGATCTAAGAGAACTGAACTCGCAGGAACGGAGAACAGACTGGGGGTGGGTGGGGGTGGGGGTGGGCAAAGTGGGTGAGGTGTGCAGAAGGTGCAAACTTTCAGCGACACGGGCAGCCAGTCCTGGGAACGGATGGCACACGGGGAGACAGTAACCAACGCGACTGCGAATCCGAGACTTGCTCGGAGAGCAGACCTTAGAAGTGCTCACCACGAGGGGAAAAATAAAGCTGCGTGTGGGGCCAGACGGCAATCCCTCTGTGATATGTTATCAAATCATTAGGCTGTACACCAAAAAGAAAATGTTTTATTTCATCAATTATATCAATAAAAAATAATAAAATTCTTAAAACTCCACATTCTCGAATACTGTCTTTGGTCTCAGAACAGTCTTTGCACACTGGGAAGCAGTGACTACTGTCACCCAAAAGGTACAAGTCTTCAGAAATTCTAACTTCTGCCTTAAACGTTATAATTTACAACCAATACTCAAAATGACAGGTTCAGTTTGCTCACTTTTAAGAAAATGTGGGCCACGCACCTACATCTGAACAGCGGGTCTGAGCATCCGCGTCCCAGGAGGAAGCGGCGCGGCCGGGAGAGGCAGCCGGCCCCCTCCCCTCCAGCTGCAGGTCAGCGCCCCAGGACTCGCTGCGGCCCTCCGACTGTGAGGACGCTCCTCTCGGCCTTTCTGCGCTCTCTGGGCTGCACGCTGGGCGCGTCCCCTGAGGACGCTCCTCTCGGCCTTTCTGCGCTCTCTCTGGGCTGCACGCTGGGCGCGTCCTGCTGTCCAGTCTGTTTAGTTCATGAGTCCTCTCTTCGGCTGCTGTTCTAAAAGTGATTTCTTAATTTGTTATTTTAGTTTTCAGTTCTAGAATGTCCATCTTCCTAAACAGAAAGCAGTTCTCTATTGAAATTCTCTATCTTGCCTTCTATTTCCTTGAACGCGTTAACCATACTTTACTGTGATTACTTTGAAGTCCAGGTCTGATACCATCAACATCAGTCTGTTCCTAGTGTCCGTGTTTTCTCTTAGTCTTTCATAAATCAGTCTTTTACTCAGCATGTACGGCGAATTTTGAATTAATGCCAGAATTTTTAATGAAAGAAAATGGAAATGGCTTGCAGCTCTGGAAGCATTGCCACTCTCCAGAAGAGACCCTCTTCCCTGGCAGTCAGGCTGAGGAAGCAGTCCCCCAACTTTCACGCAGCAGCCATGCTTGGAAGGCTGTGACTACGAATCTCATGGGGCTCCCCGCTCCAGCACTGACTCTGCAGGTCTGGAGGGCATCCGAGAAGCTTCTGACTGGTTCTCAGGTGGTGGTGGTGACGTGCAGACCACACTGTGAGGAACAGGGGGCTCAGCCAAACCCTCTGAACCCACCTTGAGACCGAGCTGCTCAGAGGCTGGGCTTCAGCCTCCGCAAAGCCTGCCTGGGACTGGGAAACCTGGCGGCCGGAAGGTGGGCCCTTGGCGGTCCCAGTGGAAGTCTAGGGGCCTCTGGGGCCCTGTTTCTGAACTCTGGCTTCCGTCCCCTCAGCGTGAGAAGCCTTGCAGCCAGCGCCTCGGGGACAGCACAGCCCGGGGCAGGGTGTACCTCCTTGAGCCTCCCTCCAGGGCTGGGACACGCCCAGTGGTCACTTCTCTCTCAGCACCTCTGGAGGCTTCTTTCCCTTCTGTTTATCCAGCTTCTCTGCTTATTTGCAGTGGGAGGCGTGTCTGTTACAAGACGTGCCAGAGGTCCTCAGCCAGGCTGCACGTTGAGAGAGATTTTCCCGCCACGTGGGTTAGTAAACTGGAGCTGCTGCACACTCTCAGCGCACCGTGAATGCCTCCTTCCTTAGCATACGCCTCTCCTCCGGGGCACTGGACAAACCTGAGTCTCCAAACTTGCAAGCATAGGCCAGACTCGGAGTCAGTGACCACACCGAGGACCAATCCCTGCCCGGGCAACCTTCCTGGGTGCCAGGCAGCCTCCTCACACCGCACCCTCTCCCTGCAAACACAGGGAGCACCCCATGACACCCGATTCCTGACGGTGGTCTCTTCTCTGCGCCGCAGACAGAGGCCACAGGGCAGGCGCAGGCCGCCAGCGGGCACATCTCACCACCTGCTCCAGAGATGTTTATCGCACAAGAGAAACGCAGCTGGTAGACATGGCTCTGGGGGTCGAGGCCTCTCACCTCACCTGGGGCCTTAGGTGTCTGAAATCACACACGTTCTTCTCAGAAACAACCAGAAAACAGTCCAACATGTGAAAACAAAAAAACAAACTTAACTCCTCCACAGGAACACAAGCTCCTTTTATTCTACTACACAGATGCCTAGATTTCTGTCTATGTGTGTATGCTCAGTATCTGTGTACTGTATTATTATCTATTTTTAATTGACATGTACATTACTTTGCACCTGTGTCAACATGTGAGCTCTGTACTAAGTTGTAAGGAAAAAAAACTTATAAAACAAACCTCAGAAAACCCGAGTACTTGAGTTTAAGAGTTTCTGAGGAGGGAAGGAACATCCTCATTCACTTCTGTCCACCCAGATGCAGGTTCCAGATCCACAGAACTGAGCGGTTTCATGGGGGACACGCTGCGCTTTCAGTAGCGCCTGCGTCCTGAACGTTCTAAGCCCAGACCAGAGAGCACGCTGCAGTCCTGGAGCCACACCCGGCCACCACATTCTGCAAATCAGGTTTTACTAACAGCAGCAGCAGCAACAGGGTTTAGTATTTGTGACTGAAACAAAATGGCCTGCAAAGTCCAAAATATTCATCACCTGACCCCTTAAAGAGAAGACCCGGCAACGCCCATGCTGGGGCATACCCACAGCAGCACATCACGGGCGCTCACGCATCTGCCCTGCCCAGCTCTGCTCTGCAGACGAGTCTCAGCCCACAGAACACGCCAGCGAAGGCACAGCAGACGCCGCAGCTTCACATCTGCCCCTGCTCTGGCCTCCAGATAAAAGCAGGCTCACATCGGCAACGCAGGGGCAGAGGAAGGAACTTTGAGGCCAAACCACCTAATTACCATACCTGCCTACTGCATTTCCTGGAAGGCGGGAGGCATTTTGCTTTGTCTGAGGTTACATGGTCAGTAGAATTCAAATACTTGGAATTAAGCAAAATAATGTGTTACTACAATAATTTGACTACAGGAAATAATTTGCTCTCTGCCTCTAAAGTTCACAGCGCCCCTTTACATACAACACATGCACTAATTCTATCTTAGAAAGCTGTGCAAAATCATCAGTGAACATCAAGAAAGTCATAACAGTAATGAACAACCTAAAATACCTTCCGACAAGTTCAGTGTGGAGACAAGAACCCTGACGTGGAGCCAGACCGCCAGGGCCCCTCAGCACCCTTGCTAGAAGACCCCAGACAGGACATCTGAGCACTGAGCCCGAGGTCCTCACGCAACGAGGGCATTCCTGGCTGCCACCGCCTCTTCACCCGGCACCAGCGCAGGTGCCAGGTGGCCCGGCCGCTGCCTCCGGCCATGACCTCTCCACCCCACGTCAGAAGCTCAGCAGAGATTTGGCAAAGAAAGAAAGGCGCTATAATATCCATCCCACGTAGTCTATTAAGGAGCTCCCCTTAATTAGTTTTCCTGGAAATGGATAATTCATTTGGAAGAGGTCATAATGGCCTTGAAAATACTTTCAGCACAGGCTCCAGGGCTCTCTAAGTAAAATGAAGGTGCGTGAAGCAGAATGAAGAGAAGGGACCAAGGGCTCTCCCAGGACCGCACAAGGCCGTGTTCCCTAGTGATGAGAAGCGGCTCTCCCAGGACCGCACAAGGCCGTGTTCCCTAGTGATGAGAAGCGGCTCTCCCAGGACCGCACAAGGCTGTGTTCCCCAGTGATGAGAAGCGGCTCTCCCAGGACCGCACGAGGCTGTGTTCCCCAGTGATGAGAAGCGGCTCTCCCAGCACAGCACAAGGCCGTGTTCCCCAGTGATGAGAACCGGCTCTCGCACAGAATCCACCCACGGGACACTGCTTTCTGGAACAGCGTTGGGGAGTCCTACATCTGAACTCTGCCCTGAGGAGAGAAGGGGACTGATGGTTAATTTCAAACCGGGAAGGAAGCAAGATAACCATCTGCCTATAACTGCTGCTGCTGCTAAGTCGCTTCAGTCGTGTCTGACTCTGTGCGACCCCAAAGACGGCAGCCCACCAGGCTCCCGGCCCCTAGGACTCTCCAGGCAAGAACACTGGAGTGGGTTGCCATTTCCTTCTCCAATGCATGAAAGTGAAAAGTGAAAGTGAAGTCGCTCAGTCGTGTCTGACTCTATACCCATTCCATTAAAAGCACTCTAGCCTTGAACGCCAAAGCTACTTCCACAGGACAGTGTGGTATTCATGCAGGCCACTCTACAGGGAGTTCATGGTCAGAGCAGGCATTATGGGTGCCAAAAAGGGTAGACAAGCCCCGGGGGGGCGGGAAGGCTGCTCTGTCTCACTCCCCAGGCTATACCTACCAGCTGGCCTGGCCCACTCTCAAACATCCGTCCTGATTACAGGATAGACCAGGTCAAATGCAGCATCACCACTGCTTTTTCTCTTTTAATCAGAAAGAAAGAAAATCCAAGAAAGTCAACACACAAAATATTTACGGAAATAACTCAGATCTTCAACAACAGCGAGAATGCTTAACTGAATCACAGACTATCCACACACAAGACAAACTGGACTTTGACGTCCACATAAACCTGCAGAACACTAGTATCTAGACTATGTGACTGGAGGAGGCACTGGGACCCACTCCAGTCTTCTTGCCTGGAAAATCCCGTGGATGGAGGAGCCTGGTGGGGGGCAGTCCATGGGGTCGCCAAGAGTCGGACACGACTGAGGGACTTCACTTTCACTTTTCACTTCCATGCACTGGAGAAGGAAATGGCAACCCACTCCAGTGTTCTTGCCTGGAGAATCCCAGGGATGGAGGAGCCTGGTGGGCTGCCGTCTATGGGGTCACACAGAGTTGGACACGACTGAAGTGACTTAGCAGCAGCAGCAGACTATGTGAAGAACTTGTACCAAGTTTTTTAAAAAAGGGCCAAATTCCAACAGGAAAAAAATCAGCAAAGCATATAATAAGAGAATTTAGAAAAGCATATAATAAGGGAATTTAGAAAAGAGGAAACCCCAAAAGCCTTACAAACAAAAGAGAACATGTTCCCTTTCATAAGTGATCATGAAATACAGATTAACACAAAGAGAAATCACTCCATCTTCCATGGATTTGTAAAAACAGAGCACCGATGTCATCCAGCGCACCGCAGGCTGCGGAGAACTGCACGCTCAGCGCAGCTGGCGAGAGCACACAGGAGCAGGCAGGGGGGCCTCTCCAGAAGCCGCACCCCAGTCCTGATAGCAGGGCCTCCTCGGGGAGCAAACACCCTGGACAGAGCCCTGCATGCGTGCAAGGGGTCACCAGCAGTGTGCACACAGCAGCTGCAGTGCTGGGGGGTACCATGCAAGTGCCCTGGATGTGCATTAGTAGAAAATACACCTAACCAAACTGCCGTGGTCACACAATGGCCTAGGTGAGCACTGAAAACGGACGGACAGACGTGTGAGTGAGAACAGCAGGCTGCAGAACGCTGCACAGAGACCACCACCACTTATACACACAGCAAGACCTTGTGGAAGGACGGTGCGTGCGTGCACACATGACGTGATGACTGACGAGCCCTGAAAACGGTGCCTGCCACATTCAGGACCTCGGCCCCTTGAGGGAGCGGTCAGGCAGACGAGGCCGAGGGGACGCAGGGGTGTGAACTAGATTTTAGTAATTTATTTTTAAAATTAAGCCAATATGGCAAGACAGAGGATCTGACAGGGCCAAAACACTGATCCATTGGATGTTTTAACCATGTAACAAGAGTATTTTAAAAAGGGAACATGGCCCAGCTTTATCTCCAAGTGAGTAAAACTTAAAGATGTCAGCAGAGGTACTACAGGCTGGTGAGACTATGAGTAACTCTTCAGTTCAGTTCAGTCGTTCAGTCGCAGTCGACTCTGCAACCCCATGGACTGCGGCACGCCAGGTCTCCCTGTCCATCACCAACTCCCAGAGCTTACTCAAATTCATGACCATTGAGTCCGTGATGCCATCCACCCATCTCATCCTCTGTCGTCCCCTTTTCCTCCCACCTTCAATCTTTCCCAGCATCAGGGTTTTTTCAAACCCTGGAAATGAATTTTTTCAGTTCTTCACATCAGGTGGCCAAAGTATTAGTTTCAGCTTCAGCATCATTTCCTTTAGAATGGACTGGTTGGATTTCCTTGTAGTCCAAGGGACTCTCAAGGGTCCTCTCCAACACCACAGTTCAAAAGCATCAATTCTTCAGGTTTCTTTATAGTCCAACTCTCACATCCATACGTGACTACTGAAAAAACCATAGCTGTGACTAGACAGACCTTTGTTAGCAAAGTAATGTCTCTGCTTTTTAATATGCTGTCTAGTTTGGTCATAACTTTTCTTCCAAGGAGCAAGCGTCTTTTAATTTCATGGCTGAAGTCACTATCTGCAGTGATTCTGGAGCCCAAAAAAATAAAGTCTATCACTGTTTCCATTGTTTTCCCATCTATTTGCCATGAAGTAATGGGACCAGATGCCATGATCTTAGTTTTTTGAATGTTGAGTTTGAAGCCAACTTGTTCACTTTCCTCCTTCACTTTCATCAAGAGGCTCTTTAGTTCTTCTTCACTTTTTGCCATAAGGGTGGTGTCATCTGCATATCTGAGGTTATTGATATTTCTCAGTTCCCAAGGGAGGGGGTGGAGAAGGAAATGGCAGCCCACTCCAGTGTTCTTGCCTGGAGAATCCCAGGGACAGGGGAGCCTGGTGGGCTGCCGTCTATGGAGTCGCACAGAGTCGGACACGACTGAAGCGACTTAGCAGCAGCAGCAAGGAAGGGGGAAGAGCCCGGTTCCCGAGGGAAGTGTAGGT
This sequence comes from Tragelaphus eurycerus, assembly GCA_935064755.1. Taxonomy (NCBI): domain Eukaryota; kingdom Metazoa; phylum Chordata; class Mammalia; order Artiodactyla; family Bovidae; genus Tragelaphus; species Tragelaphus eurycerus. The sequence continues at coordinate 772,426 of CAKXYN010000100.1, read as the reverse complement.
GGAGAGGGAGGGTGTTCTGATGTATTTTCAAGGGGAATGGCAGATAGGACTCGAGGAGGACCGGTCACTTCTTGGGAGAAGAAAAGAAATCTTGTTTGAGTTTCATGTTCCTCAGCAGGGTGACGTTTATTCAAGATCAGTAACCATGACAAAAATGTACAAGAACAGACAGAATTTGCTGGCTCTTCCCTGCCTTTCAGAATCAGAGGGAAGGGTGTGGTTTGGTTTGTTTGTTTATACCCTCACTCTAAAGAGAAACTGAGAACTCCAGGACATGCATACCATCAGCATCACCTTAAAGAGATGGAGATAAAACAGAGGGGAAGGAAAAGAAAGGCCAGAAAAAAAAACGGCGAGGGTTTCCCTGGTGGCTCAGTGGTACAGAACCACCTGCCGAGGCAGGAGACACGGGTCTGATCCCTGATCCAGAAGATCGCACACACGGAGGAGCAAGTAAGCCTGGGAGCCGTAGCTGCTGAGCCCCGTCCCCTAGAGCCCGCTACAACCACAGAAAGGCCTGGACCCAGCCGCGGAGACCCACCGCAGCCCCAGATGAGTGAATACAATTACACACACACACACACACACACACACACACACGTATATAAAAGACTAGTGAGAGTCCCGGGCAGCCCAGCAGTCAGGCTCCACAGTGTCAGGAAGGAGACCCGATGACGCAAGAGGGGCCTGAGCAGCTGGCGGGGGTGGGGGCGGCGGGGGGTCCCAGAGGAGAAGAGGACCGGCCTGCAGGGGTGGGAGGGGCTGCAGGAGCCAGAGGAGGGAGACGGTAGGGACGGAGGGGACGGAAGACACAGGCTCCGGAGGCAGCAGCGCCGCGACCACGGGCAGAGTCGGCAGCGGAGATGTGGGGTTGGCAGGGACGTGGCGGGGCAGAGCCCCCAGTCAGCAGGTCTCGGAGGTGGGGGACAGGGTGCATCAGCCCTGCCTCAAGAGCGACAGGGAGAGTGGGTGATGGGCGGCCGGCACGCGGGCTCCAGGCCAGAAGGTGACGATGCGCCCCTGGGGAGGCCCCTCAGTCCAAGGACACGAGGGGGCAGCCCTGCCATCCCCAGCGTGCTCGGGGCACCTTCTCCACCTGCTTCTTCAGGGAGGAGCCGAGCTCCCCCAGGGCCCCCGAGCTGTTACTACAATTTATTACAGGTCAGCAAAAGCACACAGGAATAGTGAGTCACATTCTATTCCCCCCGTTTTAAGGTTAGATGACTAGGATTTCTTCAGAGGAAACAAAATAAAAGCCAGGCTACTTTACTGCCCAGGGTAAATAGAGAGCCCGAAGAAGAGCGTCAAGGAGCAGCAACAGCGGCTCGCCCAGGGAACTCCGCCAGCCAACCCCAGCTCTCAGCTCTGGTTCACGCAGAAAGAGGTTCCCCCAGGCACTGGAGCACCGCCGAGGGCACCGTGCGCCCACCCAGGACGCAGCAGGGGCTTCCAGGAGCCCTGCATGCCCTTTGGCCTCAGATGGGACAGACAGCTCTCAGTCTTCGTTCTCACAAGTGGGTTCTCCCAGGACACATATTCATGTCCTTCAAAATCAGAACGTCTGGAGTGCCTAGGCCTGCACCCACAGTGCCAGCTCATGGTGCCCAGGGCCCAGTGGAGACTGGTGCCTCGGACGCGGCCCCGTGGGGTCAGAGCAGGGGGCGGTGACGTCCCAGAGGCCTGGCTTTGAGCCCTGGCTTTGCCACTTACCGGCTCTGCGACTGTGGGCAGGACCGTAGTCCACCTGAACTTACTTATATGTACTAAGAAAAATACTATTCATCTAACAGTTATGAAGGCTGAGTGCACCTGGGGGTACTGGCATATACTAGGTGTTCACAAATATGAACCCCCTCACTTGTCTAGGCCTTTCTCATCTTTAGGCAGCTTGGGTCCCATCACTTCCTGGCCCTCTCTAGGTAGGCAGTGTGTAGGACCACCCACCCTATGCAAGCCGCCTTCTCCGAGCGCCTAGTACACCCCCCGCCCCCCGCCCGGGGAAGGAGCAGAAGGGTCTCGCCTTCTGTGAACCGGTCGCCACGCGTGCCTCTGCTGCCCCCCGCTGGACACGGTGGTCACTGCACAGCGGCGTGCTGCTGCCCCCACCCGACACCTGCGTGCCGAGCGGAGACCATGGCAGGACGAGTGCCCGGAGCTGCCGCGGCGGCGGCGTCAGCCGGACCAGCCAGAGCACAGGGCCACAGAGGCACACGGGGGGAACAGAGCCGCAGCAGGGTTGATGCCGGGAGCTCTCCCAGTAAGAACAGAACTTGGTTCAGCAGAGAAGGGGACAGCGGCCGTCCCAGAACAAAGGGTCGGCATGGACGTCAGACATACTCGGGGACGTCTGGGCTTGCTACCTGCAACGTAAAGTGGGGCAACCGCCAGAGACACGCGAGGCTGGGGGACGGGAGGAGCAGGGAGAGAAGGGTCCGGCTCCGGGAGGCCGAGTCCAGAAGGTCCCACGAGCAGCGACTCCACGGGCCGAACCAACAACCCAGCAGCAGAGTCTCCTGCACGGCCTGACCCGGTACCTTCTGAATTCTGTCTGGAATCTGGTCCTCTGCACACCCAAGACCATGAGGGGACGACTCACACACACGGGAAAACATTCACTGCCATTAAGATTCAGCCTGATTGCCCAGTTCGTAGCAGGCGAAGAGCTTCCACCCCAAGCTCAACATGTCAGTCTCTTCGCTTCATGATTTCCTGTTCAAAGGCCAACTCAAGCGGCGCCCTAACCTTCACACACCCACACCAGCTTCTCTAACTGAGCAAACATCTGACATGTTTTATTCACTTAAAATACATACTATGCAACGCTTACGATGAAGCGACACAACAACACAGCAGCCCTGAGCAGTGCTGGCCCCGTGAGCGTGACGGCACTGACGCCTACCTCAGGAGGACAGGCGCGTTTCCACTGCCCTGAGCGCCTATCCGCCCTCCGCCTCCCCCGACCTCCACGAGCAGACCCTGAGTCAGCGCGCGGGTTTACACTCCCTGGGACGGAGGAGATACCAGTGAGGGTCCACACGGGTTCGGACCCACACCGCATCCTGGCCTCACCACTTCCAGCCCCAACCACGGCACCCAAGCAGCGTGCACACCCCCCCGCCTCCTGAAGAACCAGAGGGGAGGGAGGACAGCGGAAAAGGCTCCAGCCGTCAGGGTCTCCGGCAGACTCACCCGCCACTCCTGCACTCAGGCCCTGTGCTCGCGGGGTCCCGGGGTGGCACGCCAGCCGGCCGCAAACCCAGAGCAGCAAGATCCACTTCCCGCACCTCCCATTTCTGTAAATCCAGGGGCGGCAAGGACTCTGCCAGCAGGTCAAGTCACGGAGGGCAGAGGTCGGGCACCCAGACACACCGCCACACACCTGGGCCCGGCAGCGCCGTTGCCAGAGCCTGCTTTTCAACGGACGGGTGGCCGCCCCTCTGCGGCCCTCCCCTAGTAAACACTGGAGCTCATTTCGTGAGGTTGTTGCAAGTGACCATTTTCCTAACATGGGAAAACCACCTGGTACGGGGTGGGGGCGGCTTGAGTGAGGGCCCAACATTCTGGCCCCTCCCACCGGGCACCAGCACTCACAGCTCTGAAAAAAGAACCCCCTTATCAGGAGCAGATTACTGTGACCTCAGAGCTGATTCAGGCCAGCACTGGCGCTGCGGGGCTGGGAGCAAGGGCAGCGGCCCCAGGCCCTTCGGGACGCGGACGTCCCGCGGGGAGGGGGCGCCCTGGGAGCCCCGCTCCTGAACTGCTAAGTGGTGTGCTGAGCGACCACGTGACAAGCGCCACTGTCTCTGGACCCGATGAGCGCGTGTCTCAGGGGCCGCGTTCAGCAACAGAAAACAGCCTTTCTCTCCCCGGCCCCTCAGCCTCACTGCAGCAGCCCTCGGCAGGCACTGCCCGGGCCTGCTTTCCCGGAGCTGCTGAGGCGGCTGGACACCACTGTGCTATGTTTAGACCACTTCCTGGAGCCAGGATGCGCTACACCTCCACTCAAGTGCACCCCTCAACAGCTTTCCGTATATTAAAAGTTATGCGATCAACACCAGAGTCAATTTTAAAACACTGGCATCACCCCCCAAAGAAACCCTACACACACTAGCAGTTCCTTCCCACTTGGCGCTCTTAAACCCAGACCAGCTGCCTCTCCCCCAGGCTGACTCATGCCCTGCGGCATCGGATGTGAGCCAGCAGTGACGGCAGGACCCCCGCTTAACCCTGAGGGGGACAGGCAGGGCTGCCACCCGTGCTCCCCACTGGCTGTAAACATCCCTCCACAGTCACTGGGAGGCGCCCGCAGACCCGGACACCCTGTGCCTGCAGGGCACGTGGCCGGGTGGAGGTGCCCGAGCGCCTGGGACCACACTCGGGCAGGTACAGGGGCCATGGCGGCAACGACGGGGTGGCTATCGGAGCTCGGGACACACGAAAGGCGTCCCCAAACCAGTGACACTCGACGCTGCATGGCAAGGTGTGTGCTTGGTGACCAAACGGCGCAAACGACCTCCTGACACAGAAGAAACAGGTCAGGCAAGTGCAGTCTTTAACCGCCAGTAAGTCAACGTGGTAATTCAGCACACAAGCAACCCAGCAGCCCGCAGTGCGGCCAGAGATGGGCATGGACCGACCGCTACCCAGCCTCGCAGGCAAAGGAAACACTCGTTTCAGAACAAAGCTCAAAGGCTGGAGGAGCTGGGAACCCCTTTCCAGAGTCCTCTCCTCGAGCTGACTACTGCCTTGTCTTCAGCATGGATCCTGAGAGATGAGTCAAACAGCTTTAAAAAAACCACGACTCAGAGTTTAATTACTTGGTTTAAATCTCTCACATTCCAAAGACGAGGCCAAATTAATCTGCTGACAGCTTCACTCAGCAGAGTAACTGCCCAGCTTTCTAAGACCCCGAGGAGTTCAGGAAGGTGACCCAAGCAGTGTGCCCATCTCGGCTGTACACAGACCACTCAAAGCAAGGGCGTGGGAGCTACTAGGGAAGGACAAACAATTCCAGTTCATGTAGAGAGGAACCATTTCGGTTATTTCTATAAGAAAAGAAAGGCGCGCCAAGAAAAAAAAAAAAGAACGTAAAATTCAGGGCTGGGGCTCGCAGGAGGGGGAAAGCTGGAGAGGACCAGAGGCGGGCTCTCTAATATTGGCGTGGGGATGTTTACACGGTTGCTAAGGGAAACCTGAGGCTGCAGGGACGTGCGGCAGCTGCTCCGGTCACATGGCCTCCCCACCGCGCCTCCGGTCCAGCGACCCTACACAGTCCCACGGCCCCGGGGGCCTTCAGGCCCAGGAGCAGCCCCGCAACGGGGCACAGGCCTGGAGGGCTACGAGGTGGAGATGGCTGTGCTTCCGTCACAGGTGGAGACAGACTGGCCCCAGGACTGAACCTTTTTATTTTAAATCCAAAATAAGAAATGTTTAGGAAGTTCAACGGGAAGGAAAAGAGGCTTAAGACATGGCCCCCATCGCACACCTCAATGCTCTTGGGCCTCAGCATTTCCACCTGCAACTTGGGGCCGTAACTCCCTTCCTTTCCATCGGGTAACAGGAACGTGCCAGGCACAGGGGTGCTTTTCAGGGAAAAAAAAAAAAAAAAGAAACTTTGTAAATCTAAGATTGTGCCCTTCTCAAAGGTAGTAAATTTCCAGAGATCCTGACCTGAGCTTATGCAACAAAATCATAAATTACCTAGACTCCTGCATACGGTGCCTGGAACCACTTAACTATTAAGGCTGCCCCTCAAGGACTACGGCCTCTTCCAAGACTCACATCCTCACAGAGACCTGTCCACAGAGCTTGCCGGCCCTCCACCGCCATTACAACAGTAACACTCCATCACTCTACAACTCTGGAAAATACAGCAAAAAATAAGTTATCCCTCCTCCCTGAGAAGAGCCCGGTGCCAACCTTCCCGTGTGGTCACCACGTGGCGTCACAGCCGTGCCCTGGGCCAGCCCCTGCACTGACGCCCGTGGCCCTGTCTGCAGCTCGCAGGCTGAGCGCAGGGCCCCGCAGGGGGCAGCTGCTCCTGCACCCACCGAGCCACGGAAGCGGCCCAGAAGGGGAGAGCCAGTGCGCGGGCACAGTGACCCACGCCCCACTTCACAGGCTGCAGCGATGCTGCAGACGGCGATGCTCCCCAGGACGACGTTCCCCCGGTCAGGTCCCGCTGTGATCGGTCTGAAGGCCCACAGACCCGACACTGTCTGTCTCTGACAGGACCCGTAAACACAGGCGCCAGGCCTCCAGTTCCCAGCAGGAGCTGGAATACCGCCGCGAGCACCCGACTTCAGAGGAAGCTGCGCATGAGGGTGAGAGTGAGCACCCAGCATGTTTTCTCAGAAGGAAAATTCAGTTGTTTGCAAAACATGTGATTTGTTTCTCCTTCAGTCCGTGTTTGTCTGAAGGAGAAGCTGAATGACTTTGACTCTGTAAAGGCTTAAATGGCATATTTTGTTTGACCAAGTCGTTCCCCAGCTGAACACAGTCCAGCCCACAGCCTTGAGAGCGGCAGCTCAGGCTTCTCAGCACAGACGCACGACACCACCAGCTCCTGCCCGCCCCTCGGGAACCAGTCTCCAGATCATCCCAGCAGAAGACCACTGGGGTTCCTGTGGAAAACACAAGGATTCCGCAGACGCGGAGAGTGGGGAAGGCTGCAGATGCACACGTCCCTGCCCTAAGGCTGGAGAGGACGCCTGTTCACCGCCTGACCGCTGCTGCCAAGCTCGCGGAGCCACAGAACACCACTTCTTCATCTAGACCTGCTTCATAGAAGACACCTGGGCAAACGCTGCGTGGCCTCCCCTCCCCCAGCGCCAGGCATAGTCACCTGTTCCTTGCGTGTCTCGTGTTCCCTCTAAATCACGACCCACTGCCCACGACCGACCCCTCAAAACTCAAGCCTGGCACCTCTGTGGGCAGCTCCCCTGCGTCTCCGACCCGCACTGTGAGGCCAGCCCATCCACATGCCTGACCTCGGACCCGCGGCCCATGGGCGGCCCGACCTCGGACCCGCAGCTTCTGGGCGGCCTGCTGGCCTCCCCACGGATACACGGGCCAGCTCTCTGGGACCGCGCCTGCTGACACCTCCGCCGGGCGCACGGTGGTCTCACTGCGAGGCTGCAGCACGCTCACACAGCACCATTGGACACACGAGTGTGCAGCAGAGCCTCCTGTCCTAAGAAGTGCCCCCGACCCCTCACCTGACTGCTCTGCCTACAGACCTGCCTTTAGTGCGGCTGCTCGCTCCCAGTTACCCTCGCTGTGAATACAGCTCACACTTCATGGCAATGCAAGAACGACGCAGGCATAGGACAACGGCCTCTGTCCTCCGGCCCCCCTCCCTCCACCGTGCAGCGTGCCAGCCTTTCACACAGACCAAACCTGTCGGCAGAAATGCCTGCTCAACTACACGCAGCAGCAGCAGCAGCCGCCCTGACAAGACAGCCCCTCACAGACAGCCCTCCTCCTGGATGGGGCCGTGAGGATGAGCAGACCCGGGTCATGCCAACTGCCAGTAAGACGTCGTGGATGGACAGACGGCCTGTGTCCCAAACCTCACGGCACTGCTGTACCAGGACCTCCCACGGGAGAGCCGTCCTCGGGGCTTCCTGAGATAGTCTTCTAGGCCACACTCCTCCAGTGGGGCTCCGATAGAATCCTGCAGACTGACTGTGTTGACGTGACCCGTCGAAGCACAGTCTGTGGTTTCTGCCGGAACTCGTAGACCCAGACCCCGCTCTGTGCACGCCCTTGTGGGACATGCCTGGCCCAGCGCGCGCAGCGTTCCCTGCGAGGGTGTCTCTGGAGGGGACCACGGCAGAGAAACGCCTCGGACCCCTGGCTGCACACGTGCTTCTTTTCGAGGTAGTTTCAAATGTGTTTGTGCCATGCTGGCCCCCAGACTTCCAGAGCACACACCTGGATTCTACGTTAGATTCTTGGCTTGGGATTTCCAAACTGCATGTGTAGTAAAAACAGCCCAAAGGAGATTTTTCTGACGATGAAGACTACCATAAGCACGGCGAACCACATCCAGTGTCCTGTAACAACCTAAAATGGAAAAGAACCTGAAGAAGAAAATAACATACACGTGCGTATTCTTCAAAATCCAGAGTTTTGCATCCCTGCCCAGACCTCCCTTTTCTGGAGCAGGGGCCGGGACCCGGGCAGCCCAGACGGGCTCCTGGTGAATGGTCTGAACCCACTCAGGCCCACAGCCCGGCATCCTGTGTCCACACTGGACACCAAATCCACGCCTCCAGCCCCCAGGCCTCAGGCTGCCCCGGGCCACACAGACCACTCTGGCTTTGGGGGCCTCCTCACGTCTGCCCTCTGGGAGCTTCCTTTCCTTTCTCCTCACTCAGGCACATTCTGCCACACTGACCAGGGAACAGGGTTCTTGCAGGCCCACCTACCACGCTGCTGGAGCTGCCCCGAGGGGGCTCCTCGTCCTCTCCCGCCACGGCCTCCGCCCCCTCCACACCCCCCGCCCCCGTCTGCAGAGGCCCCGACGGGTCGCCTCGCCCCCTCCCCGTCATTCCTCCCTGTCCACTCCACACACAACGCTGCAACCAGAGCTCAAAAGGCAGAGTTTTAAAAAATCTAAGTCAGACCAAGTTATTATTATTTTGGCTAAAATCTTCTATGGACATATGACTAAGAAATTCTACGCTGCGGTATACACCCAAGAGAAACGAAAACATAAACTCACACAGAAGCTTGCACCTGAATGTTCACAGTAGCCAAGAGGCAGGACCATCCACATGTCTAGCAACTTATGAATGTCGAACCGGATGCAGGACAGCCGTCCGACAGGACAGTGCTCACCCACACAAAGAAGAAAGTCCTGAGGCACGCCACGGCACAGAGAGCCGTGGAGACACCAGGCCGGGGAGAGAAGCCAGTCATGAAAGACCATGCCTGGACTGCACTTCGGGGCGATGGTCCAGCTGGGGAGCTCCAGAGACAGAGGGCAGGAGCAGGGAGTGAGGAGAGCGGGGACCCGGGGCCGAGAGCGAGGGGCGGGGGTTCCTCTCGAGGCAATGACGGCTCTAACGTGGACTGGTGATCGTGCCTGGCAACTTACAAGCTGTGGGACGCGTATCTCTGCAAGGTGATCAGAACACTCTTCCCGAGGCCGATGACGGCTCTGCGCACAAGCCCGCACTCCTCCCAGCTGTGGCCGCCCGACCCTTGCAGCCCCGGCCTGCCCTGGGGCCTCAGCCTGGACCACCCCGGCCAGCACCATCTGCATGTCAGTCTCCTCCAGGGTCTCTGGAACGCGGACCACCTTGCACACAGCCCCTCTGAAGGGCCTGCACGCGCTGCCTGGAGTGCGCACCCGCTCCCCGCAGTTCCCAACAAGGCAGGCCTCGCACTCCTGGCCTGACTTTCTCTGAGTCCCCAGGAGTCCTCTGTAAGGCACCTTGACTTAATTCTTTAACGCACGCTGCTCCTTGAGGAAACGCACCGCATTCCATACAGCACGTGGTGCAGAGCTGTTACTCAGTAAATACTGTGGATCGCGGGAAACTTCTGAAGCAAGCCCACAGTCCGCAGCAGATTACCTCTCAGAGGTTATAAAGCCCCTGCAGACGGTCGCCGGGTCCCCTGCTCTCCCTGTGGCTCCCGAGCAGCAGTGGGGCAGCCTGCAGCCCCTGGCTCAGCCATCCTTCAGGGCCCGGGGTCCCAACGGTGGATTTAACCCATTTCACTTGTCTCCACTCAGGAGCAGTTTTCAAAGGGAGTTTTTTTTTCAGCAAATGAAAGATGACTTTCGCATTCAGTCTCTGGATGAAACTAACAGCATCTGAATCACATCTGAGCTACGAGACGCGCAAACAGCAAATACTGAAGATCCGATTTACTAAAGCTGTCCTGGCTGGAGGCCTATTGTAAGGTGACAACTGCTGGCTCTGCAACCTGTTAGCCCAGAAGATAGAATCTCTTCAAGTTTTATGTAAATAATGAAAAAAGAAAGGAAGGAAACGAAGAAGAAAAGCACTTTTGCAACTTATTTTCCTCCATTTCATCTCAAAAGACACGCCTTTGAGCTCTCTTTACAATAAACACGTATAACTCACTGTATCTGTAGATGAAAAGAGGTTCTGACGTGCTACACATACACACACTCACAAACACAACACTCCTTCTTCTGGATATTCAGAATAAAGTGAAGTCAAACTGGAATCTAAATTTTGCTAAGGTTTCACTTCTTTTTATAGTCTTAAACAAGGGATAATTATGGCTTCAGTCTTCAATTCCCAAATGGAACGCATTCTATTTTTCACCATTTCATCAAGTGGGAGAAAACGGCCTGTCCATGTAAGTAGATACTCCAAGGTCTCTCAGGCCCGACGTTTAGTTCAGTTCAGTTGCTCAGTCGCAGCGTCTGACTCTCTGCGACCCCACAGACTGTAGCACCCCAGGCTTCCCTGTCCTTCACCAACTCCCAGAGCTTACTCACACTCATGTCCATCGAGTCAGTGATGCCATCCAACCATCTCATCCCCTGTCGTCCCCTCTCCTCCCGCCTTCAATCTTTCCCAGCATCAGGGTCTTTTTCAATGAGTCAGTTCTTCGCATCAGGTGGCCAAAGTGTTGGAGTTTCAGCTTCAGCATCAGTCCTTCCAATGAATATTCGGGACTGATCTCCTTTAGGATGGACTGGTTGGATCTCCTTGCAGTCCAAGGGGCTCTCAAGAGTCTTCTCCAACACCACAGTTCAAAAGCATCAATTCTTTGGCGCTCAGTCAACTCTCACATCCATACATGACCACTGGGAAAACCATAGCTTTGACTAGAGACACCTTTGTTGGCAAAGTAATGTCTCTGCTTTTTAATATGCTGTCTAGGTTTGGCGTAACTTTTCTTCCAAGGAGCAAGCGTCTTTTAATTTCAAGGCTGCAGTCACCATCTGCAGTGATCTTGGAGCCCAGAAAAATAAAGTCTGCCACTGTTTTCATTGTTTTCCTATCTATTTGCCATGAAGTGAAGGGACCAGAGGCCACGATCTTCGTTTTCTGAATGCTGAGTTTCCAGCCAGCTTGTTCGCTCTCCTCTTCACTTTCATCAGAGGCTCTAGTTCTTCTTTGCTTTCCACCCTAAGTGTGGAGTCAGCTCTCTCAGCTCCTCCCTAAAGGCTCTGAGGTCAGCTCTCGGCTGCTCCCTCCACCCCTCCAGTGAGTCTACAGAACAGCCAGCCACTGACCCCTGCCCTTCGTCACGCACTGTCCACTGCCTTTCCTGACATTCTTCTCAGATTAGTCCCCACTGTACATTGAGCTCTGCGTCTCGGAGCCTTTTACCACATCCCTGCTCTCCTTTGCTGCCAGAGGTCGGCACGGGCCACGCAGTGCAGGACCGAGACCCTTCCCTGTGCTCAGGCGCTGCAGCGCCGGGGAGACAGGGCCTGAGAGGGGCCTCTCTCCCATAAGATGAGGAGACAGAAGAAACGCCTATATCCGTAATGGAAGAAGTACATACGTTAAATAATCAGAAGTAATTAAAATCGCCACCGAAAGTCTCCAAGAGGCAGAGTACAAACCCAAGCCGCAACAGAAAGCTATTTCCAAGAAGCCTCTGAGCTGGGGACTCACTGTTGCCACCCACCCCGCACCTCCTACCTCCTGCCTCAGAGCAGAGCCCACAGGGAGCGGGGGCCACACACCTCCTCTGCCTGGCTTCCACAGAGGGCTCGGGGCCAGGGGCGCAGGGCAGCGTGGCAGCTGGAACCCCGCTGGCAGTGCTGAGCGGGGGGCGGTTCGTGATCACACAGAGCGGGCTGCTGCAGGTGACGCCGTCGGCTCTCTCTGCCGTGGAGTCGGCCTGGGACCTGTAAGGGGTCCTAAAATCAAGAAGGACACAGCAGAAAGGGAACGGTCAGCACACAGACACCACTGCCCTGGGACCTGTGAGGGGTCCTGAAGTCAGGAGGACACAGCAGAAAAGGAACAGTCAGCACGTGCACACACACACACACACACAGACACACACACCACTGCCCTGGGACCTGTAAGGGGTCCTGAAGTCAGGAGGACACAGCAGAAAGGGAACAGTCAGCACGTGCACACACACATGCACGCACACACACAGACACACACACAGCACCGCCCTGGCAGAGGCAGAGCCTTGAAGAGGGCTTGCCCAGAGAATCTTCTTGCTCAGAATTTGTCTGTGGTTGGTCTGTTTTCTTAATTCTGAGCTCTTAGATCTTACAACAGTGATTATGCTTTCAGTCTGACATCTTCTGCCTAAGGAGTTATGTTTCAGGAAAAAGGAAAAAAAAATTTTGAGATACAAAAAAATGTCATTTAATTAGCCATGGCACAAGTAGTGACAGACACTAGAGTGCTCTGGATGCCTCCTGAGCACCACCGGGTCTCCACACTCACACCTCACCCACACACACACACACACACACACACACACACACACACACACACACACACACACGAGACGACGCTGAGGTCACTTACACCGCCCGCAGCCCCAGGCAGGGAGCCCCAAGGGGCCGTGCCAACACCAGGCGGCCAGACGACCGTCGTCCCGGATCGCCCAGACCCACTCGGGAGCACCCTCACCTAGCGGAGCAAGCGCTCTCTCTCCAGGGAGCCAGTGCCCGACTGTCCACATTCACAATGCAGACAGGAGTGACCAAACATAAACTAAGGGGACCCTCCGCGCAGCCCTGAGACAGGCTTCCCGGGCAAGCTGTGCAATTACACTCATTTACGTGACAACAAGGTCTTTGTTTCTTAACAAAGACTTGAGAGCAGCCATTGGCTCTGCACCCAAAAAGCCGTCGTTCGTGATGTCACAGCTTGTTGCCAGGGTAACAGAGACCCAAAATTGATACTCACAGAGATGGGGAAGCAATGGAAGTAAAAAATGCTAAAAATCTGGTTTTTTCACCTAATTACAACTACCACAAATGCTTTAAGTAGCTATAAGCTCATTTTCAAATAATCACATTATACTAAGCTTGAAAGAATGATCAGATCATAAAACTACCAATACAGTACACAGATGCAAGGATAAAAACAGAACAGTTCTGAACTGATATCTAAACACACACAAGCCGCTTTCCCAGACGCGGTGAGCAGCTCAGGAAAGAGGTGCGATTTCACTTTTTTTTTTATTAAAGTGAAGGCGAATAATTCCTTAGACTTCCAGGATGTATAAGTCTCCAGGAAGCACTAATAAAATTAACCAGAGACAAAGGTATAAAAAATTTACAATCATCAAAACCTCACGTGAAATTCTGCCTAGTTAATAACATGCTTTGATCTCTGCAATTTCTTATGCTGGAGAAATGCCAAGGACTTTATTTTGTTAAATTATAGAATATGATTTTTACTATTCTGAAGTGCATAATCTTACAGACTGCTGGGATCGGAAGAGGAAAAGCTCCGGGGCTCTGGAACCACCTGAGGCCAAGCTTAACCTCTCCCATCTCTTGCCCTCTAAGACAGGGACAGTGATGGCTGCCAAGTGCAAGGTCTTGTGAGACTAAATAAGACAAACCTGTGGAACACTTAGTGCCCAGAATAAAAGATAAACTCAGTGGAAACAAAAAAGTGAAAAAGAGAAGAGCCCCGAAATGCACAGACCCAGGCTCCGCCCGCCTCTGCTCCTTCCGGCCGCGTGGCCACGGGTCTCAGTTTCCTCATCTGTAAAGTGAGGCCGCCTCCCACACGCTGGGGGCTCTTCAGGACCAAACAGGACACACCCATGGTCATGCTGCTCACTCCAGGCACCTATGGCTCAGGGCAGCCACGTGCCCGGTGAAGAATCTACACGCTCCAAGTCTCCCGGCTGCGGGAGGGAGCCAGCGAGGCTTAAGCAGAAGGCTAGTGCTTCAGGGGAAGTTCTCAGTCAAGAGGCATTCACGTTTGGCACACAGCCTCGTCTCCTCCTCCTCCCTCGAATGTCCTAGAATGCAGCCGTGATGGCGAGAGCTCTAGAAGGTACTGTGGACCATGAGGCGACCCCCGGAAACGGAAGCCACGCTCCAACTACTGTGACTTGAGCCACGCGCCAGCCCTGTCTCGGGACCGTCCTGACTGAGAGGGAAAATGAAGACTGACCACACAGCAGTCCCCATTACCGGGTGTGCTGTACGTGTGCGTGAGCCAAGTCCTGATGTCACGCTGTTCGGAAGAAGCCCTGTGCCCGGCCTAGGCCGGGGGCGCAACACGGTGCGGCAGCTGCTACGCCTCCTCCCCTCTCCCCCTTCCCCCAGGCCACGCTCTGGGCTCGCTGGGAGCCTCTCTGCTGCAGCATTGCCACGTGCGGGAGAACACGGCTGTCCCCACAGGCTAGCACCCTGTGCAAACGCACCGTCGTGGGGCCTGGCGCGTGTGCGTGCGGTCACACGGGGGCTGTGAGCAGCGCCCGGGAGGACAGCATCAGGCGGCCCCAGCACGGGCACGGGCGGCACCGCCCTCACTGACGCTTCGTTGCCTGTGCCAGCTGCAAGGATGGGAGCAGAGCGGCCCTGGCTGCACCCGGGGAAGGGCTCTGACCACAGTCACACCAGGTACGGCCACGGAGGAAGCCAGCTGCTGCTCGGATGGGCCAGACACCAGGAAGACTCGGCCGGGACAGAGACGACCAGCGCCACGGTCTCCTCACCGCGGCCCAAGCGCTTCCGGTGCAGGACTGAGCCTCCTGCGCACCGGGGTCTGAACACCGTCCTCCAGAAAGAGACACAGAAGAGTCCTACTGAGCACTACAGAAAACGTAAGTGAAAGATGTGATGTCTGTGACCTCGGATCTGCTACACAGTCTGAGCCTGGACACGCAGTCCCAGCTGCAGGGCTGCTGGGAAGTGAAAGCGGTCGTGTCAAGCTGAAGCCTGAATGCCCCCCGCTGACAGGAGAGCGGCCTCCAGGAGGCTGCCGCACCCATGCACACCTAACCCGAGCTCGCGAAGCTGCACCTGAGGGCCTGCCAGCGGCCCAGCGCTTACCTGCCGTGATGCACAGACCAGCAGCATGCCCTGCGTGGAGCAGGGCAGGAGGCGGGCTGCCAGCTGCCCGGAGCCGGACAAACCCCCGGCAAGGAGGGGAGGCAGCAGGAGTGGGCTGTGATGGGCTGAAAGGTGGAGACGGAGGAGCCACTACGTCCAGCACAGGACGCACTGTCACTTCCTCCAGGACGCGCAGCTCACCACCCACCCAGCACCACCTCCCTGCCCAGCTGGGCGCTTCAAACAAGTTAGGCAGAGGAGAGGACGCGGCCGCTGGGAGTAGAGGGACCCAGCCTGATCCGCACTGGGCCCGCAGCCAGCAGGCCTCGTCCATCACCTGCAGAGGGGAGGACAGGAGAAGAGGTGCAACAGGAGGAAGCAGAATGCGTGGACGGAGTGGGCCTGAGAGGGGAGGCTGGAAAAGACTCCGACAACCCCCAGGACAGAAAGTAATGCGAGCCCAGAGGCCTCCCTGAGACAGAAGCACTGCTGCAAAAACTTGGAGACGCTCTGGAGCAGAGACTCAGCACAGAGTGCAGAGCGGAGAGCGGCCAGAGGCCAGGGCACCTAGGAGTCAGGGGTCCACGTCTACACAGCAGCACCTGGGAGGCGGCAGAGCTCAGCTTCTCTGCTCCACCAAGACATGCAACCACCACCTCAATTGCGGTAGGCAATCGTGTGAGTCTGAATTTATTTAAAAACTTGACCATAACAGCAACCTGGGGGTGTGAGCAGAAATGGTCAGGAAGACTTCTTGGGCAAAAGACGCATCTTACTGGCTGTACAAAAGGAATTTCTGCCTAGAGCGGAAAACGAGAAGTTTCTGAGAGTTGGCATAGTCTACAAACGACAGATACCTCCTTGCGCTTTCTGTCTGAAATAGCGACTGTGTGTGATTCTTTCCTTTTGAAAGATCATAAAATAAGATTTGCTCTCTCAGACTCGCTTGCACAAGGAAGCACACTCCCGCCCTACAGAGAAGTGGCCCTCCCCCCAGCCCAGCTCTCGGCTCACCAAGACTGTGTAGACGACATCTGCCCACCAAACGTCACTCCCTCCACGCGTCCGCTAAGACGTGGATGGAAGCCCCAGCCTGCCACAGTACCCCACCAGGCCTGAACAGCGAACACAGACTTGCCTCCCCTAAGGTCTAGGACGTTACTCTCCTTGAGGACTTTTCTTAGTCCTGGATCCAACCGTAAGGAGCAGCAAAGCATCTATTCAGACTAAGGCCTCACCCCTGAAGACAAACAGGCAACAGCCTCAATAAAGCCAGAAGCACAGAGGCTGTGGGACGAGCTTCCAATGCATCCCTGAACTGGATGGGCATGCTGTCCAAGCTGAGCCTTCTCTTACAGGACACACCTGCAGAGCTGACGTTTCAAAAGGCTACAGTGGCCCTCTGGTTTCAGAATGGTGCCCACGCTCTGGTGTTAACTGGCTGATAAGATTCTTCCAAGCAAATGAAAAGTTTTTATCCCAAAAACAGTCTGTGGTCAAAGCCTGTATCTAGGGCAGCCAACCAATCACCAAAGCACCTAATGATGAAGACTGTGGCATGAAGAGGCAGGTGGAGGGCAAGAAAGTGGGAGTGAAGAGAGGGTTCAGGAGAAGCCGAGAGAGTCAGATTCTTCCACATGAGCAGCAAAGTTTAAACTGAAATATTAATTGTGTCTTACAGCTTCAGGGCTCTGGCAAAGGTGCGCTGCTTGCTGGCTGGTACATGGCAAAGAAAGTAACTGCAGAAAGGGGCATACAGATGAGAAAGGGGCAGGACACCCGGGTACCTTCTCTGCACCACACTTGCGACTTTCACATCTTGATGGATCTGAGGGCCATTAAAGTCATAAAAAAAAAAAACAACAACTCAAGTCCCTGAATGAACAGACTTCAATATAAGACTTTTAAATAAAAAACCGTCCCCATCTCCCCTTACACCCTCTGGGCCCCTCCCTGCCTCCCCGCTCCCCAGGTGAGACTGGAGACAAGGCTGGGGCTTAAGCTCAGTCCCGCTCAGACAATGCTGGGAGCCGAAAGTGGCTGCAGACTGCACAGGACTGAAAGGGTGGAGTGTGTATTCAGATCTGTCTGTGGGGAGAAGTTGGAATTAGCTTACTCTAATTCAGTTAGGAAAGGAAATTAATTTTAATTTAAAATTACTTAAGATGTTAATCCCAAGAAATCTAAAAGCAATTATTTTTTGATTCACTTGTGTGACGCTATCTGGGTGTAAAAAGGCGTGCAGTCACTACCCATCCATGCACAGCCAGAGTGGGGGCGGGTACCTTTTCAGGAAGGTCGACACGTAGGTCGAGGGGGCGGCCGTCTGCGGGGTCTCGCTCCCCTTGGCTGCATCCCTCCAGGGCTGCCGGGGCTGGGGGCCACTGCGCACCAGGTTAGCAGCCGACTCTCTGCGGAGGCAACAGACAGGGCCGAGCTGAGGCCGCTGCTCCCACCACACCAGGGGCGGGGTGGACGGGGAGCGTGGCAGAGGGACATGCGGGACGCCCTCCAAGGGCCTGTCTGCGGACTCCGCTGCTCCCTGTACAGATGGGGACCGGTTCAATATCTCTCCCTGCCCGTTCACCCACTTCAGGGCCAGCCCTCCTCACTGGGGACCAAGGCCTCGCTCCCAGGAGCTTCTGGAAGGAGCACTCACTTTGCTCCCCATTTAGAAAGGCTGGCGAGTCAGCCCAGGGCAGGTGACTCCAAGCAAGCAGAGCAGGAGTGGGACGGACAGGACGAGCGTCCAGGAGAAGCAGCCCCTCAGCTCACAGCAGGGCGCACACCCAGGAGAGGCTCAACCCCAGCTGGCAACTCGGGCCTCTGCCTCCCCAGGTCCCCCAGCAGCCCTTCCCAGGCGGGGACTGTGGGCAAGTGCAGGCCGCTCCAGCAGGCCTGGGTGGACCAGGCCTCCGCACCGCCAGCAGGCTGCAGGTGGTGCCCGGGCCACGGGGGCAGGGTCGCGCCTTGAGGAGCCCGCTCCACCCTGCACATGGCTCTGAGACGCGACACAGGTCACAGTTCCCACACTCATCTTAACATGGACGTACAAACAAGAAGCTGCACGACTCCATTCTGTAACGAGGTTTCTAGTGCTGCCCGTGGGGCGGGCCCTGTGCTGAGACCCACGTGGACACTGAGCCCCCTTCTCAGAGCCCGCTGTGCACAAACACAAGCTCCCTGGCGGGTCGGGGACCCCACACTGGACTGAGGGGGTGGGGCTGGGGGTCCCAGACAGGGGGCGGGGCACGACAGTACCTGTTCTCCTTCTCCTCAAGGTCGCTAGTGCTGCCCGGCCTCCGCAGCCCCAGTGAACTCAAGGAGCTTCTGGTTTCTCTCTCCTGCAAAGTCAAAACAAGTGAAGCACAGAGAAGGCCCGCTCTGACACACTGGGGCAGCGAAGCAGAGCTTACACACCTGCGTGATTTACTTCCAGACTCAACACCAACTCCTGCTCGAGCGGTATTAACAAAGGCTTATTCCCAGCTCTCCTCCGTTAGACGTCAACATGTAGGGAGAGAACTCTCTTGGGAAAGGCTGGGATGATCAAATAAGGGAACAGCAGCAGTCCCACCAAAAAGGAACCTCTGAAAAGCCAGAGACAAGCTGTGCTCTGATGTTCTCTGCCTTGAAAGGCGGCCACAGGCACAACAGACGTGCTGACACCCTGGCCCGAGCGTCTCCAGAAACATGGCTGAGTGAGGGGGCTGCGTTCGGAGGAGACCCGGCCGCTCAGACAAGCCGCCAGCATGCCCCGTGAAACCTGGACCATCTCAAGACCAGGGCCACGCGGCTCCCAGTGAGCAGCAGGCGAGAGCTCAGCCCCGCGTGCACCCATCAGTCAGGGAAGCTGATGCAGAAGTTTGTTTTCTAAGTGCTCAGCTGCCCAAGCTTCATTAGGCTTGAAAGCCCAGCTAAGGAACTCTGCTTCTGAACACCAAGAGAGCGAGCCGCTGCTGCTGGTTTAGAGAGCGTTTCAGGCTACATCCCTGCCTGCACTCTCAAGTTTCTGCCCTAGGAGAGGACGGAAGGGAAGGATGAGCAGAAGGAAGGCCAAAAGGAAATGGGTTTTTCTTTCCTGGACAAGCAAGTCATCGCAAGCAGCTACCTGATGGTCAACAGGCCTGTCTCCTTTTACAGACTCCGTACTTCCAGATCCAGATCAGGCCCTAGACACTGTCTCCATCTGTCCCCGAGGCTGAACTGCCACGGAAGGACACCGCACCTTCTCTCTGTTGTCCATCAGGGCGGAGATGCGGGGGCTGGAGGCCGAGCGCTGGACAGATGCGCCCCGGTCCCGCAGGGCCTCCCTGGCCCCGGTGGCCTCGCTCAGCACGTTCTGGCTGCCGGTCTTCCTGAGGCCCAGCCTCCACGAACACGGAGACTCGTCCCTGGTCTCTTCCGGCTTGCTGAAGAGGCTGGAGGGCTAGAGGGAAGGGGCACCGGAGGTGAGGTCCCGATGGCTCCTCCCACCCTTGGCCGAGCGACGAGGGCAACGTGAGGAGGGCAGGGGGCCAAGAGCAGGCCGGGTGCCACGGCCACCCCCCAGCAGCCCCCAGCCCTCGCAGGGCACCCACCCAACAGAGGACCCACCAGCAGGGTGAGTACTGACACGGGGCCGGGGGACAGCAGCCTGCCCGTCTCCAAGCCTCCTCCCGCCCACCTGTGAACCTGGCTGAGCGCTGACCCTCCTGCAACACGTGGACCCTGGGGCACACAGGCGGGCCCCAGCCCTGTGACAGGGCTGTGGTGAGCTGACTTGAGGCGACACTGACACACACTGCAGGCCTCTCCACCCAGACTTGAGTTGCTTCAGGAAAACAGCTGATCTGATACAGGCAGCAGTTCTAAGCATTTCAGATTTCAAGCAGCAGCAAAATCAAAAAGAAAACAATGGCAGAAGCTATATGGTTGCCAGGTTTTAAATTCTGCCGAGAGAACAGCTTTCAACAATTAATGGCTGTTCTCATCACATCATTAAAAAGTAACATCAGCGTTCAAAAGAGAGGTTCACGGAAAGCTTACACTGTCCTTAAGCATCTCATTTCCACAAACCACAGAACATATTACACACCGGAGTCAGCCAAAGACAGGCTGAGGCACGGCTGGCCTGGGGACCACCAGCCCACCGCCTCCCTGGCCACGGGGGCCCTGCCGCAGTGCCAGCTCTGCTGCTGGCACGGCGGGAATGCAGCAGAAGCCTCACGCCGCGCTTAGAGCTGCTCTTTCGTGCGCGTCCCCTCCGAGGGGCTCTGCAGAAGCACCCTGTGGGCTCTGTAAGAGCCGTCCGGACCCCCCAGCATCTTCTGAGCAAAGCAGCACGGGCGTGTGTAGGTGGCTTTCCTAATTCAGTCCTTTTCTTCCTAAAGGGCGGGTGATCCGGCCACACTCCTCATGACAGAGTGAGGACCACGTCCTGCTGGAGCCGCCAGGACGCGGAGCGGCTGAGCCTCTGCCTCCTGGTCTCCACAGGAGGCGCCGAGGGGCCAGCTTCCCGGCACCTCAGCCGAAGCACGGGCCGGCTCCCCTGCAGTGAGCCTCAGGCTGAAGAGGCTGGGGGAGGCCGCCGGCCCTCAGCGCCTCCGACGTCTGCCCCCTGCCGGCAGCTGCACAGACCTCACCCGCGGAGGAAGAGTGAAGACACGCGGGCTCGGCGCTGCGCCCCAGCTTCTGCCCAGCCCGGCCGCGCCCGGCGCACGCCAACCTCAGACTCGGGGTCGACAGGCTGCGGCAGCACTCCCCTGGTCCCAGGCTGCTGGCGCCTGGCCACCCTGCCGCTGGGCAATGGTTTCTAAGTTCTTTAAAACACACTGTGGGCAAGTCATGAACGCACTGCTTGTGTCCACCCCTCAGACCCACACCCTGAAGCCCTGACACCTAGGGTGACAGCATCTGGAAACCAGGGGGTTGTCTGAGTGCCAGGGAAGAGCCCTCACCACGGACGGAACCGGCCAGCACTGCGACGGTGGGCTTCCAGCCTCTGGATGGTGGGACACAGACCCAACGTGTAAACCACCCCGTCTGGCCCCTGTCACAGCAGCCTGAGCACGCCATGACAGGAGGCAGTGGAGACGCAGTACACGATGCAACGAACACTCAGCCACGACAGAGCCACAGAAAGGGATGAACTAACGCCATCTGTGGCGACACTGACGGACCGAGAGACGCTCGGGCTGCGTGCACCACGTGCGCGTCAGAGAGAGAAGCGCGTCCCAGAGAGACGCGCGTCCCAGCACCACTCGTACGTGGAGACGCTCGGGCTGCGTGCACCACACGCGCGTCAGAGAGAGGGGTTGCAGTCAGACTCAACTTAGCAACTAAACAACAAAAATATATAAAATAACAAAGCCCTACTGCATTAACACTGGCACCCTCTACTCAGTACTTTGTAATAATTTATAATGGAAAAAATCTGGAAAAAAAATACATGTGCGAGTATAACAATTACTTTGCTGTACAACTGAGACGCATACTGTAACTCAACTACACTCAAGTAAGAAAAACAGGCACGACTGTGTCTTTAAGGTCTTTACAATCGTATCAGAGCAACGGGGGCAATACCCAGATTAACCGCACACACTCACTCTCCTGGTTGAAGAGGTGGGGACGGCGCTCTGCGGGGCTGCAGGGGTCCACTCCGTGACACTGCTCCTGTTGTCAGAGTTGGGACGGCTGGGGACGGTGCCCGGCCCGCCATCTGGGGTGAAAGACAGGAGAAGCAACAAGTGTGTTAGGAAACCCCTGTGCGAGTCTGTACTGTTCTAACACAAAAGATTTACCCGTTACCACACAGATCACCAGGGCCTCGTAAGGCTCAGATTCCAACCATGATAAAACCTCCGGCAGCCTCTGCCTCTTACAAGAAAACAGGCTCAAGTGAAATTCTGTCTGACCGAAACCCCCGCCCCCCCCGCAGAAAACAGGCTCAAGTGAAATTCTGTCTTGACACCAACTCCCCCACGTGAACAGCAGACAGCCTTCTCCTCGCTACCCGTGACACACAGCTCATCAGTCAGTACAGGTAGAACCCACTCTGGGGGCTGGGCAGAAAAGGCCAGAGAAAGTACAAGACAGACCTTGCTCCCTAGGCAATTAGAAAAACAAGAGGTAAGATGCAAAACAATCACGGTGAGGACACATGGTCAAACACACCCAGTGCTGAGCTTGGTGGGCTCAGAGAGGAGCCGGCCCACCAAGGGCGGAACGTGGGGGAGGCTGCAGGTCGCCGGGGGCGCATGGTGGGGGGACAGGCAGGTGGTAGCCGGCAGGTGAAGAGCACTTTCAGGGCGCTCCTGGGGGGCGCGGTGGAGACACAAGCAGGAGGGCTCCCTCCTGGGGTGTCGGCAGAAACCCATCTGCTTGTGCCCAGGGGCCACTGCGCCTCTGGTCCCCGGAGTCCCCAGGCCCAGCCCCGCGACCCCGCAAGGCAGTCTTCCTGGGCAGAGACGTTCAGGCTGCTCCGAATATTCACAATAACCACAAGAGCTGTCCCAGGGCTGACCCGGTGAGCCTATACCCTGAGTGTGCCCTCTGCTCCCCCCCACACTGACCCAGGCCTGACCCATGACCAGAGGTCTGCGGCCCCTGGGCTGGGTGTGCCCCCAACCCCAGGCCTGACCTGTGACCTCCTGTGGCCCCTGGGTGGGCTCCCGCCGTCTGTGGCCCCTGGGCTGGGCGTGCCCCACCACCCGCACACTGACCCCAGGCCTGACCCGTGATCGTCTGTGGCCCCTGGGCCGGGCATGCCCCACCACCCGCACAATGACCCCAGGCCTGACCCGTGGTGTCTGTGGCCCTGGCACAGAAGCAGAGGGACACGAGCAGACACCTGAAAAGGCGCGTGTGAGGCGCCCTCTGTGGTTACGGCTGGAATCCAGCTGCCACGGGGAGAGCGGGGCTGCCTGCCTGACGGCCAGAAGGGAGAAGCCCCTCAGCCGCCGGCTCAGCTTACACCTGACTGTGCCAGAGGTGCCACACGGGCGGCAGGGAAGCCGCCTGGCAGAGCGCCTTCCAAGCCACCAACCGCTAACACTGCTGTGTGCACAGAGCTGTCTTCTGTCCCCAGGCTCTGGGCTGGCTTGTCACGCAGCACTAGATCACTAACTCAGCAGAGGCTCACGGCAACTCAGAAGGAGAAAGGCAAACGCAGACTGCTTACACCTACCACAGAACATCGCCAACACTCCCTACAGCCACACGCGTGTGTCACACACATGGACCCATCACTTTACAAGGTTGTGCCTGAGGCCAGGCCTGCTCAGTGTGCGCGTGGGTCCAGGTAGCACTAGGAAGGTTCAGGCACAAGCCGCCCCCCGGCCCACCAGGTGAGCACTAAGCACCTGTCCTGCCCAGGGCCCCAGCACCAAGACAGTCAGCAGGACACGCTGCGCCCCCCCCCCCCCCCGAGCGCCCACAACCCACAGCTGGGGGAGAGCAGACTCGCACGGAGGCGGAGCCATCCGGGTAACACAGCGGCTCCGCCCATGGGAACCCACGTCCGAGGAGTCGGTGCAGAGACGAGAGGGCGGCAGGAGGGTGGGGCTGCGAGGGGCCCCCATCAGGAGAGCGTCTCAGCCACCTGGACACGGGAGCCCGGGACGCACCAGCCCCCCACACGGCGTGGCTCTCCTCAGCCCCGCCCTGGGGGCCGGGCCCTCCCCAGCTTCCGTTCCTGCGCGTCACCCGCCCCGCTGCTCTGAGCCCCAGTCAGAGTCGGGGTCTCGGCCCCCACCACCCCCCACTCTGAGACCTCGCTCACCTCACCTGCAGGTCACCTCCCTGCTTAAAACAGGGCAGTGTAAGGAGTAAACGAACACGCGTTAAGGGTGTTGCAATTTAAAAACACCACGTAAACGTGAAGCGCTGTGCCCCGTGTAGACATATGCAGATGTGTTCTCAGGAGGATGTGAGCTCCTCGTCCCCCTCGACCTCGACCCAAAAGAGTCAGGATAAATTCCAAACTCACAGTCCTCACGAGGGGATACAGCTGGCTGTGTTCACTGCTCACGTGACGTGTGCCTTGCTCACGCACATGCCCTCCTACCCTCTGTGTGCCTACACTCAGCAAAACAGCCAGTGACTGTGCCTTCCCCTCCCAGGCCAAGTGCAGGCCGAGACTCGGGAGCGACCCCTGGAGACCCCAGCCCCAGGTCCCTGCCATGGCCTAGGAGGAGGGGGCGCCACTGGAGGGCAGACGGGTGAGAGCACGGGACGGGGCCTCCTCTGCAGCTCCCCAACAGGGAAGGCCTGAGCAAAGACTTCCTCAGCCTGGCAGGCCCGACCGCCTCTGACCAAAGTCAACCCCCCGGTGGCAGAGCTGAACCCCACGGCACGGCAACTGTGGGGTGGGCCCCGGGGCCCGTGTGGGAACTCCAGCAGCCCAGGGCAGCTGGCACATGCCTGGACTTGGGGACAGTGCTGCAAAGGCCAGCTGCAGCCTGGCAGGAGAGGTCCCGGAGGCCAGGCCACTGGGCTTGGGACACCCTCTGCAGGCAGAGCCTTGAAGGGGGCACGGGAGGGGTCCTCAGGAGGGTGCAGCAGCGTGAGCGGCGTGGAGCCAGGCTGCAGGGAACAAGAGACCTGAGGCCTGGGCACCCGGGGCCAATCAGCAGCCCAGGCCGCTGAGGCGGTGACCCAGCACAAAGAAGCCTGGGCGCTCGTTCCAGACAACACTGGGAGCCTCAGGAAGAAAGCAAACGCTAGAAAGATGGACGTGTAC
This sequence comes from Tragelaphus eurycerus, assembly GCA_935064755.1. Classification (NCBI taxonomy): domain Eukaryota; kingdom Metazoa; phylum Chordata; class Mammalia; order Artiodactyla; family Bovidae; genus Tragelaphus; species Tragelaphus eurycerus. The sequence continues at coordinate 747,716 of CAKXYN010000100.1, read as the reverse complement.
ACGTCTGACAGGTTCGACACGGGCGTTTCCAGAACACGCTGTGCCTGTGACTCGAGTCTCAGGGACTAAATGGTTTTCTCCTACTCTACAGACCAACCTGCTGCCCGTCTGCTCTACAAAAGTGAGGATCCTAAATGTCCTCAGAGAAGCCAGACGTGGACAAGGGCAGCGCCCCCCTGAAACTGCAGAAATCACATCAGTAAGGGAGACCCCTCACAGAGCAGGTGCCAGGGAGGGGCAGGCTCCGGGGAACACACACTCGACTCTCAGCCAAAGCGGGCCCACCCCTCACCAAAAACCCTGCATCTTCTCGGGACGCCTGTGGAGGGGAACATGTGGTGACCACAGGCCCCGGCCTGTGGAGTCTGAGCTCACCACGAGCCCCCAGTTATCCAGCAGAGCCACTGCCGCAGGCAGACCCACCCAGCAAAACCCGGATCTGCCAGATCCGCCTGGAAGGGGACGCCTGCCCACGAGTGGAGACCCCGGGCTAACCCAAATCTTGGGAGTCCCCTTCCAAGGGTCTGCCTGCCCACACGTGGAGACCCCGGGCTAACCCAGAGCCTGGCGTCCCCTGGCCCTGAGTGGAGGCCCCGGGCTAACCCAGAGCCTGGTGGTCCGACCAAGCTCAGCACCCAACTCTTACTGCACAGCAAACTGGAGACTCTCGATATGACGTGCATCATTAAGAGTCAGCAAGGTAACTAGGATTGTGTTCCTTCTTCCATCCCCAACCAGCAACTGAAGGGGCTTCACATGATGAGAAAGGAGAAGAAAACAGTCTGGGGCCCCTGTTTGGGAATCAGTCCCCCAGGGCTGGCTCCACTTGCCTTCTGACATGCGGCGGCCCCCCGCGCTCTGCGGACGGATGGCCTCAGGGTCCCCCGCCTCCTTCTCGGCCTCTGATTCCGTGGCCTCGTCCTCCCCCTCGTCCTCCTCGGAGCTGGAGCTGCTGGACTCTTTGCTCTCCTCCTCCGCTCGCTGGGACTTGGGCGTCTCCTCCTCACAGAGCATCTTCTCTTTGCTAAAGTAAAGACGACAATCTGAATAACTCAGAGAGGAGAAACCACTTTCTGAGCTCGCTGCGGAGCTGGTAGAAGGGGGACAAGCCTAGGAACCTCTGTATAGAAGTGGTAACAGAAACACACACAAACCCTCCCTCAGGCCCGTTCAGTGTTCAACGTGAGAGAGTGATGGAAGGAGACCTGGCTGCTCTGCACTCGGGAAAATGGGCTCCCACTCCTCATGGGGAAGGAGGAGAACAGTTTTAACAGGTCATTTAACAGATGTTTATTGCGTGATCACTGCACGCCAGGACCATGTGAAACACCGGAACACGGGCAACGGAACAGACGTGGCTCCGAGCTCAGAGCTTCCAGTTCGGGAAGCACTTGGAACCAAGAGCCCGTACCCAGGAAAAAAAAGAAACACAGACACGGTCTCCAGTACTTCACAAGTGAGCACACACTCCCCCACTCACAGGTCCCCCATGGCCACGCCACCCACCTCCTCACCCATCAAACATCCCCCCGTGTTTAAAGGCCATCTGGCTACAACCAGACACGAGTCTCTTCACCATATGAATTCTCAAGCTAAGTCTGTCACACACAGCTGGGCTCAAACCCAAATATCTTACTTCTTAAAGAGTCTACTGTGCAGCTTGCTGTTCAAGTCTGATTCGATGAGCTTATTCCGTGTCTCTTTTTCACTTCGAAGCTGGAAATCAAGAAAACAGGAAAGGGAAGACGTTGACTACAGGCCAGACATCAGCAGTGATGAGAAGAACGCCAGTGGCCCTGTCACTGCACCAGCACCAGAGGGGGGCCAGGGCGCAGGGCAGGGGCACAGCGGAGGGTCTGCTCGGAAGAGGAAGACAGAGGAGAGCCCTCAGCCAGTGAGAAGAGGAAAACCATGGCACCAGAGCTTCAGGGACGCCCGCCTCCTAAACATCCATACCTCATAGCCCCCAAACTTCACACCAAAGGGTGAAGCGCCAGAAGCGCCTGTGAGAGAACACTCTATGATCCGATGTTGAATTAAGCTGGCAAGGCTTCTACAGAGAAACAGGTGCCAAACGGGAAACGAGCCCTTAGGAAAACCTGCCCAGCACTTAGACACACGCTCCAGACAACATGTATTTATATCTCCAGACCCCAGAGTTATGCGGAGGCAAAGGCAGGCACCACTCCCAGCAGTGGGAAGATGTCATTTAGTGAAGATACTATCCGTGTTCAGAGACGAACCACACTGGGTAAAACACACATGGCAACTCTTCACTGTATTTCTGCAACTCCTACGTGAGCCCCAAAACTATTTCAAAATAAAGTACTCATAAAACAACAAACACGTAACCGTGAAAATCACACTCTGATGTTAGCAAGGCTGCGATTGCTCAGTGACGGAGCCCACTTGGCCTGGTGCGTCTGTGCTCGGGGGCCGGGCTCCCCAGCAAGGCCTCTCCCGCCCCAGCACAATGGCGCTGTGCGCCGGGAGCCCCGCGCTCTCCCCTCAGAATGGCTCTGCACGCCCTTCTGAACGCGAGCCACGGCCCTGCAGAGGGGAACACAGGAAAGCAAGAGCGGGACCTTCCTCCGCCCCATCAAGCAGGGAGCTGCTCGAGCCCTGCGGTGGCCCCATCCTTCCCCCCGACGGCCCTCCCGCAGTGGAGTGTGACTCACTCCCTGCTCGCCCCGGTCGGTCGGGGAGGGCTTCCACACTGCACCCAGACGTGGGCACAAGCCTCCATGGTCCTCCTGAGAGCCGCTACGCCACAGGCCCCAGAGCAACCCATCACATGCTCAGGAGAGCAGGAAGGGAGCGACCGTGGACATCCGATGGACCTGGGCTACGTATGAATCGCTGACCAAGCACTGGCCCAGGCCACATCTCTGAGCTTGGGTCTGCTTGCTTTTTAAGAAAGAAACATATTCCTCCCTGTAGTCAACCTCCTTTAAAGAAAGAAGTCCCTTCGGTCAATAAGGAACTCATGAGACATCCTCAACTCGGTACTCCCTGTTTGGAAAACACTGACTCCAACATGCCACACTCACGTCCTAGAACTCCAGCAACCAGAGCCGCCATCTCCGTGTTTGCCTTCCAGCTGGAGATACGAGACAAGGAGCAAACTTCAGCAGCAATGGCCTCGGGGATGTTTCCTCTAATGGACTATGCCTGGAGGAACAGTGACCACTGCCGGGACGCAGACAGACAGACCACACGGCTGCCAGGCAGACTCACCACGCTCTGTCTCTTCTGCAGCGTCTCCAGGTGCTCCACCAGGCCCTCATCGGCCACGTCAAACGGCGTCTGGCCCTGGCGAGGAGACAGACGCCACGGTCACGCGCCTCTCCCTGGGGACCAGCTGGCGCTGCCTCAGGCCTCTGACCCTCTGCCCGCTGCCCCCCTAACTCGCCGACTTAGCGCCAGGATGAGGCCCTCCTCTATCAGAGAGGAGGCGTAAGACCAAGGGCCCCCCACACACAGGGCTTTGCGTTTTGTGAAACAGTGAGCAGGAGACCCTCACCTCACTCCCAGTGTTCATTGTCTCTTGGCGAATAATCAGCTGAAATCTCTACTTGTATCTCTTCCAAATGCTCACAGCTGCTACAATGAACTCGACAAGGGGCTCTCAGAGGCCTCGGAAGGAGGTCCAGGTGTGGGCACTAAGGACTAGTCACAGGAAGCAGCCCATGAAGTGAGACCCTCAGGCCACAGCTCAGCAAAGGGCCCTGGCCCACAGACCAAGGGAGGAGCAGGGCGGGGTGGGGCAGACCAGAGCATCCCCTGAGTAAACAGCTAGGCCTCCGGACCCACAGTCAGCAGGTGAGGGGAAGCTGCAGGGCCTCTAACCTGCCCGAAGCGAGGCCGGACAACACCACGTTCAGCCAAACTCGAGGAGGCTGTCATCATCACGTTTTAACGAATGGATGTGAGCAGGGCTCAGCTATTACGTTTCTGAATGAAAAGCTGAAGCATTTCACACTTCTCCCGACAGCGGTCTCGGGCTTCCCCACTGCTCACTTCCACTAAGGTAAGAATGTTTTCTTTTTTCATTTTCTGTCTGTTTCAGGGGCTTCGGTGTAAGCAGAGTCAGCAGACAGGTTTCATGTCACCAGGCGAATGTGCGTGTAGGTGGGTGGATGGGGCAGGTGCAGGGCTCTAGCTGCTGGGGGTGCCTGCTCCAGACGGCAGGCCTGGACACTGGGCAGGGCCTTCCCGCCTCGTGCTCCCGGACGCCGCTGGAGGCCAGCCCACTCACCAGCTTGCTCCTGACGTCCATGTCGCAGAGGGCCTCCGCCAGGATGGAGCAAGCCTCCTTCACGCCCCAGTGAGCAGCTGCGTGCAGAGGGGTCCAGCCGTCATGATCCTGGACGTTGAGGTCATAGCCAGCCTGAATCAAAAGTCTGAGGAGAATCCGGACCGAGACGTTCAGATCCTCTGCATCAGGGTTCCCTGCCCAACGCACAGCCAGCTGTCTGATGTTGCAGACCCCGGCCCCGAGCCCCGGCCCTGAGCCCAGGTGCCGAGCCCAGGTCTGCTCTCTCAGGCATCGGCGCAGCTGTCACAGGTGAGTCCCCCCTACCGAGGCCACACTGGGGTGCAGCCACGTCATCCCCCAGCACAGAGATCACCCAGAGCCCCGTCCGGGGCCCAGCCCACAGCCCCTCATCCTCTCCCTCCTCCCGCACCTGTTCTCCGGGCGGTCTGCCACCTCCCACTGCAGGAGTGTCTGCAGGGGCCCCTGCTGAGGTTCCGAGGCCGCGGGGCACGTGGAGGCTGGCATGACCCCCAGCTGACAGAGGTAGCACCGCCGCGGACCTCCAGAGAAGCAAACAAGGGAACCCTGCCCTGAAGACAGGAGCACCGACACCCACCACACGGACCAGGAGCCTCGTCCCAGGACGTGAGCAGTGAGGGCGTCCGCTGATAGACACACACGGAGCGCCAGCAGCCGGCGCTGCGCCCGCCCAGCGGCCCTGAGGCTCCCAAAGCAGGGGAACGCACAGGGACGGGGAGACGGAGAGGAGTCCAGACCCCTCCCGCGTGGGCGCCTGCCCTACCCCAGTGAGTACAGCTCCCTTGAAACCTACGCCACCAGCCTAACGAGTCCACGGAGGACACAGGGACGCACGTCTGCTTGTACTGCAGGGGCCGGGGGGGGGGGCCGGGGGGCCGGAGATGAACCACCGAGCAGCAGGAGGCCCGCCAGGCCCTCCAGGCCACCCCAGCTCTGCTTCCAACAGAGCGCCAGGAGAAGCCCGCCGGCCAGTGGGAGGAGGGTGGGAACGACCCAGCAGGTAGAGGAGGCGGGACAGGGATGAGGGTGGGGAGGGGGGAGGAGGGATGGCGAGGGGAGAGGAGGGTGGGGAGGCGGGACGGTGAGGGAGAGGAGGGACGGCGAGCGGCAGGCGGGATGGCGAGGGGGAGGAGGGAAGGCGAGGGGGAGGAGGGATCGCGAGGGGGAGGAGGGGAGGGGAGGTGGGATGGCGAGGGGAAGGAGGGTGGGGGGGGGAGGTGGGATGGCGAGGGGAAGGAGGGTGGGGAGGCGGGACCGCAAGGGGGAGGTGGGATGGCGAGGGGGAGGAGGGATGGGAGGCCGGACGGCGAGGGGGAGGAGGGTGGGGAGGAGGGATGGCATGTGGGAGGAGGGACAGAGTGTGGGAGGAGGGCGGGGAGGACAGTGCCCCCGCTGGGAACCCGGCGCTGCATGTGCTCCCGGCCGTGTGTCCCTGCCGCCGTGCAGACCCACCTGAGGACCTCAGAGTAGCCCTTGGCCGCAGCCACGTGCAGGGCAGTGGCCCCCGAGCGCGCCTGTCTCACGTCGGCGATCCTGCCACTGTTGAGCCACTGCCGGGCATCCTGAAGCATCTGCTGCTCCTCCTGCCGCCGCGCCTGCTCGAGGTCCAGCCCTGCGGAGGCACGACGGACAGCCACTCAGCCGCCGCGGCCCGGCGGACCCGCCCGAGGGCCAGGCGCCGGCAGCAGCTCGGTGCTCAGACAGCTCGCTCTGCATCGGAAGAGGCACGGTGTTCACGGCCGCCAGCAGCCCCCAGGGAGAGGCCTCTAGGCTGACACAGACAGTGGGCCCACTGAGGCCTGCAGGCGCTCTGGCCTACTCTGTAACGCCGGCAGCAGTGCACGCACAGCCTTTTCACACCTTGACCCTTTGTTTCCCCAGAGTGCTCTGCGGGTAGCTGTCACTACCCCACTGAACACAGGAGGGAATATGCACACGCAGGCTGGGCGGCCACTCGGGCCACAGAGTAGTCGCCCCCAGGCCCCTGTCTGCCCCTCCTCTCCCCTTGCTACACCTAAGATGGGGCCAATAACCTTAGTCTCAGGTATCATGTACTTTGATAAATTAACTCCCTCTGAAGTTCACTTCCCTGAGTAGAGGAACATGCCGAGTGAAGCTCTGTGGCCTAGAGTTGAGGAGTAGCCAGCACAGAGACCCTTCCAAGGGATTCTATTTCCCTTCACAACATTACGGACAAGTTATTAAGTGTTAGTATTCTCAGCTCTGCAGGCACTCGGCCTGTCTCAGTACCTCAGCTCTGCTGCTGGAGCAAAGGCGACCTTGGGTGGTGTGAATGCAGACCCGGCCGGCTGGCATGAATCACATCAGGAAGGTCACAGCAGAGAGACCCCCAGGGTGGACTGCAGACTGTGGGTGCGGGGGCTCCCAGAAGGAAGGCACGTCCCTGCATCTCGGGCCCACACAGCTCTGAGGCACTTCCAGCAGATGCCCCAAGGCCTGTCCTCCTTGCCATGTAGGCCCAGAGTTACTTGCAACTTTTTAAATTAAAAGAACCCAAAGACCTCCAGTCAGAGAGTCCTGACCAGTTCTCTGAAGTGGATTCTTCTGAAAATATAAAATAAGTATTTTCAGAGTTTCTTCATCTAATTAATTAGCTTCCTCACTGTAACAAACTACCAGAAAATTTCATAATCAGGATGGTTAAAGATCACTTCAGAGGCTGCAACAAATGTCCCACCAGCACCACGCTCAGCTCTGCTCAAGAGGAAAGGCGCAAAGTCAGAGAGAGGACTGGCCAGCACTCAGAGGGACACGGGCCGCCTCCTCTGTGGACCTCGCCGTGGGACGCGGCGCCCGCGCCATCTGCACATGCACCCCTCCTCAGCCTGCCCTGCAGCGTCACAGCGCCCACCAGCCGCCTGACTACACTGCAGTGCACAGCCCAGGGCTGCAGGGTGGGCCGACCGCGAGCGCCTCTGGAATCTGGCCAGGCCGATCCACACGCAAGGACTAGCAGGGCATGTGCCGTGGGCGTCGACGGCTGGCATGAGCAGACGGTGTCACGCGGCGATGCCCAGGCCCCTCCTGCCCTCTGGCCGTTGGCTCACCTTGCTTCTTCACCTGCTCCAGCAGGAGGTCCTTCATGGCAGGCTCTTCTGCAAGGTCAGAGGGGACTTCACCTTCGCTGTTGACGATGCCCACGCTGGCTCCATGGTTAATGAAATACCTATGCAGACAAGATCAGAATCAGTGCCCACTCCTGTGCCTGGGGCTCTGCGCAGAGCATGGCCTCCGTCTGGAGTTTTAGTGTGGTCCCAGATAAGGCACTCCACCAGCCTTCAACAGTTGGGATCAAAAGCGTCTCTATTCCTTGGTAAGAATAATGCCTAAAAGTGGGGTTTCGCACACTCATCTCTGAGCCCCATTCTCTCACTCCCAGTGGGCGGCAGGGCACTTTGTAAACACCTCAAGGGAGATGCACCGCCTTAAAGCTCACCCCCAGGCTGAGGTCCAGACCCAGGCTTCCAGGAGGGCTCAGGACACCGCTAGTACTGAGAACGGAGTCCCCAGAAGAGACGGAAAGGAGCGATTCTCACAGAAACGCTCCCCATTCCCATAAAGGGCACAGTCAGTAGTGTCAAGGCACGAAAACAGAATGAAGGACAAATTAAAATGTTCATGAATCTGCCTAGGCTACACGTCCACAGAACTCTCCCTCAACCAGCCACCTCCATGAAATCTACACTCTGAAACGAAACTAAATGACTGAAGAAATAAATGAGTATATTCTAAATAATTAGATTCTATATTGAAAGGCAATACCGTGTTCAATCCTAAAGAAGAAAGGCCTGATAACTTTGATACCTTACAGAGATCCTTTTTGATTTTCAATGTACTTTCACGTACAATTATATAATGAGTCTTGAACAATTTTAGGACTAGGCTACGTTGGTACTATTAGAGGTAAAAGACAGAGGCTATGGCCCCATCTTCTGACTTCAACTCTAGTTCATCTTGGCACTACATCAAGTTACTCTGGGGCCGGTGAGAACCCCAACAATGCCAGAGTGCTCCCAAATACAAGTATTTAAAGGAGAAAGAAAAACTACTTAAATTAGACTTCCACCAATCCACAAAGCAGCAAGCATTTACAGGTCCCCTTCTACATTTAAAGGGTGCACATTTTAAGCACACTGAGCTCCCCTTGGGGCTCAGTGGTAAAGAACCCACCTGCCAAGGCAGGAGATGCAGGCTCAATCCCCAGATCAGGAAGATCCCCAGGAGAAGAGAATGGCAACCCAGTCCAGCATTTTCCACTGAGGCTGGAAAATCCCAGGGACAGAGGAGCCTGGGGGGCTACAGGCCATGGGGTCAAGAACAGTCAGACACGACTGAATGACGAACAACAACACGTGTTAGACACTGCAGAAGATTTTAAAAAGATAATGTGTGGCCACTGCACTCAGGAGCTGGCAGAGGAGAATCTGCAGTTATTAGATTTAGAGCACATTTTTTGAGGGTACTGCTTTCTCACTGCTTAGTACCTGGTATAAACAGAGCACCCATAAATGTGTCTACCTTACAGGTGGATTGCACATACATGAACACATCTGGCTTTCAGCCGTATCCACTCTCCCCTCATAGACTCAGAGGGAGACAGACTCCACGCTGAGGCTAGCCGCTCCCTCTGCTCTCCCTGACCGCACTGAGGCCACCTGCTGCCCTTCATGTCCGTGATCCTTCACCGCCCAACCCTGAGAAACCAGAATGCAAAATACACAGAGTGAGTGCAGGACACCTGCTCCTGGACTGACCGCGCCCTCTCTGGTCACCCTGAACCCCCACTGCCCCCAGAGTCAGCCCCGCACTCACATATCTGGACTGAGCTGCACCCTCTCTGCTCACCCTGAACCCCCACTGCCCCCAGAGTCAGCCCCGCACTCACACATCTGGACTGAGCTGCACCCTCTCTGCTCACCCTGAACCCCCACTGGACCCCAGAGTCAGCCCCGCGCACACACACACACATCTGGACTGACCGCACCCTCTCTGCTCACCCTGAACCCCCACTGCCCCCAGAGTCAGCCCCGCACTCACACATCTGGACTGACCGCACCCTCTCTGCTCACCCTGAACCCCACATTATCCCCAAACACAAAAGTTCACTTGCCTCCCACAGTTCAACAATCCCTGCAACTGATGAAACACCCTCCCCTCCCCCGCTTTCCTGCTATTATTAGAAACTTTCCATGTCTTTCAAAGCCCCTTTTAGAGGCCTCTGCATGTTCTGACAACCGAACCTTCCCTCTTCTTCCTTGGACTCCGCCTCTGGCACTAAGTCTGGGCCTCAGTCATGACACACAGTGACACTGCCCCCGCCCCTCCAGCTGACTGCGGCTCCAGGACAACAGCTGTGTCCTCCTCACGGGCATCAGTGGTGTGACATCCGACGTGCGCTCTCTCCTAGCAACCCACAAACACTGTGTGAAATAAACACAACATCCAGCTGCTCCACTCGGACGCCTTTTCCATTCTTTCCTGGGTCAGCGGCAACGTCACTCGGGCATAAAGGCCCTGCTTTTCCCTTTCCTGAGAAGTTCTCGGACCCTGATGGAGATGACTCTTGTCCAGAAACGACCTGGGTCTCCCCGAATCAGAGGGATACATGCCAAGTGAGACACTGCCCCAGCCCATCCTCACCCTGGGGGCGGGCTGATGGGGGCGGAGCCTCTCCGGGTTCACACTGTTACCTGAACAAGTATCACCCATGAAGTCTTCTTTCTGTTCTGACCACACTGTGCAGCATGAGGGATCTTAATTCCCTCACTAGGGACGGAACCCATGCCCTCTGCAGTGGTGGTACAGAATCTTAACCACTGGACCTGCTATGGAAGTGTCTATGAAGTAATATTTACTGTAATCCTGAAGATTTTACAGTTACACTGAGGCTCAGAAATACCTCTTAGCTCAGTAAACATGGGCTTCCCTGGTGGCTCAGAGGTTAAAGCGTCTGCCTGCAAGGAGGGAGACCCGGGTTCAATCCCTGGGTTGGGAAGATCCCCTGGAGAAGGAAAATGGCAACCCACTCGAGTATTCTTGCCTGGAGAATCCCATGGATGGAGAAGCCTGGTAGGTCACAGTCCACGGGGTCACAAAGAGTTGGACACGACTGAGCGACTTCACTTTCACTTTCAGTAAACACGGCCTTTAGAAAACAAAGCCTCTCCTGGGACTTCCTGAGAGGCCCAGTCATTAGGACGCGGTGCTGTCATGGCCACGGCCCAGGTTCCATCCCAGGTCAGGGAACTCAGATCCCACAAGCCATGCACAGCTTGGCCAGAAAAGAAAAAGAAGAAAAAAAGAAAATAAAGTGTCTGTGTCCCTCTTAAGTCACGACCAATGTAAGGTCTTTTTGCTACTATTCTAAGGGGTGAACAAAGAAACCAAGATGTGTTCAAAAACTCAGAATAAATTAGCACCACTAATATAAACAATAAAACCAAACTAAATGCTGTCATTTGGGTCAGTCTGTCGGAGAAGGCAATGGCACCCCACTCCAGTACTCTTGCCTGGAAATCCCACGGACGGAGGAGCCTGGTGGGCTGCAGTCCATGGGGTCGCTAAGAGTCGGACACGACTGAGTGACTTCCCTTTTTCACTTTTTACTTTCGTGCATTGGAGAAGGAAATGGCAACCCACTCCAGTGTTCTTGCCTGGAGAATCCCGGGGACAGGGGAGCCTGGTGGGCTTCTGTCTATGGGGTCACACAGAGTCGGACACGACTGAAGTGACTTAGCAGCCGCTTCTAAGTTAGACACTTAGTGGTAATAGGAATGTAAGATACCCAGCTAACTAGCAATAGCCCTGAACTCCAAAAGAGGAATAATAGCCCCTAAATCTCTTTTTTAAAATATATCATACAGAGTTGAAATGTGAGACTAAAAAAGGTCATCATACTAGAATGCACTGATTCTTCCCTAGAAAGTGAGTCTGGCTGTTCTTCATTTCCACTTGCTTGAAATTTAGACTTTCTAAAGATCCTGGGAATGACAGTATAGTTTAAGGTTTTTAAGATGCAAAAAGAAAAACTAGGGAAAGACGGGGCGCTAATCTCTGAAACACCGCTCACAGGCCCCACAGTTGAGGCCCTTAAAGGCAGGGGGCTCTGCGGGCAGGGGGTGGGGGGTGGAGGGCCCTGGGGGTTCTGTGGGGGAGGGCTCTGCGGGCAGGGCTGGGGGGGTCTCTGCAGGGCAGGGGGGCTCTGTGGGGGCAGGGGGAGGGCTCTGCAGGCAGGGGTGGGGGATCTCTGCAGGAGAGGGGGCTCTGCGGGCCTGGGAATGCAGCTGCACGGGGACACGGGGTGGGCGAGGACGGCCAGCAGCGACCCGGGAGGGCTGGTCCAGCTCGTGCCTCCGGGTTGGCCACCTGTGCCTGAGGTGACAGTGACTCTCACCAGTCTACTTCACTCAAGGTAGCGGTTGTTCCAGCAACAGACGCTTCAAAGTTTGAACTTATTTCCAAAGGAACCATGTTCATCCACAAGCCAGGGTAAAGAAACCATGGCAACAAAGCAGTTGCAGTCACTGTCTGTCTCAGATCACTTTAAAAGGAGGAAGACAGACCTCGAGGATTAGGCCAGCACGACTCCAGGCTGAGCTCTGCCTGTCACCTTCTAGGGGAAAAGCAGAACCCTGGATGGAATGAGATGTAGGAGGTCAGAATCACAGACAAGCCGCCAAACAGTCAAACACCAGTGAGGAGCGACAGGCAGGGTCTGTTCACGGTTCTCGGGTAAATGGATGTCTCTGCAGAGGTGGGCTGAGGGGCCGCCCAGGAGCGGAGCTCTGCTGCGGGCGCCTGCTCCTCAGAACCCGCAGCGCCTGTCAGCGCGCCGCCTCTAACTGCCTGCACCTGGCACCCTCTCACGGGACCCGGCGAGGCTTCCGAGGGGCCACTCCCGGGCCTCTGCAGCGCTGCCCACAGAGCTCACCCTGCTGTACAACAGGAGGGCCACAATGGGCTCCACTCCTGCGGAAAGGGGCCGTGAGACACCTCATCTGACCTTCAAAGGACCATGGCTTTACGTAGAGAACTTACCTTAGCAATCCACAGTCTCATCCAGAACACACGTGACTGCCTTATCTCCCTGGCCACACCTTCACTCAGCAGACACTCACTTAGCACCCCTTCCAGCCCAGACACTGTGTGGTGGGGTTCTTCTACACAGAGTGTGGAGAAATTCCCCAGGTCTGCCCCCACGTGTCCAGCTACAGCCGCTAAAAACAGCCCAGACAGTGCAACCAGCAGAAGCCACCCCGGCGCATCCCAACAAGTACGCACCACCTACAAACAGGAGCAAACACAAAATCTCAAGCAACAAGCTGCAGATTTAGCAGCTATGCAAAACACAGCTATCAGTTATTCCTTAGAACTAAATCAACCGCCCGCTTTTATGAACTACAGTAAAGAGCAGTCACGGCTGTATGTGAAACTCAGACTCAAGAGCAGAAGAGCACGTGTGTCCGCACGCACCGCCAACCACTCACTCTGCTATGTTGAGGTAGCCACAGGACGCTGCTGCGTGCAGGGGCGTCCAGCCCTCGTTGTCCTGCTGGTTGACGCTGGCTCCGTTCTCCACCAGAAACTTGACCACATCCAGGTTCTCGTCAATGCAGGCCTGCAAAGAAAAGCCCATCACTGACTCAGCACGTGCGTGCGGGGACGCTGCCCTGGCTCTGGCAGTGCGGTGGAGTCGGGGAACAAGACGTACCAGCCCCTGCATCCTGAAGGGTGTCTGGGGGGCTGCTCAGCACTGGGATCTTAGGCAAATCCCCCAAGCCCCTCCCTGCCTCAGTGCTCAGCTGTGAAAGCGGCATGATGGCAACTGATCGTGTCCCAGTGCCTCAAGGACTAACAATGACAGTGATTGCTGAAGTGCTGTTTCATCACGTTATCCAAGAGCGACGTCAGAAACCACTGATTTGCCTGTGAATCTTACAGGCTCAAATACGCCTTTCTCTGCGGGAAGCTGCAGTTGAGGTTCCAGGGCTGCTGAACCATCTCTGCTCTGGCGAGAGGGTGCGGTGAGCCCTCAAACAGAAGCCGTGTGCTCCTCTCCACGTCCGTCTGAGCAGCTGCAGACAGCACGGCACGTGTGTCTGTGCAACGTCAGGAAGGCAGAGAAGCTTCCAGAACAAAGGCTGCACGCCCACTCTCAGGCAGCAAGGACAGCCACAAGACCCACAGGCCATGTGAGCACAGCCAGAGGACAAAAGCAGGGACAGCCACACGGACAGAGGCCACCACTGCCAAGGCTTCGGTGGACCCAGAGCAGCAGAGACGCTTCAGGGCCCAGCAGATGAGAGTCCCTGTTTTAGAACTTGTCCCTTAGCCCCTCCTTCACAAAAGAAGAAAAGAAAGGTAAGACTTTAGCTGAGAACAACTATCCAGGTCAAGCTGACTTTTAACACTGTTAATACCCGACTTGCCCCCTCACTGGCTGACACCCGCACTCAGACACGCAGCCCCACGGGGAGGAGCCGGGGAGCCTCTGAGGGGCAAAGCAAACACCAAGAGGCCGGTTTCCCTCAATAATGACCCTGAAGAAGCCGTAGAAACTATTAACGTGACTAACCCTCAATTGTGGATTCTAAGTGTCCTTAATGCTCTCTGACACAACCGCAAACACGCACGAAGCCCTTCTCCACGTCCCTCACTCAGTGCCAACTGAGGACAAAGCCTCTGTGTATCTGCCCGAGGTGCCAGATGCACAAGCAGCTTTCTTCACAGATGCTACTTTACTCAAAAGAACTAACAGATAAACTATGACGATCAAGGCGCAAAAGTGAAAAGTGAGCCTGTCACTTCAAAGGAAAAGAAACCTCGTGTTTCTTGCCAATGACAAAATGTGGCCGTCCAATTAAAACCAGAACTTTGAGAAAACTACCCAAGAGCCTGACAGCTTCCTAATGTTCAGTTTTCCAATGTGATCAGTGGGATTATCAAAAAAAGCTGATTTATACAGTAAACGGAAATACATACTAACCTCTGGAAGATCGGTGTAACTCATGAACCCATACTTTCCACAAAAGCAAATTCATGTGTGAGAAAACCAAGCAAGGTAAAAAATGCACTCAAAACACAGGTTAGATGCTGGACTTTAACGTCACAAAGTAAGGAAACTCCACTGATTCCACAGTGTGGAATCCAGATTCCAGACTGTGACTAATATTTAAGAAGCTACTCTTGTTGGCATTTTAGTACAGCACCAAGAACACCCATAACTGTGTGAACAGACTGTTAAAACACTCACCCCTCTTCCAAACAGACCCCCGTGTGAGCCCAGATTTCCCTCCTATACATTCATCAGAACAACTTATCATGGGAGACAGCGGCAGACACGAGCAGAGTGTCACGCAGGTGCAGGACAAGCCGCTCTTCGCTGTGTGCCACGTCGACGGCTGCTTTTACTTTGCTTTTGGTTCTGAAAGTACTCAGCTCTTTTCCACTGAAGTACCTGGTTCATATGAGCGTGTAATGGGTACTGCTATTTGGACTGAATTACTAAGCAGGTAGCTTCAACACTTTTCAGTAATACGTAATAATACTTATGAACGAAAGCTCTTTAGGGTCCTGAAGAAATTTTTAGAATGTCAAGGATTACTTAGATCAAACAGTTTGAGAACTGATGTCTTCAGTGAAACATACCAAGGGATATTTTACAGTGATAATGAGCAACTGGGGAAGACTGAGGGCAGGAGGATGAGATGGGCGGACGGCATCATCGCCCCAACGGACGTGAGTCTGAGCAAACTCTGGGAGACAGTGAAGGACAGGGAAGCCTGGTGCGTTGCAGTCCGGGGGTGCGGTGGGGGCAGGTCACAAAAGTGACAAGATAGTGACTGAACGACAATGGGCAACAATTTAAATAGCGAAAGATCACCCTGGGGAGAGCCGAGCCAGGGTTCTGAGGAGAACTACAACACTTAAGAAGCATCTATCCTAGCAAGAGGACCAGAACAGAAACCTCTCCAGATAAACCTCATGTCAATCCCATTGAGAAACAAACACTGGATGACAAGCAGGTGATTCAAACTAGAGGATATTTATTTAATTAGGTAATCTTGGCTGAAGATTCACCTCACGGCAAATAAATGGGGAAACAATGGAAACTGAGAGAGACTTCATTTTGTTGGGCTCCAAAATCACTGCAGATGGTGACTGCAGCCATGAAATTAAAAGACGCTTGCTCCATGGAAGAAAAGCTGTGACCAACTTAGACAGTGTATTAACAAGCAGAGACATTAATTTGCCAACAAAGGTCCATCTAGTAAAAGCTATGGATGTGAGAGTTGGACGGTGAAGAAAGCTGAGCGCTAAAGACTTGATGGTTCTGAACTGTGGTGTTGGAGAAGACTCTTGAGAGTCCCTTGGACTGCAAGGAGATCCAGCCTTGGATCAAAAAGAAATCAGTCCTGAATGTTCATTGGAAGGACTGATGCTGAAGCTGAAACTCCCAATACTTTGGCCACCTCATGGGAAGAACAGACTCACTAGAAAAGACCCTGATGCTGGGAAAGATTGAAGGCAGGAGGAGAAGGGGACGACAGAGGATGAGATGGTTGGATGGCATCACTGATTTGGTGAGTCTGAGCAAGCTCCAGGAACTGATGAAGCACAAGGAAGCCTAGCGTGCTGCAGTCCACGGGGTTGCAGAGAATCGGATATGACTGAGCGACTGGACTGAACTGCCTGAAGAAATCCGGGACAGACACCAGGTCACTCAGGTCTGACCTAAATCAAACCCCTTTTGATTATATAGCGGAAGCGACAAATAGATTAAAGGGATTAGATCCAATAGACAGAGTGCCTGAAGAGCTATGGACAGAGGTTTGCAACACTGTACAGGGAAGCAGTGACCAAAACCATCCCAAAGAAAAAAAAAATACAAGAAGGCAAAACGGTTGTCTGAGGAGGCCTTACAGATGCTGGGAAAGAAGAGTGAAGGGCAGAGAGAGGGAAAGATGTACCCAACTAAACGCAGAGTTTCCGAGAGTACCAGGGAGAGGTGAGAAAGCTTCTTAAGTGAACAATGCGAAGAACTGCTGCTGCTGCTGTTGCGTCACTTCAGTCGTGTCCGACTCTGTGCAACCCCATAGACGGCAGCCCACCAGGCTCCCCCATCCCTGGGATTCTCCAGGCAAGAACACTGGAGTGGGTTGCCATTTCCTTCCTTTTTTTCCATTTATTTCCTTTCCTTTCTCCATTTATGAAAGTGAAAAGTGAAAGTGAAGTCACTCAGTCATGTCTGACTCCTGGCGACCCCATGGACTGCAGCCTACCAGGCTCCTCCATCCATGGGATTTTCCAGGCAAGGGTACTGGAGTGGGGTGTCACTGCCTTCTCCAATGTGAAGAACTAGAGGAAAACAACAGAACAAGAAAGACTAGAGGTCTCTTCTGTCAGGAAGCATTTAACAGGAGGCTTCCTGTGTGCTGTGTTGGATCTGTCAGGAGTTCTCTGCTCCTTATTAATTCCTGAATATTCAGGAATTAAGAGGAGAGGCAAGCCTCTCCCAGGACCGAGGAGTCCAGGCATTTCCTTCATTAGCGTTTCTATATGGTGACTGTTTACAACTCTCTCTCTTTAATATGGATTGCCTATGTTTTGTAAGTCTGGAATTTTAATCTTTATCTTTGCTGAGAATAACTACTTTGTAAGACAGTATATATGCCCACACCATGTTGATTAAAACACCTTTGCTCCATCAGAGCTCTGGTCCCCATCCCTCTCTCTCTCTCTCTCTCTCTCTCTCTCTTTCAGGCTGATCCCCTGGAGCACAGAGGCTCTCTGAGTTCACTTCTCTGCCCGGGCTTCTAAGACCCTCTCGAGAAGGTGCTCTGCGCCTTCACCCCATCGAGAGGGCGCCTGAGGCCTTCGTGAACAGAGCAAGCCCCATGCAAGGGGCTTTATTGGCTTTCTGCATAAACCGAGGAATACCAGCCTCTTTCTCTCCTTTACTTTATCGTCGACTCCGGACCACCAGGTTCCGGTCCATTAAAGGTCCTCAACACTCTTCAAGAAAACTGAGATACCAAGGGAACACTTCATGAAAAGATGAGCATGATAAAGGACAGAAATGGTACGGACCTAACAGAAGCAGAAGATACTAAGAAGAGGTGGCAAGAATACACAGAAGAACTGTACCAAAAAAAGGTCTTAATAACCTGGATAACCATGATGATTAGGTTGTCACTCACCTAAAGCCAGACATTCTGGAGTCTGAAGTCAAATGGGCCTTAGGAAGCATCACTACAAACAAAGCTACTGGAGGTGATGAATTCCAGTTGAGCTATTTCAAATCCTAAAAGATGATGCTGTGAAAGTGTTGCACTCAATATGCCAGCAAACTTGGAAAACTCAGCACGGGACTGGAAAAGGTCAGTTCTCATTCCAATTTCAAAGAAGGGCAAAGGAATGCTCAAAATTCTCCAAGCTAGGCTTCAACAGTACGTGAACCGAGAACTTCCAGATGTTCAAGCTGGATATAGAAAAGGCAGAGGAATCAGAGATCAAATTGTCAACATCTGCTGTACCATCGAAAAAGCAAGGGAGTTCCAGAAAAATATCTACTTCTGCTTTATTGACCATGCTAAAGCCTTTGACTGTGTGGATCACAACAAATTGTGGAAAATTCTTAGAGAGATGGAAACACCAGGCCACCTTACCTGCCTCCTGAGCAATCTGTATGCAGGTCAAGAAGCAACAGAACCAGACATGGAACAATAAACTAGTTCAAAATTGGGAATGGGACGCATCAAGGCTGCATATTATTACCCTGCTTATTTAACTTTTATATGCAGAGTAAGTACATCATGAGAAACGCCAGGCTGGATGAAGCACAAGCTGGAATCAAGACTGCCTGGAGAAATACCAACAACCTCAGATATACAGATGATACCATTTTAATGGCAGAAAGTGAAGAACAACTAAAAAGCCTCTTGATGAAAGCGAAAGGGGAGAGTGAAAAAGGTGGCTTAAAACTCAACAATCAAAAAACTAAGATCATGGCATCTGGTTCCATCACTTCACACCAAATAGAAGGGGGAAAATGGAAAGAATAGCAAATTTTACATTCTTGGGCTCCAAAATCACTGTGGAAGATGACTGCAGCCATGAAATCAAAGGATGCTTGCTTCTTAGAAGAAAAGTTATGACAAATATAGACAGTGTATTTAAAAAGCACAGACATCACTTTGCTGACAAAGGTCTGTAGAGTCAAAAGTATCGTTTTTCCAGTAGTCATGTTCAGATGTGAGAGTTGGACTATAAAGAAGGCTGAGCGCAGGAGAATTGATGCTTTTGAACTACAGTGCTGGAGAAGACTCTTTAGAGTCCCCTGGACTGCAAGAAGATCAAACCAGTCCATTCTAAAGGAAATCAACCCTGAATATTCACTGGAAGGACTGATGCTGAAACTGAAGCTCTAATACTTCGGCCACCTCATGCGAAGAGCTGACTTATTTGATGCTGGGAAAGACTGAAGGCAGGAGGAGAAGGGGACAACAGAGGATGAGATGGACGTGGGTTTGAGTAAACTCTGGGAGTTGGTGATGGTCAGAGAGGCCTGGCCTGCTGCAGTCCATGTCCATGGGGTCGCAAAGAGTCAGATATGACTTGGCAACTGACCAACAGTCTTGGATACAAAAAGCATCGTGTTCATTTCCCCAAGCCACTTGATATTCTTTTTACAATTAGTGGAATTAGCTAAACATCTTAACCTCGATTTGATTTGAAGTCACATATCCCTCCAATATGACCTTTTGAGGCCAGATGACTTTTATAGGCAGTATTCAAAATAGCCTCTTTTTCAACCAGCAGTTCCAAAAAAAAATCAAAATTTTTCCTATTATGTTTCCTTAGGTCGATCAACTCTAAAAGCTTTCCTTGTACCTCCTTACCATGTAAAATATTTCATAACTATTCATAATATTATGATCAGATCAGATCAGATCAGTCGCTTAGTTGTGTCCGACTCTTTGCAACCCCATGAATCGCAGCACACCAGGCCTCCCTGTCCATTACCAACACCTGGAGTTCACTGAGACTCACGTCCATCGAGTCAGTGATGCCATCCAGCCATCTCATCTTCTATCGTCCCTTTCTCCTCTTGCCCCCAATCCCTCCCAGCATCAGAGTCTTCTCCAATGAGTCAACTCTTCGCATGAGGTGGCCAAAATACTGGAGTTTCAGCTTTAGCATCATTCCTTCCAAAGAAATCCCGGGGCTGATCTCCTTCAGAATGGACTGGTGGGATCTCCTTGCAGTCCAAGGGACTCTCAAGAGCCTTCTCCAACACCACAGTTCAAAAGCATCAATTCTTCGGCACTCAGCCTTCTTCACAGTCCAACTCTCACATCCATACATGACCACAGGAAAAACCATAGCCTTGACTAGACGAACCTTTGTTGGCAAAGTAATGTCTCTGCTTTTGAATATGCTATCTAGGTTGGTCATAACTTTCCAAGAAGTAAGCGTCTTTTAATTTCATGGCTGCAGTCACCATCTGTAGTGATTTTGGAGCCCAGAAAATTAAAGTCTGACATGGTTTCCACTGTTTCCCCATCTATTTCCCATGAAGTGATGGGACTGGATGCCATGAACTTCGTTTTCTGAATGTTGAGCTTTAAGCCAACCTTTTCACTCTCCACTTTCACTTTCATCAAGAGGCTTTTTAGTTCCTCTTCACTTTCTGCCATAAGGGTGGTGTCATCTGCATATCTGAGGTTATTGATATTTCTCCCGGCAATCTTGATTCCAGCTTGTGCTTCTTCCAGTCCAGTGTTTCTCATGATGTACTCTGCATATAAGTTAAATAAACAGGGTGACAATATACAGCCTTGACGTACTCCTTTTCCTATTTGGAACCAGTCTGTTGGTCCATGTCCAGTTCTAACTGCTGCTTCCTGACCTGCATACAAATTTCTCAAGAGGCAGATCAGGTGGTCTGGTATTCCCATCTCTTTCAGAATTTCCCACAGTTTATTGTGATCCACACAGTCAAAGGCTTTGGCATAGTCAATAAAGCAGAAATAGATGCTTTTGTGGAACTCTCTTGCTTTTTCCATGATCCAGCAGATGTTGGCAATTTGATCTCTCGTTCCTCTGCCTTTTCTAAAACCAGCTCGAACATCAGGAAGTTCACGGTTCACATATTGCTGAAGCCTGGCTTGGAGAATTTTGAGCATTACTTTACTAGCGTGTGAGATGAGTTATGAATCATTTTGTAATTAAGATTATCAGTGAATCTCTCCCACTCTGCATGTCTGCCAGTCTGCAACCCCACAGGTTAAGATTTAGCTAACCCCCTACAGAATATGTCACTAAAAACTGCTAATACTTTTACTGGAAGGATGGAAGAGGGTATTTTCAAATAGGTACTGAAGTTCAAGGAGGAGACAGTGCTTCAGAGGTTAAGGACACTCTCTGCCCAGGAGTCATATACTGTGTTGGGAAGGTCAAATGTGCCCTCTTGGCCTGTGCTAGTAAGGAGCACGAGTCAGCTGCTCCTCGCTTGGCTGCAAAATCGCTCTGGCTCTGGAAGGAGACCAGCTGGGACACTTAGCCAGGGGCCATACCATCACCAGACAGAATTCTGGGAGCCAATGTTCTCAAGACGGTTCTTCATCCTTAGATGACTTGAGCCAAATTCCAGAGGTAACGTCACCCCAGCGCGGCAGGTACCAAACAGGAGAGATGTGTCTTCTCTCCCCTTGCACTCCCCTTCCTTTTCTTCACCTCAGTGTAGCTTCCGCTCGCTTCCTTTCCAGTTCCATGATCACTCCCGTCTACGACTCTCACACCCCTGACACGGTGTCCATGTAAGAACAACACCATGAGGATGTCCGAGACGCCACCGCCAGCCTCCAGTGACAGCGCCCATCTGCAGAGTCATCCAGGAGGAGGCAGAGCGGCACAGCTGTCAGGTGCCCCTGCCCGGCACTCCACAGGGCATGGCAGGGGCCAGGCAGACCCAGGCTCATGACCAGCCCTGCCAGTGCGCACAGTCCCGAGTGAGGACGCAGCCTGAGCACCAGGGCTCAGCTGGGGGCGGGGACGCCACCACCTCACAGGCTTTGTGATGGTTCAGAGGGTACAGCCTTGGTGCAGTGCCTGGCGCTGTTTCTAAGCCAACGGTTCAACTCAACAGCAACAGCCTTCCCAGGAAAAAGCATGACTCCTACTTCATCCTCACGCACTGCTGCCCTCCAGCTCTAGATCTTGCTAGATCTAGCTAGCAAGATCACGGAGCCTGTTGCCTAAGCCCGCCTTCAGGAAATCCCTGTAGCACCTGGGATGCTGTGGGAGCCCTACAGTCAGAAGCCACAGGAGTCAAACAGTCTGTCCACAGTCGACTAAAGTGGACCCTGTTGGGCAGGCCAGCCCACAGAGCTACAGGCAGACGCTCTCGGGCATCTGCTGCTGCTGCTGCTGCTAAGTCGCTTCAGCCGTGTCCAACTCTGTATGACCCCACAGACGGAAGCCCACCAGGTTCCCCCATCCCTGGGATTCTCCAGGCAAGAACACTGGAGTGGGTTGCCATTTCCTTCTCCAATGCATGAAAGTGAAAAGTGAAAGTGAAGTCGCTCAGTCGTGTCCGACTCTCAGCGACCCCATGGACTACAGCCCACCAGGCTCCTCCGCCCATGGTATTTTCCAGGCAAGAGTACTGGAGTGGGGTGCCATTGCCTTCTCTGCTCGGGCATCTAGGGGGTACCATTCTCTGTTCTTTGTCTCGGGGAATTTGTTTCCCTCTAGGAGGGTTTCCATGGTGGCTAAAGAATCAGCCTACAATGCAGGAGCCCTGGGTTGTGTCTCTGGGTTGGGAAGACCCCTGGAGAAGGGAACGGCTACCCAGTCCAGTATTCTTGCCTGGAGAGTCCCCAAGGACAGAAGAGCCTGTTGGGCTGCAGTGTGCGTGGTCGCAATGAGCCAGACACGACTGAGCGACTTTCTCTTTCACTAGGAGAATGAGTATGACTAAAGTCAAGGAAGAGAAACAAACAGTCCCTGAGAGGCTTCTCAGCTAAACACAGACTACATTAGACGCTCTGCCCACTCCCTCTGCAGCTGTGCTGCGCCTCTTCTGGTTCTCAGCAAGGGGCGGGCAGGCGGCCGCCTACGAAGCCACGGCCCCCACGCAGGGCTGCACACACCTCCCACGGACTGGTCTTCCCCTTGAACAGGCCAAGACACTAAAGGGCTTTCTGATGTCACTTTTGACAGGGGATATTACTAAAGTAACAACCTGTTCTAAGCTCCTTGAGAAAAGGAGATATTATTTAATTATTAGTCTAGAAAGCTACCAGATAAATTGCCAGGTAATCATTTAAAGCTTCCTAGAATCAGCATGTCACAGTTCCTTGGCAATAAGCATCTCTACCCCAGGAAAAAGGCATGAGAGAAAGGGGAGCACCGTACCCCTCAACCGTACCTTGCCCTGCCCTCTCTCTATCACAGGCAGGAGCAGCTGACGGCGTTAATCTGGGAGTGTGACGGAGGTCTTACAGAACAAAGCTGCCTCCATCCCCAAAATAGCCTGCAACTGTCACCGCCACCAAGCGCCACGGGCCCCAGAGCTGACCTCGCTGCTGTGTCTCAGAACCTGCCCTGGCCTGGAAGAGCGTCTCCCCAGGCCCGTGCACGCCGGTGCAGGCAGCACACTGGCGCCGGGCTCTGGGCAGCAGGATTTCCCGGCCTCAATCCCACAGATCATGCTGGGGGATGATGCTGCTGGGGGGTGATGATGCCAAGGGTGGGGCGGGGAGGGGGCGCCTGGGGGAGGGCGACACTGGAGACGCGGCCCCCTCCACACCTTTTCTATCTAGTCCTCCATCCTCCAAACTTGCATAACCCAGTAATAACAATTTATAGTTTATATAACTCAAAATTTATATAATTCCCAAAATTATGCAATGTCTACCTTATGCTCGGGGAAGGCAATGGCACCCCACCCCAGTACTTTTGCCTGGAAAATCCCATGGACGGAGGAGCCTGGTAGGCTCCAGTCCGTGGGGTCGCTAAGAGTCGGACACGACTGAGCGACTACACTTTCACTTTTCACTTTCATGCACTGGAGAAGGAAATGGCAACCCACTCCAGTGTTCTTGCCTGGAGAATCCCAGGGACAGGGGAGCCTGGTGAGCTTCCGTCTATGGGGTCGCACAGAGTCGGACACGACTGAAGCGACTTAGCAGCAGCAGCAGCAGCAGCTACCTTATGCTGAAAACCCTAAAGGCCTGGACGTAACAGCAAAGACCCAAATTTCTTTCACACAGCGCTTATCACCAAGCACCGGAATCACCTCCATGCAAGTCTCAAGCCCACCAGCAAAGCCAGAGTGCAGATCCCACGAGGGAGGGCTCTCTGGCGATTTGTTCACTGATAGATTCCAAATACCAGGACCACACTTGGCACCCAGCAGGTCCCCAACAGATGTCTGTGGAAAAGAATAAACACCTAAATGCATAGAAACTCCCATTTTCTACAGATTCAGGTGACTCGTGGTTACCTGGACTCTAAGACCTCTCCAGACTCATCCCACGGAGAGCAGACGGCAGTCTTGGGGTGGGCCGGCCCCACTGAGGGCGGCATGCTGACGCTGCACAGCTCGCACTGGGCACGCATCTCCATCCACCGGGCGGCGGCGGAATGGTAGCCTAGCAAAGTGCGTCCACGTCCTAACCCAGGAGCCGGAGGGGGACCCAACTCAGACACGAGGGCCCAGCAGGCTGCGTCCACATCCTAACCCAGGAGCCAGAGGGGAACCCGACTCAGACACAGGGGCCCAGCAGGGTGCGTCCACGTCCTAACCCAGGAGCCAGAGGGGGACCCAACTCAGACACGGGGGCCCTGCGGGTGTAGGCAGGTTATGGTCTCCAGGTGAGGAGGTATCCTGGATGACCCGAGGGGCCCCAAATCCAACCAGCGTCCTGCTAAAAGGTAGAGAAGCAGGCAGGGGAGAGCTGGCGAAGACAGGAGAGGAGCAGCAGTGTCCGGGGCAGAGCCTGCAGCGCACCGGCCGTCAGCAGGAGCCAGGAGACTAGAGGGGAGCCCCCCCTGGAGCTCCAGGGCCAGCACAACCCCGCCGCACCCTGACCTCAGGCTTTAGCCTCCCGCCTTGAGAGCCGTGAGGGGACAGGCTCCTGCTATTTCCAGCCACCAAGCTCATGGTGGTCGGCTACAGACCACAGGGCCTCGACATGCCTGACACGGAGCAGGCGTGAGCCCGGCAAGGACCGACGGCATCCTCGCCCTTGGTGCCAGTGGGGGTCACTGCAGCCAGTCACCGCTTCTCTGCCAGAGGAAAATGGTCAGGAAATCAACTACACCACTTCTTAAGACACAGTTGCATGTCGCCAGAAGGTTTTAAAATCAATTTTCAGCCTAAAGAGCAAATGCCCTGAAAAGCCTGACCACGTGCTGGTGTTAGATGCGCTGCTGAAACCACCGCCTGAGGACGGGCCACGCGGGCGAGGACGGGCGAGGGCTGAGCCACGAGGCTGTGGACCCAACACGGCTCAGCTCTCAGGCCCCGGGCTCCCCGCACCCCGGGCTCCACTGACACGGCTCAGCTCTCAGGCCCTGGGCTCCAGCAGGGCAGCCTCAGCATGCCACCAGACGCCTTCGAGCGGAGTCAAGGCGGCCTGGGCCTCAGCACGTTTGCATAAACCCTGAGCAGATAAGCCCTTCAGAAAGGCTCTACCTTACTGTAGCTCAGACTGCCTGACCCACAATTGAGTCAAACGTCCACTGCAGCCACAGGACAGCCTGCCTGTCGGGGAGGCGGGGGTCACGCCCGGCAGGCTGTCCAACGCGACAGGTGCCCCAGCACCGCCAGCCTGGCTCCGGGCTCCGGGCCGTGGGCACGGGTGGCTTGGCCCCAGCGGGAAGAACTATATCTGAAGATGCGCTCAGCGCTCGGGCCGGCTCTGGACACAGATCTGTGGCCTTTCAGGGGAGAGAGCCGACAGAGGCAGCACAAGCATTTTCCATGGAGTGTCACACGACAAGACTCTTGCTCTCAGTAAACTGGCATCCTGTCCCCAGGGCTGTGACCAGCTACAACCTGTGGCCAGAGAAACCTTCCTTCAGTTAAGAGCAAGCACCTTACTGTCTGAGGTTGACACTGTTTCAATTTCAAACACATGTTCACTCGGGGTCTAACAGGACCGCCTAGAAGGTGCCACCACCCTTACCCTTCAAATAAGGTCTCCCTCAACCATCCCTGGGCATTGAAATGAAGAAATGCCCGCTGAGCCGTCAGACCAGCATCACGTGGCAACTTCTGTACTACATACAAAGGCTGTGCCCAGCGACCCTAACTTGTCATCGAGGCGGGTTTTTGAAAAGTCAAGGAGAAGATGAAGGGCCTGGAAGATGAACACACCATCTTCTCAAAGCCCAGGATTCGTCTCAGACAGAAGTTCTGTAGTCCAGTCTCCAAACCTCAACCCTGTGATACACGGAGAGTCCTAACACCGAGGGACCACGAGCGAGGCCGAGTAACTGGCAAATCCCAGGTGTGTGCTTCTCTCAGACCAAGGATGCGTGCAGCAGGGGTCACACAATGACCACGGAGCCCACATCAGGGTTCACACACCAACCGCGGGGCCCATGTCAGGGGTCTCAAATGAGCGAAGGCCCACAGGCCACCGAGTGTCCACCATATTAGATGCTCTGTGAGCAGCAGCGGCTACTGTGACCATATTCTGTGTATCACCACACTTGCCAAGTCCCTAGGAAAAGGCAGAAAGTATCCGCTGCCTTTAAAATAGACAGAAATGAGGTATAAACTCTGGGTGAGCTCAGACCACAGCAGCAGCCCTGCCAGTGACAAGAGAAGGAGGCATACAGAGGAGATCGGAGGACAGGGACACGCGGAGCGCCGCTCACAGGGCTCTGGGCCACAGACCGGCTCGTGCCAAGGCAGGGTCACCAGCTGTCGAAAGCCATCAAGTCCCTGTTCGCACAAGAGGAAGAGCTGGGAAGACAGACCCAGCACAGACACATCACGGAAGAGCAGGTTAGACTCTCCCAGTGACGCGTCCAGGGTGTGTGGTGGCGTCACTGACTGACGGAACATTTTCTGAGGCCAACATTATGCCAGACACCGTCCTCTGGAAGACAGGGAGGAATCAAAAACAAGTAAGACTTTACCATTTAGTGGTAGAACAGTCATTCAAATATACACGTCACAGGAGTGAGAGTCTAAAATAACAAGAGTATGTACAGTATCAGAGCACAGTCATCATGAACTGAAGTCATGAACTCTCAGGGTCATGGGAAGCACCTCCCAAAATGGATGTCATTCTCCCCTGTTACAAAGGACAAGGAGTCCGCAGATGAAAACAGAGGCCTGAAGGGAATCAGAAGAAAGTGAAGTGAAAGTCGCTCAGTCGTGTCTGACTCTTTGGGACCCGGTGGACCATACAGTCCATGGCATTCTCCAGGCCAGAGGACTGGGGTGGGCAGCCTTTCCCTTCTCCAGGGGATCTTCCCAACCCAGGGATCGAATCCAGGCCTCCCGCACTGCAGGCGGATTCTTTACCAGCTGAGCCACCAGAGAAGCTCAATTAGAAAAAAGGGAACAGGATACACAAGGGTCTAGAGGAGAGGAGAAGAGCTAGTTTTCTGGAACAGTGAGGAGTCTGGCCAGTCTGTACTCCGTGGGAGGTGGGCCCACACGAACACGGGCACAGGGCCGCACTGCCGGACCGAGCACTCAGAGGGCGGGCGGGGTGGAGCGCAGCGCTGGGGGCTGCCCTGGACAGGCTAACTCCACCCTGAGGCAGCAGGGAGGGCCTGTGGCCTTGAAGACAGGAGTGGGGTTGTGGGGACTGCGTCCAAGGGTGAGAACAGAACAGACGCCCGACTGCCAGCGGGAAGACACTTGCCGCTGCCCGAGGGAAACAGACACAGCGAGGCCAGAGGAGGGTCCTGAAGGGGCACCGGTGTGGAGGCGGGGGAGGACGTGCCCGGCCGCCCAGTGGTGAGGACGCAGCGCTTCACTGTAGTGGCCCGGGTCCAGTTCCTGGTCCGGGAACTGAGGCTCCAAAGCCGTGAGGCAGGGCCTACACACGTGCTTTCATGAACAGGTCAGCTGAAGCACAGCTGATATGCACATGCCTCGTCTCTGGCTCACAGCACAGTGGGTCAGTTCCATACACTCCACGTTACTTCCATCATCGAAGGCCGCCTGCCGTGCCCCTGGGGCCGGGCAGCAGGGCCTCGGCACGTCATCTGCTGATGGCGCTCAGGGCGCTTCCATGTCTTGGCTGCTGCAAACAGCGCTGCAGTGAACACTGGGACGCACGTGGTTCCCTGAATTATAGTTCTGTCTGATATATGCCCAGGAGAGTAGGACTGCTGGATCATATGGTAACTCTATTTTTCAGTTTTCTAAGGATAATCAATTTTGCTAATAATATAAATCCACTACTGAGGATAAAACAAAGTACTAAAAAATTTTAGAAATGTAAAGTTTTTTTTTCCTGAAACCATCCACCACAATAATTTAGGAAACATGGCCCTAGTCCAACTCTCAGATTACTTTTGAATTAACAGAGCTGGAGAAGACTCTTGAGAGTCCCTTGGCCTGCAAGGAGATCAAACCAGTCCATCCTAAAGGAAATCAACCCTGAATTTTCATTGGAAGGACTGATGCTGAAGCTCTAATACTTAGGCCACCTGATGCGAAGAACTGACTCACTTGAAAAGACCCTGATGCTGGGACAGACTGAAGACAGGAGGAGGAAAGCACAGCAGAGGATGGGATGGTTGGATGGCATCACGGACTCATGAGTGCGAGCAAGCTCCAAGAGACAGTGAAGGACAGGGAGGTCTGACGTGCTGCAGTCCACGGGGTCGCGAAGAGTCCGGCACGACTGAGCGACTGAACAACAGCGACAGACTGCACAGACCGTGACGACCCTCCGCTGGTGTGTGTCCTCCTGAACTGCTGTCTAGACAGATGCACTTTTGCACAGGCAGTTGTTCACATAGCTTTTAGGATTTTAAAAACACAAATAGGGATACATTATTTGTATTTCTCTCACTAAAAGCTTCTTTTGGTTGCTGTGCTCAGGCTCGCTGCACTCCACGGGGCAGGGGAGGCTCATGCTGGAAGCACAGGCTCTGGGTGAGCGGGCTCTGGCGGCGTGGCATCCAGGAGTTACGGTACACGAGCTTAGCTGCCCCACGGCTTGTCGTCCCCAATAATTTCACACCTTCCACGTAACTGCACGTCTATACAAGTCTATCTTTTGTTCACAACTGCAAAAGACTGCCACATGACGAATATATCAATACATTATAATTTACTTAACCCTTCCTTTCTTCACATAAATTTAGGTTTGCTATAATTTTTCTTTACATAAACAACAAACTAAAAAACACGTCTGGGGACTTCCCTGGTGGTCCAGTGGCTAAGACTCCGCTCTCCCAGTACTGGGGGCCAGGGTTCAGTCCCTAGTCAGGGAACTAGATCCCACGTGCTGCAACTGAAATCCAGCACAGATACATGAACAAATACAAGACAAAACAGAACACAAACACTTCTGGAGCTTCCCTGGTGGCTCAGTGGTGAAGAATCTGCCTGCCAGCGCTGGAGACGGGTTCACTTCCAGAGCCAGGAAGATCCCACGGGCCCTTCAGCAACCCCCTGAAGCCTCAGGCCCTGGAGCCTGTGCCCAGAGCGGGAGCCCCCACACATCCCCCCTGAAGCCTCAGGCCCTGGAGCCTGTGCCCACAGCAGGAGCCCCCACGTCCCCCCAAAGTCTCAGGCCTGGGAGCCTGTGCCCACAGCGGGAGCCTCCACGCATCCCCCGGAAGCCTCAGGCCCTGGAGCCTGTGCCCACAGTGGGAGCCCCCACGCGTTCCCCCCAAAGTCTCAGGCCCCGGAGCCTGTGCCCACAGCGGGAGCCCCCACGCGTCCCCCCAAAGCCTCAGGCCCCGGAGCCTGTGCCCACAGCGGGAGCCCCCACGCATCCCCCCGGAAGCCTCAGGCCTGGGAGCCTGTGCCCACAGTGGGAGCCCCCACGCTTTCCCCCCCCCCCCCCGAAGCCTCAGGCCTGGGAGCCTGTGCCCACAGCAGGAACCCCCACGGCAAGAAGCCTGAGCCAGCTGCTCAAGAGCCGCTGCTCACTGTGCCCAGAAGAAGACCCAGCACGGCCCAAGGGGAGCAAGTGAAGAAATAAGGACCTTTAAACGAAGAACACTTCCGTGCAAACATCTTTCAGTACACGTGCTAATAAAAGCAAAGGAAACCTGGGGGTTAAATAATCTGCACATGCTTTTATGAATTATGCCAAACGGCCTCTGAAGAGGCTTCACCCGTTTACAAGTGTGTAAGCGCGCCCAGGGTCCCAATTCCACGCCAATATCCACACCTGACAGAACCAATTCTTGACATTTCTGTTAAGGTTCTGAACAGAAAAAATGCTTCAGGTTGCCTTTTTCTGATTAATAATGAAAGTGGGCAGTTTCTCAGTTTTTAAGATTTTAAAACAGCTTTACTGAGACACAACCCACATACCATGTAACATGCCCACTTAGAGCACGTAATTCCATGGTGTGCTTGCTCTTCAGTGTTATTTCTCATTTTTAGTATAGTCCGGGTGAGTCCATCACCATGGTCAATTTTAGAAAATTTCTGTCTCCTCAAGAAGAAAGCCCACCTGTGGGTCCCTTCCCCAGCCTGAGGTAACTACTCTGCTCACGTCGGTTGATCTCCCTGTCTGGGCCTTCACATGAATGGATCATACAGTACGTAGACTTCTGTGACGTCTTTCACGTGAGTTTTCAAGGTCCATCCAAAGCTGTCCATCAGTCCTTCACTCCTTTCCTTACTTATTTTGGCTACACTCAAGCCAACATTTATCTGCTGTGGCTCTCGGGGTCTAGAGTGCATGGATTCAGTAGCCTCTGAGTCCATGGCTTCTCTAGTTGTGGTATGTGGGCTTAGCTGCCCATGTGAGATCTTGGCTCCTCAGCCAGGGATCAAACCCAAGTTCCCTGCTTTGGAAGATGGATTCCTAACCACTGGACCTCCAAGTAAGCCCCAGGACTTCATGGCACCCCAATGCAGCACTCTTGTCTGGAAAATCCAATGGATGGAGGAGCCTGGTGGGCTGCAGTCCATGGGGTTGCCAAGAGTCGGACATGACTGAGCGACTTCACTTTCACTTTTCACTTTCGTGCATTGGAGAAGGAAATGGCAACCCACTCCAGTGTTCTTGCCTGGAGAATCCCAGGGACGGCGGAGCCTGGCGGGCTGCCGTCTATGGGGCCGCACAGGGTCGGACACGACTGAAGTGACTTAGCAGCATCTGGACACACCACAATCTGGTCATCCAGTCGTAAGCTGATGGCCATCTGGGTTGTCTCCAACCTTTTGGCTATCACGAACAATGCTGCTATAAACATCTGTGTTCAAGTTTTTACGTGAACATCTTTTCATCTGCTTTGAGTGTATGTTATCACCTAGGGGTGGAATTGCTGGGGCATAGGGTAACACCACATGTGACTGTTTGAGGGACCGCCAGGCTGTTCTCTGAAGCTGCGTTACCATCTTACATCCCTCCAGGGTGTGACAGTTCCAGCTTCTCTACATTCAAATTTCAATGAGTTCAAACTATCTTTTCTTTTTTTCCCCCCTCATGCTTGTGGTGTCATATCTAAGAATCCTTTACCAAGTCCAAAGTCATGGAAAATATTACTGCTATGTTTTCTTCTAAAAGTTTTAGCTTTTACACTCAGGTCTTTGATATATTTTGAGTTAATTTCTGTATACAGTATGAGGTAAAGGTCCAACCTCACTCTTTTGCATGGGACAACACAATTGTTGTAGCCCCATTCATTGAAAAAAAATTATTTCTTTAGTGGTCTTGGAACCTTTGTAAAAAAATCAGTTGATGAATTTCTTTCTGAACTTTCAGTTCTATCGCACTGACTTGTATATCCACCTTTGTGCCAAAACCAGGCTGTCTCAATCACCACTGCTCTGAGGTCGGTTCTGACCAGACAGTGAGGCCTCCTGCCTTCCTCCTTTTCACAACTGTTCAGCAATTCTGGGTCCCTGGCAACGCCGTATGGGCTTTATGCCACATATTTTCCACCCCAAAAAACAGATGCCCATTCATAGCCTTTCTTCATTTTTCTTTTGGATAATTAAATTCTTAAAAATTGTTTGCACGAACTCGGATTCAAAAAGATACATGCACCCCCAGAGCAGGGCTATTCACAACAGCCAAGGCATGAGAACAATCTCAATGTCCATCGGCAGATGAACGGGTAGAGAGGTGGCACACATGTCAGTGCAGTATTATTCAGCCATGAGAAGACAAGACAGAGACCGGCTTGCAGGCAGACAGCGACAGCCTCCCGGGCACACAGCGACGGCTCGCGGGGCGCGCCGGCCGCGGGCACACAGCGACCGGCTTGGTGGTGGCCGAGTGGGAGGGGCCGGGGGAGGGTGCGAGAGGGAGCTGGGGGCAGCAGCCGTGAGTTTCTGTGCACAGAGCGGACCCCCACAGCACAGCCGTAGAGCACAGGGCAGTGCGCGTCCTGAAGCGTGCGTGCCTAGTCGCTAAGTTGGGTCTGACTCTCTGCGATCCCTCGACCCCGTGGACTGTAGCCCGCCAGGCTCCTCTGTCCATGGGATTCTCCCAGCAAGAATAGTGGAATGGGGCTGCCATTTCCTTCTGGAGGCGATCTTTCCGACCCAGGGATCAAACCCGAGTCTCCCGCACTGGCAGGCGGATTCTTCACCACTGAGCCACCTGAGAAGCTCAATGTTCTATTATAAACCATAATGAGAAAGCATATTTAAAAAAAGGAACGTGTCTCTATGTGTGTATATATATCTGAGTCACTTTGCTTAACAGTAAATATGAACACATTGTAAATCAACTATAATTTAATAAAAAAATTTTTTAATTGCCTTAATGAAGAATTCATTACCCTGATCCTCGGATCATAAACCTCCTTCCTAGTCTGCTGTCCATCTTTCAACTTCTGTATAATGTCTTCCAGGAACTTTGAGTTCTGTTTTCTTTAGGAAGCCCTTTCACTCCCACCCCGTCCTCTATTCCTGGTTGTAAAAATATTCACCTGTGTTTCCTCCTAACAACGACTGTGCTCGTGTGTGAGAGCACACGCTGCATCGCTCCCCAGCCCCCACCCCCCCGGGCCACGCGCACGCCTCGCTCTCCGCGTCCGTGAGCCTCTTCCTCCACCCGGGCACGCGCACGGCTTAAGTCTCTGCGTCCGAGAGCCGCTTCCTCCACCCGGGCACGCGCACGCTGCTTAGCCCCCCCCCTCTCTGCGTCCGAGAGCCGCTTCCTCCACCCGGGCACGCGCACGCCTCCTGCGCCATCGTCTCTGCGTCCGAGAGCCGCTTCCTCTCCCCGGGCACGCGCACGCCTTGTCTCTGCGTCCGTGAGCCGCTTTCTCTCCTCCGGGCACGCACATGCCTCGTCTCTGCGTCCACCTCGTCTCTGCGTCCACGAGCCGCTTCCTCCCCCCAGGCACGCACACGCCTCGTCTCTGCGACCGGGAGCCGCTTCTGTTTTGTAGCCAGGTTCATTTTTGTCATATTCCAGGTTCCTCATCTTACATGGACACGTGGATCTACATGGTGGATCTTGGATCCATTCTCTGATTGGATCTTTGATTCTTTGGAACTTACTTTTGTGGATGCTAGATTTGTGGGCTCTAATTTTTTCCCACCAGGTACAGAATTGTCCTCTAACACCAGTGATTAATCAGTCCATTTCTGTCCCGTTAATTTGAAACAGCGGGTGTACGGCGGGTTCGACCAGCGCACTAAGAGCGCCTCAGGCAAGTGCGACCGGCACACTAAGAGCACCTCGCCAGCTGCGACCGGCCTCAGGCGGCTACGACCAGCGCACTAAGTGCGGCTGCGACCGGAGCACTAAGAGCGCCTTGAGGCTGCGAGCAGCACACTAACAATGGCTGCGACCAACGCAATAAGAGCGCCTCGCCGGCTGCGACCGGCGCACTAAGAGCGGCTGCGGCCGGCGCACTAAGAGCGCCTCAGCGGGTGCGGCCGGCGCACTAAGAGCGCCTCGGCGGCTGCGACCTTCGCACTAAGCACGGCCAAGAGGAGCTACCCCACGACTGAGGTCAGGAAGGGGGGTGGTGAGGAGATACCCCTCCTCCAAGGTTAGGAAGGGCAGCGGTGAGGAGAGACCCCCTCGTCCAAGGTAAGGTGCGATGGCTGTGCTTTGCTGGAGCAGTCGTGAAGAGATACCCCCACCCCGAAGGTAAGAGAAACCCAGGTAAGACGATAGGTGTTGCAACAGGGCATCAGAGGGCAAACACACTGAAACCAGACTCACAGAAAACTAGTCAATCTAATCACACTAGGACCACAGCCTTGTCTAACTCAATGAAATTAAGCCATGCCCCTGGGGCAACCCAGGATGGGCGGGTCATGGTGGAAAGATCTGACAGAATGTGGTCCGCTGGAGAAGGGAATGGCAAACCACTTCAGTATTCTTGCCTTGAGAACCCCATGAACAGTATGAAAAGGCAAAATGATAGGATACTGAAAGAGAAACTCCCCCAGGTCAGTAGGGGCCCAATATGCTACTGGAGATCAGTGGAGAAATAACTCCAGAAAGAACGAAGGGATGGAGCCAAAGCAAAAACAATACCCAGCTGTGGAAGTGTCTGTGATAGAAGCAAAGTCCAATGCTGTAAAGAGCAATATTGCATAGGAACCTGGAATGTCAGGTCCATGAATCAAGGCAAATTGGAAGTGGTCAAACAAGAGATGGCAAGAGTGAATGTCGACATTCTAGGAATTAGCGAACTGAAATGGACTGGAATGGGTGAATTTAACTCAGAGGACCATTATATCTACTACTGCGGGCAGGAATCCCTCAGAAGAAATGGAGTGGCCATCATGGTCAACAAGAGAGTCCGAAATGCAGTACTTGGATGCAATCTCAAAAATGACAGAATGATCTCTCTTCGTTTCAAAGGCAAACCATTCAGTGTCACAGTAATCCAAGTCTATGCCCCAACAGGTAATGCTGAAGAAGCTGAAGTTGAACGGTTCTATGAAGACCTCCAAGACCTTTTAGAACTAACACCCAAAACAGATGTCCTTTTCATTATAGGGGACTGGAATGCAAAAGTAGGAAGTCAAGAAACACCTGGAGTAACAGGCAAATTTGGCCTTGGAATACGGAATGAAGCAGGGCAAAAACTAATAGAGTTTTGCCAAGAAAATGCACTGGTAATAGCAAATACCCTCTTCCAACAACACAAGAGAAGACTCTATACATGGACATCACCAGATGGTCAACACCGAAATCAGATCGATTATATTCTCTGCAGCCAAAGATGGAGAAGCTCTATACAATCAGCAAAAACATGACCAGGAGCTGACTGTGGCTCAGACCATGAACTCCTTATTGCCAAATTCAGACTTAAATTGAAGAAAGTAGGGAAAACCACTAGACCATTCAGGTATGACCTAAATCAAATCCCTTATGATTATACAGTGGAAGTGAGAAATAGATTTAAGGGCCTAGATCTGATAGAGTGCCTGATGAACTATGGAATGAGGTTCGTGACATTGTACAGGAGACAGGGATCAAGACCATCCCCATGGAGAAGAAATGCAAAAAAGCAAAATGGCTGTCTGGGGAGGCCTTACAAATAGCTGTGAAAAGAAGAGAAGCGAAAAGCAAAGGAGAAAAGGAAAGATATAAGCATCTGAATGCAGAGTTCCAAAGAATACCAAGGAGAGATAAGAAAGCCTTCCTCATCGATCAATGCAAAGAAATAGAGGAAAACAACAGAATGGGAAAGACTAGGGATCTCTTCAAGAAAATCAGAGATACCAAAGGAACATTTCATGCAAAGATGGGCTTGAGAAAGGACAGAAATGGTATGGACCTAACAGAAGCAGAAGATATTAAGAAGAGGTGGCAAGAATACACAGAAGAACTGTACAAAAAAGATCTTCATGACCAAGATAATCATGATGGTGTGATCACTGACCTAGAGCCAGACATCCTGGAATGTGAAGTCAAGTGGGCCTTAGAAAGCATCACTACGAACAAAGCTAGTGGAGGTGATGGAATTCCAGTGGAGCTATTTCAAATCCTGAAAGATGATGCTGTGAAAGTGCTGCACTCAATATGCCAGCAAATTTGGAAAACTCAGCAGTGGCCACAAGATTGGAAAAGGTCAGTTTTCATCCCAATCCCAAAGAAAGGCAATGCCAAAGAATGCTCAAACTACCGCACAATTGCACTCATCTCACACGCTAGTAAAGTAATGCTCAAAATTTTCCAAGCCAGGCTTCAGCAATATGTGAACCGTGAACTTCCTGACGTTCAAGCTGGTTTTAGAAAAGGCAGAGGAACGAGAGATCAAATTGCCAACATCCGCTGGATCATGGAAAAAGCAAGAGAGTTCCACAAAAGCATCTATTTCTGCTTTATTGACTATGCCAAAGCCTTTGACTGTTCACATCACAATAAACTGTGGAAAATTCTGAAAGAGATGGGAATACCAGACCACCTGATCTGCCTCTTGAGAAATCTGTATGCAGGTCAGGAAGCAACAGTTAGAACTGGACATGGACCAACAGACTGGTTCCAAATAGGAAAAGGAGTACGTCAAGGCTGTATATTGTCACCATGTTTATTTAACTCCTATGCAGAGTACATCATGAGAAACGCTGGACTGGAAGAAACACAAATTGGAATCAAGATTGCCGGGAGAAATATCAATAACCTCAGATATGCAGATGACACCACTCTTATGGCAGAAAGTGAAGAGGAACTCAAAAGCCTCTTGATGAAAGTGAAAGCGGAGAGTGAAAAGGTTGGCTTAAAGCTCAACATTCAGAAAACGAAGATCATGGCATCTGGTCCCATCACTACATGGGAAATAGATGGGGAAACAGTGGAAACCGTGTCAGACTTTATTTTTCTGGGCTCCAAAATCACTGCAGATGGTGACTGCAGCCATGAAATTAAAAGACGCTTACTCCTTGGAAGGAAAGTTATGACCAACCTAGATAGCATATTCAAAAGCGGAGACATTACTTTGCCAACAAAGGTTCGCTTAGTCAAGGCTATGGTCTTTCCTGTGGTCATGTATGGATGTGAGAGCTGGACTGTGAAGAAGGCTGAGCGCCAAAGAATTGATGCTTTTGAACTGTGGTGTTGGAGAAGACTCTTGAGAGTCCCTTGGACTGCAAGGAGATCCAACCAGTCCATTCTGAAGGAGATCAGCCCTGGGATTTCTTTGGAAGGAATGATGCTAAAGCTGAAACTCCAGTCCTTTGGTTACCTCATGAGAAGAGTTGACTCATTGGAGAAGACTCTGATGCTGGGAGGGATTGGGGGCAGGAGGAGAAGGGGACGACAGAGGATGAGATGGCTGGATGGCATCACTGACTCGATGGATATGAGTCTGAGTGACCTCCGGGAGTTGGTGATGGACAGGGAGGCCTGGCGTGCTGTGATTCATGGGGTCGCAAAGAGTCAGACACGACTGAGCGATTGATCTGATCTGATCTGATCTAATTTGAAAAGCCATCTTCATCAAAATTAAATTCCCATTTGTACTTCTGGAACCTCTATTTCTTTCATTGATCTATATCTTTCCCTGTATCAATACTATAGAAATTAATGACTTTACTACAGGTAAATACTCTTTTTCAACAACACAAGAGACAACTTTACACACGGACATCACCAAATGGTCAATACTGAAATCAAACTGATTACATTTTTGCAGCCAATGATGGAAAATATGTAGATAGTCAGCAAAACAAGACCTGGAGGTGACTGTGGCTCAGATCCTCAGCTGCTCACAGCAAAATTCGGGCTTAAGCTAAAGAAAACCAGGAAGAACACTAGGCCAGCCAGGCATGACTTAAATCTTGTGTGAATTCCCAGCAGAGGGAACGAGTGGACTCACGGGACCAGCTGGCTGACAGCGCACCTGGAGAACCATGGACAGAGGTCCGCAGCACACGAGGTGGCAAGCAAAACCATCCGAAGAAAAGGGACGCAAGAGGCAAAGCGGTCATCCGAGGAGGCGTCACGAACAGTGGGAGAACGCAGGGCAGCAAGGGAGAGGGGAAGGAAAAGCAAGGGAGAGAGGGAACGGCACATCCAATTAAACGCAGAGCTCCAAAGCCAGAAGAGGCAAGATGGCCTTCTTCAATCAATAGCGCTTAATAGTAGAAGAAAACAGCAAAACAGGAAAGACTAGAGATCCCGTCAAGAAACCTGGGAACATCGAGGGAGTGTCCCGCCCAGAGACGGGCATGATAGAGGTGAGACTGGTGGAGACCCAGGAGTCGCTAAGGAGACAGGAAGAGCTGGACAGAACACAGGGAAGAACTGTATTAAAAAGGTTTTAATGAACCAGGGCGCTACAGGGGTGTGGTTAGCCACCCAAAGCCAAACATGCCAGAGTGCGAAGTCAAGTGGGCCTGAATGAAGAAGCACTGCTGTTAATAAAGCTACTGGATGCAACACAACTCCCACAGAACCATTCAGATCCCTAAAGGAGGATGCCACCAAGGTCTTGCATTCAGCATGTTAGCAAATCTGCAAGACCCAGCTGTGGCCACAGGACTGGAAAATGTCAATCCTCACCCAATTCCCAAGAAGGGTAGTACCAAAGAATGTGTTAGCCACTGGATAACTGCACTCATCTCCCATGCTAGTATGATAATGCTTAAAATCTTGCATGCTAGGCTTCAGCATTATGGGAACCAAGAACTTGCAGATGTCCAAGCTGGGTTTAGAAAAGGAAGAGGAACTAGAGATCAAATTGCCAGCATCCATTGGATTATAGAGAAAGCAAGGCAATTTCAGAAAAACATCTGTCTCTGTTTCATCGAGTGTACAAAGTCATCGGACACGATTGAGTGACTGAACTGAACTGATGGAACGACTGATTGGCTCAAGATCCAGAAAGGAGCCCAACGCGCTGTCTGCTATCAGCCCGTTTGTCTAACCTGCATGCTGAGCACATCGTGGGCAACACCGGGCTGGACGAGTTACAGGCTGGAATCAAGAAAGGTGGGAGAAACATCAACAACCTGAGATGTTCGGGTGATCCCACGCCAATGGCAGAAAGTGAAGAGGAACTAAAGAGCCTCCTGATGAGGGTGAAGGAGGAGAGAGAAAGAGCCGGCTTAAGACTAAAATATTAAAAAAAATTAAGATCATGGCATCGGCCCCATTACTGCATGGCAAACAGAAGGGGAAAAGGTGGACCCAGTGACGGATTTCCTCTTCTTGGGCCCCAAAATCACTGTGGACGGTGACTGCAGCTGGGAAATCAGAACACGATTGCTCTTGGCAGGAAAGCGATGACAAACCTAGACACTGTGTTGAAAAGCAAAGACGTGACTCTGCCAACAAAAGTCTGTATAGTCAGGCTACGGACTTCCCAGTGGTCACAAACGGTTGTGAGAGCTGGACTGTAAAGAAGGCCAAAGAATTGATGCCTCTGAACTGTGGTGGTGGAGAAGACTCCTGACAGTCCCTCAGACAGCAAGGAGATCAAACCAGTCAATCTTAAGGGAGATCAACCACGCATATTCACTGGAAGGACTGATGCTGAAGCTCCAGTACTTTGGTCATCTGATGCCAACAGCCAACTCATCGGAAAAGACCCTTATGCTGAGAAAGATCAAGGGCAGAAGAAGAAGGTGTCAGAGGATGAGATGGCAGGATGGCATCACCGATGCAATGAACACGAACTTGGGCAAACTCCGCGAGATGGTGAGGGACAGGGAGGCCTGGCGTGCTGCAGTCCGCTAGATCGCAAAGAGCTGGACACGACTGGGCGACTGAACAACCACAACAGGTGCTATGCTCTGGCATCTGGCAGGGCAGACCCACCTCAGGGGGCGCTGGGGTCTTTCTTGGCTCTTTCTCTTTTGCTGCCACACACTGAGCTTGTGGGATGTTAGTGCCCCAACCAGGGATTGAACCCATACCCCCTTGCAGTGGAAGCCTGGAATCTTAACCACTGGACTGCCCAGCAAGTCCCTTGGCTACTTCTGAACACATTCTGATTGATTCTTTCAGACAAATCTCAGAATGATCTTGCCAGATTTTCACAGAAATTTTGATTAGGGCATTTTAGAGTGTCAAAGTCTTTATGTTACTAAGAGTAAGCAGAAAGAAACCCTTCATCTTTCTGAAACCAAGTTTCACATTTCTTGCTCTGAACATTTTTTTACACACTCAGTGAGACGGCCTTTGTAAACAGTACGGCCCGCCCCACTTCCCAGAGCACCAGCTAACTTTCCCTGTTACTGTGCCACACTGCCACAGTTGACAGTTCTTTAGCTCAAGACCTTGCAGAAACTTAAAGTATCTGTTTCCAAGGGCTATGGTAAAGGCCAAGAGCAAAGTGATTTTTCCAGGTCAGCTGAGAGGGCAGTGGAAAGATCAGAGCAAGCACCAAAAAGTCTGATAGAAAACCAACAACTGCCTGCAAACAGAGACATCACCAGCTCCACTCTCTCAGTCAACAGACTCTGTGCACTGGCCTCGAATGTCCCTAAAACATTCTTCTCCCTGGACTCAATTTCAATTCTTTATGCCTTTTTATTTTTTTTAAAAGAGGCCTTAGGCAAAGATGCATCTCAGTAGGTCCTCATGAACATGGCCCTCATGCAGACCAGAATGTTATAAAAAGCAAACGGCAGTAAGACGTCTCTCGGTCGCCGACTCTTCGTGAC
The DNA here is from genome assembly GCA_935064755.1 of Tragelaphus eurycerus. NCBI lineage: Eukaryota > Metazoa > Chordata > Mammalia > Artiodactyla > Bovidae > Tragelaphus > Tragelaphus eurycerus. The sequence goes on along the minus strand of CAKXYN010000100.1, from coordinate 707,637 downwards.
CCCCATGGACTGCAGCCCGCCAGGCTCCTCTGTCCATGGATTTCCCAGGCGAGAATCCTGAGGTGGGCTGCCATCTCCTCCTCCGGGGGAGCCTCCCGACCCAGGGATGGAACCCAAGGCTCCCGCCGTTGTCTCCTGCATTGGCAGGCGGGTTCTCTACCACTGAGCACCTGGGAAACCTGGAGACAGATGCACCGCCTGGAAAGACAAAGAGCACTTTGTCGAGGCGTGTGATAAAATAGCACCTTAGCCAGTTATTAACTACTCAGTGCCTTCATTTTGCTCACAACAAGGGTCAACGGAACACACTGAATACAGAGGAACTCATTAACGTACTCAGGTTTACAGGCACATTTCTGAAGTCAGCATGAACAATACTATGAATAACAGGTCCTGGGCCTCCCAGATCGCAGGGCCAGGGTTCTCCCTACTGCAAAACCCCCTCCCCCTATCTGCAGAGTCCCTTCCTCCCCTGCAACAATCCTTTTGAATAAAGTCTCTCTGTATTAAAGAAAAAAAAAAGCTCTTGGAATAATCATTTAAACTATCACAACACTAACCAGAGGGAAGGGTGGCAATTATTATGACTGAAACAGAAAACACACTTGAAGGACCCACGGTTGCTCTTCTCCCACAGAGCAGCCACCACAGGGAAGGACAGGGCCCAGAAGAGACGCAGAGGGAGCCACGCAAACACAAACTGCAGAGACCACTGTCCAGTGTGACGGAGGAAAGAAGATCCTGCAGCAGGCACGTCCAATCCCGCGCGACTCCCATAAACCTTATGCGGAGTCAGGCATGCGCAAACCCCAAATACCACGTGATGTTCTACCTGGTCCTGAGATCGGACGACTAATCACGAAGAAACCTATGCAGCAGAGCTGACAGCCACCCACAAACAGCGCTCCACAGAGCTGGCACCGAGAGTGCGAGTGACGGACTCGGGAGCCTTCTCGGCCGTGCTCCGAGGAGGCAGTGCTGCACAGAACCCGCCAGCAGCTGGTGCGCGGACGCGGAGCGACAGGAACCACTGGAGGCGGCTGGGGCAACGCGGGCTGGTGCAGGCAGCACCTGACGGCACTACCCAGCCAAGTGCACAAACGTGATCCCCACAGAAACTCCAGGAAACCCGGACACATCTGCACATGGAACCAGGCATGAGGGCCACAGAGGGCCATTTTTAATTGTGTTTTTACAACATCTTCATTGAGATGCTCACTGACTGTAAATTCACCTAAAGCGTACAGCTCGGTGTTCTTAGTAGACTGCAGACCCGTGCGACACCCCATCTGACTCCCGAACCACTCTGTCGCCTCACAAGGGAGCCCTACACCCTTGGTGGTCCCTTGCCATTCCGCCCTCTCTCCAGCCCCCGCAAACACTCAGCTACTTTCCGTCTCTGTGGGCTTGCCATTTCTGGACGGTTCATACAAATGGAATCCACACCTGGCCTTCTGCATCTGGACTCTCTGTCTCAGCATAACATCGACATGATTCACACACAGGCACCACACCTCAAGACACCGTTACTTTCTGAGGCCAGATAGCACTCCACTGCGCACACACAGTTTGCATCCGTTCACCAGTGACGGACATCTGAGTTGGTTTCATTTTCTTGCTATTACGGATGCTGCTGCTGTGAAAATTCCTGCACAAGTTTTTACCTGGACATGTGCTTTCACTCACCCTGGAGACACGCCCAGGAGCAGAACTGCTGGGTCATACTGGAGTCTATGCTTAACAGCTGCAGGAACTCTGTTTCCCAGTCCTGCCCCCAAAGCACGAGGCTTCAGCTTCTTCACGGCCTCAACAGTATCTGTCATTTGCCACCTTTTTATTAAAACCATCCAAGTGGGTACAAAGCAGTATCTACATCATATTTAACAGCAAAACAAAACAAAAATCTAACATTATGTCCATCAACAAGAAAAGTAAGGAAATTTTAGTGTGATCCTATCCTGGGCTGCCACGTGACTAACAATGTGAAGATAATGAATCAACAGAGGCAAATCTCACAAATTTAATGTCGAAATTATAGAAGCACACAGCAAGAGAACGTGAGAAATGGGATGCCATTCATGTAACTTTAAAAACGTATAAAACAACATCATAAATTAGTTGGGGGTACCTGTATATGAGGTAAAAATATAAGGATGAGTTTATTTCTTCAGTCAGTTGGTGGCTCTATGGGTATTTGCTATATTATTTTCTGTAATGTATAGAAGAGTTCATTAAAAACAGTCGTAAGTCAGGACTTCCCTGGTGGTACAGTGGATAAGAATCTGCCTGCCAATGCAGGGCATATGGGTTCGATCCCTGGTCCAGGAAGAGTCCATATGCCCTGGAGCAACTAAGCCATGGGCCACGACTGCCAAGCCCACGCATGGCAACGACTGAGGCCCGCGCGCCTAGAGTCCGTGCTTTCCAAGGAGAGGCGCAACCGTGATGAGAAGCCCCTGCACCACAAGGAAGGGGGCCTCCTCCCTCACAGCCCCTGGAGAGACTCACAGCGCCTGAGACCCAGTGCAGCCCAACACAGAAATCACCAAAGTCTGCTCAAAGCAGCCGTCACTGTAACAGCAACACACCAGCGAGGGCAGCGTCTGCCGCTGTGTCTGCCGTCTGCGTGCTCACACCGCCAGCAAGCGTGCAGCCAGCCAAAAACTGGGAAACGCTGAGCACACACGACGCCGCACAAGCTTCTCAGTTTAATGAGGAAGACGCCTAAAAAGAAACGGGCTTCCTCCTCCCCAAAATTCAGGCGGTGGCAGGATCTGCTGGCCCACAGTTTACAAATGCGACCGATTTCACGTTGTGTAACTATCTCTACATAAAGGGATCAGTCTAAGAAAATTCAGGGGATCGGTAAGATTTAAACTTTATCAATACCACTATTAAATAATAAATAAAAAGATGCTGCCAAAACCAAACAAGAACAGAAAAAACAACTAGATGGGTTAGGTCTTCAGAAAGAGGGAGATGCACGTTCACGCCAGCATCTGTAAGACAGAGAACACAGCTCGTCAGGAGTAAGGCAAGGACTCGCTTTACCAATTCCACTGCCATCTGTGTAGTCCGATTACTCTAAGTGACCACGTGAACCCTGGTAGAAGACGGAGCAGTGACTTAAAGGTGACATCACAGATACTTCAGACCTTAGTCCTTCAAGTGTTAGAACAGAGCAAATATGACTCAAATAAGGAGAATTCACAGTCAAAAGGAATGTGCATAATCAGTCCTGTGCAGCAGAGGTCTTCAAAGGGATGCACTCAAGTTCAGAGAAACAGCAGCCAGGAGAAGTCTTGGAATAAAACGGTAAGCACACAGGTTATAGAGGAGCAGAGACCACCTCTGCCGGTGCCATGGAGAGAGACAGGGCCAGGGCTGAGCAGGGGACGGGTGATGCTGAGCGCATGACCTGGCCGGGCTCTGCCGTCCGCTGTCCGGGTGGGAAACAGCGACGGTGACCCCAAGGCCAACAGTGCTCACAGACACCGTGAGAAGCACGCTCTCCCCTCCGTTTACAGGTCGTATCGGAACCACCGGGGCAGCAGCAGCTCTGCCTGCCACGCACGATGTGTGGAGAGAGACGCAACGCGCAGCCCGTGAAGCCTGGAGGCTCGTGTGTGCCTCCGGGTCTTCACCAATGTAGCTGAGCAGAAATTACAGTGACTGAATGTGTGCATTTGGGTGCTGACTGAGCGTCAGTCCTAAGCTCCATTTTTTTTCTATTGTTTAAAATGAAAACATCTGGGGACGTCCGTCCCTGGCAGTCGCGTGGCTGAGACCCACTGCCGAGACGCGGGATCAACCCTGCTTTCAGGGTTTCAGACAGAAGCACACACCCGAGCACTCTGCATCACGTGATATTCCTCGTTACCCAGAACAGAGCGTGACAAGCAGTGTTGTTTTTTAGTCGCTCAGTCGTGTTTGACTCCATGCGACCCCGTGGACTGTGGACCGTCAGGCTCCTCTGTCCGTGGGCTTTCCCAGGCAGGAATACCGGAGTAGGTTGCCGTTTCCTTCTCCAGGGGATCTTCCCGACCCAGGGATTGAACCCATGTCCCCTGCACTGCAGGAAGATTCTTTTCCGCTGAGCCACCAGGGAAGCCCTTGCGACATGCAGTGACACTCAGTAAACATGTAGTTAAGTGCTGGTGGATGAGGGGACAGCTGAAGAACCTCCCTGTCCTTCTTTAGCTTCCACAAGACACCAGCTGGCCCTTGGCTTCCCCCCCAAGCACTCCCCGCTCCCTTCCTCAACATGCAGCTCCCTAAAGGCAGCCCCGGTCTGAGAGCCCACCTGCCTCCAGAACCCACGTGGGAACAGACTCATTTTTTTCCAGCAGTGTGCTGGACGCTAAGGAGAAAGGATGGTTGAGAGAGCTCTGCAAGCAGGGGCTCAGGGCCTGGCCCAAGACAAGGCAGGCCTAAAGCTGCGGGAGACGGCGTCTCACACGGCTGCCAAAGCCGCATCAAGAGCAGGATGCCATGAGAACAGAACAGAAGGGCGAATAAATTCTAACAGGGTCGCTGTCACAGGGGCAGTAACGTCTGAGCTGAGCCCTGAAGGCCAGGAGGGCTCTGCAGGTGCAGAGGGCAGAAGGGGCATCCATGGTGGCTCGGCACTGGAGAGCCTGCTGCCACGGATCCATGGTGGCTCGGCAGTGGAGAGCCTGCTGCCGCGGATCCATGGTTGCTCAGCACTGGAGAGCCTGCTGCCGCGGATCCATGGTTGCTCGGCACTGGAGAGCCTGCTGCCGTGGATCCATGGTGCCTCGGCACTGGAGAGCCTGCTGCCGTGGCAGGAAGGCTCCCTGGAGGCCGGCATGGCAACCCACTCCCGCATCCTTGCCTGAAGAATCCCATGGAGAGGAGCCTGTCGGGCTACAGACCGTGGGGACACAGAGCGAGACACAACGTAGGGACTACACCACGCCAGCAGATGGGCAGGGGCGCCGCGGCAGACAGAGCCACGGGAGCGGAAGCTAAGGCCGGGCGGGCAGGGGCACCGCGGCAGACAGAGCCACGGGAGCACAAGCTGAGGCCGGGCGGGCAGGGGCACCGCGGCAGACAGAGCCACGGGAGCACAAGCTGAGGCCGGGCGGGCAGGGGCACCGCGGCAGACAGAGCCACGGGAGCACAAGCTGAGGCCGGGCGGGCAGGGGCACCGCGGCAGACAGAGCCACGGGAGCACAAGCTGAGGCCGGGCGGGCAGGGGGGCATCGTGGCAGACAGAGCCATGGGAGCGGAAGCGGAGGGCGGGCAGGCAGGGGCACCACAGCAGACAGAGCCATGGGAGTGGAAGTAGAGGGGGGGTGGGCGGGCAGGGGCACCGCGGCAGAGAGAGCCACGGGAGTGGAAGCTGAGGCGGGCGGGCAGGGGCAGGCACTGTCTGTGCTCGTCCCCGAGCGTGGCCAGGAGGAGAGACGAAAGCTGCTAAGACGGGCTAACACCGGAGGTGTCACACTGCTTGCCTTTCTGCCTGCATTCCAAGGGTTTCCAAACGCAGCCCTGCATCAGAACAGTCTGCATGCAGGTGAAAATACAGACTGCCAGGCTGGGCCCACTGAACTGGGGTTTCCAAAGGCGGGCCCAGGCCTCTGTATTCTGACAAATACTCTGACGTGGAATCAGATTCAGCAGTGACCGTGTTTTAAATGTAAGTTCTGTTACTAAACGGGTATTTTACAGGTAACAGTAGGTGCTACTAAAACGGGCTCTAAGTGTGCACCAGGGGGAAAAGGGGCTCGTCAGCAGAAGAGCAGGGTGCCCGCAGTGTTCCACGGGCACGCCAATCACACAGGCCCCCACGGCTCGAGTGGAGGCGTTTAAGAGAACTGGCCCGTCCTGCTGGCAGCAGACTGCAGGGGAGGTCTGCTACGACCTCCTGGAGACCGCCACGACTCCCAGCGTCAGTGGGAACCAGTCAGCCGACCTGCCGGTTCGGGTGCTTTAGCATATCCACCTTCACCACGGCGATGCTGATGATTCTCATGCAGTCAGGTGGGCAGCAGGGGAATGATAACTTCCTCCCCAAAGACAAGACAGGAGGAACAGGTCCGTGTCTGGCATGAAAACAGTTTTGCTCTGGAAATAACAAGATGGAGGGCTGGACAGACCTGGACACAACCCACGCAGAAGCTCCAGACGAGGCCCTGGGGCGGGCAAGGCCACCAAAGGAGAAATGAGGGGCAACCAAGCAGGCAGAGGGTGAGCGTCTGGGAAGAGGGGCAGTGGGGGGTTAGTGGGAAGGAGGGATTCGGGACCCAAGAGAACAGCGGGGGACAAGCAATAAAGCCAAAGGACAAAAATGTCCTCTGTGATGAAAGGAGCCCAGTGCATAGCACATGATGAAACAGTCCAAAAGGGAAGAAACCAAGGAGGAAGGCAAGGCAAGCCGTTTAGGAGTCTGGAAAAGCGGCAACCTTCAGGAAAGCAGTTTCAGCAGAACGCAGGAGTTGGAGCAGAGCAGAGAATCTGAGGACAAAGGAAGCAAAGTCTGAAAAGGCATGAAGACTAAGGGACCAGTCTTCTGGAGGCCACTTCATCTGTGAGAACAGAGACGCCCACAGTGTCTGAAAGGAAAGGAGGCGATAGGCAGCAAGCAGGGCAGGAAGGCAGAGATGGGCACAGGGCCGGGGCAGGGGAGGGGCACGTGCAGCCTCTGAGAGGAGGTGGCAAGGAGACACGGCCACGGAGCGTCTGCAGGTGTACAGCCGGAGCCCCGGACGCGCCTGTCCTTTCTTTAAGTAAGTGATGACTAGGTCACCATCCTTCCCAGGGAAGAGTGAAGATGTGGGTGGTTCCTGAGGCACGGTCACCGGGGAGGACAACGACGCTGGTAGGCGGTAACCAGGACCCAGACGCAGCATTGCACAACCCACGCCCCCAGCCAGGACACGCAAGCCGTGCCCGGCAGCGTGCTCAGCACCATGCACACTCACTGAGCCAGTGCTCAGAGCAGCCCGAGTCAGAGACTGCCATCACCCTCCCCTCACCTGCGGTGAGACGGCACAGAGAAAGTGGCCAGCCTGAGCTCTTGCGTGGCGGGACCAGGGCTGACGTCCGCACGGCCCGGCCCCGCGTCCCGCCCTAAACACCTGCTGCTGCGTCACTACAAACCTCAATGTGTCTGAGCGCAGCTGAGGAGAAACACCCCTTCTGATGAGGAAATGCTCTGAGCAGCTCAGGAGAGCGGGGCCGGGAGGGGGCAGTGCCGCTGCTAAGTCGCTTCAGTCGTGTCCGACTCTGTGCGACCCCATAGACGGCAGCCCACCAGGCTCCTCTGTCCCTGGGATTCTCCAGGCAAGAACACTGGAGTGGGTTGCCATTTCCTTCTCCAATGCATGAAAGTGAAAAGTGAAAGTGAAGTCGCTCAGTCATCTCCGACTCTTAGCGACCCCATGGACTGGAGCCTACCAGGCTCCTCCGTCCATGGGATTGTCCAGGCAAGAGTACTGGGGTGGGGGGCAGTGCCAGCGCCACACGAAGGGAGCTGGGCCACTGAGGGGCGGGCGCCACCAACTGGCCACGGCCCCGGGCCTGTCGACCCTGACTCCAACAGCCTCAGACCCCAGCCCTTCTGCGAACCCCGACCGCGCCTCAGCGATATGGCATTTCCCAGCCTCACCTCGAGCCGCACACGCCTGAACAGGGCCCCGCTCAGCCCTTCACCAGCCTCCTTGTGCCGCCCCGTGTCTGCTCACAGCCGAGTGGCGGATGGGGCTTCCTCACCACTGTGCTCCCAGCATCCGGCACCCAACAGGTGCTGAATGAAGATCTGCTGGATCTCAGCGCACTGTCCAAACGTTAAGGCTGCCTTTGCCTCTGGCCTCTCCTGCTTCCTCCGCCTGGTAAGTCTCACCATCCTGTGTCCCCCATCACGGGTCCATGGAAGCCACTCCACAAGCCACTGCACACCTTAACTTCTGCTTCTTCCGTCTCAGCCAGTCGGTCAGTTCAGTCCAGTCGCTCAGTCGTGTCCAACTCTTTCAGACCCCATAGACAGCAGCACACCAGGCCTCCCTGTCCATCACCAACTCCTGGAGCTTGCTCAAACTCATGTCCATCAAGTCGGGGATGCCATCCAACCATCTCACCCTCTGTCATCCCCTTCTCCTCCTGTCCTCAATCTTTCCCAGCATCAGGGTCTTTTCAAATGAGTCAGCTCTTTGCATCAGGTGGCCAAAGTACTGGAGTTTCAGCTTCAACATCGGTCCTTCCAATGAACACCCAGGACTGTCTCCTTTAGGATGGACTGGTTGGATCTCCTTGCAGTCCAAGGGACTCTCAAGAGTCTTCTCCAACACCACAGTTCAAAAGCATCAATTCTTTGGTGCTCAGCTTCTTCACAGTCCAACTCTCATATCCATACATGACCACAGGAAAAACCATAGCCTTGACTAGATGGACCTTTGTTGGAAAAGTAATGTCTCTGCTTTTTAATATTGCTGTGTAGGTTGGTCATAACTTTTCTTCCAAGGAGCAAGTGTCTTTTAATTTCATAGCTACAGTCACCATCTGCAGTGATTTTGGAGCCCAAAGAAATAAAGTCAGTCACTGTTTACATTGTTTCCCCATCTATTTGCCATGAAGCAATGGGACCAGATGCCAGGATCTTAGTTTTCTGAATGTTGAGTTTTAAGCCAACTTTTTTACTCTTCTCTTTCACTTTCATCAAGAGGCTCTTTAGTTCTTCTTCGCTTTCTGCCATAAGGGTGGTATCATCTGCATATCTGAGGTTGTTGATATTTTTCCTGGCAAACTTGATTCCAGCTTGTGCTTCATCCAGCCCAGCATTTCTCATGATGTACTCTGCATATAAATTAAATAAGCAGGGTGACAATATACAGCCTTGATGCTCTCCTTTTCCTATTTGGAGCCAGTCTGTTGTTCCATGTCCAGTTCTGACTCAGTCAGTGCATCCAAAACAGTCTTCGTCACATTAATCATCTAAAATACTCTCCTTCTCACATTACTCTTCTGCGCCAAAACAGTCAATCTCTTTACTCAGTAAGCAGTTGAGAGATGCCCAACAACCTGCCCCAACAGTGCCTTTTCCAATTAAAGCAACCTCGACCTCCTCAGAACACCCACGCTGTCCGTTCCAGTCACCCGCCTTACACAGCCAGTAATTATTTGCTCCCGCAATAACATCTCACCCCACGCAAAGGTGTCACATCCTTGGGGGAGGAGGCTGGTTCTTCTCTTCTCCTTGCAGGCCCCGCAGCACGTGCGGGCACAGCAGAGCGCCCAGCATTCAGAGAACAGACGCGCCGTCCGTCACGGACTCTGGTTCGCTCCCCATCCTGTTATTCAACATTTACGTTATACTGAGAAAACTTTAACGATCCTTTTCATATTACTTTATTACAAATAACAACTTTCGGGGCACTTTCATATCAAATTAAAATAAAGACTAATTTCATTTAATTCACTGATGATTTCTAAAAGGATGTAAGTCTTTTTAGGTACAAGACTGCATTTACACACCGATTTCCAAACCGTACTAAAAAACATTTTATCATTACCACAATTCTCATATTTCTACCAATTCACTCAATTTAGAATTTGCTTCAAATTGATACAAAAGCTGTAGTACTTCAAACACAGCCATCTGTCTGAACTTCGCCAAAGCTTTCTGTATCAGAGACACTCCCAACAGTTCTACTCCTCACACAGACACACTTTTTGAAGGTCAAGGCTCTAAATTCTGCAATATTTTTAGCACCTAAATCCTGGTTTATGCTCTCCTTGTTCTGTTTGTCTTTAAAAGACAGAAGAACATGATACCCAATTCCTAATTCCTTCTAAGACCAAACCAGGCAAAGTTTACCCAATAAAAAAATCTAAAATAAGAACCAATTACAGGGTGGCTCGGATGGGACAGTCGCCAGGGATGGCGGAACGTAAGGATGGAGCGGGTGTCCGGACTGCTCTCTTGGACGCTGAGCAGATTCCTGTGGCTCTCAGGCCTCTCTGAGCGGGGAGCTGCCCGGCAGCCCCGGATCATGGAAGAGAAAGCGCTAGAAGCTTATGATTTGATTCGAACCATCCGGGACCCAGAGAAGCCCAATACTTTAGAAGAACTGGAAGTGGTAACGGAAAGTTGTGTGGAGGTTCAGGAGATAAATGAAGACGACTATTTGGTTATTATAAGGTTCACGCCAACAGTACCTCATTGCTCTTTGGCAACTCTTACTGGGCTGTGCTTAAGAGTAAAACTTCAGCGGTGTTTACCGTTTAAACATAAGTTGGAAATCTACATTTCTGAAGGAACCCACTCAACAGAGGAAGATATCAACAAGGAGATAAATGACAAAGAGCGAGTAGCGGCTGCCATGGAGAATCCCAACTTAAGGGAAATCGTGGAACAGTGTGTCCTGGAACCTGACTGATAGCTGTTTTAGAGCTGCTGCTGCTGCTAAGTCACTTCAGTCGTGTCCGACTCTGTGTAACACCGAAGACAGCAGCCCACCAGGCTGCCCCATCCCCGGGATTCTCCAGGCAAGAACGCTGGAGTGGATTGCCATTTCCTTCTCCAATGCATGAAAGTAAAAAATGAAAGTGAAGTCGCTCAGTCGTGTCCGACTCTTAGCAACCCCATGGACTGCAGCCCACCAGGCTCCTCTATCCATGGGATTTTGCAGGCAAGAGTACTGGAGTGGGGTGCCACTGCCTTCTCCGTTTTAGAGCTACTAAAGTATAATCATTTGATATATTTGTTTCAAGTCTTTATAAAATGTAAGAGAGTCATGTTTAATACATAGGTGATTTGTACCTCAGAGCATTTTTTTAAACGATGATTTTCAAGCAAGATTTAATTATCAGGTAGTACCTAGTTTGTTCAATGTCTAACATTCTCAGGATTTGTAACCCTTAAATGATCAGACAAAAATATTTTCTAGTTATTGTGTGTAAGATGAGCTGCTATCTTTCTGATGCCCATTCTGATGCTTTTCATGTCAAAATATTTACTGTGCCCAAGTGTATTCAGCTTAAACCATTACTCTGTAAAATAAATAAGACAGAGATGATTCTTGTACACACACACACACACACACACACACACACACACAAAGAACCAATTACAAAAAAAAAAGCAATTACTAAGAAAGAAAATCATATACTTTGCAGCAAAGAAAGTTATAAATAGGAACTCAAATTCCAATTCTGATTGTTTTCATTAAATTATTCTCTGGAACAACTCACTGCTTCTCCCTTGCCTTTCCCTTCTTCTCATAATTCACTCATGGAGTAAACAGCTAGTCCTAATGTCTACAGTTTAATAGATGGTATGGTGGATGCAGTTAACATAATGGTGAATAAGTCAGGCATGGTTCCTGGACCCTCAGACCTTCAAGTCTGGTGAAGGGAAGACAGCCAGTTAAATAAGAAGCTATAAGACGATATGACAAGCGCCCCATGACAGGTAAGCTGTAAGATACCAGGGGGAGCACAGCAGCACGCAACATGGGAAACGGCACCGGTGAGCCACCGCGGGGAGGAGGGGGCTGAGAGGCCCTGAGACCCGAAGGGTGGGCAGGCCAAGGAGGGACACAGCGAGGCTGGGGAGCGGAGGCGAGAAACAACGTGACGGGGAGTGAGGGACGAGCCACGCAGCTGAAGGCGCTGAGCCCAAGGCCAGGGACGGCGAGAAGAGCCTGGAGCCACCGGAGGGCCTCAGGGAGCGCCGGACACGCACGACTCTTGGCTCAAAGAGCAGGAAACAGGAAACCGGAACCTTCGGCAGACTCCTTCTGTGACCCAGATGAGTGATAAAGGCTGGGACCAACGGAACGAACAAGAGACCGAACGGAAGCAGACCGGCTCGAGAGGCGCTTGGGAGGCGAATCCGCAGGATCTGCGGGCCGGAAGCTCACGAGAAGACCACGTTGGTTTTGGTCCTTACACACCCTCAGGCCTAGGACGCACCGAACGCACAGGACGTACTGGATGAACACTGCAGAACAAATGAATCCAGAAAAACAAGGCGTCGCAGACGTCACCCAGGTCTCCAGGACAGCTGGGCAGAGAGAGGTGCCGTTTACGGAGTGAGGAAACACAGGAAATGGGACACATGAAGTGCCTGGTGCCTGTGACCCACCCAAGGGCAGACCACGGGAAGGCAGGTGCATCCTGGAAGTGCAAACGCGGGGCAGCCGCAGCGGCTCGGCCAACCACAGCTGGCAGCTGGCGCCTCGCGGGGGCACGGCCACTGTCAGGCGGCCCTGTGTGTGACGCCACCCTAATCACCTTTTAAACGTCCTGGGCTTATTAACTAATGGTTCTAACATCAAAGGTATCCAAACCTTACTCCTCTTTCCTGATCTTAGAACATTAGCAAATAATCTTTTATTTGTTGACCAAGGTCATGGTAACTCAGGCCTCTGCGTTATAAAAATCCATTAATTATATAGTTTTGTTTCTTATGTACTTTTCTGAATGTGTATTAAATTTCCCAATAAAAAAAGTTTTTAAAACCCTTAACAAATTAGAGAGAAATCGTTTAATCAAAAGAAACCATTGAAAAAAGAGCAAACATCACATTTAATGGAAACATATAAGAGATGTCTCTTTAAGGAAAGAAAACAGACAAAGACACTTTCCGTCACAATTGCTATTCGGCACTCTCCGAGCTGCTGGTCAAAACATGCAGACCAGAAGACGGAGAGTCACCCTGTAGGGTCTTCGCAACAGGCGGTGCTGCGGCACCTGGACATTGGCAGAAGGATCAAGCTGGACCTCGTCCCCACACCACGTGGGGACACAGGAAGGATCAAAGGCCAACATGCAAGGACCGAGACTACGAAACCACACAAGAAAACACAGACGTGAGTCTTCATGACTATGCATCACTCAGTTATTTCTTAGATTTGATAGTAAAAGCACACGCAACAGAAGAAAAAAATAAACTGGACATCATCAAAATTTTAAACGTTTGTGCTCCAAAGGGGCCAAGCTCAGAGGGCTAACGGGATGAGATCACACAACGCCTGGCGGGGCAGGGTCCACAGTAAGGACTGGAGGCTGATTATCTAAAAGTATGCAAAGGCAAACTGTAGATAATCAACACTCTCCCCACGTCTACTGTGAACAAGGTAACAGAAAACGGAGGCAACCCTAGCCAGAAGCAATCCAGGCCAGACGGCGCCTCCGAAACTGAGCTACCCGATCCCTGAGGGCAGGGACTACGCCACCTGTGTGCCCTGGCAGCTACCACAGGACCTGGCGTCTAAGAAACAATAAATATGTGGCCAAAAAAAACTTAATAAAGGATCATTTAAATTTTTAAAGATTCAAACCTCAGAAGTGCATTATGGAGACAGAACAGGAAATTTCTCTTCTCTAGATATTAAAAAAAAAAGTAAAGGAAGATACAGTAATAGCTTTCTTCACAATAATGAAGCCAATGACTCACACTTCAGAGTTATTTCCCACTGAAAACCCTTGCTAGCAAGATTATGCTTAAAATCCTTCAAGATAGGCTTCAGCAGTATGTGAACCGACAACTTCCAGATGTACAAGCTGGATTTAGAAAAGGCAGAGGAACCAGAGATCAAATTACCAATATCTGTTGGATCACAGAACAAGCAAGGGAATTCCAGAAAAAAAAAAAAAAAATCTACTTCTGCTTCATAGACTAAAGTCTTTGACTGTGCGGATTACAACAAACTGGAAAATTCTTAAAGAGATGGGAATGCCAGACCACCTTATCTGCTTCCTGAGAAATCTGTATGCAGGTCAAGAAGCAGCAGGTTGAACTGTACATTGAACAACAGACCTGTCCCAAATTGGAAAAGGAGTACATCAAGGCTGTATATTGTCACCCTGCTTACTTAACTTCTATGCAGAGTATACCATTTGAAATGCCTGGCTGGATGAATCACAATCTGGAACCAAGATTGTTGGGAGAAATATCAATAACCTCAGATGTGCAAATGATAACACCCTAATGGCAGAAAGTGAAGAGGAACTAAAGAGCCTCTTGATGAGAGTGAAAGGGGAGAGTGAAAAGTTGGCTTAAAGCTCAACTTTCAGAAAATGAAGATCATGGCATCTGGTCCCATCTCTTCATGGCAAATAGATGGGGGAAAAGTGGAAACAGTGACATGTTTTATTTTCTTGGGCTCCAAAACCACTGGAGAAAATGAAGCCATGAAATTAAAACTGAAGCCATGAAATTAAAAGATGCCTGCTCCTTGAAAGAAAATCTATGACAAACCTAGACAGCATATTAAAAAGCAGAGACATTACTTTGTCAACAAAGGTCTCTATATTCATTGGAAGAAGTGACGCAGAAGCTGAAGCTCCAGTACACTGGCCACCTGATGCAAAGAGCTGATCTTGGAAAAGACCCTGATGCTAGAAAAGACTGAATGCAGGAGGAGAAGGGGATGGCAGGAGATGAGATGGTTGGATGGCATCATCGACTCAATGGACATGAGTTTGAGCAAACTCTGGGAGATACTGAAGGACAGGGAAGCCTGGATTACTGCAGCCCACAGGGTCATAGAGAGTCCGTCAGGACTGAGCAGCAGAGGCCCTCGAGCCGTGGTGATCCTGACGCTAACGGGCATCAGCAGAGACGGTCGAGCAGGCACACAACATTTCCTGCACCTGGCGACTGGGCCAGTGGCGAACACACTCTGAGCACCGAGAGTCCCAGCAGGAAGACCCTCCGACGCCAGCCCCGCACACTGGGTAGGGCACAAGTGGACCGGCTGCCTCTCTCGGGTCCCCAAGCTCCCAGCAGGTAGGAATGCTCTCGGCGGATGGGGCCGGACTCTATCAGCCTGCATCCCAGACACTGACAGGGAGGTGAGTCATCCTTCTGACCTCATTTTTCATGCTGTTTACCTTCAAAGGGGGCAGTTTAAACACGGAGGAAAGGCAACAAGAGGCATGAGCACAAATAGTGAAGCTGAGTCCCAAGAGCCCTGACAGCACATGTGGAGCTTCAGGCCGCGTCTTACGGCCAGACCAGCCAATTTTCAAAATGAGTGAAGGAAAGAATAAAAATCACCAAAAACAGATGCCTGGCAAAAACACTGCAGAGAAACAAAGAAACAAACCTGCTTCCCATGAAATGTCCCATATAAATAAAACTCAGTTCATAAAACCGTGTTCATAACAAAACAAAGTTCAAAATAAACACAGCGCACAACATCCAACCAAAGGGCGGGCCTCTCCTGGCCCCACAGGGCCCCCACAAACCCCATCTCCACACAAGCAAGGACGCGCGCCCCACCTGCCACGGTGGCGCGGACGCGGACACGCGCCCTTCTGTCTCTTCCCCGCGTGGCCACGCCTGGGGTGGGGGGCAGCTCTCCTCTCCCAATGCAGCAGACTTACTCTGTGTTTCGAGTTTTCTCTAGAGCCTGTCCCTCGAGGTTTTCTTTTATAATGAAGCTCAGGGCTGGTGCAATCTTTGGGGGCAAGAAACCATATTACTGAACTGAAACTCTGAACAATATTTCAAAATAGGGGGAACTTCAGCTAAGAGTTAAGGAAACAGATCTAGAAAGGTGATGAAGTTTCGATCCTTACAATGTCACTGACAAACTTTTACACACCAGGGCACTGATCTACGCTTGCCAGCGACATGTCAAGCCCTGCAAGAGACAAGGTCCACAATCTACATGCTTTGAACCAGTCTCAGGTTTCCCAAGGAGAAGGTCAACAAAGGGAGCTGTGATGATAATTAGAAGAATGCATTGATTATTGATTAATAGAATTTAGGTCTAATTAAGACAGGCTTGAAACTTCAAGAATTTTGTTTAGGCCACCACCAGCCACTAAACCACAAACAGATAACTTGATATCATGTGCCTCCTGACAGAAGTATACACCATCACCTATCAAATACCCTTGCCTAAAATTCAAATCTAAATCAGATCAAATCTGTGGACAATACAGGAGACCATGTTAGCATGATAAGCATGCCGTCAACAGAATCAAGATTGTGAGCGATTCTATAGGACAAACCATTCAGATTTTCAACAAAAAAATGCAGAGAAAAAAAATGAGCAGGAAACTATGGATTAAGAGAGTCTTAAGATACACAGGAACCAATATGCAGATCTCACCTGAATAAACCAATTTTTGGAAAAAAAAAAAAAAACAACTCATGAACCACCAGGGGAACTTAAACACTACCCGATACCTTATGGTTTTAAGGAGTGAGTGTTCAATTTTTAGGTGTGCTAATTAATTTGTAATTGTTTTCATTTAAATTCCTATCCCTTAGAAATATATGTTGAAATATTTACAAATAAAAGTATGTGATAATTAGGACTGGCCGTAAAATAACCCAGTGTACCGGGGATGAGGAAAGAAAGGCGTGAAGATGAAACAAGAGCCACGAGCCGCCAACTTCCGAGGATTTATTACACTACTGTTGGTATGTTGAAATATTTCATAATTTAAAAGTTTAAAAAGAAAAAGAAGGTGGGTCACTAGGCCTAAATTTCATAGGTGGAAGCCAGGTTTTGCCAGATACGCTGTGAACACTCAGAGCGCGGCTGCAGAACAGTTCCCCAAACAGCCCCAGTGCCGTGGTCTGTCAGGACGGTAGGAACAAGCCTTTTCTGCATCCTTACGTAACCCCCGTAAGCACACTGCACACAATACCGCATCAGAAACTACACGCGGATCAGTTTGCTACACGGAAAGCTAAGGCTTCAGTTTTCCAATTAACCTGCCTTATGAAACAAACACAAACTCTACGTGCCTGATTAAACATCAAGTCTCCCAAACTTACTCAAATCGATTACAGTCTAAAATTTAAGAAAAATACCTTAAATTATACTTCAAAGGCAGAAGAATAAATAAATGTAAAGCAAAAAAAAAAAAAGTCACCAATTTGAGCAAGCTTCAACTAGTAACCCACATGAGGTTTCGATTTAATTCCTTGCCCTAAGTTCTGGGTCAGGATTTTGCACCTGGATCTGGGACTTCCCTGATGACCCAGAGTTGAAGACCACCTGCTCCCACTCCAGGAGGCTGGGGTTAGAGCCCTAATCAGGAGGAACTAACATCTGGCATCCCGCATGCTACAATGAGGGGTCAAAAAAATTGTTTTTAATTTTAAAAAAATTTTAAAAGATCTTTCTTCTGGTTTATTATTACTATTTGAGACACTACAGATTAATTAACAATTAACTTCCCTCTTCCACCATCTTTAAGAAAATAGGACTACATGAAACAGTCACAAATATTGAAGAATGTGACCCTTGCCCACCAACCCCCAAGAGCCAGAAGGCTAGAACAGTAAAACGGTTTATAGCCAATTTCCCATCATGAATAATAATAGGAACCAGCTCTTGCTGCTAAGTCGCTTCAGTCGTGTCCAACTCTGTGCGACCCCATAGATGGCAGCCCACCAAGCTTCCCTGTCCCTGGGATTCTCCAGGCAAGAACACTGGAGTGGGTTGCCATTTCCTTCTCCAATGTATGAAAGTGAAAACTGAAAGTGAAGTCGCTCAGTCGTGTCCGACTCTCAGCGACCCCATGGACTGCAGCCCACTAGGCTCCTCCGTCCATGAGATTTTCCAGGCAAGAAAATGGAGCGGGTGCCATTGCCTTCGCTAGCATTCTCCAAGTTCCATTTAGATTCTAAAATGTATCAATCGCTAAGTAACAAGAAGCACAGAGTTGGGCACAATCATTCATTCAATAAATGAATGTGAAAGAGTAAAGGACAGATGGGACTAATGTCCCCACCACAGCCCCCAGGCTGCCCCCCAGGGACTCCCCACCTCGGCCCCCAGGCTGCCCCCCAGGGACTCACCTCGGCCCCCAGGCTGCCCCCAGGGACTCCCCACCAAGGCCCCCAGGCTGCCCCCCAGGGACTCCCCACCTCGGCCCCCAGGCTGCCCCCCAGGGACTCCCCACCTCGGCCCCCAGGCTGCCCCCCAGGGACTCCCCACCTCGGCCCCCAGGCTGCCCCCCAGGGACGGTGCTGATGAGTGTCACACGGGCCAGAGCAGGGCGGGGAAGTGAAATAAGCTCAAGCAGCTAGCTCGCCCTTCAGTAACAGGGGCGCAACCTTCTGCCTCTACTGCCGGGCTTAGCATCCTAAAATACCCCTCACTCATGAGTAACAAAGCCTCTGGAACTAAGTGGAAACTAACATTTTGGTAGTCTTCTCAGATATCTTTAGCCCTAATTTTCCCCTTCCAAAAGTCAACAGGAAAACTAAGTTATCCTTAATAGTGAAAACATGATACAATCTCCATGAAAAGTCCTCAAAACATCTTCCCACTGAAACTGCTCTCTCAGAAATTATAAATGACCAAATCTAGGTTTTTGTCCCCAGGCCTGCTCCTCAATTTCCTTTCACATCACTGACCATTCGTTCCTGAAACTCCTCAGCATCAGTGGGCTTCTGTGGCTCTCCTCTTGCTGCCGTAACAAAGGATCAAAACTCAGTGGCTTACAAGTGCAAGTATTCACTTACACACTGGAGGACAGAAGCCTGGAGTCGGTCCCACTGGCCGACACCCAGGTCTGACAGGACATGCTTGGGGGAGGCTCTTCAGAGCACTCCATTCCGTGGCCTTTTTGGTGGCGAGAGCTGGCCAGCCTAAGCTGCAGAGCCCCCGAGACACTCCCGTCTCTGGTTTCTGCCGCCACCGTCTCCTACAACTGACTGTTCTCCCACCTCCCCTTTATAGAGACCCTGAAGATGACGCTGGACTCACCTAGACAGCCCCAGGCTCATCCTCCCATCGAAGACCCTAAGCGTAATCACCTTGCAAAGCCCCTTTCCCCTGGAAGGGAAGCCATCCGCAGGGTTCCAGGATTAGGACAGGCACAGCCCCGGTGGGCACGCCTCAGCCGACCACCCTGAGAGGCATGCCAGCCTCCTCTCTCCCAAATGACTGTGCCTTCTGCTCTTCTATATTTTCTCCCATCCTCTCCCACACTCATCAGTGCTCACCTTGACGCTCATGTCCAAGTCTCATTTTAAATGTGAAGAACTGGACCCTAGACGGGGAGATGACCAACCCCGAGTCACACAGACGTGGACAGGATCCTCCTACTCGGGTGTCTTCAGAGCAGCAGAGCCCCGTGCCGGACTGAGCCCTCCTCCTGTCTGAACAAAGCAGCGTCTCCCTCAGGCGGGAGCTGGCTCCATGTCACTCTTCACTCTCTCGGCAGGCTCTTTCCTCTCCGTCCCCATTCATTCTGAAATCCAGCTGCAGCTTCCTACTCCGAAGAGCTGACGTTTCGGCTGTGCCACCTCTCCTGCCCAAACCCAAAGCTCTCCACCAAGGACTGCATGCTCTCGGACGCCGCCCTGTCCCGCTCCCGCTGCCAACATGCCACCCCCTTTCTACAACATGCAACCCGCTTCCTGCCTGTCTCCTGAACTGCCTTCCTCGTCCCTCCACTTAGAAGTGAGTCACAGAGCTGCTGCTGCTGCTACTGCTAAGTCGCTTCAGTCGTGTCCAAGTCTGTGTAACCCCATAGACGGCAGCCCACCAGGCTCCCCCGTCCCTGGGATTCTCCAGGCAAGAACACTGGAGTGGGTTGCCATTTCCTTCTCTAGTGCAGGAAAGTGGAAAGGAGTCACAGAGCACACCACTCTAAAAGGAGCTGCTTTCTCACTTATCCACCTCCACACCAGACTGAGTCACTTGTGGTCAGAAGCTGTTCCCACGAACACACACACACAGCAGCCCTGCTCCAACGCTGGTGTCACTCTCTTCAGTTACTTGCCATCGGAAAATACCAAACGGGAAATTCCAGAAATGAGCATTTCCCAAGCCTTAAATTGACCACGGTTCTGATGAGCGATCCGGCCCAGCGGCTCCGCCCCACCCTGTCCAGCAGGCCCAGGCTGCCCACCCATCAGGGGGGAAAGACAGTACACGGACCCTTGGGCTGTGCAGGTCTGCGCAGGGCAGACTTTCCTCCGTAAATACGTACTGCGGTGCTAGACAGTACCCGGGGGCTGACTGCAGGTGCGGAGCCCTGGGACCGGAGGACTGGCTACTGTGGGGCGTCAGCACCCCAACCCACCTGGGGTCCGAGCAGGGCTCGACGCCACGTGCGGCTTCAGGCACGCACCGTGGACACGGGCGACTGCTGTAGAGATCAGCACGGGCTCACGTGATACCACCAGGCACGCAACAGCGCTGCGAGTCAATCATCACAGAAGCGCTCTCGCCTAAATACGTGCTGCTGCTGCTAAGTCACTTCAGTCGTGGCCGACTCTGTGCAACCCCATCGACCACAGCCCACCAGGCTCCCCCGTCCATGGATTCTCCAGGCAAGAGCACTGGAGTGGGTGCCATTGCCACGTGCATGTGTTAAATATATAAAGAGCCCACACTAGTGATGGCGCCGCATTCAAACGGCAAAGCCTGCGCTTTCCAAGCCACTGAACCATCACCAGGGGAAATCAGGAAGCACAGCGTGTGGCACTAATTCGCTTTATAAATACAGCCTTCACACACATAAACTCAATATAAAGAACAATTGGAAAAAAAAAAACTGAAAGGCTCACACTGAGACGGCGTTTCTCTCAGAGCAGCCTGATTTGCCAAAAAAGGTCCGTCTAGTCAAGGCTTTGGTTTTTCCAGTGGTCACGTATGGATGTGAGAGGTGGACTGTGAAGAAAGCTGGGCACCGAAGAACTGATGCTTTTGAACTGTGGTGTTGGAGAAGACTCTTGAGAGTCCCTTGGACTGCAAGGAGATCCAACCAGTTCATCCTAAGGGAGACCAGTCCTGGGTGTTCATCGGAAGGACTGATGCTGAAGCTGAAACTCTAATACTTTGGCCATCTGATGCAGAGAAGTGACTCACTGGAAAAGACTGATGCTGGGAGGGACTGGGGGCAGGAGGAGACGGGGACGACAGAGGATGAGATGGCTGGTGGCATCACTGACTCGATGGACTTGAGTCTGAGTGAACTCCGGGAGCTGGTGATGGACAGTGAGGCCTGGCGTGCTGTGATTCATGGGGTCGCAAGAGTCGAACACGACTGAGTGACTGAACTGAACTGAGCCTGATTTTAAACTGCTGCTAACTTTCCCCCCTGCTTTCTACCCAGTTGTACGATGAGCAGTGCGCTGCAGCAAGAGGTTCGCAGCACAGAGCTAAGCACAGGGACGTGACCCTCCACCTGCCTCGGCGTAAAGAAAGCCCAACCTCGCCACTCAGTACCTGTGCAACCCTGGCAGTGGGTCCCATTCCCCATCTCTGTAGGATCCAGAAAATGATAAAGTACCTACCTCAAGAGCTCTTCGTATCCTCGTGAGCTAACAGATCAGAAGAGCTTAGAAGAGGCCCTGGTCAGAGCAAACCCCGTCCAAGTGTGAGCCACTGTCGCTGCTCTGCCAGCCACCACTGCTGCCGCTGTGATTAGAGACTGCAAAGTGCTGCTGCTAGTGCTAAGACTGTCGTTCAAAGTTACTCGCCACCACATAACTATTAACATGGCTTTTTTAAAAACGACATCAAGTACTGGTAGGGACGGAAGCAATGTTTATGGTGGCTTTATTCATTATTACCAGAACTGTAAATAATCAAAGCGTCCTTCACCTGGTGGACAGACAAGCTGTGCTGCGTCTGCACAGTGGGACACGTCTCCGCAAGACCAGCGCGCTGCGGACACGCGCAACAACGTACGGGACTCCACGCATCACTGCCGACGAACACAGCCCGGTTCAGAGGCCACAACTTGTGCCTGTCCTCCCCCAGCTGCCCCACCTCCCAATAAACCACCACAAAAATAAGCTTCATTTTCAAATCTGGCTTTGAAGTCCACGATGGCATCACGACTGGAGACAAGACTGGGAAGGCAAGGCAAGGCGGCCTCCTGTGAAGCAGGCTGAGAGGTCAGCGACCAGAATGACTCAGCAGGCGTGCTCCAGGCCCACGGTGACGGACACGACAGACCCTCTTGTTCCCAGATCACCTTGGGCCCTAAGGCGAGCAGAATTCATCAATATACTGGGTAAGTCACTTCACACGTGGAACTGTAAGAGGAATAAATAATGAAGTTGGAATAAAAGAGAAAAGGTAAAGAAGACAACTTTTATCCTAGTCATAAAGTAAGCCATGGGGGTGTGATGACAGCATAGTGATCGTGGTCACAAAGACTGCAACGCAAGCGTGAAAGCTGCAAGAAAAGTGCGCCTTAAAAGTCCTCATCGCGAGGGAAAACCTCAACTCTGCGAGATGACTAGAAGCAGAGGCCTACAGGGCTGAATGTCAGCTACAAGCTTCCCCGGTGGCCCAGGGGCTAAGAACCCGCTGGCCAAAGCAGGAGCACGGGTTTGACCCCTGGTCCGGGAAGATTCCACGTGCCGTGGGGCAACCAAGCCCGGGAGTCCCAACTACTGACCTGCACTCATACCCTAGAGCCCAGGCCCACAGGAAACGCCACCGTGATGAAGAGTAGGACCCGCTCGCTGCAACTAGAGAAAGCCCAAAATAACGAAGACCCAGCACAGCCGTAAATTAAACAGTGGAAACACGGGTGGCTTCCTCGAGGAGTCTAAGCACCTCAATTTTAAAAAAGAATACACGTTTTACTTTAGCATACAAATCGGCACACAGACATACCATCTGGATTCGAAGTGAAGGCTTCTCACCTTTGTCTTCTGTCTCACTGAACAGAAACCACTCTGCCTTTCTTCCTTCCCTCACCTATCCCCACCTACTCTCTTCCAGGGAAACAGATCCTTTTCATTCCCCTCAGGACACAGGGGCAGACTGAGGCAGCTCTAGAATGACCGTGGCCACTAGGAGTTGAATTCCAGTCTGGGTTGACCCTGAGGCGCAAACGTGGACTCTGAGACCACCAGGAAACCCGCCTGAACTTGCATCAGGCAGTGTCCCTCTAGCCTCCTCGGTGTGGTCCAGATGGAGGCTGGTCTTGAGTGCAGAGCCCCAAGGACCAGCATCAGCATCGTCCCCACACCCGCAGACACAGCGCCCACAGCATGTGTTCTGGAGGAAGTGCAGGCGCCCGTTTTGACAAAGCCCAGAAAATCCTTCCAAAATCAAGTGGCTGCCTCTCAGCAGCCCAGTAAATTGGCTGACGCAGGTCTACGAGCCTGTATCTGGCCCCAGAGGACCCAAGAGCATAACGCTAAGGACATGAGACAGGCGCCAATAAAAAACCTTACCACATAAACACATAAAAAGAAAATGTTTAAAGTACCAGCCCACACTGAATTATAAGCCCACACTTCAAGCCCAACAATACAGACACACAAACGAAACGGGCAGTCCCCTGTGGGCAGGCACGCTCTTCCAAGGGTTACGTAACTCAGTTAACACCCTTTTCATGGACGACCCTGCATACACACCAAATCTTAATTTATTTGCCCACGTCTAGTTGGTATGCATCAGTTTCCAAGGCTTTCACCAGAGCAGGGCTAACCTTCAAGATACTTCTTATCCGGATCTATTTCAAGCATTATTAGCAGGCGCCCTGGAACTTATCTTTGATTCAAGCACCTCCTGGCAGAAGCAAAGGCTGCCAAGAAAGAACGGTCTAAGTTAAAAGTAGGCTCAAGGCACCGCACCCTGAAACACAAAACGTCCACTGTAACCTTGAAGGGGAAGAGGGATCGTCCAGCAGCGTCTGCTGGGGTTTCTCCCAGCCTGCCCAGAGGCCGTGGCCAGCAGCAATCGTCCCGATAATTCACACCACACTTGCAGGCCAGTGGCTATTTTAGCTAAGTAACTCAGGTGCGCATACCACTCTCCGCTTCACAGAAGGACAAGCACGCAGACACCTGATGGCCGTGCAGCCACTGGCAGCTCCGGTCCCACGTTTCGAAAGCACCCTTTTCGGTACCTTAAGAGTTCTTCAGGCCTTGGAGAAACACACTGTGACTCTGGGAAACGGACTAGGAAGAGTTCCTGAGCCAATAAAGGCCCCATCTTGATTCAAAACAAAGAGAAGGTCTGTTGCTTCCCCTCAAATCTTCCAGCAGCTTAGCCAGTGGCTGAAATCCGTCAAGAACTGACTACATCTGGTCAACTCAGCTTGCCACGAGCTCTGCAAGTAGGAGCAACACCACCAGGTGCCTGCAGGTGTTTCAGAGGACAGGCCGTGGCTGCGGTCCACTCCCTCTCCTGGTTCAGGAGATCACAGGCACTGAGAGAAGCTGCACGTCACAATCCAGGTGGTGATTAACAGGGGGAGAAAGATTCCATGAGGCCCAGTCGCAGGGACAGGGGTCAGAAAGGTGGTCTCCTGGTGCGGGAAGAACCACCAGGCGCGGCCTTGCCTGTGTGCTGGTCTCGGGGCGCTGCTGAAGCACGTGTGGTCGGGTGGACACAGCGGGCAGAGGCAGCTAAAAGAAACAGGGCCGCTGAGCTACACTCAGAAAACTGCCTCAGTGAAGAGCACGTGCGCTAGAAATGGCTCTTTCTCTATTCTCTAGGATGCCTTCAAGTGGTTTTTTTCAGAATCTAGACCTCCCAAGTACATCTGAAAAGTAAAAGCACATCCTCGCAAAGAGCTCAGAAATTTATCATGCCCATGGCCCTCTTAGCGTCCATCTTATACATATTCAGCTCCTTACTAGATGAAATATAAGGCTCCGGAGTTTAAATCTGAAAAATCCATGCCTAAAGGCAATTTCTCTCTTCTAATCCCATACAAGCAACAATTTTCTGAGCTTCAGATTCATCACCTATAAAAAGGTTATTATATCAATAACAAACACCTACCTCAAAGGATCACTGCTGAGATTCACATGCAGTGAAACATAAAATAATTTTTAAACAGCAAAGAATTATACAAATGTTTTTTGGGCTCCAAAATCACAGATGATGACTGCAGCCATGAAATTAAAAGACACCTGCTCCTTGGAAGAAAAGCTATGATCAACCTAGACAGCATACTAAAAAGCAGAGACATTGTCAACAAAGGTCCATCTAGTCAAAGCTATGCCTTTTTCAGTAGTCATGTATGGATGTGAGAGCTGGAATATAAAGAAAGCTGAGCGCCAAAGAATTGATGTTTTTTAAACTGTGGTGTTGGAGAAGACTCTTGAGAGTCCCTTGGACTGCAAGGAGATCCAACCAGTTCATCCTAAGGGAGACCAGTCCTGAATATTCACTGGAAGGATTGATGCTGAAGCTGAAACTCCAATACTTTGGCCACTTGATGCAAAGAACTAACTCATTTGAAAAGACCCTGATGCTGGGGAAGATTGAAGGCGGGAGGAGTAGGAGACAACAGAGGGTGAGGTGGTTGGATGGCATCACCAACTGATGGACATGAGTTTAAGTTAACTCCGGGAGTTGATGATGGACAGGGAGGCCTGGTGTGCTGCAGTCCATGGGGCAGCAAAGAGTCGGACAGGACTGAGCGACTGAACTGCACTGGTTGTTCTCTGAGGTGGGGCACCGTTCTGAGTGCGAAAACACGGATACAAGCAGGGTAAGGAAAAGGTCCTTTGCTCTGAAAGAAAGGACTGGAAACACAGCGAGGACCCATGCTAAGCTCCTGGCTAGCGCGTTCAGAGAAGTGGCGTGACGCAGGCTTGTGTTATTATTTAGAAGCGCATTCTCATGCCAACGCACCCACTTGCACAGACAGCAGAAGAAGGAAATCATGAAGGATTAAGAGTGGGTGTCCAGCTCCTGGCCCCCTGAAATAACTGATGAAGTTCCACGTGGAGAGGGAGGGTGGAGTTAATCCTGACCGTGACACGGAGCACGGGGGCGTAAGACGGGCGCGGCGAAGGTGCTGGTACCGAGCACTCCAGGTGGTCCACGGGCTGCGGCCCGGCCTGGGCGAGTCATTCCCGCGGGGCTGTCGGGGCGGGGGCAGACAGGCTCCCCCGAGCGTCGAGCCAGGGGACCCCGCAGGTGGCCTGTCCGCCTGCGCGCCTGACGCGGCGGGGAGAGCCTCAGGTCGCGCTGCCGCGAGCTGGGCCCGGGGTCACGAAGCCGCCCCCGGACCTTCGCAAACCCGAGGACGCGGCGCGGACCAGCCCCGCTCTCGGGAGCACGGACAGCCGGCCTCCGCGAGGGCACCGGGCGGGCGGCGCCGGCGCGCACCGGGGGACACCGCGCGCACAGGGCGGGGGCGCCGGACGCCGCGGACCCGGCTCGGCCGCCCGCCCCACGCACTCACCTGGTGCAGGGCGGTCAGGCCGTCCACGTTGGCCGTGTCCACGTCGGCTCCCCGGGCCAGGAGCCGCCTCACTTCGTCGGTGTCCCCGCTGGAGCAGGCGGCCAGGAACACAGCACCGTCCTCGAAGCGGACCCGCGGGCCCCCGCGCCGAGCCTGCGGCCCCGCGCCCGGCCGGTCAGCGGGCTCCTGCTCAGTCGGCGAGCCCCGCCAGCGCCGCAGCTGCTCGGCCCGCCGCGCCCGCGCCGACTCGGCCCGCTTCCCGCCCAAGTGCTCCAGCTCGGCCATTGCCGCCGCTGCCCCGGGCCGCCGCCGCCGCCGAGCGCCTCAGCCGGGAGCAGAGGGCGGAGTCCGGCGCGCAGCCATCTTTACTGCTCCGCCGCCCGCACGCCCCGCGGCCTCAGCACGCAGGCGCGGCGACGCCCCGAGGCATCACGGGACTTGTAGTGGGAGCCCCTGGCGCGCCCCACCACCCCCGGGCGCGCCCGGGACCGACCGGAACTTCAATTCCCTGGATGCATCCGGAAAGAGGCGGGGTCGGGAGGCTCCCGGCCTGGCCGCGGACGCGCGGGGTCACCTCTGCCCTGAAGGCGGGAGCTGTCCGCGGCCCGAGTCACCTCCGTGCGCTTGTTGGAGGCCGTAGTTTATTCTTGTTCTGACTTCCTGCTAATCTCGGCTCCCTAATTATAACGTCAGTCTTTTGAAGTGCAAAAAGAGTCAGTAGTTATTCTTGGTTTCTATTGAGAAAAACTGGACTGAAAGTACTCGAAATTCTCGAAATCCTGCCCTGAGTTTTATTAACATTGTAACTTAGAACGCGTTAACAAGGAGCCCTGAAAAGACCCTGGAAAGGATCCTCGCAGTTTATAGTGGGGATCAACAATCTGTGTATGACTTGAGAAATTTTTCGAAATTTAAGTCATCTAAGTTTTTCCCTGAAACATCTTCCCCCAACAAAGGCTCTCTGAAAGTTAGGTTCAGTTGCTCAGTCGTGTCCAACTCTGCGACCCCATGGACTGCGGCAGGCCAGGACTCCCTGTCCATCACCAACTCCCGGAACTTGCTCAAACTCTGAAAGTAAACTTACACAATTGTTTACTATCCATAAACAAACATGATAGTCTTATTTCCTAAATATGGTAAAGAAAATAATACTGATACTTTATATGAAAGTGAAGTCGCTCAGACGTGTCCGACTCTGCAACCCATGGACTGTAGCCCACCAAGCTCCTCTGTCCTTGGGATTCTCCAGGCAAGAATACTGGAGTGGGTTGCCATTTCCTTCTCCAAAGAATACTTTATATACAAGTGAACAAATCCTGACAGTCCTGTATAAGTAAAACATAATTCCCGTTTTTTCTTCCAGTTTTATTGAGATATAATTGACATTCAGCATGTATAAGTTTAAAGTGTGCAGCATAATTACCACAGTAAGCATAGGTCATCACATACTGATACAAAATAAAACTATATATTTTGTGATGAGAACTCCCAAGATTTACCCTTTTAACTTCCATATATAACATCAGATCAGATCAGATCAGTCGCTCAGTCGTGTCCGACTCTTTGCGACCCCATGAACCGCAGCACGCCAGGCCTCCCTGTCCATCACCAGCTCCCGGAGGTCACTCAGACTCGCATCCATCGAGTCAGTGATGCCATCCAGCCATCTCATCCTCTGTCGTCCCCTTCTCCTCCTGCCCTCAATCCCTCCCAGCATCAGAGTCTTCTCCAATGAGTCAACTCTTCGCATGAGGTGGCCAAAATACTGGAGTTTCAGCTTTAGCATAGGGCAGTGTTAATTATATTTATCGTCTTGGACGTTATACCCGTGTGTGTGCGCACGCACACGTAGGCAGCGCTTAGTCATTCAGTGGAGTAGACTCTTTGTGACCCCATGGACCGCAATTACGTAATTACTTATCTGATAACTGGAATTGGTACCTCTTGACCACCTTTCTCCAATTCCCCCAGATCTGGTAACCACAGATCTGTTCTTTCTCTATAAAGATTTTTTGTTTGTTGAAGGGTAATTAAGCTATAAACTACATCAGTTTCTGGTGCACAACGTAGAGACATTACAAAGCGATCCCCGCACTCCTGAGCCTCTAAATGTACCAAGTCTGCCAGTTACGATGCACACATATCAGGAGACTTTTATTAAACAATCGTTTCCCACAAATTCGGGGAAGGCAATGGCACCCCACCCCAGTACTTTTGCCTGGAAAATCCCGTGGACGGAGGATCCTGGTAGGCTTCAGTCCATGGGGTCGCTAAGAGTCGGACGTTCTTTCTCTATAAAGATTTTTTGTTTGTTGAAGGGTAATTAAGCTATAAACTACATCAGTTTCTGGTGCACAACGTAGAGACATTACAAAGCGATCCCCACACTCCTGAGCCTCTAAATATACCAAGTCTGCCAGTTACGATGCACACATATCAGGAGACTTTTATTAAACAATCGTTTCCCACAAATTAGTGTGTGTGTGTGTGCGTGCGTGCATGCGCTCAGTTGTGTCGGACTCTGTGACCCCATGGACTGCAGCCCTCCAGGCTCCTCTGTCCATGGAAATTTCCAGGCAATAATACTGGAGTGGGTAGCCATTTCCTACTCCAGGGGATCTTCCCACTCAGGGATCCAACCCGAGTCTCTTGCATTTCCTGAACTGGCAGGTGGAATCCTTACCACTGGTCCACCTGGGAAGCCCATACTCTTTTTTAAAGCAATGACACCTGTACAGTTTATGAAAAATTTTGAGCATGGCCTCTGTTCTCCCCAGTTAACATACCTCCCTCTAGTGGACAAATGGAGACGGTACATTTAGCCCATGGAAGTCTCTTTCTTTTCCCTGTATCCCGGTTTTTTCTGTTTGGTTCCCAAAACTACAGCTCTTTGCTTGGTTCATCATACCATCTCTCCTTTCCACCAGAGTTAGCATAGTGCCTGGTTCGTCTAAAGGACATGTTAAAGATTTCCAGGCTTCCCTGGTAGCTGAGCTGGTAAAGAATCCGCCTGCCATGCAGGAGAACCCTGTTCAATTTCTGGGTCGGGAAGATCCCCTGGAGAAGGGATAGGCTACCCACTCTAGTATTCTTGGGCTTCCCTGGGGGCTCAGCTAGTAAAGAATCAGCCCGCAATGCGGGAGACCTGGGTTCGATCCCTGGGTTGGGAAGATCTCCTGGAGAAGGGAGCAGCTACCCACTCCAGTATTCTGGCCTGGAGGGCTACAGTCCACGGGGTCGCAAAGAGTCGGACACGACTGAGCACAGCCCAAGCACAGCACATTCTCAGAAAACCACCGGAGGAAGGAATTAATTGCAATTGCGACACAATTACAGTTGAGGTGGAAAATAAGTAACCATATTGAAGAGATCAAAATAGAAAGTATCAGTAGTCAGACAGGCAGCCAACTCTAGCGTTAAGACGGAAAACACGTCCCCACAGTGAGTGCGTGCTGACAGTAACTGCGGACCACACAGCTGACTGGACAGCAACGAGATTCCCATGTGGTTCGCGGGGCCCGGCGGGGCCCGGCGGGGCCCGCTCCCGCAGCCCACGGGAAGCCCCGGGAGCACCGCGGGCCCGCGGGGCCGAGAGGACGCCCACGCCGCGGCCACCAGGAACCACGGCTACTTAACGCCGGCCTGGGCTGGAAGCAGAAGTCCCGACTGGACCGCCCGCGGGAAGGTTCAGCAGGACCGGCCGCTCCTTCCGCGGCCGAGCCGGAGGCGTGGCGGGCGCGGCCCGAGCGCGGCGGACGGCCCCAGCGCTGCGCGCCCCGCGTCGGAACCCGGCTCCGAACGTCCGGCTCCTCGGGCTCTCAGGTCTGACGTTCCTGAGGCGGCAGCCCCACCGCGCGAACAGCCGGACAGCAGTCCGCTCCCACACAGACGTACCCGGCTCCCCCCGGCTCGCCTCCTCCCGGGACGCAGCGAACCAGAGACTACAGGGTCCCAGCTTGGCGCGCCCGCGTTCAAAGGGCGTGGGCGGGGCCCGCGCGAGCCGGCCAATCGGAGGCTGCGCGCCTCCCGGGAGGCGCTCCGGACCAATCACAGCCTCCCGGGCGGAAGGCGGGGCAAGGCGGTGGCTGGGCTTGCGCAGGCGCGGTGCCGGCTGCTCGGGCCGTTGCACTGCGAGGAGCGAGCGCGCAGGTGAGAGGCCGCGGGCGGGCGTCCACAGGCGGCGTGGTGGGGTTGGGGGCGCTTTCTTCCTGCCTGACCGCGGAGCCTCCTCTTCTCCGACTGTCGGTTGTAGAACGGACTCTCTGCTTGTCTTGGCAACGCGGTTGGCGCTCTGCCCCGGCCCGGCCCGCGTCCCACAGCCGCCCCAGCCATTTCCCAGCCGCCGCGCCCACCTGCTGCTCCCGGCCCCCCACCGGACGTTTTATTAATTGTGTATATTTGTTTTATTGTTCGTGATTCCCAGTACCTGCTTACTGAGAGAAGCAGTAAGGGTGAGTGTATAAACGGAGCTCGGTCGCTCAGCCGTGTCTGAGTCTGCGACCCCACGGACTGTAGCGCGCCAGGCTCCTCTGTACGCGGGCTTCTCCGGCATGAATACTGGAGTGGGTTTCCATGCCCTCCTCCAGGGGATCTTCCCGACCCACGGAGCAAGCAGCATCTTAGGACTCCTGGATTGGCAAGAGGACTCTTTACTAGGAGCGCCACGGTATATAAAAGTAGTTAATGAACTAGTGAAATAACTGGACCCCAGAGGTGATGGTCCTAGAGACGGGGATAAAGAAATTTGGAAGAATTTACATGAATGTCTGTTGTGGTGTTAAATTAATTCTGTTTAACGTACTAATTTGCCTGTAGTATTGCTAATTCTGGGACTTCCTTGGTGGCTCAGTGGTAAAGAATCCACCTGCCAATTCAGGAGATAACAGGTTCCCATCATCTCTGGGTCAGGAAGATCCCCTGGAGAAGGAAATGGCAGCCCACTCCAGTATTCTTGCCTGGAAAATCCCAGGGATGGAGGAGCCTGGTGGGCTACAGTCCATGGGGCCGCAGAGTCAGACACGACTGAGCAACTTCACTTTAGAACTTCAGTATTTTGTTTGTAGAAACTTTTCATTGTTTTATACTTTATTTTTAAAATGTGTTTGCTTGAATAGATAGCACGAGGGAAAAAACTCAAGACTCCCTTCTCAGAACAACAAGTGACACGAGGGCCGTCTCTGTCCTCCAGTGAAGTGAGCTGGCACTGACGTTCACTGCTGCTGACCCTTTGCGGGCGCCCCTCTTCTCCCCAGGATCCCAGCCAGTGTGAAGGAGTGCTTCTGCCTGAGGTCATGCAGAGAACCTCGCGTCTGAAGCGAGAGCTGAGCCTGCTGGCCGCGGAGCCGCCCCCGGGCATCACGTGCTGGCAAGACGGGGACCGGATGGAAGACCTGCGAGCGCGTAGGTGTCACCCCAGGCGTCACCCCAGGCGAGCGGGTCTCGACCCTGTCGACAGTTGTGCTGAGATATGCATACCGTGTGTTCCTCTGAATTAGGGCACGAGTGCATCTGCCTGCCCCATTTGCTACATTTATAAAAGGTCTCCAGGACGTTTCTTCTTTGGCCTTTTACCCCCCCTCTTGTTTGATTTAAACAAGACGTGGGCATCAGCTCTGAAGCAGTTCAGCACCATGGATACATCACTTTTACGTATCCGTGAGGCCAAACTGGGCAGCACGTGGTCGGAACGCAGCCGGCCTCCCCAGCAGGGCTGCAGATGTCTGTGGCCTGTGGCCTGATCTCCCACGTAGCTCTTGTGCGACACCAGCCTGGGCTGGCGCCTCGTGTGGGAGCTGGTCAGACCCTGAGAGCTGTCCCTGACCCAGCGTCTCAATCAGGACCAGGCGGAGAGCTGCTCCAGGCCACCCAGTCACGTCTTCACTGTTTCTTTTTCTTTCAAGAGATTCTAGGTGGAGCCAACACACCTTATGAAAAAGGTGTTTTCAAGCTGGAAGTTCACATTCCAGAGAGGTCAGTGAGAATTATATTTACATTTCCAGGCTAAACCAGTTATTGGGAGACAGCAGTGTGGTAGAGTGTTGAACACAGGACTTACAGGACCTGGATCTTACTCCTAACCTTATCAGGCCTTCCTGTGACCTCTAGCACCTTATCTTTGGAGTTCAATCTCTTTCTCTTAAAACTGGGCTACATCACATCTAACACCACCTCCCCCCACCCCGGCTCACCGTTGCACTAACACACATAACATTGCGGTAACACATATAACATTGTAGTAACACACACCATTGCGGTAACACACACACACCATTGCAGTAACACACACATACCACTGCGGTAACACACACCATTGCGGTAACACACACACACTATTGCAGTAACACACACATACCACTGCGGTAACACATGTCGTTGTGGTAACACATACATACCGTTGCGGTAACACACACACCATTGCAGTAACACGCACATCGTTGCAGTAACAAACACACGTCATTGAGGTAACACACACATACCATTGCAGTAACATACGTCACTGTGGTAACAGACACATACCATTGCGGTAATACACATAACGTGGTAACATACAACATTGTGGTAACACATAACATTGTAGTAACACATATACCATTGCAGTAACACACACATTGTTGAGGTAACAAACACATGCCATTGTGGTAACACACACACCATTGCGGTAACACACACACCATTGCGGTAACACACACATAAACTGACCATTTAAACCCTGTTTAAGTGTATGGTTTGGGGGCGTCAGTGTATTCACATTGTTATCCAGCCACCCCACCACAACCATCTCAAGAACTTTTTCATCTTCCCAAACGAGTCCTCCGTAGCCCTATGACACCAGTTCTCTGTCCCCACCCGGTCCCCGGTGGCCCCGTTCCCTCTGCCTCTGTGTAGAGGCCGCGTTCAGGCGTGCTGTAAGACTCTCATCAGGGGGCAGTGGTTGTAGTTTGTGGTTTGTAGACACCTGTTCACGGGCCAGGTTTGTTACAAGTCGAGAGAAGCAGGTAATCCCAGGGATGTCAGTTCTGAGACACACAGGGGTTTTCCAAGATATGTGTCTCACCAGAGAAAGAATAACCAGGTGCAATGTGTAAATCAGAATTGGACCCTGTTTTTCAAAATCCATCTGTAAAAACACTGCAGCCGAGACTGAGGAAATCTGAGTGTTAGATGAGACTGAGGAGTAATTTTTGTGTTTTTTTCCTGGGTGTACTGACAGTTGTGCCGCTCTGTAGGAGAGGGGCCCTATCCTTAGCTCATGCTGAAGCTTCTCAGGGACGTGACCCAGGTGGTGGGTGAGAGGGCTTTCAGTACTGTCAATTTTCATCATAAAAACTGGGGGAGAACAAAGGTTTGTCTCTCAAGGTTGCTTCCTGATTAGTCATCAGCAGCTGTTCATAACATCAGAAGCAACATTCTAGTGAAACTTCCCTGTCCTCCTGTGCTGTCAAAGGTACCCATTTGAACCTCCTCAGATCCGATTTCTGACTCCAATCTATCACCCCAACATCGACTCTGCGGGACGGATTTGTCTAGACGTTCTCAAGTTGCCACCAAAAGTGAGTGGCGGGGGCAAGGTCGACCCTCTAACCTCATGTGATTAGAGAAGCACATTCTTAGAGCTGCTGCCTGTCTGTCCATCTGTCTGTCTAGGGTGCCTGGAGACCATCCCTCAACATCGCAACCCTGCTAACTTCCGTTCAGCAGCTCATGGCCGAGCCCAACCCGGACGACCCGCTCATGGCTGACATTGTAAGTGCCCAGCCCACTTTCCCCATGTCCCACACACTGTCCAGGAGGGTTGCGTGGCGGCTGGAGCTGATAAATCTTGTCTCTCTCCATTGACTCTCCGCTTCCGTCTTAGTCCTCAGAGTTTAAATACAACAAGCCAGTCTTCCTCAAGAACGCCAGGCAGTGGACAGAGAAGCATGCACGGCAGAAGGTGGGGTGTCTGGCAGCTCTGACTTTGCTCCTGCCTCTCGTCTGTTACACGTGAATGTGTCTGTATACACACAAGAGTTTATTACTCGTGCCGAGTCCATGCTGTACCCAAGGGTGGCGGTTGATCTCCTGCAACCTTCCTTGTGATCATTCAGCAGATAGATAGCTCAGCCAGTGGGAGCGAGGGGGCAGCTGGGGTCTCTGCGGGACCCGGGGAAGGGCAGGGGTGTGGGAGGGAAGGGAGTGGACATGGAGGGAGGGAGGAGCCACACCCCCAGTTTACATCGATAGTTCCCTCATAGGAGGGAACAGATAGGAGCATAGACGATGCTGAGCACACGTGGGTCTGCTGAGCCGACCCCGCCTTGAGACGGAGCCACGTGGCCGTTAGTGTCAGTAGGGGAAGAACTGACAGATAAACAGCACAGCGGGTGGGAGCAGCTTTGGAGAGAATGTCTGTCCAGGGGGAGGCGGCGAGGCCCCAGGAGAACGTTTGCTGGAACTGTGTTCCGTGTGAACTGCAGTGTTCAGTGTGAACCCAGGAGAAGTACGGTGTGAACCGTGTTCCATGTGAACTGTGTTTGGTGTGAACTGTGTTCGCTGTGAACCGTGTTCCGTGTGAACCGTGTTTGGTGTGAACGTGTTCTGTGTGAACTATCCTGTGCTTTCCCATCTTGCTCCTTCTCAGGCAGACGAGGAAGGGACGCCTGGCAGCCTCCTCGAGGCGGGCGGCTCAGAGGCACCCAGCGCCACACAGAAGAGGAAAGCTGGGCAGCTGAGCAGCGGTGGAAAGAGGTTTTGCCCCGACGTTTAGGGATTGTCCTGGCCCATCTTTGCCGGGATGGTCCAATTTGCCTACGTTTCTGGACTGTTTTCTTTGTATTTGATGATGTGATCGTTTTTGTATCTTGTGAAAAAGACCTTGTATATTTATGTGTACTGCTTTACATTGATTATTTGAGAGTTATTTTATTTACCTTGTGCATATTGATTTTAAAACTAGCAAGCCTAAAAAATAAATAGTCATTTAATGTTGAATATGGGTTTATCCTGAATGTGTGTTTGGGAGCAAACTGGCCAGAGAGCTATTCAGAAGGAGTGTTAGGATATTTGGAAGAGTCCTTTATTTTGCCAACTAACCAGCGTCACTCAGGACACTGAGGATGGACATGTGTCTGAAGGAGATTTAGAGAGAATTTAGTGCCCGTCATGCTTCCAGAATTCTAGGTTTCAGATGTCTAGGCAGTGCGGGGTTAGGGTCATCACCGTCCTGTGAATGTTGCTGGCAGCGCTCACGTGGCTCACGTGGCTGGTCAGAATACTGTGGCGCAGCACCGTGTGTTCAAGAGACAGTGACCACCTGCTCCGCGCCAAGCATCCAACACGATGTTAGTGAGGCGGTCAGGTGATGATCGCACAGATTCACAGGGGTCGTCACAAGCCCTCACGTCCCTGGCAGCTTCATTTGATAGCAGGTACTAAGATGCCAAGCTCTAGTTCCTGCCCAAGACTGGATAGGGCCCTGGGGCCCATCCTCACTGTTCTGTGTAGACGACGGAGCAGGCGGACCCGGGCCCGTCCTCACTGTTCTGTGTAGACGATGGACCAGGCAGACCCGGGCCCGTCCTCACAATTCAGACGACGGAGCAGGCGGACCCGGGCCCGTCCTCACAGTTCAGACGACGGAGCAGGCGGACCCAGGCCCGTCCTCACTGTTCTGTGTAGACGACGGAGCAGGCGGACCCGGGCAGGAGTCAGCGGAGCTGGAACGAGGTGCTGAAGCAGGGAGGCTGCATCCCTGCCGTGTTGAGCCTGGCGGTCCCGGGCCGGGCCAGGCTCCGGGCGGGCACACAGAGGGCCCCTCGAGCCATTTCCCTTCCTCCAGCGTGGGACTGCCCTGCGCTCTCAGCAGCCTGCCTTAGGACACAGGCACAGTGACAGACGACAGCATCAACCGAAATGTGGGTTTCCTGCGTGTCGCCACTTCATGTGTTTCCAGCTTCTACAGAATTCTTGAAGCTACTTCTCAAAATCAGCTACCGTTCTCTCATCAAGTCCAGGAACTCATCTGTTCTCCTGTACTTGGGCACATGTGCCTCAAACTGGGGCTTCCAAATGCCGTTAGGGTACCAACCAGGAAGCTTCACTTGGAAGAACCAAACGGCTGGTGACACCAGGCCGGGTCGGGGCTTCACTCACACGTGCTGCACTCTGTCCCTCCTGGAGGGACCGCCAGCAGCTGTCCGGGCTGCGTGCTTCTTGTCCGCAGCGAGCGCCTGTGGCGGGAGACGCTGGTGCTGACGGGGGGACAGGCCAGGTGTGAAGTCAGATGGCCTTGGGGTTGTCGTGGGAGAGCAGACGGCCCTCTGCAGCGGCCCCCTGCAGGTCTCAGCTGCCCTCCCGTCACGGCCAGAACCTCGCCCCCGGCCTCCAGCCTTGACCGTCTGCAGTGGATACTTCTCATAGCAGCAAAGTCTTCCGGTGACATATTAATAAAAGCCAGACTGTACCTCCTCCTGGAGCCCAGGAAAGCCCTGTCTCCTGTCCCCTGCTCACCAGTGCTGTGGGCTTCACCCCCTTGCCTGCACACACCCGCCACTCTGTAAGCCACGTGCAGCCACGCGGCCCCACCCATCTCCACACCAGCGCCCCTGCTGGTGCTTCCACACGGGACGCCTCATGTACCCCCCTGAAGGGGACGCGGCCTTTTCTTGGTGGACCTCACACCCTGCACCATCAGCCGGTGTGTCCACTCCAGGGGCTGGGTCACGGGTACAGAGCCTGTGCCCTACTCACTAGAAATACTGAAGCCGGAAGTCACCGGAGGCCCCTGTCTCTGCACAAGCAGAGGGGACCCGGGCAGAGGACAGGAGAAGACGGGGGAGGAAGGCCAGGCCCCACACCCATCCCAGGAAGGAGGGGGAGCAGGAGGAGCGGGAAAATGGGTCCAGGAGACCCGGCCCAGGAAGCACCACCCTCCGGCAGGGGCCAGAGTCCTGTCCAAGCTCTGCATGCTCCGTCTGTCTTGCAGACGGTCAGGGCAGTTGTCAGGACTGGGCAGGGGCAGGGCAGGGACAGCGGCCCCCACATGAAGTGCCAAAGCCCTGCTTTGCCGGGACGAGCAAGCTGAGCGGTCACCCGAGAGGCTGTGAGTCTGATCCCGCCTGCTGCCCACGGCAGCTCCACTCCCAAAAAACAGACCTCGAGGGTGCACCACACATGGCACAGAGGACCCACATCCAAGGGTGCGCACGTCAGCACGCGTGCAAGAGCAAAACCTCAAGCAACCCAAGTGCCCGGGAGGGCGATCAGTGAAGTGATGGCCCAGCCACACGGTGGGAAGAGAGCCACAGTCCTGCAGAAACCGGAGGGCTTCCTCCACGGGTCTGCGCTGTGAGCACAGGCGTGTTATTGGTGCAGGAAGACGCTGGGGCGAGGCAGAAGCAAAGCACAGCAGGAGTGACCAGCCAGGGTCTGGGGCCTTGCCAAGAGGGACGGGGAGGGGGACTGTCAGAAAGACGCATGCTATCGGGACACGCACACGCGTTACTCATCAGAATATGGAACAAACGGGGCCGAGGAGGAGCCTGCTCAGGGGGCCGGGGTGCACAATCCAGAATACGGAACAAACGGGGTGGAGGAGGAGCCTGCTGAGGGGGCCGGGGTGCACAATCCAGAATAAGGAACAAACGGGGCTGAGGAGGAGCCTGCTGAAGGGGCCAGGGTGCACAATCCAGAATAAGGAACAAACGGACTGGAGGAGGAGCCTGCTGAGGGGGCCGGGGTGCACAATCCAGAATAAGGAACAAACGGGGTAGAGGAGGAGCCTGCTGAGGGGGCCGGGGTGCACACCCCCATTTCAGAGCCACTCACGCCTGCCCGGCCGGCACAGCCCACCCCTGCCTGCCCGGGGAACGGATGCAGTGCTCCCTGACACCCCACTCCCAGTGCAGGGCGTGGACTCGGCCCAGCAGGAGCCAGCGCAGAGCCCAGAACCCGGAACCCGTCAGGGCCTCACTGCCTCGCTCGGCCTCACATGTTTAGAGGGGGCAAGCCACGAGGTTCGAAGGTCGGGTGGGGAGGTTGGCCCAGGGGAGGCCCAACCTGAGGATCCGTAGTCACAGCCCTGCAACCATCCCTGAGGAGGGGCTTCCTGGGCTGAGGACAGAGTTGCCAAGGGGAATCGGCTATGGCGGCCGGGGCCCTGGTGGGGGCACTGAGCACCAGGCAGGACGTGCAGAGGCCTGGCTGGCAGGGGCCAGTGTGTCCCCCACCGCAGCCCCCAGGATGGGCTCTGCTCTGCTCTGCAGAGAAGACATTATCTTGGAAGACGTCATCCAGCCAAATAAATGCATTTACATGCACTGGATTACCCGGCTTTTGATTTTTCATTTGATCAATGATAGACTAATACATAATCTTCCACTGACCACAGCAGAGAGCACCCAAGAGAAACACTCCAGCTTGCCAGAAAGCCGGCCGAATACAAACAAACGTGACTTCACCTCTTGCTTTGGGTAAATGTACATCTACAGGGGCTTCCCTGGTGGCTCAGATGGTAAAGAGTGCGCCTGCCATGTAAGAGACGGGGGTTCGATTCTGGGGTGGGGAAGATCCCCTGGAGAAGGGAATGCAGCCCACTCCAGTATTCTGGCCGGGAAAATCCCATGGACAGAGGAGCCTGACGGGCTACAGTCTGCTGCTGCTGCTGCTAAGTCGCTTCAGTCGTGTCCGACTCTGTGCGACCCCATAGACGGCAGCCCACCAGGCTCCCCCGTCCCTGGGAATCTCCAGGCAAGAACACTGGAGTGGGTTGCCATTTCCTTCTCCAATGCATGAAAGTGAAAAGTGAAAGTGAAGTCGCTCAGTCATGTCCAACTCTTCGCGACCCCATGAACTGCAGCCCCCCAGGCTCCTCTGTCCATGCGATTTTCCAGGCAAGAGTACTGGAGTGGGGTGCCATCGCCTTATCCAGACGGGCTATAGTCTATGGGGTCACAAAGATTCAGACACAACATAACACGTGTGTACACACACACACACATACACAACATCTACAAGGCTTTTGAATAATAAAAAGTTTGTGGCAAACACCTCTAACCAAAAGGTGGAGGCCTGGCCGACGCCCAGCTGGTGGGGAACAGAGCACAGGTGGAGGTGGAGCCACCCTGGAGCTGAGCGTGCAGCTGAAGCCCTGCCTCTCCCCCAGGAAGGGCCCTACAGGAACAGCCCATCCGTCCCTGGGGCGTCTTGGAGACCTGAGAGGCCCAACTGAGTCACCCCGCCTCTGCGCCAGACAGAGCTCCAGTTCAGCCCAGGCGGTGGGCAGACCGGGGCGCGCCTCCCCAGCTGACCGCTGGTGGGGCCTGCCGGGCTGTGCTGTGTCCGGGCCTTCCTATGGCACTGGGACAGCAGGTCTGCTTCAGAGCTGGCAGAGTCCAGGCTCCTCAGCTGGACTCAGAACAAGATGTCAAACGTGCTGGCTCCACCGTGGAGCCTCGCTCCTCTGCCCACCCGCCCGACAGCTGGGGCAACTACTCTAAGTATTTCCACTGGGGGGACCAGTTGGGGTTGTCAGGGTGACGAGACACCGGTCCCCCGGCCACGAGACTCCAAGGACCTTTCCAGGGCCGCCCCGGGGCCATCCCAGGACCACGAGAGCACCGGCGGGGGCCCTCTGTTCTGTCAGGATGTGGCAGATGGCTGGGTGCCCGGGATGAGCCGCCCCGTGTCCTGGGCCCCAGCTCCCACTTCTCAGCCTGCATTTGGGGCAGGGGAGGGCGTGCCGGTGGCGCATAAGGGACAGACACAACATCCTCCCCCGTCTGGGGCACCCAGGAGCCTGGGCCTGTGTGACACTTCCTGCCACCCAACACATCACACGTGTCTCTGGGGCTGAGCAGCGGCTCCGGGCGCCCCTGGGAGGGCAGGGCCAGGGACTCGGGGCTGGCCGGGCTCGTGGCGGAAGGCTTCAGGTGGAGAACCGCAGGGAGGAGCTCGGAGCCGCAGGGAAGCCAGGAACCCCGTGTCTTCCGAGGGCAGAAGTTTCTCTGGTGCCTGCGAGCCATTTACCACCCCGCCACGGACCACGGGGCTCTGGCTCCGCGGTGTTCTCGGGGGGTAACGTGGCTGAGCCCCAGCTCCCAGGACGGGGGGCCTCTTGTGGTATCAGCCGGGATGCAGAAGGGGGCCGCTGGGAGAGGCGGGGGCTCGTCTGTGAGGTGCTAGTAGCTACTCGATGGAAACCAACAAGCAACCCCAAACCTGCTGGTCAAGAACCGGGGGACCTGGGTTAAAGCAGGTTCTCCTGCCTCTTCACTGCGTGGACCTGCTCCCCGGGTCTCTGAGAAAGGGGCACCAAGTCCTATTCCCCAAGACCGAGTCTCAGAGGAGTCTTGTGAGGGGAGCGCTCAGGGCCTGTGGGGTGCAGAGCATGGGGCAGTCCTGGCACCCCTCCCCGGCCTTCCTCTGAGTCCCCCACCCCGGCCCTTCCCTGGGTCCCCAGCTGCCGCGCCTGCTCCTGGGCCACGTGGACCGCCCCCCGACCCCAGGTACAGTCTTCTGCTCCCCTCCTTTTCCTAAAGTGAGAAATGTCCAGACCTCAGGCAGTCCTCAGCCTCCTCAAATGCGCCACAGAAGAGGCCAGAGCAGGACTGAGGGGAGACCCGGCCAAGAACCCACAGGCAGCGGCCTGGGAGGGAGGCGACCCACAGGGTCAGGAGCGGGTCGTCTGCGTGGGTCACTCTGGGTTGTCCTGATTTATTTTACAGGCAGCAGCATCATCCATGGAGGGAGAGAGGGGAGGACATTCAGATGCCTGAGGCCAAGCCGGACGATTGGAAGCCCCCGCCGCCTGCCCGGCCCCGGCCTGCTGGCGAGGCCTCCGGGGTCCCCTGTGCCCGTCCACCATTCCTGGAGGGCGGCTGCTGCCCAAACCGGGCTCTCTCCAGCTCTGCAACGTGGCCGCCTTCCAGTCGGAGGCCCCCAGGCTGCTGGCGGGGGACAAGGGCCCCCGAAGGGGAGGCCATGAGTCTCGGAGGCCTCGGCAGTGAGCTCTGCATCAGGGAAGGCCACCAGGGCCTGCGTGGAGTCGCGGGAGCTTGGCTCCCGCGGGCCCCCCAGCAGGGCCGGAGGCGCTGCAGGTCCTCCCGGGAGTGGGGGCTGAAGAGCAGGTAGAGCAGAGGGTTGAGGCAGGCGGGCAGCGGCAGTACCAGCAGCAGGACGGCCTTGACGGCCTCGGGGGTGACCGGCAGGAGGCCCAGCGCGGACGCCAGGCTCAGGAAGGCCACAGGGCAGTAGAGGAGCCCGTTGGCGAAGGTGAGCCAGGCCACGTGGCGCACAGCCGCGCAGTCCCAGGAGGCCTCCAGTCCGGCTGCGGGCAGGCCGCAAGAGAGCTGGATGCAGGCCAGGGCTGCCGCCAGGAGGCAGGCGGCATGCAGCAGTACCAGCGCCACGACGAAGCCCAGGGTGGCCGGCCGGCCGGCAGGCAGGGCATGGGGCAGGCAGAGCGGGGAGGCGCCATACTCGCCCACCGAGACCAGCGGCAGGGCGGCCAGCAGCCCCGCCAGTGCCAGGCAGCCCAGAGCCCCCGCGCGCACACTGCCCGCGGCTGGCGCTTTCCCGCCGGCCCGCACACAGGCCGCGGCCACGCTGCAGTGCGCCGCGCCCAGGCTCAGCAGCAGCACGGATGCCTCGGAGCCCAGCACGGCCAGGAAGCCCACTGCCCGGCAGCCCGGGCCTGCCTCCCAGCGCGCGCCGAACTCTGCGAATCGGCCGAAGGTCAGCGCATCGACGGAGGCGAGGAGGCCGCAGGAGAGGCCAGTCAGGGCGTTGGCACCCGCGAGGGCCCCCACCACGAACTTGGCTGGGGGAAGCGGGCCAGGCCCGGCCACGGAGAGGCTCAGCAGCACCAGCGCGTTGCAGAGCAGAGCCAGCAGCACGACGGCCCACACGGCCAGGCGGACGCCCCAGCTCTCGAAGAGGTGCTCGCAGGGCTGGAAGGGGCCTGCAGGAGAGAGGCAGATGCTAGGCGGGCCGGGCCACGTGGCTCTGCCCTTTGCCCATGGCCTGGGTTTGAGCTCCGGCGGGCGGGGGCAGAGCAGACACCTGGGGGGCCTCTTCCCCCTGTGGCTGGGGGTGGACATGGGCCCAGGACCCCAGGAGCAGACATGGGAGACACACACACACACCGAGGCAGCGCAGAGAGGCCCTCCCTGCGGAGCAGCGTCTAGAAGCAAGGGCGGGACAGGCCGGCCTGGCGGAGTGGCCGGGGCACCACTGTGGGGCAGGCCAAGCCAACCTGCAGAGGGAGAGGGGTGGCTGGCTCTGCTTTTCAGGATGGTGCTACCCCAGCGAGAGGAGGCTCCATGGCCACACTCAGTGCCCCGGAGTTGGTCGGTGCTGGGGGCAAAGCACAGGAGGACAGGTAGCCTTGGGGTCTGCCTGCCGGGTCCTGCCCTGGGCAGGGAGGCCTGGCCTTGTCCCTCTCTCTCACGGGGCCATCATCAAACCACCCTGTCGCTTCGATTCTTCACTGTTTTGACCTTGGACTCCTGTTCAATGCGCTGCCAGGCGGCCTGGGGTTTTGGAAAGCTTCTGTGCCAGCTACTTTTTAAACACTTTTTTCTGATTATCAAATAATAGACAGTAATTGTGAACTGTGGTATTGGAGAAGACTCTTGAGAGTCCCTTGGACTGCAAGGAGATACAACCAGTCCATTCTGAAGGAGATCAGCCCTGGGATTTCTTTGGCAGGAATGATGCTAAAGCTGAAACTCCAGTACTTTGGCCACCTCATGCAAAGAGTTGACTCATTGGAAAAGACTCTGATGCTGGGAGGGATTGAGGGCAAGAGGAGAAGGGGACGACAGAGGATGAGATGGCTGGATGGCATCACTGACTCGATGAATATGAGTCTGAGTGACCTCCGGGAGTTGATGATGGACAGGGAGGCCTGGTGTGCTGCGATTCATGGGGTCGCGAAGGGTCGGACACGACTGATCTGATCTGATCTGATCTGAGACAGTAATTGTAGAAAAATCGGAACACAGAACATGGAGAGACTGAAACTGCTCACGAGAGAAGCCCCTCAGAGAAGCTCCTCACCTTGCTGGGTTTTACCTCAGTTTAATACATACATAAACATACAGATCTTTAACTTATTGGGGCTTTACTGCATGTAGTTTCTTACTCTCTTTGCTGGGCATTACTGTGCGCGCTCTCCCGGGTCCTTAAGCGCCTCAAACACGTTTAGGTGCCCGTGCGGGACGTAGGGCACCAGAGCTCCTCGGGCCATCGGCACCGGCTACTGGGAAAGCGAGCAAGCTGGAGCCCATCCTCACGCTCCTTGGTGAGCATCATTACTGCGCGTTTCAGGGGCGGACGGTCCGCGTGAACCCGACCAGCCCCTCCGGATGCGCCTCCCGCCGCGGGCACCAGGGGGCGCGGCTGCCGGGCGGGTCGGGACCCCGTCCACCGCCTCCTGCTTGCTCGCCCCCAGGCGGCCTGGGCCGCACCAGCGGGGAGCTTTGTTCCCCGACATCTGAGGGAGACTGAAGCCGCCAGGAATGGACGCTGCTGGAAGGAGCCCCCGGGGACACCTGGAATTCTCTGGCCCAGCGCGCTCTATCCTGGGAGGGAGCGGGTAGGGGGCGGGCAGGGTTCACACGGGCCAGCGGCCCCTCAGCCCTCCCTGAGCGCAGGGCGCCCACTGAGAACCGTCTCCTCCTGGCGGTGGCACTTTCGAGGGGTGCTCTGGAGAAGTCACTCTGACTCCCGGACAGCAGCACGGAAGGGGGCGTCAGCGCGCCCCTCCCAGCAGTCAGCAGGGGAGGCGGGTGCCCCTAGAGGGCGGGGCCCGAGGGGGCGTGGCCCGGGGCGTGTGCCCCAGGGGCAGGGGGCCGGGGGCGGGGCCCGAGGGGGCGGGGCCTGCGGTCTTCCGCGCCCCCGGGCCTTCCCGTCTGTTTTGACCAAAGAACTGAAAAATGGACATGCAAAGGAAGTAGTCCAACAAGACAAGAAATAACAGTTTCGTCATTAAACAAAGCCAAAGACCTTCCTTCTCAAGGGCTATAGATGACACTCTGAGCCGTACCCTCGCGCTGTCTTACAGATACTGAAAGCCCTGCCAGGTGAAACGTTCACGACAGGACCGTAGCCAAGACACAAGTAGCCGCCACGACTCTGAGGACTGGCCTCAGGGAAATGGGAACAAACCAACCAAGGAGCTGAAGATTAACTGCACTTAAAACAACGACAGTGATGCTGGTCAGACCACCGATGACCAATTTCAAGATGACTGTCAGAGCTGATGGCACTGCTTCAGGCAGACCCCTCCCTCTGCCTATGGAAGCTCTTGCCTGCAGATCGATGTCCGGGGGAGGTCAGGCTTTGGACACGAGTCTGCCGTCGCCCAACCACCCTGGTTGCTAGCCTCAGAAATAAACTTTCCTTTCCCCCAGCCTTGCCCCTCGAGTACTGGCTTTTGAGCTGCGAGACCTCACTTTCTGAAGCAGCCCTTCCCCAGTGCCTGCCCTCCCCACCAGAGGTTCCTTCTCACCTGGAGCAGGGCTACACTGGACAGCGGGCTGGGGCCTGGGCTCCTCCATCTCCAGCTGGAGCTCTTCCGGGTCCAGATCATCTGAGGAGAGCCGACAGGGGCTCAGACCTGCTCTCAGTGTGATTCAAGCCCGCCCTTTCCCCAGACGCCCACCCCGAAGAT
Organism: Tragelaphus eurycerus; assembly: GCA_935064755.1. Lineage (NCBI taxonomy): Eukaryota > Metazoa > Chordata > Mammalia > Artiodactyla > Bovidae > Tragelaphus > Tragelaphus eurycerus. Next base: position 662,864 of record CAKXYN010000100.1, on the reverse strand, counting down.
GTCCGCTGGGCACAAGGCACTCCGGTGGCCCCAGGGAAATGCTGTCCGCCCGTGTCTCCCCCGCCTGTGGTCCTCCACACCTGAAACCTGCTCCTCCTCTGACTCAGGGAGCACCCGCACCCCTGCAGCTGGGCAGAGTCTGAGGAGGCTGCCCTAACTCTGGGGGCTCTGCACGCTGGCCAGGACTCCACGTCCAGCTGGAGGCACTGCACACGGAGCAGGACAGAGCAGCAAGACAGCTGTGCTGCAGGACGTGGACCAGGTCCAGGCAGCTGGAGGAGCACTCGGGAAGGGCAGGGCAAGGGGAGGAGTGCTGGCCTCAACGTGTACAGCCTGAGGGAACCACGCCACCCTACTGGCTTACAGCCCCCAACAGCAAAACCAGCATTGGCGGATGAATCACAGGAGAACCACGGTCCTGATGGACAAGCCCCCAGATCAGAGTCACGTGAGGGGGGCATTGCCCGCATGAGCCCGGGGCTGGGAACACGCTGGGGGCGTGGACAGGACAGCCCTGCTCTCGGGCTGTCATGGCTCCATGCCCTCGCCAGGCAGCTGTGACCACACGCCAGCTCTCGTCCTCCAGGCCTGCACCCGCTGAGTCCACGTCCTTGCAGCCAGACACCCTCCAGCACTGCTGCACAGATGAGGTGAGGACGCTGCCCTGGTCTCACGGCCAGGGCACAATAGGGCCAGTTCAAAGCCAGCCTCACTGGGCCCCAGAGCCCAGACGCTGGACTTCTCCTCCAGGGGCTGGTTTGGGGGACGGTCCGGGGGCTTTATAGGTGCAGGAGGTGGGGCAGCAGCGACTGAGGAGACTGGAGCAGAAAGCCTTGTGAGAAGGGGCACCTCCCTATGGAGCTAGCTGACGGACTAGATAATCCTTGTGGCCCCTCAATTCTAAGTCTAGGCTCTGCGATTCTGCTAGTCTGAGAAAACAGGGTCAGAAAGGCAAATCCCTTGTTAAAGAGACTCCTAAACACGTTGGATTATTTCCCCTGCTCACGCTTGCACTGTCTCTTAAACCAGGGCCTGCAGTGTCCTAGGGGGTGGACATCTCAGGGGCCACAAGCTCTTTAAGAATACTGAAGTGATAAATAAATGATGTAAACCATTTTATAGTTTATAAAGGCGAAATCCTGTTTTAAAGTGATAATTCATCACTGGAAGATATTTTTGTTTTTTTTTTTCCCTGGCCGAGTGGCTTGTGGGATCTTAGTTTCCTGACCAGGAATTGAACCCGGGTCCCTGGCTGTGAGAGCTCAGAGTCTTAATCATGGGACCTTGAGGGAACTCCTGAAAGACTTTGTCTTAAGAACAAGAATCTGGTTTCTGGAGTCAGGCTGGGTGAGGTGAGGGAGCCGGGTGGCTGCTCCCTCGGGTCTGGGCCAGGCCAGGCAGGCGGCTGGGTCACACCAGTCCCTGCCTCTGGCTCAGGGCTGGCATCCTGTGTGGAGCCTCACTCCCGCTGCAGGTTGGAGTCGTCCCGGGAGGCCAGAGGCCATGCAGTGCCCACAGCCTGGCGGTCCACCCCTTGCCACCTTTCCCGCTCTGCACAGGAGCTCGGGGATGCCTAAAGGAAGTGCAGGGGAAGCCGGAGGGCTCCGGCCAAGGTTGGAGGTCACAGTAAAGCTACTGACCGAGGCACTAGGAAAGCTCCTGTGGCTGCAGCCCCTTCTCAACTCCGTGGACCCTCGGGAAGGGGACCCTGCCCAGCTCCCCCTACCATCCCAATGCCTGTGGTTTTCCAAGACTTCAACCTGGTGGAAAGTTCCACCTCGAGGAAGGCAGGACCCCCATGGGCAGACGGCAGACGCCACACTGCCCTTGGAACACATCTGCTGGGCCAGTGCCAGCCGTACACCCGCCCGGGAGGCTCTGCACCTGCCACTGCCCATGCTGGCCTCCGGGGCTCCTGGCTACACGCCTGCGTGTTCACCTCTGAGCAGGACCCTGGGCGCATCTGCGGTCTCCCCGGTCTGTGGGGTGTGAACACTGCTCCCGCTTTAAGGATGAGAAACGGAGGCTCCGACAGGCCTGCAGAGGCCCAGCCCCTGTGAGCCGTCTCATCCAGTTAGAACCCGGCTCTGTCTACCCTGTCCTGAATGTTCTCCCACAGTGGTGGTGGTTTAGTCCCTCAGTCGTGTCCGACGCTTTGTGACCCCATGGACTGTAGCCCTCCAGGCTCCTCTGTCCATGGGGTTTTCCAGGCAAGAATACCAGAGGGGGTTGTCATTTCCCTCTCCAGGGGATCTTCCTGATCCAGGGATCAAACCCGTGTCTCCTGCATTGCAGGCAAGTCCTTAACCACTGAGGCTTCCCACAGTTAGACCTGACTCTCCTGCTTCACTTCTGCACTGACGTACTGTGAGAAGGAAACCCAGCCCTTCCCTCCCCCTCCGGATTCCGCTTGTGCTCTGCAGCAGGCTGCTAGGAGGGGAGGCCCTTCTCTCTGCCCATCATCCGAGAGCACGCCCACAGGCCATCCTGTCAGAGTGAGGGACCACTCCTGCGAGGCCAGAGCATCAGGGCCTCCAAAGTCGCCAGGGAGACTTGCTGGGGGCAGTGTTTGGCTCTGGGAACAGCATGAGGGGACTTTTCTCTGGAAGCAGTCTTAATTGAATTAACGGAACCGCGCTTGGCTGTAGCTGATGGAAAAGGGCTGCCTGCTCTAAGAATGCCCTGTGAGGTGGAAGTGGGGCGCCGTGGGGGCGCTGTGGCCCACAGCAGGTGTGGACAGGCAGGGCTGTGACAGGCGTGGCCCTGAGCGCCTGGGGCTGCAGAGGGCTCACAGACCCCTCCCCAGATGGGCCCGGACAGAGGTGGTTCCCCCCAACCCTGGGCCCTGCAGCCCTGCCGCTCCCCGTGGGCCCACCTGCCCCTCCCCCCAGGCCCCCTCCCTGCCACCTGCGTCTCCAGGCGGGTGACTCACAGCGGCTCTCGGCCCGATCGGCCAGTGTCTGCCTAGGAGGGTCCTGGGCGTCAGGGGGAGGGTGCTGGGGCCCCCGCGGCCCTGAGGCCGTGAAGAAGCCAGGGCAGCCGCTGTAGGCGCAGCACTGGTAGGCGTAGGGCACCTCCAGGGTCCTGGGGCGGGGAGACAGCCGCCTGAGCCTGATCAGGACTCCACCCGTGCCTGCCCTCCACCTGCCAGGGCCCCACGGGCAGCCTCCCGGCTCCTTCCCATGGTCCAGCTGCCCCTCCCACCTCCTCCCCCATCATCTCCGGCCCTGATGTGGCCCAGTCAGGCAGGGCGCCTTCCCCTCATCTTATGTCTGTCCTCGACAGGGTCCCCCAGGGCTGGGGTTGGGGTGGGGACGCTATCCAGGGGCTCGGTCTGGGCCAGACTTGGGGCCTGCAGGCTGCTCCTGGGGGGAGGCCTGGGGTGCCCCCGCCCTGGGGCCGGGCAGCCTCACCTCAGTCTGGGGAAGCTGTCCTTGGGGAAGGCCTGGGACAGGGCACGGTTCCCTCGGAGCTTCAGGTGCACCAGGCCCCCAAGCCCGGCCAGGGGCAGCGTGCTCAGCTGGTTGTCCGTCAGGTCCCTGGACAGCGGACATGACCAGTTTCCGGTCAGCGGGAGGCTGGGGCAGGCTGTGCTGTGGTATGGCCAGGTGCCCAGGCAGAGAGGCCATGGACGCCGGGCAGAGGCGGCAGGGCGGCAAGGGCACTCGCCTGAGGCTGCCTACCTGCAGGGCTGCTAGAGGGGTGCCCCGCCATCCCCCCTGGGCAGCACACCTGCAGGGCCCACCCGCGTCCCATCGGAGCCCCGACCACTCCCCGAGGGGGTCCCCCTGCTGTGCTGGCCCCCGCCCCCTGCACCCCGAGGACCCAGGGGCCAGAGCTGGGAATAGGACTGACTGGCCACACACAGGCGTTCGGCCACCCGCTTTGTTTCAGGGTCAGCTTGGAGCCAGAGGTGAGGATGCCCACGGCTCCCCCTGAGAAACATCAGAGGAAGCCAGACGTCCACACCAGACAGCACGACCACAGGCCACGCGGCGTGGAGACCGGACTGGGCTGGCCAGCAGGAAAGCCGGCCGGTCACTGGCTCCCCGTGAAGCCAGGGGGTCGCGTCTGCCTGAGTCCCAGCAGCCTCATCTTTCAGATGAAGATGCCCACTCCCCACTGACCAGGCGGGTGCAGATACTGCCCCCCACTCACCAGGGGGATGAAGATACCACCCCCCTCTGACCAGGGGGATGAAGATACCGCCCCCCCACTGACCAAGGGGATGAAGATACTGCCCCCCACCACTGACCACGGGGATGAAGATACCGCCCCCAACTGACCAGGCAGGTGCATATACCACCCCCCCATTGACCAAGGGGATGAAGATTCCGCCCCCCAACTGACCAGGGGCTGCTGAGCAGACGGGCGGGAAGCAGGTTGGGAGTGTGGCCTGGGGCCCAGAGTGCAGGGCCCCAGCCCCAGGAGTGAGGGCCCCCACCTGGGCACACCTACGTGGTGAGGGGCAGGGCTGCAGGGTTGCTGGCGGACATGCCTGAGGACGCAGTGGAGAACCTGCACCACTGTGCGTGGCGGCCCCCAGGACCCCTCCTGCACTGACGCACATCCCAGTGCTTTGGGGGACCCCCAATCTGCAGCCACAACCCCCCATTCTGCCCCCCAGCCTGGGGCCCGAGGCAGCGTGTGACCTGCAGGGCTCACAGAGGGGGCTCCTTAGGCCAGAGCTTGGTCCCCTGATGTGTGCCCCACACCCACAGTGACCCCCTGGGCTGGGCCCTCCTCACTGCGGGCGGCTCCCAGGAGGAGAGCCACACTCACAGCTTGACCAGAGAGCGCAGGGTCGTGAAGGCCTCAGGGTGGATGGATCGGATGGCGTTCCAGCTCAGGTCCCTGTGGGAGAGAGGACGTGATGAGAGGGGGCACACACACGGAGGACCCGTCGTTCTTGCCCTGGGGTGTGGGCGTACTGGGTGCTCACGGGGTGCGGGGGTGCAGGGAGGCCCTGGGGTGCTCATGGGGTGCAGGCATGCAGGGAGCGCCCTACTCAGAGCGATCACAGGGAGGCGGGCCCCCTATTCCCAGGGGTCGCCGGGACGCGGGCCCCTGCTCACAGGGGTCGCAGGGAGGTGGGCCGCTACTCACAGGGATCGCAGGAAGGTGAGCTCACGGAAGGTATCGGCTCTGACTTCCCAGATGCGGTTGTGCTGGAGGCCGCTAGGGCAGCAAGAGGCCTGCTGAGCCCAGGGCTGAGGGCTTCCTGCCCCCACCCCGCACACTGGGAGAACAGAAGGACCCAGCTGGCAGAAGTCACCAGAATTAAGGGAGCACAGGGGCCCCGGCTGCCTTGGGTAAGAGTCGATCAGAAGACTAAGCTACAAACCACCCCTGTGGCTCCAGGGGAGTGAGTTTCCAGGGTTCCCCGGGGCCTGGCTCCCAGCCCTACTAATTTCACCCTTAGGGCCCTCCAGACCCTCTTCCAGCAGCAGAGCTCAGCGGACCGGTGTCTGAGTGGGAGGTGGACCCTGGGCCTCGGGACAGCAGGACCCGCCCTGCCTGGCCCCAGGGTGCAGACACGGCAGTCTGCGGCCCCGCGCTGGGGAAACAGGAGCTCGGAGAGCCTGTGACGGGGTTCTGTCCTCGTGGATCCTGCAGCACAGGTTCCCTCCTGGACACGAGTGTGCGCGTATGCGTGTGTGTGTGCACGTGTGAGCACGCGTTTGTGGAAAACGAGAGCCCAGGGCTCCTGCCGGCCGCAGCCGCCCCCTGTCTAGCCCTAATCACCGCCAGATTTTGTGCTGCTCGAGCCCCGAGGAGCGGCCTGAGACATGTTTCGGCGCCAGCTCCAGGGCCACCACCAGCAAGTTCTGCCTGTCCCGGCCCCGCCGAGTCCCCAGCCGGGGGCGGAAGGTCAGCATGCCTGCCAGCCCCGCCCTCGGGCCCTGCCTCAGACTCACATCTCCTCCAGCTTCTGACACCCACGCAGGCTGGGCAGCCCCTCGATCCGGTTGTGAGACAGCTCCCTGGGGACAGGCGGGGGTGGTGAGGGGAGCCAGCCGCCAGGGACACGGCTGGGCAGGCTCCTCACCCCGCCCGGGTCCTTGGGACTCCCCTACACACTGTAGGGGCGGCGAGGGCCGCTTCGTCCACAGGAGGCCTGGGGGACGCTGCCAGGGCCCAGGGTTGGGGCACAGGGGCTGAGGGGGCGCTGAGGCAGCCAGCAAGGCCCGCGTGCTGCCGCGCCAGCTGACCGAGGCTCAGGCGTGGAGCTGACGCCCTTGGGGATCCCTTGGCAACCCCTCATCCCGCTGAGGCACAGGAGGGGACAGGACCCCCAAGGACGCACCACCTGTCGGTGGCGGGCTGGACCCCATGTCGAGCCAGGGGCGGTGGTGAGCGCCCAGGCCCAGCGGGACCCCCCGCCCATGACTGGACACTGAAGCACCTCTGAGGTCCCGGGAGGGCGCGTTTTCCTTCATGGACTCGGGAAACTTACTAGAACCACTCCAGAGGGACCTGCCGGGTGCCTCCCACCCTCCAAAACGTCCCCAGATGACAAGCATGAGGTCAGGACCACTGAAGGGGGAGCCGGGCCTCGCCTGGCAGGAAGTGGCAGAGCTGGGCCTCAGACCTGGTCTGACTATGATCACTGGGGCTTCTCCCGGAACGGGGAGAGGCGGCCCAGTCACTCCAGGGCAGCGCTCTCAGCCCCAGCTCCCCAACCCGCCAGGAAGAGCAGAGAGTGCCCCAGGGGCGGAGGCCGGAGGGGCCGGGCCGGGCCACGGCCATGGGGAGGGCAGGGAGGCACTCACAGGACACGGAGCCTGGGCAGCTGCTGGCACATCCCAGGGGGCAGCCGCTGGAGCCCTGCGCGGGTCAGCGTCCTACAAGGACAACAGGCCTGCACCAAACCGTCTCCGCTCAGGCCTGCTGCTGTCTGGAGCTTGGCACCGACAGGAGTTGGGGCCCAGGGCGGGGGTGCCTCAGGGGGAGGGGGTGGTGGGACACAGCCAGGCGGTCCTGCAGCCACACCCCCACCACGCCCCCTGAGGGTCCCCATGTCCCCACCACACACAGGCTGGACTCTTCAGCCCGCGTGGGGCGACGGGCAGGTGTGCACGGAAACCCAGCCCACGTGGGGCCAGGGACCCCAGCCCTGTCTCGTGCCCCTGTGCCCGGAGAGCTGGCGGGGAGACCTGGGAAGCGGGGTGGGGGCGGGCAGGCTGGGCACCACTGTCCCGAGAAGACCTGAGCCAAGGGCATCCTCGGGGAGCACACCATCCCTCAGGGGAGCTTCCAGCTCTGGGGTCCCCTGACTGCTCAGCCTCTCTCTCACAGTGAGCGGGGAGCCCGCTAAGCTCTGAAGACCCCCTGCACCCTGACACTACAGGACGTTAGGTGAGAGCCAGGGGGCCAAGGAGGTGGGCGTCACAGGTCTCCGCCCCTCATGGGTCCTCTGTGCTCCTCGGTGGGTTAGGGACTCTGAGAAACTGCAGGATAGGAGTGGCCCCCTCCCCCCAAAACTGCCTGCCCTGCCCCTAGCAGAAGTGCTGTGGGCTCCTGACCAGGCTGGAGCACATGGCCAGACCTCGGGGAGCCTAGTCTGGGGGCTCTGGGGGCTGAGGGTGTGGTGGGGGGCGTCCACTCACAGGATCTCCAGGCTGGTGGTACCTCTGAGGTCTGGGAACTCCTGGATGTCTGTGGCGCCATTCAGGGAACTGGGGGCAGAGCATCAGAGGCCAGAGGGTGAGGTCAGCATCCAGGGGCCCCCCGACCTCCCACCAGTGACCAAAGGGCAAGGTCAACATTCAGGGGCCCCCCGACCCCCTGCCACTGACCAGAGAGTGAAGTCGGCATCCGGGGGCTCCCCCGACCCCCCGCCAGTGACCCTGGACCTTCTGGCCCCGGGTCGGCAGACGCCCAGGAGGCCAGGTCAGCTCCGTCCAGCCTGGCCCAGGTGAGGCCCGTGGGACCTTCCCCGTTTCAGAGCAGTGGCCTGCGTGCTTCTGGGGAAGTTCTGGCTGCAGAGGCTGCTCCTTGGAGCCGGGCACTGGGTCTCCCCGAGGGTCACTGCTGGGACCCTCCGCACCGGGCACCCCAGCCCAGGGGCCATATGGCCCTCATGGGACAGGAGCCCAGCAGGGCGCGTGCTGCCCGAACCAGAGGAGCCCTGGGCTTGCACCCAAGCGGCAAGGCCCGGGGCCCAGCGCCAGCCTCTGGGGTGAGGCTGGGAGTGCGCGTGAAGGTGCAGCCTGTGCCCCACAGACTCGGGGCGGCCCTGAGCTGCCATGCACGCAGTGTCCTGAGGGAGGCTCTCTGAAGACCCGCACATGGGGTGTCCGGGGGTCGAGGCCGAGGCTCCGGGGCCATGCGAGCAGGATCCCGACTAGGGGATCGAGGCGGGGTGGTGCCAACTCACAGGGTGTGCAGCCCAGGCAGGTGCCGGAACGCCGACCGCCCCACAAACTGGATCGGGTTGTCATAGAAGTGTCTGCAGGACAGACGAGACCTTCACTGCCCTCCCAGCAGGCGAGGCACGTGTCCGCTCCCCTCGCCCACCGTGTCACCCCCAGACCGGGACCAGCACATGGGGAGCACCCCCATCCCGCGAGCCAACCACGCCCGCCCCCAAGGGGAGCAAGGGCTCACATGGTCTGCAGCAGAGGGTTCCCCAGGAAGGCCTTCTCTGGGATGGCCCTGATGTTGTTGTTATGGAAACCCCTGGAAGACAACACAGGCATCAGGGAGACCCAGGACCCCCTCCGGCAGCCAGACAGGAAGGCTGGGGCCAGAAGGACGCAGCTGGGGACCCCGGGGACCCCCCTCCCGGCTCTGCCACCCTTGGGAAGGAGAGCCAGCAGGCTGGGGGTGGGGGTGAGAGGGGAGAGGAGCAGGCCTGGAACCCCGAGGGCAGAGCTCTGCAGGGTCCCCGGGAGGGCGCATGGGGGAGCACAAAGAGACAGGGGCTCCTGGAGGAGATGCGGGCACCAAAGGGAGGCGGGCTTGGTCTCAAGGCCCTGAACTGGGGAGCAGACCCACGGAGGCGGGGGCCGGAGAGGGGGGACACCCATGGCTGAGGAGGAGAACTGGCGGGTGGAGCCCCCACCAAGTGCCGGGCCCTGGGAGCCAGGAACAGCGGGTCTGGCATCGGGGATGACCATCCGAAGTCAACACTGGACTGGGACACGTGGTCCTCTCTGAACCTCCCCGACACCCTCAGTCATTAGACTGCCCTCTACCAGTGCCCGCCTGCCTGCCGGGTTCGTGCAGGGCCCCGTGGGAGTCTGCCCCTCCCATGTCTGATCACCCACTTCTCTGCCAGGGCTGCACCAAGCCCCGAGGGCCAGAGGTCTGAGCCCCGTCCTCAGGCCGCCGTGGATGGACAAACACACACGCCCGTGCTGCTGCTCCTGGTGCCCCGGTGTGCACCCCGGGGCCCCACGGCCCCCCGGAGCAGTGTCCCTCGTCTGGGGCCTGGAGCCCCGAGGACAGGCAGCCGTTCCCCTGGGACCCTCCCCCACGGCCCCGTGCCCACCGCCCGGCACCCCCGCCAACATTGGACTAGGTGAGGTGGCGTGAACCTGGCGCCCAAGGTCGCAGGCGGCGGCAGGGCAGACCCTGCATGGCCTGGGGGCTCGGGCTCTGGCTCCAAACCTCCGGTGCCTGAACCGGCCGCACGCAGACCCCGGCCCGCTGCCAGGTGGCCGCTCCCCACAGAGGCTGCCCCCCAACCCCGGGCCGCCCCTCTCCCCGCCCATCTCCCGTCGGCCTTTCTGCCTTCGTTCTCTCTCCTTGATCGCCCCGTGACCACACGCAGCCTCCAAGGCTGACCTCAGGCCCGTCAGCCGGCAGTGCCCTCTGGACACCCAGACCGTTTTCGGTGAGGACACAGTCCAGGGCTGGACCCACACGCCGGCCCTGAGCTGCCCTGTCCTGCCCCGAGCTCTGTGTCCTCGGGGGCCCGGGCACACCTCCGACCATCTCACCCAGTGTGCGTCCAGCAGGCGCCCTGCAGAGCAGGTGCTGAGCAACCCATCCGAGACTTAGACAAGCAGGGCTCCTCGTCGCCCCCGGAGGTGGGGGCTGAGGATGGGCCCCAAGGCACAAATGAGGCCCGCTCCCAGGCCTTCCAGGCAAGGCCGGCCTCGCTTTCCCAGGCCAGAAGGGCCCAGCTCCCCCGAAGGCCCAGCAGGAGACGCTCTGGGCCGAGCAGTGAGGCCTGTGACCCCTGACCTGGGGGGAGGGGGTCACGACCTTGGGAGATGAGGGCGTGGGGACACAGAGGACACCCCGGACCCCACAGTGGCGCTTACAGCTCCTGCAGGCGGCCCAGCGTCTGGATGGCCACGGGGAACTCGTGCAGCTGGTTGTAGTTCAGGTCTCTGGAAAGGAGGCGGGCGGTCACTGGGGCGGCTCCCGGGGGGCGGGGCCCGGGAAATGGACGCTGGGCTCCGGGTTGGCTGCAGGGAGGGCCTGCCTGGCCACAGATCCGTCTGCAGGAATACTGTGCTGATACGCAGAACCAGACCTTCGGGAGGGCCTCGGGCTGAGAAGAGAGCCTCGGGCCTCGGGGGCAGCGGCGGCTGCGAGGGGCCCAGGAGCAGGGCAGGTTAACACTGCAGCTGCTGGGGCGAGGGAGAGGCCCTGGACGCCCCCCGGGCCCACCCCAGCCCTGCGCTGCAACCCCCACCAGGAGGGGAGCCCAGCCAGCCCGCTGCCCCGCGCGGGACGACAGCCTCGGGGGGCCTGCCGATGGCCAGCACCCAGGCCCCCAGCCCCGGCCCCAAGTGGACCCCCCGCCGCCGGGCGACGGGCGCAGGGGTCCGCGAGAAATCACAAGCGTCGTTCACACCACGGATCAGGGCTACGGGGGGCATCCACGGGGCAGTGACGAGACACCACGCGTGCCTCTCCTCATGAGACACGCTACTGTCTGACAGAGACGTTCTCTCTCAACTGGAATGTAAGCTCCTGAAGGCACAAGCTTTGCTCTTTTCTAGTTGAAACCCCGGAAGGGCCCTGGCACAGAGCCGTGGCCAGCAGACCTGTCACCTCCACAAGTGAGTCAGGGGATCAGCGGAAGGTGGAGACGACGCAACCAGCGAGGGACACGCGCAGACCGCCCGGAGGCACCCGGGCTCGAGAGGCGCCAGCGCACCGAGTGGCGCCCTCGGCGGCTGGGGCGGGCCCCTGGGGCTCAGTGCCTGAGCCTCACACGCTTCGCTGGACTGGGCAGCCCCAGCCCTCTTGCCAGCCTCTGGTCAGGAGTTTTGCCAGGAATGGCCTGACAGGCAGCAGGAAAGACACGTGGTAAAAGGCGTGTAAACGAAAAGGCTATTTTTACAGAAACGTGGGAGAATAAAAATGGAGCAAACGTTTAAAAGAATTCTGCAAACCACACGCCAAAGAGGGGCCTGAGTTTTCCCGTCTGGACGTCTACACAGCTTCGAGAACCTGGGTAGCTGCCAAGCCCTGCTTCATCGGGGGCTGCACAGACGCTGCCTCTGGTCTAACTGCCCAGGAACACCCCTGCCAGTCCTCTGCCCCCCGAGGAGCCAGCTCGGGGCGGAGGGCGTTTGCTGCCAGCCTGAGACACACGGACACCCACCCGGGCAGAGTGGGCGGCAGTGAGGTGGACAGGAAGCGCTGTCTGGACAGCGCGCCGAGTGGCTGCACCGGATGCAGTGGGTCCCGCCAACCCAGGTGCCGGCCTGTGCGGACGGAGCTGCAGGCGGCGGGGGCGCAGGCCAGGTGCGGGCACAGGTGGGTCTTCGGGACAGACCGGTGGGTCTGCAGGCTCCATGGGTCATGGCCCTGGTCCAGGTGTGGGTGCAGGCTGGACCTCAGGTGGATAGCGTGGTCTGCAGGGGGTGGGGGGAGGCGGGGACACGGCTGAGCAAACGGCACTGTTTCCGGGGGCAGCGGTAACGCACGCTCTCCGGCCTGGTTTCTCCCTGCTTGACGGTGTGCCCAGACACCCTCACCAGCTCTGAGCCTCCCCTGCGGGCTCGCGGGCACTGCTAGCGGCACACCCTATTACGGCCGAGGGAAGGCGGCACAGGCGCTGGAGGAGGTTCCAGACCACGCCCAGCGTGACCTGGCCGCGGTGGGGACCGCTGCGTCCGCCCCAAAGCCCCTGTCCCCTCTGTCTGCAGCCACACTGCCCAGTGCTGCAGCCACCAGCCCTGTCGGCCGCACACGCGTGTGACACGTTCATCACGTTGAGGGTTTCGTGCTCGGCGTCACGGGCCATACTCCACCTGCGCGGTCACGAGTGCTGGCCGCCGTGTCAGCGGCCCAGATGGAACCTCCCCATGGCCACAGGAAGTTCTGTCCCGCATCACCGTCCTTGGTGATAGGAGGCGCGGCCAGGATCTCGGGGTTCCCGGCTCCCCGTGGTCAGAGTGGCCACAGGGCTGGTCCTCCCCACAGAACCAGGGCAGCAGGCTTTACAAAGCACCCGGCCTGCCCCGTGGCACCCTTCCACTTCCACCAGCTGGAGGCCAAGTGCGCCAACCCAGCGTCACACCAGGGCTTGACCCCCCCCCTCGAGTCTGGGCCCACTGCCCAAGTTGTTGCTGCTGTTGTTCAGCCACTAAGTCCTGTCCAACTCTCTGCAGCCCCATGGACTGCAGCACACCAGGCTTCCCTGTCCTTCACTATCTCCCAGAGTTTGTTCAAACTCATGTCCACCGAGTTGGTGATGCCATCCAACCACCTCATCCTCTGTCGTCCCCTTCTCCTCCCACCTTCAATCTTCCCCAGCATCAGGGTCTTTTCCACTGAGTCGGCTCTTCGCATCAAGTGGCCAAAGTATTGGCGCTTCAGCTTCAGCATTAGTCCTTCCAGTGAGTATTCAAGATTGATTTCCTTTAGGATTGACTGGTTTGATCTCCTTGCAGTCCGAGGGACTCTCAAGAGTCTTCAACAGCACAGCTTGAAAGCATCAATTCTTCAGCACTCAGCCTCCTTTATGGTCCAACTCTCACATCTATACATGACTACTGGAAAAACCATAGCTCTGACTAGACATACCTTTGTCAGAGTGATGTCTCTGCTCTGTAATATGCTGTCTAGGTTTGTCATAGCTTTTCTTCCAAGGAGCATGCGTCTTTCATTTCATGGCTGCAGTCATCATCCACAGTGATTTTGGAGCCCAAGAAAATAAAGCCTCTAACTATTTCATTTTCCCCACTTCTATTTGTCATGAAGTGATGGGACCAGATGCCATGATCTTAGTTTTCTGAATGTTGAGATTTAAGCCACCTTTTTCACTCTCTTCTTTCACTTTCATCAAGAGGCTCTTTAGTTCTTCTTCGCTTTCTGCCGTAAGCGTGGTGTCATCTGCATATCTGAGATATTTATATTTTTTATATTATTGATATTTCTCCCGGCAATCTTGATTCCAGTGTGCGCTTCATCCCGCCCGGCATTTCACTTGATGTACTCCACACATAAGTTACATAAGCAGGGGGACACTATACAGCCTTGACGGACTCCTCCTTTCCCTGTTTGCAACCAGTCCATTGTTCCACGTCTGGTTCCGTTGCTTCCTGACCTGCATACAGGTTTCTCAGAAGGCACGTAAGGTGGTCTGGTTTTCCCATCTCTTTAAGAATTTTTCAGTTTCTTGTGATCTACACAGTCAAAGGCTTTAGCATAGTCAGTGAAGCAGATGTTTTTCTGGAATTTCCTTGCATTTTCTATGATCCAACAGATGTTGACGATTTGATCTCTGAGTCCTCTGCCTTTTCTAAATCCAGCTTGAAGATCTGGAAGTCCTAGGTTCATGTACTGTTGAAGCCTAGCTTGGAGAATTTTGAGCATTATTACCGGCCTAAGAGACGTTTCTAAAGTGGGAAGCAGAGGCTGTCACCCTTCCAAACGCCTGGAGAAGCCTTCCCATGACTCTCAGAGCAGCGCTCTGTGCCTCGTGGGCTCCGACCCCTGCAGTGACCTTTCAGCTTCACCAACCGTCTCACCTGGTGAGTCTCCCCCTCCCGGGTACAGCTGCGACCCCTGGGCACTCTGCCCGCACCCTTGCCCCACATCTTCAGGGCTCCCAGCCCTAGGCACCCTTGGAGGGCTACCTCCTAAAGCCAACCCTGTCCCTGGGTCAGAACAGCTCACTCCCTCTTCTGGAACTTTTCTGGTGTTTCCTCCAGCAATGCAGTCAGGTGAAACAGGAGAAAATGCTGGTGGGGTAATACTGCTGATGAGAGGGCGGCGACCGTGGTCCAGCTCAAGCTGCTCCGCCATCGCGCGTCGTTTCCCACGTCAGCCCTTCAAGGCAGGTACTATTACCTCTGTTCTGTGAAGAGGAACATGTGCAGAGGGAGGCCACCCTGGACAGCAGCTTGAGGAGAGGATGCTCGGACTGCGACCCTGGGCGCGGGCGTCCATCACGGGGCTGTCCTGGTTCACAGCATCCTTCTCCTGGTTCATACTGTCTGCCCGTGAGACCAGAAGCCCGCTGTCATCAGGAAGCAGACAGGATCCTTTGTGGGCTTCCCAAAGCCCAGGCACCGGCCGTGTGTGTGATGTCCACCGTCAGGGCGATGGTCTGACCCCCTGGGCTCTCGGGCCAGTGGTGACCTGAGAGCTCCTAGGACGGAGCCTACCTTCCCTAGTGGAAAGCTGATTCCTCTGTAGCAGGTGATTCACAGGGCCTTAAACCTCAGCTGGAAAACTCCTGAAGGCTGTGGAGTCCATTATCCTTAATGGCCTGGAATCAGCCACAGCCCAGAGCTGTTTTGTCTGTGGCTCTGGGAGCCGGGTGCAGAGGGGAAGGGCTGAGGTTAAAGGGAGCTGGTTCCCAGCTCCAGCCAGAGCTTGGTCTGGAAGTGCAGCTGTCGTGGCTGGTCCTTCCCTTCGTCTGCTCATCCAGCCAAGCCCAACAGGATGACAGTGTCGGCGAATGTGGCCAAGGCCATGCCAGGACCACCTCCCAGGTCTCCTTCCATCCACTGTGCAGCAGTGGCCGCTCCTGGAGTCCACAGAGCCTCACTGTGGATTCGGAGCAGAGCCGACGGGATTACCGTCGCCTTGTCCAGCCCCAACACTTTACTGATCAGGAACTGAGGCTCAGAGAGAAGCTGTGGACCTCTGCCCATCAGAGCAGGACCCCAGAGCTGGCCCTGCTCTCTCGGCTCCAGGCTAACACGTCTCGGAGCTACCCAGAGCGCGTCCCGCTGGGCTCCAGGAAGCAGGGCCACAGCAAGGCTTTAGGCAAAGTGGGAGAGAGGGTGAGCAGAGGGGGTTCCAGCTTCCCCAGCTGCTTGCAAGCAGGTCAAGGTAGGTGCCTGAGCTGGAGGCCGGGTCTTCCGTACGTTTTCATCTTTGGAGTGGGTGGGAGAGTGCTGATCATCGGGGACCAGCAGCATCACCTGGGCCAGGCACTGACCTCTGCTGGGCTTGCTCCTCACCCGCTCCTCCGGGGACGCCCACTGTGCGAGGGGTCCTGTTCACCAGGCCCAGGGCGTGTAGACAGGGCTTCTCTCCTGCTCCCTCTTCCTGGACACGAGGCTCCGGAGCGGAGGACAGACCCACAAGTTGGTCTCCACTTTCCACAGCCATCAAGAGGTTACCATCATTAAGGGCTTCCACTGACACTTTTACTCTCAAAGCTAATGTTAGTCGCCAGATGACAGACAAAGGCGTGTGGGGAACGTGGGGGAGCCCAGACGTTTCTGAGGCTATAAACCCCGAGCCCCCTTCATCCCCACGGCCAGGATGCAGGGCGGTCACACACAGCGAGCGCAAGCACGTCTGCACTGCTGAGCCCGAGCCCCGAGCAACTCCACACGCTCAGGGCACACGAGCACAGCTTCAGGACTAACAGGCTGCTTTCCTGTCTAACAGCCTGCCTACCAGGCCACCCATCAACAGAGGCAGCAATCAGCACATCGCCCTCCTTCCTACCGAGAGAGAAACACGCCCTTCCACCTCCCTCCACCTCCGCCCTCTTCCTTGCCAGAAAGAAACCCCGGACCGTCCCTGATGGGGTAGTCCTGCTGACCGTAATGGAGCTGCTCTTCCGACACCGAGGGCCCATGCTGCCCTGCCCTCAGGAGGGCCCCGAGAAGCCTCGACTGGCAGAGAGAAAACACTCAGCGAGCCTGGGGTCATCCCTGGGGTGCTTGGCGCTGGGGCTCCAGCTCTGCCTGACACCTGATGCCTGCGTGGCAGCCGCTGGCGTTTCAGTCACTGCCTCGTCCTGACAGTGGGCTGCGGGTGGATGAGCACCCGTGGGCGACAAGCCTCCTCCACCTCTGGCTCCTCCCAGGTTCTTTGCATCAAGGTTTGCAGCCTCGTCACGTTCTCACCACCTTGCCCAGAAAAGCCCCGGGTGCTCTGAGATGTGATCTCAGAGAAGGACCCGGTTCTGCAGGAGAAGGCGGGGCCCCGCAGCAGCACCCCTCAGCTGGACCACCAGGACGCGGGGCCGTCCGTGCAGGTCACAGGGGAACGCAGCGGCCTGAAGAAGGGGCCCCGCGGCCGGGCCGCAGTGCGTGTGGGAGGGGACCCCAAGTCAGGCAGGGATGAGGGACCACCCGGTGGGTGTCTCTCCGAGCTACACGGTGTGACAGGGCATCGGGGCCGCTCCCGGGCTGTGGATCTTTAAGTCTGGTTCTGGCCTCAGAGCCGCGTAGTCTCTGTGACGAGGGTTACGACTTTCTGGTTCATAAACGTCCCCTGAGCCTACAGCAGGGGCCTGGCACACACTAGACACCCAGCAGTGTTCACGGAGCCAGTGAACTGAAGAAGCAGAAGAGAGGGCAGTCCCCGCCTCCTTCCCGTGGGCGCTGGGGGCCAGACCTCAGCCCCCCAGGCCTCTCTCCACGGCGTCCTCCGGAAACCTGTGGCCCAGCGGTCTACAGGCCCTCCTTCAACCACCTCCTCCACCCCACTGCGGACCAGCTCAAACAGGGCCTGGGGTGCAGGACGCGCGGGGCCTGCAGGCTGGCAGGGGAGCGGTGACAAGCACGGTGGCCATGGCTGCCCCAGAGAGAGCGGGGAGGGCTGCCCTGCCGCGGAGAAGAATCAACCGTCGTCCTGGGTGGGACACAGGCAGACGCACCAGGAGCTCAGCTCTCTGCCTGTGAGGAGGCATTAGTGGTTCTGGGGAAAAGCCAGAGAAAAGATGTTTTATATGAACAATAAATTCTTCCATGAGCCTCAAAACCCCACAGATTTGCAGCTAATAAGCCCACAAGTGTAGGTGATTAAGGACTGGCAAGGGAGGAGCTCCATGTTCCCAGGGTTGGCCTCGGGCGGCTGCGGGCTGAGACTGGACCACAGGCAGAGCACCCTGGGCCCCAGCCAGCGGGCAGCGGAGCTGACTGACCTGCAGGCCCCAGAAGACAAGTCCAGGTCCTCCCCCTGGAACCTGCGGCCGTATTTGGACAAAGGGCCTCGGCAGATATAAGATAAGGACCCTCTCAAGAGTGCTGGCTTATCGGGGTGGGCAGCAGAGCCAACAAGGTCCTCACCCAAAGAGGAGCCCCAGGACGCCTCAAGAAGCGGACGCAGAGACTGCAGGGAGCGCCCACCAGCCCAGGGACCTCAGGGACCTCGGCAGATGCCGGATGTGAGGGGCTCCTGCAGATTCCGCCGCAGACCCCTCAGAGGAACCACCCCACCACCACCCGACTCCGGACCCCCGCCCCCTGAGCTGTGAGGAAATACAATTCTGGAGTTGTTTGTAAGCCACAAGCTTTGTCTAATCTGTTGCGGCGGCCACAGAAGACTAGTCAAGGGCTGTGCCCAACCTGCTGGGGATCCCTGCCCAGGCATGCCCGGCTCCCAGCCTACAGAGGAGATCCCGGCTCAGGCACAGGGAACACTCTCCCTCAGGCACAGGGAACACTCTCCCCTGCGCCTTCTGACCCAGTGCAGGAGGGAGGTGGGGAGGGGGAGGGAGGAAACAAGAGTAACTAACTACAGGAAGAAAGGCACATCGCTGTCGGTCTGGCGCTGCAGGGACGGCGGGCTGACTGTCCGTCTGGCGCTACAGGGACGGCGGGCTGACTGTCCGTCTGGCACTACAGGGACGGCGGGCTCACTGTCTGTCTGGCGCTACAGGGATGGTGGGCTGAAGCAGCCAATGTAAGTGAGCACCAGCGTTCCAGGCTCTGGGAACTGTAAAACCTCTCCCTCGCTTTCTACCTGTGGGGACTGAGGCCCTGCAGCCCAGGCGACCTGCACGTGGTGCATGCTGACACCCTGCAAGGACCTCCGTGCAAAGCTGCCTGGGGGCTGTCCCTGGTCAAGGCTGACCATCAGACCCAGAATGGGGAGGTTCAGTTCAGTTCAGTCCCTCAGTCGTGCTTTCAGGGCCCAGGCCGGGCCGCTTTGGGGCAGAGTCTGCTGGCCGGGGTGGTTTCAGGGACGAGAGGCAGAGGACCCTTTGCCTGGCGGCTGCTGTTGCTGTTAAGAACGCTCTGCGAGGCAGATCCTGGGAAGCCCGCAAGGAGGAGGCACAGCTTCAGGCCGTCCCCCCAGACCTCTGCTGGGCCCTGGTCCTGGGCTAGAGGCACCGTGGCCCCGGCCCCATCGCGGGGGTGGCCAAGCAGCACAGGCGCTGGGCTGCTCTGATTCATTCAGTGAGGTGAAAAGAGGTCGGAGGGAGGTGACGCACTCTGAACCCAGGCCCCTCTGTCCTCACAGGGCTGCAGTCGTCAGGCCCCAGACCCAGGCCGGTGGGGGCGGGCTCAGCTGTGAGCACAGTGGTTAGGCCTCTTCTTTCTGAACAACTTCAGCTTTCTGAACAAACTCACCGGGAAGTTCAGCCGGGCCTTTTAGGACTTTGCTCAACAGTTCTGCAGGACATGCCGGGGTCTGCAGGCATGGTTTCCAGACACTGACCTCAGGGCCTGGCAACATCCTCAGAGAACCTCCCGGAGGGCGCAGCTGGCCCCTGTCAAGTCCAGGGACTGGTCTGAGCTCAGGGAACTGGCACTGAATGGAGCGACGTGCCAGGAAGCCAGAGGCTTGGGGTCCACCGTCTGTCACTTATGAACTACAGAAATCTGGGCAGCTGGATGGGTCTGGAAAGTGGAGGTGCAGGACTCCAGAGCACTGTGACCCCGATCTCCCTAGGGGCCGGCGCCCTCACTGGGAGGTGCAGGACTCCAGAGCACTCTGACCCTGGATCTCCTGAGGGGCCGGCGCCCTCACTGTGGGAGCAGAAAGGAGGCGTGAGTGCAGGATGGCGTCTGTGCCTGCTGCCTGCAGCCAGGCTTCCCTGCAGGCTCTGCACAGTGAGGTGGCCTCAGGGAGCCAGGAGCCAGTTCCCACAGCCCGGCCCGTGCGATTAGACTCCCCGAGCAGCAGGGCCTGCGCCCCCTGCCTCAGTCTGCGGGCTTCATCCTGCAGCAGGACCGCCCTGGTGTCTTCTGTGCTGCTGTTCTGGCATAAAAGAGAGTGTGTGCATGTTCACCTCACTCATGCAGGTGAGGGAATCCAGGGCCCACAGGGCAGGGGGCTCCTGCTCTGGTGCCCCAGCTGGTGGAGGGAGACCCGGGTGGGCGGTGGAACCCAGGCCATGGCCTCCAGAGCAGAGGTCACAAAAGGAGCAAGCTTGAGCCCTGCGCCCCGGTGTGTGTGTGTGAGTGTGTGTGTGAGTGTGTGTGTGTGGTCACGGTCCCCGTGCAGTGCTCGAGCCCTGCGCCCTGGTGCGTGTGTGTGAGTGTGTGTGTGTGTGCGTGAGAGTGTGTGTGTGAGTGTGTGTGCGGTCACGGGTCTGTGCAGCAAGCCGACTCTGCTGCAGATGAAAGGCAAGCGGGCGCCACCCGCGGCTCTGAGGCGCAGCCAGGCCAGTAGAGCCCAACGCTCCACACTGCCATCCAGGCTCATTGAGAAAGAATTAGGCCGCCGCCCCAACAGTTAAGAATCCGCCGCTAGCTGGCTTTCAAGAGGTGCCAATGCACACCCATCATGGCCCCCTCCCCAGCCGACTTCCCAGCAGAGCTCCCCGCCCACCCAACGACCAGGCAGAACAAGCCTCCCCCAACGCAGGCGCCTCGTGGCTCCAAACCTGCCCCCCAGCTCCAGGTCCCCAAGGGAGGGGGCTGTGAGCACGGTAGTCAGGGCTGCTGGCTGCCCGCACTGCCCAGAGGCCACTGGCACTGGGCACACAGCAGGCAGTTCACATGGGGCCCAGAGACTGGACCAGCTCGGGACCTAGGCGTGTTTTCTTGGTCAACCCCCAAGGTCTGCTCTGCCCACGGACAGTAAGTCCAGGACCAGCTCTGCAGACACCCATGGCCCAGCACGGCGACCGAGGGGTCTAGACCGTGCTGGTCAACTGTTCGCCTGCCCCTGGCGGCCAGCCTGGCAAGGCCGGCTCTCCTGACCCCAGGCTGGGGCAGCAGCCCTTGGGGGAGGCAGGCTGGGGTGGGCAGCCCGGCGTTTCGGCCCCGCATCCCGTCCACTCCCTGCAGCCCAGGCTTGCTGGTCCCGGCCTGTCTCCTCTGCTGCTTGGATGCGGGAAAGCCCTCACCTCGGGAATGAGGCTCCGTGTGTGGGGTGGGGTGTCGGGGGGGCAAGAACACTGGCCCGTGAGTCGGGGCTCACTCTTGGTGACCTCCCAGGCCTGGCCCCGCCGTGGGTGACTGAGGCGCAGCCCTCCAGGGAGCCGTGGGGTGGCGGGACCGCAGAGGGGGCACCGAGGGTGTGGGCACGCTCTGGACAGAGCTGCTCCAGGACGTGACGTGGGGTCACGCGGCCTTCCCAGAGACCACAGCTTGGGCGCTGATGGGCGCGCCCCACTCTGTCAGCAGTGCGCTCCCTCCAGAAGCCTTCTGTCTCCAGGTTCAGGGCCCTCATTCTTCCTGCTTCTCCTCAAAGCCCCACGTCCATCTCAGATCTCGTGGGTTTTGGTCTCTCTGTGGGCACAGCCCCTCCCCCGGGAAGAGGGGGGTGCCCTCTGAGAGGGATCCTCCCGGGAAAGGCCGCCCCCGCCGGGACTCGGGCCCGTCGGCAGCACTCACAGGGTCTCCAGGTTCTGCAGCCCCTCGAAGCTGTGCGCCCCCAGATGCCGGATGCGGTTGTTATGGAGATGCCTGTGTGGGAGGAGAGGCGCGTCAGGGGTGGACCCAGGGCCGCGTGGCGGAGGCCGGACGCTCTCAAGTGGGAACAGCCATGTCTCCAAGGCTGGCGCGACCGTGGGCTACACCGTGTCCACCAGAGGCATGGCCTCGGGCGGGTGGGGGTGGTGAGTCTGAGAGAGACTCTCACCGTCGAGAGCAAGCTGAAAGTACACGACAGCACGTTCTCCCAATTCCTAATGGAAAGAGCGCAAGCACTAACACAGAACAGGCCCCACCCCAGCCCAACATTGTAACAGCAGCAGCACAGCAAGGACAGACGGGAGCTCAGAGCAGAGACTGAGGCCACGGAAACGCGCCGGGGCCCTCAGCAGAGGCCCACCTGAGGCGTCTCCAGGGAGCCCCCGAGAGAGAGGCGCGGTGTCTTTCCAGGGGTGGGGGGCAGGGAAGGAGATGAAGGCTCCTCTGGAGCCGAGCCCAAGGGGACCTGTCGGGAGGGAACGCACCATCTCCCACAGCCTGGGCCTGCAGAGGGAGCCCTGCCTGCACCCCACCCCACACACCAGGGCCCCGGGCACCCATGGGCAGGTGACCCTCGTTCACCCATAGTCCCAGCCCACAAGCTGCAGGCTGGGGGGAGCCCAGGGAGCCCTTGGCAATGCAGCAGTCCCAGGAGGAGCCAGGAAAAGGTGTCAGCTGGCAACCGTGCAAGCACACAGCAGGAACCTAGGAGCAGAGAGACGCCAAGGCCGCTGGAGCCCCGGCCCGCAGGGGGCCGTCGTGGGCAAGGGGCAGCAGGATGCTCATCAGCCCCTTCTGCCGCAAAGCAAGCCCATGAGCACCCAGACGCAGCACTTTACACGGGGGGAAAGGAGGCTGTAGACTGTGAATCGAGGACCAAAACCTACATCATTAAAAACCAGGCAGTAGACGTGCACCCAGGAGCGGTCCGGGCGCTGCTGAGCACAGGGGCGTCAGAGAAGACGCCTGCGCCGGCACCAGAGGCTGCGAGCCACACGCGGGCGCTGACGGCTCCGGGGCCGGGGCCAAAGGGAGACAAAAGGCACATTCAGAAGGGCGACCCAGAAGAAAACCGTCCAAAATAAAGAGTGGAATCCAGAGGTGAAAAGCACATGTTGCTTCAGGAAAACTGGATGAAGAAAACCCCACTGTGTCATAGCCTAGTGAAGCTATTCAAGTTCAAAGATTAAAAAATATCTTTGGGCAGGAGAAGGAAACTGCGAACAAGGGAAGGAATCAGGCTGGCTCCAAGATGCTCAGGGAGCAGGGTGGCAGGCGTGGCGGGCAGGGACTGCGTGCTCCCCGCTCCTCCGCCACGAGGCACCAGACTCCACAGGGGCTTCCGACTTGACGGGGGAACACAGCCCCCGGCTTCCCCACTTATTCCAACTCTCAGCACACTCCAGCCTTTCTCCCCATGCCCCCATCCCACTGAAGCTCGTCTCCAGCCCACTCTGCCATCCCAGCGCCTCCCGCTTCTGCAGGTCCAGCCTCAGGCCTGCAGACCACTGCACTAACCCTGGCATCCTGAGCACCTCTGGCAGCCCAGCCTCCTGGGACTTCTGGTCCAGAGGAAGGGATGAGACCCCCACCCAGACCAGCACTGCAGTCCACTTAGGCCCTCCCAGGGGTCCCCGCAGGGCGGCCTGATGAAGGCTCAGGGCTCGGGCTGAAGGGAAGCCCCTTTCCACCAGCTGGTCACCCATGCCTCTGGCCTGAGCCTCGAGCACCCATCTTCCTCCTCTGCGCTTTCCTGCAGCCCAGCCTGGAGCTCTGTGTGGCCTCCTGCAGCCCCCTTGCCCTGGACAGCCTCTGGCCACAGCAGCCCCTCACCCGCCGAGGCTGGAGGCAGGAGAGGGCGGCATCAGAGCCTAGGCTCTCCTGAGCTCTCCCGCCACCGCCACCGCCCCCGGAGACCTGAGATCCTGGGCTGAGCTTCTGCATCCCACTCCTCGACCAGACCCTGGCCTCCGACCCTGACTCTTCTTCCACAATGTCCCTCAGGCCGGTGCGTCCACCTCCGCCCTCCCGTGTCCCCGGGTCCTTCAGGTCACCCTCCTGGGGCCCCTTCCCACCTCCAGGCCCCCCACTGGCAGGCCAGAGTCAGACCTACGCCCCGAGGCCCCAGCTCACCCTCCAGCCTCCTCTCCAGCCACACTGGCCCACTCGCTGGCGCGGCCTCACCAACACCTGCTGAGAGCCTGTCCCCTGCTCCTCACCCAGCCAGCTCTAAACTGTCCTTCCAGCCAAGACCGCCCCGCAGGCTCCCGTCCCCACCAGCTGCTCTGGCCACCCTGTGCCCGGGCCGAGGCTGAGTCAGCACCCAGTGCCCCTGTCCTGTGCTCTGGGGCAGCGTCGCTGTCCTTCCCAGTGCCCCCGCCACTCCCTCAGGCCTGGGCAGCGGCTGGAGCTCACTCCTGGCTCTGCGGGTCCCACAGGACGTGGCTCCTATAGGAGCAAGTGCTCTGCTGCTCAGCTGTCAGGAGCCCACCGTGAGAACCCCCTCATTCCAGGAGTTCCATCTCTCAGAGACCCACGATTCGCAGGGAGTATCAGGACGTCACAGGGGTGTCACCAAAGCTGGGATCAGGCCCCGCGTCCTGCTCACCCTCTGCCAACCCACGGCCACCCAGGGAGGATGCTGCGGCCGTCCCGACAGCGGATGAGGCTCTGGAGCAGTGCATCCGTGTCTCCCGTCTCCCAGGACAGAGAATCAGACAAACAAAGGCTGCCCCTCCCTCTCTCAGAAGGAACTAAGCCTTGCCCACTCCTTGGTTTGGAAAATCAAACCAGATTTCCAAGAGCAGAGGAGGCCTCACACCCATTTCACAAAGTCTGGACATTCCCGCGGCATTAAGTCTGTAACCCAGAGCAATTATACAGTTGCCAAGCCCTTGGTAATTGCCCTATGAACTCAGTAACCATCCACAGCAATTAGCCGGGAGCTAACCCATGCCCGCAGGTCCCAGGCGGGCAGTGAGCCCCAGGCCGCAGGCCCTGCCCGGCACACCGTCTCCCGGGGCGCTCCCCTGGCAGTGCTCAACTCTCTAATCAAAGCGCGGGCTCTCCACTGCTTCTCCAGGCTGGCAGATGAAGGGAATTTATCCCACTCCTGCACCAAAGCACAACACCGCACCCACCCGTCGCCTGATTCAAGAACGGTGGAAGTCGTTCCCGGTGTGCACTCCCGAGTGTGGCACAATTACAACCTGTGCCCAGAACCGCAGAGAAATAGCAGCTGAGTGCACTTCCCAGCCTCTCAAAGCACTTCCAGTGCTGCCCGGCCTCCTGACAGCCTGGGATGGTCACCTCACTTTACCAGGGAAACCCTAGGGACACCGCTGAGCAAAGCCGGCGGGCACTCACAGCACCACGAGGCTGGACAGGTTCCAGAAGGCGTAGTCGGGGACGCGGCCGATGCTGTTCAGGGCCAGGGTCACAGCCTGCAGGGCGCGCAGGTGGCCGAGGGCCCTGACAGGGATCTCGGTGAGGGCGTTGTCGTCCAGCCACAGGTGGCGGAGAGAGGTCAGCCCCTCAAAGCTCCTTTCTGGGACCAGGGAGATGAGGTTGGCATCCAGGCGCCTGTGGGAGGGGACAGGTAGAGTCTGGGCCGGGCTGCAGGCCCCCTGGGCTCCACGGCCCGGCTCCTCAGGTCCCAGGTGCCCTTCCGCCCCAGCCCGAGGCCCTTTATGCTTTGCATCCCTGTTGGTGACCCAGTGCTGGTCCACATCCCGGGACCACAGTACCCCTCATGCCCAGGTTCCCGGTCTGCGCCACGGCTCCCCTGCTCTGAGGATGCTGGCTCCCAGCCCCATCTGCTCCAGGCCGGGCCGGAAAGTAACTATGGTCCCCCATCGACCTGGGGACAGTTCCACCCATGGACGTGGCCATGGAAAGACCTCGGAGCCTCAGGCCAATCCCTGGCACCTGACTCCAGCGCCCCTGTTCCCTGGGACCCCTGCTCCCTGGCACCCCTGCTCCCCAGTTCTCCTGTTACCTGGCGCCCCTGTTCCTTAGCGCCTGACCCTTGCACCCAGATCCTGGTGCCCCTGCCCCCCGGCTCAAGGACCAGCTGTCAGAGGGAACTTCCTGCTTGGCTGATGCCTACAGGGGCTGCTGGATGTTGGACAGGCAGACAGGGGACAGCCTGTCTATCCATAGCAGAGCGTCCAAGGAGGTAGAAGACCTCGGACATGAGTTCAGGAAGACTCTGCCAGCTGAGCAGCCCGTCCGGCTTCTCAGGACTGCCCCAGGCCTTTACCCCCGTGCCTCCTGGCCGGGGGCTTGGGCTGAAGCCCCACCACCCAGCAGCTGGTCCCATAGGGTTGAGGCAAGCTGGCTGGTGGCCATGGATCTGTCCATGGGCTCTGCTGTCTGAGGAGCTTTGCACCGAGGCCTGGCCTTCCGCACGGGCGTACGGCACCTGTGTCATGGAAACCTTGGCCCCCAACCACACAGTCCCGAAGCCCCCTTATCCTGGCCCCAAGGAGGACTGCCATGCTGGGCAGTGGGGGGCCTTTCTCCTGCCCCAGCAGCACAAGCCCGTGCGCCAGCAGCCAGCAGGGCTCCATCTGCTCTGGACCGCTCACCAGTGCCCTCCCCATCCCTGGGAGAAATGCCAGGCCAGCCAGCAGGGGGCTGTGGGTGAACAGGCTGACCCTGGAGCCTTGGATGGGAGGGCGAACGGACCAGGACAGGCCCTACAGCTGGCCTGCAGCGGGAGAGGCCTCCACGCACGCACACCTGGCCCAACGGCCACTCGCCCCTCGGTGAGGGCCTGTCCCTCTGGTCACTGTCCCCAGGCCCCTACGGTCCGACTGTGACTGCTGACCTGGGGGCCATGGGTGGAAGCAGATTCTAAGACCCCCCAGGATGCCTGGCTCAGAAGGCCCGAGGGGGCCTAGAGTCTGTCTCCACGCACAGGCAGGTGGGAAAGAGCTGGACAAGCATCAGCTCTGTCCCTGCCCTCGGCGTCAGGGGGGAAGACCAGGCTGACAGTTCCAGAGCAATGCGATGGCCAGGATGCACTAGGAGGGGCCCCAGGAGAAGGGGATGCCACGCAGCGGCCTGCCGGACAAGGAGGGACTAGCTAGTGAGGGGGACGCAGAGGGAGGCCTGTGGGAGACGAGCGGCCACGAGGGGCTTCAGGAAGGCAAGGGGCAGGAGAGAGAGCGGGGCAGGGGCAGCCTGCGCGGCCTGTGGGGCCGGGGTTTAGGGGCCCGAGGGCAACACTGCCGCAGGGAGACAGGAAGCCAGGAGGGGCTTTATCCTAAAAAGGGAAGAAGGCCGTGGCCAGGATTCCTGTGCTAGGAAGGGGCCATTCCAGAGGGGGACATGTCAGCAGAGGGACAGGCGCTCTGCACGAGCCCCTCACCCAGAAGCGGGCGTGGGCATGTCCTGGGAGCTCGAGGGTGAGCTCGACCACTGCAGGGTCGGGTCCCTGGAGAGTCCCTTCCTGATGGCGCCCCTGCTGCCCTGCCGTGGGATGTCCCTGCACCTCCAAGGGGCCAGCTTTGCCGGCTCCCTCGCACTGGACCGTCAGCCGGCAGTTCCGGGCGCCTTGATCAGCCCCACACGGACGCGCCCTTCGCCTCGCCCCACCCAGGGCCCAGCGCAGACCCTCCCAGAGCAGGCCTGTGGGATCGGCACCCTCGGCTCCACGTGGCCTCACCTCCTCCCTGCCAGCATTCAGGGCCCAGGGTACCGAGTGCGCGCCCACCGAGTCCCAAGGGTGCTGCACGCATCAGGCTGACCCTCACCTGCGAGGTTCACGTTTTCCAAAGGAGAAAAGCCACGGCAGCCCCATCACACGTTCAGTGAGCGACACGGCTGGGCTTCCAGCCTGGCGGCGGCTCCACAGGACACACCTCTAACCACCGCACAGGTTGGCAGGCACGCAGCACGCACTCCCTGCCCCTGCGCCTCCCCGGCCTCAGCCCAGGCTCCTCACCCCGCTCACACAAAGCCTGCCACCCTGTCAAGGAGGCTGCCACGCCTGCTCCCGCTGTCCCCTCCAGGGCATCTTTGGATGCCTCAGACCTTCCTCTGGCAGGTGGTCTGTGGATGGTCAGCTCAGCACCGCCTGGGACCTCGGCGGAAAGGCAGAGTCTGAGGCCCCGTCCCAGACTGGCGAGTCAGCACCTGAATTCCAGCCCGACTGCAGGTCATCCACCGAGTGCTGAGTGCAGCAGGGTCGGCGGGAGGGACGCCGACAGGAGGGTAGCCTGAACAGCGAGTCAGGCGCCTCCCAATCTGTGCTCAGTGCGCGGCCAGGCCTGGGGCTCTGCTCTGGGGTCCGCACACCTGTCACCCCAGGCCCGGGGCTCCAGGCCACCCTCCGGGGAGAATCCCCCACACCTCCAGGCCTTGCAGCTCACAGACAGCAGGGGAGCGGCCCTCCAGCCTGGGGACCCGGGCAGACCTTCCTGCAGGGTGTGTGTGCAACTGTGACTTGCTCAGGTGTTTGTTCCATGCTGTGGGGGCTCTCCCCAACCTCGCTCCCATCCAGAGACCCCTCACACCCTGGGAAGACCCCGGGGGGGGGGCGGCACCTTCATCCCAGCTTTCCCAGAGACTGGGCAGGGAGCAGAGCCCCGCATCCCCCCACATCACAGCCCACAGCAAGGGCCTTAAGGAAAGGTGGGCGTAGACAGGGAGGAGCGGCGGGGTGTTACGGGCGAGGGCCGCAGGCAGGACACAGGGCCAGTGTGGGCCGGAAGTGGGCACAGACCTCAGACCGCTCAGGTCAAATCCAAAGGTCCAGCAACTGCGGGGCGGGGGTGGCCAAACGGGCTGGAGCTTGGCTCTCAGGCTCTGCCTCTCAAGGGCGTCTGGGCCCCCCAGGCGGAGACACGCCCCCTCCATGACAACCAGGACCCCGAGATGTCACTGCTCCCACTTATAAGCCCTTGCCCTGGGCCCAGTCAGTGGGAATAACTTCTTAGAGCACACAGGTCCCACGCAGTGTGCGTTCTATGTGGCAGGTCTCCCTGGGGTCCTGTGAGCAGACACATCCAGGCACACATCCCTCATTTAACCTCTGGGTGGGTCTCCTCAGCTGACTAGTTTGACCACTACCCGCCTGGGAGACTGTCTTCAGGTGAAATGCACACAAAGTGTTTCCCTGATGTGGGGGCGTCCCTGTGGCTCCGCTGGTAAAAAATCTGCTTGCAGTGCACGAGACCCCAGTTCACTTCCTGGGTTGGGAAGATCTGCTGGAGAAGGGAACGGCTACCCACTCCAGTATTTTTGGGCTTCCCTTGCGGCTCAGCTGGTAAAGAATCCGCAATGCGGGAGACCTGGGTTCGATCCCTGGGTTGGGAAGATCCCCTGGAGAAGGGAGCGTCTACCCACTCCAGCATTCTGGCCTGGAGAATTCCATGGACTGTACAGTCCACGGGATCACAAAGATTCGGACCTGACTGAGTGACTCTCACTTCACTTCGCACACAAAGCACAGCTCAGAAGCCACTCCCAGCACCCCCTCCTTCTAACAGGGAGGACATCCAGAGGGGCCAGGGACTTCAAGGAGGAGCGGGGGACCCCAGGGAGGAGTGGGGGACCCCAGGGAGGACAGGGAGACCCCAGGGAGGAGAGGGGGACCCCAGGGAGGGGCCAGGGACCCCAGGGAGGAGTGGGGGACCCCAGGGAAGGGCCGGGGACACCGGGGGGTGGGGCATCTGGCAACTGCAGATCCTCCTGGTGGTTTTGGCTGTGAGGACAAACACTGCCTTCAGGGAGACCCCAGCCAGGAGCTGGGGCAGCCGAGGGGGCTGGGGGCCAGGCTCCAGGTGGCTGTCTTCGACTTGACTCACCCACAGCCTCCAGAAGAGCAGGCGGAGACTCGGGTTCTGCTCCCTCGGAGCTCAATGAGCCGTCAGACTCGCCCCCCGTGCCCAAGGGGTCTGGAGCCCAGAGGAGGAGAGAGGGCTGCCCCAAGCGGGTCAGTGGTCAGGCTGGACTCACACTCAGCGCCTCTCCACAGCCTGGCTACCTACCAGGAAACACCTGAGCCCAGGGGCCACATCCCCCTGGAAACCAGAGTCCCTGCAGCCCACAGAGCCCTAGACTGACCCCACAGACCCTCTGAAATTTCCTTCTCTGATCCTCCCTATATCCCACCAGATCTCAGTTGGAGACAAGACCCGAGGAACAGATCGGGAGTCCTAGTGGACCACCAGCTGACACGCCCGTCACCAGGGATCCATTCAAAAGGCTAGGGCCCGCTGCCTGCTCCCCGAGCTCTGATTGCAGGCCGGCAGGACCCAGGGAGGGCAGAGGGCGGCAAGGCAGGCCCCAGTCCACGCTGCTCCGGGTGCAGGGCTCTCGCGCTCCAAGTCAGGCACGTGGAGGAGAGGACGCAGGGCAGCAGGGCAGGAGCAGGCACTGGCTGAAGCCGGCAGCCCTCAGAGAGCAGCCAGCCTCTCCTCCAGCCAACGCTCCCAGGGCTGCCCCTCGCCCTGAGCAGCACCCTGGCCCGGCCAGCCTGGTGGGACCCTTCGCGGGCCTGCCCTGCCGCTCCCACAGAGGAGCCCCTTGGGCAGCCGCCTCTTCCCTGCATGCAGCCCTCCAGCCGCACACACAGAAGGGCAGGCAGGCGGGGAGCCCCAGGAGTCCAGGTGGCCGTGGGGAGCCACTGGGTGGGACACCCACGAGCATCCTGCTCCCTGAACCGGAAACCCTCCGCCCCGTGGCCGTCCTGACTCAGGAGGGCAGGAGGCCCTAAGCAGGGGGCCCCTTTCCAGGCACCAGACTGCTGACCCCCCGCCTGCAGCCACACCAAGGGCAGCGTCTTCGCTGGAGGCCCCGGGGCCCAGCCCCGCACCCACGGCACGTGGGGTCTACACAGGCCTCGCCAAGGACGGGAAGGCAGGGAAGGGAGGCGCTGGGGGCGGGCCTCACGGTGGGGAAAAAAGCAGCCGCTTTGGAGCAGCGACCCTGTGCCTGAGGCGGCGTTGGCAGCGGCGGGTGCTGGGGGCCGGGCACAGGGAAGGCGGGGGCTTGGGGACAGGCTGGTACCGGCCAGGCAGCGAGGACGTGCCCGGGCTGCCCTCGTCAACACGGCTGGCAGCACCAGCCTCTGCAGGAGGGCATGCAGCTCCCGGGGGTGGGCTTGGGAGGAGGGCTGGCCCACCTGGGGCCAAGCAGACACCACCAGCTCACGCCAAGGTGCCCCTGCACACTGACCACCTCCCCACGCCCTGCCCCCTGAAGACCTCTCTGCTCTCACTCAGCTCCCACAAAGCCACTGGCATGCCCCCACTAAGCACCAGGCCCCCCAAAGGCCCCCCATCTCTGTTCAGTCACTGAGTACCTCCCCTTAGCCCTCAGCTCGGTCAGGCTAGATTAAACGCGGCCCGGTGGCCTGACTGGACCCACTAAGCGCTCGCAGGCTCTGAGTGCCAGGCCAGCCTGGGCTCGGCGCTGGGCTCCGGCATGAGCTGCACACAGCCCGTGTCTGGAGAAGCTCCTGGACTGTCTGTCCTTTAAGCAGCAACACAAAGACCCCGGCCATCGACTCCCGTGCGGGCTCCTCGCCAGGCAGGCCAGCCTTTCACGCGCACCTTCCTGCTGAACCCCCACCCGGAACCTCGAAGGCTGTCGTGTCTGCCTCCTTGCCTGCAGCAAGGAGTCTGTGGTCCCAAACCCACGGCTGGAACTTAAACAAGTGTGTGGGAAATGCTCTGCAGCTGGGGCCTGCCCTCTGCCCGTGGGAAACCCATGAAGGCCTCACGGAGGAGGTGACATCTGAGCTGGTTCCCAGGGGAGGGGTCTCCCGAGGGGCAGTGCTGGAGGAGGGCGGGAGTAACAAGCCCGGGGCAGGAAGGGGATCGGGTGCCTGGGCTAAGCTTGGGGGGTGAGAGAAGGGCCTGCGGGTGAGGCGGTGGGTCCCCAGTGACTCGGGAGGGGAGGGGTGCAGGCAGGAGGTGGGGCCCCGGTGCACAAGCCAAGGGCCCCCCGAAGAGAAGGCTCCTGAGGGGCAGAGGCCATGGTTAGGGGACACAGACGGGTAACCAAGGAACAGCGAGTGCTTCCTGAGGCCCCCAGCAGGGCCACACACCCCACACACTGCACACACACTGCCCCAGACACACTGCACACACATACTGCACACACACACAGTCCCAAACACACTCACACACACATACACACACACTCCCCAACACACTGCACACACATACTCACACACACACAGTCCCAAACACACTGCACACACACATACACACACACTGCCCCAGACACACAGTGCACACACACATTTCCCCGCTGCACGTCCACCCTGGGAGTAGCCATTGAGCCTCGAGTCCAGGGGAGGGGACCCCAGACTGTTCCTGGGGTACCCTCTGAGCCCCTCCTCCAAGCCAGCACCGAGGGCAGGGCTGCGAAGGGCTCCCAGACCCTCTCCTCTGCCGGAGACGGGTGGATGGCTCTGGGCCCAAGACGAGGCGGCAGAAGCCACTGCCCCCAGCCCCCGGGGCCCTCCACCAGCCGGGGGGAGGCCGCTGTGCCTGCGGAACTGTCTCTACAGTGAGTTCACCTGGATTGACACGCGCACCTGGCAGCAACCAGCTCTGAGAACCCAACCGCGTTTGTGCAGGACACACCAGTGCCTGTCCCAAGGGGCTCCCTGGCTCGAGGCGTGAAGGTGAGAAAGCAGCAGCAGGTGTGGGCGTGGCGTGTGCGTGCGAGGCTGTGTCCACACGGCACAGAGGGGGTGCGTGCCCTGGGGTGCACAGGCCTTGGGGGCAGGAGCACGCAGAGGATAGCCCCTGAGCCCAGGGGCAGGCCTGGGAGGGGAGGCCAGGCCTCCTGCAGACACAGCTCCTGCTTGTGCCCTCTGAGCCAGGACGAGCCTGGCTGAGCACGCGTGTGGCCTCCCCGCGGACGCTCTGGGCAGCCACCCCGCCGCGGCCCACACGCGTTTCAGGGTGACTGAGTCTGCCGGGCGGGGCGGCAGTCCTCTTTCAGAGCACGGGAGGTGCGTGCTCAGTCGCTCAGTCGTGTCCGCTTCTTTGCAACCCCACGGACGGCAGCCCACCAGGCTCCTCTGTCCGTGGGATTTCCCAGGCCAGAATACTGGAGTGGGCTGCCATTTCCTTCCCCAGGGGACCCTCCCCACCCAGAGACTGAACCCCGTCTCCTGCAGTGGCAGGTGGACTCTTGCCACTGAGCCACTGGGGAGGCGGCGGTACGGGAGCTGCCCGCGGTGACTTTAGAAATCCAGGTATACACTGCTTGACAGCCTTTAGATTAACGGAGAAGACAGCTTTCTGAGAGAAACTTCTGGGACGGGGACACAGGCTTGGAACGCAGGGAGCTTTGGCCAAAAGGACGGGGCTCCAGGGAAGATGCTCAGCGTGTGTGCCGAAGGCAAGCCCAGGTCAGCGCTGGGCCCTGGACCGTTATCATGCTTCTCTCTGATTAACGTGAAGGCCGCTGGGGCACCGGTGTGTGCTCTCCCTGGAACTTGTCGAGGGGCCTTCAACCTGCATGGCTTCGGTTTGCTCTGCTGGGGTTTGGGGTGTGTCCAGCACTGTTCATAGAATGGTGTGCCACGAAGAGACCTTCATGGAGTGAGAGCTGAGAGGGACCCTGTAACCCAGGAGGAGAGGGCTCAGAGACAGTCAAGGTCAAGAGTGCAGAAAGGGCAGAGCCGGAGAAGACGGTTGGCCTGGGACCCAGGGTCCCTGCCCTCCCACCCTGGTCCCTTGGGGAGCAGCCACAGACAAGGTCTCAGGAAAAGCTGGGGTCCCCTTGTCTGGTCTCCCACGGTGTGCAATGCTGAGTCCAGCGGGTTGGGACCAGCACCCCAAGGGAAAGTGCCCCGAGGTGATGGAGAGAGTGGCGGGCAGAGTGGACACTAATGGCTATGCCCCCAGAAACTCAAGAGTTGCACTTTGCTGCAGGGGTGGGTGGGAGTGGGGGGTACAGGAAAGGGATTCTTATTCCATCTGTGTCCCCACCCAACAGAGGGGCTGTGGGGTCCCTACCCAACAGAAGGGGGTGTGGGGTCACCCAACAGAGGGGCCCCCATCCAACAGAGGGGCTGTGGGGGTCCCCACCCAACAGAGGGGGTGTGGGGTCACCCAACAGAGGGGCCCCCATCCAACAGAGGGGCTGTGGGGTCCCTACCCAACAGAGGGGGGTGTGGGGTCACCCAACAGAGGGGCCCCCATCCAACAGAAGGGCTGTGGGAGTCCCCACCCAACAGAGGGGCTGTGGGGTCCCTACCCAACAGAAGGGGGTGTGGGGTCACCCAACAGAGGGGCCCCCATCCAACAGAGGGGCTGTGGGGGTCCCCACCCAACAGAAGGGCTGTGGGGTCCTTACCCAACAGAGGGGGGTGTGGGGTCACCCAACAGAGGGGGTGTGAGGACACCCAACAGAGGGGCCCCCACCCAACAGAGGGGCTTTGGGGTCCCCACCCAACAGAGGGGCTTTGGGGTCCCCACCCAACAGAGGGGCTGTGGGGTCCCCACCCAACAGAGGGGGGTGTGGGGTCACCCAACAGAGGGGGGTGTGAGGACACCCAACAGAGGGGCCCCCACCCAACAGAAGGGCTGTGGGAGTCCCCACCCAACAGAGGGGCTGTGGGGCCCCCACCCAACAGAGGAGGGGGTGCAGGGTCACCCAACAGAGGTGGTGGGGACACCACTCGCTGCATCGCCCTACACAGGAAGGTCTGCGTCAGTCGGAGGAAAGCGGTTTAGTCAGTTCTCTTTCTGCCACCTAATAAGATTCTTCCCCTCTCCGGCAACCTCCCAGCAGATCAAAGCGAGACTATTAAAATGAAGCCAATCCCCACCTGCCCTCCAGGAGCGGAGAGCGCTTCCTTTGTGTACATCAAAGGGGACACCTGAGCGCGCCTCCGGGCCATTTCGTGTGTTTAATTGCAGCAGTGTATAAAGATGATTACCCACCCTCCAGGCGGAGGCAGGGAGGAGCCTGGCAGCCTCTACCAACTTCTCCTGAAGACACAGACCTACATACAGATCCAGGCAGAAGGCCAGCTTTGTGGGTGACAATCCCGGAATCCGGGGTGGGGATCATGAAAGGTAACCGTCCCAGATCCAGAGGGCAGGCTGGCTTTCAGAGAGCCGGTAGCCGGTCCTGCGGCCATTCGGGACCCGGGTGCCCGCCCTCGGCAAGGGTGCTGGGGCCGGTGGAGGAAGGGGCCCCCGGGGTCTCCTAAACCCCGCCCCCCGGGAGGGGGCAGTGACGTCAGAGGTTGAGCAACACGCAGGGTCCTGGGCAGCCCGGCGACTGTGTGGCAGCGACCAAGCAGAGGGTGTCCGGGGGCACCGGGGGAGGCCATCGGCTCTGCGTGTCCCCGACTCCCGCGGTCCAGGGTGACAGCTGGCAGGCCGCAGCTGCATGGTGTCCATCCGCTCCTCCCAGCCCCACTTCCTGTGCCCCCCTGACCCCTCTGTCTGTCGGCCCATCCACGTCCGTCCGCTCATGCAGACTCGGGACCCCCCACGTGCAGGCTGGTCTCCCCCGGCTCAGGCCTCCAGTCGCCCCGTGTGCCACCCCCCCGTGGCCCTGTCCTCGGCCCCTGTGACAAAGCCCGCCGGGCCGGCCTCAGGACCCTGCACGCTGCCCGTGTCCCTGGAACCTCAGACGTCAGCGCCCCCTCCGGACCCTGAGGCGGGGGCTTCAAGAGCACCTCCGAGGAGTGAACCTCAGGCGCTGGCTTCTCTGGAGGGCGCGTCCTTCACTCCATCGGGGAAATGTCTCTCCCCCGCACCGGCGCCCGCGGGACACTCACGCCTGCCCCCTGCCCAGGGTGGGGCCGCCCTCGCTCTCCCTCAGGGGCCGCGGCCCCTCCCCCACGAGGCCGGTCCCCCACGCGCGGTGTCTTCTCGGGTCTTGGGCCGACCCCTGAGCTCGCGCCCCACTCACGCTGAAGCCTCTCCTCTGGCCCCAGAAACAGGTCAAATAGTCAAGCTGCTGCTAAGTCGCTTCAGTCGTGTCCGACCCTGTGCGACCCCATAGATGGCAGCCCACCAGGCTCCCCTGTCCCTGGGACTCTCCAGGCAAGAGTACTGGAGTGCGGTGCCATCGCCTTCTCCACAAAGTAGTCAAGCAAGTTCAGCTAAAACAGAGGAAAGTGTAACCGCCTTCCACCAAAACACTGGTGAAGATGCAGCAGCAGATGAAAGCCCAGACCCCAACCAGAAGCAACCCGACCGGAACCTGACACGCGCTCTGGCCCAGGGAAAACAACCAATCACGGAAGGCGGGAGCGACCGGGCCGAGCCCAGCGTCCCCGCGGCGGACAACGCCCCGCCCCCGAAAGGACGGAAACTCCGACCGGCTCCCCCGGGCATGAACCTCGAGCACGGGATGCCGTGTGAAATAAGCCAGACAGAGGCAACTCCACAGAGCGGAAGGGGAAGGGTGGGGGCCGGGGGCTGGGGTCAGGGCTAGTGAGGGCTCAGCGCGGGCGCAGTTTCATTTCTGCCGGATGGAAGGCCTGGGATGGACGGTGGGGACGCTGACCCGGGGACGTGAAGCGCTTCATGCCAGCCACGCACACCCCACTACACGAAGACAGTAAATTCCATGTTACACGTTTAAACAAAATCATTAAAAAGAGAAGGAAAAACTTTAAAGCGACAACTTTTTTTTAATTCTGAAGAACATGAACATGATAATAGCATCCCGAAACCCAGGAAAAGACGCAATCTCTAAACATAATTTATTCCTTGAACGGGAATAAGCAGCAGGTGGTTCATCAGCATCAATAAGGTGCAAGGAATGATGGCCTAGGTGAGACAGGAGCAAAGGCGGGGGAGGAAAGGCAGACGCAGTGGGCAGCAGCGCAGAACGCGAGAAATAAAGGTGGATTTCAAAGAGAAATCAGGATGCAAGCGGAGCTGGGCGGGCAGGGAAGCTGCGAGGGGCAACTGGAAATGAGTAGAGCACAAGCAGGACAGCTGTAATTTCTGAAATCTGTCGAAGCTTCAAAAAATGTACTTTACAAATGTCTACTGGGTTCCAGACAAACTGAAGGAAAAGCGATTCACACCTGGGCACATTCTGGCTAAACTCTATAAAGACAAATGGAGAAACTCCCGTAAGCCTTCATAGAGAAGACGCATGCTCCCCTCTAAGGACCAAAACAGTGAGGGCCATCTCTGAACTTCCTGGCGACCACGTGCCGGGAAAAATAGAGCCTCACCGACAGCACCCTAAGGGAAAACGGCCCACGAGTTTTATTTTCAGGTAGCGTGATGAGTATGTGTGGGGTCCACAAAAACGTATTCTCAAATACATAAGGGATCAGAAAACAGGCTGAATGGGATTTTGGGGGCTGCGGTTAGGTGTATCTTCACAAATTAAAACTAAAGTCCATGTTATACTGGCTTCCCTGGTGGCTCAGACAGTAAAGAATCTGCCTGCAGGGCAGGAGACCCGGGTCTAATCGCTGGATCAGGAAGACTGCCCTGGAGAAGGGAACGGCTACCCACTCTACCATTCTTGCCTGGAGAATGGAGAGACCATTCTTGCCACGGAAAGAGAAGCCTGACAGGTGGCAGTGCACAGGGTCGCAGAGTCAGACCCAACTGAGCAACTAACACTTTCACATCCATGTTATAAAATAGACAAACAAAATATAACAGAAACATGGGCTGCAACTCTCCCCATCAAACATTAAAGTACCAAAACAAACAAACCAAAACCCCAAACATTAAAATACCTAATTAAAAAACTATTGGAGCTTATAAATAAGTACAGCAAAATTGCAGGATACAAGATCAATACCAAAAATCAACTGCACTTCTACACACTTGCAATGAACAATCCAAAAGTGAATTAAGAAAACAATTCACCTGCAGTGAGTGCTGTTACAAAAGCTGGACAGAACATGTAGATCAATGAAGTCAGAACACACCCTCACACCATACACAAAAAGAAACTCAGAATGACTTAAAGACTTAAACATGAGACATGACACCACAAAACTCCTAGAAGAGAACACTGGCAAGGCCTTCTCCGACACACACTGGACCAGCGTTTTCTTAGGTCGTCTCCCAAGGCAACAGAAATATAAGCAAAAATAAACGAGATCTAACCAAATCCACAAGCACAGGCACAGCAAAGGAACCATAAACAAAACAAAAAGACCGCTCACAGACTAAGAGAGACTATTGCAAACAAAGTGACTGACAAGTATTTAATTTCCAAACTAAACAAACAGCTCATACAACTCCGTAACAAAAGAACAAACAAGCCAAACAAAAAGTGGGCAGAGATTTCTCCAAAGAAGACACACAGACAGCTAACGGGACATGAAAAGCTGCTCAACACTGCTAATTGCTAGAGATGCAAATCCAAACTACAGTGAGATATCCCCTTACACCAGTGTGAACAGCCATCATCAAACAGTCTACAAACAGGAAACGCAGGAGAGGGTGTGGAGAAAAGGAGACCCCCTTACACAGCTGGTGGGAATGTAAATTAGTGCAGCCGCTTTCGAAAGCAGTGTGGAGGCTCCTCAGAAAAGTAAACACCAAGCTACCATGTGGCCCTGTGATCCCACTCCCGGGCACATATCAAAACAAAACCCACTCAGAGAGACATGCACCCAGTGTCCACTGCAGCACTGGTTACAACAGTTGAGACGCAGAAGCAGCCTAAATGTCCAATGACAGAGGAATGGATAAAGATGCGGTGCGTACACACAGTGGAACGCTGCTCAGCCTTCACAAGAGTGAAACACCGTCATCAGCAACAAGCAGGGATGGACCTAGAGATGATCACACTGAGTGAGGTGGGTCAGCCAGAGAGAGACACACACACCTAGGTGTCAAGAGACTCACACACGTGCACTCACTGAGTGAGGTGAGTCAGCCAGAGAGAGACACACACACGGTGTCACTCACGCTGAGTGAGGTGAGTCAGCCAGAGAGAGACACACACACGCCGGAGACACACACACGGTGTCACTCACGCTGAGTGAGGTGAGTCAGCCAGAGAGAGACACACACACGGTATCACTCACGCTAAGTGAGGTGAGTCAGCCAGAGAGAGACACACACACGGTATCACTCACACTGAGTGAGGTGAGTCAGCCAGAGAGAGACACACTCACGGTATCACTCACGCTGAGTGAGGTGAGTCAGCCAGTGAGAGACACATTCACGGTATCACTCCCGCTGAGTGAGGTGAGTGAGCCAGAGAGAGACACATACACAGTATCACTTATTCGTGGAGTCTAAAATATGGTGCAAATGAACTTATTTACAAAACAGAAACAGACTCAAAGACATAGAAAACCAACTCTTGGTCACCAAAGGGGAGGGAGAGATTAAGGTTAGGGATTAATATGTACACACTGCTGCTGCTGCTAAGTCGCTTCAGTCGTGTCCAACTCTGTGCAGCCCCATAGACGGCAGCCCACCAGGCTCCCCCGTCCCTGGGATTCTCCAGGCAAGAACACTAGAGTGGTTTCCATTTCCTTCTCCAATGCAGGAAAGTGAAAAGTGAACGTGAAGTCACGCAATCATGTCCAACTCTTAGCGACCCCATGGACTGTAGCCCACCAGGCTCCTCCGTCCATGGGATTTTCCAGGCAAGAGTACTCGAGTGGGGTGCCATTGCCTTCTCCGATATACACACTACTATACATAAAATAGATAAACATATATATAAAGCAAGAAGACTTACTTATAGCACAGGGGACAATATTCAGTATCTTATAATAATCTATTATGAAAAATATATATACATATGCACGTACATGTATAACTGAAGCACTCTGCTGATACACCAGAAACTAATACACCACTGTGTATTTCAGTAAAAAAGAAACCAATTCAATTTATGATGACATCAGCACAAATATTTAGGAATAAATTCAACAAAAAGTACAAAGTCTATACTCAGAAAACCATAAAATGTTGAAAGAAATTAAAGACTATCTAAATAGATGGAAAGACATCTCATATCCATGGATTTTTAAGATGGCAACACTCCGCAAACTGACCTGTAGATTCGACCAGACTCGATCAAAACTCCCAGTGTCCTCCCTCTCTTTTTTTGCAGAAATTGACACAGATCCTAAAAATGCATCTGGAAATGCAAGGGAGCCAGAATAGTCAAAAGAGTCATGAAAAGGAGGAACAAAGTTGGAGGACTCACATTTTCTGATTTCAAAACTTATGTACCAAAACTGCAGTCGTCAAGACTGGATGCCCTGGCGTAGGATAGACAGGCCAAGTGAATAGAGCGGAAAATCCAGAAATGCTCTCACGTGTGCATGCCGCATGCTAAGTCACTTCAGTCGTGTCTGACTCTGTGCGACCCCATGGACTGAAGCCTTCCAGGCTCCTCTATCCATGGAATTCTCCAGGCAAGAATACTCGAGTGGGTTGCTATTTCCTTCTCCAGGGGATCTTCCCGATCCAGGTATTGAAGCTGTGTCTCTTCTGTCTCCTGAACTGACAGGTGGATTCTCACCACTAGCGCTACCTGCGAAGCTCATGTATTCACACACTTGTGGTCAACTGATTGTCAACAGGATGCTATGCTGCAGTCCATGGGGTCACAAACAGTCGGACACGGCTGAGTGACTGAACTGAACTAAACTGAAGACAATTCAATAGGGGAAAGAACAGCCTTTGGTGTGATGAAACAGTTTGCTGAAAGAACTCGCCATCTGCGAGAAAAAGAATGAAATGGAACCTCTACCTCACACCACATACAAAAATGGACTTAAAACAGATCAAACACTCAAAAC
The DNA here is from genome assembly GCA_935064755.1 of Tragelaphus eurycerus. NCBI lineage: Eukaryota > Metazoa > Chordata > Mammalia > Artiodactyla > Bovidae > Tragelaphus > Tragelaphus eurycerus. The sequence goes on along the minus strand of CAKXYN010000100.1, from coordinate 623,087 downwards.
TATAAAACCAGTAGAAGAAAACATAAATCTCCCTGACCTTGGCTTAGGCAATAGTTTCTTAAATAAAACGCCAAAAGTACAAAAAACAAAGCACAGAAACACTGGACTTCCTCAGAATTAAAGACTTCTGTTCTTCAAAGGACGGTATCAAGAAAATGAAAAGACAAGCCACAGAATGGGAGAAAACATTTGTAAGCTGCACATCTGATAAGGTACTAGTGTATAGAATATTTAAAGAACTATTATGAATAACAACAGAAAAAGACAACCCAGGTTTTTAAATGGTCAAAGTCTCTGAACAGAGATTTCTCCAAACAAGGCAACCATTACGCACGTAAGAAGAGGTTCCATTCCATTAGTCACGAGGGCGTGTAAATCAAAACCACAAGATGCCACTTCACACCCAGGAGGAAACCGTAATCACGCGGACGGCAGCGAGTGTGGAAGGGACAGAGGCACCGCGGGGGGGCGGCGGGTGCTGCACCCACCTTGGGAGGCGGTTTAGCTGGTCTGCACACGGCTGCCCACACGGTCACCACGCAGCCCGGCAACGTCACTCTCGGCTATATACCTGAGACCTGGAGACACATCTGCACAAGTGTTCACACCAGTATCATTCACAACAACCAGACAATGAAGACAGCCCGGCGTCCACCAGCTGGCAACAGGTAAACAGACCTGGGCTAACCCCACAGCGGAGTATCATTCAGCCACCAACAGGAACGGAGGTCTGGGGTCTCAAGGGCAGCAGCTGAAACCTAGTGCAGCCAAATGAAGACTTTTTTAAAAAAGGAAAGAAGTACTGACAGAAAAGCTATGACCAGCCTAGACAGCATTTTAAAAAGCAGACACATCACTTTGCCGACAAAGGTCCAGCTAGTCAAAGCTGTGGCTTTTTCAGTGGTCATGTATGGATGTGAGAGTTGGACCATAAAGAAAGCTGAGTGCTAAAGAATTGATGCTTTTAAACTGTGGTGTTGGAGAAGACTCTTGAGAGTCTCTTGGACTGCAAGGAGATCCAACCAGTTCATCTTAAAGGAAATCAGTCCTGAGTGTTCATTGGAAGGACTGATTTGAAGCTGAAACTCCAATACTTCGGCCACCTGATGTGAAGAACTGACTCAGTGGAAAAGACCCTGATGCTGGGAAAGACTGAAGGCAGGAGGAGAAGGGGGTGACAGAGAAGGAGATGGTTGGATGGCACCATCTCCGGGAGTTGGTGATAGACAGGGAAGTCTGGAGTGCTGCAGTCCATGGGGTCACAGAGTCAGACATGACTGAGTGACTGAACTGAATTGACAAACTAATGGATACCCACGTGGGTGAATCTTGACAACATGCAAAGTGAAAGATGCCAAACACAAAAAGCCCCATTTTGTATGACTGCATTTATGAGAAATGTCCACAACAGGCAAACACAGAGAGCATGTAGGTTAATGCCTTCAGGGGCTGTGTGTTGTGGGGAGGGAGAGCTAACCAGGACAGGGAGACGAGAATACACTGAAATCAGAGACGTTAATGTCTGCACAAGTTTATAAACATGCCAAAAAAAAAAAAAAAAAACCAAGCCACTCAGGTCTCTACTTTTAAAGAGCAACTCATGCTATATGAATTGTATCTCAAATTTTTAAAGTACTTAAAGGTAAAACGCGGGGAAGGCAATGGCACCCCACCCCAGTACTTTTGCCTGGAAAATCCCATGGACGGAGGAGCCTGGTGGGCTGCAGTCCATGGGGTCGCTAAGAGTCGGACACGACTGAGCAACTTCCCTTTCACTTTTCACTTTCATGCACTGGAGAAGGAGATGGCAACCCACTCCAGTGTTCTTGCCTGGAGAATCCCAGGGACAGGGGAGCCTGGTGAGCTTCTGTCTATGGGGTCGCACAGAGTCGGACACGACTGAAGCGACTTAGCAGCAGCAGCAGCAAAGGTAAAATGATTACACCAGCGCTACAGTCTTGAAGGAACCATAAATCAGGCCCCAACACAATTTGTAAAGATTCAACACATCACAAAGGAAGGGAGAGTTGAGAGAGAGATAGGCATGTTAATAAGCATTGTGTCTGGGTGGTAGAATTGTGGGTGATTTCCATTTTATACATATTATCTGTATTTTCTAAATTTTCTACAATGAATCAGAACAAAAACATATTTTCTAAAAACAAAGTGCGTCAGGATGTAGTTAAGCCCCAGGCTCTGGAGCGCTCAGCTGGGGATGGTGCACACAGGGAGCGGGTCTGGGGAGGGGAGGGCCGGGGCTGAGTGGAGAAGCCGCACTCTCTGGGGCCCCTCCCGGGCCGTTGCTGTGGTCCAGGCTCTGTCCTGCCTGGCCTCACGAAAGGGCCAGCCCTCCCTGCAGACCAGCCTCCTCCAGGCTGCCCACTAGGCTGAGCCAAGACTGCCTTCTCCAAATCCAGCCCCCAGGTCTGCTGGCTCAGCTGGTAAAGAGTCCGCCTGCAATGCACGAGACCCTGGTTCAATTCCTGGATCAGAAAGATCCCCTGGAGAAGGGATAGGCCACCCACTCCATTATTCTTGGGCTTCCCTAGTGGCTCAGACGGTGAAGGATCTGCCTGCAGTACGGGAGACCCTGGTTCGACTGCTGGGTCGGGAAGTTCCCCTGCAGGAGGGCATGGCAACCTACTCCAGTATTCTTGCCTGGGGAATCCCCATGGACAGATGAGCCTGGCGGGCTACAGTCCACGGGGTCGCAAAAGACGGACACGACTGAGCGCCTGAGCACACCCAGGTCACAGCCTTCTCTCTGCTCAGCCCCCTCCCCTCCCAGCAATGCTATCCTGTCCACTCTTTACCTCTGTACCTCTCGTTCTCCGGCTCAGCCCAGCAGGGTGCTTCTCACAGAGCTTTGCTGCTCTTCCAGCCAAGAGAAGCCCCAGGCCTTGCAAAGCTCCCACTCATCTCAGAAACCAGCTGCCAGGTCCTGAGACCAGCAGCCCTGTGACCCGACGACCCCATAAACTATCAACAAGACTCAACTGTACTATTCCAGTTAACTGTGCGTCCACACAGGCTGGGGTCACCAATATCAACTGTACTGTTCCAGTTAACTGTGTGTCCACACAGGCTGGGGTCACCAATATCCCATCCTCCTAAGAGCCACAGTTGAGTCAGATGCTGGGGCTCCTCTAAACCCTAACACTGTCAGCACTTATTTCGAGGCACTTATTTGCAGGCAGATTCATGTCTGAGCCGCTGGTCCAGCAACACCTCCTTTAATGTTGGACGGAGCTGAGGACCGCGTTGTCTGGAAGCTGTGACAAGACAGACCCAGTGAAGCTCCCAGTAAATTCCTGTTTCATGGAGACCTTAATTTGGACCAAGTAAAGATGACTGTGGCTGTGGAGGGTGGATTTGGGTTTGAAAGTCCTGGTCCAGATGTGGAAAGTTAATGCGTCCATTTCCCAGGTGGCGTTAGCATAAAGAGCCCGTCTGCCAATGCAGGGGATGTAAGAGACACGGATTTCATCCCTGGGTTGGGAAGATCCCCTGGAGAAGGGAATGAACCCTCTCCAGTATTCTTGCCTGGAAAATCCTTGGACAAAGAAGCCTGGTGGGCTATAATTCATGGGGCCACAAAGAGTTGGACACGATGGAAGCACAAGTGAAGTGCGCACACAGCACAGGAGGGTGCGGATGATGCTGCAGGCAGGAGGGTGTGCGTGAGCAAGGGACTGGCCCTTCCTCCCCTGCGAGAGGACGGTCCTGGGAGCATCTGGACGTGAGATCCCATCTTGGCCGCGTGGCTGACCTGGTCAGTGACCTTCTGTTGAACTCATATAAATTCCCCAGCTGTTTTGCCCTTTGAAAATAAATTTACAAAAAAACAAAGAAAAAAAAGAAACTAGCAGTCAAACTCTGTCCCCACACAGGAGAGAAAACGAGCTGGACTTCCAGTGAGCACGAATTCAGGACCCCCGCTCTGAAACTCATGCCTGCACAGACCTGCAGATCCCAACCTGTCCTGCTGTGACCACGTCCTGAAGCTGGCAGCTCACCGGCCTGCTGGGGGGTGCTGAGGGCCGTGGAGGGAAAGGGGTGCCCAGCCCCTCAGGAGGATGCCGCCGGGTCCTGCTGCAAAGCTGAAGCCACGGGTGGGTCCGACAATAACCCTCGTCCAGCACCGCCTGTGCGAGCACTGCGGCCTGCGTGGCAGAGCGCGGAGCATGGCAGGGACCTGCAGGGCAGTCACCCCATCGCCCCCAGCTCACAGCACCAAGGGTCAGGAGGTGCAGATAACTCTCACCTCAGAAGAGGCAGGGCCGGCTTACACAGGCAAGCAGCAGCGATTTCAGAGAGAGAGAGGCTGGACTCACATATCCCCTCACAGCTGAAAGGATCGTTTCCGGGACCCCCACCCACCCCAGGTCGTCAGATATGTGAGGTGAGGCCTTGACAACAGGGAGGTGAGTGACCACCAGCCATGCCCCACGAGCCTCACTGCCTTTCTAGCTCTGACTCCCGGACTCGGAGCGGCTGGGACAGTCAGATCCAGGATGCCGGTCAGGTCACATCAGGAAGAGATGGATCCTGAAGGGTCCTGTTTGCCTGGGCTCGCGTGGAGCCCTTTCTCAGAGCTCTCCAGACTGGCCTGAAGTCCACCACTTAGCATCCCAAACGGACCTGTGGACAAAGGCTATTTACTGTCTGTGCCCAGCCCTGCCCCCACCTCAGCCGGTGGGCTGAGTGAACGCAGGCGAGAGTGTCCTCCAGCCCGGCAGCAGCGGACAGCCTCCAGGCCAGCACAGCAGAGACAACAGAGCTCCACCTGGTCCCTCCCTGCTCTGCTCTGGCTAGGGCTTCCCTCCTGCCATCCTGTGAGAACCGAGGGTGTCTGGCTCTGCTACTTCGTGTACTCAGAGACTCGGAGTCAGATGGAAATCTAGGAGGACTTCCTGGAGGAAGTGTCTTGCATTGATTCAGTAGCGAGGCAAAGCCTGGCAAGAAGGAAAAGCACCAGATCCCACGGACAGCTCAAGCGAAGGCCTGGAGGCAGAAGGGCACTGGCGTGGGGGCGAGAGGCACCACGGGTGCGCGGCTGGATGGATGGCGAGCCGGGTGGGCTCAGGACCTGAGAGCAGGTGCAACTCCCAGGAAGGCTTGGCCGGCTGGCCCTGAGGTCTGTGGTTTCTGATTAGAGCAACGATTGAGAAGTGGCGCTGCCTGACAGCGCTGGGAGCCCTGGACGCCCTCACCGCACCTCTGAGAGCGGTGAGAGTAGCCGGCTCCCAGCGCCCCCAACCCCTTCCCCGGCTCCCATCTCCAGAGGTTCGGCCGGAGGATTTCACTGTTGGTCCCTAGGCCCAGGTCAGCGGACAGACGGGCAGCTGAGGAGCTGGTGAACCTTCACCCCGAGGCTGGCTCGGCCCCCCTAGGGAGACTCCCATGGCAGCTCACGCGGCAGCCCCGGCTGCAGGCGAGGGCTCAGAAGGGATGAGGCAGGGGGAGGCCGCGGATGGGACGGAGTCGAGGCGCCGGTAGGAGGGGCGGGGCGGGCCTGGGGCCGGAGACAGCGCTTCACTGGCAGCCGAGGTCTCCAGACGGGGGCTGGGAAGGGCCTGCTGGACGGAGGGGAGGCCCAGGCCTCGGTAAGAACTGCCATGAGGGCCCAGGAGAGCGGCCGGACACTGAGCACCGAGAGGGGGCACCTGGAGGGCCTGGGGCGCAGAGCCCTGAAGCCTGAGGGCCCCGGGCTGGTGCTGTGTCCTGGGGATGCCCAGAGCCGCCCCTGCCCCTGCTCCTCCCCCAGTCCCTTCCCCTGCCCCCGGCCCCTCCCCCAAGTCCCTCCCCCTGCCCTTGCCCCCTCCCCCAAGTCCCTCCCCCTGCTCCTGCCCCCTCCCCCAATCTCTTCCCTGGGACCTTGACCCCAGACAGTGCTGTGTTCCCCCTGCTCAGGGCATCAGGGCGGGATTCCCTGTGAAGCCTCCAGGGGAAGGTTCCTCCCCAGGAAGGGATGCTAGACCTGCCCCTCCTCTCAGGGAGAGACGGCCCCTGATGCTCTCCTTTCCGTGGCTGCCAGGCCCCTCCAGACTCACCCGGGCCTCCTGCTGCCCTCCCGCTGCCCTCCCGAGGGTCCACAGAGCCCTTCAGCCCAGGCCTCGCTGCAGCAGAAATGGTTTTATTTCAGGGGAGGCTGGTGGAAGAGTTGAGTGTTGGGGTCAGTGCAGGGGGCGCCACTTTGGTGAGAGTGCAGGGGTAGGGGACATTCCAGAACAAGTGACCTTAGAGTCATCTAGCCAGAGGTCACAGAGACACGTAAGGACACCTCCCTTTCAGGAAACAGCAGAAAAGCACCTGCAGGTCGGCTCCTACTCTCTGGTGATACTGAGGATGCCCTCCCTTCCCTGGGCCAGGTGCCCACGCCTCCTCCTGGCCCCCCTCAACCTCTGCGGTGGACAGAGCAGAAGCTGGGCGCTCACACCTCTTCCAGCTGGTATGCACATTCCCACACGCCGACCAGTGGCTGGCAGCCACCTGGGCTCCAAAGGCTCAGGAACAGGTGGACAATGACTCACAGACTCAGAATAGACCCACATTCCCAGCCCCTGACCACAGAGGGCTGCAGGGCTGGGGAGGGCGGGCAGGGCTGTGCTGGGGGGAGGCCGGTGGCTGGCCCACAGTGCTATCCAGCTCATCCCGGCTGGGATCCGAGCCACCCCTCCCCTTCCTCTGGCACTCTCAGGCTTCAGCGGGACAGAATTCTGAAGAGGTTGTGAGCTCCCAGAAAACGTCAAGAGGGGAGCAGAGTGGGAGATTCCCCAGGCCAGACAAGGGGAGTGTGACTGGGGACCTTCCAAAGACACTCTGCCCTTTCTCTCCCTGTGGTTAAAGGCAGCTGGAAAGTTCTTCCCCAAGTCTAACCTCCGTGTCTTCAGCTCCATCTTCCGAGGTCATCCGGCACATCTCATCAGCTCTAGGAAGGTCCACAACCAAATGTCCCAACCTCGCATTTCCATCCCACGTGTGCAGGGGATGGCAGGGAAGAAAGGGGCTTAAGGCTTGATGATTTTGCAAAGAAAGTCCGTAGGGCCAAGGGATGGGGGACAGGGAGCCAATAACGATGGCGGCTCATCAGAACTGGGGTTGGGGAGAAGGCAGGTGTCCCAGGAGCTCCCGACTGAAGAACACCGAGTCCCAGATTTCAGTGGCATGCTCACAGCTGGGAAGGTGTGGGGTCTGACCCCCTCGGTCTAGAGGGGAGCTTGAGCCTCTGCACGACTCGCCAGCCCACATGAGGCCAGGGCTGCGGATGTAGGAAACACACTCTGAGTCACCAGGATCATCGCGTGGTTCCCAAACCTGGCTCTGCATTGGATCCCACCAGGGAGACTTGTCAAGTCCACTGTCCTGGGCCCCAGTCCGCAAGATGCTGACTGAGGTCTGAGAAAGGGCCTGGGGACCTGCACCCTGTGAACTTCCCACACACCGTACGGCAGGCAGCCTTGGGAACCAGGCCCCTGGGGCCTCTCCAGCTGACCTGCATGATCTACAGTTGCGGCTAAGAGCACACGTGCAGACACACCATCTACCAATTCTGTGACTGACTCCCCGAACCTTCACTTTGGCATCTGTAAAAGGCGGACCATCGGACCTCACATAGAGGCCTGTCACAAGGAACAGACGAGCTGATGTCTGCTAAGCACTGGCCTGGAGCCTGGGCCACAGTGAGCACTCAAATATGAACCACAAGCGTGATGCCTGTTACACACACCACGTCACCTGGTTTTCACTATGTCCGTCAGCTCCCTCTTCACTATTCTACACTGATTTGACATCATGTTCACCTGCACTGACTTTCTGTCTCAGTAGCTTAAGTCCACAGTGTACAGGAAGAGAGGGATAAGGATGGGGGTCTGGCTGTGATATTCCCACAAGCAGGAGCTGCTGAAAGGCAAGGCCCTTGTTTTATTATTGAGCTCAGGCACTCGGCAAGGCTTAAACAAGCAAGCAAACAGCTGGATGGATGGATGGTTGGAGGATGGATGGACAGATGCATGGATGGATGCATGGGTGGGTGGGGGGGTGGATGGTTGGTTGGATGGATGAAGAATGGATGGATGGCTGGATAGACAGGTAGATGAATGACAGATGTGTGCATGGACGGATGCACAGGTGGTGGTTAGAAGGATGGACAGAGGATAGATGGACAAATGCATGGACGGGTGGGTGGGTGAATGGCTGGATAGGTGGATGGGTAGATGGGTGGATGGAAAGATGGATGGATGGTTGGATGGATGGTTGGACGGATGGGTGAATGGATGGGTGGATGCATGGATGGGTCGATGGATGGGTGAGTGGGTGGCTGGATGATGGTTGAATGGCTGGATGGATGGGTGGATAGGCGATGGACAGATGGATGGATGGATGGTTAGATGGATGGGTGGATGAGTGGATGGATGGGTGGATTAGGGGATGGGTGGATGGATGGATGGTTGGATGGATGGGTGGATGGATGAGTGGATGGATGGATGGATGGGTGGATGGGTGGGCAGATGGATGGATGGGTGGGTGGGTGGATGATGGTTGAATGGCTGGATGGATGAAGAATGGATGGATGGGTGGATAGGCAGATGGACAGATGGATGGATGGTTAGATGGATGGATGGACAATTGGGTGGATGGGTGGGTAGATGGATGGATGGGTAAACAGATGGATGGATGGGTAAACGGATGGATGCACGGGTGGATGGACAGTTGGATGGATGGGTGGATGAGTTGATGGATGGACACCAGCAGTTGGGTCTCTTCTTCCCTCCAGCTGCAACCAGAACCCAGGCCAGGGTTCTGCACTGGCATCAGCTGCTCAAGAAGAGGCGTTAATGCAGGAGGAAGGAACCTGGTCTCTGTCATCTCCCCTGCAGGGAGGGGGTCACCCCACTTCCAGGCTCTACCTGGGGCCCATGTGCACTCAATCTCAATCTGAGTGGTCAGCCCCCACTCAGAGGTGCCCCTGACGTCTCAGGCCGAGGCCTGTAGGAGCTCTGCAGGGCTGAGGAGCCCACAAGTGCTGAGCGCCACGCTGCTCCTGGGCCACCCAGCTGGGGCCAACTCTACCCCAGACCAACGTTTACATCTGAAAGAACCCCCACAGGATCCCCGCCACACAGACACTCACCTAGTGTCTCTGGGAGACCAATGACCCGTGTCAGACCCTCATCACATGCAGGGGGCTGCCCGTATGCCCCCCCACCATCCACCTCGAAGCAGCCTCTACCCCAGATGCACGTAGTAATCAATTCCCGGAACCTTGGGAGATCCAAATAAAGCAGCCTATAATCACCGGGCCCAAAATAGCCGTGCCAGAGAGGCCATCTGCCACCTCGGGCATCCCTGGGGACCCCGCGACACGCCCCACAGCGTGGCCGGGCCGTGGGCCCTTTCTGGCGGGCAGCCAAGTTCGGCCATGCTAAGCACACCCAGCAGGTCACCTGAGAGCTCAGAATCAGCTCGGGGGCTGGCCTGCAGCTGAGTAGGCACCTCCAGGGTCAGAGCCACCCAGACCTCCAGGCCACGTCCCTCCTCCTGCCAGTTCCTGGCCTCGCTGTGCGCACACCGCCCTCCCTGTGGGGCTGGCTCACAGGCCACCGCCCTCACCAAGACTCCAGCCTCCTCAGTGCTCAACTCTACCCCACTGCTCCCCACAGGACCCTTGCCCACCCTCCTCTGCCACCTGACCCCCTGCTGGCTGGGTGGTGCCTCCCAAGCAGGCAAGTCGTCATTATAACTTGTGGAGAGAATCCTAGAGGAAAAAGGGTCTTTGCAGGGGTGAATAAGCTACGGACCTCAAGGTGAGACTTCCTGGATTATCGGGGTGATCCTAAATCCACTGTCACGTGTCCTGTGAGAGACAGAGAGACACATGCAGAGGACAGACCACACGAGGACAGGGGATGCAGCCACACAGAGCGCCGACAGCCACACGGAGTGGCGGTGGCCACATGGAGCGGCGGCAGCCAGACCCGAAGAGGCTCCAAGAAGGGACGGCCCTGCTGAGACCTTTCTCTCTGGCCCCAAACTGTACGGTTTGCTGTTTGAAGCTGCCCACATGGGGGACGCCCATGCCCCCAGATCACTGGTTCTCACTCTGTAGTGGGTGTCAGAATCTGCTGGGGGTGGGTGTCGCTCATGAAAATGTGATCCCGGTCCCACCTTCAGAGTTTACGATTTTGTGCGTGCAGGTAGGACGTGGGAGGGCATGGCCAACGGGGTCCCAGTGCGGCTGCCCCGGGACCCCACTTGGAGAAATAATGCTCTATGTGGTCCTGCAAGACCATGCAAACTGTTCTCTGCCTGGCTTGTCCCCCAAAGACACCATCCTGGCCCCACAATGCCTCCCCCTTCCCGCATCACTCAGACCTGAGAACACGCTTCACCAGGGGACCCCTCCCACACACAAGCGGCTCCGCCTCCGCCACACTGGGGGGTCTGCAGCAGGGCCCAGATCCTCCGCTGCACCTCAGGCAGCCAGGGTGGGGCTGCTGTTTCTGGGAGAGCTGACGGCTATGAGCACAGGCAGCCCCAAGGCCCCCCCGAGACTGCTTGGGGGTCTGACCGGGACCAGGGCTCTCAGAGCCACCAGGACACCAGCGCATCAGCAGCCCTGGCTCCCCAGGAGCCCACCTGCCTCCTTGTTCTGGATGGTCTGTGTCCCCTGGGATTTCCCAGCTTGTGTGCAGTCCTCACCCCCAGAGGATGGAACCAGGAAGCGAGGCTTCCGGGAGTAAAGGGGGGATGAGATGAGGGGTCAGCGAGGGGGCTCGTGCCTCACTTTTTCCGGCAGCACAGCTGGGGGTGCAGACACACGGGCGCACGCGTCCTCTAGCAGGGCGTGCGTTCCTGGGGGCAGCGGCACCGGATACACCATGGTCCAGAGCCCCAGGCTGGTCATCTACCCGCTCGGTCCCCCAGCGTTGCCCTGGGACAGCCTGGTGTCCCAGGGCGGGCGTGGACTGGGCCTGGCTGCCCAAGTTTTGACCCCGGCTCACCACACAGTCTGTGTCCCTGAGCCGAGTCCTGCACCCACTGAGCCTCAGTTTACCCACCTGTGACATGGGGGTGATGCAATTACCAGTCTAAGCGCCCCACAGAGCCCCCAGGTGTAGTGAGGTGTGTGTCCTGGCGGCTCACGCATACAAAGGGCCATGAGTGCTAGCCACCATGGGTCCGGGGAGTCGCGGTCACTCGGGGGAGGGTCAGTCGTATGGAACGTAGCAGGGCCTGCTCGGAAACCCCCCAGGAAGACCTCGGATCCCTGCCCCTGAGAGCTTGTGAACTGAAGGGATGACCCAGCGGCTTTCCTCCCCATCCCACTTGGCGAATCCCCTCGCAGAGGGACCATCCACCGCACAAACCCCCCCAGGGACCAGGCGCTTGGGGATGGGCCCTCCCCGCCCTCCATCCCCACCGCAGGCCCCGTCGTGTTTCCAAGGGCGGCAGAGGAGCGCTGTGCTGGTGCTGGCAAGACCTCTGCACAGAGCCGGGGTGCCAAGGGGCGCGCCTCCCGGGACGTGCAGGCGGGACTCTTGCCACTGGATGCCTCTGACTCCAACCTGGGCCCCCTCAGCCCAGGCCGAGCCCTTCTGGGCCTCCCCCCGACCCAGGTGCTGGTTCCCCCAGGCTCAGCAGGCTGCTCATGGTTCCTCCTGGCCGTGGCTCCACACTGGCGTGACACGTCCAGCCTGGCACCCCCCACGCAGGTCAGGGAGGAAGCAAGTGTGGGGGGGGTTTGGGCCCAGACAGCCTGGGTGCCAGGTAGGACAGGTGCCCCGGCCACCCCTGCCCCCAGGGCTCTCCCCTCCCCAAGCCCACTTCCTGTCCCGGGAGCACAGGACAGAGCCTCCATGGGTAGCCCACGGGCATCCCCGGGGGTCTACACAGAGGGGTAGGGCAGCCTTCCCCGGGGAACCGAGCCAGGCGAGTCCACGGGCCTGGCTTGCTGTGGACAGGCGGCCCCCGGGAGGCAGCCCTGTAGGCAGGGGGACCTTCTCCTGGCCCCGATGGAGGAGGAGGGAGGTGCCGTGGCTTCCCCGCAGCTGTGATGGGGTACACGGCCTTGGAGAAACACCCCTGCGTGAGGCTCTGAGCTTCTCCAAGCCTCTGTTCGCTCCTCTGAGAGCAGAGACGACCCCGGCTACGGGGGCTCACAAGCGTGGAGTTGGGTCACGCCTGCGAGACACCTTGTGGGGCGTGCAGGCACGCAGGCACCCGATGGCAGCCCAGCCCTCGCCTCTCAGTCCAGCAACCTGGGCTTCCGCGTCCAGCTGTGACGGGGCGCCTGAGTTAGGTGGAGGTTCTCACTCTGATTGAACAGCCACGAAACAGGACCTTCGTGTAGGGCTATACCCCCTTCTCCGCAACACATGCACACGCACGCTTGCACAAGTACGCTCCAATGTCCTGCAAGCAGAGGCCCGCGTTCATCCTGTCCCAGAGGTCGGCCACTCCCCCACAGTACCGCACACCCACCAAGTCCAAAGGGGCTCTGTGCCCGCCCGACTCACCCCCGGACGCACGTCTTGCCTACCCCTCGATCAGCATGTTCTCACCAAGCCCCTACCACGCGCCGGGCTCTCGGTGAGCAGCCTGGCCATCCACCCAGGAGTCCTCTCCAGCACTACGACCCGTGCTCACCCACAGCGGGTCGACAGCGCCGCCCACACGAGGAACCACGGAGGTGGCAGCACCAGACGTGCCACCCGCGTCTGCAAAGAGCGGCAGCTCCTCCTGTGCTAGCAGGGGCCTCCCTGGTACCAGAGAAGAGCGGGAGCACGGAGGCCAGGCCGCCGCGGGCCTTACAGGGGTGAGGGCAGGAGCCGAGCCTTGAAACAGGCACCCCCCACTCCCAGAGCCCTGACAGTCGGCTTCTTGATATTCCCAGAGTCAGCCAACCGCTCCTTCAGTGCCGCCTCCAGGCTGGCCTCCTGGACTGCTGCTGGGGTGACTTTCAATGATGCAAACTCCCGCTGAAGGTCCTTTGATGGCTTCCCAGGCCGGAAACATAAACTCTGGATCCCTGGCAAGGCCCTCCGCCTGGCCTCTTGCTGATTCCAGACCTCGCTCCTCTCCTGCTCCTCCCACCAGCTCCCCTGCTACACGCACGGCCGACCGCAGTGGCCCCATGCACGTGCTCTGCAGCCTCTCAGGCCTCCTGCGTCCCCGTACGTGCTGCTCCCTGTGCCTGGGACGCCCTTCCCTGCCCTTCACCTGACACTAACCCTTCAAGATGCGAAAGGGTCGGCTTTTGCCTCCCCAGGGAAGCCTCAAGCGCGTGTGAAACAGGCGGGGGGGTGGGTTAAGTGATCAGCACCCGCTCTCCTGAACCCCTGCGAGGTGGGCGGGGGGACCGTGCCCCATGGGAGGATGGGCCACTGGGCACAGAGGGTCAGCGTGGTGGCGGCCAGGACCGGAGCCAGCTGCCCTGCGGGCCAGCGGTCTCCTTGCCAGAGGACTGCCAGAAACAATGCATGTGCGGCAGGCCCGGGGCCTGATCCGATCCTGAGCCCCGAGGCAGCAGGGAGGCTGCCAAGGAAGCTGGCCATTGGGGGTCCTGGCCGCGGGGCCGCCACTGCTCAGGAGTGCCTCTGTGGCCCGAGACCCTCAGGGTCCCCAAGCACGCACAAGACAAGAGTCCCAGGGACAAAACGAAGCTCGGAGTGAGTGTGAAGGAGGCCAGCTAAGGTCCTCACCCAGTGGAAACACCCTCAAGGAACTGCCCTTGTTGGGCAGCGGGAGCAACACAGGCCTACTAGTCACTGACCTTTGACCTTGGCCAGCACTGAGCTGGACGGAGGGAGAGGAGGTGGTGGGCCCCGAGGCCCAGCATGTGCAGGGATGAGGGGACACGGGAGGGTGAGGGGGCAGGGACAGCTGGGGACGGGGGAGAGGACCCACAGGTGGGAGGCACCACCCACTGCACCTGCCTCAGGGCCCCCAGGCCCAGCCCCAGCTCTGAGTCCCCCCAACCACCTATCTCCGGTCAAATTCAGCCGGCTCACAGGCACGCGTTGGGCACCGGCCTGCTCCGGGCCCGCCCCGTGCACCCAGCACCTGCCCTGAGCACCGAGTGGCCAGGCCCTCGCTCACCCCACCTGTCTGCTTCTGCCCAGGAACCGCAACGGCCCCAGTGGATGGGCAGGAACCAAAGGGCTCTGGGCAGGGCCAGATGGGTCCCTGGTGTCCCATGAGGCATCTGAGCTCAAAGCCTTGCCAAGCCCAGGAGCTGGCAAGGTCAGGGAGACAGCCCTGTCCGGCCGCGGTTCTGGGGCGGCAGCTTTCAAGCCCGCCCAGGCTCCATGGCGGGAGGCCAGACAGCCAGGATGGCGCCCAGGGCCACCCAGGGAGACCCCGTCCCCTCAGCCTTCCACAGGGGCTGGGCACCTGCATGCACGTACACACCCCCCGAGGAAACTAAGGCCAGGAGCGCACCATCGGAACCTAGGGTTCAGGCCCAGCAGAGGCGCCCAGCCCGCTCCCCAACTCACAGAGACTGCAGGCCTGGCAGCTCCCACAGCGCCTCCGCGGGGATCCCTCCCAGCCGGTTGTTTTGCAGCATCCTGTGAGGAGGAGAGGGCTTCAAGGACCCTGCCCACAGAGCCCAGCCTGAGCCCTGAGCCCCCACTGTCCCCAGGGGTCCACAGGGCTGGGAGGGCGCCTCCCAGGGGCTTCTGGGATGAGGCACCCGGGAAGACATAGAGGAGACACCCAGGGCAGCAAGGCGGGAAAGCAGGGCAGGGGCCCCCCCAGCATCCCGGCCCAGAAGATGCCACGTCTCCTCCCCAGGCCTCAGTCTGCTCTGCAGGCGAGAGCCTGCGGCTTCCCTGGGAAGGGGAGGTTGTGCAGGCACCCAGGCAAAGGCCTTTGTGGTGTGCGTGTCTGCAGGGACAACCTGCAGCCCCCAGGTCCGCAAGCCAGCACATACGACCCCGCAAAAGCAGGCACGTCCAGCCAGGCACGTGAGCCGCTCGGAGGACTGCCCTCCTGGACTGGTAGGGCTGTGAGTCTAAGAGCGAGAGGGGGAGAACGGGGACTCCAACCAACGCCAGGCCCCAGAGCCGTGCTCACAATAGTCAGAGAGCCACTCCAGAGCCCTGGGCGCTGGGCAAGGGGCCCGCTCACCTGGCCTAAGGGGGGCCTGGGTGGCCACCGTCTCTGGGGAGTCCTTCCCTGATGGCCTCTGGGGAGGGTGTATGGGCGGAGCGGAGGTCAGGGAAGAGCTAGGGGCAGGAAGATGCCCCCAGGCCTGCACACCCGCCCTTTTCACCCAGATGCGGGGGGCACCTCTGCTCTGAGGGCACTAGGTAGGTGGGTGCCTTCCTCAACGCTTCCCCCACCCCTGAAGCAGAGGAGGCCTACAGGCAAAGAGCAGGCGTGCAGGCTGTGGGTGACTGGGGGGTCTTAGTGGGTCACTGGGGGTCAGTGGCGGGCTGCCCTCAGCTCCAGCCGCTGCCCTCCCAGCCACCCAACCCGCAGGGCCAGCACCGTGTCAAGGGGGCGAGACTGCAGCTTCCTGAGGCTTTGATTAACTGCCTGCGGCCAGTGAGGAAGAAAGGCGCATCCACGGCTGGAGGCTCAGACACGGGACGTGAGTCTCGTCTTCTGAAAGCCCAGCAGACAGATCCCCGCTCTCCAATCTGGCCACAGGCCTGGGCCTGCCCCGGGCAGGGACCACCACCCAGCAGGCCGCCCAGGCCGTGTCTGGCTTGGGGCTGCTGCCCCACCTGGGAGCAGGACAGGCAGACAGAGAGAGGAGGCAGGAAGGACTGAGCACAGGCGGGAAGCAGGGCCGGGAGGGGGCGCCTGCAGGCGGAGCAGGAGCCGGGAAGCGAGGGGCCAGGGCCCCAGGGCCGGGAGGCAGGAGGGGGTGAAGGACAACACGGAGCGAGAAGAGCACCTGGAGGTTGTGGGGCTGCTGACCGGCTGGGAGCAGGAATCTCCCGGGCACGGACAGGGCGACCCACCCACAGACAACCTGGAGCAAAGAGACCACTTTCTAGATGGGTGCAGCCCAGGACGGGCACAGAACTGGGCTGTGTGGGCGCAGGAGGGCCAAGAAGAGCTACTCCACGTTCAAGGTCAGGAGGGGCAGCTGTGAGGAGATACCTCTCTTCCAACGTAAGAGAAACCCAAGTAAGACAGTAGGTGTTGCAAGAGGGGATCAGAGGGCAGACACACTGAAACCATAATCACAGAAAACTAGTCAATCTGATCATATGGACCACAGCTTTGTCTAACTCAGTGAAACTAAGCCATGCCGTGTGGGGCCACCCAAGACACATGGGTCATGGTGGAGAGGTCTGACAGAATGTGGTCCACTGGAGAAGGGAATGGCAAACCACTTCAGTATTCTTGCCTTGAGAACCCCATGAACAGTATGAAAAGGCAAAATGATAGGATACTGAAAGAGAAACTCCCCAGGTCAGTAGGGGCCCAATATGCTGCTACTGGAGATCAGTGGAGAAATAACTCCAGAAAGAATGAAGGGATGGAGCCAAAGCAAAAACAACACCCAGCTGTGGATGTGTCTGGTGATAGAAGCAAGGTCCGATGCTGTAAAGAGCAATATTGCATAGGAACCTGGAATGTCAGGTCCATGAATCAAGGCAAATTGGAAGTGGTCAAACAAGAGATGGCCAAAGTAAATGTCGACATTCTAGGAATCAGCAAACTAAAATGGACTGGAATGGGTGAATTTAACTCAGAGGACCATTATATCTACTACTGTGGGCAGGAATCCCTCAGAAGAAATGGAGTGGCCATCATGGTCAACAAAAGAGTCTGAAATGCAGTACTTGGATGCAATCTCAAAAACGACAGAATGATCTCTGTTCGTTTCCAAGGCAAACCATTCAATATCACAGTAATCCAAGCCTATGCCCCAACCATTAACGCTGAAGAAGCTGAAGTTGAACGGTTCTATGAAGACCTACAAGACCTTCTAGAACTAACACCCAAAAAAGATGTCCTTTTCATTATAGGGGACTGGAATGCAAAAGTAGGAAGTCAAGAAATACCTGGAGTAACAGGCAAATATGGCCTTGGAATACAGAATGAAGCAGGGCAAAGGTTAATAGAGTTTTGCCAAGAGAATGCACTGGTCATAGCAAACACCCTCTTCCAACAACACAAGAGAAGACTCTATACATGGACATCACCAGATGGTCAACACCGAAATCAGATCAATTATATTCTTTGCAGCCAAAGATGGAGAAGCTCCATACAGTCAGCAAAAACAAGACCAGGAGCTGACAGTGGCTCAGACCATGAACTCCTTATTGCCAAATTCAGACGTAAATTGAAGAAAGTAGGGAAAACCACTAGACCATTCAGGTGTGACCTAAATCAAATTCCTTATGACTATACAGTAGAAGTGAGAAATAGATTTAAGGGACTACATCTGATAGATAGAGTGTCTGATGAACTATGGAATGAGGTTCGTGACATTGTACAGGAGACAGGGATCAAGACCATCCCCATGGAAAAGAAATGCAAAAAAGCAAAATGGCTGTCTGGGGAGGCCTTACAAATAGCTGTGAAAAGAAGAGAAGTTAAAAGCAAAGGAGAAAAGGAAAGATATAAGCATCTGAATGCAGAGTTCCAAAGAATACCAAGGAGAGATAAGAAAGCCTTCCTCATCGATCAATGCAAAGAAATAGAGGAAAACAACAGAATGGGAAAGACTAGAGATCCCTTCAAGAAAATTAGAGATACCAAGGGAACATTCATGCAAAGATGGGCTTGAGAAAGGACAGAAATAGTATGGACCTAACAGAAGCAGAAGATATTTAAGAAGAGGTGGCAAGAATACACAGAAAAACTACAAAAAAGATCTTCACGACCAAGATAATCACGATGGTGTGATCACTGACCTAGAGCCAGACATCCTGGAATGTGAAGTTAAGTGGGCCTTAGAAAGCATCACTATGAACAAAGCTAGTGGAAGTGATGGAATTCCAGTTGAGCTATTTCAAATCCTGAAAGATGATGCTGTGAAAGTGCTGCACTCAATATGCCAACAAATTTGGAAAACTCAGCAGTGGACACAGGACTGGAAAAGGTCAGTTTTCATTCCAATCCCAAAGAAAGGCAATGCCAAAGAATGCTCAAACTACCGCACAATTGTACTCATCTCACATGCTAATAAAGTAATGCTCAAAATTCTCCAAGCCAGGCTTCAGCAATATGTGAACCATGAACGTCCAGATGTTCAAGCTGGTGTTAGAAAAGGCAGAGGAACCAGAGATCAAATTGCCAACATCCGCTGGATCATGGAAAAAGCAAGAGTTCCAGAAAAACATCTATTTCTGCTTTATTGACTATGCCAAAGCCTTTGACTGTGTGGATCACAATAAACTGTGGAAAATTCTGAACGAGATGGGAATACCAGAGCACCTGGCCTGCCTCTTGAGAAACCTATATTCAGGTCAAGAAGCAACAGTTAGAACTGGATGTGGAACAGCAGACTGGTCCCAAATAGGAAAAGGAGTACATCAAGGCTATATATTGTCACCCTGCTTATTTAACTTATATGCAGAGTACATCATGAGAAATGCTGGGCTGGAAGAAGCACAAGCTGGAATCAAGATTTCTGGGAGAAATATCAATAACCTCAGATATGCAGATGACACCACCCTTATGGCAGAAAGTAAAGAGGAACTGAAAAGCCTCTTGATGAAAGTGAAAGAGGAGAGTGTAAAAGTTGGCTTAAAACTCAACATCTCGTCCCATCACTTCATGGCAAATAGATGAGGAAACAGTGGAAACAGTGTCAGACTTTATTTTGGGGGGCTCCAAAATCACTGCAGATGGTGATCACAGCCATGAAATTAAAAGACGCTTAATCCTTGGAAGGAAAGTTATGACCAACCTAGATAGCATATTAAAAAGCAGAAACATTACTTTCCCAACAAAGGTCCATCTAGTCAAGGCTATGGTTTTCCCAGTGGTCATGTATCGATGTGAGAGTTGGACTGTGAAGAAAGCTGAGCACCGAAGAATTGATGCTTTTGAACTGTGGTGCTGGCTGGCGAGTCCCTTGGACTGCAAAGAGATCCAACCAGTCCATTCTAAAGGAGATCAGTCCTGAGTGTTCATTGGAAAGACTGATGGTAAAGCTGAAACTCCAGTACTTTGGCCACCTCATGCGAAGAGTTGACTCATTGGAAAAGATTCTGATGCTGGGAGGGATTGGGGGCAGGAGGAGAAGGGGACGACAGAGGATGAGATGGCTGGATGGCATCACCAACTCGATGGGCATGAGTTTGAATAAACTCCGGGAGCTGGTGATGAACAGAGAGGCCTGGTGTGCTGCAATTCATGGGGTCACAAAGAGTCAGACACGACTGAGCGACTGAACTGAACTGACACCTCAGTGATTGCCTTGTACAGGGCAGCCCTGCTGGTCAGGGCGGGGCTGTAGAGGCAGCAGGGCAGGGGGCGGCTCACCGCTGCAGAGGGGCTTCAGGCACTCCAGGGTCGGCCCCCAGGATCCGCTTTGCCCCAGCCCGGGGTCAGGCCCTCCGAGGACCCTCCCCAGCCTGCCCTCGGACCCCCTGAGTCCCATTTGTACTTCCTTTCACCCACACTCTTCCCAGGGACGGGGCGGGGACTAGGGTTGGGGAGAGGCTGCCTTCACGTCCCCTACCCCAAGGGGGCTGTGGGGTCAACAGAAGAGCAATGCAGAATTCCCTCCCAACCTCAGGTTCCTTCCACTTCGAGGACACAGCTGCCTGGGAACTCGAGGCGGGGGATTTCGCACTGCGGCCAGAGACGAGGGCCAGGGTCCAGAGGGAAGGGTAGTTAAGAACCCAGTGTGGAGTCTTCTCTGCAGAAACAGTCCAGCTCCTCCTGGCCTGAGAGGCCTGGACCCACGGGCCGTGCTCAGGGCACACCACACTTCCTGACACTGTGGTGCAAGCATCCGGCCGTTAAACATTTGTTTGTGAACCACCAACTTTCTTACAGACAAGGCAAAAGCAAAGACCTGGAAATAACTAAAGGGACAAGTGAAGATAAGGAAAGCAGCAAGCCAGTGGCAAAGCCAGACACAGGCTACCGAGCCTCCATTTGCCCAGAGTCCTCAAAGCTGAGTCTCCATGTAACGTGGGGCTAGACTTACAGGATTTTCAGGCTGCTGAGGCCGGAGAACGCTTGTCCCGGGATGTGCATGAGGCGGTTCCCAGAGAGGCGCCTGCAAACCAGAGAGAAGGGCGGGTGATGCTGGCGGGCGGCCGGGCAGGGTGGTGGCCCCACGGCAGAGTCCCAGGATGTGGGTGGGGAGGGTGGTGGTGAGACTGCCCTGCTGACCTCACAAGGACCCCCACTTGCAGAGGAGGAGACCGAGGCTCAGTTCAGAGAGTGTGCGGCATCTCCCAGACCCGATTATCTTCTGGCCACGTCCACCCACAGCCTGCCCTGTGCTGTCCTGTCAGCAGGGGAGCTAGATGTGTGGGTCTCCCTGAGCTCCAAACTGCACAGCCAACCCCACTAATCTGGAGCAGAAGCGGGGTATAGGAACGAATGTACCACTGCGGTCTAATCAAGTACTTCCACACTGGTCACGGGTGACCATCGACCCTAAAAGGAATAGATGAGGCAGAGCGCGCCTGACACGCGTCCCCGTCGGAGTCTGCAAGGTGCCTGGGGGCCTGAAGAGTCCCCACGGGCATCATCAGGACTCGGCTCTCAGAGGCCTGCTGACATGGCAGCTGGGCTGACACGGCTCAGAAGCTGTCTATTTTAATCTGTCTACTGAGCATCTCTATGCTATGCTATGCTAAGTCACTTCAGTCGTATCCGACTCTGTGACCCCATAGACGGCAGCCCACCAGGCTCCCCTGTCCCTGGGACTCTCCAGGCAAGAACACTGGAGTGGGTTGCCATTTCCTTCTCCAATGCATGAAAGTGAAAAGAGAAAGTGAAGTCGCTTAGTCGTGTCCGACTCTTAGCGACCCCATGGACTGCAGCCTACCAGGCTCCTCTGTCCGTGGGATTTTCCAGGCAAGAGTACTGGAGTGGGGTGCCATTGCCTTCTCCAAGCATCTTTAGTTGACATTTATTGTTTTTCCTTTCATTTTGCTTATTTATTTTACTTCATCTTATTTCACTTTATTTTCTTATTTTATTTCACTTTGTTTCCTTTCATTTAACTTTATTTCATTTCCTTTTTTCATTTGATTTTTTTATTCCATTTCACTTTATTTCATTTCACTTTATTTGGCTCCTTTTCATTTTTGTCGCAGAAAGTGGAATCTTCATTTTGCGGTATGCGGGCTTCTTTCAAAACTTCCTGTTTCAAAAAAGGTGCTGTGATCTTTGGGGTCTCCAGGCTTGGGTTCCGTAGGAGGGCATTTCTGCCTCCAAAATGGGCCAACAAGCCCCTTGGGGAGTGGAGGACAGAGGACCAGCCCTGGGCTCAGGCTATGCACATCACCAGCCCGACTCCGTGGCCGCTGCCCTGCCGTTCCTTCTCACCAGGCAGGGCCCCTCCGCGGCCTCACTGTCCCTTCCCCTGAGAACTGCCCACGGTTCCTCCAAGAGGCCTCTCCCCTCTCCAGGCCAACGCGTGTCCTGACCCAGAGAGCCAGCGTCCACTAGGCGTTGCTCGTGAGCGGCAGGGTGCCCTCGGGGGCCCGTCCAGGGCCTGGTGGGGAGGGCTGTGCTGGGGGAGAGGGCTCGGGGTACAGGTGGAGTGGTGAGTGTTTGGAACCAGGAGCCTGTGATCTGAGAGTTTAAGCAAAACCAGCAGAACTCCAAGATGATGGTGCCCAACATGAACCAGCAGACTGGGGTCCTGGGGATCAGGCAAGAAGGAGGGCAGGGTGGGAAGAGGGTGGCCTGGCTGCCCCGAGGAGACAGAAGGCGCTCGGCCAAGGAGCTGACTCACTCATGCACACACGGCACTCGCCCGTCAGACCAGCATGCAGGCTTCCAGGCTGTGGGAAGGGACCAACCAGAGAGGGCTTCCTGGAGGAAGTGGGCCTTGCGTTGGCTCTGATAAGAGTAGAGAGATAGCGGACCTGCTGGGCTGGAGGGGAAACTGGCTCCCATGGAGCACAGCTGGCTGGTGGGCTTGGGCCAGGTGAGGGAAGGTCCTTGAAGCGGCTTTTCTGGGTTGTGGGGAAACAGAGAAGGCTCGTGAGCTGGTGAGAGCCACCCACAATGGACAGAGTGTATCAGAGAGGGAGCAGCAGCTTGTCCTTACGCGCTGGGGCAGCCCCCAGCGGAGGGGACAAGGGGGCACTCACTGCAGAGGGAGAACCACAAGGACAGGGAGTGGCCAGCCCAGACCCGGGGGACAAGGGCAGGTCAAGGATGGCTCCAAGGAAAGGGGCTTCCCTGTGGCTCAGCTGGTAAAGAATCCGCCTGCCATCTGGGAGACCTGGGTTCGATCCCTGGGTTGGGAAGATCCCCTGCAGAAGGGAAAGGCTACCCACTCCAGTATTCTGGCCTGGAGAATTCCATGGACTGTATAGTCCATAGAGTCTCAAAGAGTTGGACACGACTCAGCGACTCTCACTTTCAAGGAAAGGAGAAGTGTTGACAGAAAGCTGGTCAGCCGCAGGGAGGTGGAGGCTCACGGCTGAGTTCCTCTGTCCACACTGCCCGCACTCAGCCCCACGCCTCGGCAGGCGGTGCTGATCCTCTCTCAGAACAGCTCCTTCCATGGGACTCCCGATCCCCCCAGGAAGCCCAGTGCCCTGGTGTCAGAGGTCACAGTACCCCCTCCAGCCCTTCCCTCCAGCCCCTCCCACCCCCAACCAAGGCCTCCACTCACAGCTCCTCCAGGAAGCGCAGGTGGTGGAAGACGCCAGGCCAGAGCTCCGTGAGGTTGTTCATGCTCAGGTCTCTGTGAGACAGGAGCAGGCAGATGAGCAGACTGTGCCCCCTGGGCCCCGCGCGGTGCTCCCCAGGGCTCCCTCCTCCCAGTGGGATGGGCCATGATGAGGGCTGAGGAGGAAGCTGACCCCCCATCAGGGACAAGCCAGAGAAAAGTTCACAGAACGTTAGAGCAGGACCCCGGTGGACGTTTTATCCGAGACCCCACGGGCTCCTGGGACCATCTCCAAACTGGCCAGCAGGATTCCACGGCCCTCTAGGCCTGAAGTGTTTCTCTCCTGCTGTCCCCCCGCAGCAACCCCCCCAGGCTCCTTCTCCTCCATCCAGATGGAGCAGGATCCTGCCAAGTCCCACCAGGACTAGCTGCCTTCCCACATTATGAGACCCTGAGGGTGGCTTCCACGCCACTCCTCCAAGGTCCCCTGCACACAGAGGATCACCGCAGGAACAGCCAGCATCTGCTGGAGGGCCACTCTGTGACAAGTGCCGGCGGCCCTTTACCCAAACGATCTTACTGAATTCTCCCAAGGACCCCAAGGTGGATACCAACGTTGCTTCCGCTTTACACTTGAGAAAGCAGAGGAAAGACTGAAGTCAACTCTCTCCTTGATTTACCCACCTGACCGAGGGCTCTTAACTACTCTGTCACCTCATCCATAATAATGGGGGAACACCCCCAAACCCCTAGGGTCCTTGTATGGATTAAGTGAGCAAGGGCCTGCAGACTGCCTGCCAGAGTGCGCACAGCATTTCCTCCGCCTCCTGTCCCTCAGTGACCAGTGGGCAAGAGCCCCACAGTCCGTGGGCCGGCCCGGCCCCAGGGTTTTCCTCCCAGGCGGCGCCGGGGACTTCACGTGTGCATGTCACTCTTGGGATCCGGCGTCTCAAATCCCTAACAGCAGCCACTGGCCTCTGTCAGCTCCCTCCTCCCAGGGATGCACTTTCACCGCAAACCCCAGGGTCTCCATTTCCTGCAAGAAATGCCTGTGCTGAGGTGTGTGCTGGACACGGGGTGTGGGGCAGGGGCTGGGGGAGTGAGGGCCCAGCTCCCGCCGATGAAAACGCTGTTGAGGCGCCAGCGTTTTATCCCTGGTAAAGAGGGACACATCCTCTGAGGAAGGCAGGAGCCCAGTGCGGGCAGAGGTGAGGGGCCGGCGGCGCCCCGACCCTCCGTCCAAGACGGGGCCGGCGGCCACAGAGCCGCCGGGCGCGCAGGGCAGCGACTGGAGCCCAGGCACGGAGCCTCGTGCGGGTCCCGGCGCGAAAAGTCGAGGAGCCGCGGAGCCGGTACCCCGAACGCGCGCCTGAGCGCCTCCGGACGTGCCTCCACACGGGCTGGCAGGGTGTGTGACTCAGGCCTCGTCACTCAGCCGTCGCCCCGGGGCCCGCAGCTCCGCGGCTCTGAAGTGGCTCCAGGCCCCCCACCCGCCCCGGGCCCGTCCTGAGAGCGGCCTCATTGTTCTCCCCGGGAGGAGCGGCCGCCCCGCGCCCGCCCGCATCCTGCCGGGACAGCGCCCAGACCAGCTGCAGGGCTCTGGGCGGCCGGTGCCAAGGAGGGGGCGGGGGAAGCGCGGGCCGCAGAGCGCCGTGGCGGCGCTGTGGGGGCGTGCGAGCCGCCGGGCACGCGCGGCCCGTGGAGCTTCGGGCGCGTGTTTGTGCACGTGCACGGCACTCCAAGTCCGCGCTCTCCAAGTACCCG
The DNA here is from genome assembly GCA_935064755.1 of Tragelaphus eurycerus. Classification (NCBI taxonomy): domain Eukaryota; kingdom Metazoa; phylum Chordata; class Mammalia; order Artiodactyla; family Bovidae; genus Tragelaphus; species Tragelaphus eurycerus. The sequence continues at coordinate 598,537 of CAKXYN010000100.1, read as the reverse complement.
CCTTACCACGACGGAAACCCTCTGGGGGACGCTCAGCCGTCCCATCCCCACCTCCCCGGGTTGAACCCTTCTTGGCTGTGACCCTGGGCGAGCGAAGGGGCTCCCGACCCGGCGGGGGAAGCGCAGGCTGCTTGGTGGGGCTCGGGGCCCAGCTCGTGGGCAGACTGGACACCAACGCCCGGCCGCGAACGCCACGGCAGTGCCGCCCCCTCCACGAGAGCTAGCAGCGCCGCGCCGCGCACGCGCCACGCACGCCCATGCACGCCTCCCAGGATGTGCTTTACTCAGCACATGTTTGGTCGAAACCTGCACTCTGGCTGCGCGTTACCACCTTCCCGCGCGCTGGGCCTTGCCCGCTGCTTCTCTCAGCTGGAAAGCAGGGCGAGGCTGGGTGTCACCCGCCATGCGGCCTTTCCCAGCAGCCCTCGGGGCGCTCTGTGCCCCTGGCTGTACTCGCCCGGGGCAGGGCCGAGAGAGGGTCGCCGGGCGAGCCTGGCAGCCTGCACACCGGAGTGCTCTCAGCGCTCGACCCTGGGTGCCTCGGACCACCAGGGGAGCTGGGAGAGGCAGCATCGCCGTGGAGACCAGAAGGAGCCAGGGACTCGGGGCAGAGAGCAGGAGGGCGTGAAACTAGGCCGGGTCGGGGCGGTAGGAGGCCCACCGCCCAGGTCGTCGGCCGACACCCAAGGGCCCTGTGGGACTCGTTCATTGTTAGTGTTTCCTGTGAGCGGACGACAAAGCCCCTGATCCTGCGAGGACTGTACCCACCGGGGGTAGAGGTCTGGACGCAGGGCCCATCTCTGCGGCCAAGTAGAGGGCAGCGGGAGTGACCAGGAGATGAATCCCTCTCCCCCTGCCGTGCCCCCAGGCTATCTCCTCTGAGAGGCCCTCCCGCCAGAGCTGAGCAGCATCCTGCGTCCTGCACTTTTGTTCAGGCTCCCGCAGGGGCGTTAGCTGGGCTGTTGCCCTGTTCCTGGCACTGCCCTACCCCGCCCCCCCCCCCCAGCAGCCAGCTGCGCTGACCAGCCTGCGGGTCTGCTTGTGCTGGCTGACTCCGGGCAGCCTCCCTCTTGTACGTGAGATGGGGATGTACTTGCTGGAGCTGAGTGAGAAGCACAGGGGTCAATGAACAAACCAGTTAGTAAAACACACGGCCGGCTCAGCAGCCTTCATAACATCCTCGCCTGAGGAATTATGATGCTCAGGGCTCAGTACCCCTGTGACCCCGGCTCCTGCTCGGGGAGGCTTACTCTCAGGCCTGGGGCACCTGGCACACGGGCTGCAGCACCCCCAGTGAAGGACCCCAGCCTGGCCCCACTGCCTTCCTGGAGGCTCTGAGCCAGCTGACACAGACTTGTCTCAGAGTTCGTGTGCATGACTCCAGCCAGGGAAAGAGCATTGGCTGTTACACACACCACAGCACAACCTCAGGCTCTCGGGCTTTGCACAAACTCCCGTGTGAGAACAATGCTGTATTTTTAAACAAAGGGGCTATTGCTTGATTCCGCCCAGTCTTGGCTCCTTTGGTTGTAACACAGCCCCTTAGCTAGGGTTCGAGGAGGAAGTGGGCAGCCGGGGGTGGGGAAGACAGATGCTCATGGGTGCCGGGAGCCGGCGAGAGGACCTCCGCCCATGGCAAAGGTCATGAGGAAGGAGGCTCGATATACGCAAAGGCGGGGTCGAGCATCAGGAGGCCCCCTGAAATCCTCTAGCATCTACCCCCATAACCAGAGCCTGCCTACTTTACTACCTGTGCTCTCACTTACACCTCTGACTTTACAGGGGGCTGTCCCCCACTACCTCTCTCAGAAAAGGAGTTAACTTAGAGCTCCAGTTAATAAAAATTCCTGGGCGTGACTGGAGTGTTTTAACCTACAAACTCTTCTGAAGGTTCTCTAGCCCATCTGACAGGCTTGTCCGGCCACATGTGCTTCTAAAAACAGGTTCTTTAGAGAAGTTAGAAAACTATTAGTGGGCTGATTAGAAATTGTATTGGTAAAGGGTTTTTCATTTGTTGAGCCAATGCTTGCTGCTAAGTCTCCACATCACCTACCCTTACACACATTAATGAATATATAGAAGAAATAGGTATTAACCTTTGATATTAATCACGTTAGACCTTAGGCTAAGTGAGTTCTTTCTTTAATTAAAACCCACCCTCACCCTATAGGAATGTAAATTTATCTGGTGGAGTCTGTTTTAAGAATAATTGCCCCTGGAGAAATAAATGTCCTGGATTGACCACTGTCACAAAGAGAGGGTCATAAATTGTCAACAGGCCCCCTGGCCAGAAGATGATGTAACACCCCTAAGACCTCTGTATACATTTGTAAGAAGCACCTGACTTTGATAAAAGTCAGGGCTGCTGACCCCGCGTGACTTTTGTATAACATCTCAGTGTATAAAAGTAGACCATGGAAAATAAAGAATTGGGATCAGTTCCTCGAAAGACTGGTCTCCCCATGTCGCTCTCTCTCTCTCAAATTCTGGCTGAGTCTCCATCTGGAGCACGGAACCCACCATGCTTACTAATTATGCCTGGGCTTCTAAGATCCGACCGGGGAGGCCTCAGTGTCTCCTCTCCTTCGGGAGAACGGAAAGACGCCTGCGGCCTACGTAAGTGGTGCAAACTTCTTGTCTGGAAGTTTTATTGGTCTCCTGCTCAAACCAAGCTACTCAGCCTCTTTTCTCCACTGAGTTTTCCTACTGAGCTATCCTCGTTCTATTATTCTTTATATCTCTAATTATAACTATTGTGTCCTGACCCCCACTGACGCTGTCCTCGCTTCAAAGTCCCTGAATCAGCTGGGGCTGGTCCCCAGCAGATGGGGAGCGCTGGCATCTGACCTGGAGGTCAATGGGGAGTCCCGGTGGTTTCCAAGCCAAGACAAGGCTTGTGCATGTCATATGGAACCAGGGAGAGACAGGAAACCCAGAGGGTCATCAGGTGACCCCGTTAATTCAGGCAGGCAGGAGGGATCAAGCCAGGGAAGGGGACATTCCTAAAAGTCAGGTGAGAGGGGATAAAGTAGATTTTAGCCCTGGATTGTAAACCCACAGGAGTCAGGGAATGGTGCTCACTTTGTCTTCTCTAAGTGACAGCAGAGGAAGGAGACAGAGCCAGGAGAGGCTGGAGAGGTGCCTCCTGCTCAAGGATGCTGCATTCGGAAATCGAGGTTTGGCACCAACATCAGGCCACACCCTCATTTCCACCTCTTTTTGGACAAAGAAAAGTGCTGGCTGGACCAGCAGGAGAGGGTGCAGGTGCCTGGGTGAGGGGAGGAGGGTGGCCTCGGAGGTGGAGAGGGTCCCAGGCTGACCTGACCCTCAGCCCTGCGGGAACCCCTAGTTGGGGGAGCCAGGCTGTCTGAGGCTCGGGACGTGGCTGCTCTGCTGGGCACAGTGATCAAGCTGGGGGGTCCCAAGGCCTCTGCCCAGTCATAGGTGCTTCCCTGCCCCAATGGTCAGTGCTGACCCCCTGGGCCTCCCTCCACTGAGCCCAGAACAGGCGAGGGCTCTGCAGAGAACAGTCAGGACAGGCCGCCTGGGTGTCTGCTTCCCTGTGCGGGCCACCCACACACAGAGGCCAGCAGGACACCACTGGCCCACTCAGGGCAGCCTCACGCAGCCCAGGGGAGCGACAGGCCTCCCCCAGCCCCGAGACAGTTCAGACCTCCACCACTTGCACTGACTGTTCACACTTCGGGTCATTAAATCAGAGTGAAAATTCAGTGCCTCGTCTACACCGGCCACATGTGGCTAGCAGTTGCCACACCGGACGAGGCAGACAGGGCGTATCCTTGGTGTCCTGTCGGAGGTCCTGGGATGGCCCTGCCGTTGGCCCATTCCCCTCTCATCTCCGCTCTCTGCCCACTGCGTGACTGGGCGAGAGACCTCAGCTCTCTCTGCGCCGTCTCCTCCCCAGGAAAGCGCTTCACCAGCACTGGGCACCCTGAAAGCAGCTCTGCGCCTGTGCAGCCGCCCACGTGGCCCAGCGCACCCACCTCCGACCTGCAGCCGCTCAACGCCCTCTGGCTTCACCAGCTTCACCAGTGCTGGGCACCCTGAAAGCAACGCCCACCGTGGCCCAGCACACGCACCTCCACCCGCAGCCACTCAGCGCCCTCCGGCTTGCGAAGCACCTGCAGTGTATCAGGCCCCACACCACATGCTGCAGCTGCCGATTCAACAGTGTGGGACCCCCTCAGAGCCCAGTCAGGCGGCCCAGGGACATGGTGGGCGGTGACACGGGCTGGGGCTGGGGCTGGACCTCACAGGGCCCCCTGCGGGCTCAGCAGAGACTGTCGTCCCCTGTGGCACTGGTCTCCCCACACGATGGTGGCCAGGACACCCTCATCACACATGCAGCGCCGAGGGGTGGGTGCTCCCCAGGCAGCCCCGACCAAGACTGACCCGGAGCCAAGAGTCCACTTGGGGGTCCCCCAGATCCTGCCCAGCTCAGCACCCTCCACTCACCAGCGCTGCCTTCCAGCCCTGCCCTGACCTTCCCTCTGTCCGTCTCTGGATGCGTGAGGTGGGAATCTGTCCTCCCTGTGGGCCTGGAGCCCCTCAGAGAGGGGCTGGGGCGTTCCATCAGGTCAGAGGTCCTCCAGAGCACCCAAGAGAGGGGGTGGGGGGCAGGGGCAGAGGGCAGGCTGAGGACCGGGCAGCCCTGCGCTGGGTGGGAGGCGGTGCGCTTTGTGTGCTGAGCAGACCGCAGGCCTGGGCCCCGCCTGTGCAGCTGCAGCTCCGGCCTTTGTTGCGCTGGCTCAGTTGCACTTGGCTGCATTGACGCAGTGGCAGGTATGTCTGGGGGAAGCTGGAGAGAAGCTAGAGAGGCCCTGTATCCAGAGGGCCTCCACCCCCCACCTCCCAGCTGGATGCCTTCCTCTCGCATCAGGACCGCTGTCCCAGCAGCTGCCCTGGCCACCCTCGCTCATCCCGGCCAGATGGTTCTCTAGAGTCTCAGCTTGAGTCTGATAAGAAAGAGGGGACGCTGGACTCAGAGCACCAAGAGCCATCTTTGCAGGGAGGGGCCATAGTGCAGACGCGGATCAGGGCGGGGACCCTCCAAGGCCTCCGTGGAGGCCCCCGCCCATGCAGGTGCCGTCTGGCACAGCCTTGGCCTCATTTTGTCTAATCCTTTCATCAGACCAGGAAAGAAGTTTTTTATTTCCTTTTGAGTGCAGAAAAGAAGACTCGGAAATATCAAGTTACTGCCCGTCTAGTCACAGTAAGAGGCTTGGTTCTGCTGAGCCCAGCCGCCCGAGGCTGAAAGGTGCGCGGTGGGGGCGGCGGCCTGGAACAAAGGAGGGATTGGGCCTCCGGGTCCCGCTCACTGGCTGCCAGGACCAGTGGAACTTTCCAGAGCCCAGCCCTGCTGTCTCTCCCCCGGGAGGTCCTGCCGGCCCGCAGAGCCTCCCTGTCCTTCCACCCAGTGCCCCCAGCCCTGAGTCCCCGAGCCTGGCCGGGCGGATCCCACTGAGTCCTGTGTAGGTCGTCCCCCGTCCGCTACCTTCTTCATCCCCACCCGGAGGGGCTCTGACAACCCGCTCCCTCCCAGCTCCCGCCTGTCTGGGCCACTAGACTAGCAGCCCCGCGGAAGAAGGGGCCCCATTGGGTGTCCAGCTCCCTCCCTAGTGCTGTGCGTGGACTGTCTCCCGAGGGGGACGCAGTCTGTGGACGCCGGGTCTGACCTTGGCCTGTCTGCTTTCCAGGTGCTTGATGTGACCGAGTTATGTTTCCTATGCTTTAGTTTCTGCACCAACACCTGTTGCACGACAGCTCCTCTTTGGGGAGCTGTGCCAGGATCAGCCCTGCCCACCAGAGCCCAGCTCCCACTTTCAGCTGCCCTCACCCCCAGAGCCCACGTCCAGAGAAGCTGCTCCTTGGGTTACTTCAGGGGAATGCAGGAGGGTGCTCTGGGCCTGCCCTGCCCTTAGGAGCCACCAGCTGCCTCTGCAGCCTCTAGAGAGTGCCGCCTGCCTCATCCCTCATCTTCCCACCTTTGATCTTCCGATCTCTGGCCAGGGTCCCCCAGCCAAAGGCATTCCTGTCTCTTGGCTCTTCTAAGGAGAGCAAATGGCTGGGCACCCCTATCCTCCGGGCTTCCTTCTTCCCTGTGTTGTGGGCATAGCCATGACTCCTGCAGAGGCCCTGGGACCAAGAAATAGCCTGGTTCCTAGGGAGGGGGTTGTCTGGAGGGAAAGGGGGCATGGGAAAGGGCTGACTACTGGGCCGCCACTGGGCATGGTGCCCTGGGCCAGACACACTGGAAGGGTGCCATCGGCCTCGTTCCTTGCTCCGGCACCTCACGTGCAGAGCTGAGCCAAGCTCGGGAGGTGTGTGTTGGGGTGTGCACACAAGGGAGGTGTGTGTGCACACAAGGAGGGGATGGGCACACAAGGGAGGGGGTGGGCACACAAGGGATGTATGTGTGCACAGAAGGGAAGTGTGTATGGGAGTGTGCACACAAGAGAGGTGTGTGTGCACACAGGGAGGTGAGTGGGCACACAAAGGAGGTGTGTGTGCACACAAGGGAGGTGTGTGTGGGAGCGTGCACACAAGAGAGGTGTGTACGCACACAAGGAGGGGGTGGGCACACCCTGCCCTCAGGAAGCTGCAGTCCAAGGACACATTCAGACCACAGGCACAGCTGGACATTAGTGCTGGAGAAACCCCATGCCTGGGGACCAGGACACAGGCAGGGAGGGCTTCCTGGAGGAAGGCCACGAAGGACAGGGTAGCCCTGAGAAAGCGGCCTGGCTGAGAGCATGGCCGAGGCAGCACCTGGGCAGCCAGGCAGCCACAGAGATTGTGCCGCGGGCTGAGCGAAGGTCCTCAGAGATGTGTTGGGGCCCTGATCCCCAGGACGTGCGGGAAAGGATCTTCCCCGTGAAGGTGAGGGAAGTGTCTGTGGTGGAGGAGCCTCTGGGTGGCCCCAGGTGCAGGTGCCACAGAAGAGACGCAGACACACACGGGAGCGGGCAGCGGCTGGAGCGATGTGTCCCCGGGCCCGGGGGCCAGCCACCCTGGGAGGCAGAGGACGAGGCCCCGCGGACACTGCCCGGCTCGGGGCGTGGTGACAGGAGACCGGCGCAATGCGGGGAGCACTCGGATGGGCCTCCATACACCCCACACCCTCCCAGTCCTCCCCACCCCAGGGAGTGCCCTGCTGACGCCCTGGACCACAGCCCCACCCAACCCCCCTCTGCCTGGAGCGGCCTCTGGGGTCTGCTGTGACCTGGCAGTTCTGCCTGTCCATGCATCCCAGACCCCTGCCCAGGGCGGCCCCAGCAGCCCCATCCCGAAAGCCCCAAACCACAGGGTCTGTCCACGGCGCCCGAGTCCACCCGCAGTGAAGACCGCAGCCATGGGAGCAGGGCAGGTGGGTCTTCAAAGAAGGAGCCAGACACAGACCTGCTCCATCCACATCAAAGCCAAACACAGCGAGAGAGGCCGTGGCTGGGGCTGCCCCAGGGTTCGGGGGGAGCTGGTACCGGGGGGAGGCTGTTGCTACTCCATTCCCTGGTCTGGGCACTGGTTACCCAAGTGTACTCAGCTTGTAGAAATTTACCAGGACACATTTGCCAAAGGTACACTTTTCTGTGAGTACACTCCACATAAACAAAAGTTACACAATCAGAGATGGGGGACTCATTCTGAAAGCCCTCCAGGAACGCAGCGCAGGCTGAGAGCTCCCGCTGATTTCCTGATTATACTGCCCAGCCTTTACCTAATGGGACTGAAGTAGGAAGTGTGTTTCTGTGTGTTCACCTCCACCTGTGTGTGCCCGGCACACCAGCTGAGACCTGCTGCAGGGCCAAGGGCACGCGGCTCTGAGTCACCGCCAGAGGCCCCTGGCCATGGGTCCCAGCAGCCTGGGTGGTCCCAGGAGCCCCTGTGGGACGCACCCTCCCCACAGCGGCCCCCTGCCCCGAGCCTGTCCCCACCTGGCACCTACAGGGTGATGCCTGCTGGCCCACCGGCCCCCAACCTGCCCGGGCACAGACGAAGACCATCAGAGTTGGACGTGGCTCAGACTCGAGCCCAGAGCCCCCGGCCCTGGAGCCCTCCCTGCACCCACACTCTGTCTCTGCTCCTTGGTCACAGGGTGGAGGTCCCTTTTCTAAGAAGCAGTACAGAGAGTGGCGGACAGGCCAACACTCCCGTGCGGCAGGGTTTATGGGGCAGACGCCTCACTCTCGGTGAAGCCTGAGCCGGGCCGCAGGCTGGCCAACTGGCAGCTGAGTCTGGCTCTATCCTCATCGCGGCCACACGGGTAGACGCCACCCCTCGGGTTTGCAGGGGGGCCAGGCCACACCACCCCCAGGTGGGAGGCTGTCCTCCAGCCCAGCCGGCTCTCGAGGGTGCTCCACGCTGCCCGTGTGTTCGTTTATGGCCTTACTCATCCCAGCGACGGCTTTGGGCACCAAGCACAGGGCGACCCCAGCCAGCTGGGAAACAGGCCGTGAACAGCAGCCAGAAGCCAGGAGGGAAGCTCCGGAGGAAGAGCGGGGCCAAGTGAAGCTGACACTGCCCTGGCGCCCTCCCTCCAAAGACGGCCCCTGAGGGGCGGCTTCCAGCTCACATGCCTTTCTTAACCACATCCTTGCAATAAATCAGAGGTGACCGTGGGGCCCCATCTAAGTAGACTCGGGTCAAAGCAACCCGGGGGGGGGGGGGCTAGGGGAGGGTGCAGGGCTGGCTGGCCTGCCGAGGGTCTGATTTATTCCACAGAGGAGCTGGAGGCTGGTTTGGGGCACACTTGAAGGGCAGTCGTGGACCCAGCAGGTCTGGGGTGGGGTCTGAGCCCCCTGCACCAGGACGGGTCCCAGAGGAGGGAGACCGCTGGCCCTGTGTGGAGTAAGGGCCTCAGGATGTCCCAGGGTCTGCAGGGCATAAATCACCTTTGTGCAACCCTCCTATTTGTTCAACAACTTTCTTGTTAAGTGTTGAGCAAACTGGCTCATGGAGACGTCCAGCTGCTGCCTGGCCTGGACAAGGTGGCCAGCATAGGGGCCAGCATAGGGGCCCGCCCCCTCTCCAGCCCTGCCCCCTGCACGCCGTGGGGCCATGACGCATTGTGGGCTGGCTGCAGGCAGGTGCTGTGATGCTGTGTGAGTTCCATGAGGGGCAGCCAAGGCCCTCGGCCCCTCCCCTCGGCCCCCTGCGCAGCTGCCTGGCCCTGGGGGATGATGGGGACCGCCCAGCACCTCCATCTCCAGCCTTCAGGGCCAACAGAGCAGGGAGAGCCGCCTTTCCCCTCCGCACAGAGCTGGTGGGGGGTTGGAACTGGAGGAGTTACAGGGAGGGCGGAGAGCCCCAGGGATCACACTCCTGCGGGGTCCCTGTCACCCACGTCACAGGGGCTGGTAGACTACGGGTCACTCCGAGCTCTGTAGTAGCCCCCTGCTCTGTCCACCATAAAGATGGGAGGAGCCCCCACCCATTCCCCTGGAGGCCTTGCCCACTAGTCTGACGCCTGATTGAAGCGCAGCTCGGCCGTGGTCTGCGCCCTGCAGACGCTGTGCACAGGCCCAGCTGCCCCGTAATGTCCACTCAGGTGCGTCTGCACAGGGCCCGGCCCCGGCACGCCCCTCAGAAGGGCGCCCACCGCATCCTGTGGCCTGCTCTGCCTGAATCACTCGTGGTCACTGTGATCCCGGGCACAGCAGCAGACGGTCCAGGGCACAGGCACAGAGGGGACTCGCTCAGCCCATGACCACTGGGGGTCGGGGTCAGGTTGAGATCCTCATCCTACGAACAAGCGCAGGGCCAGTGACACATTCTGCAGGACTCAGAGTGAAATAAACACGAGACCCTCGTTCAAAACTCGAGACCTTGGAAGTGGCGACAGTGGAGTGGTGGCCCAAGACAGCCCCTACGGTGCGGGACACGGCTCCCGGCAGGGGACCCAGGTCACCACCCCCGAGCCGCGCTGGGTGAGTGCCATGCTGGGACTGCGGGTTCACCCGTCCCCACTCCCTCCCGCTTCTGTCCCGGACAATGGTCCTCCCAGGCTGCCGGTTGGCGTCAACCACAAAGGCAGGGCATTCACTTACAGTCCTTGCTGGCTCGGTGCTCACAGCCTGGACACTCGATCCAGCTCCTTCCATCCCCAACACCCACTGGGTCTCCAGGTCTGAGCTGGGAGAGGGGCGACCAGGACGACTCACTCATGCCACGCAGGTGCCCATGTGGGAAGAGGCCCGCCCCACAGGGGCGCGCATGTGTGTGTGTGAGTCTCTGTACTCACGCCATGCAGGGCTCCCCTGCGGGAGGAGGCCCGGCCCACAGGGGCGCGTGTATGTGTGTGAGTCTCTGTCATGCCACACAGGTGCCCCTGTAGGACGGGACCCACCCCACAGGGGCGTGTGTGTGTGAGTCTCTGTTTCCGTGTGTGTGTGCGTCTGTGTGTCTGTGTGTGACTATGTGTGTGTCTGTGTGACTGTGTGTGTCTGTGTGTGTCTGTGTGTGTCTGTGTGTGTGTCTGTGCGTTTATCTGTCTGTGTGTCTGTGTGTGTGTCTGTCTGTCTGTTTATGTGTCTGTGTGTGTCTGTGTGTGTGTCTGTGTGTCTGTGTGTCTGTGTATGTGTCTGTGTGTGTCTGTGTATGTGTGTGTCTATGTGTGTGTATGTCTGTGTGTGTGTGTCTGTCTGTATGTCTATGTGTCTGTCTGTGTGTCTGTGTGTGTCTATGTGTGTGTCTGTGTGTGTCTGTGTGTGTGTCTATGTGTGTGTCTGTGTGTGTGACTCTGTGTGTGTGTGTCTCTGTATCTGTGTGTGACTCTGTGCATGTGTGCATGTGTCTCTGTGTGTGACAAGGGAGGTGACATGTGGACCCCTTGGCCCCACCACTCCCGCTCCTCCGGGATGCCACGTGCCCTGGCTCTGAGCCCGGGACCACACAGACCCCTGACACCCCGACGCCCAAGGGCCGCCTGCCCCTCCAGCGCCCACAGAGGTGTAGGGGGAGGGGAGAGGGCGGTGGTCCTCCCAGAGCCCACCCTCTGGTCTCGCCCTGGCAAACCCTGTCTGTGCCGCAGGTGCCAGGGTGCCAGGCGCCTGGCTCAGCTTCCCTCCCAGGACCCCGGAGGCTGGGCGCCATGTCCTGGGCACCATGCTGGGCACTGCCTGCTGCAGAGGGCTGGAGGATGGGAGGAGCAGGTGGGCCCCAGCAGGCAGCGCAGGGGCACACACGCACAGACACACAGGGCAGTGCGGAGACTGGCCCTTCCCGCGGACAGGCACACCAGACCTCCCCGTAGGCGGCCTGCCTGGCCGGAAGCTGCCTGAGGAGGCTGGACAGTCACCCCAGCTGCCCGACACCTCGAGCTGGCTTTTGTTTTCTGTGTTTTGCTTTTTTAACATGATCTGAGGAGAAAAGGAGCCGTGGCTGTGCGGGCGCAGGAGGGCCTAGAGGATCTATCCCACGTTGAAGGTCAGGAAGGGCGGCGGTGAGGAGAGACCCCTCGTCCAAGGTAAGGAGCAATGGCTGTGCTTTGCTGGAGCAGCCGTGAAGAGATACCCCACGCCCAGGGTAAGAGAAACCCAAGTAAGACAGTAGGTGTTGCAAGAGGGCATCAGAGGGCAAACACACTGAAACCATACTCACAGAAAACTAGTCAATCTAATCACACCAGGACCACAGCCTTGTCTAACTCAATGAAACTAAGCCATGCCCGTGGGAAACCCAAGATGGGCGGGTCATAGTGGAGAGATCTGACAGAATGTGGTCCACTGGAGAAGGGAATGGCAAACCACTTCAGTATTCTTGCCTGGAGAACCCCATGAACAGTATGAAAAGGCAAAATGATAGGATACTGAAAGAGAAACTCCCCAGGTCAGTAGGGGCCCAATATGCTGCTACTGGAGATCAGTGGAGAAATAACTCCAGAAAGAATGAAGGGATGGAGCCAAAGCAAAAACAATACCCAGCTATGGATGTGACTGGTGATAGAAGCAAGATCCGAAGCTGTAAAGAGCAATATTGCATAGGAACCTGGAATGTCAGGTCCATGAATCAAGGCAAATTGGAAGTGGTCAAACAAGAGATGGCCAGAGTGAATGTCAACATTCTAGGAATCAGCAAACTAAAATGGACTGGAATGGGTGAATCTAACTCAGATGACCATTATATCTACTACTGTGGGCAGGAATCCCTCAGAAGAAATGGAATGGCCATCATGGTCAACAAAAGAGTCCGAAATGCAGTACTTGGATGCAATCTCAAAAACGACAGAAAGATCTCTGTTCGTTTCCAAGGCAAACCATTCAGTGTCACAGTAATCCAAGTCTATGCCCCAACCAGTAACGCTGAAGAAGCTGAAGTTGAACGGTTCTATGAAGACCTCCAAGACCTTTTAGAACTAACACCCCAAAAAGATGTCCTTTTCATTACAGGGGACTGGAATGCAAAAGTAGGAAGTCAAGAAACATCTGGAGTAATAGGCAAATATGGCCTTGGAATACAGAATGAAGCAGGGCAAAGACTAATAGAGTTTTGCCAAAAAAAATGCACTAGTCATAACAAACACCCTCTTCCAACAACACAAGAGAAGACTCTACACATGGACATCACCAGACGGTCAACACCGAAATCAGATCAATTATATTCTTTGCAGCCAAAGATGGAGAAGCTCCATACAGTCAGCAAAAACAAGACCAGGAGCTGACTGTGGCTCAGACCATGAACTCCTTATTGCCAAATTCAGACTTAAATTGAAGAAAGTAAGGAAAACCACTAGACCATTCAGGTATGACCTAAATCAAATCCCTTATGATTATACAATGGAAGTGAGAAACAGATTTAAGGGCCTAGATCTGATAGATAGAGTGCCTGATGAACTATGGACTGAGGTTCGTGACATTGTACAGGAGACAGGGATCAAGACCATCCCCATGGAAAAAAAATGCAAAAAAGCAAAATGGCTGTCTGGGGAGGCCTTACAAATAGCTGTGAAAAGAAGAGAAGTGAAAAGCAAAGGAGAAAAGGAAAGATATAAACATCTGAATGCAGAGTTCCAAAGAATACCAAGGAGAGATAAGAAAGCCTTCTTCAGTGATCAATGCAAAGACATAGAGGGAAACAACAGAATGGGAAAGACTAGGGATCTCGTCAAGAAAATCAGAGATACCAAAGGAACATTTCATGCAAAGATAGGCTCGATAAAGGACAGAAATGGTATGGACCTAACAGAAGCAGAAGATATTAAGAAGAGGTGGCAAGAATACACAGAAGAACTATACAAAAAGATCTTCACAACCAAGATAATCACAATGGTGTGATCTCTCACCTAGAGCCAGACATCCTGGAATGTGAAGTCAAGTGGGCCTTAGAAAGCATCACTATGAACAAAGCTAGTGGAGGTGATGGAATTCCAGTTGAGCTATTTCAAATCCTGAAAGATGTTGCTGTGAAAGTGCTGCACTCAATATGCCAGCAAATTTGGAAAACTCAGCAGTAGCCACAGGACTGGAAAAGGTCAGTTTTCATTCCAATCCCAAAGAAAGGCAATGCCAAAGAATGCTCAAACTACCGCACAATTGTACTCATCTCACATGCTAGTAATGTTCAAAATTCTCCAAGCCAGGCTTCAGCAATATGTGAACTGTGAACTTCCTGATGTTCAAGCTGGTTTTAGAAAAGGCCGAGGAACCAGAGATCAAATTGCCAACATCCGCTGGATCATGGAAAAAGCAAGAGTTCCAGAAAAACATCTATTTCTGCTTTATTGACTATGCCAAAGCCTTTGACTGTGTGGATCACAATAAACTGTGGGAAATTCTGAAAGAGATGGGGATACCAGACCACCTGATCTGCCTCTTGAGAAATTTGTATGCAGGCCAGAAAGCAACAGTTAGAACTGGACATGGAACAACAGACTGGTTCCAAATAGGAAAAGGAGTACGTCAAGGCTGTATATTGTCACCCTGTTTATTTAACGTATATGCAGAGTACATCATGAGAAACGCTGGACTGGAAGTAACACAAGTTGGAATCAAGATTGCTGGGAGAAATATCAATAACCTCAGATATGCAGATAACACCACCCTTATGGCAGAAAGTGAAGAGGAACTCAAAAGCCTCTTGATGAAAGTGAAAGTGGAAAGTGAAAAGGTTGGCTTAAAGCTCAACATTCAGAAAACAAAGCTCATGGCATCTGGTCCCATCACTTCATGGGAAATAGATGGAGAAACAGTGGAAACAGTGTCAGACTTTATTTATATGGGCTCCAAAATCACTGCAGATGGTGACTGCAGCCGTGAAATTAAAAGGCGCTTACTCCTTGGAAGGAAAGTTATGACCAACCTAGATAGCATATTCTAAAGCAGAGACATTACTTTGCCAACAAAAGTTCGTCTAGTCAAGACTATGGTTTTTCCTGTGGCCATGTATGGATGTGAGAGCTGGACTGTGAAGAAGGCTGAGCACCGAAGAATTGATGCTTTTGAGCTGTGGTATTGGAGAAGACTCTTCAGAGTCCCTTGGACTGCAAGGAGATTCAACCGGTCCATTCTGAAGGAGATCAGCTCTGGGATTTCTTTGGAAGGAATGATGCTAAAGCTGAAACTCCAGTACTTTGGCCACCTCATGCGAAGAGTTGACTCATTGGAGAAGACTCTGATGCTGGGAGGGATTGGGGGCAAGAGGAGAAGGGGACGACAGAGGATGAGATGGCTGGATGGCATCACTGACTCGATGGATGTGAGTCTGAGTGACCTCCGGGAACTGGTGATGGACAGGGAGGCCTGGCGTGCTGCGATTCATGGGGTCGCAAAGAGTCGGACACGACTGAGTGACTGATCTGATCTGATCTGAGGAGGAAAAGGCAGAAAGCCCTTCTCTGGAAGGCCTGCCTCGGGAGGGACGGGGGAGGCGATGAGAGAAACCCGCGGGTGCGTCCCCTCCCAGAGCCCGGCCGCCGCCTCCGGCCCCTGCCGTCTGAATCTCGTCCACCAGCGGCCGGGGCTCCCGGCCGCAGCGCCTTCCCTGGCAGCCATCCGCCCACTGCTCCAGGCCGCCAGTCTCCCAGAGACACCCTGCGTCCACCCCCGGCAGGGCCGCGGCTGGCAGGTAGCGAGGGAAACCCCTGAGTCTCCCCAAGGCAGGAAGGAAACAGGCTCCCAGGGACTGCTCTGCCGGGGAGATGGTTCAGGTGCCCGGTGTCTGCCTAGCCCAGAACCGGACCTCGGGCGCTGCGAGGCAGGGTCACAGCGTGGGCAGGCAGCCCTGCGCCCTGCGGTAAGGTGGGCCAGGCCGACGTCCTCACAGCTCACACAGCCACGGAGGTGGCTCCGGGGTGGCAAGGGCCCAGGTAGGTCCGCCGGCCCCAAGAACGGCCCAGTGTTTTCCCAAAGAAGCTTCTGGACTTCCTAGGAGTGTACAGGATGGGAAGTGCAAGCATTCCCCCCACTCAGCGGAGCTGGGAGGGAGGGCGAAAAGGAAACTGGTGAGAGACCGATGGCAGGAGATGGGACCGGGGCGGGCGGCAGGGCCCGGTGGCAGGAGGCAGACCGAGGGCCTCTGCCCCGGGGGCTCCTGTCACAGGGCAGCGGCCTGCCCCAGCCGCCCACTGCCCGGCGCCCGCTCGCTGGCACGGCTCGAGGGGCGAGAGGCCAGCCCCCAACTCTCCTCTGCACCGTGTCCTCCTGCGGCTTCCAGAATGACTCTCCCTGCGCTCTCTGCCCAGAATGGGCCTCTGGGGTGTCCTTCCCCTTAGAGACCTGTTCTCCCACATCCATGGGGGAGGCAAGGTCTGAACTGGTGTCAGCCATTGGGAGCCACCCCCCTTACCAGGGGACTAGTGAGCACAGAGGGACCCCCATCACTAGGAGAGCCCCAAGTCAGCGAGTCCATCTCAGATGGGCTCAGAAGCCTTGTTTTTTCCAGCTTGGGGGCGGAGGGTGGAAATGTCTCCCATCGCTGTCTCCTGCAGCTTCCCAATGGGCCCAAGCCCACTCGGGTACCCAGAGCCCTGCTCCTGGGGACCGTCAGGTCTGTCCTGGGGCAGAAGGAGAGCCCGCGCCTCGGCCGCCCCAGGGCCGCTCTCTCCCGGTGCTGCACTCAGGACCCGCGCGTTCCACGGAACTCGGCTTCTTAGCGGAAGCTGGATCCTGCAGACTGCAGCCTCCTGGAAGTCCCGGCCCTTCCTCCAGGAACATCCCCAGGTGTCCCGCTCCTCCAGGCACCACGGGAGACCAGTCATTTCCTCCATCCCCTCAGCGCCCGCCGTGCCAGGAACCCAAGAGCAAACCAGGCTCGGGGAAGGCCCTGCACTGAGGTCCCCGGGCCGGGGCTTGATGCACATGGTCGGTGGGGGGTGGGGTGGGGAACGGGGTTGGACGACGGGGCAGCACTTCGGGCCCCTGGAGCCCAGATCCCAGAGCTCCCCCGTCACAGGAAAAACAAGACCCACCCACAGGTGTCAACGTTTCACACCAGACATAACACATGGCCTAGGCTTGGCCCCTCCGCCCGGTGGTGCCTCCCACCCACCCCCTGCCCACCCCCACCTGGGTGCTGTGCGCAGGACCACCCTTGGATGAGTGGCAGTCGGAAACCACACAGTCTGAGCCGCAGGCCATGGGCAGAGGGGCTGAGATGGCCCAGGCCGGTCAGGGCCTCTGCTTTGGGCACCGGGTCCCACGCCCACCTGGCCCTGCCAGCCGGCGGGTACAATGCACACAGACGGAAGCGCTGCTGCAGGGGAGCCCCTCAGAGCGGGCCAGCGGCACCCCCAGGCAGCCTTTCTTCTCCTCGCTAGCGCCCCGCCTGCCACCCCAGAGGTTTCCTCTTTGTTTTGCCCGGGGCTGCCTCCCGCCTCTCCTTTGAACTGCGGTGTGGGCTCCCTGACACAACACACCCACCCTCCTCCAGCGAACCCCCGGCCTGCCCCCAAAGGTCCCTGGGGGACCCTGCTTCTGGAAGGGGCTCCCCCACCCCGGGGAGGCCCAGAGCCCGGCTCCCCGGCGTCCCTCGCCCCGTTTCTCAACAAGACCCCTGGGCACCGCGGTCCTGAAACGTTCCGGGACGTGCACCCGAGCAGCTGACTGGCTGGCAGTTAGAGCTCACACCCCGAGTTCTGCAGGGGTACCTCATGCCCTTCGAATCTTCTAGAAAAGACCAGTGCAGGCTGGCCCAGAAAGGGAGGCCTCTGGGCTCCAGAATGAGACGAGGCCCGTGGGTCCCCCACACTCAGCCCCCAAGGCCGCTGCCCTCCCCCAGGCTGTGTACTTCTCTGCCTCCTCAGACAGCAGACCCTGCTGGACTCCGCGAGCTGGGGTCTCCCAGCCGTGGCTCCGCCCACCCCACCCCACGCCACCCCACCGCAGATCTCTGCGTCCACATCAGCCAGGAGAAAACTTAAGCCTGCCCAGGTCCCAGGGGCTCCTTGCGGCTCCCTGTGCCTACTCTCTGCCCTCTCAGCCTCCACCAGGCACACACATCCACCCCACACCTCTCCACCCACCCCCTGCTGACCCCACACTTCCTCCTCCAGGAAGACCTCCTTGACTAATACTTCTTGGCCCTGGCCACCCTAATAACGACACTGCTAACACCAGGCTCTCCCCAGGGGCCAGGCGCTGTGCCAGGCCCTTTAGGGACGTTGCCTCATTGAATCCAGATGGCATCCCTGTGAGGCAGTGTGAGCTCCGTTCACAGGTAGGAATCGGGCCCAGGTCACCAGCTCAGACGACTCCAGCCCTGCTCTGCCGTAACCTCGCCTCCAACCCGTGCCCCGAGCAGTGATGCACGCAGACTGCCCAGCATCTTCCTTCGGTCAGGGTCAGGGGTCAGCGGTCAGGGGGTCAGAGTCAGGGGTCATCACAGCAGCCTTGCAGTGAGTGAGACTGAAGGAGGCAGGAAGCTGCCTGGTAAAGCGCTCGACAGGTCCCGAGCAGCTGTCCTGCCTCCTGTCGGGTGTCCGGGGTGGGGAGGGGGTGCGAGGGAGAGCCTGGAGCCTCGGTGGGAGGGAAAGTGCCCCCGGGCTGTTGGTGGAGGAAGGGAGGTGGCCTCAAGGCACTGGCCTCAGTCAGGACTGCCCTGGCTCGGGGTCCAGCCAGCTGTGAATGAGGGGTTGGGGGGAGTGAACACGCGTCTTCCTGACACGGGAGGAGAGGGTGAGAGGTCAGATCAGGACACGTGGATGCACGAGGAGCGGCTGGCCAGAGGGTGCCTGCAGCAGCGGGCTGTCAGCCCCCTGCTGCCCACCCTGGAGCACCCAGCCGTGGCAGCAGAAGGTGGTGCAAGCGCGGGCTGAGGGGTCCGATCTTCTCCAAGCAGCTCTGCTCCCCTCCTGCTTCCTGACCAAAGTGGGGACTCAGAATACCACCCGATTCCCCAAGTCAGGTACGGCCCTGGGCACTGCCTGCACCTGTGTGTCTGCATCTTGCTGCGTGGCCACCCCACTTTCCGGTCGCCCCAGAGACGGGGCCACTGATCCCCAGGCAAGTTCCAGGGAGAATGTCCACACCAAGCCTCACCGAGACCTCAGACCGGAGCGATGCCCAAGGGCCTGCGGTGCTAAAGCCTGCGCCTCCCACCTGACCAGCCTGGCAGCCAACCCCAGGGGGGTGTCGTCTTTGCAGCTAAACCAGAGATGGCAGGGGCACTGAGAAGGCTTTCCGGCATCCCTGGAGCCCAGACAGAGGAGCCAGAAGTGTGTGCGCTGTGACAGTGACCAGGCAGAGGGGCCCCCCAGGGTGGGCAGCAGCAGGCTGTCCTCCCAAGCCCGGGGCTCCTTGGCACCCCTACAGCTCAGTCTCTGGCTCCTTCAAGGTCTTCAAGGGCACCCTCAGGCCGGCCACTCCCTGTGCATCCAAGTGATCTGACCTCTGGCCTTCTCCCATGTCAGGAAGACTCCTGTCCACTCCCACCCCCATCCCCCAGTGTTCACAGCTGGCTGGACCCCGAGCCCAGGGCAGTCGAGTCCTGACTGAGGCCAGCACCTCGAGGCCACCTCCCCTCCTCTCCCTACCACCTGGGGGGTCAGTTTCCCTCCCACCGAGATTCCAGGCTCTCCCTCGCACCCACTCCCCACCCTGGACATCCGACGAGGCAGGACAGCTGCTCGGGACATGTCAGGAGCTCACGACTTTACAGGACACATCAGCACACTTACGCTGCCCACCTCACGCCTGTCCCCACGTACAGATGAGGCCCCCGGCTTAGAGGACTTGAGTGACCATGTTGGGGACGGAGCAGGAGGGGGCCAGGGTTGGAAAGGCCCAGAGGAGAGGCCCTGCTGGTCACAGCATCAGACGCGAGCTTGGCCGGTCCCTGACGAGAGCAGAGCCCCCTGGGGCTAGACCGGCGTTTCCCCACCTGCAGCACCCTGATGCCGGGGCTTCCCTCCAGAGAGGCAGACGGCTGCGCTCACCACCCACACAGGACTCAGGCCAGCGGGGGAAGGGCCTGCGTCTCCCCTCCCCTGACACTGCGGGGCCCCTACTAGGGTCCCCAGGCCACACTCGACCCCCTGTCCCACCCCCAGAAACATGGGCTGGGTCTCGGGAGAGCAGGGCTTTCTCAGGCCCCCGAAAGGCGTGGGGTCGGCTCAGAAAACCCCAGATGCTGCTCCAGGGGGCTCTGACGAGACAGTGGGGACAGCCCTCAGGCAGGGTGGCTGGGGGCACCCTGAGAGAGGGTGGGCCTGGGGAAGGAGGGAGGACCAGCCGGCCCCCAGCGTGGAGGAAGGGCCTCTCTTCTGCCCCCCAGAAATCTCTCCAAGACTCAGCTGAGCCCCAAAACCCTGTCTTCACAGGAAGCCGTGTCCTCACCCACACCCCGCGCACACGCAAAACAGCTAAAGAAGAGGTGCCCAGGCATTTAATACAGCGGATATCTGCTTGACTCAGCACCACCCACTCCCCTGAGAGCACGCGGGTCCTGAATCCCGAGGCCACAAAGCCCGGGACAGATAGCCCCGGACAGATGCCCGGACTCGCCCACCTGCTCTCTTCACCCTGGAATAGGTCGTGGGGCCTGGGCAGGGCTGAGCTGGGAGCTGGGACACTTGGCCAAGAGCTGAGGGAGGCAGGGGGCCTGGAATGTGCCCTCACCCACCTCCGGCCCCAGTGATAAGCCAGAGCCCCCTCCCCCGGCCCCAGTACAGTCCCCTTCACCCCAACTAAAAACGGTCCTCTGGTTTTCAGCCTGGCGCCTGATCACAAATAAGTGTCTCCTGCACGGCCTCTTGGGACCCACTTCGGGAGGCCCTGGGGAGCCAGGGGCCACCGTCAGCCAGGCTGGTGCTGCAGCTGCCTCTTGCAGGAGCTGAGAGTGGGCGGCCCCTCTTCCAGCCTCTGGGACGCCCACCAAGGCCACCCAGCTCGGGGGACAGCTCTGCTGGCCTCGTCCCCCAGGGGGCCCTCCCGTCAACTCCACGGAGTCCGATCCAGCCACTGTCCTGGGTGCTGCTCTCCCGGAGAGGAAACCAGCAGGACCACAAGGGGCTGCCGGCCCTGGCCCCTCCGCTCAGGGCTCGGGGACTCCCCCTCTGCCCAGGCCGGGTCCCCATCGTGAAGCCCCAAGGCCAGGGCCAAGTGGGAACGAGTCACGGGAGCCCGGACTCCCGGCTGACCCAGCCCTGCCCACCCAGGACTGCACTTCCCCACCCTCGGCCCACAGTCCGGGACTGGCAGAGGGTGCTGCGCCTCGGGGTTTCAACCGCGCAGCAGCCGCGCAGCTAGGCAGGTGCGGGGGGAAAGCGCGCGTACTCACAGGTAGGCGGTCAGGGGGTCCAGGCCCTCCGGCACAGTGGAGAGCCCCCGCTCGGAGCAGTCCACCCACAACAGGATGCCCACCTCGCGGCAGCGGCAGGGGGCCGGGCAGCCGGGCCGCGGGCGGGGCGAGAGGGCGCCCGGGGCGGCCGGCGGGGCGCAGAGCGCCGCGGCGCAGAGCCACAGAGGCAGGAGCCGGGGCGCGCGGGGCATCTCGGCGGCCTGCGGCGGAGGCACCTGGCAGGAGTGCCGGCTCGGCGCGTTGCTGGCGGGGCGCGCAGTCGGACAGGCGCAGGCTTAGCCTCTTTGCTCCCAGCTTCGCGGGCTGGGCTTGGCAAGGGAGGGGCGAGGCAGCGGAGGAGGAGTCAGGGAAACCTCCCTGCCCGCTCCCCTTCCTCCCAAACTGGCAGGAGTTTCATCCAAGAAAGGAAAGAGAGAACAGCCCGGAGCGCGGACCTGCAGGCGTTTGGACGCAGGACGTCTTGCCTGGGGGACCGCCTGGGGGCAGGGGGTGGGGGGGCGGAAAGAGCTCCGCCCCGGGACACCTAGAGCGTTCCCACAGCCCCTCCAGCACCGTTCCCACCGCAGGGAGCCAGGAGCCGCGAGGGACGGGCTTTGTTCAAGCTCATCCCTGGTGGGGGACGGGGGTGGGGGTGGGGGGGTGGGGGGGGGTGTCGGGGGTCGGCGGGCCCAGAGGAGGAGCTCTGGCTGCCCTCCGCACTGTCTCCCGGGGAGGGCTGGTTCTCAGAGCCCAGCAGTGAGGGGCGGAGCCTGCGGGGCGGTCTCTGGGGCTACACGGAGCAGCCTTCGGACAACCCCCAGGCCACCACCAGAGAAGGGGTGATGTCCCCCAGCCCAGTAGCTATGAGCCCGGGAGCTCTGACCTGCTTCCCACCGGACGGGGCCGGCCGCACGACCACCTGGCTGTCAGAGCCAGCCTGAGCGCAGGCAGGTCAGCGCCCCCTCCCCCCACCCCCAGAGGCCAGTCCGGCAGCTGCGGCTCCACCAGTCTGGCTGGCCGAGCCAGGACAGAGGCCTGAGGGACAGAGTGAGCAGCTGAAGCCGGGGTTGTCTGTGGGGGCCAGACCCGGCTGGCGGGGTAACTCCGGCCCCTCCTGCTCTCTGGTCTCCTGCAGCCCCCAAGTGTACAGCAGCAGCCTGAGGCCTCAGGGCGGCCAGGGGGTCCTTCTGCCAGGACCATCCCTACCCCTGCCAAGGCCGCTCACCACTCCTCCCGTTCTCTGTTAGTGTTTCCCCCCCAGGCCCGGGGGCTGCACAGCTGGGCCAGGAAGGGGGAGAGCTGACCTGCAGCCTCGCGGTGGGCACGGCCCTGACATAAACAAGCCCTGGGAAGGCCTGGGTGGTCAGCGCTTGCAGCTCCGGCCACGGGAGCCCTGTGGCCCCTGGGCAGCGGGGGGTGGTGACTCAATGTCTCCAGCCTCCGGAGGGTCGTGTGGGCCAGTCCCACTCCTGATAAATGCGCCTGTGAAGAGCGTGTGACCCAGCCCAGGACACCGGAGCCGCACCCCACCCTGAGGAGGCCCCTGCCTCTGCTCCCGTCCCACAGGCCTTCACCAGGAGCTGGATGCCGCCCCTCTCCACCTCAAGGTCTGCCCCCCACTGAGGCTCCTGCTCTGCCTTGTCCGGCGTCTCTGTGTCCCCCAGACTCCCCCCCCAGGTGTCGTCCATGGCCTTGCAGTTGATGCGAGACCCCCCGGCCAGCCCTGGGGAGGCTATGAGCGATGGTGTCACCACGGTGGGCACCTGTGCCCTCCTTCCTGGTTCCCCTGCCCGAGTTCCCTCACTGGTGGAGGGCAGGGGCAGAGGAAACCCGGTCGCTCTGGCCGGGGAGCAGCCACTCTCCAGCGCCGGCCCTGGGCAGGGTCACAGTGGGATGGAAGGCCAGGCTGAAAGCACCCCCATCTCCCAGTCTCCATGGACAGAACACACTCGGCCTCAAGCTTGACCACACTCTTTATTGCCCTTCACAGCGCGGGGCCGCCCTCCCGGGGAAGCCGGGCTGCAGTGGGCTTGCCGGGCCGGCTCCGCCTCCTGCACAGCAGTGCCTGGGCAAGTCACGGCAGCCCGTCTGAGAGCGCGCTGTTGAGGCAGCTGTAGAGGTGGGCATACTGCTCCTGGGGGCAGGCGGGGGCCGCGGTGAGGACAGGGGCGCTGCACGGCCTCCACAGAGACCAGGGTCCTGGGCGGCCCAGGGTGCACCCCTCGCGCCCCCACGTCCCGAGGCCGAGCCCTGGGGCCACTCACCAGCGTTGGGGTCATGAGGCCACAGGCTTGCGACTGCTGCAAGGCCACAGTGAAGACGTCCACGGCGCCCTCGGCTCCTGCCTGCTGCAGCAGCTGCTCCAAGGCCAGGAAGGTGCCCAGCTGGGCCGCACCCTTGCTGCAATTGACCTCGAGTTGGAGGGGCACCTGGGGGCCTGGGCCGGGGGGGCACCCAGGAAAGCCACTGCCAGCCTGGGCCCAGGCCGAGGGGCACGGGTTCCCAGAGGGTGTCGGGACATAGCGAGGAGGGGGCCGTGTTGTCTGGCTCTTGCCCCGAGCCGGGAGGCCGTGCGCACTCCGCCCGCTCCCCGGGGCCCCGTCCACGGCACCTGCAGTGGCTGAGCAGCGTGCCTGGCTGCTTGGTGTCCCAGGAGCAGCACCAGCCCACGGCGGCCAGGAAGGGCAGCAGGGTCTCAGGGGGGAGCACCTGGCCCGGCTCTTCGCATGGGAACTGCAGCTGCTGCACCGGCCTCTCCTTCCCGCTCGCATTCTGGGCAGAGACATTGGCACCGCTGCCCAGGGGACCCGCGGCTCTGTGGAGGCCCCCCACCCTGCACCCCCCCTCACCCCACGGCCCAGCTTACGTGTGTGACGTGAAGGAAGATGCAGGGCCAGCCTGCGGCACTGCCGTCCGCCACCCAGCGCACAGTCACCATGTCTGTGACGATGGGCTGTGTCTCCGTGGGCCAGAATTCCTGAGGCAGACCCATCAGGGCTGCTCGGCCAGCCGGCCTGACCCCGCCCGTGGCCCGCACCATGCCCCACTCCAGCCCCCGGCGGCCCAGCCTCTGCTCTGCCCCTCACCTTCTCCTGGGGGTCCGGTGGGCACAAGGAGACCAGCACACAGGCCCCATGCTCCCACACCAGCTCCCAGAGTTCAGCTGGGCCCGCGGGGCCAGTCAGCACCACATGGTCGCGGCCAGAGGGCCCGCCCTGCAGAGCACAGGACGGCCCTACCATCTCAGCTCTAGGGCCCCCAGCCCCCAGGCTTGCCCACACCGTCAGAGGGCATGTGCTCACGGGGAAGAGCCAGGCTTCAAGCATCTCCCCAGCTGGGCCACTTTCCGCCGAAGGGGGCCACTCATGACAACGGCCATCTGCGGGAGGGGGCAGGGGTGAGCCTGCCGGAGGCCCAACCCCCGCCCGTGCCCCGTGCCCGGTCTACCCGAGCCCAAGTGTCCGCGGCACTCACTGGAGGCTGTGCCATCCTGCTCACCCCGGGGAGGGGGCATCCCAGAGCTGGCCTCGTCTTTCAGGGCCTGCAGCAGGAGCTGGGGTAGCGGGGCAGGGCGCTGTGAGGCAGGCAGGGTGCAGAAGCGCCGGCTCGAGGCAACCCCACGCCACCCTGCCCAGCCCCCAGCCACCTGGTGCTCCCCAAGGAAGCCCGCGTTGCCGTTGGCAGCCCGCTCTGCGCACACCTGGGCAAAGTTCCTCACGGGGATGGGCTGTGGCCTGCAGGGGGCACCGGCCGCATGGGGGGTGCCCAGGGCTGCCCAGTGCCCGCTGTGGGTCTCTGCAGCCCTGTGTGGACGGAGTCAGGGGCCTGGTAGTAGGAGGGAGGGGGACCCACCCCCTCACCAGCCCCCGGAGCACACGTACTCGGCAGTGTGGGTGCTGGGGGGCCCTTCCAGGACCCTGCTCAGGAGGCATCTGTGCAGGAAGACGTACTGGCTCTGGTAGGGGGGCAGGGAGGCTGGCTAAGGGGCTGTGACCCAGCAGATGGCGTCCAGACTTCCGGACCCAACCAGCCTGGTGGCCGGCACAAAGGAGACCTCTGGGAATCCTCCCGTGGGGCCACCCACCCACCCCTGTGGACCCCCGCCCAAAGGGAAACAAGCCCCCTTAGGAGGGTGGCTGTCCCAGTCCCTCCCCCAGGGCCCTTCCCTGCCCTCTGGAATCCTGTGGCCAGGCCACCGGCCCTGCACCCTCAAAGGGGCCCCCTGCCCACCGCCCCCTCCTGCGCCCCTGCCCGCGCGAGCCCACCGGGGTCTGGATCATGAGTGGCCGGTGCAGGCGCAGCATGTGCACCGCATGGAACACGTCCACCACCTGCTCCTCCTCCAGCTGCTGCAGCAGCCGCCACAGGGCCACGAAGGTGCCCGAGCGGCCCACGCCTGCGCTGCGGGGACAGAGGGCCAGGCCATGAGGGGCTTCCCCGTGCCCCCAGCCCAGGGCCTGCCTCGCCTGCAGGATGGGCCCTGGAGGATGGAGGGCCCAGGGCAGGGGCTCCCGTGCTCCCCACCTGCCGTCTGCCTCACCTGCAGTGCACGAGGAGGGGCCCTGCGCCCACGGCAGCCCTCGCCTGCTCCCGGACCAGCTCCACAAAGGCCAGCAGGGATCTGGGGGCCTCGGGGACGCTGTGGTCAGGCCAGGTGGTGAACTGAAGCTGCTTTACCCTCCGCGGCCGCTGCTGGGCAGCCTGGGGGTGGGGGCGGGGGTCCTCGCTCAGCCCACGTCCTGCCACCAGACCCTGCAGGCAGGCTTGCCCCCCCCCCCGCCCCCAGGATGTTGCCCTCACCTCCTCCAGCCTCCCGGGGAGTCTGCCTGCTGGGGGTGCCCAGGCAAGGGGCACTGCTGCCCCAGGAGGTCATGGCCCAGGAGGCAGATGGGGCTTGGGGGCCTGAGCCAAGTGCAGCACAGGTGAAGACGTCCCTTCTCTCCCGGCCTTGGATGACCCTGAGTCTCCCCTCTGCCTCCCAGCCCTTCCATAACCACCAGCCTCCTGGGCTGGCTGGAGGCCAGAGACCCAGGGGTGAGCTGACCCTCCCACGAGAGTGCCCCCCGCTCCCCTCGCAGGCACGCACGTGGTGCAGCTGGAATTCCCGCGTGGTCCACTCATCCTGGGGCTGCTCGGCCAGCAGGCAGACGGTGACGGGCCCGTGGGTGACGGGGCTGGAGTCGGCTGGCCAGTAGAGCTCACACAGCACCTAGGGCCGGAAGGCAGCGTGGAGATGCGGGGCGGGGAGGGGCGGGCCAGCCACCCTGGCTCGATGGGCATCCCTCCGGCCCTCCTTCTCGGCCGCCCTCCTCGTCCAGAAGCCGCTCCGTCCCAGACGGGCCCCAGCACCCCCACCCCAGACCTCAGGCGGCCCCTGGGGCTTTCAAGCAGCGCCCGGGCTCCTGGGGCAAGTGCACAGCCTTACTCAGGGTCACCTGGCTGGGCCACACCGCTCCACAGGAGGGCTCAGAGGTGTGTCCAAAGCAAAGACGCAGAATGCCCTGTCTCTGCCACCCCTGGCCCTGGGCCAGAAGCAGGAGGGGGCAGCAGAGGCGAGTCCAGCTGGGAGCCTGGGTGCCAGATCCCTGACCCTGTCCGCCTCCCAGACCCACAGCCAGGCCTGCGGGCAAAGCCTGCCACCTGGTGGCCGCCTGGGGCCGCGGCGTGCTCACCCGCCCGTTCTCCATCCCCACGGTCAGCATGACGATCACTCGGACCTGCTGCTCCCACACCAGCCTCCAAAAGTCCGCCAGGGTCTTCTTGAGAGGCCCCTGGGTGGCGATGAACTCCTGCGGGTGGGTGTAGCCCTGGCACGGGGGACAGGAAGACGTGAACCGGGGCCCCCAGCATGCAGCTGTGCGTCCACGCAGGATCTCTGGGAGTGAGGACTGCGTGTGCATACCGGCAAGTGTGCACACACATGAACACACGTGCACCAGGAACCCAAACGGGAGGGTGGCTCAGAGACAGCCGTACCTGGAAGGGACGGTGACAAGACTGGAAGGGCCCCAAGTAGCCTCCCCAGGCCAGCTGCCCACAGGTGGCTGCACCCCCCTGGGCTCCACTGCCCACCCAGTGCCCCCACCCCACCTGGCGGTCGCCCCTCTCCAGCAGCCCCCCTGCCTCTCCTGCCTCCACCAACGACCCGCCCAGCTCTGTCCGCAGGTCCCCCCCAGCTCTTCTCCGAGTTTTTCCAGTGACATCCACCCCCTCACTGCTCATCAGGATCCTGTGATAAGAGCCCAGATATCTCTCCTCTAGGAAGCCTTTCTTGATGTCTAATCCTGGGTGGACTGTTTCTTCCGAGCACATGTGTCTCACACGCACACACGCACACAGACCCAGACACACACGCACAGACACATGCACACATACAGACCCAACAGACACACGCACACAGACACATGCACACAGACACACATGCATACACACACACACACAAGACACATGCACACACGCACACACACACAGACCCAGACCCACACACACAGACACATGCACACACAGACACACACGTGTACACACACAGACCCAGACACACACGCACAGACACATGCACACACACACACACAGACCCAGACACACATGCACAGACACATGCACACACAGACACACACACATACACACACACAGATCCAGACATACACGCACAGACACATGCACACACACACACAGACCCAGACACACAGACACATGCACACACAGACACGCACGCATACACACACACAGACCCCCTCCAACACAATCCAGACATACACGCACAGACACATGCACACACACACAGACCCAGACACACACACACAGACACATGCACACACGCACACACAGAGACCCAGACATACACGCACAGACACATGCACACACAGACACGCACGCGTACACACACACAGACCCAGACACACACTCACAGACACATGCACACACAGACATGCACATGCACACACAGACCCAGATATACACGCACAGACACATGCACACACAGACACGCACGCATACACACACATAGACCCAGACACACATACACAGACACATGCACACACACACATACAAACACGCACACAACAGACACATGCATGCACAGACATGTACACATGCAAACGCATGCACACACATGCACATACAGACACACAGAGAGACGTGCACATGCACAGGCACACATGCGCACAGATACACACGTGCACACACAGACACACATGCGCACACACAAAGACAGATGCACACACAGGCACACACGCACACACACATACAGACACGCACACAACAGACACACGTGTGCACAGACACTCATACACATACACATGCAAATGCACGCGCACACACATGCACATACAGACACACAGAGATGTGCACACGCACAGGCACACATGTGCACAGACACACACGTGCACACACAGACACATGCACACACACAGAGACACGCACACAACAGACACACGCGTGCACAGACACGCATACACATACACATGCAAATGCACGCGCACACACATGCACATACAGACACACACAGAGACGTGCACATGCACAGGCACACACGCGCACACACACTTGCACACACAGACACACATGCGCACACACAAAGACAGATGCACACAGACACACACGTACAGACACATGCACAGACACACACATGCACACACACACACATACAGACACGCACACAACAGACACACGTGCACAGACACATACACATGCAAATGCACGTGCACACACATGCACATACAGACACACAGATGTGCACACGCACAGGCACACATGCGCGCAGACACACACGTGCACACACAGACACACATGCGCACTCACAAAGACAGATGCACACACAGACACACACACAGACACATGCACACAGAGACATGCGCATGCATACACACACACATACAGACACGCACACAACAGACACACGTGCAGAGACACGTACACATACACATGCAAACGCACGTGCACACACATGCACATACAGACACACACAGAGACGTGCACAGGCACACATGCGCACAGACACACACGTGCACACACAGACACATAGGCGCACACACAAAGACAGATGCACACACACACACGCGCGCTCTTTTGAAGGGTGGAGTCTGAGCAGCTGCGCCCTGCCCCCTGTGGGCCCAGTGCAGGACACACAGACACACAAGCCGGCAGTCTTCATGGACGCCGGGGGCAGGACAGCATGCCCTGCAAACGCAGCGCACGCCACAGCCAGCCTGCGGGCCACCCTACCGGAATGAAGCTAGCGTTGATGTAGTCAGAGTGGGGCTTCCCGTCCAGCAGGGCCAGCCTGACCCGGGAGTGGTCATCTGCAGACGGTAAGGCATGCGTTGGGAGCAGGCACAGGCAGGCCGCTCCGGGCCAGCCGCAGACCCACCCGCCACCACCTCACTCACAGGGCAGCACGTGAGGGTAGCGGTTCTTGGTGCTGTTGGCAGGGTGCTCAGCCTCCAGCCTCGGCTGCTCCTTGCCCACCTCCTTCAGCTCCTGCAAAGATGGGGGCCAGGAAAGACCCACGTTGCCCCCCACACCAGACAGGGGTCCCCCAGAGCCCTAGGTAGGCAGAGGCCTCACCTCAAACTCCTGAAAGAAGGCCTGGTAGGCGTGGGCACTCTTGGTCTCAAAGCTCTGCTGGAAGCTGTGCGCGGGGATGGGCCGGTGGGTCCGCCTGGGTGGGGGAGGCAGAGGGCCTGGTGTGAGGAGTCCTGCCCTGGTGCCAGTGGACGTGGGCACACAGCCCTGGGCTCCAGCCGGGGGACGCAGGGCGGGGGGCAGAGAGGACGACACGTGGAGGTGGGCGGGAGTCTCAGAGGGCCAGGCCCTGGGCCCTAAGGACACTTTGGGAGTCTGCTCAGTGTGAGGCCAACATCAGGAGGCAGAGGTGTGACCTGAGGGTAGATGAGGGCCCCAAGGCCGAGAGGAAGGAGGAGAAAGCGACTCGGCCTGAAGCCGTCAGGTGCTTGGTCAGGGCCCAGGTGAGGATGGGTGGGGAGTCGAGGTTGGGGCTGAGGGGCTGAGGGCACAGGTGGGTACTCACCGCAGGTTGTAAGCCGTCAGCTCCTGGGAGTGCAGGCTCTTCTCCGCCCTGCAGGGGTGACAGGGTGGTGGGAGGCTGTCTGGGACGGCCCTCCCACCCCGGTGGTGGGCGGCCCTCTCCTCACTCACCTTTGCCCCTTCACTCGCCTCCCGCACAGCAGGCCCAGCAAGACCAGGGCTAGCACGCTGGCTACTGTGCCTGCTGTCACTGGGAGGGGCACCACCCAGGACGGGCTGGTCTGGGACTCTGTGGACAGCAAGTGGGGGTGAGCTGGGGGCCTGGAGCTGTCCTGCAGCAACATGCCTGCTCACCGGACCTGCGGCCCCCTGGTGAGGACACAGAGGCAGACCCCATGGAAGGGGGTTGCCCCGGATGGGGACTGAGCACAGTCCCCCCAGCTCCAGGTAAGGGGGACCCCCAGCCCCTGATGCACTGGGTGGTCCCGCCCACCCTGAACCCCCTCAGGGAGATGAGGGTGGGGTCTGGCTGCCCTATCCATCGGGTCGCCTCACAGCCCTGGGCTGCGGAGCTTTGGAAACGGAGTAGCTCAAAGTTCGGATTTGCTGCAAGTGTGAAATGCACACAGGAACGCAGAGCCTTACTGATAAAAAAATAGATGCAAACTATCTCATTAATTATTTTAAGAATTGATCACACATTGATAGATTTTCAGTATCTCAGTTTAAAGAAGATGTTGCCGAGATTAATCTGTCTGTTTCACTCTTTTGTGTGCTGACTCTCGCGTGTCTCACTCGCGGCTTCCTTATGTCTCTACCGCCTCAGCGCTGCCCCAGAATCTCACAGGGCGGAGGCAGGAGGGTAGACAGGTTTCCTCCACATCTGCCTGCCCACTGCTCCCCAGCCCACCCAGCCCTCCCGGCCCCAGCACTGCCTCGCGGGACGGGTCCCCGCCGGTGGTTGGGACAAGGCTCAGAAGAGAGGTTCCAGCAGCAGCCCCCCACCCGGGATCCACTGGGAGCCCCTCCGGGCGCCTGCCTACCTGAAAAGGCTGAGAAGGCGATGAGGGTGTCAAGGCTGTGCCTGGAAAAGGCCACGACACTGAACCTGGGGCAGAGGAGCAGGAGGCTGAGTCCCGGGCAGCAGGAGCCCCCCGACCTGCGGAGTCTGCAATCCCGCCCCGAACCTGCAGAGCGCCCACCGCATCCCACAGCAAAGTGCAACAGAACCCCCACCCCGCCCTGCCTGGAAAGAGCCAGGGACGGGGGCGCTCCAGGCATGCCCTGCCTGCCAGGAAGCCCCGCGCGTCTCCCCTGCATCAGCACAGGCTCTGGTTGACATGAGGCGCGAATGGCCCCAGCGAAACCCGGAGTGCCCCCCTCCGTCAGCCACGGCCCTCACCGATACCGGGAGCCTGGCCTGAGCCGCCCGTTACATATGTCGCGGGTCCAGCCGCAGTCGTCTGTGCCCACAGGCACCGGCCAGGACGTGGGCACAGCCCAGGGCCCGGGGTAGAAGGGGTTGGAGAGCAGGACGGCCAGGTAGGCATCGCGGCCCCCATAGTAGTGGTCGTACCACGTGCAGCTGACGGCTTCGCGGGGAGGCCGGGCCACTGGGAGACGGGCAGACAGGCAGTGGGGCCCGGGCTGCCCCGCACTGCTAGACGTGCCAGTCCCGCGCTCCAGAATGCCCCACCCCCTCCTGTGCCAGGAGAGCCCCCAGCCCCGACATCCATTCGGCCCGTGTCAGCGCCCAGCCCATCACCAGCCCTGCCAGGTGGCAGCCGGGGGCCCCACCGCGTGGCGGGGACTCACGCGACATGTTGGTGCTGGCGATGACCCCGTACCACTGGATTTGCCCGTCCTTCTCGCCGAACATGCCCTGGGCAATCAGCACACCCATCCCTGTCTCAGGCTCCAGCTGGGGGGCTGCGGCCAGGTCCGGGGGTGCCAGGCTGGGAGCAGAGGGGGAGTGAGGCACTGAGAACTGCCCCTAAGGGCAGGGCTGTGCCTAGGCTGGGCCGGGCGCCCAGGCATGAGCCATGCAGGGCAGTGGCATCCGGGGCACGGCCCAGGCAGGGGCTGGGGGAGGGCCCCGGGGGAGCCGGCCAGAGGCGCCTACCCTCGGGCACAGTGGCGCACACCAGGCTGACCGCCCGGCTCCACAGGCCGTTCCTGCCCAGCACTGAGAGGCTGAGGCGGTAGGACGTGGCGGGCACCAGGCGGGCCAGCAGGAGGGTGCCCCCGGAGGTGTTGGCCCGGAAGACGATCTGGGCGGCCCCTCCCGCTGCCAGCTGCTCTGCCACCACCAGACAGGTGTCCACATCCCCCGTGGGCACTGTCCAGACCAGGGCCAGGCGTGTGGCCTTGGGCTGGCACTGCACGTCCTCCACCGGGTCAGGCTCTGTGGGTTCAAGAGTTCCATGTCAAGAGGAGGTCAGTGCACCTGAGAGGGGCTCGAATGCAGAGGCTCAGAGGCACTGGGCACTGTTACCCCAGAATGGGGCAATGGCAGCAGGGAGGAACAAGCACTCCTCCAGACCTCCCCTCCCCCCGCACCATCTGGAGAGCGAGGGGCGGCCCAGGGCAGGAGGGCAGGGCTCCCACTGCACGAGAAGGCGTGGGGCAGGAGGGCTCAGGGATCAGGGTGCCCCGCCCCCGACAGACGCCCGCGTACCCACGGGCAGCAGCACAGGGTGTGTGGAGGCCTGGAGGGGCCCTGCCCGGCACTGCACAGTCAAGGACAGGTTGCGTCCAGGCGTGAGGTCCCTGAGGACCAGGTGGGCTTGGCCCAGGGCCAGGGGCTGCTCCCGGGACAGGAGCCCGGCCCCCGAGAGCTGCGCGTGGCAGGCTCCATGCCCCAGGGGGCCGCTGGCCCAGGCCAGGCTGACCACGGCGCTGCCCGCCTGCATGGACACCAGTAGCTCCGCAGGCACCACTGGGGCTGTGGGAGGAGAGCAGGGAAACCTCTGACCCCACACAGGGCCCTTGTCCACAGGCAGGACGAGGGGCTGGGGGTGGGGGCGCCCCCCAAGGGAGGGGCTCCAGGCGGCCCTGCCCACCGCTCCGCCCCTCCCCGTCCCCACTCCCACTCACGGGTCCAGCCGGCAGCGCTGGCCGCCACTGCACGGAGGGGCCCGGCCTGCGTGACCACCTCCACCTGGTACTTAGTGCCTGGAGTCAGAGCCAAGAAGCTGGCGCCGTCCACCTGGGCCCCCACGTGGCTGGAGCGCACCTGGACGCCCGCCCGGTACAGCGCCACCCGGTAGCCATCCCGGCCCCCCAGTGCGTGGACCCAGGATGCCCGGAGCCGGGTGGCGCCTTCACTGGTCACATTCACCAGGGTAGGGGCGAGGGGCCCTGCAGGGAGAGTGGGGTGGGGGTGGAGAAGGGAGGTATAGGACCCGAACTGTGTCCCCCCAAATTCACGTTCACCTCCTGACCCTCAGGACCTCAGAACGTGCTCGGAGAGGCAGCCTCGAAAGAGGGGATTAAGCCCAAAGGAAGTGACTGGGGTGGGTCCTGGCCCAGAGGGGACTGGGGCAAGGACACAGGCAGGGCCAGCCCTGCGGGCCCCCGAGGAGGGGGCGGGACGCAAGCCAGGGCCTCAGCCTGTGCCCCCAGAACTGCGGGGGGCCTGTGTGAGGCCCCTCTGCAGACTCGGCACGGGCAGGGTAAGGGGCAGCCCAGCCTCTGCTCCTTCCTCCGTGAAAGGCCCCCTGTCCACCCTTGGCTGGGTTGGGAACACTGGCTCAGGTGACGTCACCCCGACAGCCAAGTCCAGGGTCTGGACAGGCTGCACCCAGCACCACCCGAAGGTGTCAAGCCAGCACCTTCCCCAGCCCAGCTCCAGCTTCAGGTTAGAGGCCGGGTCTGGGGTCTAAGTGGGGCCTCTGCCCCCTCCCCTGAGCCCAGGGCCCGGGCTGTGTGGCGGACACCTCCACTGTAAACTGAGGCTCAGAGAGACACAGAGAGGGACAGGCCTGCTCAGGGCTCAGCTGGCTAGAGCCTCAGGGTCCTGGAGACGGGAGGACCAGGCGGGGTGGGCCCACCACGGTGGAGGGGGCACAGCCGGGCAGGGGGCCACTGTTGTCCGACTGCACCGGGTTGGGGTGGACCCACCACAGTGGAGGGGGTGCAGCTGGGCAGGGGGCCACTGTGTCCAGCTGCACCCGGCAGGGTGTGGGCCCCCGGGGGGGCTTCCCGGCCCATCGTGTGGCTCCGGGAGGAGGGACACGCTCAGCGCCTCAGTAATCGAGACCCTTCACGGGACACCCTCTGAGACGGAGGCCCTCACGCCTGGCTGCGGTTTCGAGAGTTAAGTGAGAGAATGCTGAGCGAGGGGCCCAGCAGCGGGGTGGGGGTCCCTGATGCTGGCCATGAGAGAGCGTGGGGGACCCACCACGGTGCTGCACGAGAGCAAAGCTGGGTCCTGCTCACCCACCTCACACCAGGAGGGCGGGACCCAGGGGCTCCCAGCCGGCAACAGGTATCCTGGTGCCCCAGGGCCGGGGAGCAGCTGACGTCAACCCAGAGGCCTGCTCACCAACCACAGGGCTCAGGGGTCAGCCCCTGGGACACCCAGCAAGGGCAGTCTGTGGGGTGGGCAGGGCACTCGCGTCCAGCCCGTGGCGTTGGCACTGCTGCTCTCGTCGGGGCCCCGCAGGGTGGCCAGCCACACCAGGAACTCAGTGCCTGGAGCCAGCCGGGCCCAGGAGAAGGTCTGCGCCTCGGGGCCCAGGGTCTCTTGGCCCTCCAGAGCCGGGGGCCGCAGGCAGTAGAGCCGCAGGAGAAAGCCGTCCCTGCCCCCCCGGGGGGCTCCAGACTGCCCTCAGGGCAGGGGGCTGGGCGGCCAGGCCCAGGCTCAGGCTGGCGGGCGGCGCAGGGACTGCAGAATGAGCAAGAGGCAGATTCGAGCCCCCCGCCCAGCCCCGGGCTGCAAGCTCAGCGTTGGTCTCCAACACGGCCAGCCCCGACTCAACTGCTCCCGTGCTTCCCAGGAAAGCCCCTTGGCCAGCTCAGTCCCTGCCCCACGCCTGCTCCCTCCCTGCTTCCCAGGCCTCAGCTCCAAGGGTGACTGTTCTGCCTGCCCCACCCCAGCGCCAGCCGCCCCAGGCTCACACCAGGACCAGGCCTCCCTGCGAGCTCCTTCCCTCTCTCTCTCTCCCCAACCTCAGGGCCTGGGGACACATTCCCCTCACCAAGGCCCTTCTCTGCCCACCTTACTCAGATCCATGTGCTCCTCGGCCCACTCCCCTCCTCAGGGAAATCTTCCTTGACCCCCTAAGGTGGCCCTTCTGTGAGCCCTGAAAGATTAGCCACAACCCCGAACACTCCTCATAGTCCTTGATCTTAAACCCATGAGGACAGAGACTCACACAGTTCAAACACACTGTGCGTGCACACTCACCCTATGATATACACACCAACGTAAAACACTTTAATAGACATATTGACCATATGTTTATTTGTCTGTCTGCCTTTCTACACTATCTTTTTCATAATTTTTAGCTTTGGCATGTAACCCCATACCTAAGCATGAAAGTCATTCTTTAAATATTTGTTGGAAGGATGAATGGATGGTTCGAAGGATGAATGGATGGTTGGAAGGATGGATGGTTGGAAGGACAGATGGATGGTTGGATGGTTGGAAGGATGGATGAATGGTTGGAAGGATGGATGGATGGATGAACGGTTGGAAGGATGGGTGGATGGTTGGATGGATGGATGGATGGTTGGAAGGAAGGGTGGATGGGTGGATGGATGGTTGGAAGGACAGATAGATGGATGGATGGATGGATGGATGGTTGGAAGGATGGGTGGCTGGTTGGATGGGTGGGTGGATGGATGGTTGGAAGGAAGGGTGGATGGTTGGATGGATGGAAGGATGGATGGTTGGAAGGATGGATGGATGGTTGGAAGGATGGTTGGAAGGAAGGGTGGATGGCTGGATGGGTGGATGGATGGATGGATGGTTGGAAGGACAGATGGATGGATGGATGGATGGTTGGAAGGATGGGTGGATGGTTGGATGGGTGGGTGGATGGATGGATTGTTGGAAGGACAGATGGATGGATGGATGAATGGATGGTTGGAAGGATGGGTGGATGGGTGGATGGGTGGATGGGTGGATGGATGGATGGAAGGACAGATGGTTGGATGGATGGATGGATGGTTGGAAGGATGGGTGGATGGTTGGATGGGTGGGTGGATGGATGGTTGGAAGGAAGGGTGGATGGGTGGGTGGATGGTTGGATGGATGGTTGGAAGGACAGATGGATGGATGGATGGATGGACGGTTGGAAGGATGGGTGGATGGTTGGATGGGTGGATGGATGGATGGTTGGAAGGACAGATGGTTGGATGAATGGATGGTTGGAAGGATGGGTGGATGGTTGGATGGGTAGGTGGATGGATGGTTGGAAGGAAGGGTGGATGGATGGATGGATGGACGGTTGGAAGGATGCGTGGATGGTTGCATGGGTGGGTGGATGGTTAGAAGGACAGATGGATGGATGGATGGATGGACGGTTGGAAGGATGGATGGACGGTTGGAAGGATGGGTGGGTGGGTGGACAACTGACCCAATGGCACGAGGTGGGGAATGCTTGCGAACAGGTCATGAAGTGCCCTACCCTGACCAGACGCGTGGCCTCAGTCAGGCACACAGAGGAAGGAGCGTGAAGGATGTTAGTTCCCACCCCACTGCCCAGGGCTGGCCTCCCAGGGGCCGCAGCTGGGAACTCACGTGTGCAGGCGCGAGCCCTTTGGATGCTGGAGCTGAGGTTTCCCACCCAAGTCCACACAGACACGGTGTAGCAGGAGCCGGGCACCAGATCCCGCAGCATCAGGCTGGTGTTGTGTGGGCCCAAGTTGACAAGACCCCCTGGTGAGCCCTGGCTGCCCTCCTGGTGCCAGCTGACCCTGTAGCCTTCCTGCGGCCCCACTGCCGGGGCCCAGCCAACGGTCAAGGTGGAGGGGCTGTCCCTGCCGGTGACCTTCAGTGACTGTGGCGCGGGGGCCCTGACAGAGGAGAGGGTGGTAAGGAGGCCGCGCATGGTGTGTGGGCCTGTGATAGCCCCTCTCCACCCAAGGCAAAGCCCCCCGGCCACCGGGACGCAGTGGCCGGCACTCACCTGTGTAGCCTGTGGGGCTTGCGGTGGCAGTGCCCAGAGTGGAAACAGCGTCCACCTGGGAGCGGGCCCCAGGCCCGTGGAGTGTGACCAGGGTGGCACCAGGTGGCCCCGAGACATTTCTGAGGCAGGGGGCCCCCTCGGTGTAGGGCAGTGTCTCGCTCCCAGGCTCCTGGCTGGCCTCCGGCCCGTCCAGGGGCAGCTTGGTACCACTGCCCTGCAGGCGCTGGGCTAGAGCATCTGGAGGGGTGTGGGCCCTGGAGGGTGAGGGTCCACCCCTCTCAAGGCAGGCGCCCCTGGGAAGGACCCCAGCCTGTTCCCCACCAGCCCAGACTCACCGCCCAGCCAGGCAGCGGCCTGGGCCTGGGCCTCGTAGGGCCCCGCCAGAACTCTCAGCTCCAGAGCATAGTGTCCAGATGGCAGGGGCCCCAGGAATGTGATGTTGAGGGCCCCAGGGCCCAAACTTAGGGTCTTGTCCACAGGCCCGCTCAGCCTAAGGAGGTAGCCCTCCCGGGCCCCTGGACCCGCCTTCCAGCTGGCCCCGAGCCCTGGGGGCTGGGGAGCGAGCCCCAGGTCCAGGGGCGTGGAGGGACCTGCAGGGGAGGGAGACACGTGCAGAAAGTCCTTGCGGCCGGCCGGCTCCTTCCTGTGCGCCCTGGACAGGCCACATGTTGGGCGAGTCCTGGGACCTGGCCAAGGATGCAGAAACAGAGGAGAGCACTCCCAATGCCAGACCTGGCGCCTCCTCCCAGCATGGCCGCTACGGGCCCTCGAGGGGCAGAGGCCGAAGCACAGAGAGAGCGAGCACTCTGTCTGGAGACCCACAGGCAGACAGTGGCAGCAGTGGGTCCCGGGGCTCAGCCCAGCCCAGACACTCCAGAGCCTGGGTACTGGTGCCTGTCTCCCCACTGTCATGGGGGACAGCACGACTTATGGGGGTTAAATGACATGCCACACAGAAGCGCCTGGCATGGGACTGGCACACTGCAATCATCATCACTGTCACCTTTGGGGTGGGGGCTTTTTTACCACCAGCCAGCAGGCGGGCACCCTCGGGCCTCACCCCTTCCCTGCAGGACCCTGGACGCCCCCCACCTAGCCAGATCAGCCCGCTTGGCTGAGGGACCTCTGCAGTGGCCAGCAAATCCCCAGCACTCACGGGTCCACTCAGTGGCACTGGGCCCCACTGCCCAACGGGGCCCAGCGACAGCGCTAAGTTTCAGGGTGTAAGGGGTTCCAGGAGAGAGGCACGGGAAGGTGTGACTGGAGACACCTCGTGTGACGCCCGCCGTCAGGTTGGAGCCACTGAGGAGGTCCGTGAGCAGGAGGTGCAGCCAGGCGGCCCCCCCAGAGCTGTACCAGGAAGCCCGCAGGGCCCTGGTGCCCAGTGCACGCAGCACCAGCTGCCCTGGAGGCACAGGAGCTAGAGGAGGGTGGGCAGGGCAGAGCCGGGCTGGAGAAGGGCGCAACCAGGGACCCGGCACCAACCCCGCACAGGAGCCAGGAGCCCCGTCACATTGGCACGTGGCTCTGGACCACCTCCTACCCCCAACCGGCTGTCACCTGGGGCCTTGCCAGGCTCGGGCCCTACCTGTCCACTGGCGGGTGCTGGTCTTTGCTTGGAGGTGGGCGGCCCAGGTGGTAATCTCCAAGACGTACTCACTGCCTGGTAAGAGGTGGCTAAAATTGTAGGACAGGGTGCTGGCGGACGTGGAGACATTGTGAACCACTGTCTGGGACTCCAGGTGGCAGAGGACAAGCTGGTAGCCATCCTGCCCCCCGGGAGCAGAGCCCCACGAGGCCTCCAGGCTGGACGGGCTCTCAGAGCCGTGGAGCTTCAGGTCCTGGACAGTGGACGGGGCTGCAGTGAGGCAGAGAGCGGCGCTAGGTTCAGGGCCAGGCATCACCTCTGCTTCTAGCGCTCCTCGACAGGTCACTGTACCAGCGTGGTCCCCAGAGACCTCACCAGCCCTCTGGGGCCACCATCCTGCTTGGCCACGCCTCCGCCCTCAGACCACGCCCCTCCCGCAGGCCCGCCCGCCCATAGACCACGACCCCTGCCAGCAGGCCACGCCCCCACCAACTGGACCCACCAGCAGGCCACGCCCCACCTGCAGGTCCCCCGCCCGCAGACATACCCACTACCAACAGGCCCCCCATAGACCCCGCCCCCGCAATCAGGCCCCGCCCACAGGCTCACCTGCCCCTGCCCACAGGCCACGCCCCCGCCCCAGGCCCCGCCCCGCCAGCAGGCCGCGCACCTGTGAGCACAGCGAGGCTGAGGCTGGCGTTCTGCCCGCAGGGATGCACGGCCGTCACCTCCAGCTGGTAGCGACTTCCTGGCACCAGGTCCCGGAACTCGAAGCTGGATGCGTTGGTGTGGGCCTGGAGCAGCTGCCCTTCAGGGGAGCCACGGGGGCTCAGCCGGCTGAGGCGGAGGGTGCGGCCGGGCCCACCTGGCCCTGGGGCGTCCCAGTTGAGCGTGAGACTGGCAGACCTGCCCCAGCTGCTGACCGTCACCCTCAGAGGCGGTCCTGGGGAGCAGGAGTCGTCAGGGCCCCCAGTGCCCTGTGCCCTAAAGGAGGCGGGGGCAGGAAGGGCCAGAATAGAGACGGGCCCAGGGGAGAGACGGCCCTGTCCACTGGTCCCCCACCACCTACCTCCACTCGCCCCGCTGGGACCCTCTTCCGGGGGCTGGCACTGGCCTTCCTGAGGAGGGGGTATGAGGGT
This sequence comes from Tragelaphus eurycerus, assembly GCA_935064755.1. NCBI lineage: Eukaryota > Metazoa > Chordata > Mammalia > Artiodactyla > Bovidae > Tragelaphus > Tragelaphus eurycerus. The sequence continues at coordinate 558,962 of CAKXYN010000100.1, read as the reverse complement.
GGGGGAGAGGGGCAGAGGAAAGGCTGTCCATTTGTCTGTCCCCCACCCTAGGCGTGACCTAAGGGCAGCAGGCAGGACACCAAGGTGTGGAGGCCCCCAGCGGCGGCAGCTGCCCTGTGTCCTGTGGGATTGGGCAGGAGCTGCCTCTGCCCAACTTCGTGCAGATCAGCCGGTGCCCTTGGGGCAGCGGGAGGCCTGAACACCACAAAGAGCAGCCCCAACCCTGCCGCGGCCCTAGCGCCCACCTCACCTTGGCCAAGAATCCTGGGAGCCAGAGGAGCGCCACGAACAGGACTGGGGGCCTCATCCCAGTGCGTCTGCAGGGAGAGCTGGGAGGTAGCGGGAGGGGCTGTCCTACCCCCCCACCCCCACCCCTGCTCAGCTCCTGGCTCCCTGGAGAGCTTGGCTGCCTTTCCAGCCCAGAGTCTGTTCTCAGCAGGGTCCTGGGAGGGGGGAGGGGGTCCCGACCCCTGGCTGCAGACACACCCGCCTCCAGCTCAGGCCCAGGTTACCTCCTCATGCTCTTCAGCAGCTGGCTTTCCAGGCAGGAAGAGACCCAGACCTGGAGAAGCAACGCCCCGGGGTGGGCAGATACGGCTGACTCCCGATGCCCTGCCCTGGGGAGAGGAGGACAGGGCGTTTGTGTTCCTACCGGGAGGTTCCTACTGACATCGTGGTGCTGGGAGCTGGGTGCTGGGTGGACGGACAGCTGTGAGCGAGTGTCCCCTTGTGGACACAGAGGAGCATGTTCTAAAGGCCTTTGTTGCAGGGGTGGTGGACCCAGGACAGCCCTCCTGTTTCTCGCCCTTGCACCCCTGGTGAGGAAGTGATGTCCACGGAAGGAAGAGTGAGCCCTGCTCCAGGGTGAACCCAGGTCTCCAGCCTCGGCTCCTGACCCCTGACGGGCTCCTGACCCCTGACACCCGGGACGTGTGCTTGCCTCCAACCCCTGCCTGCTCCACCTAGACCCTCTCTCTGCCCCACCCCGGGCCGCCCCCTCGTGGACGCAGGTGCTGCTGAGGCCTAGAGCAGCCGAGAGGTTCCTGCAGCCTGGAGCCAAGGACTCCCCAGCCCACGGCAGCTGACAGGGAAAGGTGGGAAGGGAGACGGAGGAAAGGACAGGGCCCTGGTCCCCGAGCTGGAAGTGGGGAGGGGGACGCATAGCACAGAGGCAGGTACAGAGACACTGGGCAAGGAGCTGGCTTCTGCGGACCCTTCTCTCACCCCACTCGGCTAGCCCCAAACCTCAGAGCCGCCCACCAGCTTCTGGATGGGGCCTGGAAACTCAGCACTGCAGCCCCATCAGATTTTCCAGGCTGCTTGCACGTGTGTGTGTGTGTGTGTGTGTGTGTGTGCGCGCGCGCGCGCACTTGTGTGTATGTGCATGTGTGCACACATGCATTCTTTCAAATGAGGAGGTGGGGGAACAACTAGGGAACTGACGTGAAAGGGGGGAGGTCCCAGTCTGGCCACATGGGGGAAACACTGCACCCTCCCCACCCCCTCACCTGCGGGACCACACTTAGCACTTAGCTGGACCACAGAGCCTGCAGCAGTGGGATGGAAATGGCCTAATTCAGAATCTAAGTAGAAAAGGTACACAGGACAGGGGTTTAGGGGTGGGGTCTCAGACTGTGCCCAATAGTCCCCACAAAAGGGGGCCTGTTGGGGACAGCACAGACCCCATGCCTAGTCCTATGGATGTGGACTGGCCGTAGGGACACACCTGTCAGCCCCCAGCCAGACTAGGGGGCAGCCTTGGCCCGGGTGGGGGGGGGGGGGGGGGGGGTGGAGGGCGTGGGAATGCTCGTGAGGAAGACTCAGATGTAGAAAGCAGCCTCCCAGCCCAGCGTCTCTGTTCAGCAGAAAGTACCCCAAGGGCTCTGTCTGCTCCCAGCAGCCGTTCCCACAGACAAACCCACATCCTCCACCTGGAGCCCCAGGGGTCCTCCCGGAGCCTCACTTACTGTTCCTTCTGGGGAGAGCTGGCCGGACGCAGAGGCAGGCAGCGGGCAGTCTGGGCGTGCTGGCTCCCTGGCTCCTGAGTGCCAACAGTAGTCTCCCCTGCTGCATCCTGGCATCCCTCTTCCGGGCCCTCCCCTCCACGCCCACCGCGGCAGCCTGGCCTTGAGCACCCCACGCACCCGGAAGATAGTCTCCGAGGAGAAGAGCAGGAGGCTCTGGATGGCCCAGCCTCCCACACGCCGGAACCTCTCCAGCTCTCTATATCTCTGTCTCCCCCACACTGCCAGGGACACGAAGCCTGCTGGGCTGGCCCAGGATCTGGAGGTGTGAGGGGGGACCTGGGATCAAGGCTTCTCCTCTGAGGAGCAAAGAGGATGGAGCGGGCGGGGCAGCCGGGCCCCCACAGTGGGCCAGTCCTGAGACTGCCTCTATCAGGGCGTGGCCTTTGACCCCGGGGGCAGGCAGGTGCTGCAGGAACAGGGAATTCCCACCACACCAATACAATACCCAATACTCCCGACCTTGGGGCTCCCAGCCCTGGATCTGGGGAATGGCTGGAGGAAGGGGGTGGGGCTCTGCTGAGATGGGGCTCTGAGACCTCAGCCCTGGCGCCCCTGGCCTTCCTGGAGCCACTTCTCCAGCGTAGGGCTCCAACCACCGCTGGTCCCGCCCTCTGATCGATGGGGGAGGGGTGCTCCTCGGCCCCCAGGGAGAGGGGCTCCTGAGAAGCAAGGAGGAGCAGGGACCCCGGTCTCAGCAGGGCTCAGCAGGGGCCTCCTGGCTTCCTGTGCCCCCCACCCAGCTCTGACGCACATTGGCAGGTAGAGTGAGTGGCCTGAGAGCCGCCGTCAGGCAGGTCCACGCCAGGAGCTGGGGAGGCTCAGGACGGGAGTCACTCCCACAGCCTCCAGGCCTTTGCCTGCACCCCGCATCCTGGATGGGCCCAGGCCAGGCTGGGGGCTGTTGCAGGGCCCTGTCTTCTCTGAGGCTTCTGCTGGCGCCCGGCTCCCCCAGCTGTGTCTGCACCTCCAGTGATATCTAGGCATCTCTTAAGCAGAAAGGGGCATGGGGTGAGCAGGAGGCAAGGTGAGTGTCGCCCCCAAATACAGCCAAAGGGAACTGAGCTGTCCTTGGGGTCTTACCTGGCACCCAACCGTTACCCACCCCGCCCCCACCCACTTTCTGCACCTCTGGGCCCCCAGCTCGCCAGCCAAAAGCTCAGCCTCCAGCCCCTCAAACCCTGAGGGGAGGGACGCTCACAGCCCGCAGGCTCAGACCTTAGGAGCCCGGGGGCACTGGCGGTGTAGTGCGGGGCACACATCTCCGCCTCCTCCCCCTACTCCTGCGGTATCCTAGCTTCCTGTTTGTGATAAGAATCAGCAGCCTGCCCCAGAGAGGGTGGCCCTCTTTCCAACCCCCTCCTGCCCCCTTTCCTTTCCCAGGCCCCCCGCTACCCACTAGTGGAAATACGGGTGGGTTTCAGGCCGGCTGAGCTGGAGGCCACGCCCCCCAGTCTGCCAGGGGTCCCCAGGCTCCTGCCCCATCTCCTCCACCTGGGCTCCCCCGGCTCGGGCCCCCCGAGCACCAGAGGGCCACCCTGCCCTGCCTGAAGGCAGCCCCCCGCCTCCTGCATGCCACCCCCGGCCTGTCGTACACAGCGCTTTTTGCTGTCACCTTCTGATGGTTGAATCAGGGAAGTGGGTAGCAGGGTGAGGATGGGATTGTGGGTGCCCAGAGGGGAGGGGCAGGTGTCGGGGATGTTTCCAGGGGAACAGGAGCCCAGCAGGGAGCCAACAGGAGGCCCGCTGGGTGAGCCAGGGGCAGGCCCGTGGGGTCTTGGACTTAGGGTCTCCCCCACCCAGGGCCCAGGCTCCAGGCGCCCCAGCAGCAAAGCAGACATGGGGGTCGCCTTGTGTGAGAGCCAGAGGCTGTCCACCCTCCATGGGTCGCTGAGTAGATGTCAGGGTTATGGGAGAAGGCCTGTGGGGCTGGGGGTGGGGGAAGCCCCCAGACCCTGCTACGAGGTGTCTCTACTGCCCACCTGCAGAGCGGCTGATCTGGCTCAGACCCACTCGGAGCTGGGGGCCTGGGGTTGACCCTTGTGGCTTGGCCTGAGCCTTCCCCTCGTGGAGAGAGACTCCTGGCCCCCCTTCCCGCCCCCGTGTGTGCCTACTTCTCCCTGTTCCTGGTGGGATTCCCACAGCTTGAAGGGGCAAGGGCTTCTGGGGGGCAGTCTGGGGTGGGAATGGCTCCGCCGTGCCCAGCAAGCAGGCAGAGGCGAGAGGCGACCAGGGCCCGGAGGAGAAGCCCTGCAAGGGAGGCCGTGGTCAGGGCCGGGCTGTGGCCAAGGTGTGGACAGACCGGGCCGCAGGGTCAGAGGCAGGAGGCCGCCGGCCCTGCTGGTGGCAACAGGCAGCTGGGTGCGCGTGGGTGGCAGCTAGGAGGGGCGGAGGGAGGAAGCGGGCTTCCTGAGGCCTCCCCAGCCCTCAGAGACAGACCGACAGACAGACAGACAGCTGGCAAGAGGCGCCTGGGGACACGGCCGCCTCGTAAGTACCTGAGGGGCGGGGAGGAGCCCCGAGGCCCTGGGTCGTTGGACACGGAGGGCTGGGAGGGTGGCCCTGGGAGGGCAAGCAGGAAGGCGCCCGGAGGGGGGGTCACACGCTAGGTGGGCAGGGGCGCCGATGCTGCTGACGGCCCCGAGGGCAGGCAGGGCACGGCGGGGCGGGGAGGGCAGACAGGCATCCTGCTGTGTCCACCCCTGCCCACTCAAACCCTACAGGCGCGGTGACCCCAACACCCCAGCTCAGCTCCAGGCCGGGCCGTGGCCTGGAGGCGGGCGTGCCCTCGGCGAGGCGCCCGGCTTGTGCCCCCAGCTGTCACCCCCCCGGGCCCTGCGCTCGCGGCTCCGTGAGGCCACTTCCTGTGACGGTTACTGCGGCGGGCGGGGGGATGGGCTGGAGGAAGGCAGCACCCCCAGCCCCCATCCCAGGCCAGAGACCCCAGAGGCTGGGACGACCCTGGGTGGAAGGGCTGGCTGCCCCAAGTGCACCGGAGGTGCACCTTCTTGTCCAGAGGAGGCCCCTGAAGACCCAGGGATGTGAGCCCACCCTCCATCCAAAACGGCTGCATGCTCCCTGCCCCCCAGCTGCTGCCCCCTGGCCCCTGCCCCTCCAGATTCCTCCGGATCCCGTCCTATCTCGGGCCCCATCGTGACCCTTTATCTCACCCTCACGCTAACCCCAGGCGGCCGCCACCCTACGCCCCTGCAGAGATCCTGGCCTTCCCACAGAGCGACACCGCCACTTCCTGGGGAACAACGGAAGACAGCGAGAAGACCTGAGGTGCCTAAGGGCAGAAGGCTGCCCGTCAGCCTAGAGGCCAAGCCACATGGCCATGTGAGCTCCCGGGGGCGCCGCCCCCAGCATGGTCCAGGCCCAGGGGCCACTCCAGAGCACCGCCCCGGCCTCCCCTTCGCCTTCATAGTCGGCTTTGCGGGCAGCCATGACCCAGCCTCCACCAGACCAGGCCCCAGCCAAGAAGCACGTGCGGCTGCAGGAGAGGTGAGACCCTCTTGGGAGGGGCCCAGCCGGGCCTGCCTGCCCTCCGCTGCCCCTCCGCTGGGAGGGACCCCCATGCCTCCCCAGGCAAAGGAAACCAGACTGCTCATTTGCATATCTGTGTCAGCTTTGCGCCTGCGCCCCAAGTCCCAGGCTGGCTTGAGCACCCCTCGAGGGGCCCGGAGCCTCCGGGCCTGGGTGTGGGTCTGAGCTTTAGGGGCCCAGCCAAGAATGGGAAATGGGGGCAGCTGGAGGCAGCAGCTGGGTTTGGAGCCTCCTCGCTGGCCAGTGAGGGGCAGGGGTGCCAGGGGCCTGGGCCTCAGGGTCGAGAGGAGACAAGGAGCCTGCCGTCAGCGGTGCAGAGACAGCCATGACTGTTGAGGCCGACTGCTCTGTCTCTGCTGTAGGCGTGGCTCCAACGTGGCCCTGATGCTGGACGTGCGGTCCCTGGGGGCTGTGGAGCCCATCTGCTCCGTGCGCACGCCCCAGGAGGTCACGCTGCACTTCCTGCGCACTGCTGGGCGCCCCCTCAGCCGGCAGGCCCTGCAGCACCGGCCGCCCAGCCCCACGCAGCTAGAAGAGGAATTCCTGGTGAGAACAAGGGCCCCCGAGTCACTGCCCTTCTGGATCAGGAGCAGCTGGCAGGCCTGTCCCCGTGGGCCCTTGGGAGACAGAACCCCAGGGGCTCCAGGAAGGAGAAGGCTCCACCCTCTCCATGCACCCCATCCAGACCCGCCTCCCGATGCCAAGAGGGAACGGGGCCCCCTCCACCAGAGAAGTGGGGGAAGGGAGGCCAGGAAGGGGGCCACTGCTCACGCACCTCTTCCCTCGCCCCCACCAGAGGATCCCCTCAAACTTCGTCAGCCCTGAAGACCTGGATATTCCTGGCCATGCCTCCAAGGACCGATATAAGACCATCTTGCCGAGTAAGGACCGCGGTGGGGCTGGGGTGGAGGCATTCAGAGGGCAAGACGCGGCCTCAGCCAGGACGGGGTGCCCTGCGTGGGGCCTCTTCTTTTGACAGAGGGGTGCCCCCGCCTGGCCCTGGCCAGGGGAGGGGGCAGAAACCACGCCAGCCTGAGACCAGGCCCGCGCTGTGGGCCAGCCGGGTAGTCGGTGTGTGCTGTTCTGACCCCTGTTTTCCAAATGAGGAAACCGAGTTACAGAGAGGTCATGTAGCTTGCCTGAGGTCACACAGTCAGGCACACCAACCCCCTTCCTCCTGTTCCTCCCGCCTGGGAAATGGCCCGCACCGTCTGCAGGGGATGAGCCTCGTTTGGACGGCTCCTGAGAGACGCTGAGGATCTCAGACGGAGGAGGAGGTGGCAGGCAGGGTTCACAGGGCTGAGAGACCCAGGTCAGCACCTCCTGTAGTCGGAGGCACGCACGGGGCCTGCTGACCACGAGGCCCGGAAGGCTCTCCTCTCCGCTCCGTGCAGAGCAGCCTTATCTGACCAGCTGCCCCCAGCAGCCTCCAGTCTGGAGGCCGCAGCCCTCTGCCAGCCTGTTAGTGCCCAAGGAAGGGTCAGGAGCAGCCTGCTCTGGGCCCTGAGGTGCCCTCTGCGCAGACCAGCTGGCCCCTGGGAGCCAGGGTCTTCATTGGGCCTGGACTGGAGCTGGAGAAAGGCCCCCTTAGAGGCTGACTCAAGGGGTCAGGCGGGCGTGGGATGGAGCCTGAGTTCCAGCAGGGTCATTCAGGAGAAGCTCTTCCTCGACCATCTCTCTCCGTTTTTGTTGCCGTGACCCCTCTCTGCCCCTCTCTGACCTTCAGGCTGGAATGCTCAGTAGCTGCCCCCTCCCACCTGTCCGTCCTGCCACCTCCCGGCACTGCCCTGGCCTCGGCCTCTGCTGCTCAGAAACGCCCTGCGGCCCCCTGCTCTTCACGGGCACCTCGACAGGCACAGGCCTGTCCTCTTGCCGGCCCTGCGTGAGGCTGCTTTGCTGGCTGCTCTTTGACCTCTGCTGGGTTTCCCTTCTAGATCCCCAGAGCCGCGTCTGTCTGGGTCGGGCACAGAGCCGGGAGGACGGGGATTACATCAATGCCAACTACATTCGGGTAAGTCGCTGGCAGGGAAGGGGGTGCTGTGTCCAGAGACACTCCCGCCCCAGGACACCTCCCAGTGCCGCAGGCACCTGGTGTCCTGCTCCAACCCCCTGAGCTGCTGGGACAGGCCGGGATGCCAGGACGTCAGGTGCTGAAAGGAAGGCCCGTCTCCTTTGCCCCTGGTCCCCGACACCTGCCAGCCTCTCCATGGAGAGCGGCGCTGGCCAGCCCAGCCCAAGACTCCCAGTCTGCAGCCCAGTGAGGCATTTGGCCCAGTTCCCTCCCCTCTGCCTTCGCTACTCCAGGCGGCCCCTCCTTCTTGGAGGCAGCTTAAGTCAAGGAGTTAAGGAACCAGAGGCCGGGAGGCCAGGTGGACTCCACGCCTAGACTTGTCTCCAGTGCCCAGTGCCCAGTGCCCAGCCTCCAGCCTGCAGGGTGGGAGGCGGCAGGCGCAGACGTGAGCCCTCTAGTGGCTCTAAGTAGGTGGGACAGTGGCCGGGAGCGGAGGTGAATAGCCGGCATCAGCCACCTGATGTGGAAAAACTGCCTCTTTTGAAAAGACCCTGATGCTGGGAAAGATTGAAGGTGGGAGGAGCAGGGGACGACAGAGGGTGAGGTGGTTGGGTGGCATGACTGACTCGATGGACGTGAGTTTGAGTAAACTCCAGGGGTTGGGAATGGAAAGGAAGGCCTGGTGTACTGCGGTCCATGGGGTCGCAGAGTCAGAAATGAACTGAACTGAACTGAGGGCCTGGGGGGTGAAGTGCGAGCCAGTGAATGGTCTGGATCCCCCATTCCCTGAGGAGTAGGAGGATTCTGAAGGGGAGAAAAAGGGCTGGCAGGGGTGTGCTACGCCTTGCTGCTAACTCCACAAAGTAGCATGTCAAAGGGCAATGGTTTTCCCCCGTTTGGTGCTAGTAGAAGGCAGAGGAAGGAAGGGACCATTCACGGAGGCCCGGAAAGACTGAACGCAACACGCTGTCGAGTCTGACCCGCACCGCAGCAGCTGGACAGGCACGACGCGCCGTCTGCTGGCCGTCGCCGCCAGCACGGGGCTCCTGGCGCGTGCGTCCCTGACGCGTGTGTCCGGGCCGCCCTGGGCCTGAGCTCACCGCCCGCCTCCCCGCCTACAGGGCTACGGCGGGCAGGACAAGGCCTACATCGCCACCCAGGGCCCCATGCCCAACACGGTGTCGGACTTCTGGGAGATGGTGTGGCAGGAAGAGGCGCCCCTCATCGTCATGCTCACGCAGCTCCGAGAGGGCAAGGAGGTGGGGCGCTGCAGGCTGGGCCCCCGGGGGCCGAGGACCTGTCAGTCCCTGAGTCACAGGGCACGAGGCCACCCCAGCCAGGAGCCAGGGCGGGGGAGGCGGGTGTCAGGCAGGTGTCAAGCCCACCGGGGGGCAGGGAGATGCCTCGGGGGGGCCCTGATCCAGCCGATAGACCCCAGCCCCTGACTCCCAGCTCCCCCCCCGCCCAGAAGTGCGTCCACTACTGGCCCACAGAGGAGGAGACCTACGGGCCCTTCCGCATCCGTGTCGAGGACGTGCGGGAGCGCCCAGAGTACACTGTGCGGACGCTCGCCATCCAGGTACCCAGGGCCGCGGGGGGCCGGGCCACCCCTCTGGAGGTCCCCTGGGGGTCTCGGGTTTGCTCAGGGAGACCTGCCTGAACCCATGCCTGCAGAGCTGCTTGGGCCTGGAAGAGGGACGTGGGTGCCGTCCTGGGGCCCCTCTGGGCCGGCAGGGCAGGCGCCACCATCCCTGTGGGAAGCAGGGCGGGCCCTGGAGTCACTGCTGGAGGGTGCCCGGCAGTTTGATGAGAGGCTTAACAACACGCGAAGCCTAAGCCCCCGTCACCGGAGGCGCCTTCCGCTCTCCAAAGCGGCTCTCTGGCCTCTGAGCATCACAGCCCTGTGCTCGAGGCGAAGAACATGAGGCTATGGGACATGTCTGCAGGCCTGTGCTGGAGGGAGGCGGGCTGGGACCTGGACGCGGGTCTCCGCTGCCCCTTCCTCACGCCCTGCCCCCGCCCAGCACCAGGAGCAGCGCCGGGCCCTGAAGCACATTCTCTTCTCCGCCTGGCCCGACCACCAGACCCCAGAATCGGCGGGGCCCCTGCTGCGCCTGGTGGCCGAGGTGGAGGACAGCCCAGAGACCGCGGCCCGCTCTGGGCCCATCGTGGTCCACTGCAGGTATGGGCCCCTCAGAGGGGCTCCTAGGGGAGCAGGGGCCGGCCCGGGCCCACTCATACTGGGATCTCCAGCTCATCCAGCAAGTGCAGAACACGGACGTGTGGGCCGGGCACCCAGGCACAGTCCAGAGAGGCAGCTCCCGCTCTGCGGGAGGGGGACAAACCCGCTCCCTGCCGCCAGGGCGCGTTTATACATTCCCCAAATGTTCACTCAACGCCTGTTATTGCCAGGTGCAGAGTTTGATGCTAAGGAGACAGTGTGAACAAGACCGTTGGTTACTGCCCAGTTGTACGGTCTGCAGACAAAACGAACAGGACGTAGCGTGATGCAGCGTGACGGGGGTGTTGGGGGCACAGAACCAAGTCGCCCCCCCAGACTTTGGCCAGAAACGGTCTTCCAGGAGGAAGGACCTCTAGGCCAAGCTAAGACTTGGAAGGTGAAGGAGGAGCAGGGAGCACCCCGGTGGGTGGGGCTGCAGCTCCCGAGGCCTGACGGGAGGCTGGGTGCAGTCAGGACGCGGGCCCCGGACGCGCGGGCGGGCCTGAGAGTCTGGAGGGTAAGAGCGGGCATGTGGATGAGGGGCCTCACGGGACAGGCCCAGAGACCCGGGTGTGCTGCCCAAGAGCCCGGGGCCTCGGGCTAAGAGGCAGGCGGACGGAGGGGTGAGGCAGGGACAGAGACAGGCAGAGCGCTCAGGAGGCCGGTCCTCAGGAGCTCACGTGGCCACAAGCACAGGCAGGGGGACCCTCCACAGGTGCAGCCGGCGGATGCTGGGGGTCAGGGGTTCACGCGGGAGGGGAGACTTCTTGCAGAAGGGAGGAGGGCAGGACAGAGCAGGGGGAGAGGACTCGGGGCAGGACGGGCAGGCAATGGGTGAGCAGCACCGTCAGAGGGCACTGGCACATCCGGAGGTGTGGCCACTGCCCTCCCTGCCCGCCTGCCCCCTGTGACCGCCCTGCCCTGCCCTGGACCCCTGTACCCAGCGCAGGGATCGGCCGGACTGGCTGCTTCATCGCCACCCGTATCGGCTGCCAACAGCTGAAGGCCCGAGGGGAGGTGGACATCCTGGGCATCGTGTGCCAGCTGCGGCTGGACAGGTGGGTGCTTGGCTAAGCAGGGTGAGGACACGGTGGGCGGCCCTATGCCTCCTGGAGGCCCTTAGGCTCTGGGCATTTCCTGTGGGAGAAAACGGGCCCCTTGGGCTTCAAGAGCTTAGCACCTTACACCCAGGCCAGAATCTCCATCTGGAATTTAGCTGGGGGATGCTACAGCCAAGTAGGACACTCTACTAAGAGGGCTCACCTGGGCTTTCAGTCTTTTTTGTTTCTTGTCTCCATTTTTCCAAATACCCTTCTCAGGGGGAAAAGTGGGGAGACAGTGGATGGTTGGTTCTGGAAACAAGGCAGCCACAGGCAGCTGCAAAAGTTCACTGGTGCAGAGACAGAGACAGGGTCCACCCCTCGAGCGTCTCTGTCTCTCGGGCCCCCACCTCTTTACCCAGAGAGATAGTGGCCCCCTCCCTGGAGAGCTGCTATGAGGAATGAGTTCACCAATGGGAAAGCGCTGGGAGCACGAGACCTGGGGAATCACTACTTCTAAGACCTCTGCCACGTGGGGCCCTCCTCCTGGGTGGGGAAGGCGGGGGCAGTGGGGGGAGTCCCAGTCTGCCGCAGAGAGGACGCCCCTGGGAGGAGGCGCCACAGGCCTTCGGGAGGGTCAGGCTGTCCCCGCCCGCCTCAGCTCAAGGCTGTGCGTCTCTGCCCGCAGGGGAGGCATGATCCAAACAGCAGAGCAGTACCAGTTCCTGCACCACACCCTGGCCTTATTCGCTGCCCAGCTGCCAGAGGAGCCCAGCCCCTGACGTGGAGCCCTCCCTGCCCGGGGCCACTTCCCCGGGCCTGGGGAAAGGGGGCCTCGTGACCTGGGGAATCCCCAGGGGCCTGTCTGGAGTCCCGGAAGCTGGCCAATGAGGACGAGGCCAGATACTGGCTCTTGAGCACTGGCCACGCCCCTGCCCCCTGGAGAGGCCCCCAGTGGACACAGGGGCGACCCCCATGTGAGAGCCTCGGTCTCCCTCTCGGACATGGACCTGGTGTTGCTGCCACCAGGGCAGAGCAACCTGAGGGTGCCCAGAAGCTGCACCCCCTTCCTGGGGCTGGCACGAAAGTGACCCCAAGATCATACCCACCCCGGGTACATTCTCGGTGCAGCCTGAGAACAGGCCGATGGCTGGAGTTGGGAAAAGCCTGGTGCTGCCTTGGCTATGTCCTCAGCATCCTGCCAGGGACTCTGCCTCCTCACCCCACATCAGAGGCCAGACACCCCCAAGAGAGCAAAACCCAGACCAGCCCCGTGCCCACACTGGGGTCTGGTGAACAGGCTACAGAAATGACCAGACCCAACAGTTAAAGTCTCTAGAAGAAGGAAAGTGTGGGAACACCTCCTGGGGTCCAGACTGCTGCCCCTGCCTCTGTACCTGCCAGCCACCCACCCCAGCCATTCCCCTGGGAGACCCTGCGTCCTCAGCCTGCCTGCCAGCCTCAGAAGGGACGTGAGTGCCCAAGAAGAACACAAGAACTGAGCAAGGAGCTGAGAGCACTGCCTGACTCCAGATAAGAGCCCCGCCACGCCCTTCTCCCTGCAGAGCACGCCTGGACCGCACGCCTGTTTCCACCAGCATCCTGGATTGAAGCACCTACGTCGGCCAGGGGCTCAGGTTGAGCAGGGTCCGCCACAGTTTACCCTGGAGAGCTAACTGCCCTCCACGTCTCTCGTCAGCACGAGCCCCAGGGCCCCCCAGATCTAGTCTCAGGGCTGACCCCCACCTGGGAATGAACTCACGCCTCCTGAAGCTTTCCTGCCTTCAAGGGGCACCCCCGCTGCCCATGGAGCTCAGACCCCCGAGGAGGAGAGCTGCCACGTGGCAGCGGGTCCCCCTTCCTGGGTGCTGCTGCCCCAACCCTGTCCAGACACGAGGACAGGCCGTGGAGAATAACAGGTGGGGAAATAAAGGCTTCTTCTTGTCCTCAGGCCTCCGGGGCCCCTTCACAGCAGTTAGGGTAAGAATCCACAGAGCAGGGATAGGCGGCCGCTCTTTACCCCGGAACGTGCACTTTCACAGGCCTTCCAGGGACACGGGGAACAGCGACTTGGGCTTGTGGGGGGCGGGGGAGACAGAGGTGTTCCTTGGGAGCTAGAGAGGAACTTACCCAGAGCAGGGACTAGAAAGGCTGTGTAACCGCTCCGGATGTTCCACAAGCCGAGACCCTGCGAGCCCACCATTCTGGCAACTGATCATGGGGTCATCTTGGGTGGGTGGGTTTGGCAGGTATGGTTGCTATTTGAAAGTTTACGCACCTTTGATTAAAAGCACGTACGCACATGAAGACACATGGAGGTAAAACACTAAGATGCAGCCAAGGCGGGGTGGCAGCTGGGGGCCCCAGGGACAGCAGAACCTCTGCAGGCCGCCCCCTCCCCCCGCCCCCGCCCCGACACACACACACCCGTGGCTCTCCTGAGCCCAACTGTGGCTTTTACCCAGCACAGGCCAACTTTTCCATTTGCCACAAACCTGCCTCACGGGAAACCGCCTGTTAGGATCTTCTCTGTCTAGTATGCGGTGGTCCTAGTAAAAGTCTCTCTGGGCCAGAGGCTTATAAGCAGGGGGTTCTGGTACATTGTGGTTGACAAAGCGCTCTCGGGCGGCTGTTCCTCTCCGCGGGTACCCTCTGAGAGATCGGGGCTCGGTACCCGGAGATGCTCAGAGGCCAGGACCCAGGGAACAAAAGATCTCAAAGACCTCCTCCCCGCGTCCTGGGAGGCCGCGGACCACCCTCGTCCACCCTGGAAATGCTCCCGCTAGACGGCGCCCTCGCCCACTCCCGACCCACTGCCTGGAAGACCAGACGGGTGCCCGTCAGGACGCGGCAGCTCGCGAAGGGGAAAAGCAACCGGAGCTCCTTTCCCCAGGACCCCCTCGCGCCCGCGGGCCCGGCGCGCCCCGCCCAACGTTCCGAGGCTCGGCCCGCCGGCCTGGCGCGGAGGAGAGCGCTCGCTCGGGGGCGAGCAGGGCCGCCGGCCGCGCGGGCGGAGCCGGAGGACGGCGGCGAGGAGGACGGCGGCCGGGCGGGGGGAGGACGCGCCGAGGCCACACCCATCGGCGCGCCGATCCCGGCAGTGAGTCCTCGGCCGCCGAGCGCTCCTGCCGAGCCTCCGCCCGCACCGAGCCCGGAGCCGGGCCGCACCGGGGAGGGCCGCTCCGGCCGCAGCGCGAGGGCACCAGGGGCGGCGGGGGGCCGGCACCAGGCGCGGCCGGCGCAGCGACCATGATCGCTTTGTTCAACAAGCTGCTGGACTGGTTCAAGGCCCTGTTCTGGAAGGAGGAGATGGAGCTCACGCTGGTCGGGCTGCAGTACTCCGGCAAGACCACCTTCGTCAACGTGATCGCGGTACGGCCGCCGGCCCCGAGCCCCCGCCGCGCCGGGCTGAGCGGGTCTCCGCCCGGCGTGGAGGCCTGGGGCCTAGCACGGCCCCGGGGCCCCGGCGGCGCACGCCCGGGCCGGGATGGCACCGAGGGCACGGGGGGAGCGGGGGACAGGGGACGCGGCCCAGGCCCGGGACTGGCGGCTCCGAGGGTGTCACGAGGCCCGAGGGACCGCCGCCCGCGGAGACCGCCCGCCTTCCGCACCGCAGCCGGGCGCATGACGGGGCGAAAGTGCAGGGCCTGCCTCGGGTAGGGTCGCGGGATCCGATGCCCTGCGGCTTGGGCAGGGGGCCCGGCGGCCCAAGCCCCACCCCGGGGGGTTAACCCCGCCTGGCCGGAAGGGGAAACCCCAGCGCTATTGCTGGTGTGGGGGAGAGGGATGCTCTGGGGGGAGTGGAATCCGCCCGGGCCCAGGGCTCCAGCCCAGACGCCTCCTATACGGGAACCTCTGCCCAGCTGGAGGTCCGGGGGGGATGGACGGCACCCCGAGGAGCTCGAAGGCCCGGCCTGGCCCGGAAGTTGCAAAGGAGGTGGGGACCCAGAGGATGGGGTGGAGCTGGGGGGGGGGGGCAGGTCCACTCTGGGGATAGAGGGGAGAGTGGCTCCGCGACCCGGGTGGGCGAGTGTGAGCCTTTCAGAGTCAGGGCGGTGGTGGGGAAGGAGTTAAAATGTGTCTCAGAAAAGGGGAAGACGAGCTGAACTGCAGTGGAGGCCGCAGCCTGGCGGGCACTTGTGCGTTAGTGAGCCGGCTGCACTGGGCCCTGTGGGGCTGAGGGAGGCTTGGGCAGGGCTCGGCTTGTCCCCTGCCTGGGTTTTCTGAGAACTGTGGACCGGGCGTGCATGAGATGGGTCAGCGGAGAAGTGTGACCGCCGGCCTGGGTAGTACCTCCCCTGCCGGTTCTGCGCACCCCAGAAGAGAAGGGTGGAGGGAGGCTGGGCTTAGATTCCCCACGACGGCATGTTTGGGCACTGGCTCCCTTTCCTAAACATGTTTGTGATGTCCTCTGCCCAGGGGCTCCTGGCCGCACACCCAGCAGGATGAGCTCGTGGGGCCCAGGCTGGGTTTGTTTGCAGGATGGTGTCTGGGCTCCTGTCTGCCCAGGCTCTGGCCCTGAGAGGGAGACCTCTGGTTAGAACTGGCGTTCACTTGGGCTCGGGCTCCAGGAGCAGGGGCCAGGTGTCTGGCTGAGAGATGACCGTGGGTGAGGCTGGGAGGGGCCAGTTGCCGCTGCTCTCGTGGCTCAGCCTGGGCGTCACCTCTGGTCCCCGGGGACGCACTCCTCCTGGAGCGGCTACAAAGCCGTGTTCCCGGCGGGGATCCGCAGGCGCCCAGGTGGTTCTTCTCTGTCCTAGTCCTGTCCACAGAGCAGGAGGCTCTGGCAGGTCAGAATGGAATCACAGAGTCACAGGTTCCACCACCAGGGTCAGGAGTGTCTGAGGTGCACAGGGAGGCTGCCCCCCGCCCCCGGCCACACCTTCATCTTCATGACATGAAGTGTGCCACCTCAGCTCACACAGCCCCTAAGTGCAACCTCCATTTCCCTAGAAAGAGGCTTCCCTGGAACACCCATCCTCGTGGGCCACAGTGGGAGTGCCCACGTCTGGGCGAGTCCAGAGTTCTCAGGTCCTCTGGGGCCATACCCGGCCGGGTATGATCTCAGTGGAGTGTCTTTCAGAAAGAAACAGAGTCCGGACCC
Organism: Tragelaphus eurycerus; assembly: GCA_935064755.1. Classification (NCBI taxonomy): domain Eukaryota; kingdom Metazoa; phylum Chordata; class Mammalia; order Artiodactyla; family Bovidae; genus Tragelaphus; species Tragelaphus eurycerus. The sequence goes on along the minus strand of CAKXYN010000100.1, from coordinate 543,016 downwards.
TGGGCTTTGCCCTTGTGCCCACCACTGACCTTCTGAATCCCGCTGGCGGCCTCTTCATTTGGCCTTTCTTTGTCTCAGCTTTTCCCCGTTTGTTTTTTCTGCTCACTCTGTGAGTCTGACTGTAGATAGAAATTGAGTTTATGTGTCAGCTGCTCAGCTGGCTAATGTGAGCTGGGCAGCGTCACTGAGAGACTTCCGGTGCTCCTGAGAACCCGAACCTCAGCTTCCCAAGCTCTGAAAAGGCTGTGCGGCCTGCAAGTAGGAGGTATTTTGCCCGGGGGAAACTAGAGGACAGATATTTTCAAATAAAGTGTGAATGACTGTCCAATGGAAGAACCGATCTTGGGGTGCCCAGGGGTAAACTTGGGAAGATGGATTTTTGACTCAGAGAACTTCGGAGTGCTGTAGCTAACCCAGGAAGGATGAGCTAGAGGGGATTCAGGTCTGAGGGGGCGCTCCACTAGACAACTTTAGGGTTCCTGCTGACCTTGAAGGAGGAGCTTGTGAGATCTGAGGCCTTAGCCGGGAAATGAAGTTGCGACTGGTTCCAGCTTAGCTCTGATTCACTGCTGACCTGGAAATCCCGGGGCAGGGAGCCTGCCTCCCTGAGGGTCCTCCTGGCACCCTCCTCTGCCAGGCTGGGCTTTTTATTTCTACGAGAGCCTGTGGGTGTTCTGGTCGCCAGGGAGCAATGATGGTTCCTCATGTGTGGAAACCATTTCCAAGCTCTTCATGAGCCCTCTTGGCTGCTTTCTAGGAAACCAAACCCCTCTGCCCCATTTCACAGAAGGAAACGTCAAGGCCCAGAGAGGTCAAAGGTCTTGTCCAGGCTCCTCCATGAAGAGTGGTAAATGCTTCCCTTCCTCAGTCTCCGTGTTCCTAGCCGCTCGGGGTGGGGGTGCACCCCCACACCCTGCCGGCGTTTGCAGAGGTTAACCACACATGCTTCTCTGCTCTCAGGGCGCTCCCTTTTCCTCGAGTTTCCTCTTTTAGAGGCTCTTGGACCCTTTTGATATCTGACAGAAACCAGAGACCCTTTTGCCAGTGTGCGCAGGCACGCTGTGCTCTCTCAGGGTCTCTGAAGCCCCTCGATCCGCCTCATCCCTAGCACGCGTCTAGGGCGGCCCCTGCTCATGTCCAAGGGCCTTGATGACTCCTGAAGATGAACGAGAATCCGTCTGTCTCACTCAGCTGGGGCCCGGGGGACTTGGTTCCCGCTCGCAGGCTCTGAGCAAGAAGCCACCATGTCCCCACTGTGGCCAGTGACCAGAGTCCCTGGCCGCTCCGTGTGGCCAGAGGCAAGTGACTGCTGCCACCTGCCACAGAAGGCAGCATCACAGAAGAGCAAAGCTGTCCCCTCAGGTTCAAGGTTAAGGACACCGCATCGCCTTCAGCCTGTGTCTGAGGGGGAGCAGAGGCGTCCTACACGTGAACGTGGAGACGGCCTTGGGCGGAGTTCGGTCCAGCCTTGTAGTCTGGCCTAGAGGCCTGTGGCTAGTTTAGAACAATCTAGAGATCATGGAGACAGTTTAGAGGGGAGAAGTGAGAACTGTTAGACTCTGAAACTGGGTTATGGGAAATGGAGTTAATCCCCGAGGAGCTCTCGGCCTGGCAAGGTCCCACAGAGGACCACCCATCGTACAAGTGGGTACAGTACAGAGAGCCCAGAAATGGCTTGCCGTGCATTGCATGTGGGGTGTGGCTGACGCACCCACTCGGATTTGACATGGACGCTCACTGCCTTGTGCAAGTGTGAATCTTGACTGTTTACCCCACCTGCTCCACCAGGGGATGAATGGGGAGGGGGCGGAGTGGGGGGGAGGCGGGGTGGATTACCCCACCTGCTCCACTAGAGGATAAATGGTGAGGGGGCGGGCCTCGGGAGGACTCTCTCCATGCGGGCTGAGCCACTTCCCAAGTCCTCTTTGTCACAGGAGAGCCCGACTGCAAGGGGGACGCTGGGCTTGGTCAGGGCCCTGTTTTGCCTGAAGGCAGGGGTGGGGTGGGGATGTGGGACCCTCCGGGGACCCCCTGGTGGCCTGGAGGGGCTGCTGGGGTGGGGTGGAGGCAGGAGAGGCTCCCCACTGCCTGGCCGTGGCCGCAGGGGCCCACCCATTGGCACCTGCCATTTTGGCCCCTTTCCCAATCCTGACTCTCCCTTCCAGTCGGGACAGTTCAACGAAGACATGATCCCCACTGTGGGCTTCAACATGCGCAAGATCACCAAGGGGAACGTGACCATCAAGGTGAGCGGGGCCAGGGGAGCAGCCAGGGGACTCTCTTAGTAAACAGAAAATAACCCGGGCGCCAACGGCCGAGGAGCGTGGGGCAGAGGGGAGCTGGGGGGGCCTGGGGGCCGCAGAACCGGCGGCCCAGGATCCCCGGGAGGTTTGGGGGGGCAAGCCCCCGCTGACGCCGCACCCTCTCTCCAGCTCTGGGACATCGGGGGGACAGCCCCGCTTCCGCAGCATGTGGGAGCGCTACTGCCGCGGAGTGAGCGCCATCGTGTGAGTGCGTGGGACGGGCCCTGGCCGGCGGCGTGAGCCCCTGTCGCCCTTTGCTGGGACGGACCCTCTGGACGCCCACAGTCCAGCCTGAGAGCCGGATCACCGCCGCCTCGTGCGGGAGCCTCCGCGTGTACCTCCCCCCGACTCAGACTCACCTGTGTCCTGAATTTTATGTGATTTAGTGGTTCATTCCCTCACTTTTTTATTTTCCTTTTTTCCTTTCTTTTCTTTTTCATTTTTGGCGCCCCACACATCTTGCAGGATTTCTGCTCCCTAACCCCGGCCCTTGGCAGTGGAACCCTAACCATTAGACTGCCAGGGTACGCCCTCCCTTGCTTTTAAAAAAATAGCAACAACCACAACATATATATGTGCCCAAAACCACAACATATATATGTGCCCAAACAAAAGTCGTTTAGCTTTCATTGTTGATTTTTAAATTTTTATACAAATTTAAAGGCAATAATCCATTTACAGTTACGTCAAAATATTGGCTCTATCCCCTGTGTTGTAAAGTACATCGTTGTGGCCTGTCTTACACCCTGTAACCTGACTTTTTATTATTGTTATTATTATTTTTTTAAGTTTTTTGGCCACGTGGTATGCAGGATCTTAGCTCCTGGACCAGGGATGGAACCGGTACCCCCTGCAGGGGAAGCTCCCAGTCCTAACCACGGGACCACCAGGGAACTCCCCAATCTGATTTCTTTAAAAGCATTTTGAGCATAAAGTCTGTTGGAGTTTTCTACCCCCTTGTCTAATCCTCTCGTGAGAACATAAGAGGGGCACTCTCGGAAGGACTCGGGTCTCATCTCACAGGACCCCGTGCTGCCGCTCCCGGTCTGTCGGGGACAGGACGCGCAGGCAGGCCCCGCGCGGTCCCTGCAGGTTGTCCCATCGGAGCCCCTTCCTGAGCCCTCCCAGGTGGCAGCTCCCACCCCCACCCCGGCCTGTGGGGTCAACTGCATCCCCACCTGCCGTTCCCCAGGTACATGGTGGATGCCGCTGACCAAGAGAAGATTGAGGCCTCCAAGAATGAGCTCCACAACCTACTGGACAAGCCCCAGCTGCAGGGCATCCCGGTCAGCCCCGCGTGGAGTGGGCGGGCGGGTGGCGGGCCCGGCTCTGCGCGGGTGGGGCGGTGTGGGGGCCCCTAGGCCCACCCCCTCCAGGGCGGCCGGGCCGCGGCAGCCCTGGTCCGAGCCCTGTCCTCTTCGCGGCAGGTGCTCGTTCTGGGGAACAAGCGAGACCTTCCGGGAGCGCTGGATGAGAAGGAGCTGATCGAGAAAATGTGAGTGGGCCCCGCCCCTGCCCCGGCGCGGAGCGAGGGGCTCGCGCGCTCCCGGCACCCGCCGCGCGGTGGCGCCCGCGGGCCCGCCCTCGCGCGCCTCCCCGCCCCCTTCCCCCGCCCCCTGGCCCCCGCCCCGCAGTCCCAAGTTCCCTGCCTGCCCCAAGCCCCCACTCCCCACGCCTCAGCTTCAGGAGACTGTGTGGTCCCCGCAGGAACCTGTCTGCCATCCAGGACCGAGAGATCTGCTGCTACTCCATCTCCTGCAAAGAGAAGGACAACATCGGTGGGTGTGGGGGGGTCCGCGGGGCGGGGCGGGAGGGGAGGCTCCGGGCTCCCCGGGTGGGGCCGGCGGCAAGAAGCCCCCACCCTGCGTCCACTAGTGTGTGGTCTTGGGCGAGCCCCCGGGGCTCCGTCTCTGTCTCCTACGCGGCTCGGAGCAGGTCTGACATCGGAACTGGGCGGGAACTGGGCTTGTGCCGCCCGTGGGGTGACCCCAGCTGCAGCCCCCTCGCCCCCGGTGTGCGCTCTCCCCAGGAGCAGTAGCCCCGAAGCCCTGTAACCTGCTCCCTTGTCCCCCAGACATCACTCTTCAGTGGCTTATCCAGCACTCAAAGTCGCGGAGGAGCTGAGCCCGCGGCCGCGCCTCGGACCAGGGGCCGCCTCCCAGCCTGAAGCCGAGCTCCCCCTCCCCCTGCGGCCCCCCAAGCCCACCCTCCCTACTCCGTGCAGGGAGGGTCCTCGGGGGCCCCAGAGTCCCGTTCTGCTGAGGTTTGAACTCCTGATTTGACTGTAAAATAAATGGCTCCTGCCCGCCCCCTAACCTCCCCCTCCCCACTCCGTTTTCCGTCCCCGCCCCTCTCCGCTCCCCTTTCCCACACTGTTATTGTCCTGTGTGTACAGTATATATATGTATATATATTTTAATTTTTTAATTTAAGCAAAGATTAAAATCAACCATTTGATGCTGCAGGGCCCAGCCAGGATCAGGGAGGGGGCGGTGGAGAGAGCAGGAGGGAGCCGCGGGGCGGCTGGGGCCGGTCCGCCTGGAAGGGCACCAGCCTGGCAGGGGCGCCGGTCCCGAGCCTCGTCTGTCCTCCAGTGTTGGGATGTCACAGGCAGACGGGAGCCTTCAGGGACTCCCCTCTCGGCCCCAGCCGGGTGGAGGGCCCGGGCAGCCTCCGAGGTGCCCCCCGCCGCCCGGCTTCCAGCTCCTGCCCCTCCTCAGGCCCCTTCCTCCACGGGCCACCTCACTTTCTGTTCTCATTTTGCAGAGTTGCACAAGGAGAGAACTCAGCATGGGGGGTTGGTTCTTTGGATTTTTGTTTTCTGTTGGTTTATTTAATTTAATGATTTGTAAAGTGATGTCCCTCTTCCTTTTTTACACTTTTCTGCTCATATTTAACCTCTGTTTGGAAGATGATTCTTGTAACTGTACATTTTTTTGCCTCCTAACAAGAATAAACGACAGTTTTGTGTTGGGGGGTTGCACGATGTGGCTTCTTTGCCCCCGGTGGCACAGGAGGCTCGGGACTCAAGCCTTCCACCCGGGCGCACCGAGCCCGCGGGAGGCACGCGCTGGCCCGGACACACAATAGCTCTTTACAGAGCGGCCCCCGCGTGCGACCCGGCTCCTGCCTGCCGCGGCCTCCTCTGGTCCCTGGCTCTGAGCTGCCGGCGGCCCCGAGAGCGCCGGTGTCACCACCTGCCGGCCGCGCCTCCGCGGCGAATGCCGCGCGCTGTACGTACGTCCAGGGCTCCTCCTGCAGCCCAAGCGGGCGGAGCCAGTGAAGGGCCCTGCGGCGGGCAGCGCCGGGCGTGCGGAGCCAGCAGTCGACCCGCTCCGCTGCTGGTTTCCCAGGAGAGGCCGCGCCCTCCCTCCTTCCACCAAGACCCCACCACCACCCTACCTCCAAAGCAGCTCAGAGCCTTGCTCCCGGCTTCTCGAAAATCCTTCCCAAATCCGGGGCCATCTTGACCCAGTTTTACCATAAGCCCCGCCCCACTGGGCTCCCCTCCGCTCAGAAATGGGACGGCCCTACATGCAGGCTTCATCCATCCTCTGCTGGGAGAAAGCAGCTTCCAGGGTCCTGGGAGGGGGCCGGTACGTCCTCCGTGCTTTCCCCTGGAGGCTCCTTCCGGTCATCAGAACGGCAGGGAGGACTGGCCTGCCTGGAGAGGAGCTCCCAACTGCCGCGGAGTTTGATGGAATTTGGCAAATGGAGCCAGATGACTCTGGGGTGCCTTCCCAGGTGGCTCAGTGGTAAAGAATCGGCCCGCAATGCAGGAGACTAGATCTTCCTGGGTCGGGAAGATCCCCTGGAGGAGGAAATGGCCACCCATTCCAGTATTCTTGCCTGGAAAATTCCAGGGACAGAGGAGCCTGGCGGGCTGCAATCCAAGCGGGTGCAGAGTCAGACACAACTGAGCATGCACGTGCGCTGACCAGCCCCTCAGGAATAGGCAAGGGGGTCTGGGGCTAGGCTGGTCCTCCTGGCTCCTCGGTGGCTGGCGATGCTGTGGCCTGGGGGGCTGGGGCAGGACCAGCACCCACGGTCTGGAGAACAGGATGTGGGGGTTCGGTGACCTGCCTTTCTGGCCTCCTGTGTCCTCCGAGAAGGGCAGGACTTGAGCTGAGACAGGATGAGCTGCTCACCAGCCAGCAGGCACCCTCCTGCCCAGTGCACACAGCAGGCGCCTATAGGACAGACTGCAGATTCTTGCACCGCGGTGGGGGTGGGGCCCTTTGCCACCCTGCAGAACTGCACCCCCAGGGGAGGACAGGAGGGAAGGTGCTGGACGCTGGGCCTCCTGCCTGGAGCTCTAGGAGTCCTGTCTCAGGCCTCCAGTGACTCCACACCTCTGTGAGGGGTTTGTCCCGCTTCACTGGGGTCCAGGAACTGCTTCCAGTCTGCCCCAGGGAGGCAATTCTGACTGCAAGTGTGGGGGAGGGTGGGGGGCTCAGTGGGTTGGCCCCTCCCAGCTGGCTGGTGTCCCCTAAAGGCCCAGCTCGAGTCCACTGCTCACCACTGCCAGCCAGCACCCCCACCAAGGCCCAGGACCCCTAAGCAACAAATGCAGCTTTGTTCCCCCAGCTGGCCAGGCCCAAGGGACGTGGCTCCTTCCCAAGGTCCGCTGGCCTGCTGGCTGACTTAATCCTGCAAGCCACTCACGGTGGCTGCCCAGGGCAGCGGGGCGAGCCGGGCCTCGGGGCCACTGTCTCCTTGCACGGCTCTGAGCTGGGAGAGGCAAGGGTGCCCCTTGGCAGAGCCCCCAGACAGGATGTGGTGGGGCCCCCCGCCCTGCTAGTCCCCATTTCACCACCCCCCCATATCCCATAGGAAGCTGCTGGTGCATCTGGGACTGGGGGGGCAGAGAGGAAGTGGGGGAGGGCACCCGGCCTGCCCTTGGCCCACCCCCAGCCTGCTCCTCCTCCATCCTAAGCTACTGCAGACGAGGCTGGGGGCTTCAGTCACTGTGGTGGCCGCCTGCCTCTCGCAGCACAAAGAGTGTGCGCCCGGCGGCGCCATCACCTAGCAACGGCCTCCTCTCCCTTGGTGTCACCCGTCCTGGGGGTGGGTGCCAGGGAGAGAGAACAAGGCCGCTAAGATCCCAGGATGCGGGGGAAGGAGGCTGAGGCCAAGGGCTGTGGGTGGGGTAACCAGCAGAGAAGGGAGCCTCAGGCACTCTACCACCCTGCCCCCACCCTGGGGACCCTCCTGGGTCTGCAGGTGATCGGGGCACAGCTGGCAGTGGGGACTCGCTGGCAGCGGGGACTCCCCTCCAGGAGACCCAGAGCTGCACGTCAGATGGGAGGGCAGGCTCCTGGGGCCTTAGCCAAGGCACCCCTCTGGCTGACCTTGTGTCAAACTCTCTGGGCCCAGACGAGGCTTGGGGGCCTCTGGAAGGCCCCCTGTTGCGGTGAAAGGAAAGAAGACTTGGGGGGGTGCATCGGAGCTCTGGCTACGGCAAGGGGGCAGGCAGAGGGCAGGCGGCTGGGTCGTCTGTGGGCTGAACAGTCCATTCTAAGAAGCCAGACAAGAGCCGTTCTCAGAGGCAGACCTTCGAATGGGGGCTTTGTGCGCAGGGATCAATGAGAGGGCCCACCATGGGAGACAAGTTTCCAGCTTTCTTACGGGGACGGCTTGGTTTAGGCCCGACCAAGGGCACAGGGCCCCAGCCCCCAAGCCCTTCCGTTCACTCTGCCCTCAAAGTCATGGCACCCCAGGCTGGGCAGGGCACCAGCCACGGGCCAGGAGGGGCCGGCGGTGGCCAGGAGGCAAAGCCCAGGTGCATCTGGGGCTGCGGGGTGTGGCGTAAGAAAGGCCCGTGGACACAGGGCTTGTCTACATGGTTTATTGCTTCCCAAGAGGGGGCCTTCTACAGGGGGCGCCTGAGCGGGGGCGGGGGGACAGGGCAACCGGGGGCACATCAGAGGAGGAGGCAGACGAAGAGACAAGTCCTCCCGGGGGGGGACGGTGCCCGAAGGAGGCGTGCAGCGCAGGGCCGGCCGTGCCTGCCCAGGGAGGAGCCTGGTCCTGGGGGTGCGGAGAGGGGCACATGGGCACTGCAGTCAGGCTCCAGGTTGCGGAGGGGGGTGGGGGTGGGGCCAGGTGAGGTTCTGGAGAGTTTCAGGGCAGCTCTAAGGGCCTGCATGACCACCACCCCGGCGAGCACATGGGTGGGCAGGCCGAGGCACAGCAGGGAGGGGCTCCGGCAGGCCAGGACCCCAGCCCGGGGAGCCGAGCCCACCTCGGCACAGCTCCCCCACCGCGGGCCAGCTGGGCCTCAGCAGGGCGTGCCCAGGGCCAGGAGCGCGGGCGCCTCGCGGGTCTTGTGGAAGTAGCCGGAGGCGGACAGCTCCGTGTGCAGCTTGGCGCGGGGGCGGCCGGGGGCCGCCCGGCCGCCGCCGCAGCCCTCACCACAGCAGCAGCAGCAGCAGTCCAGGAAGGCGCGGCCCAGTGGGCGGCTCACGCACAGGAGCAGCAGCGGCGTCAGGGCCGCCTTGAAGAAGGTGGAGAACTGCGTGACCAGGCCCAGCAGCTCCAGGGTCTGGCGTGTGAGCGCGGCCGACAGGTAGGCAGCCACGACGTTGCACACGTTCTCGGGGAGGGCGCAGAGGGCGTGCACGGCAGCCAGGCCTGCCACAGTGCTGCTGGGCCGGGCCTCCTGCGGCTCCTGCGGGCCTGGCCTGCTCTCCAGCTTCCTGCCCAGCGGGCCCCGCACCCTCCACGTCACCAGCTGGCAGGTGACCGTGAAGAGCACGGGCAGGCAGAAGTAGCAGCCGAAGGACCACCACATGCGGGCGTTCTGGTAGGTCAGGACCAGTGAGTAGAGCGACTCAGGCAGGTGGGCCGAGGGCCTCATGACGCACGTGTCCACGGCGCCCGCAGCAGGGCTGGGCTCCCGCACCAGCTGCCACAGCAGGAGCTCGGGCGCGGCCAGCGTCATGGAGCCCACCCAGATGACCGCCAGCTTGGCCAGGATGGACGGGCACGGCTCGATGGGCCTGGCTGTGGGCAGGGTGCTGGTGGCCACATGGAAGCGATCGATGCCCAAGGCACAGAGGCTGAAGGTGGCGACGCCCAGGGAAGAGACCTGCGAGGCGCGGGGGTGGGGAGAGCGGTCAGCACCACGCTCCCGGGACTGCAGGAATCGTCCCCGAGGATGAACGCAGGGATGCAGGGGTCCTGGGCCTGCGGGCTGTGGACGCCCGTGTCCCCTGGGGGCGTCGAGGTGGGCGTGGGCAGCCCTGAGGGATGCAGACGCAGGCTCTCTGTCCTGCCTTGCCGGAGAGGCCCAGGGTCTGGCCACCCAGGGAAGCAGCCCTCCAGACCGGCCCACCCCGAGCTCAGCCTGTTCACCCCGCACACCGGACAACTGCCCTGTGAGCAGAGGAGGCGAGTCAGGGAGGGGGGCTCCCAGCTGGGACCTCCCCTCCGAGCTGGGGCGTGCTGTGGGGGCCCCGCCCCTCTGCGGGCAGGCCCCAGGCGGGGCTGGAGGAAAACAACACAGCCTCTCCTTTCCTCCCAGAACAGTCCCCCAGAACCCTGCAGCTCACTCCGCCGCTCCAGGGCCTCCTGGGGCCCCTACGAAACGGCCCAGCAGTGCATCTGTCCCTCACCTCTCACTGACACCCAGCCTGCAGGGAGGGCTCACGGCCACCCGTCCTCCAGGCTGTGGAGGGGGCAGGCGTGCGGGACCCCGGTCGGGCAGGGCCCGGGTCCCCTCAGCCATGACTCTGCAGACAGGCCACACGGGGGAGCCGCCCCCTCCCTTCCCTGAGACCCTCCTGGTAAAAACCGTCACTTGAATCATTTTAACTCAAAGCACACTGCAGCCGTCACATGTCGACCTTCGAGAGTTCACTCAGCCACCGTGACGCAGATCACCCGTCACCCACGAGGGGGCCGAGCTGGGGCAGCCGAAGTGCCCCACACTGGTCACTCAGCTGATCTGCCCACCTCCAAGGCCCCGTGTCTGACCCCATGGCTCAGCGGGGCTCCGAGCTCCAGGTAACTGAGATGCAAAGCTGCACCCAGCCAGGCGGCTTCCTTCAGGTCTGAGCACCTTGGGGTGGCTGCCCTGGGCTGGGGAGAGCAGAAAAAGTGCCGCCTGCTGAGCCTCGGCGAGTCTGTCCAGAGGAGAATTCATCACTAGTTCACGGGACGCAGCAAGAACTGGGGAGACGGCAGCATTCAGACCTCATCCTGATTCCTTCCCTGCTCAGGCGGGCCGCCCACTCACTCGGCCCCCGGGAGGAGTGCGGCTTTGGGGGGCACGGTCACTCTAGCCCTCATTACTCCCCCCAAGCCCCACGTAAATAACATTCGAAAGGCTACTGGCCGTGCAGACACGGTGGCCTCGCTATGTCCCACACAAATGCACTTATTTTGGGGTATTTTGGCATTCTTTTGATTGCACTTTCTCCTTCTGGTCTACACATCCATCAGCACCCAGTGAGGAAGGGCCCAGAGATAAAGGGCCATCTGGTCTAACCCCTGGTTGGGAGAGAGGGAAACAGGAAAGAAGGTCTGACCTGCCCAGGGACACCCCAATATGCCCCAGCCTCAGCTGCAGCCCTCAGAACCAGGGCTCCACTTTCAGAGGACGGAGCCAGCAGCAAGGGTGATGGCAGGGACGAGGGTCACAGTGAGGGCCTCCCCTTCCATGTTTGCTCTCTGGGGGTGGGTACAGGCCTGACTGGTTAGGGGGTGGGGCCCTGCAGGGAATTGGAATCTCCCTTCAGGCACCGATTGAGGCGGCAGGAAATTGAGGGGCAGAAAGGGGGCATAGGGCAGAGCCATTTCTTGGGTGGGAAGACAGAGGGGTTAAGGCAGGGGAGGGAGCTCTCAGCATGGAGAGAAGGGGCGGGAGGCTGCTTGAGGCTGCTAGGGGCGGGAGCCAGGCTGTGGGGGGGGTGCCCCGAGAGCTGCTGGACCCGTGCTGCATGTGCCTCCCTGACCAACCTGGGGGAGAAGTGAGACAGGCTTAGGGGGCCTCGTGCACTCTCTCTGCCCGTGCTGGCAGCCCCCCTGCCCCCGCCCTGTGAGCCACACACTCACCTCCACAAAGGGCACCGCCCGGCAGGACACAGCGCCCAGCAGCCTCTGCTTGGTGATCTCGTGGAAGGTGACGACGGGAAGGCAGAAGAAGAGGACCAGGAAGTCCCAGAGCGCCAGGCTGGCCAGGATGGAGTTCCAGGCACTCTTCAGGTAGTAGCTGTGCCACACGATGCACATGACCGCCAGGCTGCCCACGATGCCCACGGCAAACAGCACCAGGGCCAGCAGCAGGACGGCGTAGGCCCCGTAGGAGCGCTCGGTCACCGGGTACAGGAGGTTCTGCACCTGCAGGCGCCGGCCGGGCAGCCCCGTCACGTTGTCCCGGGGCTCCTGCCCGCTGCCCCCAGTCGCTCTGGCCCGGTCCGGGGAGGGGCTGGCAGCCACCCAAGGCTGGGTGGGCTGCGGGGCGGCGGGGCGGATGGGCCGGGGGTACTCAGCCCACCCCTCGGGCACGTACTGCTGCAGTCCCTTGGCGTCCTCCCGCTCAGCTCCTCGCCTGGACCGGTCCGGCTGCTCCTGGGCCGCAGGCTGGTGCCCACCCTGTTGCAGCCGGACCCCCCGAGGGGCCTTTTCGGGCCCGGCTGCCAGCGCCACGGCAAGGGAGACGCCCAGCGGCCACAGCCACCGCATGGCCGGAAGAGCGGCACGGCTGCCCGCACACAGAGGCGAGGCCAGGCCGAGTGCGGGCCCAGCTCGATGGGCAGCTGGCTACTTGGCCCGCCCCCACTGGGCGTCTGGCATCGCCAGCCGGCTCCAGTGGTCACCCCCCGTCCCTCCGCCCGCAGCAGCCAGGCAGGACAGGGCAGGGCCCTCTGCTGGACACAGGGTGCTCTGTGCTGCCCGCAGGACACGCCTCCCCAGGCCCCACGGGCGGCAGCACTCAGACCTGCGGGGCCCTCGGGGGCCACCCACCCTCAGTCCCGGCCATGTACATGGGGTTGGGGGGACAGGGCAGTCGCTGCTGTTGTTAGCCTTGGGGCTCGTGAGCACCCACTGGGCCAGGCTGCCAGATAGAACCCTCATACATGTTTACGTTGCTACCGCAGCTCAGAGAGGCAGAGTAACTTGCCCAAGGCCACACAGCCGGCATCCAACCTGCAGCTGTATCCGACTCCAGAGCTGAAACTCAGCCCCTTGGTCACGCAGCATATACAGGAGTCCAGCGGGAAAGGGGTCCTGAAGAGCCTCTATACCCAGTCTTCTCAGACGTGGAAACCACGGGAACCGCGCCCAGAGAGGTCGAGTGCCACAGAGGACAGGAGGTCGGTGACCGAGGAGAGGAGATGGCAGCCCTCTGCTCCCCCTGCTCTGCGTGTGCACGTCGGCTGCACCTCGGAGGGGACAGGCCACAATCCCCAACTTGGGAAACGCAACTGTGGTGTTGGAGAAGACTCTTGAGAGTCCCTTGGACTGCAAGGAGATCCAACCAGTCCATCACGAAGGAGATCAGTCCTGGGTGTTCATTGGAACGAATGATGATGAAGCTGAAACTCGGACTGCAAGGAGATCCAACCAGTCCATCACGAAGGAGATCAGTCCTGGGTGTTCATTGGAACGAATGATGATGAAGCTGAAACTCCAACACTTTGGCCACCTGATGCGAAGAGCTGACTCATTTGAAAAGATCCTGATGCTGGGAAAGATTGAAGGCAGGAGCAGAAGGGGACGACAGAGGATGAGATGGTTGGATGGCATCACCGACTCAATGGGCATGAGTCTGAGTAAACTCCAGGAGTTGGTGCGGGACAGGGAGGCCTGGCATGCTGTGGTCCATGGGGTCGCAGAGAACCGGACACGACTGAGCGACTGAAGTGAAGAAAGGCAGCCCCCTGCCCGCCACGGCCCCGTGGGGACGTCAGAGGCCACTAGGTGGAACCAGATGCTCAGAGATGGACGTTCACGGCTGCCTGGCCCGTGACCCTAGCCCAGCCCACCTGCCAGAGCCCAGCCCACGGACCCACGGCAGCTGCTCCGGGAGGTGGTCTCAGGAGACGGTGGGGGTTCCCGGGGCAACCCCAAAGCGCTGAGGCCATGCACCTGCTGTTCCACCCACCCTCCTGGGCCCCTCGTGGGTCTGCCTCCCCAACAAAGACCCCTCTCCAGGACCACACTGGAGCAGCTCCCCCACCAGGGCAGGCCACATGGAAAGCAACCATTTCCCAGCCGCTAGGAATCTCTCTCCTTTGTCCCAGAAATTCCCCCGTCCTTGTCCCGGGGAATTCCCCAGGGCTGGCCGCAGGAATGGTCCTGGGGCGAGTCGGGGTGGAGTGGGGCTGGGACCTCGGGGCAGATGGCTAGAATCTGGCATTTTCTGGAGCACATTCATGGGCCAGCACTGTCCAGTGGACGGAAGCAGACCATCCAGATCCGACTCCTCTGCCGCTTGCGAGCTGTGTGACTCCAGTGAAGCGCCGAGACTCTCTGTGCCTCATCTGTAGTGAGGAATCAGCAACAGACCAAATGGGCTGGTCCACGTCCATCGCTAGAACAGCGTGTGGCACCTGAGAAGCGCTAGATGAAGACGCACCTCCCACTCACCGCGGCCTCTGGAGACAGGTGCTGTTACTGTCTTCACGTCACAGGCTTGGGAAATGAGAGGCCGGCGGGGGCACTCCCAGCCCCCACAGCTGGCACCAGAGCCAGGTAGCGAGTCTTGTGGACCCCACTCTGCCAGCCCTGCAGGCTCTGGGCTCTTGGACGACGGTGAGGTGTGCTCCCGAGAGTCAGAGGCTCAGGACCCGCTCCCGACTCAGAGACAAGCCCGCCATCACTCACCCTCATGGTCCAAAGGCTGGCTGAGCATCTACCCTGCGCCAGAGGTTGCCACAGGCGCTCCGGAAGCAGTGAACCTCACAGGTATGACCTCTGCCCACCGAGATCCACGCTCAAGGAAGGAGGCAGCCACTGAAAAACTTGCGCCCCGGAGACCAGGAGTATCAGTCGTGAGGAAGGACATGGGCAAAGGAGAAGTCACCGTGCCAGCGAGGAATCTCTGCCCCTCCGTTTGCTCCCGGTGAAAGGTCAGTGGCACCCTGGGGCCTGTGGTCTGCAAGGACGCTGGTGCAGTGGGACATGGGCATTGCCACGGTGCGGCCTCCACGGCGATGTGTCGGTGCTTCTCAACCTGTGGCCCCTGGACAGCCAGCCTGGGGAGCGGGTCGACACACCGGCTTGAGCAGACGGTTGGGAAGGCCCAGCACCCACGCTCCAGCAAACGCGCCAGAGGACCCCGGCCAGCGCGGGCGGACGCGGGCAGGGCTGGCCCTGAGGGGCTCTTGGGCCTGGGACCTGCCCAGGCCCGGCCAGGAGGGCCTGTCTCCGTCTCCTTCCTCGGTCCCTGGCATCAGGAGATGTTGGAACACACAGCCCACAGCCAGCAAAGGCACAGAACCACCCACCGAGGCCTCCCTGCCCCGGGATCCCAAAGCCCCCTTGATGGAGGAGTGGGTAGAGGAAACCCCTCCTCAACAAGGAGGACTCAGATGGCCGAGGGAAGACTTCCCACCACCTGAAGGTGCTCCTTTCCTGGGACTCATGATGTTACTCCCCAGCATGGTGCTGGGCCCCCAGACTCACCAGCTCCCCACCCCTCCTACAGCCTGACTGGGATGGTCCAGCCCAGGGGACGCTCAGGGACAAGGTGCCAGGGTGACAGCTGGGCACCAGGAGCCGATCTGGCCTGTGAGACGTCACCCTGCCCTCCCGACCCCAGAGTGCTCCCTGGAGCTCCAGCCGGCACCCAGCACCCTGAGCTCATCACAGACACTGTCCTCTCCCTGTGAAGAAGCCAAATCCTCTAACCCAAAGACAGCCCTCCACTCCAGGGTCTCCCAGTAAGCACCCTCCAACAGCAGGATAACCCAACTGGCTGGCTCATCAGAATAAACCCCTACATTTATAAGATGTGTACACACCGTAGGAGGGGAGTGACTTGTGCTGCTGCTGCTGCTGCTGAGGCGCTTCAGTCATGTCTGACTCTGTGCGACCCCATGGACGGCAGCCCACCAGGCTCCCCCTTCCCTGGGATTCTCCAGGCAAGAACACTGGAGTAGGCTGCCATTTCCTTCTCCAATGCATGAAAGTGAAAAGTGAAAGTGAAGTCGCTCAGTTGTGTCCGACTCTTCGCAACCTCACGGACTGCAGCCTTCCAGGCTCCTCCATCCATGGGATTTTCCAGGCAAGAGTACTGGAGTAGGGTGCCACTGTCTTCTCCACCGTAGGAGGGGAGTGACTTGTGTTAGTATTTATTTAACAGATGTTTATGGATGCCTATTTATTGCACCTGTTTATTGTGACAAATACAAAAGTGATGCTAGAAGCACCTGTTACTAACGAACAACCGTCATTTGAAGCCTCCATCCTCAGAGAGGTCACTGACATCCCAGGCCGCCCGGTCCAGTTCCAGACAGCTTGGATGTGGAAGTTGCTCCTTTATTAGAAATGTGACTCCAGGAAAATCTACTAGAGGAGACTGAACACAGCCAGGCTCCAGTGGGGCGTGGTCAGCAAGACAACGCCTCCCTCCGTTGCCTGGGCGTGGCAGCAGGGCCCTGGCCATGGACGGGTGTGTGTGGGGTTGGGGGGTGCTGGGATGGGATGTGGAGGCCCGCTGGGCGGTCCTGGGTGAGTCAGGAAGGCTTCCTAGAGGCGAGCCTTCGCAGGGGTTCCCCAGGAACAAACTAAGGACGAGAGACGGTGCTGGTTCTCAGATGGGAGGCGGGCTGCGGTGCAGCAGGCCAGTGGCTGGCGGGGAGACGGGCTGATTCCAGGAAGAGCCGGCCTGCTGGGAGGAGTGGAGGGTCACCCAGCCAGGGCAGAGAAGAGGAGAGAGCTGCTGCCAGCATCTCAGGACCAGGCCGGGGGCCAGGCGGGGCGGGCAAGCAGGAGACGCCCTGGGAAGCCCATGGAGGGCGGTTCCCTGTTCTGCCCCGCCCACCCCTTCCCCCAGTGACCCCCCTGCACTGTAGCTTTCCCTGCAGACAGCTCTGTCAGGCTGTCCCCCTGGGGCACCTGGAGGCCCCTGGCAGCCCGGGAACTGGTTCTGGAGCTCTGGGGCGAGTGGGGAGGGTCAGGGTGAAATCTCTGGGGACAGCCAAGCCCCCAGTTGTGGGCTGTGACTGTGGCAGGGTCTGGCTGCAGCCTGGGGGGCCGGCAGGAAGCCCCTCTGCTTAGGGGGTGAGTGTGGGAGACAGGGGGGTGCTCCAGATGGCCCAGCCCCACAGCCCGAGCGGCTGACACAGCCTTGCCTCAGGTGGCCGGCGGGGACAAGCAGATCATTCACTGCCAGGCGCCCCTGCCGCCGTGTCCTTCCCTACCGTGATGTCCTGGCAGGGCCGCCAGCCAGGTTCAGCCCAGAAGAACGCGGAGAGGAACCGACAGGGAGACGCGACCCCTCACCTGCGTGGGGTGGCACCTGTCTGGGCAGCGGCAGGCACAGGCTGGCACTGAGGTGGGGCAACTGGATTCCGTGCGAGGATCCCTCTGCAGCCAGCAGCTGCTCCAAGTCCCACCCTCAGTGCGGACGTTGGGTGGTCCAGGCTGGGTAGGCCAGGGCCAGGTCCCTTTACCTTCTGACCCTCAGCTCTCCTGGCCATAAGCCCTGACTAGAAGGCTCACCCTGGACATCCAACCACATCGCTGAGCGGCATCTCCGAGACAAAGAGGGTCCCTCAGAAATGCCCACGTCTCTCCTCCTTCACACTGGCCTCATCCCCTGCCCCTCTAAGAGCCACCCTCAAGTGGTCCCGGACGCTCATGTCCATGCAGTGCAGCCCCTGGGACCCCCAGGTGGAAGGGCCCTGGGCCTCCCATTCAGCCAGTCTGGCGATGGGCTGTGATCCAGAGGTGGGGGTCCTTGGGACTTGCGTCCAGGAGTCCAGCACCCAGGGACCCTCAGAGGGTGACAGGGGTACTCCATGCCCTTCTGTCACTCCTGGATTGGGGTGAAGAGGCGGGCGTGCCTCAAAGGAGAGGATTAAGGCCCCCAGCCGTGTCACCCCGCGTGCAAAGGTGACTAAGGACAGACAGGCCCCCAGCCGCCCTGTCCCACAGCCCAGCCTCTGCCAGGAGCGAGCAGGGCTGGGCAGGCCGCCCCGGACCTTGGGTGTGGCTTCACCCAAGGATGGAGAGAGCGGTTTCTGCCCCAGCCAGACATGCCCCTCCCGCCAGCCAGCTGTCCCTGGTCGTGAGGGTCGGGTCCTGCCCTTCTCCGCTTCCCCACAGGACTCACTCTTTTTCTCTCCTGTCCAAACCAGCAGTCTGAATCTGTGGGTCTGCAGACCAGCCTGGAATGAGCCTTTGATCTTGGGAGCTGAGGCGAGGTCCTTTGCTGAAGCTGCAGACGTGAACGCTGACTCAGGGAGGTGGGCGCCCGGCTCACCGGCCCCCAGCCCCAGCGCGGCCACCGACACCCTGACGCGAGTGTCACGTCCGCCTGGCAGTGCGGGGCTGTGCTGGGTTCAGTCCAGGCCATCCCCCGGGTCAGGACTCGCAGCAAAAGCACACTGCGTGTGGGAGTGAGGAAGGGCGAAGTGGGTCTCCTCTGTGCCCCCCAGGGTGACCCACATCCCCCGTCTTTCCCCACACACCCCCTCCCCTGATGTCCTCCAGGGTGACCCACGTCCCCTGGACGTCTCTCCCCACGCACCCCGTCCCCTGACATCTTCCAGGGTGACCCACGTCCCCCGTCTCTCCCCACGCAGCCCCTCCCCTGACGTCCTCCAGGGTGACCCACGTCCCCTGGACGTCTCTCCCCACACAGCCCCTCCCCTGACAGTCCTCCAGGGTGACCCACGTCCCCCGTCTCTCCCCACACACCCCCTCCCCTGATGTCCTCCAGGGTGACCCACGTCCCCTCCCCCCCCCCCCTCCCCGACGTCTCTCCCCACGCACCCCCTCCCCTGACGTCTTCCAGGGTGATCCACGTCCCCATCTCTCCCCACACAGCCCCTCCCCTGACAGTCCTCCAGGGTGACCCATGTCCCCTGTCTCTCCCCACGCACCCCCTCCCCTGACGTCCTCCAGGGTGATCCACGTCCCCCATCTCTCCCCACACACCCCCTCCCTCTGACAGTCCTCCAGGGTGACCCACGTCCTCCTCTCCCCACGGCCCCTCCCCTCGTCCTCCCCCCCCCCCCCCCTCCCCTGACAGTCCTCCAGGGTGACCCATCCCTCGTCTCTCCCCACGCAGCCCCCTCCCCTGACGTCCTTCAGGGTGAGCCCCCGTCTCTCCCCCGCCCCCTCCCCCTCCTCAGTGTACGTCCCCCGGACGTCTCTCCCCACGCACCCTCTCCCCTGATGGTCCTCCCAGCCCTTGGGTCCCGGGGCACACTGCCCTTCTCTGGGCCTCCCTCTGGGGCTGCCTGCCCACCACTGCCAGGCTGTCCTCCAAGCTGGGTGGGCCCATGAGGCCAGAGTCTGGCCAGGCGGCCCTGGATGGAGGGCCCTCACCTATGACCTGTGGCTTTGCTAGGGACCTCTCAGTCCCTTCCCACTGCAGTGTTCCCTCCCCGAGGGACTTCAGGGACGAGGCGGGCTCAGTGTCTTTGTCTGTTTGTTCTTTTGAGGGCAAGGCAGCTCCCTGGCCCCCCTGGACGCCGCCGTCTGCTGGGCCTCTTCTGTCATCTCCACTGGGGGTGGGGGCGGGGGATAGCGGCAAGCCTGGCAGGGGTAGGAGGGGGTGCACGGCTCCCCGGGCGGGTGTGCTTGTGTGCGTCTATGCTCTCTGTACTCAGCACACGGCCGTGTGCGCTGCCCCTGTGGCAGAGCCACAGAGCTCCCACATGCACCCGTGTAAAGAGGTTTGTCTATCTCTCGGGAATGGCTGGGGCAGGGGTGTGGCCCAACAGATGGCTGGCAGGTTACAGGTGTGCCTGGCTGGAAAGGCAGGCGGCCTGGCGTCCTGATTGGTGGGCCGTGAGTCACGGCGGTTGGGTTCCTGGAGCGGGCTCGCTGGCTGTCATGGAGTCGGGGTCACGCCCTGTCTTATCTCCAGCACCTCCTCTGCCCAGACAGACCGTGCTTCCCGCCCATGTCGGCAGTGACGCGCGGTCAGTGGGTCATGCCCTCTGGGTAGCCTTCCAGTGGGGCGTGAGTCCACCGCGCCTGGGACGGCGGCCCTCCCGGGTCTGCCAAGTGGGAGCGATGTGAGGGACCGGCTGGCCACACGAAACCTCGAAAAGCCAAAGGGGTTTCCTCAGCTCCAAAAGCCCCACTGAACCAACCAGCAACATAAAAATGTTTGTGGGTAAACATTCCAGAAAGCAGCTCCAGGCTTTGGGAAGGGCCTCCAGGGAGACAGGCCGGGAGGAACGGCGGCCGGGAGTAGGCAGTGGTACAAGGGCCCCCACCCTGGCTTCCAGTACAAGGGACCCTGGGACGTGTCCTGCCCCCCAGCCCCAAGTCCTGCGGGCCTGCAGAGTCTGTACTTCCCAGGTCTGGTGGGCGTGGCTTCCTGTCCTTCCAGGAGGTGAGCCCAACAGTCCCAGCGGAGCACGGTGAGGCCTGAGCCGGGGAGTGCCCGCCCAAGGTCACCAGGTGGAGGCTGGCAGTGAGCAGGAGCAGTCACAGGGACATCCATGCCACGACACCCGCCAGAGCTCTGCCCGCCTGGCCATGCAGACAGCTGTAGCCCCCAGCCCTCCGCAAGGGTCCACAAGGGTCCCGGGACCACTCACTTGGCTGGGGGACGGGAAGGAGCTCGCACGGCCACCTCCACCCAGAGCTGCAACTGCGGAGAAGCTCCAAGGTCCCAACAAACCTCCACAAGCTTCCCACAGCTCCCTGTCCCATCTGCCGGCCTGAGCAGACAGGATTGAGTCTGGATGGGGGCAGTGAGCTGGGAGGCCCCGGCCAGCTCCCTGTGGCTGCCAGGCTGCCTGCGGTCCCCCAGACCTGGCTGAGGCCCACCCGGCAGGCACAGCACCTGGGCTGCACGCCAGGGGGAATTTTCCACCTGCCTGGCCCTGCTGTCTGCTCTGTGGTCTGGAGCCGAGCGTGTCTCCAGCATACACACCCGAAGGGCCGATGCTCACCAAGTCCCATGACAGCCCACAGTGTCAGAGGAGCTGTTGGTTCTGGGTCATGAGGGTCCCCAGGTCACCCAAGGAGCCCCACCTTGAACACATTGAGGCCCAAGAGAGCAATGACACCAACAAGGTTCCAGGGGAGGTGCCCAGCCTCGGGCCACAGGCTTGGCGCAGAGTGCTGACTGGGGGCGTGGGCCTCTCCCCTCCAGCCCAGGACCGCTGGGCCGCCCCCCACCCCCACCCCCTCCCCACACACCCTGTCTTCCCTTCTTGGCACAGCTCAGCGGGTCTGCCCTCCCCAGACGGATGTGAGAAGCAGCTCTGGGTGTGTGTGTGTGCCTGCGTGTGCACATTTATCCCTGGCCCTGGGGTGTGTGTGTGTGTGCACACACACGTGTCCCTGGCCCTGGTGTGTGTCGGTGTGTCTGTATATGTGCATGTGTCCCTGGCCCCGGTGTGTGTGTGTGTGAAGCAGCTCTGGCTGTGTGTGTGCGTGTTCACCCATATCCCTGGCCCTGGTGTATGTGCGTGCGTGTGCGTGTGCGTGTGTGTGCGCATGTGTGTCCCTGGCCCTGGCCGCCCAGGCCTAAGGGTGGGGCCAAGGCTGTGCCTGTGACGACTGAAACCGGGTGAGCACGGAGGCTTCCCTCCTTGGGAGATCCTTGGGAGAAACAGGCGGGGCAGGGACTCAGCACTCCGAGGGGGCGGGGGCGGTGCCGAACCTGCGGGAAGGCCTCCGCGGGGGCGGGGGATGGCCTTCTCTGCTGCCCCTCCGATCTCCCGCCTTGCTGGGGACCCCAAGACCCCCGGCCCGGCCCTAGGCCACCTTCAGGGCGAGGTCAGATGGGTCAGAGGGCAGCTGGGTCCGCGGGCTGGGAGCCCGGCCTCCATCGCGCCCTCGGTGAGGTGACCCAGATACCCAGGCTCCTGCGAGCAAATGGCAAAGGGAGGCCCAGGGCTGGGGCGGCCGAGCCTGAACTGGCGCCCAGGGCGGCTGAGTCTCGCTCTCGCTCCACGCCCCTGGGGTCTGGGGGGTAGAGGCCCGCACCCCCTCCTCCGGGACTCGGAAGTCTCTGCTACCACCTCTTCACCCCATTGAGTTAGGAGGCTGCGCCCCCGGTGGTCCAGAGAGGCCAAGTGACTCGTCTACAGACACACAGCGCACTCGTGACCCCAGAGCCGGAACACGCGCCGCAGGCCTGCCCCGCCCCGCCCCGCCGCCCACGGGGAGGGGCTGCGACCGCAAACACCTGGAGGCCTGGTCCAGCCCGGGCTGCCCTGGCCGGCCGACGTCCCGGAAGCCCTGCCCACCGCTGCGCCGTCGGGGCGGGGCTGGACGAGGCCTGCGGAGGAAGTCCCTCCCGGGAGGGCGGGCGGAGGCCGGGTCTGGGTCCGCCTCTGCGCGGGGCCTGGCTCCGCCCCGAAACCTGCCGCGCTGCCGCCACGCGGACTGAGTCACGAGCAGCGTGAAGTCGGGCCTTCCCTGCTGCGCTGCTGGGTGAGGAGCGTGGAATCCAGAGAATTCAGAGTTTCGGTTCATCTAGCTCTGTGAGCTGGTCAGCCCGGCCGAGCCCTGGGCGGGTGTCTGGCTCCCGGAGTCCCCATAAACACGCCCCCCGCAGGGCTGCTGAGCAAACTCAGTGGAATGATGTGTGTGACTCTGGCCCGGGGCCTGGCATGTGGCAACTAAGGCTTAGTTTTTGGATGATCGAATATTCCAGAAGTGACTCTAGCATTAATGAGCCAGAGTTCAGAAAGACCGGGTAGTGTCCCTGACTCCGTGCACCCCACCACCGGCTGTGGCAGCGGGCACCCTCTGCCCTCCTCCAGGGGATGGGGGGCGCGGAGCTTTCTGTTACGCCGAAACCAGTGCACCTCTTCACACGCTGCTCCTCCAAAACAGTAGCAGACCTGAACCCCAAACCCGCAGGGCGTCCCAGGGCTTCCAGCACGGGGGGTGGGGGTGGGGGGGTGGGGGGGGGGGGGGGGGGGGGTGGGGGGAGGTGGGGGGGGTGGGGGGGTGGGGGAGGGCGCTCTGTTGTTCCCCAGCCCCCACTCAGCTGAGGGGCCCTTTTCTGGCCCAGGGAGTTTCTTAAGGTGGGGGAGCAGGGGACAGGGACTGAGAATGTGTGACCATGGCAACCATACCCCCTGGACCTCTCGGAAGATCCAGCCAGGACCTCACTGTATCCAGGAGTCAAAAGCCTCGCAGGGTGGAGGCGGCAGGGGGCGCTGGGCTAGGCCCCCAGGACACGGAACTTAGAAGACTTCGGTTGGGACAGGGCAGCTGGGCAGCCGTCGGAGCCTGGAAAGTGCCCACGTCCAGACTTGCAGCAGGGGCAGCGGACCCTCGACCTCAGGCCTGAAGGAGGAAAAGGCTTGGGGAGGGAGAGAAGTGCCTGCCTTTGGGCATGAGGCTGGACCGCCCTCCCGGCAGAGTGGTCCAGCCCTGTGACGTCACACCCTGGGCAGGGCTTCTGGGATCAGTGACCCTGGCTGACGTCGCTGGGGAAACTGACAGAGATGCTGTGACTCGTAATGAGGGTGGGTACGGCATTGCAGGCATGAGCCACACTTAAAGAGAGTGCATGTTGCTGTGCAAAACAGGCGTGTCCGCGATTGCTTTAAGTGGGGTGCAGGGGAGAGACGTGGGAAAGGGCCCTGCTGAGATGGGTGGGGGAGGTAAGGGCCGGCGGCAGGTGGAACAGCTCTGAGGTCAGGACAGGGAACTCTCTGCTCTGTGTCTAAACCGTCCATCTCCTGTGTGAGGCGGATCACCCGTGTTTCAGAAGGAACACCACGCAGACCCCCAAGGACACTTTCTCATCTTTACCACTGATGGTAGACTCCCAGAAGCTAAGTCCCAAGTTTTTCATCTGGAAATACGAGTCTTAACCCCGTCTCTGCTGGCTATCACAGGACTCCCATGAGGATCCAGTCAGAAAGCACAGGCAAGAGCATCTCACTGCAGGGGCCACAAGTGGGTGAGGCCTGGTCCTGGGGCTCTGACCACGCTCCACCGGCTCCTTCAGTCCTGCCCGTGTCGGGTCCTCACAAACTCCTTGAAGACAAGGACCTAACCTGTGCTTCTGTTTAACGGCCTCTGGGGCAGGTCTTATCCCACAGGAGGAAGGATAAGCCTTGCTGAGAGGTCTTTCAAGGATTTAGGCCTCAGGGACTCTTTCTGGCAGCATTTTCTGCCTCTCTGGGCTGTTCGGCATGCTGCTCCTGATGCCGATGTTGACGACAGTGTAGGAGAGGAAAAATTCTTCCTCTGCCTTCTTATGTTCAGCGCCTGGTATCTGCAACTCAAACTAGGGAAAGAAAGACATTACAGGAGAAAAGACATACACGTTTTATTTGATGTCAATATTTTATTTTTTATGTGCATGAAGTTCTTCACAAAAGAAGTGAAGGGACTTCCCTGGCAGTCCAGTGGTTAAGATTTCATGATTCCACTACAGGATTCAAGCCTGGTTGGGGAACTAAGATCCCACATGCCATGGGGTGCAGCCAAAAAATAAAGTGAATTATAGTAACAATAAGTTTAAAAAAGAAAAGTGGAGAGGTCAGGGGCCAAGAGCCAGGCCACCAATGCAGGCCAGGGGGACTTCTGTGGTGGTCCAGTGGTTAAGACTCTGTGGGTTGACTCTGGGTTAACTGTGCTGTAACTGCAGGGGCGCAGGTTTGAGCCTTGGTTGGGGAACTAAGATCTCGCATACCACGCGGTGCAGCCAAAAAACAAACGGCTGGGTGATTAGCTCAGGGTGATCATGGTGTCCCTGGCTCGGCCCTGGTGCAGGCATGGTTCACGGACTGGCCGCAGCCACACAACCCACAGCACGAAGCCGGACAGCCCAGCAGCTGCGTGTTGACAGGTGTGAGGATGATTCCAGAACTAGAAGAGATCCAGAAAGATCAGCGGCACTCTCGGGTGGACGGAATAGTCACACGCAGATAAACTCCGGAGTTACGTGGGGCGCTGACGCTGCGTGCTGCACCCCGGGTGGCAGTGGACACCGAGAGGTGAGAGGGGAGAGGACGAGTAGGTCCTGGAAAAGGAGACGTGGTCACTGCTCCCGTAGGGATTTTTCCACTCCACCCTGGAAGAGGAGAATACGTAAAGGCCTTGTGGCTATCTGGTTAGATAGCGGGAGAACCGGTGCGAACCACGCGCGCCTCGCCAGCTGACCGGTCCGAGGCCCGAGGGCGCACGCGGGCTGCTGGTGCAGACAGCGCAGCGGGCGCCCTGGGGCCTTGGCTCCCCTCCCCCACCCCCGTGAAGTTCCCGATGGAGACAGCCACAGAGAGTCCGTCATTTCCCCCTGGCTTTTATGTTGTAAGCTTGAGGTGAGTTTCCTGTGCAAGATCCTGTGCACGTTTTAATGGAGGAGCTATGCAGCTGGCTAGTACATGGAAGCATCTGGGCAAATCCGTTCCTTTCCACTGAGTCAGGGTCAGTGTCCGCGGCCCCGTGTTAGGTCGAGCCTTCGGCTCTAACCCAGCGCGTTGCTGGTTTGGGTGTGTCGTCGTTGTCAGGCCGCTCGAGGTCTTCATGGTGCACCCAGGCTTCTCCAGGTGCAGCCTGAGGCCTTAGCTGACCCGCGGCACATGAGCTCGTAGTTCCCCAAGCAGGGACAGAACTCGCATGCCCTGCGTGGCAAGGTGGATTCCTAACCACTGGACCGCCCAGGAAGGCCCTGTCCACAGCTTAGATGACCGCCCAGGAAGGCCCTGTCCACAGCTTAGATGACCGCCCAGGAAGGCCCTGTCCACAGCTTAGATGACCGCCCAGAAAGGCCCTGTCCACAGCTTAGATGACCGCCCAGGAAGGCCCTGTCCACAGCTTAGATGACCGCCCAGGAAGGCCCTGTCCACAGCTTCGACTGTGCTGTCCGTTCCGGGGGGTATGCAAATGTCAAAATTTATCAATTTGTACAGTTTATGTGTGTGCATATTATTGGACATCAATGATTCCTCAATAAAACTGTTTAAAAAATCCTGGAGCCAGAGTGTGCAGAGACACAGCCCATACGAAGGAAGCGCCTGCTGTGTGTGTGTGTGGCACCTCCTCGCTGTGGGAGCTCAGGCTGCACTCATTAATCCAGTCACGTCACAGGCACTGAACGTCCTCCGGCTCTACAGGGTGTTGGCCTGAAGCAGCAAAGCCACCACCCTCGCGTTCGGGCCGCTCACAGTCTGGCTGGGAACACCGGCGATTTCAATGCTCTGTGGCACCGAGCTCTATACAGGAGGTGTGATCACGGTGTGCTTCCTGGAAGAGGTGTCACGAAGCTGACACGTCCATAGGGTAGGGTAGGAGTTCACCAGGCAAAGATGAAAAGATGGGCTTTCCCAGCAGACGGAATATCATTGAAAAAGTCCAGAGACAGGAAAGGGGTCCAACAAGCCCCCGGCGTGGGGTATGGCTGCCGGGTAGGAAGGAGGCAGCCAGAGAGGTCCACGGTCAGGGTCCAGGCTCGGTCCTGAGGGCAGTGGAGACCCTTAGGAGCTGAGGTGCTGAGGTCAGAGGCTCGGGGGCTGCAGGACGGAGGGTGGGTGGGAGGGGCCCGGGGTGGACGCATGGCTGGAGGCCGGAAACCAGGCGGCGGGGTGATGGTCGTGTGCTGGGCAGGACATGCTGAGTGTAAGAAGTTGCACCGGATGCAGAAAGCGGCTGCAGAGGGCAAAGCTGCCTACGGCTGGTTTTAATTAAAAGCAGAGCAGCACGAAAGCATCTGAAGTAAAGACTGAAGCCAACCCCGCTTCTGACAGAGGAGGCTCCTCGCAGACCAACACTGGCCAGTAGGTCCAAGCCCCAGGCAGCGGGCCTCGGCTGAGACAGGTCTGCACAGGGCCCTGCTCTGGGCTGGTCCTTCCTGCAAGTGGCGGAGTCGAGACTCTGTTTGGGCCCTCTCGGCAGTTCTGAGAGCCACCTTTAGCCCTGAAAAGCTCTCCTTTAGCTGAAAATAGAACAGACGCTAGTTTGCAGTTAAGAACACTCAAGAGTTAAGCAAAAGGGTAGCTAAGAACCAGGGGGTCGGAGGGGCTGTGGTGCCAGGCCCAGAGGTCTGCATTGCCTCTAGAGGGGCCGGAACAGAAAGAGGTGGATCTGTGCAGACCAGGTGGCAGGACTGTGTGGGGTGGGGAGGGGTGTGACGGGGTATGTGGATTTAAGGTGAAGCAACAGGGCAGTTCCTACAGGATGTGGTCATGGAGCCGGACCACTGGGGGACAGTAGAGGGGAAGCCTCGGGGCTGAGGGCAGGGAACAGGGAGGTCACTGGGTGGACAGGGTTTCTCAGTGGTCTGTGAAATCACCCAAATAATGGCAGGACGAGAGCCCCCAGAGCAGGCCTCCAGAGCAGACACAAAGGGGCCATGTCACCGCAGGTGGTAGAACAGCAGAGCGGGGAGGTGGTAAGGCTGGGGGAGCGGCAAGGGAGGACCTTGGCGAGCAGCCCAAGGAGCCTGGAGGGCAGGGGTCCTCAGGGCGGTGGGGGGCAGGCAGGGCCCCCAGGAAGGGGTGGTGGAGGCTGTCAGTGTTCATGCCTCAAGAGCTTCAGGTGTCGCCAGGGGAGGAGCTGGAAGAGCGGGAAGCGGCAGGCGAGAGGGGATGGTCCGAGCAGCAAGGGGATGAGGGCACCTGGGTGGCCGGCGCTGTGGGCGCCCCGCAGGGTGGTGTCTCCCCAGGAAGTTGGAGCAGCCCAGCCAGCACCCCAGGCCTTAGAGGGATCCAGGCCATGCGGGCAAGTCGTGTGACTTCTCTGGGACTCGGTTTCCCCGCTTGTGAAGTGAGCACGAGAATGTCTAATCTGCCAGGTTGTAACTCAGCACTAACAGCAGCTGGCCCAGGGCAGGTGTTCAGTAAACAGTGGCTGCTGTTGATTTTCTGATTATAATTACGTCTCTTTGGGAAGAGTGAGACTCAGAGGAGAGGGGACATGGGGTGGGGTCCTGGGGCCTGAGGAACCTCAGGGTCCAGCCCTCCTGGCCCCCTTTCCTCACTCTCCCTTCCCCTTAACTGGCCTCCTCCAGAAGGCTGGCCCTGGGGTGTCCGAGGACCCAGGCGTCCTCTTTCCCCGAGACTAGGTCACCATCCCCACATGGAAAGCCTTCCGCCGGTAGGCCGTGCCTCCCAGCTGCTGCCCCCCCGCAGCCCCCAGCCTGCTCTTCCCATCAGCAGGTCCAAGCCATTAACCCCCTGCCCACTCCCCACACCTCTCAGCTTATGAGAGACCAAGCCTCAGCCAGAAGACCACCCGGGGGCACCGTGGGGCCAAGGTGGATGGCTAAGGATGCTGTGGGGAGCTGTCCTAGAGGGGAAGGACCCGCCGAGCCCACCCCAGGCCCGCAGTACTCTGCTCCCTCCCAGCCCCCTCCGCCCCTCTGTGTCCCTCAGACCACCTTGCATCCCACCCCGCTGTTCCTGCCGCTTTTTGAAAGGGGGCAGCAGACCGGAAGGTGATTTTTGATTTGCAGCACAGCCATGCCCACCCCACCCATTGCCCTTCCCCCGTCTGTCCCTGGGGACCCCTGCTCCTTTGCTCTCCCCCAATCCTCGGTCACCAGGACAGGAGCTGTCCAGGCCCCCCTGGTGTCTGGGGCTGGGGTCCCAGGAGGGTGCAGCTAGGGGGCAGAGTCAGACCTCGAGTCCCACCCGACCGCCAGAGCTACCGGAGCCCCCCAGGTGCTGGCTCCACACAGAGCACCCCAGTGTGGAGGAGGGCGTGGCCACCCACTCCTGTGTCTCTGCTTGGGAAAGGCCGTGGACAGAGGAGCCTGGCGGGCTGCAGTCCATGCAGTACATGACTAAGCATGCGTGCATGGGATGGAGGGGGATGGCTTGGTAGCAATAAACTAGTAGAACTTAAAAAAATAAGAGGACCCCAGATGAGGCCCCCACCCCGGGCTCGCCTCCTCCCCCTAGCCACGTTCCCCGGGGTCTTCAGTCTGGGACCAAGAAGAGGTCACTTGTGCAGTCCTGATGCCCACAGCCCTGACCTCACCCAGCGGGCCTGGGCAGCCCCTCCTGCAGCAGCCTCCCTACCCACCCCCGGCTTCCTCTGCCAGGACAGCCACCTGCCTCCACCGGCTGGAGCAGGACTGGGCTGGGAACGTCTCCAGCCCCTGACAGGCCCAGTGTCAGTTCCAGGCCCTTCTGGGGAAGGAGGAGGCCCAGGGCGGGGCTGCCAAAGTCAACACGCCAGTGTCTGTGGGCAGGGACTGGTTTGGCACCTGCGGGCCTGGTTCCAGCCCACAGGCCCAGGGCTCAGCCTCTCCTGGGTCACCCAGAGTTCCCGGCCCCCAGACCTTTGCCTCTGCCAGGCAGCCAGGCCAGTGCTGGTCAGAACCACTTCCCACCCAAAACCGGGCCAGCGCCTAGAGAACTGAGACCCTAAACCTGTGCCTGAGAGAAGGTCCCTGCTCCGTGTGATCGAGTCACATCTCTCACCCCTCACCATCTCCAATGTCAGCGTGACGTCACCAACCCAGGCAAGGGTCCTGCTCGCTCAAGAGCACAACTTCCAAAAGGACCCATAATCAACGTTTGCGCCCTAAACCTCTTTGAATCCTTTGCATCAGAATCGCTTGTCTGCTGTTTCCACCAATCCTCACCCAGTTCTGCTCCAGGCTTGTCCTGAAAGGGTTAGGGTCCCATCTTCAGTCCTAAACCAGTCGTCCGGCTGTGCCCACTGCTTCCCACCCCCGCCCCCAACCAGGTGTGCCGTGGACTCTGTTAGTGAGGTCTGGGGAGTGAGCATTGGACACTCTCTACTCATCTGCTCCCCGCAGTGAACCATATTCCCATACCGAAGGCTCAACCCCAATAAAACCCCAAGCCCCGCCCCCACCCTCAACGGCAAAGTCCAGCCCCCTCAACAGCCACCCCGATAGGGAGACAGGGTGGGCAGTGAAGGCCTGGGTACACCCAGGTCTGGTCGCGTGTGGAGGAGGGTGTTGGGAGGAAGGGGCTGGATTTAACTAACAAACGTGAGGGGGACAGGGCCGCAGGGCTGGACTGGGAGGCGGGGCTCCACAACAGCCTGATTTGCTTTGCAAAGGCTGTGGGTGGTCCACGCCCAGGCAGGGACGCCAAGAGGGCAGGTGGTACATTCTGCTGAAAGACGACGCCCCCAGGAGCCCCCTTCTTATTCCTCCTTCCGGGGCCCTCTGCACCCCAGTTCTTCATTCACCACCCCCATGCCTATGTGCTCAGGGGTGGGGGCCGTCCCCGAGGAGCCCGCCCCCCACAGAGAGAGCGTTTCACCCCAGGCCTGTCGCCAAAGGGACAGAGACTGGGCCCCTCTCACCCACCTGGGCCTGGGTGTGCCCTGGGGGCAGGCAGTGGGCACACAGATGCCCTTTGCTCAGCCTGCGGGTTGTGGGGGGGGGGGTTGGCCACGCCTGGGGCCTCCCTGCCCAGGTCCCCTCCCCACCAGGCACCTCCTTCCTCCCACCCAGCAGCCGGGGCATGGGTCCCAGGGCGGCACAAAGAGTCCTTTGTCTGGGCTGCACACGATTGTTCTCCCCTCTGCGGGAACAGGGCTGCGTCTCATTATCAAGCTCTCCGAGGCGGGATCAAAGGGCGCTGCCGCGGGCTCTGTCCTCCCGACGGCCCTACCTGGCCCCCGACTCTGGGACACAGTTTCTGCCCTGGGCAGGGCCTGCGTGAGCCCCGGAGCGGCAGGGAGCCAGACGAGGGGGTAGGGGGTGGTGTGGCGAGGGCCCGGGGGAGCCCCCACCCCCACGGGCACCCAGTGCTCAGGTTACAGCCGCCGCCAGCGCCCTGGGTGTGAACGTGCGGAGAGGCACTGCCCGGGGACGAGGGTGTGGCCTGCCTGGCCGGGGGCCACCCCCGCTCCCAGAATCCCGTCGGGGGGCAGCCCTCGGCTCTGGGGCCTCTTCCCTCCACGTGCTTTGGCACCAGGGGAGTCCCTGTCCAGAAACGTGGCCGACCTGCTCCACACCCCACCGTCCTGGCATCACCCACGGGGAGCGCGAACCCCCGGCCTTCCCCACCCGCGGCTCCTCTGCCTCCATCAGCAGGGCGCACAGGACTCTCGAGCCAAGTCCTAGGTCACGTGGAGATTAAAGCCAGTCCTCCCCTCAGGCCTGGAGCCCCCTGGGCCAGGCCTAGGACCTGCAGAGAAGTCGCATGATCGAGGGAAGAAGCCCGCGGGGCGGACGGAGGGGCCTGTGACCGCGCCTCCCGCACACGCCGCGTCCTGGGAGTCGGGGGAGGGGGCACAGGAGTCGCTGGGGTTTCATCAGCCCGAGCTGGGGGTGGGGCAGCCGAGGCTCAGCCAGGGGGCTCCGCAAGTTCCCACACAGCTGAGGCTGGAGGTTGGTCCCCGCGCTCTCCAGCTGGTCTCCCCGCTGCCGACGCCACCAAAGCTATTATGAGTCACGTGTCTGGGAGACCCAGTCTCGCCCCAGGAGGCTTACAGGCCTGCGAGATGCAGCAGATACGAGGGACTGGATCGGACGGGAGTGCGCACGCGGGCTCGGGGCAGCGCCGCAGGTCAGAGCAGAGCCTGCGCTCACGAGCCTCCGGGAGACCACGATCTCTGGGAGCCGCGCTGGGGGCCGCGGAGGTCCCGAGGACAGGCCGGGGCCGGGGCCCGGGCTGCGGACGGAGGGGCGGCAGGCCCTGTGGAGCGGAGGAGTCAGAATCCCGCGGAAGGAGACAGGGCCCAGGCGTGTGGGGCCGAGACACAGCGCCTCGGTGGGGCCCCGCACTCCCTGGGAAGCCGGAACCTGGGGGTCCTCTGGGCCCTGCCTTTCCCCCGAGTCCCCACCCCCGCCCACCCGGCCCTCACAAACCCCGCCCTCCCCGCCCCCACCCCCACCTGGAGGTCCTCTGAAGCCGCCTCCACCTCCAGGGTCTTCCCTGACCACACCTGGTCACCTCTCCCAGTTATCCTCTCTAACTCCTCTGGGCTCTGGCCCTCCCCGCCCCCAAAGGTGGGGGCCAGGCCTGCCTCCACCCAGAGCAGCCCCCGGGCTCAGCAGGGGCTCAGGAGAGGCAGCGTGGTTAAACTGCAGTTAAATCTGGAGACAGAGGCCCGGGAGACAGGAGAGCCTCCCTGCCTGCCGCCAAAGGGGATGTTCACAACACGGGTCAGCTTCCCACGGCCTCTCACTCTGCACAGTCACCCCAGACTCTCACCACCCTGCTGCCTTCAGAGGCTGGTCCCCTTCCACTCCTCGCACCCACACGCTCCTACCCCAGGGCCTTGGCATGTGCTCTCCTCCCCGGAAGGTTTTTCCTACCACCACTCCTGCCTCCAAGACTGCAGAGAGGCTATCCCGACTGCCATGTCTGCAGCTGCCTGCTCATCTCCCATGTGACCCTCCACACATGCTCCCGTCTCACCCTGTGATCACTGGGGAGTGGTTGGTCCCCGACACCCTGAGTGCAGGCCCTGCTTGGTGGTGGCTCCGTGCCCCAGCTGTGCCAGTGCAGAGGGGCTCCCAGGAAACGTGTGTTCGGCAGATGAAGAATGTGTGAGTGCGTTTGGGAAGGACGCCCCATGGCTGGCAGAGAGGAGTGGGAAGGGTGATGCCAGCAGCCCTGAGCGGCAGAACAGAACCCAGCAGGGCCACGGGGACCGGGGACGCATGCTGCGCTGCGTGGGCTCAGGGGGCAGCACAGGCCGTGGCTGGCAAGAGGCGCACCGAGCCAGGGCGTCTCCAGCTCTTATCAGCTTTCTCTGAAGCGGTTATCACTCTGGACTTCAAACAGCTGCCCCTATCTTGGCCCCTCCCAGGCACTTATCGGGTTCTGGAATAACAGCTCTCCAGGTTGCTGGGAGCCTGGTGGGCAAGCCACCCTCCCAGCCCCCAGGCCCTCCTCAGTCTGGGGAGAGAGCATGTGGGGGGATGTCCCTCGAAGCCGTTTCAGGCTGGTCAGGGTAGAAAAAGAAATCCGGCCCAGGGGCCCAGCTGGTCTAACGAGCCTGTTCAGGGACCCAGGTGCCTCCTCTACAGCAGAGTCCTGGGTTCGGAGGGCTTTTGGGGCCCCTGGGACCCCACACAGGCCTACTCTGAGAGCACCGCCGTCCGCCTTGGCCTCTGAGGGGGAAGGGGAGTTTGCAGGGAAAGAAGACCAGGTGCCCTGAAAAACCACCCCCTGTCCACCAGGACCTCGTCCCCTTCGGGACCCAGCGGCCGAATGGGCTTGTGGACGAGGTCCCCGGGCCGATACAGCGGAGGTCAGGCCCCCAGGGAGCAGCCTACCCTCCGGTGGAACGCAGGCTCCAAGAAACCCAAGTGAGTCCAGGAGGCCAAGGCTGGCCCTGACTCACCTCTGTGCACACCAGGCGGGGCCCCCTGAGACAGGACAGTGGGGCCTCTCCCCACAGCTGGGGGCAGGGGCAGGAGGGGGCGGGAGGTGGGAACGCTCCCCCAACCATGCCCTGGAGGAGGGGGCACCGCTTTCCCCTCCCCCTGACCAGCTCGGAGACGCATGGGGACCCGGGAAAAGCTGGCAGGGTCCCTGCACCGTCACAGGGGCAGGCAGGCAGCTGCCAGCGAGGACAGGAGGCACCCGGGGGGTAGGATCCAGACACTGTGTGCTCTCCTGTGCAGAGCAGTTTGTCTGTAAATAAAGGTCAGGGTGACTGGAGCAGAGACAGGAGAGGGCATGGGAGGCCGGAGGGAGTTGGTTTCAGATCCTGGGGCCCGCTCAGCTGGGCGCAGGGCTCAGACCCGACCCGGGGGACCAAGGAGAGTTCTGGGCACTCGAGTGGAGCCGCCAGCACCAGCTCTGCAGGTTTGAGAGACCCTCTGGCTGCAGAGGAAGGCATGGCAACCCACTCCAGTATTCTTGGCTGGAGAATCCCATGGACAGAGGAGCCCAGTGGGCTACAGTCCAGGGGGTCGCAGAATTGGACACAACTGAGCGGCCAAACCAGCACGTGTGGAGGGACACAGACCTGCACAAACGTGGTGGGAGAGCCAGGGGAGACGAGCCTCTTGGGAGAAGCCTCAGAGGCCCTCGTATTTCTCAACATGAAGATGTCAGAGGCCAAGTTCCCAGCAAGTGGAGGGCCAACGGGTGTCTTTTGCTTGTTTGTTTTTGAAAAGGGAGTCTTCATAGTCCCACAGGCCAGGCCAGACAGTGTGGCTTGGTTTCCAGACCACCGGGATGTGGTGAATATTGCAATAAAGCAAGGTACACGGAGATCTTGGTTTCCCAGCGCCTGTGACAGCTGTGTTCACATGATCCTGGGCTCTGTTAAATGTGTGATAGCATTGCGTTTCTACAGAAATGATGTGCACACCAAAATTACAGAATTTTTTATTGTTTAAAACGTGCTAAGCATCCAACAATGCACGGCTATGACTAACCTTCAGTGTAAACGACACAGCGCCTGAGGTCAGCCCAGGCTGCCTGGTCACTGACGAGCCCGCCCTGCAGCCTCTGTGTCCACCCGGGACAGTGAGGACAGGAGCAGCACAGATCCAGGCTTGCCCCGTGGTCCAGCGGTTAAGACTCTACGCTGCCCGTGCAGAGGGCGTGGGTTTGATCGCTGGCTGGGGATCTAAGACCCTGCATGCCTGGTTGTGTGGTCAAAGAATAGAATAAGCAGCATAGTGTGGATTCCACTGGACACAGAGCCGCGGCGTTCGCCTGAGAGTTGGCCAGATGCCAAGTAAATGCCACGTTGTGCTGCTTCTGTCCCCGGACCCTACACCCCCGCCCAGCACCCTGAGGGCCACCCTGGGGTGCCAGAGAACAGGACGACCCCAAGTGAAGATAGCAGTTTTTAGAATTTATAAAACAGAAACATGAGGAAAGCAAAAGTGCAGGCGGGCTGGGGGAGAGGTGCCCGTCGGCCGTCGTGGGTGGGTGGGGGGGGGTGCCTGTCGGCAGGGTGGGCATGGGGGGAGGTGCCCATCAGCTGGTGGGCATGTGAGGAGGTGCCCGTCAGCGGGTGGGCATGGGGGAGGTGCCCCTCGGCAGGGTGGGCATGGGGGGAGGTACCCATCGGCAGAGTGGGCGTGGGGGGAGGTGCCCGTCAACAGGGTGGGTGTGGGGCGGCACAGCTAACCATCAGGGCTGCCACAGCCCCGCCCAGCTCAGGGTGGCTTCCAGGGCCCCTACCCGGGGCCTCCTTCCTGGCCCCCCAGCAGGCCTCCTCTCTGAGGGTGTGGGACTCCTGGAGGAGAAGCTTAGCCTGTCATCAGGAGCTCAGACTGACCAGCTAGCAACGCATGGGGTTGCCCAGGTCCCCTGAGTTCTTTTCGTGCAGATCGGGGCAACCATAGCCGGGCACAGAATTCAGATCTTGAATGATGTCATGTTAAGGTCATCTATCGTCCGGACAGGGTACACAGAGTGGAAAGGGACTGTGGGCGTGAGCACAGGAGGGCTCCCAGTGCGCTCCGGTACTGAACACCCCCCGTGCCTTACCTTGTTTGATCCTCTAAACACAATTACTGATTCCACAGGTAGATCTCCACCATGTAACAGGTGAGTAAGTCAAGACAGGGCGCACTGAAGTGAGGCAGCCTGAGTCACCAGTGGCGGGGGGTGTCTGCGTCACAGACCCCTGGCTGGCCCCTCCCGTCCTCCTCAAGCCTTCTTGCCGGGATTCCCCAGAGCTGGGTCTTGCCCTCCTGATGTGCCAGCCTGCGCCCGGGACTCCCACCCGATGGGGTCCTGGTTGCTGGTCGGCAGGAAGCGTCCAGCCCCAGACCCCATCGCGTCCCCTGCTCTGGAACCACGGCCGCCCGGTTTCCCCGGGAGTGTAGGGAGCTGATTGGAATAGACACTTCTGAACAGAAGGGAAAGGACTGGGCCTGGGGGCACCAGGCGCCAGAGGGCCGCTCTGCAGGAGGGTTGAGCCCAGGTCAGCCCACGTGGGGCCGAGAAGCCGGGGGTTTGCACCCCCGCCGCGCTTGTTCCCCGGATCTGGATCCGGGCTCCCCGGGAAGGGTGTGAGCCTGGCTCTCTGCCACCAGGGCAGACCACAGAGCTGATACCTGGGAGCAGCCTAGTGACCTCGCTCCCCGCATCCGCACAGCTGGTTCCTCTGAAAGAGGCCAAGCAGTTTAACAGGCCTTGGTTCAGCAAACAGTGCCCGAGAAGTACCGCTGCAGGCGCTGCAGGTACACAGAGCCGAGACAAAGCCTGTCTCTCAGGAAAGTCGAGCCTGTGACGTAACAGAGGCAAGCCCAGAGCCACACTCTCCCACGGTCGACGGTCACATATCCACTTGACAGTATGAAGAGTAAGGATTCAGGCTCCAAGTAGCGTGGGCCTGACAGTTGTCTTCCTAAACAACTAGTGATTTATAACCGCCATGTCTTCAGTCTAAATTAAAAGTCACGAAACTAAAAGATGGTTGCTCCTTGGAAGAAAAGCTATGACAAACATAGACAGCATATTAGAATGCAGAGACATTACTTTGCTGACAAAGGTCCGTATAGTCAAAGTTATGGTTTTACCAGTAGTCATGTATGGATGTGAGAGTTGGACTATAGAGAAAGCTGAGTGCCGAAGAACCGATGCTTTTGAACTGTGGTGTTGGAGAAGACTCTTGAGAGTCCATTAGACAACAAGGAGATCCAACCAGTCCACCCTAAAGGAAATCGGTCCTCAATATTCATTGGAAGGACTGATGATGGAGCTGAAGCTCCAATATTGTGGCCACCTGATGTGAAGAGCCAACTCAGTGGAAAAGACCCTGATGCTGGGCAAGATTGAGGATAGGAGGAAAAGGGGACAACAGAGGATGAGATGGTTGGATGGCATCACTGACTCAATGGACACGAGTTTGAGTAAACTCTGGGAGATAGTGAAGGGCAGGGAAGTCTGGTGTGCTGCAGTCCATGAGGTCACAGAGTCAGACACGACTTGAGTGCTTAACGACGATACCTCAGTCACCCATTTAATGTCCACAATTCAGTGGTTTTTAATCCATTCATAGAATTGTGCAACCACCCCCAGTCTTGTTTAGAACACTTTGTTTAGTCAGCCCCGGAAGAAACTCCATACAGACGAGCAGTCACTCGCCACCTTCCCCAGCCACCCACTGCGAGGGTGTGTTCTCAGCTGCTCAGTCATGTCCAACTCTGCGACCCCCTGGACTGTGGCCCACGGGGCTCCTCTGTCTGTGGGATTCTCCAGGCAAGAATCCTGGAGTGGGTTGCCGTGCCCTCTTCCAGGGCCTCCTCCTGGCCCAGACATCAAACCCGCGTCTCTTGTTCTCCTGCCTTGGCAGGCGGGTTCTTTACCCCTGAACCACCTGGGAAGCCCTAGGCCCCAGCAGACTGACCCCACTTCCTGTCTCCGTGCATTTCCTGTTCTGGGCGTTTCTTATCAATGGAATCACACAACAGGTGGCCTTTTGTGACTGGCTCCTCTCATTTTGCTTAATGATATTAAGGTTCGTCCACATCATAGTACGGACTGGTACCCTACTTTTATGGCTGAATAATATTCTGTTTTATGGATAGACCACATTTCGTTTATCCGTTTATCAACTGAGAAACTTTTCCCTCTTATGAATAAAGCATCTGTGAGTGTCCATGTGCAAGGTTGTGTGAGCTCTTTTGCCTGAGAGTAAAATGCTGGGTCATGTAATCATAAAATCTTTGCCATTTTGAGGAACCGTAGACTCTTCCAAAGTGGCTGCACCCTTCCCTGATACAGTCCCCCCATCGCTGGGGGGACTCCAGTTTCTCCACACCCTGGCCGAGTGCTTGTCGTCTGTCTTCTGTTCTCTTTTTTGGCCACCCTACCTGGAATCTTAGTTCCCCAACAAGGAACTTTATTCTGTCTAACGTTTATGTATCTGGCTGAGCCGAGTCTTGGTTGCAGCTTTGGGATTTCTTGTTGTGACCTGTGAACTCTGGTTGTGGCGGGTGGGATCTAGTTCCCTGACCAGGGACTGAGCCCAGGCCTCCTGCACTGGCGTAGTGGAGTATCAGCCACTAGCCCACCAGGGAAGCCCCTGTGCCTTTGATCATAGCCGTGCTGGTGGCTGTGAAGTTGTGGCTTTGATTTGCGTTTCCCTACCTGCTGATGATGTTGGCGTCTTTTCATGCCTTAAAAAATTTTGGCTCAGAAGTAAAATGATCCAGTGTAGGGGTTTTCACACTTGCTTGAGCCTTAGAACTGTTAGCTGAGAGTTTACTGGAAAGTCTAAAACACAAAATGAAGAGTATGAGAGCTGGGGTCAGGGCGCCTTCCAGGGCGAGAAGGGGGCAGGGCTTGAGCCGCCCTGCTGCGCATCTACCCAGAGCCCCCGCCGCCGCCAGGACCACCCCGAAACAACTACAGCTGTCAGCCACCGACCAGGCAACATCGCAGGATGACCGAGAAGACAGGACAGTAACAGGGAGTGACCGATCACCCAGTGAGCGGGACTGAGCGAGCGTGTTTTCTAAACAAAACAGAGCATCAGGGTCTGAAAACAGAACACTGGAAAGTCCTGTCTTCATTCAACAAATATTAACTGAATGCCTTTCCTGCCCCACGATTCCTAGGTTCTGGGGATTAAGGCCCTGGTCTCGCGGGATCTACGTTTTCACAGATGGAGGCAGCCAGCAGACAGAACAAGAACATCAGGCAGGAATCAGGACTCAGCGGGGCTGAGAGCCTCTCCAGGGACCGGCAGCCACTGACCCTTTGTTTGGCCGCTCCGGGTCTCGGCGCTGCACGTGGGATCTTTAGTCGCCACACGTGGGCCCTGGTGCCCTGACCCGGGGTGGAACCCAGGCCCCTGCTTTGGCAGCATGGTCTTAGCCACTGGACCACCTCGGGAGTCCCTGACATCTACTTGGGTGAGGACGTCCAGGAAGCCTAAGAAGGTGACGTTTAAACTGAGAGCGGGAAGACGGGAAGGCAGAGGCAACAGTTGATGCCGGGGGCCCCCTCCCAGGACCCAGCGGGACCTGCCCAGGGAGCCCTGGGAAGCCCGGGCCACTCTGGGTCAGGCTGAAGACTGGGATTTCAAGTGCGACAGGAAGCTGTGGGGGTGTTAAGTGGAAAGAATGCTGTAGGCTTATCGTTTTCTTGGAATAAACTTTTGCCTAGGGGTGGAGTTTAGAATAATGTTAACTTTCTAGAAAAATGAGGGCTCCTCCCAGGTTCAGCGCATCCCTTAGCAGATCTCACGTCACGTGTGGTGCGCCGGTCACGCAGCGTGAGCCCGCCCTCCACGGCTCACTCGGCCCGTGCTGCGTGCGGGCGCCCTTAGTCTCCACCTAATGTCCTTCTTGCTGTTCCCAGAGCCCATCGAGGGACCAGGTGACGTTCCGTTGCCGCGTCTCCTCGGGCTCCCCTCGGCTGCACTGCTTCTCCAGGCTCCCCGTCCCGTCGCTGTTTGTCTGCTTCGACAGTTGCACCTCCTCGCCTCCCTGTTTGGGGCCGCGCGGGGCCTTCACTCCCTGGCTGTCGTGCGCGGGGCCTGCTCTCCACTTGCCGTGTGGGGGCTCCTCCCTGCAGGGCTCCTCTTGCTGTGGAGCACGCTTGATTGACTCTCCCTGCAGGGCTTCCCCTGTGAAGCACGCGTGACTGGCTTCATTTTGGCTGCTCAGCTCTTGGCCGTGGCGTGTGGGGTCTTCACTGCGTCCCGCATGGTCTTCCGTGGGCTTCTCTCTAGCTGGGGCACTTGGGCTCGGTAGCTGCAGCCCTCAGGCTTCGTTGCCTAGTGACACGTAAGAGCTCATTTCTCTGCCCAGGAATCAAACCTGTGCCCCTTGCATTGGAAGGTCTGTGCATAACAACTGGACACCAGGGGAGTCCCAGGCTTTCCTTGTGCTTGACAACCTTGACAGTGTGAGACTGCCGGTGAGATTGCGGTTCCCCAGTTGCGGTTTTCTGATGTTTCTCATGCAGCACAAACAGGTTTGAAAGCAGGGCTGGGTGTCAAGAGCCATCCAGTGGGGCAGCATTTATTTATTTCTGAATCAGTTCAGTTTAATTCAGTTGCTCAGTCGTGTCTGACTCTTTGTGACCCCCTGGACTGCAGCCCGCCAGGCTTCCCTGTCCATCACCAACTCCTGAAGTTTACTCAGGCTCATGTCCATCAAGTCGGTGATGCCTTCCAACCATCTCATCCTCTGTCGTCCCCTTCTCCTCCTGGCTTCTATCTTTCCCAGCATCAGGGTCTTTTCAGATGAGGTAGATCCTCGCATCAGGCGGCCAGAGTGTTGCAATTTCAGCTTCAGCATCAGTCCTTCCAATGAATATTCAGGGTTGATTTCCTTTAGGATGGACTGGTTGGATCTCCTTGCAGTCCAAGGGACTCAAGAGTCTTTTGCAACACCACAGTTCAAAAGCTTCAATTCTTCAGTGCTCAGCTTTCTTTATAGTCGAACTTTCACATCCATATGTGGCTACTGCAAAAATCATAGCTTTAACTAGATGGACCTTTGTTGGAAAAGTAATGTCTCTGCTTTTTAATATTGCTGTGTAGGTTGGTCATAACTTTTCTTCCAAGGAGCAAGTGTCTTTTAATTTCATAGCTACAGTCACCATCTGCAGTGATTTTGGAGCCCAAAGAAATAAAGTCAGTCACTGTTTACATTGTTTCCCCATCTATTTGCCATGAAGCAATGGGACCAGATGCCAGGATCTTAGTTTTCTGAATGTTGAGTTTTAAGCCAACTTTTTTACTCTTCTCTTTCACTTTCATCAAGAGGCTCTTTAGTTCTTCTTCGCTTTCTGCCATAAGGGTGGTATCATCTGCATATCTGAGGTTGTTGATATTTTTCCTGGCAATCTTGATTCCAGCTTGTGCTTCATCCAGCCCAGTGTTTCTCATGATGTACTCTGCATATAAGTTAAATAAGCAGGGTGACAATATACAGCCTTGATGTACTCCTTTTCCTATTTGGAACCAGTCTGTTCCATGTCCAGTTCTAACTGTTGCTTATTGACCTGCATACAGATTTCTTAGGAGGCAGGTCAGGTGGTCTGGTATTCCCATCTCTTTAAGACTTTTCCATGGTTTATTGTGATCCACTCAGTCAAAGGCTTTGGCATAATCAATAAAGCAGAAATAGATGTGTTTTTCTGGAACTCTCTCACTTTTTTGATGTTCCAACAAATGTTGGCAATTTGATCTCTGGTTCCTCTGCCTTTTCTAAATCTAGCTTGACCATCTGGACGTTCACTGTTGAAGTCTGGCTTGGAGAATTTTGAGCATTACTTTACTAGCGTGTGAGATGAGTACAATTGTGTGGTAGTTTGAGCATTCTTTGGCATTGCCTTTCTTTGGGATTGGAATGAAAACTGACCTTTTCCAGTCCTGTGGCCACTGCTGAGTTTTCCAAATTTGCTGGCATATTGAGTGCAGCACTTTCACAGCCTCATCTTTTAGGATTTGAAATAGCTCAACTGGAATTCCATCACCTCCACTAGCTTTGTTCATAGTGATACTTCCTAAGGCCCACTTGACTTCACATTCTAGGATGTTTGGCTCTAGGTGAGTGATCACACCATGGTGGTTATCTGGGTCATGAAGATACTTTTGTATAGTTCTTCTGTGTATTCTTGCCACCTCTTATTAATATCTTCTGCTTCTGTTAGGTCCATACCATTTCTGTCCTTTATCGAGCCCATCTTTGCATGAAATGTTCCCTTGGTATCTCTAATTTTCTTGAAGAGATCTCTAGTCTTTCCCATTCTATTATTTTCCTCTATCTTTGCATTCTCTCAGCATGCCAAGCTGTTGACCCCAGTTCTTGGGTGCCTCCTGAATTGAAAGAAATATCTTATGAAACAGGTCTCACTCATTTGTATAACATGCTGACTGGCTGGCAAGGCCAGGGCCTAGTCTTGGGTGGCTGGGAAATTTCGCCTCCTTAGGGAGAAGGAAGGGCTTCCCTGTTGGCTCAGAGGTTAAAGCGTCTGCCTGGAATGCAGGAGATCTGGGTTCGATCCCTGGGTTGGGAAGATCCCCTGGAGAAGGAAATGGCAACCCACTCCAGTACTCTTGCCTGGAGAATCCCATGGAGGGAGGAACCTGGTAGGCTACAGTCCATGGGGTCGCAAAGAGTCCGACACGACTGAGCGACTTCACTTCACTTCACTTTGCATTAATCACTGAGGAAGGCTTTCTTATCTCTCCTTGCTATTCTTTGGAACTTTGCACTCAAATGGGTATATCTTTCCTCTTCTCCTTTGCCTTTCGCTTTTCTTCTTTTCTCAACTATTTCTAAGGCCTCCTCAGACAGCCATTTTGCCTTTTTGCATTTCCTTTTCTTGGGGATGGGCTTGATCACTGCCTCCTGTACGGTGTCACGAACGTCCATCCATAGTTCCTCAGGCGCTCCGTCTGCAGACATGTGGGTGCTGCTCGGTGCATGGATTACGTTCTAATCATACTGGGCTTTGTTGCTCAGATGGCCCAGCCTTGGCCATTGGGAGTTCTTTCAGCTGATCTCTGTGTTCAAAGACAGCAATGTGAGCGGTCAGAAGAAACCCAACGTACAAGAATAGAATGTGGTAAATGCATCTTCCAGCCCCATCAAGCCTCTGGCCAATATCTAGACTGAAACCTTATGAGACAGCCCAATGTGAGCCCACCTAGGCAAGCCCCACCAGGATTCCTGACCCCTAGGATTTGTGAGAAAATAAAGTTTATTATTGTTTTAAATTTCTAAGTTTTGAAATAGTTTGTTATGCAGCAATAGAGAAAAAGCATAGAGGAATAGAATGTCATGAAAAAAAAGAGCACCTCACCTGTAGAACATAAAGGGCTTTTGGAAATTATACACAGGAAAGCAGGAATGATAAGCTCAACAGACAGAAAATAAAGTTGAGAGAATCTTCCAGAAAGTAGAGCTGAAGGACAACGTGGGCCACTCTCACTTTCTGGGATGGCCCACACTATCTGTGGAGTGTGCTTCTCTCTAAAATCCACTTCTTACCTGTCACTTTGTCTCTCACAGACTTCTTTCTGCCATGAGACATCAGAACCTGAGGGTCAGTATCCAGACACAGATGCTGAACGCCCGCCAGGTGGAAGAAGTTCAGTGTCTGCTGCCCGCAAGCACGTAGACCCAAGACTTGCTGAAGCCGGAAAGTTGATGACGCTGACTGTCACTCACCACACCACCAGCCCATCAGCACGATGTCCCCGAGCTGATCACACAGGCCTTGAGCCATGACTATTCCCTCCAGGTCTGGACACACGGTTTTGAGGGCATTAGCCCTCTGAGGCCCCTCAGCCTTGGCAAAGCAAGTAAAGATATTCTTTTCTACTTCACCCCCTTCACACACACACACAAAATAGACAATGTGATAGAAAATATGAGAGAAAAAGTAGGAAAATCAGAGAGTTAGTCCTGGAGAGTTTAACTTCTGAGAAACAGGGGTTCTTGGAAGACAGAAGAGAGGAAACAGGAGAAAGGAAATCCTCTTGAAAAGAGCTCAGAAAACCCCCAAATGGAGCTGAAGCAGCCTTCAGTTTCCAAGGGCAAAGGGCAAGGCAAGTGCCTAGGAGACAGTTTGCAAACAGAAGTCATGGCATAGCTAACCTTCAGGATGCCAGGGTGTAGAGGCCTTGCCAGCCCCTCTGACATACAGATAGGGGGTCACAGCAAAATGGCCAGCAACCAAAAGGGGTCCAGACCCTACCAGAGGTGGGGGTGGATACATCTCCTAGTAACTTTCTTTAAAAAAGCAAAATCATTTTAAAAATCTTTTAAAATGTGAATCATTTTTAATGTCTTTATTTCATAGATTTGTTACAATATTGCTTCTGCTATCTTGGAGTTTTTTGGCTGTGAGGCACACGGGTCTTAGGGATCGAACCCACACCTCCTATCTTTGAAGGTGAAGTCCCACCAACTGGGCCACTGGGGACATCCCCAGTAGCTTTCTGAGAAGAAAATGTGGAAGGTAACTTTTTGGGGATCACTAAAAATTATAAACATACATCCCACTCTTATACGTAGTGGATGATTGGGCTAGCTGTAGAATTCTACATGGGACTTCCCAGGTGGCTCGGGGGTAAAGAGCCTGCCTGCAAGGCAGGAGATGCTGGTTCTGTCCCTGCCTGGGTCAGGAAAATCCCCTGGCAAAGGAAGTGGCAACCCACTCTTGCCTGGGAAATCCCGTGGACAGAGGAGCCTGGCGGGCTACAGTCCGTGGGGCTGCAAAGAGTTGGAGACGAGTGAGTGACCAGCAGCAGCAGCAACAGGATTCTACACAGAAATTTTTTTTCTTTCAAAAGAGAGATTTATGTTTCCAAAACAGAAGCAGACTCACAGACACAGAAACAAACTTAGGGTCACTAAAGAGGGGGAGGGGACAAAAAGAGGGGCGTGGAATTAACAGACATAAACTGCCACTCGTAAAAAGACACTCCACAAAGACCTACTTTGTAGACAAGGAACTACTCAGCATCCTGCAATAACCTAAATGGGGAAGAGTCTGAAAAGAAAGCGTGTTTATAGCTGAGTCGCTGTGCTGGACACCTGAAACTAAGGCAGCGCGGCATCAACACGTTGGCCATATTTCAGTAACTAAATATAGATCCTGGCTACTCTGGAGAAGGTTTGCAGAGGGTCCAGGTGAGGGAACAGGGGCTCTGGTGAAGGGCTGAGGTAGTGAGTGGGCAGGTGTGTGGTGAGGGCTGGGCTGTCAGAGGAGTGGCGGAGAGAACTAGGAGCGTTTGGAACGGTTCTGAAGTGTGATGGAAACTTCTAGTGCATTAATATGAGGTGTGAGGGCGCAGAAGAACCCAGGCTAATTCTTTGAATTTGGCCTCAGCAATCAGGCGGACATGGCAGCTCCTGAGATGGGAGAGACGCCTGTCTGCCCTGCTGCCGTCCCGGCAGGCGGGGGCTGAGACCAGGCTGCAGCTCTCAGAGGGCTTGGGGGGCCGGGGAGAGTCACAGAGGGCAGAGATGACCAGACGGAATAAGGGTGGGTGGATGAATGGATGGGTGGGTGAATGGATGGGTGGATGGATGGGTATGGATGAGTGGGTGGATGGATGGATGGGTGGGTGGATGGATGGGTGGGTGGATGGATGGATGGAAGCATGGATGGGTGAGTGGGTGGGTGGATGGATGGATGGATGGTGAGTGGATGGATGGGTGGGTAGGTGGGTGGATGGATGGATGGGTGGGTGGATGGAAAAATGGATGGGTGGGTGAATGGATGGGTGGAAGCATGGATGGTTGGGTGGGTGGGTGGATGGATGGATGGATGGTGAGTGGATGGATGGGTGGGTGGGTGGGTGGATGGATGGATGGATGGGTGGGTAGATCAGGGGAGAGAGGGAGAAAAAGAGAGAGAGAGCCATTGAGAAGGAGGCAGGTACATGTGAGTGAGTTTATTGCCTGAGACTTGATGTCACTGGGCTCTAAGCCCCACTAGGATGGACCCGACTCCTGATCCATCTGTGTCTTACACACACGTAAGTGCCGTTCACGAGTTTATTGAGGGACTGTGAACTTGTCCCTGGTTGGATCCAAATGCCACAGGGTCTGTGTTCAGCCTGTGCTCCACTCCCCTGGCCAAGGAAGGCCAGTCACTGAGCTCCGATCTCCAGCCTTCGGGAGGGTTAAAATCTTCGGGGAGGGGGGCATGTCCCAAAGCCCACGCCTCATCCTCGGCCCTTCCGCACA
Source organism: Tragelaphus eurycerus (assembly GCA_935064755.1). Lineage (NCBI taxonomy): Eukaryota > Metazoa > Chordata > Mammalia > Artiodactyla > Bovidae > Tragelaphus > Tragelaphus eurycerus. Next base: position 498,028 of record CAKXYN010000100.1, on the reverse strand, counting down.
CTCATTCCTTATGAGCTTAGAGGAGCCTCTCCCTCCAGCTGGAGGACTAAGGGGAAGGAGGGCAGCACAAGTGGTTTCCCCGGCTCTTCCGCCAGCCTCGTCCCCAGGACACGTTTCCAGGGAGGACCACAGGGTCCCCAGCCACCCGCACTCATCTCGTCCACCACCCTCCTGTCTCAGGATAACGCTGAGCAGGCCGAGCGGGCCTCTGGGTCAGTGCGGTGTGACCAGCCCCGCCTCCACAGGGGCCTGGGTGCTCTGCCGGGGACAGTCCCGCTGAGCCCCACTGGGTGCGTGACTGGAGTCTATTTGCTCAGTGGCCGCCCTGCGTGCAACCCCTCTCCCTGGCTGTGGGCCACACCGCCAGGCCGCCCACATGCAGTGCGCTCGGTTACACAGCTGCCCCGGTCGCTGCGAGGCCAAGGCCACACCCCAGCCCGCAGGGAGCCCAGGCGCCCCTGAGCACTGGACTGTCCTAGGTCACCAGGAGAGGCGGGCTCGGCCCTGGCTGCCATGGATACTGAATCCCCATGGATACAGAAGGGAGCCGGCCTCCCTTTCCCTTTCCAGGACTCACTCACTGCCTGGGGCTCCGTCCAGCCGCTCGGGGCCTGTCCACACTTGCCCAGCGCACCTGAGTCTCGGCCCAGTGCCAGCCCCGCCCTCCTGACCTGGGCCTCTGGGCTGGGGAAGCGTTTGGGCAGCAGTGATCCCAGTCGCTGGGCTGGGTCCCCAGCTGTGTGGCCTCTGAGCTGACAGCTGCTGAGGCCTTGAGCCCCGTCTCATCGCAGGTCTTGTCAGCTCTGCCTCAGGGCCCTGCGCACGCCAGGCACCCACTGGCTTTAGCGCACGGCTTCCTCGTCTCACTCTCGGCCCCCTCCCCCTCCTGGGGCTCTCGGCTCCCAGACAAGTCCTGGCTTGAATCTCACTGCTCCAGAGAGGCCTTGGCCGGCACGACCCAGTCTGTGCTGCCGTCCAGTCCGCAGGGGTCTCGTCACCCCCAAGCTTCCCAGTGTCTCTGTTTATTACACGACTCTTTCTGCCTCGACCACAAGGCGCCTAACAGCACAGACGCTTTCCACGCGTCCCACATGTCACACGAGGTCGCTCGATAGAAACACTTTTGAGACACAAGCGTGCTGACCGTGTGCATGCCTTCCCCACACTTACAGCAAACGCAGGCCCTGCTGGGTTCTGTAAAACACTCGTAACGGCAACAGGTGGTCGAAATTATTACTCGACATTTCAATAGATAATACAATAGGAATACAACAGAATATTTCAGGGAATAAAAAGGAACGAAGTATGTACGAGCTGGATGAACCTTGGAAAGACGATGCTGAACGCGAGAAGCCAGGCGTGAAGGCCGCATTGAGGAAGCGTCCAGAACAGGCAGATTCACGCAGACAGAGGGCAGATGGGCGGTCCTGGGGGCTGGCGGGGGGAGTGACTGCTGGCGGCACCAGACTTCTTTGGGGATAAAATGTCCTGAAACTAGATGTGGGGACAGCCGCACAGTCGTGTGAGGTTGCTGAAGCGCTGCTCTGCCCCGTGTAAAGGGCTGCGCTTCGTGCCCTGGGCGTGGATCCCAGTGAAACTGCTGCTTTCACAAAGTGGCCGCTCCTGGAGGAGGCGATGGCACCCGCTCCAGTGCTCGTGCCTGAAAAGTCCCATGGACGGAGGAGCCTGGTGGGCTGCAGTCCATGGGGTCGCTAAGGGTCAGACACGACTGAACGCCTTCACTTTCACTTTTCACTTTCATGCATTGGAGAAGGAAATGGCAACCCACTCCAGTGTTCTTGCCTGGAGAATCCCAGGGACAGGGGAGCCTGGTGGGCTGCCGTCTATGGGGTCGCGCAGAGTCGGACACGACTGAAGTGACTTAGCAGCAGTAGCAGCAGCAGGTGGCCGCTCCACGTTTCAGACTGTGCCCAGAGAGTAAAGAGACGCAAGCAGTCAACTCAAAGCTCGTCCCTGGAGGCAACGGCCGTTAGCCCCCTGGCGAGGGTGTCCCACACACTGCTCAGCGCCCGCGTGGGGCTGGACGGCCCTCACCGCCTCTGCTGAGATGAGACGATCTGGAGACATGACTCGGTCCCTCAGGCACCCAGCTCACGTCGGAGGGTCTGGCGGGAAGCTTCCTCTGCTTGGGGTTAGCTCAGGACAGAACTGTGATGAGGGGGGGGGGAAGCTCTGGGCTTGGGGAGACCCCACCGGCATCAGGCGACTCTGACACCGCAAAGAACCAGCGGATAAATCCTGCGTAAACGACACTGCGTCATAGACTGTCTGCTGTGACCAGCTTGCTCTGACCTTTCCTTCCAACCCTGCATCTCGGACAGCCTGTGGGTTACCATCAGGCGCTCCACCCAGCTCAGGGGCCACCCGCGTGATTCACCTGTCAGTCCCCCAGGGAGACCACCTCTTCCAGGAAGCCTCGGGAGCTGCCGTGTCACCCCTCCAAGCTCCGGGGGAGCTCCCAGCACCTGGGGACCTCCTGATGGTGGGGCCTGCAAGTCACTGCTTTGGCTTCCTCAGCAGAACCCTAGCAGAGCGCGTACACCAGCAGTAAATACCGAATGATCAAATACACTGAGGAGGTAACTGCAGGTTCCCCGGGGCCTGGTCAGCTCTCCCAAGTGTTTCTGCCGCTGCAAGAAACAAACCACTTGCCTCATCACCTGGGTGGTTTCCATGTTTATAAAGCATTCTCCTGCACACGCCTGTTTCTGGCTGCTTTTTAAAAAATATCTCTTGAACGTCAGTGAGCAAGAAGGCACACCCTTTGCGCTGCCCAAGCTGCGTTCAGAGAAGCGGAAGGCCTTCCCCACCGTCCCCAGGATCCCTAGGTGAGGCCAGTGCCCACCCACCCTTGATGGGGCTCCTCCAGAGCCGAAGTGGGGTCTTCCCTGCCAGAGGGCTGTGGGCAGCGGAGTCCAGAGCTGCACCCCAGGGGCGGCCTGACCACCTGGGCCCCACCCGCGGTGCCCCAGAGACTGAAGAGTTTTGAAGTCCAGGTGGTACCGGTGCTTTAGCACCCCGGCCCTCTGCCCACAGCCAAGCCCCTCCCCAGGCGCAGGGGCCGGGCCGGCCTCCCGCGGTGAGCCAGCCCTCAGGACACTGCCCTGAGCAGGGTCTCCAGGCTCACCCGCCTCCTGCAGCCTGGCATGTGGTCCAGAGACCAGTGTGGGCCCCTGTTTAGAAACTTTTACAGCAGTTTGACAAGTAACTTTCTATCCGGAGGGGGAGCAGACAAAAAAAAAAAAACAACTTTCTCACTGCTGATAGAAACACAAGTAACAGCTCCTAGGACAGGGCGCTTACACTGAAGTGAGTCACAGGTGGCTTCCTTCTCAGTTTTCTAGTTTCATTTTTATTGTTTTGCAAAAGCATTAGATTGGAAAATCAAATCAAAACAAAGTCAAGCAAAACCAAACTGGTCCTTCAGCACAAATAGTTGAAGAAGCTATTCAACTCTTCACCTGAGCGGATTTGTTGACTCCTCAGCCCCCTCAGAGGTGCAGACGAGACCGCAGGACCCGGGCGTGGGGGCGAGGGGGCAGCGGTTGCAGAGCTGGACGAGGTAACGCGCAAAGCACTGCTCCCCTCCCTTCTGCCGGTTCCAGGGCCATCTATTCTGACAGACGGAGAAGCGGAGGGGCACAGAGAGAAGGAGCCTCGGGGAGCCAGGAGCCGGGTTGGGCAGAGTCGGGCCGCAGGGGGCTGGGCGGAGAGCCCTGGGGGAGGGCGGGGCCACAGATGGTATCTGGGGGGTCCGGGAGAGGAGGTCGGGCAGAGAGCTGGCCCCCTGAGGCCTCAGTCTCAGAGGACGAGGCCTCAGTCTCCGAGCACAAGGCCTCCCTCCTGAGTGCTCCCGAAGGCCTGGCTCTCCCCCACAGCCAGACGCAAACCCTGGGGTCACCCCGAGTCTCCTTCCCGGGAGGAGGGTCTCCTCGCGGGTCCCGCCCCTCGCCTGGCCCAGGGCTCCCAGCCCTGCGGGCCTCGCTTGGGGTGAGGAGCTCCCACCCTCGCCCAGGGCTGTGTCTCCCTGATGTCGGTTCCCGGGGAAACACCCACTGAGGACGGGGAACGGGCCGCGCCCTCCTGACCCTCCGGCCCACGCAGCCCCCTGGAAGCGTCTCATCCTCTGGGACCCAGAATCCCTGGCCCAGGGCAGCCTGGGAGGAGGGGAGGCCTGAGTCACCTCCAGTCCCTCGCCCACACCCCCAGATCTCTGCCCAACCTGTCCTACAGGTGCGCCTGGCTCCCCGCCAGCGGGCCAGGGCCCAGCACTTACGGGAAGGAAGGATGTAAGCAGAGGGCAAGGGGTGGGTGGAGGACAAAGGCGCCCTGGTCTCTGCTTGGCCCTCGCTGGGGCCGGGGACCGCCCCGCCAAGGGGCTGCACACAAGCCTCGGGGGCCCTGCTGCCCCACAGATCCCCTTGTCCTCCCCCGGGGCTGTCCCCGGGGCAGGTGCTAAGTCACTGGCCAGAGGTGGCCCTGGGGCTGCTCAGTGGAGAGGAGGGGCCGTCGGTCTGTTTCCCCACGGGACGAGGTAGAGGGCAGGGGACTGGGGGCGTCTGGAAAGGCCTCAGTGGACTCATAGGGAAAGTGGGACCACCCCCACCACCTGGCGGGGCCGCTGCGGGTAACATGCCCAGGAAACTCAACCCCGCTGCGGTGGGCCACGCCGTCGAGGCCTCCGCAGTCCTGCCTGCCCCTGCCCCCATCCCAGTGGGAGGACAGACCCTGGGCCAGAGGAATGCGCCCAGACCCCCTGCAGCAGACGCTAACAAGGGCTGGGGCAGAGCACACAGGCTGCTGGAAGCCTGGAGCCAGAGACAGCTGGGAGCCCAGTGAGCCTGGCACCCGGGGCCCCAGGGGCTTTGAGGGTGCTCTGCCTGAGGAGCCTTGGACTGTCCAAGCAGAGGAGAGTTCACAGCTGAACTCAGAGTTCCTCGGACCCCTCAGGGTGCAGGTTAGGGATACATTATATACTCATATGCGATGACATGTTCCTATCCACACTACGTTAATATATCAGTATTACATATTAGTCACTAGTTTTAAATTGTCTCAAATTGTGGTACCGTATACATAGCATAGGGCTTCCCCAGTGGCTTAACAGCGAAGACTGCCTGCAATGCAGGAGCCGCAAGAGACACGGGTTCAATCCCTGGGTCAGGAAGCTCCCCTGGAGGAGAGCGTGGCAACTCACTCTTGCCTTGAAAATCCCACGAACAGAGGAGCCTGGTGGGCTCCAGCCCACAGAGTCAACACAGTCAGACACGACTGAAGCAGCTTAGCACACACACACGGCACAAAATTCACCGTTTTCACCACTTTTAGTGGCATTACGTGTGTTCACATTGTGGTCCAGCCACAGCCACCATCATCTCCAGGACAGCTCCTCTCCTAAGCTGAGACTGTGCCCCAGTAGACACCCCCACCCAGGACCCCTGTCCCGCTTTCTGTCCTGCTGACTGGCTCATCCCGGGGCCTCACATGGGAGGAACTGTTGAGGTTTGCCCTGTCTCTGCTTACTCTCCGGAGCTGGTCTCTTGTTCTCTGTCATGAGGGGTACCTATACAGCCACGAGCCCCTCGGGTTCGTCCTGGGAAGACCCGAGCAGGTGACAGCCAAGCAGATGATCTGAAAACAGTAAAGCCCAACTTGAAGGTCAGGCTGCAGGCTGCTCAGCGGCAGCCGGGGGGGGGGCGGTGCGCTCGCCTGAGCCGAGGGGTCCTGAACGTCCTTCCAGGCCTGAAGGGACAGCAGGCGGTCCCCACCCCCTGGGCCACTGCCGTCCCAGGCCCAGCAGCGTGCAGCTACTTGCAGAAGGCCCTCGGGCCTTGTGTCCTCAGCTGGGGTGGGGTCCTGGTATGGAGTCCCTGCAATCGTCCCGCTGCAGCTCACCACACGCCTGCCCACCTCAGGGCAGTGGGCAGCGGGCTGGGGCCTGTTCACCACGGGGCAGTGGGACATGGCCCCTCTGCTCAGCCCCAAGGCTGCTGGCTACCTCAGCGCCAACCCAGGGGGACCCCTGTGAGCAACTGCCTTCAGCAGCCGCTCTCCTCGATACCACGTCACGACAGGGTGTCCCCGAGGAGCCTGGGAAACCCAGAGAAGAGCCTCACCCAGCCTGGACAGTGGCGGAGGAGGTCAGGGAGCTCAGAGAAAAGCCTCACCCAGCCTGGACAGTGGCGGAGGCAGTCAGGGAAGGCTCCCTGGAGCAAAGATTGCTTCACCTTCTGCTCAATAAAAACAGCAAAAGAGGCTCAAGGACAGATGCACGGCACCGTGTGGCTGACAGGCTTGTGTGCCAAGTCCGTTCAGTCGTGTCCGACCCTGAGCAGCCCTGTGGGCTGTACCTGCCAGGCTCCTCTGTCCATGGGATTCTCCAGGCAAGAACACTGGAGTGGGTTACCAGGCCCTCCTCCAGGGGACCTTCCCGGTCCTGGGATCCAACCCACCTCTCTCACGTCTCCCGCACTGGCGGGCAGGTCCTTTACCACTAGGGTACCTGGGAAGCCCCCCTGATGTGTTTGACGTCAATTAATTGTCTTGCTAGTTCCATGAGGTAGGAACCTTCAGCGTCTCTGCTTTGCAGCAAAGGAAGCTATGGTGCAGGGAGGTTCAGACACTCACCTGAGGTCACACAGCCTGCAGGCAGCAGCGTTAGGATCGGCACCAAACCTCCACTGTCTGTGTCCCCCAGGCTGCCTCTTGAAGGGCAGGGTCTTGAGCTGTGGGCAAGCACCTTGCCGCAGTGACTCACGGCCGATTACCAGCTGGACTGAGGTGGGACAAACGTTTCTAAGTTCCAAGAAATGGGAGTTCAGGCTCCTGTCCTCCAGGAAAATGGTAACCAGCACAGCAAACCCTGGATGTCACAGAGATGAAAGATTTCTTTTTGAATTATTTTAAGTAAAAAGAAAGTCTTTTTGTAAAGTCTCAATCCACATCTAATTAAACTCTTCCAAGGGTCACTTAAAAATGCTCTCAACTGTGTTTTTTTGTTTGTTTTTAACCGTGGAAAAATATTCGCCAAATGAAATCAACCATTTTAAAGTGTACAGCTCAGTGGTATTAAGTACATTCACGTCGTTGTACAACCATCACCACCAGCCTCTCAGGAACCCAAACCCTGTCCCCATCAACACTCTGCCACCCCTGCCCTGCCCTGCCCTTCACCTTCTGCCTCTATGAGCTTGACTCCAGGGACCTCGTGGGGCGGAATCTTTCAGCATTTTCATTTTGTGTCTGGCTTGTTTCACTGATAATGTCAATGGGAGCCTATTTACAGGAAAAAACATTAGGATAAGTCACAGTTGAGGACATGCCCGTGTGGCCACAGCTCGGGGGTAACTAAGGTAGGAAATCGTCAGATGGGGACAGCGGAGGCCTTGCTCACCCTGTCTGCTCAGGACAAGCCCAGAACTGGACCTGCTTTGCCAGGAAACTTGCTGGAACAGGACACAGAGGCCCCAGGGAGGAGGGGGCAGGGGCCCCTCAGGGAATTGGCCAGGGGCTGCCCGGCGGCTCCCAGGGCCTGGTGTGTGGCCGCAGGCCCCTGCGAAGGCCTGGGGGCAGCTGACCGAGGGCTTGTCTGTGGGTACCCCCTGCAAGGGCTCGCTTTCTCCCGCCGGCCTGACAGGGCAGCACCCAAGCCTAGGCTCCAAGGGGCTTGGGCCCAACATGGCTAAGACGCAGAAGCCAGGGGCTGGTGCTCTGTATCAGAGGATCTGAGTCAGAGGAGGAGATAAGCTCAGGGCAGGATCTGAAAGATGAAGACTGAGGCTGGGACCTCCCCAGGCTGGGCCTGGGTGTGAAAAGTGAAGGCACTTCCAGAAGGCGGGGGCCTCCCCACCGGGGAGGGGGTGGGCAGCGTCCAGACTCGAGGACCAGAAACGTCTGGATGTGATAGTTCATACACATTCTACGTGAAGATACATAAGCGAAGTACACATGTAATATACGACGTATGTGCATGTGATATACAATGTGTGTGTACACATATAATTTATTAAGTTTATATGTATATACATCTTTAAGTCCAGAATCTTGTATTTTTCTAAAATCTAATTTGCATTTGCTTTGCTAGAGGAGGACCTTTTACCAATTTTTACGGTCAGTACATCTATTTCTAAAGAAAGAATATTTACACAAGAGCCACAAGTGTCTTGAAAAGCAATCCCCTTTTAAAATTTTCAACAATCACAAGGAATCTTCTTTTGAAAAAGGACGTAATTCTAATGTGAATGGAGTCACCATGGGGAAAAAACGAGCTCCAGCCAAATTCTTTTCCGCGCAACATTGCCTGGGGGACAACGCCTCTTAAGGAGAAGAATTCTGTTTTTTCCCAGTTGAGAACTTTCTGTTTCAAGTTGCTCATGACATGCTGAAGTCGGAACTCCAATCCTTTGGCTATCTGATGTGAAGAGCCAACTCAGTGGAAAAGACCCTGATGCTGGGAAGGATTGAAGGCAGGAGAAGGGGACAACAGAGGCTGAGACGGTTGGATGGCTTCACCAACTCACTGGACATGAATCTGAGCAAACTCAGGAAGATGGTGAAGGACAGGGAAGCCTGGCGTGCTGCAGTCCATGGGGTCGCAAAGAGTCGGACACGACGGAGCGACTGAGCGACCCCCAACGAGGCAGTTTCAACATGTTTCTTCAGTTCTGGGTCTACTCGGGTGGGAAGCCCTTTCTGTGTCATGCGTAGCCTAAAGCAGACAGAGAGGGGGCTGAGGTCTTAGGTGGTAAAACATTCTAAAATATGCATCCTACATCTTGGTTCAGTGGCAAACCTGCCCTTTTCAGACAACGTGAGAGGAGTAACGTCCACCCGAGCTCACCTGAGACGCAGGCCGAGCGTTGCGGTCACGAAGCTGCGGCGTCAGGCGCCCCTTCGCACACAGACCAGCCTGTGTGCTGCTGCTGAGCGCGGCGGCAGAGAACGAGGCAGAGGATGCCGCACGGCCCAGCTCCGGCCCTGGGCACCCCGTGTCCCCCGCCCTGCGGATGTGCCCCCAGCTGCCCCGGGAAGGCTCTGCTCCGGGCTGGCCAGCCTCGCCGCTCTCGGGTGAGGTCATCCTCTCCCTGGGAGGCGAGGCCCTGCGGCAAAACCAGCCAGGCCTGCACCTCGGGGCTGACGTCACCCACCCCGCAGGGCTGTTGCCCGCCAGCCCGCCCGTGGGCTCGAGCAAAGGGCACATTCCTGGCTGCGGTCCCCTCCCTCACCGTCTGGTGGAAAGCCCCCGGCCAGCCCCCGGGCCCTGGTGCGGCAGGAAGGGCGGCGGTCCAGGGAGGGGGTGCCGGGGGTACTGGGGGTTGGGGAGGCGCGGTGACTCTGCGGGTGGGGACACCCAGACACGCTGTGTGGACAGCTCCGAGCTGGGGGCCGCCTACCTCAGTCCTGGCTCTCCCACACGCATCCCGGGCCCCGTGGGGGCCCTGCCCGTTTCCCAGATGAGGACAGACCCTCCTCTCTGACTCTCAGCCCCTACCGTGTGCTGGCTGCTCTTGGGGAGGATCTATTTCATCTTCAGGACAGGTCCAGGTGATGGACGGAGTGGGAGCCATGCCTGTGGGATGGAAAGAGGGGCAGGGAGCCAGGAGTGCCCGCCCGGGACCCCTGCCAGGCCCCGGACCTCCAAACCAGCATGCCCGGCACCCACCGGCCCACCGGCCCCCCTGGGTCCTACCACCCAGCGTCCCGTACCTTCCACCCTCTGAGGGCTTTTCATATCCTTTCCTCGCAAACCCCAGGCCCTGCAGGTCCTCAGGGAGGAAGGTCTGTGACGAACTAACTCACACACACATCCCGTCCAGCCCGGGAGAAGAAAGATGAAAATTAGTCAGGAGCAGAGAGGCCAACCTTTTCCCCGCCGATCAGAGCTAAAGGTCAGAGGTCACCAATCGGGGATCAAAGGTGATAGCTAATGGCCATTAATTTCTATAGGAAGTTTGAGGTGGGGATTCACATGGGGGACAGATCACGTCCTGCGCATCTGCTATGTGGTGGGCGGGGGTGGAAGGGATGGGGGCCGCCCTCGCGGCGCTCAAGTCCTCACAGAGACAGACATCAGCAGCAAGAGCTGACTGCTCAGCCGGGTGGAGGGTCCTCGCGGAGGAGAGGGCGAGCGAGCAGCGCTGGCAGGGCTGGGGGCCGCTGCGATCCAACTAGGAGATCTGAGGAGGCTCAGCGTCTGAGTGGAGGTGCGGGCGACCTCCAGGCTGTGGCGGGTCGGGTGGACTCCGGGGGCAGCGTCCACTCAGCGCCCAGGGCAGTGAGGAGGCTGGGGGCAGACCACAGAACAACTGGGCATGACCCGAGGTGGGGGCCCAGCTTTCCCTCCGAGGGAGAAGGAGGCGCAGGGGGTCTGGGGGACTGCCGGGACCACTGAGGGAGGAGCAGTTACTGGGATCAAGTGGGCAGGTCGGGCCACGGAGGTGGTGACGGGGTCAGATTCAGGATGGGATTTGGACAGACAGCCCACAGGAAGGACCTGCTTCCAGATAGAACGGGAAGCGAGAAAAGGGAGGAATCAAGGCTTGAAGAACCGTCCGGAAGGCAGACCTTGCCATCTGGTGTGGGAGGAGGGTGCGGGGGGAGGCGAGGAGCCGTGTGGGAGCACTGAGAGTTGCCGGTGGACAGGCTGTGGGGCGGCCGGACCCTCTGGGCGGGACCTCAGGGCCAGGCAGCGCGCCCATGCCATCTGACCACCGAGAGCCAAGTGAGCTCACAGCGAGGACCCTGAGGGCAGGGCCGGCTGCGCCCCTCTGCCTCTGCACTCAGCCAGGGAGGAGCCGAGGAGGGCGGCCGCGGGAGGGTCTCAAGGCACCAGGTGAGGGCAGGACTATCGTGCTTCCCCAGAGCAGAGACAGCGAGGCCTGAGACCGCGGCTCCTGATGATGGGGGCCCAGCGCCCAGCAGGCCCAGGAAACCACAGGAACCCTAGGGAGTCCTGGAAGGGAGTAGGGCAAGAGACAGCATGTGGGTTCTCTAAGAGTCTCTGCGACCCGTGCGTGGACTGCAGCCCTCCAGGCTCCTCTGCCCACGGGATTCTCCAGGCAAGAGTACTGGAGTGGATTGCCCATTTCCTTCTCCAGGGGATCTTCCTGACCCAGAAATCAAACCCGGGACTCCTGCATTGCTGGCAGAGTCTTTACCAACTGAGCCACCAGGGAAGCCCTTCTCTTAAAATGGAAGAAATTAAAGAAGTTAATAGAAGAGACATACATGCCCTTGGGGCTAAGAAAGTACTCTAGGGTGAGGGAGGAGCCTGCAGGACCAGGAGGGGAGAAGCCGGCGGCCATGGGCGCATGTTGGGGAGTGGTGGACACCGTGGTCTGAGGGGCTGAGAGGTCTCCTCTTATTCTTTATTTTCTTGGGCAAACAGGGAGCAAGGTCCTGGAGCGGGCGTGAGGAGGGGAGGGGATGAGGGCAGGGGTGGACTGATCCTCTAAGAGCCTGGGGACTGGGAAAGGCAGCCCCCAGGCCACCTGAGATTCACAATCGGGAATTGAAACCAGTTGCTCAATTTCAGTTCATTGACATTTGAGGCTTATAAATCTTGCTTGAGGCGGGGTGGATGTCCTGTGTATTATGGAGTCTTAGCATCCCTGGCCTCTGCCCCATTTCCAAGCCATGAGCACTGGGCTGATGAAGAGTCATCTGAGCTCTCCCGCATTTGAAGACACCCTCCCCACCCCCCGGCCTGCTTTCTCCCTACCTCTCAGATCACGCCGTCTCCTCCTCCGTCTGTCCTTTGACCCCCTCCCCTCTGCTTTCTACACACTCTGCTTGAGAGATACCTACACCTTAGCTTTAACTGTGGTGTGTGTGCTTGGTGACCCTAAAACCCGTATCTTGGGCCCACATCTCCTTCCTGAACATCCCAAGCCGTCAGGTCCAACAAGGCGAGCAGTGCATCGGTGTCCTTTCTTCTAAAGAAGGAGGCTTCCACCTCCCTACCGCTTCACTCAGAACCTGGTCATCTGGACTCTGGCCGCAGGCCATCATCGAGTCCCACCACGCAATGGACTTCCGAGGCTGTCCTGCCCTGGGCCCACCCTCCCTGATCTCTGCAGCCATCGCTCTGCCGGATCCTCCCACCTCTGGGAACTGCAGCCGCGGGCGGCTGCTGCCCCTGTCTCCAGTTTGGCTCGTCCACCTCCCATACTCTGACATCAGCAGTGTGCCTCCGTTGTTGCAGGCACCCCAACCCCCTCAGCAGCTACTCTCCCCCTCAGGTTGCACACCTTGACAGCCTCCCGTCCCGCCAGCCCTGCCTGGAGGCTGGGCTCCAGTCCTGCTGTACACAAGGGGCGGAGCCCCGCGTCGTCGCCTTTGCCCAGGATGCTCTTTCTACCCGGATGCCCCTTCTCTGGGCCAAGGCGAGCTCCGGCGCCTTCCCCAGCCCACCCTCACCTGCCTCCCCAAACTGTGCTCTGCCCCCGGCTGCAGCGTTACTTTGTAAGAACTTTCCGGTGCCCTCATCTCACGAGTCATCAGGGAGGCGAACACCTGCTCGCTCGTGACCTCACGAGGGGAGAGTCCCTGCTGTGGCTGCCTTGTGTAGTCAATGCCTGGCACACAGGCTCTGCAGTGAATCACCATTTTTAATAGGGACATAGTACTTCAGGTTATAAATAGATGAGTCACGCTTTAGTTAACCCGAACCCAAACATCAGATGCGCTGCGTCACTTTTCGGAATCACTAATGTTTATTTTTCAAAATGAACAAGACCCTTGTCGGTCCTCTTCTTTTTCTTTCTTTTTGGCGGCACTGGGCAGCATGTGGGATCTTAGTTCTCCCAGCAGGGATCGAGCTCATGTCCCCTGCAGGGGAACAGTCTTAAGTTGTGGACCACCAGGGGAGTCCCTTCTTTTTTATTTTAAGGACAGTACAACTTTTCTGTAAAAGAAAATTCAGGCAATACAAAAAGGCTTGAAAACAAGGTGAAAATCGTGCATGATCCCACCACCGAAAGACGACCTTTCTCATCAGGCCGATTGATGCCTCTTCTAGGCTGTTTTCTACGCTCCATTATCTCCACGTTTAAAGACCGAAACGGAGGCATATGGCACATGCTGCCCTATAAGCGGCTTATAAGCAGCATGTCTTGAACATTCCATGTCATTAGATATTCATGTATCATTTTGAATGACGATATACATATGACCGTTTATTTCATAAATCCCCTCTCTTCAGATGTTCTAAATGTTATCGAGGTGCTGTGAGTCTTCCTGTAGGTGTGTTTTTGTGCCCATATCTCATTATTTTCTTAAAATACAGTTCTTGACATAGACTGTTGCCATGGGGAAAGGGGTTGGGAGAAGCACAGGCTGGGAGTTAAAGTTCGTGTGCATCAGCTATTCTACATCGGACAAGCACACGGCACCCACTCCAGTGCTCCTACCTGGAGAATCCCAGGGACGGGGGAGCCTGGTGGGCTGCTGTCCATGGGGTCACACAGAGTCGGACACGACTGAAGCGACTCAGCAGCAGCAGCAGCTATCATATATATGCTGGATAAACAGCAAGCCTCTGTGTAGCAGAGAGAACTATATTCAATATCCTATTAAGAGAAGATAAACCATAATGAAAAAGAATATTTTTTAAAGATTGTATGTATATATATATGTAAAGAAGAAAGTGGAAGTGTTAGTCACTCACTCATGTGCAACTCTTGGCAAATCCATGGACTGTAGCCCGCTAGACTCCTCTGTCCTTGGAATTCTCCAGGCAAGACGAACGGAGTGGGTTGTCATTCTCTTCTCCAGCAGATCCTCCCGACCCAGGGATCGAACCTGGGTCTCCTGCATTGCAGGCAGATATATATATATATATATATATATATATATATATATAATGGAATCAGTTATTTTCTACAGCAGAAATTTATACAACATTGTAAAGCAACTATACTTCAATAAAAAACTATTAAAGCGGGAGACAATCTGAAGCCCCTGAAGCTGAGTTGTTGGACTGGATACTTGCACATCCTCAACGCTCTCGTCTGGTTGTTCTCCAGGAGGCTGTACGATGTCGTACTTTGAACAGCAGAGTAAGGCAGCACCAGCCCCCCTGCCACGACCAGCACTGGGCATTACTGCGCGTTTCCTCCTCTTCAGTCCTGGGTGGGGTGGAAGGGCCGTGTTTCCATCCTCTTGGAGAGAATACTGAGCAGCTTTGAGGCCACCAACTGTCAGAGACTCACACGGGAGATGCTTGCTAAACATTTTATGGGTGATGAGTGGTGAGTGAGGGCACGTCCATGCTGGCACCTGGCACCTGGGGTGCTGGGCTTGGGTCAGAGATGCAGGATTCAATTCCTGGTCCCAGGAATTCCCTGGTGGTCTGAGGTTAGGACTCCACGCTTTTTCTGCTGAGGGCCTTTTCTGCATTCACCACCTGGTCGGGGAGCTAAAAGACCACAAGTCAAGCGTCCGAAAAACAAACAAAGCAACAAGAACGCTTCCGAAAATCTGGTTCCAGGGTTTGTGCAGTCACAGACAAGTCACTGAACTTGATTCAACCATGCAGTTTACTCAGTTGTGAATTGGAGAGCGTAATTCTTACTTGATGTGATTTTTGTGAAGTTAAAGAGATGCTGTGTTTTAAAACAATGCAAAGAAAATTTTGGAAGCCATACTTACAGATGACAAAATGCTCAACTAGCCCAGCAAGTTGTGCTGTAGAAAGTCTCCTCTCCACCCGACTCCCTCTCCCAGCCCAGACGCAGCACAGTATACTTGGTGCCCTTCCCGAGGCTCTCCCCACCCCACCCCCATAGGGTAACCAATTACATACATTGTTATATGTCTGCTTCTCCACTTAATCTGGGCCACAGCTACCCGGTCCCTCCTCGCTGGTGTAGTCTGTTTAACCACTTCTTTATGAGCAGCCATGCAGACATCATGCTTCAGAGTGCAAGCTCTGGGATCAAACTGCTCAAACTGAGTACGATTCAAACATACCAGCTGTGACACCTTGAGTAGCTGGCCTTAGTTCTCTGCGCCTTGGTTCTCTGATCAATAAAATAGGGGTGATATAGATCCACCTCAAAAGGTGGCTGTGCAGATTGAGAGTCTGCATATGTAAAATATTAACTACATCTGGCACACAGTAACCCCTCAATAATGTGACTTCCCTTTAAATTTGTTTCCAGTCTTTTATTATTTTCAAAGAAATATTCTGCAATGATTATCCTTGTGCCAATCTCCTCCCCGGCAAAGAACCAACAAGCCCAGGGTACAGGGGTGCCCGTCCTGTGCACACACGTGGATGGAAGGCCTGTTTCCACTCAGGACACAGAGGCCCCAAAGGGCTGGCTCAGCCCCAACAACAACAACAGAAAGAAACTACGCAATCAGGGAGCTGAGGTCACAGGACAGCCAGGGAGCCTGGAGCCCGAGGACACACAGGTGTCCCCCACTGGGGGGAGTGGGCCAGGACAGGCTCTCCGGAGGCAGTGGTTGGGGGGTACTGTCCAGGGGATGAGAATTGTGTGACTATGTGTAACGAATTGCTGAAGGCAGAGGGAGGGCTCCTGACGCAGCAGTCCCTGGGGTTGTGCCTCCACACGAATCAGGAGAAAGCGGGTGAGAGGTGGAGGGGGCTCCCCGGGGGGGGAGGGCAGGAGCCCCCCCAGACCTGCCCCCGGGAGCAGGGGGCGGAGGGGGCAGACGGGAGGGGAGGGGGTGGAGAGCCTGAAGGTGCTGGGGGTGCGGCAGGAAGCAGGGGGGAGGCCAGGGCCCCCTGAGGCAGCAGATCTGTAGGGCAGAAGGGCTCCTCATGCCAGGGACCACAGCAGAGTCTGGAGACAACGCTGGTCCTCACAGCTGGGGGTGGGGGCGTGCACTGAGGGCCCCAGGTGGGCGGGGCTGGGGAGGCTGCCGAAGCTGTGCAGAACCCAGAGAGCCCACCCTGAGCAGCCGGCCAGCCCGAATGCCAGCAGTGTCCAGCACGGAGGCCCGGGTGCCACAGGCCTCCCAGGGCTGGAGGAGGGGTGCCACGGACAGCTCGGCAGCCACGGGCTGGGGGCCATGATCACTGAAAACTTCCTACCCTGGAGGCCCAGGCCCATGGCTGGGTCTGCCCAGGAGAAGCCGGGCTGGGACATGGGGATGTCCTGAACCCAGACCCCTGGCCACCAGGACAGCAAGCCCCAAGATGAAGCTGTCTACATGGAGCAGAGCCAGACAGAGGCCTTCTGAGGCCAGGGCGCAGCAGGACGGGGAGAAAGGCCGATGGTGGAGGAGCAAGGGGCCCAGGCAACTGACCAACTGCATCGCAGCGCAGAACTCAGGCCGACCCGAACCCCTGCCCAGACGGACTGAGCACCCGGGGGCCCGTGCACGCGCACGTGCGTGTGCACACACACACACAGCCTAGTAGGAGAGGCACCCACCCACACACACACACACACACAAACATACACACACACAGCATAGTAGGAGAGGCACCCCCCCACACACACACACACAGAGCCTAGTAGGAGAGGCACACACACACACACACACACACACACAAAAACATACACAAACAGAGCGTAGAGGACACAAAAAAACCTAGTAGAAGAGGCACACACACACACACACACACACACACAACACAGCCTAGTGGGACACACACAAACACACACACACAGCCTAGTAGAAGAGGCACACACCCCCACACACACACACACACACACACAGCCTAGTAGGAGAGGCACACACACAAACACACACACACACAGCCTAGTAGAAGAGGCACACACACACACACACACACACACACACACACACACACACACAGCCTGGTAGGAGAGGCACACCCATAGCTGGCCACATGTGCTGTTTATCCCGGTCTCCACTGTTGTACACAGATGTCCCCTGGACGGCAAGGAGACCCAACCAGTCCATCCTAAAGGAAGTCAACCCTGAATATTCACGAGAAGGACTGGTGCTGAAGCTGAAGCTCCAGTACTTTGGCCACCTGATGTGAAGAGCCGACTCATTAGAAAAGACTCTGATGCTGGGAAAGACTGAAGGCAAAAGGAGAAGCAGGCGACGGAGGTTGAGACGGTCAGATGGCATCAATGGACATGAATCTGAGCAAACCCTGGAAGACAGCGAAGGACAGGGCAGCCTGCAGCGCCTCAGTCCACGGGGTCGCAAAGAGCTGGACTCGACTTAGGAACCGAACAACATCAGCGCGATGCAGAGCATTTAATAAAAAACCATGAGACACACACACAGAATCAAACGACAAACACCTCACTGTCAAGAAGCCAAGTTAGCAATAGAACCAGGTTCTTGGATACTGGCTGAATACATGTTCTTGGACACCAAGGTTGTCAGACGTTGAAGGTTCTAGTGGAAAAGTGAACAAGCAAGAGCAGATGTAGAATCTGAGCAGACGCAACGAACAATGGGGATGCCTCAGAGGGATGCTGGGCAGGCGAGTGGCTCCACAGGGTCCTGAGAAGACTCAGTTCCTGGGAGGGAGGAAAGAGATGAAATAACTCCAGAGCTTGTTGTGAATCTCTGGGCAAAGTCCCAGCCTCTCGGAGCCAAAGATTCCTCTTTAAATTGAAAGGCCTGATTCTTGTCTCTGGGTGATTGACATGAAGAAAGGCTGTGGGGACCTCCCTGGTGGTCCCGTGGACAAGATAAATGCTTCCAATGGAAGGGACACAGGTTCGATCCCTGGTTGGGGAACTGAGATCCCACATGCCAAGCAGTACAAACTTTTTTTAAAAAACACTGTTTAGGCAGCAGGTGTAAATAACAGCCTTTGGAAACATCTCGCCTATTGACACCTAAAGGTTTTTTTTTTTTTCAAAATGGGAAATAGTTCTTTAAATAATTTTTATATATTTGTATATTTTGGGCTGTGCTGAGTCATATACACAATTTAACTTTCTTTCAGAAAATATAGTTGTTTTCCATGATGCCACCCAGAGATAACCACTAACATTTTACAAAAGTGTATCATTCTACACACAGACGATGCAAACCCACTTTCTTCCCACTGAGTAGTGCTTCGTGGGCAGCTGCACGTATCAGTGAACAGAGCTGCACAGCGCTGCTCTGTGGGCGCCTGTGGCGCGAGCCAGAGTCACTGCTGCGGGGAGCTTCACCCTCAGTGCCCCTTGGGTGGCACCTATCTTGCTGCCAGTCACGTGCAGCGCTGCACCAGCCCTAAGGAGGGTCCTAGTGCACGTGTCTTTGTGCACCTACCCAATTGCTTTCTTCGGAAAAGTTCTCAGATGTGAGATTGCGTTTCCAGGCCTTTAGGCAGCTTGTCAAATTTTTCTTCAGAAAGTGTCTTCTACTTCACACCTAGACCCACGGTTTCTGGCAGGCTTGAGTTCCTTCACATCCTCACCAGCCCAGACCACAGGGGTATCCTCTTCCCTCTCGGATAGTGACAGGCAGTGATCTCCTAGCCTTAAGCTGCTTGCCAGTCAGACGCTGCTGCAGAGGACAGTACCTGTTCTGTGTGCAGCCCCCAAAGCCCAGCATTTGCACGGACCTCCCCTCCCCTCTTGGCTAGAAGTCAGCCAGGGCCCCAAGCCTGCCATGCAAGGACTCTCAAACGCAGCGTGCCGGGCAAACCCACGGGTCGGGCCAAGGAGGATGGGTCAGGGGACCCTGGGGCTCTCGCTCCGGCCGGGCGCCGGTCACTGGGGCTGGCAGGTGTGGAGGGGGCAGGTGAGGCTGAGTCATCCGGGACTCTGGGTGTGGTTTCCTGGATCAGCTCCAGAGTTGACACGAAGGTTCCAGTAACGGGTGGATGAGCTGGGCTAATTGCTGCTGGTGCTGCCCCAGCCCAACCCTGCACGTAGCAGGAGCAGGGGGAGGGGAGAGGAGGGGGAGGGGAGAGGAGGGAGGGGGAGGGGAGAGGAAAGGAGGGAGGAGGAGAGGAGAGGGGAGGAGAGGGGAGGAGAGGAGGGGGGAGAGGGAGAGGAGGGAGGGGGAGGGGAGGGGGGAGACGGAGGTGGGGGAGGAGCATCAGGACAGGAATGAGGAGGCTCCCGCAGGGGTCTCAAAGACTGACACTCTCCACTCCCGCAGGATCCCCAGGAAGCCCCCCCAAGCCCACTCTGCTGGAGCCTGTCCCAGGCACGCTGTGCCTGGCTCTTGGCCCTGGGGCTGAGGAAGGGGGCAGGGAGCCAGGGTGTGGGCTTCCCACCTGGGAGGCCTGCGGGGAAGCTGACGGGGTCTGCGCTCTGGGATCCCTGGGGTTCTGCAGTCCTGGGTGGCCCTCCTCCCAGGCACCCAGCACACAGCTCAGGGCTAGGAGGAGCCTGTGATGGATGCTACTGGTGCTTCAGGCTGAGCTGCACCTGCCCTGTGTTTGTGAGCAAATTGCCAACCTCTGAGCCTCAATATCCCCATCTGCAAAATGGGGCATGTTCACCTGTATCCAGGGCCCTGTCCCACAGTCACTGGTGGTGGGTTATGAGACAGGACTCCCCTAGGGCACTGTTCTTCCTGAAGAGACGTCAGTTTGGGGAAGAGTCGGGCTTCCCTGGTGGCCCAGATGATAAAGAATCTGCCTGCAATGCAGGAGACCCAGGTTCAATCCGTGGGTCGGGAAGATCCCCTGGAGAAGGAAATGGCCACCCACTCCAGTATTCTGGCCTGGAGAATCCCGTGGACAGAGAAGCCCAGTGGGCTACAGTCCATGGGGTCGCAAAGAGTTGGACACAGCTGAGGGATTAACACTTTGGGAAGAGTCTGAAGAGCTTGGGTGGATGAATCAGAGGGGAGGGGCCAGACCAGGACAATGCTGCTGGGCAGGGGGCCCTTGGGCACCAGCTCAGAGGCTGCCCATATCCCAGGGTGCATAAGGGCCTGGGTACATCTTGCACCAACTGGGCTGGAAAAGGTCTTGAGGTGAGAAGTTCAGGTGCTCCTTGTAAGTGCCGGGCAACCCGTCCCAGGCCCTCACCGTGTCTGTAGCCCCCCAGCGAGGCCCCGTCACCAGGTGAGTGACTGACAGCTTCGACGAGCCACCTTCTTGCAGGAGCTACCTGCAGGGAGCTGTAGGTGGGGGTGGGCACGGCTCTGTCCCACCAGGGCCGGGCGCCAGCATGGTGGGGCTGACGAGGCTGCGGGCTGGGCCCTGCCTCCACAGACGGTGGTCCCGCAGGCAGCCAGCGCAGCGTGGCCAGATCTTCTGGTTCTTAGGAGAAGCCCCCACCTCGTTACTCTGGAAATGGTTCTGATTTTAAGGACTCAGCAGCAAGGTGTTCCTGTCCTGTTGTCCAGAGGCAGCTGTAGGGGAGGCACGGGGCGGGGTGGGGCCGCCCGCAGGGTCCCTGTTGGGGGAGGGGGGCGAATAGGAGGGTCCTCGCGCCAGTGAGTGCTCGGCTCTGCTGTCGCCACTTAGGAGTCGCTAATCATTTTTTTGTTTTGAATAATTCTTAACTCGGGTGTTCATTTTGCACTGGGCCCGACCTGGGTGTGGGGAGACCTGAGCCCACCTATGGGGAGGAAGGGAGAGAGAGGCCTTCAAACACGGGGAAGATAAAAATGGGGGAGGAGGGGTAGCTGGTGAGTAACGGGCTGGGCTGGGGGCTGGGGCAGGCTGAGGCTGTGAGTGTGTGCATGTGTGTGCGCGTGTGCGCACAGAGGGAGGTGGTGGAGGGGGGCAGGCTGAGGCTGTGACCTGTGTGTGAGCGGTGTCGCTGTCAGCTGGGGGTCTGTGAGTGTGTGTGTGTGTGTGTGCGCGCGCGCGCACACACGCGCGCACAGGGAGGGTGGTGGCAGGCAGGGAGAGGCACGGGCCAGCCTGACAAATATTTATCGAGCCCTGTTCTGCCAGGCCTGGGGAGGCCTGAGATGAGTAAGCTCAGCCTTGCCTGGAGGCCCGGCAGCCCCTGAGGGCAAGAGGGTGTAAACAGTGAAAGGAATCAAGGCAGCTGAGCAGTCCCCAGCCAGGCAGGGAGGGGAGACGGGGAGGCCGGCCCTCCCCCGCAGCCACACCCCATGGGCTCCCTCCCCCTCCAGCAGCCCTCCACCCCTCAGGGGCGAGGAAGGGGTGGCCACGCCCTGAGGCCAGGCTGCCTGGGGCTGCAATGGGCTCTGTCGGTCCCTGGTGGGGTGAGGGCAGTGTCCTGAGGCAGACACACCCCTGTGGAGGGGGTGAGCCCCACCCCAGTCACCCCCCAGGGCTGGCAAGAGCCCTGCTCGCCTCGGGGTCACCCCCTGTCTCCGCCTCTAACCTTGCATCAGCGTCCAGCCCCGCAGGGCCTGGGCTGCCCAGTCCCCTCTGAAGGCTGTGGGGCGGCTCAGAGCAGATAAAGGAGGAGGAAAGCGCCCCATAAACTGCAAACGGCAGGACAAAGGTCGGCGCGCTGTGGGCGCAGCTGCCTCGGCCCTTTGGCACAGGAGGAAGGGTGGGGCCCGGTGCTTCTGCCCAGCAGACCCTCACCTGCGCCTCCGGGGGGCGGGGGTCCTGGGCACCCAGGCCCATTCTCAGAATGGTCGCAGGCAGCCAGGCAGCCCCTCCGGGGGCATGAGGACCCCAATAACTTGGCTGGAGAGGTTAGCACAGTGCCTAGCACAGCCATTTTCAAGAAATGAGATGATTGTTGGGCCAGTACCCCAGCAGACAGCAAACACACTGAAGCGGGGCGGCTGGAGGCTAAATCTCGGCCCGCCCCCGCCACGGACCCCCTTCAGAAGGGACAGCTCTGCCCAAAGGACCCCAGAGGATTCTAGCTTCTCCCACGGCTCTGTCTGTGCCCAACCACTTCCCCACCCTCCTCTCCCAGGTCCTGTCCTCCAAGGTGAATGAGCCCTCCCCAACACCTGTGCACGAACATGTACACACACGCACACACGTACATACTCACACGTGTAGATGCATGTACATACGTCTGTTTTCCTCTGATCCCTTCCTTACCCACATTCCCTTAGTGAATAATCTGATACTTCTAAGACAACTAAAGAGCATTTCAGACCCACAAGTGGCCTTCTAAAGTGCTGACGGGAAATCGTTGGCCCACGGGGAAACTTTAGGAGGACACCCAGGACGGCCCCTCAGAGCCCAGATCATCGTCCTGTGCATGCAGAGCTGCACCATCTGGGATCCGCTGCAGCCCTGACACTGGAGAAGCCCTGGGAGCCAGCATCTCTCCCCACGACCGGGGCCGAGTCCCTGGGGCCGTGGGGCAGTCTCTCTCCTGGGAGGGGGTCACAGGGCAGTGCCTCCTGGGGAGGGGGTCACAGGCAGTGTCTCCTGGGGAGGGGGTCTCAAGCGCTCTTCTCGCTTTGATTTTCCCTCTACGAGCTCATAACTGATTCCACGTCTGAAAACAAAAACTCGGATTTATCTGATGGTCACTCAGCCTGCCGTCGACTCGGCTGGAAGGCACAACATCTACTCCATGAGGCCAGACACACACCCCCGACTCCTCAGCAGATGCGGTGCACGCTGGCCCAACGTGGGAAGCGGGCAGCAGAGGCCTGGTTCAGCTCAGGTCACCCGGCCGGCGCCTTGTCTGCAGGATGGCCTCACTCAATCCCAGCCTTAGCCGGCAGGCCTGTGCCCTCGAGCCTCAACTCTGGGACGTGGAGCCCACCCCAGGATCTGCCCCGCCTTCACCTCCAGCCAGCAGAGCCCTGCCTTGGTCCCCTTTCCCAACCCTGCTGCCTGCATCCAGGCTAGAGCTGCAGAGTTTAGTGCACAGGTCGCCAAGACAAAGGTTAGAAAAAGTCCAGAAGGCACTTTATTGGAGCCTCCCCTTCACGCAGGGAGGGAGCAGGAACCCCATCCTCACTGGCCCCGCAAAGGCCCCCGCAAAGGCCTCGAGCAGCCAGTGTGGCACCAGCATCTGGTGTGGGGGGCGTGGGAAGGGAACGTCTTAGAAAAAAATAGATTTCTATGTACATGTCCGTATTTATAGCACATAAATTAGGGAGTGCTCTGACCCCTGCCCGCGGAGTCCAAGCGGGGAGGTGGAAGCCAGTCCAGAGAGAGGGGGCCCCCTCTCAAGGCCCGGGGCCCGTAGCCTCCTCAGCCCATCCAGCCTCTGCAGGAGGCAGGCATACCCAGCTGGGGTCCAATGAGGTCCAATCAGATAGAAGGGGCTGCACGGGCAGCGAAGGCCAGTGCACAGTCACCTCAAACTCTGGGCTTGTAATTCCAAAAGGAGGGTAGACTGCAGAGGCCACCGGCCCCAGAGGCCAGGACGACGCTGATGGGACTCAGGGCCTCAGCTGCTCTCCACGGCACAGGCTGCGCGCCCTGATGGCCGGGCGGTCCTCCCAGGGGCTGCACTTCATGTCGAACATGGTTGCAGGGTTGGTCCGCCCTCAGTTCCTGTGTCCCATCACCTCCTCCTCCTTCCAGCCGCTGGAGTTCCTGCCGAACTTGTAGACAAGTCTCCGGCCGTCCACCCGCTCAAGGATCTCCCGCTTGTAGTAGTACCTGAGGGGGGACAGATGGTCAGAGGTGCCGGGCAGGGGCTGACCTGCCCAGAGTCCTCAGGGTGACCTGCCCGCTGGGCTCTGGCCCAGGGGAAATGGGCCTGAACCACGTCCCGCACAGGAGGAGCCTTCGCTCCCTCACCCGGCTCTGTTGGGGGCACCTGACCCTCCCTGGGGCTCTGCATGCAGCAGTGTGGCCTGGGGGCTGGAGGAAAACTCTGCGATGGTCTGGGAAGAAACTGAGGTCCAGAGACAAGCAGCTTAATTACTTCAATGGTGTGGTCCGTGGCTAATGCCCTGCTCACCACCAAGTGCCTTTCACGGGACAAGCCTTGCAGATAATAGAAATGCCCGTCAGGTCAAGTTCAGTATGTGCTGCATCCCAGGCCATCACGCGTCCACACGAGAGGAAGGCCCTGCTATTCCTCACCACAGGGGACTCATGCCGGCCTGAGGGGTAGGACCCTGACGGCACCCGCAGCTGCCCACCTCATGGCCCTGCTCAGCTTCTCGTAGGTCATGCTGCTGTTCTTCTTCTTCTGGCCCCACAGCTGGGCCACGGCCTCCGAGCGCAGGAACTTGAAGACACCCTCTTGCCGGTTCTCCCACTTCATGAGGCCCTCGTTGAGCTCCGGGTGGATGAGGATGTCACGGATGAATTCCCACAGGTGGGTGCCTCTGGGGGCTACAAGGCCAGGCTCCATCAGTCAGCGGCCCAGGCACCTGTGGCTCCCCTAACTGCCACCTGGCCCAGCACATGGTCTACTGATGGCTGCCTCCCTCCTTGCCTACCCCACTAGACAGCCAGGGGAGCTCCAGGAGGACCATGTGTCACATGGCACAGAGGTTTAACCTGCTCAAACACTGATCAACGTCTAGCTAGGGTACGAGAGCCGTTGAGACAGTGGCACCACTTTAAGGAGCTCACAGTTTGGAGGAGTAATGGTAAAAAAGTAAATACACCAGTGGGTGGTGAGAGCTCAGCAGGAAGGGGACGGAGCTGGCCCCTGCCTGGGGGACGAGGGCTAGCTTCTTGAAAGAATACCCTAGAAGGAAACAGGCCCCCTGTGTGTGGAGGGGAACGAGCTGTGGGACCCTCCTGGTAGCTCCAGGGGCGGGAGCCCATTGATGGCCTGAGGCCAGCAGGTTGGAGCTTGGTGTGGAAGGGCCACCCCTGCAGAGCCCTCAGGGGGTGGGGCCTCCAGCGGCCAAGCCTCTGTCCATGCCTGAGCCTGCCGGCGCCACCAGCAGTGTGTCCCTCAGGCAGGAAGGCTGGAGTCCAGCCCGAGGCCTTCCTCCTGTAGCCCTTGCTGCCCCCACCCAGGACCCCCTAGCCAGGCCCAGCCATTATGGTGTGACCCACTTGCATGCTGGGCCCGTGGCCTGAGCACGTGGAGGGCCAAGATCAGGAGTAGAGAGGGCCGGCCGGCCTCACCTCGCTCGCCCCCAGCCCAGGGCCCCCGAGCCCAGGGCCCCCCATGATGTGGCCCCCCACCCTTGGGTGCCTGCTCACCGTGCTTGCTCTTCTTGCCTTCCAGACACTCTCGGGACTCTTTGCTCAGTTTTCGGGGCCGGCCCCTTTTCCGCTTCCCGTGCTTGAGCTCCCCCTTCTTGTAGTCAGGAAAGCCGTCTGGGGGGGGTGGGGGCGGAAGGTCAGTAGTGGGAGGGCTGGGGGCTGGGGGGCAGCCTCCCTCCAGGAAACCCTAGAGGAAAGCAGGGAAGGGGGGCACCCTCGGGGGCCAGGAGGCCCCCTCTGCTCACCCCCGGGAAAAAGCTTGCTGTCCGGGGCATCCAAGTCCACGTCACTTCCACCCGAGTCCGAGGCATGGGGGCTCTGAGACGCGCCAGTCCCTGGAGGGCAAGCCAGAGTGAGCCCCTAGCAGCCTGAGCACTGCCCAGCCAGGGCCTGTCCTCTCAGAAAGCCTGGGTGTTGGTGGCCCGTGGAGAACAGATGCCCGAGGGAGGGCTCACCTGTGGTGGAGACGTCGGAGCTGCCGGGGGAGGGTGCCCCCGCGCCAAAGCTGCCTGGGCAGGTGGGGCTGGCCTGCCTGCAGTCCTCGAGCATCTCCTGGGCAAAGGGGCTTCCCTGGTCTGGGGGGCAGAGGTAAGCAGTCAGAGGGGGCTCCCCCGGCTCTCCCAGCTGGGGGCCGTCAGGCTGGGGAAGGATGGAGGAAGGGCTCTCACCGAAGGGGCCTTGCTCCCCGAGAGGCTCCTGGAGGGCCAGGCTGTCCTTCTCCAGAAGCTCCATAATCCAGCTGAGCTCATCAGGGAAGGTGGAAGCTGAGGATGAGGGAGTCAGAGCTCAGAGAGTCGGCTCAGCTCCCCTCCCCTCCCCAGGGCAATCAGCCTCCCTGCCAGGGTGGGGGCACTCACTGAGGTCCCATAGCTGCGAGTAGAGCTGGTCCCCCAGGGGCCCGAACAGCAGGCGCAGCTCCTCGGGTGCACAGCGGCACAGGGCCGCCCCGTCCAGCTCGCAGCGCGAGAGGTCGATGGTGCCGGGGTCGCACCTATGCTTCTCTGCCTGGTAGCTGACCCAGTCCAGGACCTGCGCCTTGGACCACAGCTGGGGTTGCTCCCCCAGCCAGCTGGCCTTCTCTGCAAGGGGCCGGCACAGTCAAGGGTCAGCCCCCTCTGGCACCCGCTGGGGATTCCCGGGGTCCACCCCCTCCAGCCAGGACGGGGGCAGGTGGTGGTGCTCACGGCACCCCGGCTAGCACGCCCCCAGGCAGGTACCCCCAAGCCCCAACACCCCAGCCCGCCCCCTGCCCGATCCTTCCCTGTCCCAGGCTCTCACTCAAATGCCCAGCCCCTCCTGAGACCCACCTGTGCCCTCCAGGGCCATCTGCGGGCTGCCCAGGGCCAGCACCAGGTCATCAGCCCCAAAGGTGGGCGCAGGGGGCACAGAGGCAAGAGTGGGGTCGTCCGAGCTGTACATGGTGCTGAAGTAGTTGCTGAAAACGTTGCTGATCTCACAGGTCGCAGCCATGGGGCTCCCTGTGGGGCAGAGGGGGAGGCTGGTGAGGACAGAACCCTGCCTCACCCGCGGGCGATCCTGCTCCCACCAGGCCTGGGGCAGTTAGAACCCCAAGGGCGGGAAGGTCAGCCTGTCTTGGGACAAGCTCTCCTCCAGAGAGGCTCCAAGGTCTCAGAGCGGGGTGAGAGCGTGTGGTGAGCAGGGCACCAGGCCGGGCTCCCTGCTCTGCCCGCCTGGGTCCACGGGTGGGACCGGCCATCATGGCCACTCCGTCCTTCCCTTGCCGTCAGGACACGGCCCGGCACTCCCGCTTGCGCAGGTTCAAAACCGAGCTCCACCGGCCCCTCCCCATCCCCCCGGGCCAGGCAGGGGTCCTACCGTGGCAACTGAGGGTGTGGCAGGCAGGCTAGGGGCTGCTGGCGGAGGAAATTCAGGGGAAGGGGCCCTCCAGGTAGCCAGATAGCCGCAGGTTCAGAACCGAGCTCCGCCGGCCCCTCCCCATCCCCCAGGCCAGGCGGGGGTCCTACCGTGGCAGCTGAGGGTGTGGCAGGCAGGCTAGGGGCTGCCGGAGGAGGAAATCCAGGGGAAGGGGCACACCAGGTAGCCAGGTAGCTGAGGCTCCGGCCGCGCTCCCAGCGCGCTCAGTAGGGGCGTTGGAGCTCCGCCCGCACCCGGGCCTTTATAGGCGCCCGCGGTAACCTGAGCTGGCGGCTCATTGGCCGAGGGGATTTCCTGGCCTTTAGACGGGGCTCCTGGCCCAGGTGATTTGCATACTTTGTGCCACTTGGCTGGGATCCAGGCCGGCGGTGCTGGGAAGTCAGGCCTGGCTGGTTTAATGATTGTCAGGCCCGTCACCCGCACCCTCTGGGGCTGGGCCCAGGGCAGTGGCCTGGGCGGGTGGCCGCTGGGTGGGCATGTGCCCTCTCTGCTCAGGAAATTCCTCAGGGGGGCCAGGCCGGGGCTGGGCAGAGGGGAGGGGAGGGGATGGGGGTCAGGGCTGGGTCAGAAAGGCTACCTGCAAGTCTGAGGACTAGGGGCCAGCAGGCAGGCAGAGAGGGGGTGGAGGTCTGGGGAAGACTCCGGACGCAGGGCAATACTCAGGGCTGCTGGACGGGTGGCCGCAGGGCCCCAGCCACGGGCCCACCGCTGGCAGGAGGCCGGGGACAAGGTCTCCGCACCCCCTGCCTGCCTGCCGTCACCTGAGCCTCGGGGTGTCTGGGAGCCCTGTGCTGTCAGAAGGACCGCCCCCCCCCACTTCCCTGCCCCCGACAGAGCCGCCTCTGGGGCCATGAGCGAGGGGGCCAGACCTGTGCGGCAGTGTTTACCCCTCTGCCTGGCCTGACCGGTACAGGCCTGCTGCCCTCTAGTGTTGGAGGCCCGGCTCCCTGGGCCCAGCTGGGTGCTCTTCAGGGAGCAGGCCCCATCTGACCCTCAGCAGGGCTCTCAGGGTGGCAGCTGGCAGCCCACAGACTCACCCGGGCCGGCGGGCTGGTGAAGTAGGGCTGAGGTCTGAATCCCTAGCTGGTGCTCCCCGCAGACGCCCTCACCCTCCCTGTGGGCAGAGGACCCCTCCCACCCACAGCCCCTCCATGAGCTCAGTTGTAACCACAAGGGCTGTCCCGAGACCACGGAGGCCTGCGTGGGGGCAGCCAGGGGTTGGACCCAGGGGTCTCCTCCATTTCCCATCCTTGAAGACAAGGTTCTGTGGGCCTAACAGCCCTGGGTCTCCTCCAGATGTTTTTTTTATGCATCAAAGATGCAACATCTGAGCACCCCTTGCCCTCCTCCTTGGTCAGCGCCAGGGCTGGGGCGGCTCCTGCTCAGTCTCCCGAGTGAGAGGGCACCCCCTGCCTTGCTTTAACCCCCTGTAGGACAGGTGCCCAGCTCTGGCACTGAGGTCCTAGCCCCTCCCTCGGCCCAGACGTGGGGGGCCAGGCCAGACTGTGGGGGGCAGGGGAGCTCTCCAGGCAGCCTCCCTCACAGCCCGAGGCACGCCCTCTACCCCAGCCCTGGAATGTGGGCAAACCGGCTCCAGCCTCAGGACGGCTCACGCTCACGTGCTCCTGAGCCGGCCCTCCAGGGCAACGGCAGCCGCAGCTGTGACCCGAGAGGGCCTTGGGGGGGGTAGGCCTGCAGGGGCTGCACAGGATGAGCGGGCAGATGAGCCTTCCCTCGAGGGTCAGCCTGTGAGAGTGAAGGCAGGCAGGGGCCAGGCCAGGGCTGTGGCAGGGGGTGGTGAGGGCCAGGGCCCCCCGGACCCTCTCTGTCTGGACAGAGCCCAGCTCACCTCCAAGATGGGGCAGGGACGACACGTGGGCCCACCTTGAGCTCTGAGAGCAGATGGGCCCCCCGGCAGGGTGCGGTGGGGGGTGACAGCTCAGAGTGCCTACTGTGCCGCTGGACTCGACCCGACCCGGCTGAGGAAGGGCCTCAGGGTCCACAGAGCTCCGGGGTCAGCACAGAACCGAGGCTGAGCGCCTGGACGCTGAGGCATCCGGGGGCCAGGGCAGTCCTCGCCTGTAACAGCAGCCGGGGCAGCCCTGGCCCAGCCAAGGAGACAGTATGCTGGACGGGGTGGGGGTCCTTCACGGACCTCGCCGCCAGTACAGAGCCACGAGAGCTACAGGGCCCGGCTCGAGGAAGAGCCTCTCTGTGACCCTCCCCCCACCCGTCACCCCCACCCCAGGTTGTTAACTGCCTCGATCCCCACTTGGAAATCAATCAGAGCTCGGGGCGAAGTTCTGGTCAGACTCTACTTCTGACCACACTGAGCTGCAGACCCGGGACCTGGGGGGCAGAGAAAGCACTCCAGGGCTCAGCCACCTGCAGAGCGCTACAGAGGGGCGGGCAAGGCCTGCAGAGGCCCAAGGCTGACCAAGGCTGCCACTGACGTGGACACTCTTCCCACAGAGCCCCGTGCAGCCCTGCTCCTCACAGCTGAGGGGCACGCCACCTCCAGCCCGGGCCCCCAAAGGACAGGAAGAACGTCCTGCCCTGACCTGCTCAGAACAGAGCAGGGCCTGGGAGAAGGAATTTCAGCCACCAAAACACCTTTCATTTAAAAATATTTATTAAAATAATGATTAAACCTGAAAAGAGAATCTCCAGAAATCAGCCCTTGGCACAGTATTTCAAGAATCAGCAAAAAAAAATTAAAGAATAAAAAAAGAAAGAAAAAAGAAAACCCTTTCTGCTCTCCCAAGACCCTGGTGCGGCGGGGAGGCCTGCTACCCCCAGCCCAGGGAGCACGGAGGTTCTTGGCCACAGGCTGGGTCCAGGGCCGGCCCGTCAGCGCAGAAGCCCAGCGTCGGGAACAGGTGCCTTTGTGGGGCCTTGACCTGGAGCAGCTGCTGAGCGCGGAGTCTGCAGAGGCTGGGGCGGGAGCCTCTACCTGCCCAGGGGCTCCACGATCTGCTGGACGTAGTGGACCACGTTGCTATGCAGCTGGGGAGCTGTGGCCACAAAGGTCTCCTTGGCGAGGGTCTGGGCGGCCTTGCTGCCCGCCATCATGGCGTGGTACAGTGGGAGGGTGTACTTTTGTTTCCCCTGTGAGAGACGGCTCGTGCTCAGGGCCTGTCAGGGCCTGTCGGCCAGCTCAAGGGTCGGCCCCGGCCCCGCCCCGGGGCCCATCTGACAGCCCAGTGGGTCTACGGCCCAGCCTCCTGTTGCCCCAGGGCCCAGAGGGATTTGATTTCAGTGCTGGAAGGGGTGGGGGCTTCCCAGACACAAGGCCTGGTGTTCTGGAATCTTCTCAGAGGCCACAGACCCACACAGCTAGTTCTCCACGGTCACCCTCCTGTATATGTCCACACGCGACAGAACCGAGTGGGGTGGGCACACAGGAGGAGGCTCCACACCTCAGAGCTCCAAGAGGTCAGAGCTCTGAGGCAGCAGCACACAGCTAGGACTGCAGTGCCTAACCCTCAAACGGGGCTCCGGAGGACCAGCTGCAGCCAAGAAAGAAGCCGTGCCCCCACATCCGCACCGGACGGACACACACAGGATGCTGACCCCCGAGGCGGGAGGCTCTGGGGCTCGGGAGGCAGCCTGACCCAGCCTGGCCCACGGCCAGGCTCCTGCCCTGCTCTGGAGTCTCAGGGAACGACCTCCCCAGCAGGCCGGCTGGCCTCTGAACCCTCAGGCACAGGCTTCCCCAGGCAGCTGGACCCTTTGCCCAGCTTCCCTTGTTTCTCCTAGCCATTGGCCTCTCCCCCAGACCGGCCTGGCTGACACATGACCCGTCTTGCCTCCCTCCCAGCGTCCGGTCAACGCTGACCGGCCCCTCCCCTTGGGCCTCTCCAGCTGACCTGCACGGCGCACAGGCCGGGCCATCTCCCCTGCGGCAGCAGCATGGCCTGCTCTCGGGACCTGCCAGGCCCTTTGCCCCAGAGAGGGCGGCCTGTAGAGCCCTGCCCACCGTGTGCCCAAGGGGGACAGGGAACTGGGGGCACCCACCTGGCTGTGCAGGAATTCCTTCACTTTCCAGAAGTCCTCCTGGTGGTCGTTCTTGAGGACAATCTGGCCCCATCGCAGCTGCAGCTCCGCGTTCTGGGCGTTTGAGATCTTTGGGTACTTTTCTCCAAGTTTCTTCACGTTCCCTGGAGAAAAGAAACGGGTCATGAAAGACTGCCAGCAGAGCCCCACACCGACGAGGCCGCGGCCTTCAGGAGCTCCGGAGTCGTGTCTCTGAGGACTCTAGGCACCCACTCATCCTGAGCCTTTGGGCCCGACATGGTCGCGCCCTGGACGTGTGCTTGCCCCAACTCCACAGCTCTTCCAACCACCTTCCCTTGACGTCACACAGAGGGGGCCGTCCCTGGTGGGCTAGTGCTTAAGACCCTGCGCTTCCGAAGCAGGGGGCCCAGCTTCAACCCGACTGGGGAAGTAGATCCCACACGCCGCAACTAAAGAACTCGAAGGCCGAAACTAAGATCCAGCGCAGCCCAATGAATAAGTAAATAAAATAAGCATTAAAAAAAGTATGTTAGCGGGCTGGGAGGAAGGTTCCAGATGGATGGGACACATGTGTACTTATGGCAGATTCACGCTGATGTACAGCAGAAACCAACACAATATTGCAAAGCAATTATTCACCAATGAAACTTTTTAAAATAATAAGATAAAATGTATACAGGTATTATCCCAACCTCCAACAGTCTTCCTCCCCAGACCAGAGCGTGTGCCCCAGATGCCCCGTCCATCGCCCCTTGCACTAGCACCGGCTCGCCGGCACTGTGTTCCACCCACTCTTCTGGGGTGCAGCCCTTGGTACTGTTTCTGGCTGAGAAGCAACAGGACATTTGTGCTGGAGGGCGGGGGCTGGGTGGAGCTGCACCCCACCCTGCCCACTGGCTTAGTAAGCTGTTGGTGCCCCGGGGTCCCCAGCACCGGGCTCACAGAGCAGCCAGGGGGATGGGAGGGCGTCACGGCAAGGGAGACCGCCCTGCACAGCCAAGGACCCCGTGAGCCTCTGGCTTTATGCGTGTGGACGCTCCACCCAACGCTGACCTGCGCCCCCCCCCGCCCCCCGCCCCCAACAGGTGTCAAGAGGCCCGCCCTTTCTCACCGGGAGGGAGCGGGGACTTCTGCAGGATCTTATCCAGGAAGTACACCAGCTGGTAGGTCTTCCAGGCAGAGGTGGGCACGGCATCGATGGCCCTTGGGTCCAGCTCCTCGGCCGCCCACAGCTGGGCCAGCTCCTCGGCCGGCCTCATGAGCGAGTCCCCGGGGGAGAGGTCCGGGAGGTAAGGTGGCCAGCCCGGGGTGTCCAGCCAGCGATCAAACTCGAATCCTGCTTGGCAGAAGAGAAGACCCTGTGAGAACTCCCTAGCAGTGCCATGGCCAGCCTGCCGGGGCTCCCAAGACCTCCTACCTCCATCAGCCCCAAGTCCTCCCCCAACACGGACACCATTGCCCACACGGCTACCACTCTGCAGGGTCCCAGCCCCCATGACACCTACAGCCCCGGCTGCCCCCCTTCCCACCTGGGCCTGTTCTGTGCGGAAATGAGCCCTCAGGACAAGGGACACGGCCCACCCCCACGAGCAGAGCAGTTATGCGGAGGCTCCTGGGATCTGGGGTCCCGCCCTCCCAGCCGGCAGGGGAGCTGGCTGGATGGGGCCCAGCAAAGAGCAGGGAGCAGGGGCAAGCCTCCAGGCCACAGGCCGCGCTCACCCTCAGGAAACAGGCCTCTCACCGGCTCCCCAGGCAGGGCAGCTGCCCGGTCCTGCCCAGGGAGCCCCTTGGGGCAGCAGTGGCCTGGGCAGGGCTCAGGATCTGACCGTGTGTCTCAGAGACAGGAAGTCCAGAGGACAGAGAGAAGCAGAAAGGCCGAATGGGGGAAAGGAGGCGGGGATGGCAGAGGTCCTTCTGTGGGGCCCTGGGGCCACCCCAGAGCGCCACCCCCAGGGGACACACTGGTCCCTCAGGGCGGAAAGCAGACCCCACCCTCCACAACCTCTTGGAAGCCCTGGGCCGGCTCCTCTGCTCACCCGGGGTGGAATCCACCCTCTGTTTCTTCAGCTCAGGGAAATAGTCCAGGAAGAAGTCCAGAAAGTCATCAGCTACGATGCTTTGGAACTTGAATTCGTCCACGTAGGCCTGTGAGGATGAAGGGGCGGCATGGTCAGCTGCCCAGAGCCCCCACTTCCTGCCCAGCGGGGCCCCCTCCCCTCGAACTGATTACCTTGAGGAAGTCGTCAAACTGGCCCTGGTCACCCACCAGGTGGGCCAGGTAGGAGACGAAGCAGAAGCCCTTCTCGTAGGGGGTCTCGTTGTAGGTGTCGTCTGGGTCAACCCCTGCAGAGAGAGCTCTGGATTCAGAGCGACCGACGCCCGCCCCCGAGGGCAGCTCGGCCAGGAGTGCTCCTGACCCACCCCGACCTGTGTTCAGGGTCTCGAGAGGGACGACAGTAGGAGCCTGGGGTTGCCGTGTTCGTGGGGTCTTCGCAGCCCCACGGTCAACCCCCCATGTGGCCGCCCACCAGAACAATGGTGGTTTCTGCAGATGCTCTGGAGCCAAGTTAATTAACTGTCCATCTACAGGGAGCTCTCCATTGGAATCAGAGGCTTCAATTGCACAGAAAGGTCGCGATTAGTCACACGTGGAAATAACAATGTTAGGAAACAAAAACCCATGGCCTCGGAGCAGTCACAGGCTTTCTGGGTCACGCCCTCTGTAAGGACAGGTGACCTCTTGTTACAAACCCCAGGGGGCTGAGCTGACCAAGGACAGGGGGCGGCAAAGGGCCTCGAGAGTGACAGGGACCTGGTCAAGCAGGGCAACGTGGAGTTGCTCAGGACTGGCCGGAGCAGCTCGGAGGGCCTCGGGGGCTCCTCCCTCCCGAGGGACCAGGGTGTGCTGGCGGAGCCACTAGGGCTCCGGCCCACAGCGGGGCAGGAGGGCCCTGACCTGGCTCGATCCGCACGCGAAGCTTGTTCAGCGGATGGTCCTCGCCTGTGAGGTCCATGTGCTGCCGCAGCAGCGCCCGGCCAGTGGCGGCTTCCAAGCAGGTGTAGGCGGGCCCTGTGGGGCAGAAGAGGAGCTGGCACCCTGTGTGCGCCTCCCCAAGCTGCCCTGTGAGCCAGGGTGCTCCCCAGGGACCGCGGACAGGGAGGCTGTGGCCAGCCAACTCCTCAGCCTCTCTTCCGCACACCGTCCCTCTGATGGGGGCCTTCTGTGCAGCGTGATGGTGTCTGCAGAGATAGGAGTCTGACCCTGCCGTCTGACTGTTCCTGTCGCACAGGAGGAACTGCCAGCCAAGCCTTTGCTCAGGTCCCCGGTCTCCTTCTGGCAGGACAGTGGGCACCAACCACACTGCCGCCTGCGAGGCGCTCTGAGCCGGGGCGGCAGCCCGCCCGCATCAGGGCCCAGCTTACATGATGCTCAGAGGCCACTGCGGGGTTCCCAGCAGCTGAGACTGCCTGCTCCGTGCCCACTGATGAAAGAATAAACCTCTATAAACCTTCGGGAGGCAGGAGACGATATGTGCTAAAAAGAAAACGCTCTTTAAAATGTTCAAGGCCTGACAAGCACGTTTCAAGGAATTTATTGAAATCATCTGAGATACATGTGAACCTACGTAAAGATGTTTATCAGAATATTATTTTGTTGGAAAAACAAGGGACTTGCCTGGCAATTCAGTGGTTAAGAGCGTGCCTCAACTTCAAGGGGTGTGGGTTCAATTCTTGGTCGGGACCTAAGATCCCACATGCCCCTAGGTGTGGCCAAAACAGCAACAAAAACAAAAAATTTAGATTTTTTTTTGTTTAAATTAAAAAAAAAAAATTACAGACCAACCTACAACTGGAGGCTGACGGAATAAATTATGAATTTATTTAAATTCTTCTGCATCCGTACAAGTAAATTTAATGACTCAGGAAAACATTTAACTTTACTAAGGTAACAAAAAAACCAACGGTTCTAAAACCACGTATGGTCTGATGATTCACACACACAGAGAGAACTATTAATACATCGGAAAGGATACCCACCAATCATCTCTGAATGGTGAGACGACAGGTAAAGATCCCGCTGTGGACTTTCCCACACGCACCAGGGGAGATTTTAATCAGAGAAAGGATAAGAAAAACAAAAAGCGCCTACACACTGCGGGTTTTCAATAAGGAGACGGTGCTGAGAATGCACTTCAAAAGCAGGGCTGGGTGCAATCTGAGGGTCTGCCTTCAGCTGCCAAGTGGCGGTGAGCACGCTTCCCACCCTCTCTGCCTTGTGAACACATCGGAGGGGAAACCAGCGTCCTGCACAGCAGTGCAGACGCTGAGCGAAGCGCCCAGTCAAGGCTGGTACCAGGTGTTCAACAAAACGTGAAGGTGAAAGTGACTTGACCACACGCTTGGAGCGTGACGTGACACCTGGGTCACGGAGGCCCGGGGGGGACACAGGGGCCTCACCCCGACGGGAGGCACGCCCACCACCAGACCCCTCCGCCCAACTGGACCGCCCAGGACTCCCTCAGCCCCAGGGCCCTGCTGGTGCGTGACAGCAGTGTGGCGGGACAGTGTCGAGCCTAACTGTCGTGAGCAGGCCTCCACGGCCGTCCAGGGGCTCCCTGCCCCCCACCCCCTGGACACCCCAGAGGGAGCCTGGCGGGCCCCGAACCGGGAGACGGTCCCTGCGACCCACCGAACAGGACGGAGGAGATCCTCCTCTGGGCGTACATGGTGAAGCCTTCGTTCAGCCAGAACTCCCCCCAGGTGGCGTTGGTCACCAGGTTCCCAAACCAGCTGTGGGCGATCTCATGGATGATGACGTCGGCCAGGGAGCGGTCCCCGGCCAGAAGGCAGGGCGTGACGAAGGTCAGGCAGGGGTTCTCCATCCCCCCGAACGGGAAGGACGGGGGCATGAAGAGCACGTCGTACCTGCCAGGGCGGGCGGTCACTGGGGGTGGCTCTCTCCTGTCACCGGGCGGTTCCCAGTGCCCTGTCCCAGGGACTTCTCTCCCGGCCCTTCCCAGGGGGACGAGACCGGCTCCCTCACACCCAGCTCCCCACGCGGGACCGGCAGGCCTGATGGGGCCTCTTGTCAGAGGGGGGTGACCTCAAGTCTGAAGATGGCAAACAGAGAGCAGGGCTGCCCCCAGTGACGGGAAAGGCCGCACCCGCACAGTGAATCCCGCCTCCGACCCAGCACCCGCCTGCATGCCGCTGTCCTGAAACGCCCACCCTGGGCCCGCCTCGGTCACGGGCCCGGCCCGGTGGGTCAGGCTGGCTGTCCTCTCCTCCCCACCCCTGCACCCCAGGGTGTGGGAACCGCAGATGTGAAGCCCCTGTGACACCTCACCTTCCCCACACATAGGGTCCAAAGAGCTTCTCTCCCGTTGCCAGAAACTCCTCTATGACCCCGTCATACTCCTCCTTGGCAGCGTCGATGAGGCAGGGCTCAGCCCACACCCGGCTCCTGCGGACAAGGGTGCGGAGAAGGTGGCGCGGGGGTCAGAGCCTGGGGGGACCAGCCGGCTTCAGCCTCCCAGGGAGCCAGGGAGCACGTGGGCAGGCGACCCGCAGCAGAGCCGAGGCCCGCCCAGAGCTGAGGGCCGGCCCCGCCTGTTCACCGGAGGGCCCCGGGGGGCTCCTCCAGGCAGCAGGCCCGCCCCTGCGCTGAGCCGAGCTCCCCGTCTGCCCGGTGTCTTCAGAAACAACTGTTTTTTGCTCCGCACCAGCAGCTTGTCCTCTTCCTAACAGAACCTGGCAGGAGGAAACCCCTGGAAGACGTCCCTCTCCTTCTCTGCTGTCCTGCAGCTGTGGGCTGACGTGCTTCCGGTCACCCACTGCCCTGTCCCCCAGGAAGGGAGCCCTTGTCTCGCAGGCCCGGGGCTGCCCAGAGCCTGTGGCTGGAAGCGGAGGCCGACGGGCCCGCCCAGCGCTCCCTCTGACCGTAGGAGCGGAGGCGCGTGGCACCGGTGCCACTGCTGAGCCCTGTCTGAGGCCTGGCACCCGGCCAGCACCTCTGGGGCCGGCAGAACGAAGGACAGCATCGCCACCAGGAGAGCCACGTCCAACCGAGCCTCTGCCGCAGGACAGAGTGCCGGCGGACAGGATAATGAGCAGGACAACCCAGGCTCCCGGTCAACTTCTCTTTGGGGACCTGACAAACTCCTTATTCACCTCCACTAAAGCCCCCTCCCTTCACAGAGTCGGCCCATGTCTGGGCCTCTGCATCCGGAGCAGACAGGGAGAGCATCCTCGGGCCTCCTGCGAGGGAGACAGTGACCGCAAGGCGGGTGTTTCCAGGGATTAAGTGCCAGAGAAGGCAGGGAGATTTGGTAGTGATAAGAAAGCGCACATCGTAGCTAGAAGGTGACCTCCTAAAACTGCTGCCTGAACTCAGAGCCCTCTCTGCACGGGGCCAGGACACGGCAGGACTGGGTCTCAGCACAGGATGGGAGGGAGGACGGGGAGAGAGTCCTCCGATGCCCTCAGGCCGCGCCCTGTGCCGCAGAAAGGCCCGGACTCGGGGCAGGCCGACACCGCCCCAAGAACTCCCCTCAACAGGTCTGCATGCTGGTCAGAGGCCTCCTTGCTTGGAGGTTGGTCCAGTCTTGCCTCCGGGATCTTGGTCTCCTACCTGGGTCCAACTTCAGCCGAAACCAGATCTCCGATGGCCAAGGCTATCAGGTAGGAGGGGATGGGCTGACTCATCCGGAAGAAGAACTTATTGGGGCCTCGCTCCTCCCAGGTGTCAGCACTCATCACGGCGGTGAAGCCATCTGGGACCTGAGGACAGAGAACACCGGTGAGCTCTCACGTGGACAGAGGCTGCTCTCCATCAGCAACCTGCCCGGTGACGACGGCGGCCTGCAGTCCACCTGAAGTACAGAGGCTTCCAGAAAGTAGGGCTCAACCAATGGGGTTTAGCACAGATAAAACTTCTGCAGGTGGAGGAGTTCTTCAGAGGGTCTGTAAGCGTCCCCTGAAAGGTGACCTGATGGAGACGACCATTCCAATCCCCAGGGCAGGGACACATGGTCCCCTCACCTCGAGAAGAGCGGAGTATCTGCACTTCACAGCAGGAGTGTCAAAGCACGGGAAGAAGGCTCGGTTCAGGACAGCCTGGCCCTGGGTGTAGACGAAGGGCTTCTTCCTTCCCGCCGTCTGCTCCGGAGCCAGCCAGCACACCTGCGGGGAGGGGCGCCGCTCAGAGCCGACAGCCCCAGGGGGCCCCAGGCAGGTACAGCCGCGGGCTGCAGGGATTTCCGGGAACAGCTCAGAGCAGAAGCTCTCTCTGGCTGCGCGTTTAATTCCCCAGGAGTCCAGGCTGCAGCCCGACGTCTACCTCCCGGGGCAGACACCACCAAGGGATCACTCTTCATGTGTTGCTGCTGCTGCTAAGTCACTTCAGTCGTGTCTGACTTTGTGCGATCCCATAGATGGCAGCCCACCAGGCTCCCCTGTCCCTGGGATTCTCCAGGCAAGAACACTGGAGTGGGCTGCCATTTCCTTCCCCAATGCATGAAAGTGAAAAGTGAAAGTGAAGTCGCTCAGTCGTGTCCGACTCTTCGCGACCCCATGGACTGCAGCCCACCAGGCTCCTCCGTCCGTGGGAGTTTCCAGGCAAGAGTGCCGCAGTGGGCCGCCAGCGCCTTCTCTGCACGTGTCCCTGGGCCTCGAGAACCCCCGAGCTGCCTCCAGCCCCCGGTCCTGCCTCCCTCCTGTGTCCCCTCACTGCAGAAACTTCTCACCAAGAAACAAATGCCGAAGAAGCTGTTCTTCACCTTGTGACGAAAGACACAGAAAAGCAGACGCTGACAGGAGGAGCCTGATAACAGGTGTCCTCCATTCCCGAAGTCTGCCCTTTCAGAGCAAACGTGTTCTGGGCTTCCCGGGTGGTGCCAGCGACACATACCCCACCTGCCAAGCAGGAGAATCAGCGTGTGCACAGGCACTGGCTACAGGCACTGGCTGTGACGCTTCCCCTGCTGCCAAGACTTACTTTGCTTGTTTATTTATTACTTGGCTATACCTCGTCTTAGTTGCAGCATGTGGGATCTTTTTAGTTACAGCGTGCAAGATCTAGTTCCCTGAACAGGAATCGAACCCCAGCCCCCTGCACTGGGAATGTGGGGTCTTAGCCACTGGACCCCCAGGGACGTCCCCGGCTGTGATTCCTGAGTTGTCTTCTGTCAGCCCTTAATCGAGGGCACGTCTGAGCCATTATTACAGACCCAAACTCTGCCCACAGCAGAGCTTACGTCTAACATGGATGCCGCGTGTGGCTGAGGGGCCCCAGGAGGGTCTCAGAGTGGAAGCAAAACCCCTAGGCTGCACCCTCAACAGCGGGCAGGGTTTAAACAGCCGGAAGGAAGGGAGATGATGTCCAGGAGGCAGGAGCAGCACGGGCGGGCAGGGAATGTGGCTTTCGTGGAGCTGGGCAGCTGTGTGTGGTCAAGGGCTTAAACCACAGAGGCGCTGAGACCGATTTATGAGAGGCATAAGGGAGACATGTTGGGAAGCCGGGGTTTTCTTCGCATGTGTGCATGTGTGTATGTGTGCACGTGCAAACTGTAACAAGTCTCCATCAAGAGTCCAGTGAGATGGAAGTGGGGGCAGGGGAGAGAGACATCCTGCGCAGACCCCAACAGCCTGGTGCTTCAGCCTGGCGACTGAAGGCCAGCACAGAGGCCATAAATCAGGCCGATACCACTGCCCTCAACACAACGTTACAGAAGTGACACCTTATCTCTATGAACTTCCGTTCAACTTTGCTGGGAAACCGAAACTGCTCTAAGGCAAATAATCTATGAAAAACAAGCAAACTTCATAACCCCAATCTAATCATGACAAAAACCAGAAGATAAATTCCAATAGAGGGGTACACCACTGCTCAAAACTAAGTCACCAAAACAGGAACATCCAAGGAATCGTCACAGCCAAGAGGGCCCCACAGACGCGACAGAGGGACATACACCTGGATTTCTGGATGCGACCCTGGAGCAGAGGACACTTTAAAACCTAAGGCTGCTGTACGCCTGAGACTAACATTGTAAATCAACTATAATACAAAAAAGGAAAATTTGAAAGACCCAACACTCTAATAACACCTTGTACGTGAAAACTGCTCAATAAACAAATTATTTAAAATAAAAACTAAGGAAATCTGGAAATACTATAGATTCCAGTTTATAATAGGGTATCAGTACTGGCTCATTAATTGTAACAAGTGTATCCCACTCATAAGGCACTAATAAGGGGGGTGGTGGTGGTGTGTATGTGTGTGGTGTGTGCATGTGTGTGTGTGGTGTGTGCATG
The DNA here is from genome assembly GCA_935064755.1 of Tragelaphus eurycerus. Classification (NCBI taxonomy): domain Eukaryota; kingdom Metazoa; phylum Chordata; class Mammalia; order Artiodactyla; family Bovidae; genus Tragelaphus; species Tragelaphus eurycerus. Next base: position 457,845 of record CAKXYN010000100.1, on the reverse strand, counting down.
TGTGTGTGGTGTGTATGTGTGTGGTGTGTGCATGTGTGTGGTGTGTGCATGTGTGTGTGTGGTGTGTGCATGTGGTGTGTGTGCATGTGTGTGCGCGCTGTGCGTGCACACGTGTGCACATGTGCACGCACGCATGTGTGTGTGGTGTGTGCATGTGTGTGGTATGTGCATGCATGTGTGTGCATGCGTGCGTGCGTGTATGTGGTGTAGTGTGTATGTGGTGTGTATGTGTGTGTGCTGTGTGCATGTGTGTGGTATGTATGTGTGTGTGCATGTGTGTGCGCGCTGTGTGCGCACGTGTGTGCGTGTGCACATGTGTGTGCATGTTGTGTGGTGTGTGGTGTGTGCGTGCATGTGGTGTGTGTGGTTTGTGCATGTGTGTGCGTGTGCATATGCATGTGTGTGTGGTGTGTGCATGTGTGTGTGTGGTGTGTATGTGTGTGTGGTGTGTATGTGTGGTGTGTGTGTGTGTTGGGGGTTTATGGAAACTGTCCTATATGCTTAGTGTTTCTGGTAATCTAAACAGTTAAAAAAACATAAATCCTGTTAATGAAAACAAGTATAATGAGTTTGCAGGCAGAGGTACTAGGCACAGTATTAGGACCTATGTAGACAACTGTTGTCAGGCTCAGCTCTGTAAACGACTCTCATCCCTTCAACCACAATCCCTTACTCATCCTCTTTGCTTGCGTTTTGCTTGTTTTTGTTTTAATGACATGAAGAAAAGACAATGAAGGGGGCTGGCAGGACACACAGCAGAACCAAACCCAGGAGACGCCGTGGCCCACCGTGACCAAGGTGAGAGCCCCCCAGGACAGCGGAACAGGAACTGCCCACTGGGGACCTCCACAGGGCAAAGGACAGCTGTCCGGGGAGCACGGGTGTCTGCCATCAAGTCTTAAATGAAAGCTGTTTAATTCCGAAATTCAACTTCAGATGCCACTTTTGGTAGGCAAGCCCAGGAGGCCTAATTTTTTCAATTATTGTACTTAATTTCTGTCCCCAACCGGGAACCAGAATATAACAGAGCAACCACATTTCTATGTGTTCCGTTCCATGTGTTCCTCTACAGCAAGTTACCCGTACAGGCAGGGGTTTTTCCTTTGCCAGAGACGTCAGTCCACACTGCTTTGGACTTTAATTTTTCAAACAAGTTCTATCTTAAGGTTCATGTACATCCCTAATGGTGAAAGATGGAAACAGAAATGCTCTTTGAGCCAGTTCTAAGAGCAAAAGGGGAAGTGCCACCAGAAGCGCAGGCTTCCTGGGCAGTCGGGACACCCACCCCACCAGAGAAAGGGCTGTGATTCTCACAGAGGGACCCACAAGACGCTCTTTCCAACTGCTACACTTGCCCCACCTCCCCCCAGGTTTAGAATTTAAGAGTCAACAGAGAGACAGCCAATTATTACAAAGCCTGCTGCTGCGGCTGCTGCTAAGTCGCTTCAGTCGTGTTCGATTCTGTGCGCCCCCATAGACGTCAGCCCACCAGGCTCCCCCATCCCTGGGATTCTCCAGGCAAGAACACTGGAGTGGGTTGCCATTTCCTTCTCCAATGCATGAAAGTGAAAAGTGAAAGGGAAGTCGCTCAGTCGCGGCCAACTCTCTGCGACCCCATGCCTACTAGGCTCCTCCGTCCATGGGATTTTCCAGGCAAGAGTACTGGAGTGGGTTGCCACTGCCTTCTCCGCTACAAAGCCTGGTCCACCCTAATTCTGGTTCTCACTTTTACTCAAATATCTTTTGTTCATCACATCCAGGAGGAAACAATAAATAGCAAGTGCCCAGTCTCGGAGCTATTCCAGCCCCGGGCACTAGACGGGCACCTGCAACAAAGGGCCGAGTCAGCAGCGGGTAACGAGCCAGCATCTTCACGGCAGCCCCCGAGCAGAGCACCACCAGGGCCCAGCCCAGGCCGGGCGCACCGACAGCCCTAAACTCAGCTCGGGAACCGTCTGCTGTCCAGCCTGGAGGATGCAGGGGGCTAGAGACGGCGGGGAGGGGGCGGAGGCATCTGGCTGAAGACCGGCAGGACCAGAGGCGGGGGGGTGGGGAGTCACCTGGCCGAGGAGGGGCGAGGGGCGGGGAGGCGCGCCTGCACGAGGAGGCGCGGGGGCTGCGGGTACTCACCCCGGGTCCCTCGCCGACGCGGTAGGTGAGCCGCACCTGCAGGCGCTCGCCTGCGGCGCAGGGCTGCGGGAAGCGCAAGCACAAGGCCTGGCCATAGTGCGAGAATGGCTGCGTGCACACCGGCACCGGCTCCGGCTCCGGCTCCGGCCGCCCCGGCTCCGGCCACCCCCGCCTCAGGGCCGCCGCCGTCACGTCCACGCACGGGTGCGAGTCCAGCCGCAGCTCCGCGGCGCCGCCGAGCGCCCGGCAGCGCAAGTCCAGCACCGCCGAGCCGCTCAGCCCGCGGCTGCCCGGGCCTGGCCCCGGCGGCCCGAACTCGGCCCGCAGGTCCAGGTGCAGGTGCAGCAGCTCGAAGGCGCGAAAGTTGGAGGCCGACGCCACGTCGTCCGCCTGCGCCGCGCGCAGCGCCCGCCCGCCGGCCTTGCGCTCGCCGGCCGCCATGGCCCCGCGCCGCGGCCGCCGGTCTGCCGCAGGCCCCGCCCCGCCCCGAGCAGACCACGCCCCCTGCAGGTCTGGCCCCGGGAGCCTTTGCCGCGCACCCGGGAAGGCCCCGCCTCCGAGAAGTCCACGCCCCGGAACCGAGCATAGCCACGCCCCGCCGGCCGAGGCCCGGTGACTGCTGCTCATGCCCGGAAGGCCCCGCCCCGAGCAGACCACGCCCTTCCCCTGACCCTACCCGATTCCCAGCAGTGCACCCTCACCGAAGGACTTTGGACTGGCCGGCGAGCGACAGTTTGATCCACCTCGGCCCGAATTCATCCCACTGGGATGGCCCCCAGTCCCTGCACTGAGGTTGCCCGTGTCCGCGTCCACCGAGCAGGCAGCACTGAGCCCGAGGGTCGGGTTTGAGCTCACAAGCTCTGCAGCAAACTTCCCCCAAGAAAGGGGACTCTTTCTGGCCTCTGTGCAGTGGTGACACAGGAGAAATTACAGCTTCTCTTGAGCCGTGGTAACGCAATCGGGGCTCCAGCCTGTGGCCCTTCGTCCTTCGGACAAGAGGTGGGGACCAGCACGGTGGCTGTGAGGCTGGGCGGCCGGTGGGCCGTGTGTCCCCCCTCCTGTGTAGGAGAGCTCGCTGCGCCGGTGACCCTCCCAGGAGCCCAGCTGTGACGAGGAGCCGCTCATCAGCTATGCTGGAAACTATACCAAGTCGTGTCCGACTCTTTGCAGTCTCATGGACTGTAACCCGTCAGGCTCCTCTGTCCGTGGGATTCTTCAGGCAAGAATCCTGGAGTGGGTTGCCATGCCCTCTTTTCAGGGGATCTTCCCGACCCAGAGATTGGACCCAAGCCTCTCCTTCTCCTGCATTGGTGGGGGGTTCCTTTTGGTGGTGGTGGTGGTTTAGTCACTAAGTCCTGTCCGACCCTTGCGACCCCATGGACTGTACCTCCCCAAGCTCCTCTGTTCATGGGCTTTTCCAGGCAAGAATACTGGAGTGGGTTGTCATTTCTTCCTCCAGGGGATCTTCCGGATTAGGAAATGAAATTTTAAGACACAATGTAGGGAGTTTCCCATAAAGGAAATAGGACCCTAGTATTTGCTTCCTAGTGTTATAGTATTAAATACATCTTACTTTTTGAAATGCTTATGGTAGATATTTTGAAATTCCATATAAGATCAAAGTTAATTTTCTTCCTTTTTTTCTCTTCTTTTCTAACTTACTCGCTAGTGAAATCCAAAAACTTCAGAAAACCCCTCTTCTGTGGCACTGAGGACAGTCATTCAGCACATCTACCTTCAACTTGCTCACTCCATTATACAATGCATTCTTGTTGAGCATATACCAGCCACTGTATCAACTAGGATCCTGCATGCTGCATGAGGCAACCAAAGTATTTTTTTTTTCTTAACTAAATGTATGCAAGAGGGTAAAAAAAAAAAAAGAGGGTGACTGACGTTGAAACTCCTTGATTATTAGGAGGAGAGTAGATTTAGGAATAAATAAGATTTTTTTTCTTTTTTTTTGGCTGCAGTGCATGGCATGTAGGGATCTTAAAGTTCAATGATCAGAGATCACACCTGTGCCCCTGCATTAGAAGCTCAGTGTCTTAACTACTGGACTATCAGAGAAGTCCTGAGATTTCTTTCTTAGGTATATTTTCAAGAAAACCACCTAAAGAATATAGAACTAGTGTAACTCACAAACCCACGAATGGTAAAATATGTGAAAGCGCTGTCAGTGGCCCAGGCATGTCCAGCTCTTTGCAGCCCCGTGGACTGTAGCCTGTCAGGCTCCTCTCCTTGGGATTCCCCAGGCAAGAGGACTGGAGTGGGTAGCCATTTCCTTCTCCAGGGGATCTTTCTGACCCAAATCAAACCTGGGTCTCCTGGGTTGCAGGCAGATTCTTTACTGTCTGAGCCACCAGGGAAGCAAGGGGAGAAAAAGGGACAGGCTGGTAGTCACCCCAAGCTGGGGGAGGCAGAAGTGTGGGATGGGGCAGAGTTCATAAATACCCAGGTGTAGATTACTTATCAGTGTTCTAGCTCACACACCAGGAGATGTACCTAATAGCCTCAAAATACAGAAAGCAAAAATTAACAGAATCACAAGGGAAAATAGGCAAATCTGCCAGTGAGACATTTATATATCTTGCCCAGTAATTAACAGATCAGACAGAAGTTACACCGACATAAAAGATCTGTACGAAAATGTCACAGTCTTGGGACTTCCCTGGTGGTCCAGGGGTTAAGAATCCACCTTCCAAAGCAGGGTTTGATCAAAGCAGGTTTGATCCCTGTCTGGAGAACTAGAACCCCACAGGCCACAGGACAACTAGGCCTGCATGCCCTAACTACTGAGGATGCCAGCCACAGCCGGGCAGTCTGTGTGCTGCAGTGAAGATCCCGCATGCCACGGTGAAGACCTGACGTACCGCAACAAGGACGTGAGGCAGAAGGATTCAATAAAAACTTTTTAGAAGTCACCATCTTTACCTAATCAACACACCCCTAACTTTGCACCTAACCATTAGAGAAAACGCACAAAATTAACCACAGACAGGCCATGAAAAGCTCCCAACAAATAAAAGACTCAAGGGCACACAGAACATTCCTGTAACCACAGAGCATTCAAGTGAAACCAACACGGGGCCCAGCTCCCCGTGGCTCACACGCACGTCTGCACAGCTGCACGAGGTGCCGACCAGCCTTTGCTCTGGACCATCTGGTGACGATGCTGGTAGAGACAGCACCTCGCCTGGAGCAGAGGGTGCGTCAGCTCATCATAGTGGTCTGACGGCGTGCAGGATGGGGTGCACAACTCCAGTCCCCAGGGGCCAGGCTGGCACCCTCTGGCTGACGCCTGCCGAGACAGAGACAGGCTCTCACTTTGGAACAAAGGGAGTCATGCTGCCCGTGTAGTGTAGTCTGCGTAATGCCTCTCTCAGGGCAAAGAGAAGGGGTCCTACTGCCCGCTGCAAAAGCTCAGGGTCCCCTCCTCCAATGCCACCCAGGTCCACCCATGTATCCTACCATGTAAGACATGTTCAAGCAAGTTCCCAAGACAGAAGACGAGGCCAGAGAGGAACTTCAGTTCAGTTCACTCGGTCAGTCGTTTCTGACTCTTTGGCCCCATGGACTGCAGCACGGCAACTCCCAGAGTTTACTCAAACTCGTCCATCGAGTGGGTGACGCCGTCCAGCCGTCTCATCCTCTGTCGTCCCCTTCTCCTCCTGCCTTCAATCTCTCCCAGCATCAGGGTCTTTTCAAATGAGTCAGCTTTTCACATCAGGTGGCCAAAGGATTGGAATTTCAGCTTCAGCATCAGTCCTTCCAAGGAACAGTCAGGACTGAATTCCTTTAGGATGGACTGGTTGGATCTCCTTGCAGTCCAAGGGACTCTCAAGAGTCTTCTCCAACACCACAGTTCAAAAGCATCAATTCTTTGGTGCTCAGCTTTATAGTCCCACTCTCACATCCATACATGACTACTGGAAAAACCACAGCTTTGACTAGACAGACCTTTGTTGGCAAAGTAATGTCTCTGCTTTTTAATATGCTGTCTGCTCCTGCTGCTAAGTCACTTCAGTTGTGTTAGACTCTGTGCGACCCGAGACGGCAGCCCACGAGGCTCCCATCCCTAGGATTCTCCAGGCAAGAACACTGGAGTGGGTTGCCATTTCCTTCTTCAATGCATGAAAGTGAAAAGTGAAAGTGAAGTCGTTTAGTCATGTCCAACTATGTTGGTCATAACTTTTCTTCCAAGGAGCGTCTTTTAATTTCATGGCTGCAATCACCATCTGCAGTGATTTTGAAGCCCAAAAGAATAAAGTCTGTTGCTGTTTCCACTGTTTCCCCATCTATTTGCCATGAAGAGATGGGACTGGATCCCATGATCTGTTTTCTGAGTGTTGAGTTTTAAGCCACCTTTCTCACTTTCCTCTTTCACTTTCATCAAGAGCCTCTTTCGTTTTCTTCTCTTTCTGCCATAAGGGTGGTGTCATCTGCATATCTGAGGTTATTGATATTTCTCCCGGCAATCTTGATTCCAGCTTGTGCTTCACCCAGCCCAGTATCTCATGATGTACTCTGCCTATTAAGTTAAATAAGCAGGGTGACAATATACAGACTTGACCAACTCATTTCCCGATTTGGAGCCAGTCTGTTGTTCCATGTCCAGTTCTGACTTGCTTCCTGACCTGCATACACATTTCTCAAGAGGCAGGTCAAGTGGTCTGGTATTCTCATCTCTAAGAATTTTCCAGAGTTTGTTGTGGTCCACACAGTCAAAGGCTTTGGCATAGACAATAAAGCAGATGTTTTTCTGGTACTGTTGTTTTTTCAGTGATGCAGTGGATGTTGGCAGTTTGATCTCTGGTTCTTCTGCCTTTTCTAAATCCAGCTTGAACATCTGGAATTTCATGGTTCATGTACTGTTGAAGTCTGGCTTGGAGAATTTTGAGCATTACTTTGCTAGCATGTGAGATAAGTACAATTGTGAAGTTGTTTGAACATTGGCATTGCCTTTCTTTGGGATTGGAATGAAAACTGACCTTTTCCAGTCTTGTGGCCACTGCTGAGTTTTCCACATTTGCTGGCATATTGAGTGCAGCACTTTCACAGCATCATCTTTCAGGATTTGAAATAGCTCAACTGGAATTCCATCACCTCCACTAGCCTTGTTCATAGTGGTGCTTTCTAAGGCCCACTTGACTTCACATTCCAGGATTTCTGGCTCTAGGAGAATGATCACACCATCGTGATTATCTGGGTCATGAAGATCTTTTTTGTACAGTTCTTCTGTGTATTCTTGCCACCTCTTCTTAATATCTTCTGCTTCTGTTAGGTCCATACCATTTCTGTCCTTTATTGAGCCCATCTTTGCATGAAATGTTCCCTTGGTATCTCTAATTTTCTTGAAGAGATCTCTAGTCTTTTCCATTCTGTTGTTTTCCTCTATTTCTTTGCACTGATCACTGAGGAAGGCTTTCTTATCTCTCCTTGCTATTCTTTGGAACTCTGCATTCAGATGGGTATATCTTTCCTTTTCTCCTTTGCCTTTTGCTTCTCTTCTATTGAACTTCCCTGCTGGCTCAGATGGTAAAGCATCTGCCTACAATGTGGGGGACCTGGGTTCGATCCCTGGGTTGGGAAGATCCTCTGGAGAAGAAAATGGCAACCCACTCCAGTCCTCTTGGCTGGAAAATCCCATGGACGGAGGAATGTGGTAGATTACAGTCCATGGGGTCGCAAAGAGTTGGACACGACTGAGTGACTTCATTTCACTTCTCTTCCATTCACAGCTAAGGCCTCCTCAGACAACCATTTTGCCTTTTTGCATTTCTTTTCCTTGTCGATGGTCTTGATCCCTGCCTCTTGCACAATGTCATGAACCTTTTTGTCCATAGTTCTTCAGATGCTCTATCAGATCTAATCCCTTGAATCTATTTGTCACTTCCACTGTATAATCATCTGTGCCATAGTCAGCTCCCGGTCTTGTTTTTGCTGACTGTATAGAGCTTCTCCACCTTTGACTACAAAGAATATAATCAATCTGATTTTGGTGTTGACCATCTGGTGATGTCCATGTGTAGAGTCTTCTCTTTTGTTGTTGGAAGAGGGTGTTTGCTATGACCAGTATGTTCTCTTGGCAAAACGCTATTAGCCTTTGCCCTGGTTCATTCTATACCCCAAGGCCAAATTTGCCTGTTACTTCAGCTATTTCTTGACTTCCTGCTTTTGCATTCCAGTCCCCTATAATGAAAAGGACCTCCTTTTTGGGTGTTAGTTCTAGAAGGTCTTGTAAGTCTTCATAGAATCGTTCAATTTCAGCTTCTTCAGCAGTACTGGTCGAGGCATAGACTTGGATTACTGTGATATTAAATGATTTGCCTTGGAAACAAACAGAGATCATCCTGTCATTTTTGAGATTGCATCCAAGTATTCCATTTCAGACTCTTTTGTTGACTATTATGGGTACTCCATTTCCTCTAAGGGATTCCTGCCCACAATAGTGGATATAATGGTCATCTGTGTTAAATCCACCCATTCCAGTCCATTTTAGTTCGCCAGTTCCTAGAATGTCTATGTTCACTCTTGCCATCTCCTGCCTGACCACTTTCAATTTGGGTCCACACAAAGAAAAGGTGTGCTAGAAATGTAATCAGTATAGACAAAAAAATCAATCTCACTTTTAATTGCTCTGACAGAAGTTGACACCTTTTTTCCTGTAAAGGGCAAATATGGACTTCCCTGGCTGTCCAGTGGTTAAGACTCTGAGATCCTGCATGCCCAGAGGCCAAAAAAAGAGAGACTCGTGCATCTCTGATGCCGTCACTTAAGAGCACTGCTCGTGTGGGCTCAGCCACTGGCCACGTGAAGGCGTGGTGTGGCCGTGCTCCCACAGGGTCCTCTATGGACCTGGGACCCTCATGTCATTTCGATGCATCATAAAAGTGTTTTTTTCTGTTAATGATTATAAAAACTTTAAATCCATTACTCACTCACAGATCACACAGAGAGGCGGCAGGGTGAATCTGGCCCACGGGCCTGGGTGGCTGCCTTTTGCTCTAAGACAGCTGGCCACTCGGGGCACAGCAGCCGCTAGGTACCGTGCGCCACGACCAAGCAGTGCAGGGGGTCCGTGAGTGCGAACAGATGGCTTCACTCAGCTGTACCCACGTGTTCCAGCCTGACTCAGAAATTCACTATCTCATGCCAATCTCACACACAGTGGAAGATACTAAGGAAAAATGAGAGAAGCAGATGGGATCTGTCCGATGGGCGTCTTAACCTTGAAACTGAGGAACTGACTCCATTATTCCAGAAAAGCACCTAGAGAAAAATTCCCTCCTGTCGGTACGTTTCCGCGTTTATCTTGGTAATTAGAACAAATCTGGTGTTTTACCTTTTACTCTGGGCTCTCGTACACCAAAATTAGTTTCAGAATATTTATTAAACATTTCAAATCAGTATTTTAAGGTATTAGAATCTATAACCTATCTGATTATAGGTAAACTTTAAAATAATCACATCTTACGATGCTTATCAATGGATTTCATAAGTTTCAATTTTATTAGAAAGCAGGGGACAGGTGACTAGGCAGGCAATGGTAAAGTGTTGTAAAGTCAGTCATAGAATCTAGGTGCTGGGTACACACGTGTTCACTGTGAACCCCAACTTTACAGGTTTGCTATTTTCACTGAAAACATGTTGGGGGAAAGGAGGAGGGGGAAACCGAATCGCCAGGAAGCAGCCAGCAGGGTACACGGGCAGCGGGCGGGGGGCGGGCACGGGCATGTCCACCGATGGATGGCCAGAGGACACCTCCTCTGCCTGGAAATGACGGCCCCAGCCTTCCAGGAGGAGAATGAGGGGTGAAGCTTGCCTCCCCCTTGCCCCCCCTCCTCACCCCCCATCTCCGCACTGTACATGTGAGAGAGGGACCCACTGCCCTCTGGGCCAGCGCCAGCAGGGGAAGGCACAGGCAGGGGGCAGCCAGGCTTTCTGAGAACAGAAGTCCTTCTAAGTCTGGGGCAGACAGGGGTGTCCACAGGAAGCAAGAAGCTGGGAAACAAGTAGGAAGGTTTCTGGGTTCCCACCTGCCATCCTGCATGTGGTGGAATCAAAAAGAACTGGTCTTTCATCTTTTTCAAGACTCTTCTCTTCCACCCCACCCTTTATTCTAGAAAATTCATCCGTACCCAAGGATCGGTTCAGAGATGCTGAGTTGACCAGTAAAATGGAAAAACAGGCCAGCATCACACACACATACCCCAGAGACTCTGAATTCACAAGCAAGGAACTTGCTTTCCAAACCGATGCCCCATTTAAGAGGAGTTTTTGGGACCTTAAGAAACATAAAGCATCTTCCCTACATGCCCTCAGCTTTGAACTGTTCTTGAGATAAAGTCTTCTTACATTTACGCCTGGAAGTTAAACCAGCTACAGACTGAAAGACAAACCCTGGATACTCACAAATGGCTAAAAAGTACAGCATCATCAGTCATCGGGAGAACACAAGTCAGAACCACAATGAGATACATGTCACAGGCACTAGCCTGGCTATAGAGGAAAAACGCTGGCAAGAGTGTAGAAAAACCAGAGCCTGTGTGCACTGCTGGTGGAAATGCTGCATGGTGCAGCGACCACGGAGAGCGTGGCGCTTCCTCAGAAGCTGAACACAGAATTACCACACCCAGAGCCATTCCACTCCTAGGAATGTGCCCCCAAGAAGCAAGAGCAGGGACTCAGATAGCCATATGCCCATGGCCACAGCAGAATCATTCAAATGTCTATCAATGGAAGAATGGAGAAATAAAATGTGGTCTCTGCCTACAATGCAGTATTATTACTCAACCGTCAAAAAGCATGAATGAAGACCTAAATGAAGAGTAACACAGAAAGACAAATCCCACAGGTCCTGCTTACGCGAGGTCCCCAGAAGAGGCAGACTCGCAGATGGACAGCAGTCCTGTGTTACCAGAAGCTGGGGAGTGGGGCCGGGTGGGGCTGGTTACCATCCACCAGTTTCTGCTCCTGTTGCTGCAAAAGTTCTGGGGTACTAAAGGTGGTTAATACACTGTTTTTATATTCCACCAAATTGTACACTTAATGGTTAAAAGAAACATTACTTCCTGTGTATTTTACCACACAAACAAAGCTCAACCCAGGATGAGTAAATTAAATGCTTGCTACATATGTAGCACTGAGCTCACCACACACCGCCGTCTCACAACAGGCAGGCAACGCAGAGAGAGCCACAGCCTGCCTTCTGGAAGGCCGCTTGGCATTTCCACCACCAGTGAAGCAGCCGATTCTGAACAGACCATCTGTTTTCTAGTCCCAACCAGACCCCAAAGGACACCCCTTACAAAGATCAGCTTCAAGGACTTGCAACACACTAAAAACAACTTGGACTTTATAAACTTTCAAGCAACAAACAGACTTCTCCAGCGCTGTTGCCTGCTCCCCAACCTCTGACACAGAGCTGGGTTTAAGGGAAGGAAGCTTTGCTGATGATTAAGAATCGAGACCCAGCAGCCTCGAAGGTGAAGAGTTTGTGTCTTTCCACCAACACCCGAGAACCAGGACGTGGCTGCACCCGCAGAGGGAAGGCCAAGCAGCGTCAGCCAGGTGATGCACGCTGTGCGCCGACCTGCGGGCCACCGTGCAGCGGGAAGGCCAAGCGGCGTCCAGCCGGGCGGTGTGTGCTGTGCACCGACCCACAGGCCACCACGCCGCGTGCAGTCTTCAGTGGACTCTGCCTTGTTGGAATTTGAGGATGAAAAGTAGAACTCTACAACTCATCCTAAAAGAGAGAGCAACCTCCAGGCATTTTTTATTATTTGACTAACAGAGCAAAGCCAGGCTGAGAAGCCCCCGAGGAAAGTCACGCTTCATGGCTGTTTGCCGTGCGGTCCTTCATCTTCTAAGCACTCACTGCATTTCCTTCTAAGGATTTTAGACATTTATTTTGATCACAAATGCAATCCAAGTGTGAATAAATAAATGTATTATCTTTTAAGATTCCCACCCCACCCCGCCCACCACCCCAACCATGTTCCTTTAAATAGAAAAAGGTGCTGAAAGTCTCTTCACAGCCTGTTTGGCGACAGCTGTCGCGCCCGCGGTTTCAGAACCAGACTGACCCTGGTCTTCTGACGCCTTCCTTAGACTGAGCTCACTCTGTAGAAGAAGTCCAGGAGGGAAGTCCTACTGGTACTGCCGATACTCCCCGAAGGGCGAGGCTGGTAACTGGGCAGAAGGCAACTGGGAGGGGTCTTCAGCAAACGGAGGACCTGCAGTTCAGAGAGAATTAAAACGCCACCTAAATACTATGTAGTTTGAAGGAACAAGTCTCTGCAGCAAGCAAATCAATCAACTCAAAAAGAAATCCTGCTATGTTCGAGCTGTAATTGAACGTTTGTGGGGATGCTCGACTCCCACGAGACCGCCTCCTTGGTGTCAGCATAGGCAGCCCTCTCCCCCTCCCATGGACGGCTCTCAACACTCCACAGAGTCAGATGGACTAACGACAGCAAGCGGCACCACGCCGGTTTTAAAGCAACTGCTGAGCGAGCTGCCGTATCAAGACCGCACCAATCTCTCATACCTCCTGACATATTTTTCAGTAGCTATTTAAAATTATTTTCACAAAGTTTAAGTACATCAGTCATATTTCAAGAGAACTCAGTAATATAATCTATACAATGACGAATGTAAGCAGGTTCTGCAATGGGAAGTGGGCCCACCCCTAGCTTACACAGATGCTAAGTACAGCAGCTGGTGCTGTCGAAGGGTGGCACGGCCTCCCTAACCCAAAGAAGAACATGGCTCGTTAAGAGAAAGCCTGTAGCCGTGGCGATCACCCCTGCTCCCCCAGGAAACGAGGGCAGACTGAAGGACGGGGGGAAGAGGCCAGCAGGAGAGAGGGCTCTTTCCAGAGCTCCATTCGCTCCAGTGACTGCTCTTCTTCACTCTAAAATATCTGTTCATTCCAGAAAGCTGGAGGAGACACTGGGTGAAAAAGATAAGCCCCAAATAACCCTTGTTACCATTTGGATACAGTCTTACTTTTTAAGAATTTTTTCATGTAAGTTAATTGGAAACATACAATTAACTTTCCAAATACTTCCACCCCCACAAAGCTTTTTGGCAACATCTCAGTCTAAGATCAAAAGCATTTCCTTCAGCTATTCCTTCTGAGGACAGAAGCCTAAAGCGAAGGAAACAAGGCTAGATCCCACAGGATGGTGTGACTGACATCTCCTTGTGTCAATTTCCGAACTCCTGAAAACATGCAACTTTTCCGATGTTTTATGTGAAGTCTTTCACACTAAAGCGTTGAACTGGAAAGCAAAAGCAAAATCCCAGCAGAGTGTTAAGAAGCAATGGTGACAACAGAAGGGAGGCGTGAGGGCCAGGGGCCACCTGGGTCACCCACTGGTGCTGAGCAGACGCCGTGTCAGGGAAACCGAACCCAAAGAAGCTGCGACCAGCTCCGAGCTCTGTGCCAAGTATTTTCCGAGCTCCAAAAATAACTTTCAACCCCCACCCCCACCCAATGATCCTGTGTCTTTCTGCTGCCTTACGACGTCAAGGGATATTCCTGTTTAGACAGCTTGGGTTTTCTAATTTCTAAGAACCCGCGCACGTTGACTGTGGAGCAGACCCCGCCCCCTGGCCACGTCACGGGTGCTGGTGACCCAGCTGACTGCCCAGCCTTCCACGCTCCCTGGCGCTGGACAGGAGGGGCAGGCAGCAGAATGCCTCACCGCCAACTTCAACAGCTCTCCCTGCCGGCTCCAGGGCGAGCCCCCAAGCAGGGGTCACCTGCCCCCGAGGAGCACCACCCCCAGGTCTAGCCTCCCTCATCTGAGCACGTGCCAGACCCATGTGCCCACTGCCCCCGGTGGCCAGTGCACACGCGTGCACACACACACACACACACAGCACAGGACACAGACTGACCACCGTGACCCTCCCACAGCTACAAGGACCTCCCTCCACACAGCTCGAAAATGAGCAGCAATCTCTTACAAGAAGCAAACGAGTGCTGACAAGGCCCGAGAACTATGAGCAAGATCAGGGCAGGCCATCTGCCATCTCGGCGAGCACCGTGTTCCTCTGCACACACACTGCGCCCACACCGACCTTTGTAACCAGAACTGCCCCTGCGCCCACCGCCCTCACCAGGCTCAGCACACACACCCGGAACGCACGGAGCTCAGACGGCCACAGTTTAGCAGACAGAATCTGTTTCATTCCAAATGCCTGAGTGTGTGCTAAAAGAGAGACGACTCACCGTTGGGAAACTGTGCAGACGCAAAGCGTGTCAACAAGATGCCAGCCCCTTCGATGAGAGCCAGGAGAACGCCACCCACGGCAGCCGACCCAACCATGGCCACTGGCCCGTCTGAGGGCGTTGGTGAGGGGGAGAGACAGAGATCCAGGTTAACATCAGGCACAATGACGGACAGACCTGCCCACAGGTCAAGTCCAGCTCACGGGCTGCTCATACAAATACAAGTTCTATTGGAACAACATGCACACGCACTGACGTATGGCCCGCAGTGGCCCTTGGGCTGTGACGGTAGAGCTGAGTGCTTGTGACAGATGCGTCACAACCCACGAAGTCCGCACACGCACCACCTGATGACCCCGGCTCATGCCCCAGGCCCAGAGAAGTTCCGGGTTGCTCTAACCCCAGGGACTCGGAAGGTTCTGTGCGCTACGCGCCTAACAATGCTGTGCAGCAGGTCCATGACTCATTGCAGACTGAGGAGGGAGAGGCTGGGTCACAGCTGGTCAGTGAAGAACTAGACCGTGAGCAGCTCTGACCACAGCGGTTACTGGTCGGAGCCCCAGGTGCTCGCATGCTCAACATTCCACGTAACAGATCCTTCCACTTTCTCCAGCTCACACTTGCACCCACACTAAACCGACGGACACAAGGCTCGGTTCAGCCGCTACAGGCGTGCCGGGGTCAGATGCCCGACATGCACACACGCGTCTTACTTCTTGCCGCCAGGATGGCTCCGGTTAAGGCACCGCTCGTGATGGAGTTCCAGGGGTCTTCCTTCCCTCGGACCTGAACCATACTGCAGTCGATCATGGAAAACAGGCCTCCCCAAACCGCGAAGCTACCTGTTTAATTAAAGAAACAAAACACATTTCATTATTCTAATCTTACATTTTAAACTTTATAGTCAAAAACAAGCTTAAATAACAACACTCACTATATTCTTAGAATTCTTGCACTCTAACTAAGGACTGAACAAGAGTCAGAATGCTTGTCTTTTTAATAAAGCTCGGGCTGTATCAGTGAGCAGCCACGGCCCAAAGCCTCAGCGGACCAAGCTCCGCACTCAGAGCCGCTTTGGCAGAGCGTGTGCGCCCGCCTTCTGTCCTTTGATACAGCTTCCCCTTCGTCTCTTCCTTCTCTTCAGTCACAGCCACCAAGCACCTGCTCTGTGAAAATCAGCAGAGAGAGCACAGAAGACGCCCAGGCCCTCTGCACTGTGTCACGGGCGTGAGCCAGGACACACCCAGAGCAAAGGGCGCCGCGAGTGGCAAGAATTACAGAGCCACGAGTGACGGAGACTGCCCTCCCCACTCCTTTCCACCCTTTACTCCTCCAGCATGAAGCTGAAAGCAACCCTCAGTCAGATCACTTCACACTAAAACTTCCTAGACGGTGACTAGTCTGCAAAATGACAAGTACCGCACGCACAAGTGTAGACGTGCACATAGAATCCAGAAAGGTGACCCCAAGATCTCCACTGCCAGCGCCTCCAGGCGACAGACGGTAACAGGTGATCCCACTTCTTTGTGCTTTCGTTCTCCAAATCTTCTAACGTGGGCACACAGCGTGCACTCCACACAAAGCTTTCTTGTACTTACAAAATTTAAAAAGTAAGAAAAACGACCTGAGGAGCCCTCACTCTGGGACCTTGTACCCTCTGAAACCTCCGGACGCAGGGGTGGGCGGACCAGGGACAGGGTCTGAGCCCGATCAGCAGACCTCTGTTCTCCCCTGCACGCTACCACCAGTCAGCTGAGCAACAGCCTGCTCACCGCTGGCCCTGCACCAGACGCCCCAGACGACAGGACTGAGTCACCCCTTCCAGCTCAGGGGGGCCCTGCCCTGCGAGAGACGACACCTGGGTGTGTCAGCCACCTGGCCACACTCAGACAAGGCCCGCCCGCTCCACTCCTTCTCAAGGTCTGAACCTCCCACCCCAAGGATGCCTGCCGGAGCGAGCCAGGGGCTGACGAGAGTGGAGACTGGTCCACACAGACGGGGGCCCGAGAGGGCAGCCGCGGCCAGGGCAGGTGAGCAGGGGTCCACGGGAGGGACACTCCCAGGCACGGGGGTCCGTGTGCCCATGTGGAAGGGTGTCAGGCAGTCTGACCCTGGCCCTGGTCAGCCAACCCCCGCATCCGGAGGTTTCAGAGTGTGCAAGATCCCAGCACGAGGGCTCCTCAGGTTGTTTTTCTTACTTTTTAAATTGTAGTGAGAGAGAGGAGAAAGGAGAAAGACTCTGTGGGCCTGGACTGCAATCAGGGCTGTCACTGTGAACCCGATTTCCAATGAAGACAGATACACAGAAAACAGATCTAAACGTGTGTGCATACGTATGTGGTCAGAGGGCCCACGTGTATATATGTAAATACACAGGACGCTCCTAAGAAGGCCTGGCAACGGCTGCAGCCCACAGCAACGATGCTAGGGCCCAGCATCGTACTTGGAAGTACTTCCAAGTACTGTTCTCAACGGGAAGGAAGGGCTGACTACACTCGGGGCAAGTCCAGGTGTGCAGATGGGCTGGAAGAATGGGGACGTGTCAAAACATCTCTGTTCCACTCTGGAAACAGAAGACCTTTCAGGACACAACTACGGCTTTTCCACACTGCCCTTCCCAGGAGCTCGACGGGAAGAGCTCAGTCTATACTCCCTGAATTAAATTCGAAGTGCCATCCCAGGATTTGTATTTATTTTAAATAATGTTTTTTAATTAATTCATTTTGGCTGCACAGGGTCTTCTTCGCTGGGTGAGGGCTTTCTCTAGTTGTGGGGGTCCTCTCTAGTTGTGGGGGGCTCCTTTCTAGTTGTGGGGGTCTCCTCTCTAGCTGCCATGTGTGGGGGGCTCCTCTCTAGTTGTGGGGGGCTCCTCTCTAGTTGTGGGGGGCTCCTCTCTAGTTGTGGGGGGCTCCTCTCTAGTTGTGGGGGGCTCCTCTCTAGCTGCCGTGTGTGGGGTGCTCCTCTCTAGTTGTGGGGGGCTCCTCTCTAGTTGCCATGTGTGGGGGGTCTCCTCTCTAGCTGCCGTGTGGGGGGGCTCCTCTCTGGCTGCCATGTGTGGGGTGCTCCTCTCTAGTTGTGGAGGGCTCCTTTCTGCCGTTGTGGGGGGTCTCCTCTCTAGCTGCCGTGTGTGGGGGTCTCCTCTCTAGCTGCCGTGTGTGGGGGTCTCCTCTCTAGCTGCCGTGTGTGGGGGTCTCCTCTCTAGCTGCCGTGTGTGGGGGTCTCCTCTCTAGCTGCTGAGTGTGTGGGGCTCCTCTCTAGCTGCCATGTGTGGGGGGCTCCTCTCTAGCTGCCGTGTGTGTGGGGCTCCTCTCTAGTGGGGGGGGGTCTCCTCTCTAGCTCCCGTGTGTGGGGGTCTCCTCTCTAGCTCCCGTGTGTGGGAGTCTCCTTTCTAGCTGCTGTGTGTGGGGGTCTCCTCTCTAGCTGCCATGTGTGGGGTGCTCCTCTCTAGTTGCGGGGGGCTCCTTTCTAGTTGTGGGGGGCTCCTCTCTAGCTGCCGTGTGTGGGGGGCTCCTCTCTAGCTCCCGTGTGTGGGGGTCTCCTCTCTAGCTGCCGTGTGTGGGGGTCTCCTCTCTAGCTGCTATGTGTGGGGGGGCTCCTCTCTAGCTGCCATGTGTGGGGTGCTCCTCTCTACTTGTGGGGGCTCCTCTCTCGTTGTGGGGCTCCTCTCTGGTGCGGGGGTCTCCTGTCTAGCTGCCGTGGGCAGGGCTCTCCTGTTGCAGCCTGGGCTCCAGGCACACACACGGCCCCGCTGCCCCACGCGTCCCTGACCAGGGATTGAGCCCATGTCCCTTGCACTGCAAGGCAGATCCCCAACCACTGGACCACCAGGGGAGTCCCAAACACCGCACAGTATTAACTGACGTCCGCACTAAATCCAGGCTTCCCCAGTGTTTGTTCCGTTTCCGGTCCCACCGCGTGTCCAGCTGTCACACCTCCTTAGGCCGATCCTGTCTGTGACTGTCACCTGTTCTTTTATTCACTGAAAACGCGTGTGATGGAAGCAGCCTCTCAAGACGCCTGTTAACACTTGCAGGACCTCTGCATTTATTGAAGGTGGGGGCGGGGTGTGTACTTCTTTACTGCTCATCACCCCTGAACAGCGTGGTGAGCATCAGACCAGAGGAGAATGAGTCAGTGCACTCTCCAAGGGGCCCAACCATCACAGGGGGAGAACAGGAAACAGACACACCATCACTTCCACCTTGGAGCCTCCGTTTCCTCCACTGGAAAACAGAGATAGCATTACTTACCCTCCGTGTTGCTGTGAGGGCTAAATAACATAACAGAACCCTTGGAGAGCTCAGCACGTGACAAGCACCCAGTAAACAACACAGGCCAGCTACCACCTTCTCAAGAGAAAAAAACGCTATAAAAACAGAGAGAGAAAGAGAGATTATCTCTTCTGCCGCACAAAGAGAGGAGAGAGGGACCGTGTCCTCTGCTGCACAGACTAAGGGGAGGCTTGGTGCTGACTCCTCTTCCGTGCTGAACATGGTCCCTTTAGCCTGACGGCATCTCTGTAAATGAATCCAAGCTTCCAGCTTTCCTGCCCTCTCTTCTCCCAGTTTCTGAGTAACCAAGCTTAAAGAACGTGATGAATATCATCTCCTCCACTTCTGCAATGACGTCCAAAAAGTTAACTTTGGGGAGGAGCCCCATCAGTTCCATCAAGCTCTCGTGAACCCCAAGCCTTCCACTCATACCCTCATCAGCTTCACGTTACCCTAGACACGATCACTCCAGACTCACAAACTTAAGCTGTGGACACACTGTCTTCCTTCTGGATAAGAGGGGAAAATAAAACAAAGACAGACAGAAACAGAACACCACCCAGCTTCTGAAGGGCAGAGTGCCACCTGGATGCAACAATTTAAGATAAATCATAAACCAAGAACTCTCAGAATGGGACAAGCAGTTATTTAGACCTAACTAAAATCACTAACTCGTAAAATCTACAAAAGAAAAGGGAAAAATAATAAACAAAAAACAGAGCTTCATCTTCAAAAAAAAAAAAAAAAAAAACACAGGGAAAAAAGCGTTTGGAGTTCAAACAGCAACACTCTGCTCACCTCCCAACTGCGGAGCTCTGGTTTTAATAGCTGTCAAACTCCCTCGTAGTCTGTGGTTTACGCCCTGTAAGGAAACAAAAGGAGATATATTAGGAGAATAACATGTTTCCAACCCACGGACAGGCCCAAGTGATATTAGCAAACAGAGATCATGTGACGGGAACATGAGACTGGTCACCACTTACCACTGGAGAATTGCGGAAGCCTTTGATTGCCTGGAAGATCCCACCACCTATGGTTCCCATAGTAAAGGCCCCACCGCAGTCATCCACGATGCGCCAGGGGCTAAGAACAGGAAGGAGAAAAGACACAAGATGAGCATGGTTCTCATTTACAAGCCACAGAAGCCCCTGCTGACCAGGGACACACCAGATTCCAATGCAGGGTCCACGGCAACCAGACGGCTGGCCCACAGAACAGAGAAGAAGGATCGAACAGATGGAGCTGCTCTGCCCAAGTCCTCTAAGCTGAGGGAGGGAACCGGCTTCAGCTCCCTACTGTTCACAGCGCTCACTCACTCACTCAACTGCTGGTGCATCTACTCTGAGTTGGCACGGTGCAAAGCCAATTAACAAGCATTAGGAAATTACACTGTAACCTAACGGTGATCCAACTGCCTCACGATCAAGCTAAGCTCTCCAGAAGGAGCAAAATTTAAAGCTGAGACCCAAAGAATAAGGCTTCAACAAGTGCAGAGGAAGACACACTATTTAATATTTAAATTTTAAAACTTCTTTTCGGGTTTACTGAGTCCACGTTAGCACTTGGAACTTTGTTTGTATCAGACCCACTTAACACATTGGTAACCTCTAATTATCTGATCGTTAGAGGTTAAATTTGTAAACCTGGTCTCTAAATGCAGCTAGCTAACTCATGCAGCACAGTGATATCTGATTATTTCGATCAGTGGAACGGAACTGATGTTCCAGGAATCTGGCTCACTAAAAACTTAGTCTGTGATGGGAATCCCCTGGTGGCTGGTGGTTAGGACTCAGTGTTTTCACTGTGGTGACCCCGAGTTCCATCCCTGGTTGGGAAACTAAGATTCTGCAAGGAATGGCCAAAAAAACCAAGTCTGTGAATAATCCAGTTCATAAATGTCTTTTCTAATCTCAAGGGTGAAGTGGGCAATCCACCTGCTCAAGTAAACATGTGAGTTTAGTGCATCATTGCTGCTGAAGAATCTGAATAATGAGTAATTTCAGACTTTGCCAGATAGAAATACAAAATCCTGAAGCTGAAACACCTTGTCCCCTCCAAGCCTAATACAAATCAGAGGCTGGTACAGAATGATGATCTCACGCAACAGATATCCAACTGTCAGCCTGATGCTTCCGGGCCTGGCTACCCCAGGCTTCCTTTAACGAGCCTGAAAGCAAAATCAACAAATGTAGACCCTGGGCAGGTTCCACCCACAACCCACTAAATCAGAGTCTAAAGTCAGCACAGCCCATGGGCAATCTGGCTTCACTCTAAAAGATTAAGAAGCAGTGCTCTGAGACTAAAAAGGATTATGAAGTTTTCCTCAAAATGGTAGAAACATTAATAGAGGTGAATTCCCTGGTGGTCCAGAGGTTAAGACTTGGTGCTTTCACTGCTGAGGCCCCGAGTTTGATCCCTGGTTGGGGAAGTAAGGTCCCATAAGCTACTTGGTGCAGCCAAGAAAAAAAAAAAAAGACAAAGGAGAGTCACTAACTTTAAAAGATTAATGATCCTATAATCAGAATGGAAATGAGCATTTAAAAAAAATCAGTAAAGAGCAGCAGGATCCAGATCAGAGAGCAGCCGCAGCAAATTCCACAAGATGATGCCTAAAACAAATGTAGGACGGAAACAGCTTCTGAGCCACGTCTGCGGGAATCAGTGTCCCTCCAGGATGTGCCAGATGCACAAAAGCAAAGTTGAACCCAGACTCTAAACATAAATGCCAGGCAAACACAGTGCAAAAGGGACCAATAATGACTCACAAAATCAAAAGTTCACATTTTTAAATATCCAATATGGTGGGCTTCCTGGTGGCTCAGTGGTAAAGAAGACACAGGTTCAATCTCTGAGTCGGGAAGATCCCCTGAAGGTCTACTGGCACCCACTCCAGTGTTCTTGCCTGGAGAATTCCATGGACAGAGGAGTCTGGCGGGCTCAAGTCCATGGGGATGGGGACACAAGGAGTCAGGTAAGACTGAGTGTGCGCAATAAATGGTTCAGGCGGTTTATAATGCAAATGACCTTACTTTCAGGAAAGCCGGCCTATTTTCTTATGAAGTGAAGTGTTAGTTGCTCAGCCATGTCCGACTTTTCGCAATGCCATGGACTGCAGCCCACCAGGCTCCTCTGTCCATGGGATTTTCCAGGTAAGAATACTGGAGTGGGTTGCCATTTCCTACTCCAGGGGATCTTCCCAAACCAGGGATTGAACCTAGGTCTCCTGCACTGCAGGCAGATTCTTTACCATCTGAGTTACCAGGGAGGCCCTTATAGAGTGCCTAATCTTTTAACTTTGCAAAAGAATATTCCTGTTTCCTCTCCATTTTACAGATGAACGGAGCTAAGAGATTAAGCACTTTGAGCAAGATCATACAGGTATTGATAGAACCAATTTAAATGCAAAAAAATCTAGTCCTCCAAAACCCCCAAGTTCTTTCTACCACAGGCCAAGGGCTTCTGAGAACACGTGATTAAAGAGTAAGATGATGAAGTACCTCTGACATACTTAGGACAGAACTAAAGAGCCTCCTGATGAAGGTGAGAGAGTGAAAAGGGTGGCTTAAAACTCAATGTTCAAAAAACTAACAAGAGCATGGCATCGGGTCCCATCAAATAGATGGGTGAAAAGTAGAAACAGTGACAGACTTTCTTTTCTTGGGCTCTAAAATCACTGCAAATGATGACTGGAGCCATGAAATTAAAAGACACTTGCTCCTTAGAAGGAAAGCTACAACAAACCTAGACAGTGTATTAAAAAGCAGAGACATCACTTTGCCAACAAAGGTCCGTATAGTCAAAGCAATGGTTTTTCCAGTATTCATGTACAGATGTGAGAGTTGAACCATAAAGAAGGCTGCGTGCTGAAGAATTGATGCTTTCAAATTGTGGTGCTGGAGAAGACTCTTTAGAGTCCCGTGGACTGCAAGATCATCAAACCAATGAATCCTAAAAGAAATCAACCCTGAATATCCATTGGAAGGGCTGAAGCTTCAATACTTTGGCCACCTGATGTGAAGAGCTGCTGCTGCTGCTAAGTCGCTTCAGTCGTGTCCGACTCTGTGCGACCCCATAGACGGAGCCCCCATGCCCCCGCCCTGGGATTCTCCAGGCAGAAACAGTCCTCCGTCCATGGGATTTTCCAGGCAACCCAAGTGGACCTCCTCCGTCCATGGGATTTTCCAGAACGTGGGGTGCCATTGCCTTCCCCGGATGTGAAGAGCTGACTCACTGGAAGAGACGGTGATGCTGGAAAAGCCTGAGGGCAGGAGGAGAAGGGGGCAGCAGAGGGTGAGACGGTGGAGGGCATCATCGACTCAACGGACGTGAGTTTGAGCAAACTCCAGGAGCTAGTGAAGGACAGGGAAGCCTGGTGTGCGGCCGTCCACGGGGTAGCAAAGAGTCAGACACAACTTAGAGACTGAACAAACTCAATAGAGAATGGGAATTTAATATTCCACAAAATCTTTAACCCAACAAAGTCAAATACTTTCCCTCCTAGCACCCTGTGTCCTATCACACGGAGGAGCAGGTGACAGCTGCAGGGCAGGCGCTGAGCCCTGAGCACCCGAGCACCACGGGGGAAGCGGGACCACCATCTTTGGAGAAGATACATTTAAAGAGCTGGGAGGCGCTGAAACATACACTGTCTCGTTTCAGAGAGGATAACAGCACAAAGCAGCAGCATGGCTAGTGCAGGCAAGGTCAAAGTGTGAAGCCCCGGGCCCTTTCACACAGCCGGAGAACACCCTGGTTCCTGCTCTTGCACCAGAACTCAAATAACAAGATTTGTCATTCATGACCCCAGAAGCCTTAAACCGTGTGAGTGCCTGACTGCTCCACGCTTTCATTCCTGGGACAGACCTCGCTAGGCGCCGAACGGACAGACCGCTGTCGGCGACTTGGAGAGCACACTACTCTCCCCGTTTTCCCGGGCGCGCCGCCCCGTCCCCACCGCCCGGGTCCCCCTCCACCGCCCGCTCCCCACCGCCCGGACCGCAGCCGCCGCGCCACGCGGACCCTCCCAGGACACCGCCGCCTCCCCTCGCAGGGCGAGCCCAGGATCGCCAGCGGGCAGCGGGGATGCTCCCCACACGCCGCCGGGCAGGGGTCGCGGCGACACAGACGAGCGGGGCGCCCTCGAGCCGCCGCAAGGTCACCGGGAACAGCTCCGGTGGCCCAGCCGGCCGCTCACGTCCGGGCGCCCACGGCCCCTGGCGCCGCCCAGCCCGCGGCTGAGAGCGGCCTCGACAGGGCCCGGGGGCCCCGGGATCCCGGGGCCGGCGGCAGCAGCGCGGCAGGCGGCAGGCAGGCTCACCAGGGCTCGCGTGCGTACTCCTCCATCTTGACTCGGCGGCTCCGCGATGCCGGGCGAACAGAGCAGGGCCTGCCCGGCGGCGGAAGTGATCCCAGGAGGAGAGCGTTAGACTCTGCGAGGATTGGCTCGCCGCCTCCTGCTGAGGCCAATCGGAGCCGGGGATTGAGCTGCGGGGCGGAAGGCGGGGCTCCGGGCGGGGCGGGGGCGGGACCCCGGCGCAGAGAGAGGGGCTGAGGGGCGGGGCTCCGGGCGAAAGGCGGGGCTCCTGGAGTGGGCGTGGCTCCGGCGCAGAGGGCGGGGCGGGGCAGGGCGCAGGTGCGGAGGGGGTACCCATCACTGAAGTCACCCACCCGGGTCGCTCCGCTAGGGCTCCCCTAACTCCCGGACGCGTTTCTTTGTTCTAGCACCTGGCTGTCAAGTGTGAAGTAATGCTACCTACTTCGTCTGGGTGGGTGAGGCCGCACCGACTCCCCGGAGCTCCGTGAGGGCAGGCAGTGCCCAGGTCCTTTGACTCTCGGCGCCAGGAAGTAGTGAATGTCCCTTAAATGTTTGTGATAATGTGGGACGCTGTGACCCGTGGGGATTTCTACACACCGGAGCATGAGAAGGTCACCCTTTGGAAACCGTTGCTATATTCAGGTCTCCTGACAAGGCTGAGGCAGCTCTGCCTCCGGAGCAGGGGTCTTCACGCTCCAGGACGCTGAAGGTACAGCTCCCTCTCCCCTCACTTGAGCAGATTGTCTGCCCTCCAGGGTAATAGCGATGTATTCAAGTTGTGTCTACTTTATTCAAGTTCCTGTAGACAGTGAGCTCACAGACTGATGGCATCTTGTGTGGAGGATGCAAGAGGGACGCCTTCTCCACACTCACACCTGCAGAGGGATGCACGTTTTCAGAATCGACATCCCCTTAGAGGGTCCTACTCCCCAGTGGGTTGGGCTCCAGTGAGCCAGAGGCTTGGAGGCCTCAAGAGCTCCACCCAGCAGGAGGTCACCGCCCTCAGCCCCACCTGGCCTGATGGCTGTGGATGAGTGAGGCTGGCACCACCTCCAGCTCTGGGTCTGGGAGTCTGGTCTATGACTGGGGCCTGATGGGTGTTTAGGCTGGGCAGAAGTGGGGAGAGGGGAGGCAGGCTCTTTTCTGCCCTCTCCCCCCTCCCCCTGCCCTCTTTTCAGGAAGATGTGTACCCTCTGCGCTCTCTCTTGGGGCTCTCCTCTGCCCAGTTCCGCTCCTCCCAGGAGTGTGGGCCAGGCCAGGGGCTGGCTTCAGAGACAGAGTCTGCTTCTCCAGAGGAACTTCCCACCTCCCCGACGAGGAGGAAGCTGGGGAGGCCGTAAACTGAGTACGCACAGCCCAAGTGCTCACAGCGTTTGCTTGCTTTGTGGGCATCGTTGTATTTGACATCTTTAATAACTCCATAATGCTTGCAGTACGTATTCTTATTTCTCCAGGTACTTCTAGGATTCTTGCTTTCTATTTCCTGCAGCTCATAAAGGGTCAATAACTCACTCAAGGGCACACATTTCAGATCTGAGCCCACGTCATTCGACTCTGGAGCCCACGGCCTTCTCCGGCACAATGTTGCCGCCACCAGCAGTCCTGAGAATGTGACTTGGTCACTCAGTCCAGCTGAGGCTGCTCTGAGCATGAGTTCATTGCTTCTGGTTCCCTGTCCGCCACATGCACCACATCTTTTGGGCAGAGTCTGGGGTCCCCGACCTTTCCTCCCTCTGGTGCGGTGGTGCTGGGTTTTCTCTGGGGGCCAGGCCGGCCCCTAATCCCTTCACTCTTTGATCAGGAGGCTGTGAGTCCTGCCCTGCAAGTGTGGAAGCTCTGCTTTGCATTTTGAGTTTAGAACCTGGAGGAAGAGACAACTTCTGAAACCAGGTGCCCTGGGCAGAGTGACCCTGCCTCAGGAGAAGGATCGTGCCTTGGGGCTGGACATAGCTGCTTTCACCTGCTCCGTGGAGAAGCTGGCTGGGATGGTGCCAGAGCTGGGGTCACAGAAGACAGTGCCTCTTCTGGGTGGGAGAGAGGCCCAGACAGACGGTCGAGGGGTGGGAGCGAGAGACACTTCTAACCACACGGCCCCGGAGCCCCCCAGGCCAGCCCAGGGCCTCGCTGTGCCCACTGGGGGCTGCCTGACTCCCAGCAAGATTAGTGTGTCTCCCTGGAGCTCTGGGCAGTTGCTCCCCCTCTCCTGTTTTATTAATACTTTCCCTTATAGCACATGCGGGTGTTTTTTACCTCAATCGATTTCACATTTGAAAGAGAATGACGGCACTGTAATTATTCTTGTATCTCTCTGTAGGGCCTGGTTGGTGAGGTGGGGGAGGGAGAGGGATATGAACATCCCAGCCTTGAATGGATGAGTAAGTGAATGATGAGAACCAGGTGGGATGGTGAGTGTGCACACACATGCGTGCACACGCATGTATGCACACGTTCGTTCGTGCCTGTGTGTTGAGGGTGGTTTTTGCTGAAGGTTGGAGAGACAAGGATGAGAGAGGAGGTGGGATACAGAGAACAGAACCCAGACCCAGAGTAAATGTGCATGATCAAGAGCCCCGCAGCCGGTGACTGCGTGCTCACTGCCTGTCAGCTGCATTGACCCGGCGCCTCACATCTGATGCCCACAGCCACCCTCCGAGGCTGGCACAGTGCTGTCTTTATTTGACAGATGATGGAGCTGGATCTCAGAGGTGGAGGTGACTGACCAGAACCCGGTGTGGGGTGAGCAGTGGGCCCAGGACCTAGGGGACCAGGTCAGCTGCCAGGGGAGCCTGACCGTGAACCGTGAAACCAGCCTCTCTGCTGTGCTCCTGCAGCCCTTGTGCTTCTCTTCTGAGACATCCTGTGAGCTCTCTGTTTTCTAGTAAATTATTTGAAAGTATTTGTCTGTTAACTGTCTTCACTGCCAGACTGGAAGCTCCAGGAAGGCAGGGACACACTGGTTTTTTGTCTTTAGTCACACCCCTTGCTTTTAGACCCCAGTCCTGGGTCCTGTTACGTGGTCAGCACTCACCAGCATGTGTTCTGAAAAGAAGGAGCCCCGGGGCGGAAGCCCCTGCTTCCCCTCCCCTCTCGCCTCTGCACTCCAGTTCCACCAGCGGCCCACTCCACCCCCAGCCTCATCCCGAAGGGGAGACTAGCCGGAGCTCAACGCCAGGGCCAGTTTTTCTCCCAGCTGGTCCCTGGGCTCTGTAAGGACCGACGTGTGGCTGTCTCTCTCTGGCTCAGGGTGGGGCGTCGCCAGGGAAGAGCGCAGCCGCCGTGCGATGGTGACACGGGGACTCACAGAGGACTTTGTGACGGGGTGGAAGGTCCCTGTGTCTTGTGCAGGACGGCAGGATGGACACGCAGTGAAACCACTTGAACGAAAGCTGTCAGGCCGTTGCAATAGGATCCCTCCTGACGGCCAGAGTTTAATTTCCCTGAAGACACACCACACCGAGCTGTGCTCCGATCGCTACGTGCTGGGGGCCTGGGGCTCCTCCCGACGCCCACACAGGAGATGCCCAGCAGAAGGAGGGGCAGACCGGTGAGGGAGGTTGGGGGCCTTCTCCTCAGAGCTTCTGGAGGCCGACGGCCCTTTCAGAAATCCCTGACTCCTGCACGTCCCACTTTCTCCCCCAAACACTCCTGTTTTCCATCTGGGAACACAGAGGACTTCCTTCGTCCCTCTCTCTCAGGAAGTGGCTGGGGAAACCTGGAGCCTCCGATGCCAGGCCCACAGGCTCCTGGGCAGAGGAGACTGGGTGGGCGGGGTGGCTCGGAGCTTCTGGAATTGCGTCCCTTTCCTGGGGCTGTAGAGCTGGGGAGTCCCTAGCACATTACCAAATACAGTAGAAAGGAGGCTGTGGACCACACGCTGACCACAGCGCCGTCCACCCTGGCAGGGCGCCACATATGCAGCGAACAGGGCAGGCCTGGCCGGCCGCTCGGGGAGCCCGGGTTCTGCCCGCTCTCCTGGTTCTCTGTGGCTCTCGTCTGCTCCTGCCAGCCTCCACATTTTTGTATCTTTTTCTCATTGCGTGGCCCCCTTGTCTTTAAAAGGCTAAATGCTCTGTACTAAATTTGGTCACACAGCGCTCCAAGATTCCCTGGAATGTCCTCAAGTTTCAAACAGCTCTGACGGAGAGGTGGCCCGCCCCCGCCTGGGGATTGGCTGCTCCTCCCGGGGCAAGGCCGTCATGGGGCCTTATTGGCCGCTGGTGGGACCAGCCCGGGTCCACTAGCCCTAGGCTCCGGAGGCTGCAACTCCCAGACCACACTTGGGCACCTGCGCGGGCAAGGCGGGGGGAGCCGCGGCCTGGACCACCGGGGGTCTGCTGCATCCAAACCAGCACGCAACCTGTCCCGGCCCACCCGGACCCCTGCAGCCCCACAAGAGCCACAGCCCACCTCTCCAAGATGTCCAAGGTAGCCAAGTATCGCCGGCAAGTGAGCGAAGACCCTGACATCGACAGCCTGCTGTCCACCCTGTCCCCCGAGGAGATGGAGGAGCTGGAGAAGGAGCTGGACGTGGTGGACCCCGATGGGAGCGTCCCCGTGGGGCTGCGTCAGAGGAACCAGACTGAGAAGCCGTCCACGGGCGCGTACAACCGGGAGGCCATGCTCAACTTCTGTGAAAAGGAGACCAAGAAGCTCATCCAGAGGGAGGCGTCTGTGGATGTGAGTGGGGAGGGGGTGGGGTGGGGGGAGGGAGGGGGCGCGATGCGGCGATGGGGACGCGCTTTCCTGAGAAGCAGCGTCCCTGTTGGCAGAGCGCTGTCACCGCCTGCTCCCCTGTCGGCCGTGTCCTGGAGCAGAGGCCAGGTGTGCCTCGGCACCAGCGCCCACGCATCACGCGAGGCTGCTGGCGGCCTGGGAGCGGAGGCGCCTTGGGTGGGTGCTGTCAGCCGCCTCCTCCCGGCTCCGCACACCTGGCTCTTTCCTCCCATTCCTCCCCCGCTGGACAGTCTCCTGCCAGCCCCTCTGAGTGGAGCAAGGCTCACTTTCCAGCCCCTGGCCGCCTCACGGCCTGTGGACCACGCGAGGCGACAGGTCAGCTGGGCGTCCCAGGGCGGGCACTGCGCCTCCACCCACGGCTTCCTTCTCGGTCCCGGGGCGTGGGGTGTGTGCTTTCTGGAGGGGGCAGCCCCTCTTTTGGGGGTTGGGCCACTTGGCTGCGGGATGAGCTGTTTCCCAGCCTCTGGGTGTTCAGCAGCCAGGAGGGGACGGAAGAGGGTAGGGATTGCCACTGGCCGCGTCTGCTCCTTCCGGCCGGCTTCCGCAGAGTGGCGTTCTGTTCTCCTGGGTCTCTGCCTGTGATCACAGGGGGGCTTTCCTGGGACGAAGTAGCCTGGCCTCGCCGGAGGGCGACTTCGTCCGGGTCAGGAGTGTCTGGTGGGAGACTCTGCTAAGCGACCCCTGGCCACCGCTTCGTGCGCCGTCTGCTGAGGGGCCCGCCCAGCTGGGACATCAGCCACAGAGCCCATAGGGGGCATGTGTGGCCCCGTCTCTGCCCTGCCCCCCGACCTGAGCTCAAAAATCTGCCAAGATGCTGGGAGGGCGGGAGCTGCTGTGTGTTGCAGAAACACCAAGTTGTATGCTGGGCACAGGAACTGGCATCTTAGGTCAGTTACCCTTCAGTCTTAGAAGTCGGGGACCCCGAGGGGAGCCAGCAATAGCATCTTAGGTCAATGTTCCTTCAGTCTTAGAAGTCGGGGAGCCCGAGGGGAGCCTGGAGCTTATTATCTTGGGGCCAGGTCCAGGCCCAGCCCTGTGGTGCTGGGTAAATGCTAAAACCCCACAGGGACAGGCGGCAGAGGGGGGACATGCTGCAGGGGCTGTGCCTCGAGGGGCTGTCGGGACCCACGGGAGGGGACCGAGGTGCCCCTGGCGCTGGTGCTGCTGTCCAGGCCCCGCTGGGCCCCTCGGTCCCAGGCCCTGAGCTCTGAGCCCACGGCTGCGAAGGTCTCCGTCTGCACAAAACAGTCCTGATCTGAAGCAAGGCGTTCAGGCTGCAGAGCCGGCAAGGGCTTCCACGCACCTGGAAGTTCCTCTGGCGGGAGCTGCCTACCCTGGCCGGCCGTGGGCACCAGGTGGACACTTGTCTCGTGGGCAGAGCCTGAGTCGGGGGACATGGTGGTGCCTGGTCGGGGAGGTGCCCCTGGGCTATTTCCCTTGGGCAGAGGCCCTCAGGCCCCCAGTGCCTTCTCCAGGCTAGGCTCCTGGGGGCGGGCAGAGTCCCCTGTGTCACCTGGCGGTGGGAACATGGGCAGGAACCTGGGACACGGCTTGGTCAGCACACTTAGCCAAACAGGAGCCTGATATGAACGTGGCTTTGAAATACACGGTTTGAGGACCAGTGTCTCTCGCTGGGACCTGCCTTGGTCTCCTCATCCCCACCATGGGGGCCAGTGTGACCAGCTGGTCCAGCTCCTGGGCTGGTGTGAAGCCGGAGGGACCAAGACACTCAGAGCACTTAGCGAGCTGGGGGGCTGTGGACACGTGGTAACTGGTGTTCCGACCTGGTCAGCTCGCCGGGTCAAGGGGCCCGGGAGCTGGGGAGCCGGCCGGAGGGTCAGGGGGCCGGAGACCGGCGGGCGGGGCAGGGCTGGGGTGCCTCTGGAGGAGAGAGTACGGCGCCCCTGGCTCCCGACCTGATGACAGTGTTGAGGCTGCGGGCGTGCTGGTGAAAGGGCGCTTGTCTTCTAGATGGGAATACAAAATACCTACGGGAGAAAGCCTTCTAGGGTCAGGGAACTTGCTTCAAGGACTGTGGCAAGGGGACTGGGCAGAGTGTCCGCTGGTGGACAGATGCGCGTGCAGGAGCTGCTGGGAGCCTGCGGGGCGCCATCGTGTTCGCCTCTCTGCTTCTGTGGGTGTGTTTGAGATTTTCCGTAGTAGAATGGTGGCTGTTTTTTTTTTTTTTTAATAGACAGAAACCAAGAGCGGAAGGCGGGCCTAGCCTGCACCCTAAGCTCTGGCTCTTCCTGGGACAGGGCCCCCAAGTTCCGTACGCTGGCTGTCGTGTGGGGTGGGTCTAGGTTGTGGCAGAGACCTTGCTCTGCTTCCCCTGCACCTCCTGCTTCCTCTGGGTCAGCTCTCATCTGTCCTTGGGTCTCAGGCGCCACAGCCTCCAGGGAGTCTTCCTTGATTTCCCCTGCCCCCGGCAGGGTCCGGCCCCCTTCTGATCTGAGTGCTCCAATCCCAGGCGTGCCCACCTGATCCCAGCCCATGCTGCCCTCCCACCACGCTGTTTCTGAGTCTGCCATCTTGTGCAGCTCCTGTGGGTCTGAAGGACAGGCTGGCTCTGTCTGGAGAGCAGGGGTCAGCAGGCCCCTCCCTCCCCTAAAGCCAGGTGGTGGGGGGGGGTGCCGCCCCTGTCCTCCTGCCCAGGTGGGAGATGGCCGGCAGGTGTGCAGCCAAGAGTTCAGTGAAACCCTAGTCCCGGCTCAGGTTTCGGGAATCGGATCCCACCGGTCAGCTGCGTGCTCTCTTTCCTTCCCGAGGGGGAGGGGACCTCCCACCTGCCCCTCTGCACCCCCACGTGGCAAGGCCGGGATTAGCACCTGTGCTCAGCCAGGAGCAGGCAGCTCAGCTGGCCTGGAGGAGGCCTCGGTGGGTTCCCCTTGGGGTAAACTCCAGAACCGACCGGAGGCCCCCCGTGAGCCCCTGCGCCCACGCCTCCACACTCCCTCGGTCGCTGCCCGCACAGCCCCCAGCTCCAGACTAGGTCCCCCCTAGTGTCTGCAGTACCCCCACAGGGGGATGTGGAGGAGCAGGGCGGCCCCAGCCCTCAGGCTGCCCTTTGCCGAGAGCCCTGGGTGGCACGGCTCCTTGCTTAAGGAGATTAAGCCCGACGGGTACACAACCAAAATAGCCTGGAGGCCAGGCAGAGGGGAGGAGAGGGGATAGGAGGCGGGCACCAGGCAGGCCCAGGTCCCACCCTGGACCCGAGAGCTGCCTCCGCCCGTCTGGGCTGAGAAAGAGCCACTGACCATTTCTTAAACTAGGTGGTGGGATCCGGGTGCGTGTGCTTTAATCACTGTTCTCACTCGTGTATTACGTAGTTTCTTCCGTCTATACAGAATATTCAGTTTAGTGAATTCTTAGCAAGTGAAGCTTGCTCACAGCCTTTGGCTGCTCCTGGGGCTGGCCTCCTCCCCAGCAGGGGTTCAGCTTGGTCCAGGGGATAGAGGGGAGGGGGCAGGACCACGGAGATCTGGACGCTGGAGAAGCCCAGCAGTGCTGGGGGCAGACGAGCAGGCTGGGATGAGTGTCCCCCTAGCCAACGGGAGGTTGCTACCAGCATCGGGTGGGGGGGCGGGAGGGACTCAGGGTCCCCAGGGTGGGAACAGAGCCCACGCTCACCGTCTGCCCCCCCACCCAGGAGGCTGGAACATCTGTGTCAGACCACAGCTCAGCTGGGCCCAGGGTGCTCAGAAGACGGGGTCCAGGCCACTGTGCTCACAGCAGCCAGGGGAGTAGCAAAGCATAGCTCAGTGGAGGGGGCGGCGGTGGGGGTGGTTAATATTCGATGCCTGCCAAGTTGGATAAACAGGAATAGTCTTTCCAGATCATTCTGAGCTTGTTTACTAGATCGCTTCTGGTGTAGCTGGTGAAGGAAGAAAGGGTCTGGATTCGGAGTCTGTCCCCCCTGGGGCTGACTCGGGTCGGGGGTACCACTGGTGTCTGGAGCCCAAGGGGTCCAGGCGAGACTCTGCTCCGACCCCTGACCAGCTGGAGAACTCGGCTGCTCCCCTTAGGAAGGGAGCTCATGTTCAGTGCTCAGAACTTCCTGGACCATCAGTGTGGCTCCCTAAGTCAACAGCGTTACCTGTCAGATGACCTTGGAGGGGACTGCGACCTTGGAGGGACTGTGATGGGTGCTGGACATGGCACAGAGACCTCCCCTCCCCCCCAATCCTGCAGATTTCAAGCCTCGGTTTGCGCCAGATCAACTTTTTCTCAATCTCTCATGAGGTCACACAATGCCCTGCTGGGGGCAGCGAGGGGCTAAGGGTCAGTGTCCGGGAGGCCAGTGGGAGGGGAGTGTTTCATCACTTCCTGCCCCACCCCCACCCCGTGGCCTGGTTCCTTGAGCCTCTGCCTAATTACTTCATGCTCAAGGGCCAAGTCCCAGGGCTGGATGCGAGTGGGGCGGGGGAGCTGAGGGAGGTTTTGACTGTGAGGCCTCCTTGTCTCTGGGGTCCCTGCAGAAAAGACCCCCTGGTTGTCAGGATGCTGTTCACAAACAACTAGGAATCGGACACCCTCCTGCCCACACTCCCCGCCCCTCTCCCACCCCCACCCCAGGGGGGTCCTCGGCCCTGCGCCTGTCACATCCTCAGCCTGTCTTCCACGTCCCGTTTGGGGCCAGCAGGACCCCTCCTGCCCTGAAAGGAGGACCATCCCAGCACAGAGGGTGGCCAGCTGGACGTCAGGGCAGGGTCTCCAGAGGCAGCTGGACTGGGACTCAGACCTGCCCTTCGCTCTCTGAGCCTGGGATGCTCATCCACGAGATGGAAGTCACGCTCATCACCGGGCACAGAAGGCACATGATGGGCTGGGGGCTGGGGGTCTGGAGCTAGAGCTGGGGGCACCACCCTCTTTCCAGTCCCTATAGGCAGGGTTCACGGACCATGTTTGTGTTTCTAAGGAGGCAGACAGATTCCACCACATCATTAACTCTCCAGTGACCAAGTGAGTTCCTAGCAGGCACTTTCTAAATGCTGGGACACAGTAGTGAGGAAGATGGAGGGGCCGTGGTCCTGAGCTCACGTTCTAGTGGCTGAGACAGACAGTGCTTGTACAGACCATTCACAGCATCTTCACACAGCACAGGTAACATCTGTTTGTTGTAAAGAATGACCTAGTTTTAGGAAAGAGTATAGGACCGACCTTCTTGCTGGGGGAGATTCCAACCAGGCATCAGGGAGACATCACCCAGAGGTGATAAGCAAGCAGGCGAGGGGTGGGCTGAAGGGTCAGCCACAGGCGATCCAGAGGGCTGGGCACACGCAAGGCCTGCAGCGGGAGCAGGGACAGCCGTCAGAGGCCAGCCAGGCCTGTGACTGGAGTAGGGGAGCCCTGGGCCAGGGCATGGATGAGATTGGGAGTAGGCTGGGTTCAGGTGAGGTGGGGAGGGGCTCAGGAGGTGCAGGAGGTTCAGGTGAGGCTGGAGGTTCACGTGAGGCAGGAGGTTCACGCGAGGCAGGAGGTTCACGCAATGCAGGAGGTTCAGGCAATGGAGGAGGGTCAGGCGATGGAGGAGGTTCAGGCGATGCAGGAGGGTCAGGCGATGCAGGAGGTTCAGGCGAGGCAGGAGGTTGAGGCGAGGCAGGAGGTTCGGGCGAGGCAGGAGGTTCGGGCGAGGCAGGAGGTTGAGGCGAGGCAGGCGGTTCGGGCGAGGCAGGAGGTTCGGGCGAGGCAGGCGGTTCGGGCGAGGCAGGCGGTTCGGGCGAGGCAGGAGGTTGAGGCGAGGCAGGAGGTTCGGGCGAGGCAGGAGGTTCAGGTGAGGCAGGAGGTTCGGGGGAGGCAGGAGGTTCGGGCGATGCAGGAGGTTCGGGCGAGGCAGGCGGTTCGGGCAATGCAGGAGGTTCGGGCGAGGCAGGAGGTTCGGGCGAGGCAGGAGGTTGAGGCGAGGCAGGAGGTTCGGTCGATGCAGGAGGTTCGGGCGAGGCAGGCGGTTCGGGCAATGCAGGAGGTTCGGGCGAGGCAGGAGGTTCGGGCGAGGCAGGAGGTTCAGGCGAGGCAGGTGGTTCAGGTGAGGCAGGAGGTTCGGGGGAGGCAGGAGGTTCGGGCGATGCAGGAGGTTCGGGCGAGGCAGGAGGTTCAGGTGAGGCAGGTGGTTCGGGTGAGGCAGGAGGTTCGGGGGGAGGCAGGAGGTTCGGGTGAGGCAGGAGGTTCGGGGGAGGCAGGAGGTTCGGGCGATGCAGGAGGTTCGGGCGAGGCAGGAGGTTGAGGCGAGGCAGGAGGTTCGGTCGATGCAGGAGGTTCGGGCGAGGCAGGCGGTTCGGGCAATGCAGGAGGTTCGGGCGAGGCAAGAGGTTCGGGCGAGGCAGGAGGTTCAGGTGAGGCAGGAGGTTCGGGCGATGCAGGAGGTTCGGGCGAGGCAGGAGGTTCAGGCGAGGCAGGTGGTTCAGGTGAGGCAGGAGGTTCAGGTGAGGCAGGAGGTTCAGACAATTCTGGAGGGTCAGGTGATGGAGGAGGTTCAGATGATGCTGGAGGGTCAGGTGAG
The DNA here is from genome assembly GCA_935064755.1 of Tragelaphus eurycerus. Classification (NCBI taxonomy): domain Eukaryota; kingdom Metazoa; phylum Chordata; class Mammalia; order Artiodactyla; family Bovidae; genus Tragelaphus; species Tragelaphus eurycerus. The sequence continues at coordinate 422,653 of CAKXYN010000100.1, read as the reverse complement.
GCAGGCGGTTGTGGCGATGCAGGCGGTTCGGGTGACGCAGGGCATCACAGGTCAGCCTGGGGAGCTCCCGGTGGGTGGGATGGTGTTGGAGGGCTTTGAGCAGGGGAGAGATGTGATCTGATCTCCGTTTTTAGAACCATCCATCATTCTGCCAGCTGCATTGTCGGCAGGAGGACAAGATTGGAGCTGAAGGGTCTGGCAAGAGCTCAAGGATGGTTTGGGGAGAAGTGCTCAGATACGAGAAATGCTCTTCGGGTAGCACAGCCAGCCCTGACTGAACTTTTGGGGTCCAGAGAAGAGTGGGGGCCCAGTCTGGTCTGAGCCAGGGGTACATCTGGTGCTGTTTACTGACATGAGGTGGGATTTGGGGTGAAGGGTGCTTGACGAGTTCAGCAGACCCCACAGGGAGTGCTGGGTCGGCAGGTGCAAGTCTGGGTCGGAGTCTGGGAGCCCGAAAGGGGAGGTGACGCTGAAACTCCTGAGCCTGGAAGAGGGGCTGAGGGAGCGGATGTGGGCCGAGGACCCTGTCCCTCCAGCAGGAACTCTCCAACTCACCAACATTTCGGGTGCTCGAGGAGGAAGAGGGGCCCTGAAAGAGCCTGGGGAGGGAAACGGGCTCACGGGCTCGGGGCGGACGTACCCGCTGCTTCTGTTGTAGCTGAGAGACGCAGTAAGAGGAGGGCGAGAGGCGCTGTGATCACTGGGAAGACGGGAGCCACCGGGACCCGGGCAAGATGCGCTCGTGGGCATGACTGGGGGCTTCCCTGCTGGTCCAGGGTTATGACTTTGCCGTCTAATGCAGAGGGGTGTGGACTCCATTCCTGATCAGGGAGCCAGATCACACATGGCTCTGGGTCAAAAAACCAGAGCATAAACAACCGAAGCAGTATTGACACAAGTTCAATGAACACTTTAAAAATGGTCCACATCCAAAAAAATCTTAAAAAAATAAAATAAAGAGTGGACTTGAGGAGGATGCAGGGGAGGGGAGAGGCCTGCAGACAGGACCTGAGAAGCTTCCTTCCAACAGGAAGTGAAGAAATGGGCACCAATCGGAGGTCGACATGGACCCCAGGAGTGTTTGTCTAGAAGACGGGCTGTCACAGCGTGTTCTGTGCTGTGAGGAGGGTTGGTAGTGGGGGAGACCCTCAGGCAGGTACCCACACTGAGGGGGCACAGGGCGGCGAGTGTGGGGAGCGGCAGGGGGCTTGGCCTCTCACGTGTTGCTGGGTGCCCGTGCTGCTCTGGGGGGCACGGGGCTGCCGAGCAGGGGCGACTGGTGGGCAGGAGCTGCGAGGCTGTGGTCAGAGGCCCCGAGAGAAGCGCTCAGTGGCTCCCGTATGCCAGGAAGACACGAAACGCCCCTGATGGGAAACCCGGCCTGTGAGTGCCAGCAGCAACAGCTGCCAGAGCTGCCCCCAGGCCCAGCAGATGGTCACCTCCAGGGCACTGATCCCCGTCTCCAGGCCACCGTGCCCAGTGCAGGGTGGGCCAGGCCCCAGGCTCCCTCCCTGCCGGATGGTCATGAGTACGCAGCCTCGAGGAAGCTCCGAGCCTTAGACAGCTCCACTTTCTTTCTTCCCTTTATTCTTCAGCATCTTGTCTATGTCTTCTGGACAAGAATGGACTTTTTTCTAGCATGTTTGTATTGAAATATACACATAGAAGTGTACAAAACGTGAATACAGACTTCCCACAAATACAGATTCTCACAAAGGGAGCGAGAACCAGTGTGACGGCACCCCCGCCCCAGCCCTCCTCCCTGCCCCGATGATTTTGCCCATTTAGAATCATATTTTAAACTGTAGGGTGTGTCCTGTCACCCCTCTTTACATTTGTGAGACTCAGCCACGCAGCTTTGTTTGATTTTTACCATCACTGCTGTATCTCCTTGTAAGAATTTACCGTGATTCACTTGTCACTGAACAGTTGACGGGCGCATGGGTTGTCTCCACGTGGATGGTGTTACAGACCATGCTGTTATGAACACTTTTGCGTGTTTTTGAGTGCACCTATGACTTCATTTCTGTTAGAGACAAGCCTACAAGTGGAATTGCTGGAACACAGAATGCGTAATGGAGTTTCCATCTCTTTACTGGTGGATGGAGGTGATCCTACCTAGCCTGGAGTCTCTGAGGATGGGGCAGAAAAGCTTGCAGAGGTTCTCACCCAGTGATCTGTGGACGTGGGCATTTAGTCACGCGATGGCCCTGGCTGTCACTTCCCCGGGAGCCCATCTTTGAGGGCAGCCGGATGCCTTCATGTCCTGGGGCACCACCTGCCTCATGCCAGGCCAGGCCCTCTACTCAGACCTGGAGCTGCACTGAGGCCCTCGGGGGTCAGTCTCTCCACCCCTGGACTCTCTCGGAGAAGGAGGCCTCTTCCATCCGAGGCAGCCGGACCCGTCTCTGCGTTCAGACCCTTCAGCTTCACCTCCTTCCCCGTTTAGCTTCTGTCTTAGTCATTCTCAGCATCGACCTCGCTTCTTAGGCTTGGTCCCTGCCTTCCATCACCGCTTGGATGAGACTCACCCTCTGGCCCACCTGCCCAGCTGCCCCTCAGACCTGGAGAGGACCACACGGCGGCTGTGTCAGGGTGTGTCAGGGCCACTGTGGGTGGAGCTTGGCCTCAGCCAGGCCCTGATCCCCCTCTGCACTCCCTCGCTTCTTCCAGAGTCAGCCTCACCCCAGCACTCTGCACCCCCTAGACCCCGGGGTTCCAAGCAACTGGAAGCCTTCGGGTGAGAATAGCTTCACATTCCTCCTCTGCTTCCTCCAGACCCGTCGGCTTCCGAGGGCGTGAGGGCTCCTGTCTCCCATCTCACCCGGGAAAGACGGGCCAGCTGCTGGCTCCTCCAGCAGCCCCACACAGCTGTCTTCTCTCCAGGCCTGCTTCTCTCTCTGTCTCTCCCTGTGTTTCTGTCTCTGTCTCTTCCTGCTCCCCACCCCTACAGGACCCAGGATGCGCTCCCCACCCCCTGGCCACCCTCCTGGGCACGTTGGCTCGGCGGGTCTGGTCCGTGTGCTTCCTCTGCCCCCCGACTCCACCTCGCCCCTCGATGCTCAGACCAGCCCTCTGGCTTCCTTTCCTCTCCAGCTGCTCCCGCCCACCTTCCCTGGGGTCCAGACTCCGTGGTGCGCAGAGCCCTGCCCTCCACCCGGCCTGCCCGCCCACTAGCCCAGATCTCCATTCTGAGTCCAGATGGTTCACTTGCCTCCTGGACTCCTCAAGTGTCTCAAGTTCAACTGGTCTAAGAATAAATTAATCATCACCGCCCTGGAGCCTGTGTCCCCTCCGTCTCTGTGCTCTGCTGAGCAGGGGGCTGCCTCACTCTCTGCTGTGCCCCCAGTTCTCCTGGCAACAGAACCCTGATGTCCTGGCCTCCTGGCCCCGTTGTCCACCTCGCCCCCCACCCCCCCTCCCTCCCCACCCACACACACCCACACACAGCCGAAGGCTGAGAGGACAGAGGAGGAGTGAGCGAGTGCCCTTCTCTTCCTGCTTGACAGGACTTGCAGAAGTTATCAATTCATCTGTGCTCTTTGGAGACTGTTGGAAAACATAACTTTGTGTCCAAAGCCTCAAATGGAGAGAGACTTGGCGTGATTCCTTTTTTCCAGTTCCTGTAACAGTCCATGGAGTCATCCACGAGTTTACACCCCGGGGCCCCCGCGCCCGGAGAGGCCCAGCCCTCTTTCCCTCTCGGTTTGTTCTGGACAGAGTGAGCCTCTGCGACTCAGTTTTAACTTCCATTCTCTCATTCTCCGGATCGTCTCTTACCACTCCCTGCCGCCCCAGGGACCCGAGGTCACAGGCTGCGTATTTAGCCAGACCCACCGAGTTCTCCTCTGATCTCGGGGCCCCCGAAACACACTGAAGAGGGGATTAGCAACCAGCTCCATGTTCAGCCAGCTGGGCCGTCGGCACCCATCACCGGCTCGCCCTGAAATGTCTGCAGGACCTGGCAGCTTTGCCTCTGGACCCAGAGCAGGAGGCGGTTCCTGCATAGAGGCGGCTCCAGGCAGGCCACCCCTAGAGCCCAGCGTGGCCTTGCTCCTGGCCTTGCAGGCCCGCCCGCGGAGAGGCTGGGGTCTGGACATGCCGGTTCTGACCTGAGCAGGCAAGCCATGCCTCCTGAAGCCAGACGGTGAGGCTGGAGTGAGCAGGGAGCAGGCCCTTAGAGACGAGGATCAGATTTCCCTCCAGGGCTCTGCAGGAGGACCAAGCCCTGCAGAGAATTAACCACACGACTATTTCCTCAGTTCTCCCAAAGATGCTAAATAGCTGGTCCCGTTCTAAACACAGAGGAAAGAAACTAATTCACTACATACACTGGACGCCTCAGGGCATTCTCCTGCAATCCCCACGGACATGGGCGGACCATTTTGCCTTGACCTTTGAGCTCTGCCCCACAAGGGGTGAGCTGTTTCGCTTGTACCAAATGTCCCCAAGATGGATCATCTCCCCTACTCCAATGGCAGAGGACCCCTGCGCCCTGCCCCTGTGTATTATTTGGAGATAATGTGCACTACTGCTGAACCACCAGGGCAGTGTCCACTAGTGACCCGAATGCTGAAGACACCAGTGTCCCAGTGGCCGGGGTTCCTGCAAGTTAGGGGAGGTGGAGGCTTTGTGTCACTCCCTACCCCTGTCACTGGAGGTGCTATTTCTTCAAAGAATAATTTATTTTAAATTTTTCATTGGGTTATAGCTGATTTACAATGTTGTGATAGGTTCAGGTGGACAGCAAAGGGACTCAGCCACGCATGCATACGTCTGCATTCTCCCCCAAACTCCCCTCTCAACCAGGTTGCAGCAAAACATCAAGCAGAGCTCCCTGCGTGCTATGTGTGGGGAACCGTGCTTGTTGGTTATCCATGTTAAACACGGCAGTGTGCACCTGTCCACCCCAAACTCCCTAAGTGTCCCGCCCCCACCACCCCTCCCCCCACTGCCCTCCCCCACCGTCCTCCCCACACCATCCTCCCCCACCATCCTCCCCCTCCGTCCTCCCCCACCGTCCTCCCCCTCTGTCCTCCCCCTCCGTCCTCCCCACACCATCCTCCCCCCACCACCCTCCCACACCGTCCTCCCCCTCCGACCTCCCCCTCCGTCCTCTCCACCGTCCTCCCCCACCGTCCTCTCCACCGTCCTCCCCCACTGTCCTCTCCACCGTCCTCCCCCTCCGTCCTCCCCCTCCGACCTCCCCCTCCGTCCTCCCCCTCCGACCTCCCCCCTCCGTCCTCTCCACCGTCCTCTCCACGGTCCTCCCCCACCGTCCTCCCCCCACCGTCCTCTCCACCGTCCTCCCCCACTGTCCTCCCCCACCGTCCTCCCCCCTCTGTCCTCCCCATCGTCCTCCCACACCGTCCTCCCCCCACCGTCCTCCCCCCACCGTCGTCCCCCACCGTCCTCTCCACCGTCCTCCCCCACCGTCCTCCCCCTCCGACCTCCCCCTCCGTCCTCTCCACCGTCCTCTCCACCGTCCTCCCCCTCCGTCCTCCCCACCGTCCTCCCCACCGTCCTCCCCCTCCGTCCTCCCCCACCGTCCTCCCCCTCCGTCCTCCCCACCGTCCCTCCCCCTCCGTCCTCCCCACCGTCCTCCCCCTCCGACCTCCCCCAGACCCTTAGGCTCCTTTTCTAGCCTGTGAGTCTGTTTCTGTTTCCTAAGTAAGTTCATTTGTATAATTTCTTTAAAAGATTAATTTATAATTGTGGTGTCATAAGGCTTATTATGCTGCTGCTGCTGCTCAGTCGCGTCCAACCCTGTGCGACCCCAGAGACGGCAGCCCATCAGGCCCCACCGTCCCTGGGATTCTCCGGGCAAGAACACTGGAGTGGGTTGCCATTTCCCTCTCCAACGCGTCAAAGTGAAAAGTGAAAGTGAAGTCGCTCAGTCGTGCCCGACCCTCAGCGACCCCATGGACTGCAGCCCACCAGGCTCCTCCCTCCATGGGATTTTCCAGGCACGAGCACTGGAGTGGTTGCCATATAGACGATATCAAAACACAGGGGAAAGAGAGGAAACAACCCGTGACTCCTGCCCGGTTAGCTCAGCGAGGTGGCTGCGGTCACGTCTCGGGGGCAGGTGTGCACATGTTTTCTTTTGTCGCTGAGGTCACTTCATGCACAAACACACACACTCACATATGTGGTCTCCTGCTGTTATTATCACTGTTTGCTCATCCCTTGATAGTCATCACTTTCCCACATCACGGAGGTCCTTCCTGAACGTCACGTTCAGGGCCACTGCCCTCCACTGTGCAGCTGGGCTGAGCCATTTGCCTATATTTGGACATTTCCATGGTTTCCAATAAATGCACTTTCCAAGTCCCCAAGCGGATCTGAGACACAGGCTCCTTCCCTTGGCCTTTGGCATCCGTCCCCGGAGACACGGAGCCAAACCCCAGGATAAACAGAGCTGTTCACACACTGTTCCCAGCTGAGCCCCGTGGACAGATGGGCTCGGGAAGGGGAGGAAAAACAGCCTGGATGCAGGAGACGCTGGGGCTGATGCTTGCCCCAGGATGGGAGATGAGAGGCTCGCCCGAGCTGCCGGTAGAGGCTTGAGGTCCTGCTGGGCGGCAGCTGCCCACCCCAGGACCAGGTCGTCTCTGCAGCGTGAAGGGGCAGGCATGCCCACCCTGAGACCGGGTTGCCTCTGCAGCGTGACGGGGCGGGCGAGTGGGCTTCTCTCAGTAGTGGGAGCAGAAAGTTGTTCCTACTGACAGAGAGGACAAGGTTCCAGCCTGGGAAACTGTGAGTGTGGGGAGATGTCAAACGGTACACCCTGGGCACCCTCCTGCTTCTGGGAACCCAAGGGCTCCCACGGCCCCAAAGCCCAGGCACCAGTTCCTGCCCCAGAGGAGCGGAGGGCACGGTCCCGGCCCCGCAGCTGCAGGCAAGCTCTGGGACGTCCTGGGACGGCGCCTACCAGCCCCAGCTGTCTCCCACGGGCTCCCTCACACACCGCCTGAGTTCCCTCGCATCAGTCTTGCAGTGTAGACAGGATAGGCAGGGTTTAGCCTGCTTGTCAGACATAGGAGCCGGGGCCAAGGAGGCCACCCACCTGCAATGAGGGAGCATCTCCAGTGTCTCCTCCTGTCAGCAGGAGAAAGAAGCCTCTTGACCTCCATACAGGGCCTTCCCTCGAGCAGAGTGCAGGCGGTGTGTCTGCTGGGGCAGGGGCTGCGTCTGGACCCGCTGGCCTGGCCGCCTTGCCCTCAGCGGTCCCAGGCGGGCTCCTCCCTGACGCAGACCCAGAGCTCCGCCCGCTCCCACCCACCCCCAAGGCCCCCCAGCTGTGGTCGCTCCATTCGCCCCTCCGGTGACGCCGGGTCACTGAGGGTCTTTAGGAGTCACACGAGCCCTTGTTACCTAGGCTTTGATGCTCATCACAGATGGGGAGGAGCGGAGGGAGGAAACCGCCCACACGGAGCAGGTGCCGTCACTCTGGACCGCCCCGCTCCGCATGGGACCAGCCCCGCGCAGGCTGCGGCGGAGGGCAGCAGTCATCAAACTCCTGGGGCTCAGTGGGGAAGAGAGTGTGAAGCATCTCAGGAAGTTTACAGTGATCACAGGTAGAGATAATTTGGGGATGGGTTTAAAACATTCATTTTCATTGATACTTTTAAAACACAGGATTTATTAGAAAATCTTGTCATCACCCCTTCCTGTGTGTGTCCCTGGGGCATATCTTCACAGAGACGAATCTGACGTGGGGCTGGGTGTGTGCACATGTGTGTGTGCACATTGGTGCGTGTTCTTGGGATGCTGGGAAATGGAAGGATAGGATTGATTCAAAGTTGTTTAGTCAGTGCTCAGAAACTGCGATCTGTAAGGTTAGTGGCTGCCCCTTCTAATTCAGGGACACTGACACTTCGGCACACACATTATTCAAGTTCACTTCGCTTGTTTTCTTTACTTTTTTCAATGTGGCCACTAGGCCATCAAAGGTCGCAGGTGTGACCCCGTTGCGTGTGCACTGGATTTGTTGATGTTGTTCCGTCACAAAGTCGTGTCCGACTCCTCTGCGACCCCGTGCTGTGGACTTTCCCAGGCAAGAATGTTGGAGTGGGTGATGGGGCTGGTCTAATATAGTATTTTCAAAAATGGCCCCAGGCACATATGCTCATTTTATACTTTCAGTTCTTTGTCTAGTCTTTACCCTTTAGAAATGAAAGCAAGAGGAGATAAGCACAGAAAGTAAAATAAGGTTTCGTTCAGTATACCCTTTCTATCCTTGTTTCTGTGATTAAGAGGAAGACCTCTTCTAATTATCGTTAAATTTTTATTGTGATAATTCACATATCATAAAATTCAGCCTTTTAAGTGTACAATTCGGGGTTTTTTTTAAACTAATTCACTAAGCTGTGCTACCGACTCCATTCCCTAATTCCAGGACATTTTCGTCGGCCCCAGAATAAACCGCGCACCCACTGCAGCTCCTCCCCAGCTTCCTGCCCCCAGATCCCCGCCACCCTCCCTGTCTCCGTGGCTCTGCCTGTCCTGACGGTCCCTGCAATGGAGACGCACAGCACGGGTGGTCTCGGGGGCTGGCCCCTTCTCCTTACCGAGCTTTCAGGGCTCACCCGCGTTGGATACAGCACTTTATTAGTCTCATGGCTGAACGGTATCAGCTTGTGTGCAGACAGCGCACTGAGTTTGTCCATCAGCAGCGGAAGGATATCTGTGCTGTCTCTGCTTCTGGCCTCTGTGAGCAGTGCTGTCCGTGAGTGTCTGAGTGTGCTTCGCGCGACACGTGGTGACCATATGCGTGTGCTTCGTGAGACGGGTCTGCATGGACTGAGGCTGTGTGCCGCCTAGGGCTGGGCTTGCTGGGTCAACGGGCGAGTCGGGACTGCCAGGTGGCCTTCCAGAGTGCTGCACCATGAGCTGACTCTTCCCGCAGCCATCCTAGCTGGGGAGAAGCGCTCCTCAGTGGCTTTGCTGACCTCAGAGGACACAGGTTTATTTCAGGAGACAAGATGGCCTGCCCTCAAATCCCCGCCCTCTTCCTGGCACTTTCTCCAGGGTCACCCCTTATCCTTGTGGCTTCATTCTTGCTCCCACATCTGCCACCCCCAGATCTGCCTCTCAAGCCCAGGTCTCTCTCCTGAGCCATCCGGCTTACAGGTCACACTGGGTCGTCCTGGACCAGGAAGCCATCATTCCACGTCCCCCAGCCCCCCACCCCACCCCAGGTCCCCCTGCCCCCCAACCCCCACTCCACCCCATGTCCCCCAGCCCCCACCCCACCCCAGGTCCCCCTGCCCCCCACCCCACCCCCAGGTCCCCCAGCTCCCTAGTCCACCCCAGGTCCCCCAGCCCCCCACCTCACCCCTACGCCCCCCAGCCCCCTACGCAATCCTCCTCCAGATGGTTTAAAGCATCACCACCTCTCCAGCCAACTGAGCTGGAAGTCCTGGGACCAGTCCCCACTTGACCAAAACTCGTCCGCTATGCTGAGTGGGCGCAGAATTCGCCTCCTCGTGGGCACTGCTCAGCCTTAGCCCAGGTCACGTCGTGCAGAGCTGTCTCCCTGCACACGGGCTGACTGGCCCCTCCCGTGTAAACATGTGCCTTTCCATTGCCTGTCCTGTGAGGCCCACGTGTGCAGTCTGGGGTCTGCAGTGACCTGCCCCCAGGGCGCGGTTCTGGGCTCAACCTCTCCAGGTGCAAACCCCTGGGCGTGCTGTGCCCCGTCGGACCGTTCCACAGGAGCGTGCTCGCCTGCCTCCTGTCCCAGCTGAGCCTCTGCAGGGGTTCCCTCGGAGGCTCCAGTCCCATCCCCTGAACGACGAATAGCGAGGCTGCTGTGAGCCCAACCAAGCAAACAGACTGAAACACTAAGTGGCCCTCGCCCGTGCGTCCCAGACTCTCAGGTCATCCCCCGGGGCGGACGCGGGGCCGCAGGGCACGTCCCGGACTCTCGGGTCATCCCCCGGGGCGGACGCGGGGCCGCAGGGCATGTCCCGGACTCTCGGGTCAGCCCCCAGGGTGGACTCGGGGCCGCAGGGCACGTCCCGGACTCTTGGGTCATCCCCCGGGGTGGACGCGGGGGCACGTCCCGGACTCTCGGGTCATCCCCCGGGGTGGACGCGGGGCCGCAGGGCACGTCCCGGACTCTCGGGTCATCCCCCGGGGTGGACGCGGGGCCGCGGGGCACGTCCCGGACTCTCGGGTCAGCCCCCGGGGTGGACGCGGGGCCGCGGGGCACGTCCCGGACTCTCGGGTCAGCCCCCGGGGTGGACGCGGGGCCGCGGGGCACGTCCCGGACTCTCGGGTCATCCCCCGGGGTGGACGCGGGGCCGCAGGGCACGTCCCGGACTCTCGGGTCAGCCCCCGGGGTGGACTCGGGGCCACGGGGCACGTCCCGGACTCTCGGGTCAGCCCCCGGGGTGGACGCGGGGCCGCGGGGCACGTCCCGGACTCTCGGGTCAGCCCCCGGGGTGGACGCGGGGCCGCGGGGCACGTCCCGGACTCTTGGGTCAGCCTGACGGGGGTGGACGCGGGGCCGCGGGGCACGTCCCGGACTCTCGGGTCAGCCCCCGGGGTGGACGCGGGGCCGCGGGGCACGTCCCGGACTCTCGGGTCAGCCCCGGGGGTGGACTCGGGGCCGCGGGGCACGTCCCGGACTCTCGGGTCAGCCCGCCGGGGTGGACGCGGGGCCGCGGGGCACGTCCCGGACTCTCGGGTCAGCCCCCGGGGTGGACGCGGGGCCGCGGGGCACGTCCCGGACTCTTGGGTCAGCCTGACGGGGGTGGACTCGGGGCCGCGGGGCACGTCCCGGACTCTCGGGTTAGCCCCCGGGGTGGACGCGGGACCGCGGGGCACGTCCCGGACTCTCGGGTCAGCCTGCCGGGGTGGACGCGGGGCACGTCCCGGACTCTCGGGTCAGCCTGCCGGGGTGGACGCAGGGCCGCGGGGCACGTCCCGGACTCTTGGGTCAGCCTGACGGGGGTGGACGCGGGGCCGCGGGGCACGTCCCGGACTCTCGGGTCAGCCCGCCGGGGTGGACGCGGGACTGCGGGGCACATCCCGGACTCTCGGGTCAGCCTGCCGGGGTGGACGCGGGGCCGAGGGGCATGTCCCGGACTCTCGGGTCATCCCGCCGGGGTGGACGCGGGGCCGCGGGGCACGTCCCGGACTCTCGGGTCAGCCTGCCGGGGTGGACGCAGGGCCGCGGGGCACGTCCCGGACTCTCGGGTCCAGCCTGCCGGGAGTGGACGCGGGGCCGTGGGGCCTCGGGGGCAGAGGGCAAAGCCACTTGTTTGTTTCTACAAGCGCTTCCCCATTTTCTCCAAAAAAGGGTTTGCTACAAGCTTCTTGCCATGAGTCACCAGACCAGTTGGCCAGAGACTCAGGTCCCTGAGGACCGCAGAAACACCAGGCCGGGCCTTCAGGGCTGAGGAGCTGGGGCCAGACCCTTGCTTCTGCCCAGGAGGGGGCTCCGAACCATCCTGGGGGGCGTCCTGCCCGGGGCCGGCTCAGCACAGCCATGGTCCCAGCCAACCGGAGCCCCCTCCCCTGCAGGCAAGCGCCCGGTGACACCAGACGGGCCCTCCCTTCTTTGCGAGACTCTTGGAGCTCCTGGCAGGGGTCAGACCCCAAAGTTGCCCCGGGCAGGTCTCCCTGCCCTGGTTGGCAGTCCCTGTCTCTCTCATGGAGTGCTGGCCCTGAGGACACCGGGCAGCCAAGGGGTAGAGTCTGCTGAGGTGCTCCGTGTGGGGGCCGGGCCACACCCCTTTCCAGAAGCTGCTCTTTGTCCCTCCACTCACAGGGCAAAGTGGACGCAGAGCTGGCCTGGCCGCAGGCTAGATGGTGTAGATGGTGCCCTTGGTCCCAGGTCCACAACCTCCCACCATCCGGGGAAGTAAAAACGAACTGTTTGCACTGGCCTAGGAGGCGGTGCCCACACCCCTCCAGCCCTTCTGGGAGGCCTGATATTTATCACTGACTTCTTAATCACTGGAGCTGGGCCAGGCAAGGGTCGGGCTTCACGGAGGGTCCCGGCACGGTGCGGCCAGGCTGCATAATGGGGGTTACCGGCCACCTCTGTCCCCACCCACCGCCCGCTCCTGGCCTAAGGCATCTCGGCTTTTGCTTTTTTCTTTTTTCTCTGAAAGTGAAATATTTATTTATTTGAAAGCACTGGATCTTCATTTTGGCAAGTGGGTTCTAGTTCCCAAGTCAGGGATCAAACCCAGGTCCCTGCACTGGGAAAGCAGAGCCTCAACCACTCAACCACCGGGGAAGTCTTGGAAACGGAAATATTTAAAGGCAATTTATTTTGTGTGTGAAACAACTTTTGTTTTTTTTCCCGATCATAAAAGTAATTCAGGCCTTACCTGTTCGTTTGGAAAAGTGTTAGATGGCCAGCTCCTAATACACACCAGATAGACCCGGCGAAACTCAAGGGCTGCGCTGAGACCCTCACGGTTAAGGTTGGGGTGAGAGTTTATCAGCAAAGAGGAGCAGGAGCCTTCCGAGCAGTGGGAGCAGCTCTGCAGAGGCCCACGTCAGTGCCCTCCATGGCAGTGGCAGATGGGCAGGCGGGGGTCATGGTTTCTCCCACAGGGGCTGATGGGGGGCTGGCAGGTCCGTGCCCAGAGAGGCCTGAGGCTGCAGTGGGAAGTGGGACCTAGGGGAGGGCAGGCCCTGGGAGTGTCTGCAGCGACCCTGGTGAAGGCAACAGGAGCCTGGAGCAGAGGTGCAGGAGAGGGTCGGGGGGTCGGGGGTCGGCAGTTGAGGCAGGACCTGGCTTTGCTCCAGCAACGCCACTCCCAGCTGAGTTCGGGCTCTTGGAGGGTCCCGGTCAGGCAGGGACCCGGCTCACTCTTGCCCACAAACCTTCCTTGGCAATGATGGGGTGAGAACTGTCAGTGGAGGGTGGCTCCAGGCCAGAAGGGAGCCCCCGGGAAAGCAGCGGGGAGCCAGCTGGTGGGCGCCTGGCCTAGGGCTCCGGTCCTGAGGTTCACGGGTCTCCAGTTTGGAAAGGCATACTTGGCCTCTTCCCGCTGCTCTGCCTTTGAGACAAAGAGGTAAAGGCTGAGCATGAAATGTCAGATGGAGTAAGGTGGCTGTCAGGGCCCGGCCTCTGGCCTCCCACTGTGCCTGGGGTGGCTCCTGTTCACAGGCTCCTTCATGGCCGTCCTGGTGGCAGCTCTGAACTGCAGGCCCGTCTGCCTCCCAGCTCCCACCTCCCCCCAGCTCCGAACGTCCTGGAGGCTGGGGCCTAGCCAACCCGGGGCCTCTGGGCTTCTGCTGGGCTGGGCCTGCTTGGGAGAGGCCATGAGGAGCACAGCGGCCCCCTAGCTGTCCGTCTTTCCACAGGATGGCAGGCCCCCTGCATCCTTGCCCAGCAGCCTGCCTTACTCTGCCCACATGTCAGACCCATGGCCTCGGTGGTTCTGGGCTGCAGGAGTGGCAGGTCAGGGTCCTCAGGACTGACCACCCAGCCCTGGTCATCCCGTGCTCGGCCCTCCTTACGCACACAGGCCCTCGGCGTTTCTGTCTCAGCACCCTGCGGTGTGGGAAAACTAACACAGGAGGTGGAGATCGGGGCACAGATCACTCCTGCAGCAGCTGAACAAGAAGCCTGATGGTTTCCGACCTTCATTCCCACCGGGCTGCATCCCCCTCTTGCCAACCTACCTTAGCAGAGGCCGTGGGCACCTCCCAGTCTAGCAGAGGCCGTGCACACCTCCCCAGTCTAGACGAGGCCATGGGCATCCCCTCAACAGTCTAGCAGAGGCCATGAGCGCCCCCTAGTCTAGCAGAGGCTGTGGGCACCCCCCAAGTCTAGACGAGGCCATGGGCACCCATCCCGGTCTAGACGAGGCTGTGGGCAACCCCCCCCCACAGTCTAGCAGAGGCCATGAGTGCCCCCTAGTCTAGCAGAGGCTGTGGGCAACCCCCGCCCCAGTCTAGACAAGGCCATGGGCAACCCCCCAGTCTGGATGAGGCCGTGGGCACCACCCCAGTCTAGCAGAGGCCATGGGCACCCCCCGGTCTAGACAAGGCTGTGGGCAACCCCCCCCCACAGTCTAGCAAAGGCCATGAGTGCCCCCTAGTCTAGCAGAGGCCGTGGGCCCCCCACTGTCTAGCAGAGGCCGTGGGCCCCCCCAGTCTAGACGAGGCTGGGGGCACCCCCCCTAGTTTAGCAGAGGCTGTGGGCACCCCCCGTCTAGATGAGAAATCCAGGGGGATGTGACTGCCCCCCGTGTGTCCCCCACCCCTCGGCTCCTTGGGGGACTCCCCGCCCTGCCATCCTCACACCCCGGGGCTGACCCTCCTTGTGTCCCAGTCTTGGGAGCCCAGGTACGTCCTGTGCTTTGGCCACTCCAGGAAGGGTGACGGAGAGGCAGGAGGTCTGAGCTTGACTGCCAGCTCCCCTGGCTCCCCTCCTCCAACACGCCATCCGCAGAACCTGGAAAATGTTAGCACCAGCCCCCAGAGCCTGCTCACCCTGTGCACTCTGTCCAGAAGTGGCAGTTGCTCTGTGTTATCTCTGAGGCTCTGTGGTGATGCAACGGTCGTTCGGGCAGACACAGGCCCACGGGGACAGTGCGGCCCATGGGATAGTGCAGCCCGAGACCCTCAGGGAGGCCATCCCAGGTGAGGCTCCTGAGTGTCCTCCTGCTGAGCCTGGAGCTCAGCTCACTCTGCCTGCCTGGACAGACAGCTGGACAGAGTGCTCAGGAGTAGCCGGATGATGGCTGGTGTCAAGGGCTCAGTGCAGAGTTTGGGAAGCAGGATGCTGGGTGGAGGGGAGAGGTTCAGACCCCAGGGCTGGAGGCCCGGCCTCCACGGGGGACTGTGTGGTCTTGGGCTTCAGCTTCATCTTGTGTGAACTGGGGATGATGACAGCCTCGTGGAGCTGAGCTGGGGCGGGGGCAGCCACCGTCTGGACAGTGAGTGTCGGAGGTTCCCTGGCTGAGGGTTTGGAGAGCGGGGTGTGGGGGGGGCGACGCCCTCTACAGATGTGACTGAAGCTGGGAATGCCGCCGAGGTCCTCGCTGGCAGGACGCTGGGGGTGCCCCCTATCCTGGCCAGGCAGTCTCCAGGGCGGCCCCTCTGAGCTCCTTGCCCGAAGTCCCTGGGCTCAGAGCCCGCCAGGCTCCAGGACGCCCTGGCAGGAGGCTCTCCTCTGTGCCCAAGGGGCGCACACTCCAGGGCAGGCCCACGGGCGGAGGCAGCACGCAGCCTGTCCACCCAGGGGTGGCAGACTGGGCCCAAGCCCTCCCCTGGGTCCACGTGAACTGCTAGGGGACGATGCCCCCAGTCGCCCTCCTGACAGGCCCTGACCCCGTGCGGCCTCATGCCGGGAGCTGGGAACGCAGGGCATCCCGGGCCTCAGACAGTGAGGGAAGGCTCCATGCCCCCACAGTGCGGGGCCCAGAGCCCAGCCAACCACGGAAACCCCACTCCCCACCCCGCTTGCGGGGGCCAACCAGCTGCCAGTTACGGGCTGAAGCTGAGCATGTGTACAAGCCCTGAGCGCCCCAATTATGCTTCCGAGGACAGTGCTCGCCTTCCCTGGGGTTGCCCGGCTCCAAGCCGGTCAGGTTTCCTGCATGGCCAGCGCGCGCTGCCTGCGCACAGGCAGAGTCCTCCCCACAGCCCCGGGCCTGCGGCTTCTCCAGGAAGCTCCGCAGAGCCACGGATCGGTCCAGCGAGCTGGCCTCGGCCTCCCGAGGCTCCTGCCCACAGACCCCCAGGGACATGGGCACCGCCGCCCCCCCAACCCCAGGAGCACTCGGAAGAGCTTCCCCAAGGCAGCGGACTCCCCTGGAACTGAACTTCGGGAGAACCCAGGCTCCTGTGCCTGTGGAAAGCAAGGGGTCTGGAGGGAGTGAGCACCCCAGGTCCCCACGAGTCCTGGCCCTGCACTCCCCCTTCCTGTGGTCATATCAGCCCTCTAAGGGAGCTGCCCTCCCGGGGACCAACAGGGCCCCCAGCCCGTGGCCAGCTCTCCCCATCTCCCCGTCCTGCCCTCCCGTGTAGACAGGCGACCCTGACAGCTGCAGGGACTGACGTCGGGGGTCCTCAGGGGCCAGAGCCTCACAGGAGAATGGGGTGGGGTGGACATGAGCCCGGCTGTGGGACTCCAAGGGGCTGGTGGGGAGGGCGGGAGCAGGACAGGAGGGAGAGCTAGGGGGGTTGAGCTCGGAGCAGGAGGGCCTCCAGGGGCTTTCCCAGGGCGGTGGAGTCGGAAGCAGCCTGGGAGAAGAAAGGCTGACACCTAAGGCGCCTGCCCTACCTCGATGCTGTCAGCGCCCCCAGGACTTCTGCGAAGGCTGGGGACACAGAGCTGGCAGTCGAGTCCCTGCCCCTGACACAGACCCTCAGGCCCCCACAGCCCTGGGGACACAGAGCTGGCAGTCGAGTCCCTGCCCCTGACACAGACCCTCAGGCCCCCACAGCCCTGGGGACACAGAGCATCTGGGCAGCGTTGCCGGGTCCTGCTGGGAGGGAAGAGCAGTGGTCAGCCTCGCGGCCGTGCCCCCTCCTAGGTGAGCAGAGCTGGTCCTGCACCCCTGCATCCCCACTCGCTTTGGAGATGTTCCCCAGGCTCTCCTCCCTCTGGGGGCCTGCAGACGTCTCCTGCAGGTGTCTCGGGCCAGGCCCACTCCTCCTGAGGTGACAGGTCACAGGAAGGACAGAGAGGGTCTGGACTTGCAGGGCATGCATGGGCGGCCAGGCCTGAGCGAGGGCGGCCATGGGCAGAGGAGGGCTTGGCCTTTGCCCCCAGGGTTCTCACCTCTAGGGACCTCCTGACAGACAGGCTCCCTCTGTCTCCTGCTTTGGCAGTGCAAGGGGGAAAGGCTCCCTGTCCAATCAGACAAGACTCCAGGAGACAGAGCAGCTGGGGCCCGAGGGTCACAGACACTGCGTCCCGCCTGCAGGAGACCTGTCACCGGGTCCCGGCCATGCGAAGGTGCAGACCAAGGGCCTGAGGGACTCGGGAGCCAGGAGTTGCTTCTGACCCTGACCCTGACCCACTGCAGGCCTCTGCCACACTTCACAGGGCCTCAGAGTTTTTCCAAGGTCATCCTTTCCACTCTCCTGTCTCCACGAGGAAGTCCCAAATCATCCCCGTGGCTTCCCTCGACCCGAAAGCATCACTGCCTAGCCTCGTTCAGAGGCCTGCAGACCTTTGCCCATGGAGGTCTGGTCCCCCCACCGCACCCTCCCAGTGGAGGGGCCCCGCAGAAGCACAGCAGGACGCACCCCAGCTCTGGGCTGGCTTCTCCTCAGATGAGCGGGGAGGAGCTGCTGCCCAGAAGCCAGCCCTGCAAGGCGCCGGCCACCTCTCCTTCTAAGGCAGCATCTGAGTCCTCAGCCCCAGCCCCACGCATTCCTGCCTGTTTGGAGGAAACGATGATTAATCAGCACCCCCACCCCCACCGCCTGTTTTTCATTAGGTTCTTCTTAAAGGGCCGGCGAACCCCCATGAGGACAAAGGGGGGGTGGGGGTACGGGGGGTGGGGTGGTGGTGGGGGTCAGAACACGGACATGCTGGGGGCGGGCGTGGGCACCAGGAGGCAGGCTCACCCCTGCTGGCAGCGGAGATGGGGGGCTTTGCCCCACAGCCCCTGGGGAAGGTTGGAGGTTACGACTTGGGGGCGGCTAGTGAGACGGGGTGCTGCCTGGGTTCTCCCAAACACGGGGCGAAGCCAGCCAAGCTCTCTCTCTGGATCCCCAGGGCCCCCTTCCTAGGTGAGGCCCATGAGCCCTGTGGGAACTCTGGGGGCAGCGGGGCGGGGAGGGGGGGCTCACCTCCGTCTGGGGCCAAGGGCCCCGGGCCCAGCCTCAGCCTAGCTCTTCGAGTGGACAGCATCCATGATGGAGCCACTCTGAACCTGGGGGGCCGGGGGACCAAGGGGCTACCTGGCCAGGCTGTAGGTGGGTGGTCTGAGCATCCTAAAAGGGTGACTGCAGACACCCCCCACACACACATCAGGCCCCTCGCCTGCCTTGTATTTGCAAGCTCCTCTCCCCCTTTTGAATCAAGGCATGGTCACACCCGTCCTGCCCAGGCTGAAGCTGCTCTAAAGGGTCACCTGGTTCCTCGAGCCCAAGAGTGAGTGGGTGGAGGGGGGCCTCTGGGCTGTGCGGTGACCCAGGCCTGCGGGTCAGGAGGGAGTGTGCATTCCAAGGCCCTGGCGCACCAGGCCCCGTGCCGCACAGGGGAGCCAAGGATGCCGGCTTCTAAACACACCCCGGGCCAGTCCCCGAGGGCTGTGCTCGGCCCAAGAACACACTGTTTCCACAGGACCGAGCAGTCCCGCTCTGGGGGCGTGGCAGGGTGGGGAGGCTCAGAATGCGGTGGTGGGCTTCCGGCCCCCCAGTGGCTCCTAGAGACAGCACACGTCCTGGCAGTCAGGCTGTCATCCCCCTGCTAAGGGCACGGGGCATCCAGGGTGCCAGCTGCTCTGGAGTCAATCACACTCAAACAGTAAGCCTAATAATTCATCCTAGGCAACTCAGCTGCTCCCACGGCTCTCAGAATAAGGTGCTGACTTCACGCCCCAGCCTCCAGCTCAGCACAGAAGCCCCCCCACGCCGCCCATCTCAGCAGGACCTGGTGGATCCCAGGCTCCTCACAGACAGCAGTGGTCCTTAGCAAAGTCCTTACTGGGAAAAGAAGGGAAATAATGTGGGCTTCTCAAAAAGCCACATATACGTGATATAAAGGAACATCCCATATTGTTACTGTCAGACCACAGTCTTCAGGTTATAAATAACCAACCCCTGAAAACTTAACAATGTCTATACCATTTTTTAAAGATGTCATATGCACTTGGTTTGCTTTTAAAATAAGTAAATAAAAACTTAATAAGGTCACCTGGAGAAGGAAATGGCACCCCACTCCAGTACTCTTGCCTGGAAAATCCCATGGACAGAGGAGCCTGGTGGGCTACAGTCCATGGGGTCGCTGAGAGTCGGACATGACTGAGCGACTTCACTTTCTCTTCATAAGGTCAGCTGGTCAGGAGGTTAACTTCCTTCAGGTAGGAATGCTGGTCATAGCAGATTTGATTTTCTGTGGCTTCTGTTGTCTCGGGCACTGCCAGCTAGGTCGTTTGTCGTTACACTTTGAATCCACGCCTGTGGCGTTTTCTGGGTCAGCGTGAGGGGTGCTCGGCTATACCTGGGTGGGCTGTCCCCTTGAGCCCTGTGGACGGACTGGCTGTCCCTGTTTTCCACTCTGGATTCTTACAGGCATCTCCTGATGAAGGTGCTTCATGATAGCTCTGAAGGAAATTTCTAAACAATAAAATGTATGTCGCAAACGGAAAACAAACAAACAAAACCATGGCCTGGGAACCAGCGTCTTGGAATGTGCCCCTTCGCTCCTCTGACCCCAGGCCCGGCTGCCACGCTGCTGGGGGCTTTGTGGGGACTGTGGGGCGCAGAACCCCCTCCCCTCCACTCTCTGGGCTCCCGAGCCAGGCAACAGGGCAGAGCGCCTTCCAGGGCTGAGACAGGAGGCGTGACCATGCCTTGACTCAAAAGGGACAGATGTGCTTGAAAATACACACTTCTTTATTGTTGGGTTCCTATTTCCGTGAAATGAGGATGGTAGGCAGGATCTGTAAATATCCTTGAGAAAATAAAGCATGATCAGGCCTTTGTTGCTCTCTCCAACCATTTTTTCCTTTGGAAAAGTCTTGGCTGTAAAACCCCAGGACCTGAGACTCGCTTGACCTCCTCGGAGCCAGGCAAGGCCCTGGGGCTCCTGCCCAGAGCACAGGAAACAAGGGTGCCCATGAACCCAGACATCAAGACAACTGATGTGTGAATGAATACTGTAAAAAATCAAGTGTCATGCAAAAAAATCCCAAGACGGACAAAAAGTAAAATCTCAAGGCAACATAACAGCAGCCTTGGGGACGTTCCCCTTTGCCTCAGGTTCCAGCAAGGCCGAGCAGGTCCCCTGTCCAAGCTGCCCGAGACAGAGAGGGTGGCTTTGGGCCTGAGGTCTGGGGATGAAGGCTGCAGCCTCCAGGGCTCCCTCCAGGGCCCCACAAGCTGGGGTTTTGAGTCCGATGTCAGCGGGGGCTCCGCATGCGACCCCAGCCCCACACGGTGCTGTCAGCGGAGACCGTCCGAGAGGTCCCCACACTGTCCTGGGCGCCTTCCTCTCTCTCTGCAGCCAGCTCCTCATGTTGATTTTTCTTTTCTGCATTCTTAGGAGGGCAAGCAAGTGGAGACCAAGACAGATGCAAAAAAGGCAGAAGACAAGGGCAGAGATGCTGGCAAGAAGCCCCTGGGCCCCAGACGGGACTCAGACCTGGGGAAGGAGCCCAAGAAGGGTGGCATGAAGAAAAGCGTCTCGAGGGACAAGGATGAAGCTGACGGCAGGAGCGCAGAGAGGCCCAAGGAGGAGAAGCTCGTCAGGGGCCTGGAGAAAGGCCGGGTCAGGGCCGCGGTGGACAAGAAGGAGGCAGGGAAGGAGGGGCCGGCCGCCCCCCGGAAGGATGAGGAGAAGCAGAGGAACGTGAGCAGAGACAAGGGCAAGAAGGGCGAGCAGCCTGAGGTGGCGAGCAAGACGGCAGCGCCCGAGAAGGCCAAGGGGCCGCGGACGGGTGAGGACACCCGGGCGGAAGCCCAGGAGCCGAAGGGGGCACGCAGGGACAGGGCCGCCAGGCCGGAGGACGAGAAGGCCAGGAAGGAGGAGCCCCACGAGGCAAAGGCTCCCCGAGAAGACAGCAAGACCCCAGTGCCAGAGAAACCCACCCCTGGTGCCCCTGTGAAGCCCGCCGACGGGCCCGCCAAGGCCGAGGAGGAGGCGACCCCCAGCATCTTCGACGAGCCCCTGGAGAGGGTGAAGAGCAATGACCCGGAGGTGACTGAGGTGAACGTCAACAACTCGGACTGCATCACCACGGAGATCCTGGTGCGCTTCGCGGAAGCACTGGAGTTCAACACGGCCGTCAAGGTCTTCGCCCTGGCCAACACGCGGGCGGACGACCACGTGGCCTTCGCCATTGCCATCATGCTCAAGGCCAACAAGACCATCACCAGCCTGAACCTGGACTCCAACCACATCACCAGCAAAGGCATCCTGGCCATCTTCCGGGCGCTGCTGCAGAACAGCTCCCTGACCGAGCTCCGCTTCCACAACCAGCGCCACATCTGCGGCGGCAAGACCGAGATGGAGATGGCCAGGCTGCTCAAGGACAACACCACGCTGCTCAAGCTGGGCTACCACTTCGAGCTGGCCGGGCCCCGCATGACCGTCACCAACCTGCTCAGCCGCAACATGGACCGGCAGCGGCAGAAGCGGCTGCAGGAGCAGCGGCAGGCGCAGGAGGCCCAGGCGGGGAAGGCGCTGCTGGAGGTGCCCCAGGCCCGGCCCCCTGCCCGCGGCTCCCCCAGGCCCTCCCTGCAGCCACCCCCCAAGGCCGCTCCCAAGAACTCACCGGGCAAAGGGGGTGCCCCGGCCGCGCCCCCACCCCCGCCGCCACCCCTGGCGCCCCCGCTCATCATGGAGAACCTGAGGAACTCGCTGTCCCCGGCCACCCAGCGGAAGATGGGCGACAAGGCCCTCCCCGCCCAGGAGAAGAACTCCCGGGACCAGCTGCTGGCGGCCATCCGCTCCAGCAACCTCAAGCAGCTCAAGAAGGTGGGCGCTGGGCCCGGCCACGGGACGAGGCTGGGGGGTGGACCTGCACTCCCTCCAGGGCGTCTGTCCGTCCTCCCAGGAGCTTCCTCTAGCCCGTCCCCCATGTTTCTCCCGCAATTGGAGAAGCACCTTCAGACACTTCCTCAAAGTCTTCCCATTCCCCAGGCCCTTATGGCCTTTGTTTTAGAGGGGTTCTAATCCCCTCTTAGAACCAGTCGGGCCCTAGAGGTCAGGTCCCCCAAAGGTCTTCAAGAGACAGTCTGTCCCTGGGGAGCTGGCTTCTCAAAGCTCCTCCTCCAGGCTGACCCCGCCCCCTCCCGACCAGGTCCCTCCTGAGACACAGTGCAACCTCGACTGTCCCCCCAGCCTTCGGATGGCATCAGGTTTTTACAGAAAAGGGAAAGAGCCTCCTCTGCCTGCAGCTCCTCTGTTTGAGAGCCCAGGAGGAGAGGAGGGCAAGGCACCCAGGGCCCCCTGGGGCCCCCTCCTCTAAGCCGTCTGCTCTGCCCTGACAGGTGGAGGTGCCCAAGCTGCTGCAGTAGGACCGGGCTGCAGGCGCAGCCCGCCATGCCATGCCTGCCCAGGCTCCGCTTCCCAGGGCCGCACGGACCCCGCCCGCCACGCAGCTGCCCTGCTCTGGACATCCCTGCCCTGCTGTGGGGGAGCTGGAGGCCGCGGCCACTCCACGAAGGGTACCTTCTCCCCTCGCTTCTTTTCTTGTCTCTGGCGCTCTCCACCACTGTCTCATCCCTGGAGCCGGCGGTTCTGGACGAGAAGAGTCCTACTAGCACACGACCGAGAAGACGACGTCCCTGGAGCCTGAGTGGCTGGCCAGCTGCCAAAGGCCTAGGAGCTGGGAGGGGGGTCCCTCAGGGGTCATGCGACGCATGGGCCCACTGCCCCCAGGGCCAGGATTCAGGCCTCTGAGGAGCCCTGGGGGCAAGCCCGCTGGGCTGGTGGCTCCCTGTGTGGACGAGGGTGTAAGACTGGAGGGCCGAGGGCCCAGGGGAGAGGGCGGAGGGGCTGAGGATACCCCAAAGCCCTCCTCGCTAAGCAGAGGACTTGAGGGGCACGGCCTGGTGGGGGGTGGGCTGCAGCAGGGGCAGAGGACAGACAGCCGCTGGTCCTGAAGACTGGATGCCAAAGCAGACGCTCCCTCACACTCACCTGCTGCTGTTCAGATAGCTGTGATCTGTCCTCCGTGAGATTTTATAATATATACGAGCCTTCAGCTGTGAGTGGCCGTGCCCACCTGGGTGCTGTCCCGAGTCCTGGCGCTCCCCCCTGCTCGAGGAGCGCAGACTCGCCGCCCTCCCGGGAGCTCCTCGCAGGGCCCGGACTCAGGGGGTCCTGCCCGGGATCCCTGGGAGCAGCGCAGAGGTGGGCGGCGGAGCCAGGGCCTCAATGGCCACATGAGGCGAGCGGTCCGCGCCGTTCCGCGCCTCCCGGTGTGGGCTGGGGGCCGGCGCCCCGAGCAGCCGGGTCCGGAGGGCCGAGGGTGAATGACCGCGGGGCAGTGCCCAGCGGGTGTGCCCCTGGGCCCGACTCCCACTGCCCGGACGCCAAGGGTGTCCCTCCGCTTTGGAGCTGCCGCCGGGCCTGGGGCCTCGTCCCCCGCGTCCGCCACGCGCCTGACCCCGGGAGCCCAGTCAGGGCCTGAGGCGACGCCTGCGCTCGGCCTGTCCGTGACCGACGGCGGACACGGCCGGGCCGGAGGGCGACTCCCGCCGGCCGCGCGGCCCCCGAGGGGACGACCCATCATGCTGTGCCTGGGGGTCGGTGTGGGGGGCCAGGCCCCGCCCTCCGCGCGCCCTCTGTCCGCTCTCCCTCCTGCGTTGTCCCCCACACCTCCCCCCGCCGGCCTATGACGTCCCCTTGCCGCGGCTCCCTCAGGTCGATGATGTCACCCTCCCGCCCCTCCCCCGCAGGCCGATGACGTCACCCTTCCCACCGCCCCCTCGCGCCCCCTGCAGGCCGATGACGTCCCCCTCCCCGCCCCCCCCCGCAGGCCAATGACGTCACCCTTCCCGCCCCCGCCCCCCCTCGCGCCCCCCGCAGGCCGATGACGTCCCCCTCCCCGCCCCCCCCCCCGCAGGCCGATGACGTCACCCTTCCCGCCGCCCCCTCGCGCCCCCTGCAGGCCGATGACATCCCCCTCCCCGCCCCCCCCCCCCCCCCGCCGGCCGATGACGTCACCCTTCCCGCCGCCCCCTCGTGTCCCCTGCAGGCCGATGACGTCCCCATCCTCGGGCGGCGGCGCGGCGCCCCCCCGCCGAGCGCGGCGGAGACGCGGCCCGGAGGGCGGGCAGCTGTATCGGGCGCGGCCCGCCCCACGGGAAGGCGGGGATGGCGACGGGGGCCGCCCTGGGATCAGCCGGGTTGAGGGGAGGGCTCGCTAGGCGGGGCCGAAGCCCTAGCTGAAGGGTCCGGATCCAGACCTGGGCCGGGATTCCCAGCCGCCTTACCCTCTCCGCACCACCCCCCCCCGCCCAACCCCGGGGCCCGGCGGAGCCCCAGGCCCGGCCCATCCGCGGAAGACCGCCCGGACGGGGGTGGCGTGTACGGGCCCGGGGTCTCCGGGCTGCAGGACCCCTCGGCGCGCTCGCTCTCGCAGGAGGCCCGGGCCGGGCCTGGGGCCCAAGGCCGCTCAGGCGGCTCCTCTAAGAGGCGAGAGATCCGAACGCGGGTCACCCACCAGGAGCACCCGGCCTGGGGAGCCTAGTGGGGGCAGCCCGCTGGGGAGGTGGTAGAGGGGCAGGCGCGGCCCGCAAACTTCTTCCAGCCTCCCCTGCTCTGCCCATCCGGCTCTCAGCCTACTTCTCCGGCTCCTGACCGTCCCTGCCCCCGCGCTCCGCTGTCTTGCTAACCCCTGGCTCCCGGCCCTGACTGTATATCCAGGCACCCGGGCCCTAGCCCACTCCCTGCCATGCTCTTCTGGACTCAGGCTCCCCAGCACCGCAGGCCTCGCTGACCCCAGGTTGCGGGCCCTTCCACCTCCGCTTCCCAGCAGCCCCCCCCAGCGTCCTGCTGCTCCCTCCGAGCTGAGCAGGACCCCTGCTTATACCACTGCTGACCCAACCCCTGAGGGTCACGGCTCCTTCTACCCAACACCATCCTGTAGGGCCACTGCCAGTTTTCAGGGGTGCTGGGGGAGCAGCTGTGCCTGGTCCCCAGGTGAGGTGTTGGGTCCCAGGAGAGACCAGGGTGGTGCCCTGTTTACTAGCTAGACAATGTGAGGGGCCTCCTCTCTGCTGCCACCACGTGAAAGCTCCACTCCAGCACGGTTTCCCCTTTTTCTTAAAATTCTTTTTTTTTTTGCAGTGCTTTGCAAGGACTTAGCAGTTAATTGATTGGAAATGTTGGAGGGAGGGGGTAGGGGGCTCTGATTGGGATAAACTACCTCCCATCCTAGACTATGGAGCAATTTCTAATTGGCCCCAGGCTGCTGACTTAAGGAAGCTCATTCCGGCTGGCATGGCCCTGCATTCAATAACATCTCATCTTTCAGGGAAATGCAGAAATCTTGTCCTGGAAACCTCCAGCTCCCAGCTTCAGGACAGAGAGGGAGGCTGTGCAAACCTTGGGATGACCTGGTGACCCCTCTCCCAGCACGCTGGCAGAAGCTGTGGCCTGGAAGCCAGGACACCCACGGCCCCCCTCTCATCCCCACCCTCGGGAAAGCTGGACTTGCAGCACAAGCTTCCCCTTCACCCAGGTCAGGTCCAGAGGTAGAAGTCTGGCCCCGGCCCCAACGCAGCTGGCCCAGAGGTCCCCCGCCCTTACTGTGAGAAAAGATTCTCCAGCGGGCCCTGGGCGCCGCCAGCGCAAGGGCCGGCAGTCCAGACCAGGCTGCAGCGCCCTGAGGCCTGAGGAATGAAGGAGCCAGCAGGTTGCAGGGGGGCCGGAGGGCACGTGGATGGAGGGGAGGGGACTGAGAGGGGCTTGGAGGGCTTGGGGGCTTTCCAAGCTGACCTGGTGCTTTCCCCGCGTGAATTAGTCTGTTGAGCTTCCTTTCCTGGATCTGTCACCAGGCTAAGGGGTGGGAGGGGACCGGCCCAACACAGCAGAGGCACTGAAGTGGGCCTGGGGGGTCTCGTGTCTTGGGCGCCCGTGATGCTCTGAGGCGGCTGACAGCACCTGCCCAGCTGGGCTCCTCTCAGCTGCTGGTCCAGAGAAGGCCCTCTGACGGGGAAGGGCAGCGCCAACAAGCTTCCTGTACCCCTGAAACAGCGCCCCCATTCTACAGATGAGGAAGCGGAGACCCGGCGACCTTGGGAAACACACCTAGGTCAGTCGGTGGGGGACAGGCGCGAGTCCAGGTCTCAGATGGGTGGAGGGAGGGGCCTCTCACGACAGACCCATGTGTGGAATCCGGGAGCATGAGGACCCATCCCCCCTGGGTGGCATGATCTGCCTCCCCAGCTCTGGCAGCCTGGCAGCCCTCAGCCCAGGGCTTCTGCCTGTGCTTGGGCACAGGCCCTGCCCTCCCCCGCGGAGTCAGGAGGTGTGGACTGCCCAGCGGAGTTATGTCACCACGGCTTTAATCCCCCGGAGCGCGGCCCGTGGGGCAGCCAGGGGCAGGGGGTGCTTCTGCCCGTGGCTGGTGGAGCCACCCCAGCCCCAAGTCCACGGTAGACAAACAGGAGGGGCTCAGCCTTCCTGGCCCGGGGTCCTGGGAGGAGAAGGGCTGGAAGAAAGCAGGGGCCATGCAGGCTTTCCCGCCCTTCCCCCACTCCTGATTAAAAATAGTCCGCATGTCCCAGGCCCTCCCCACCCGCCCCTCAGTCACGGCCAAGTTCCAGCTCAGCTCCTGTTCCTCCTCCCTGGGGCTCCATTCCCAGAAGGTCTCAGGGCGCAGCTGGGCCTGGGGCCTGGCGAGCAGATGCCCCTGCCCACCCCCTGGGGCTGGGCGGAGGCTCAGCCTCCTGAGGGACGGCAGAGACGCAGCTGGCTCCTCAGGCTCCGGGGTAGGAGGGTTGGGGTGGAACGTACGGGGGAGGAGCTGTAAGCCAAGGAGACAAGGTAAGGGTCGGGGCGGCCCAGGAGTGCGCGAAGGAACCCCGACCCAGGCTGCAGGACCCCCAGGGCGGAGCAGGCAGGAGGCGGGGCCCACTCACCTGCAGGGTTGTAGACGGGGGGTCCCGCCGGGTAGAGTGGATACTGGGGTGCAGGACCGCTGGGTGGGTACATGAAGCCAGGCTGTGGGGGTGCGGGGCCGGCTTTGGGGTCCTGGGGGTATGGGTACGCTGGCTGCACAGGGACGCCTGTCATGGGGATCTCCTGGCCTGGTTGGGGGACAAGGACCAGTACTCAGGGCACCGCCTCCATGGGACGCCGTCCCTGCCCCTCTGGCCCACGGAGTCCTGCTGCCTCTGCCCCCAGACCCTGCTGCTTGGCCAAGTCCAGCAGGGCACCCAGAGGTGGCCCCTGCTGGTTGATCTGGGTTTAGCAGTGTGCCTGCTCAGGGTTTCAGAGACCTCCTGGGCCAGACAGCACTGGCCTGGGGGGCGTCCGGCCCTGCCCCGGCCTAGCAGAGCTGCCCCTGAGGGGTCCTCTCACACTGACCCCCACACGGGGTCACCATTCCCACACCCACCAGGCCTGGGCTTGTATGCAGGCACACGATTTTGTACACGGAGCGCACCCGATGTTGCTTGCGCTCCAGGCCCGGCCAGCTGTTTCCTGAGAGCCACGTGCACGCGCACGGCCCAAGCTGCAGGTACATCCGTGTACCCAGGGTTCACACGTGTCCCTGCGCTCTGGCTTCTGGGGTGACGGGCGGGCAGGTGTGTGTCCAGAGGGGCCCGCTGCTGCCAACCACACCTCCTGACCTCTGGTGCCCTCCGAGGGCAGCCCCGCCCCTTCGCGCGTGGACAGAGGCACAGACGCACCTTCGAACGGGCTCTGCAGCTGCTGGCGCCGGCGGTAGAGGTAGCAGCAGGAGCAGAGGAAGCAGCAGATGGTGGTGGCGACTACGGCCACGAAGAGGATCACAGCCGAGGCGATGCCCGCTATGGTCTTGGGACTTGGACAAAGAATAGGTCTCCTCACCTTCCTGCCTCACGCGGGGAGTCCTCGCCACACAGACCGCCATGCTGGCTTGGACCCCCGGCCAGAGAGACGCGGGGCTCTGCCCGCCCCGCTGGGGAGAGCTTCTGGACCGCGCTTCCCCGAAGGCCGGGCAGCCTCCTGAGCAGCGGCCTCCCTGCAGGGCCTGCTGCGTGCACCTGAGTCCACGACTGAACAGCTTGGACTCCAATACAGGAGGCCTGACGGGCAGAGCTCCTTTCTCAAACCGCGCTCGGTCACTGCCTCCCCATACATGTTCTGTATGTCAGCGTCTCCTCCCAAAACAAGTTTGAAAGCCCCTTTGTGCGCCCCCCTTAATGAGGAGGAAACAGTGACCCACCCGGGACCTGTCCTCCCCAAGATCACACAGCTGGTGAGCGGCGAACTGGGGATTGGACCAGTCCGGGCAGAGGCTGGAGCGCCTCTGGGCCCAGGGCTGCCCCTGCCCCCGCCCTGCGCAGGCCCGGCCGGGGGAGGGCCCGGCCCAGCCCGCGATGACCACATGACGGTCACCGGCCGGCCCCTCCTGGAGCTCCTGTGCCCTGGAGCTCCAGCTCCGCTTCGGGCCCAGGCAGGGTGTCGGCTGAGAGCCGGAGGGGGCGGGGAGGGGAGGCCGGCGCCCACCTGAAGGCTAGGCAGTGCTTCTGCTGCCGCTCGGTGATGAGCAGGCTCAGGTCCCGGCAACAGTACCGCTGGTAGCAGGTCCCGCAGCAGAAGGTGAAGAACTCGCAGTTGAAGCCCGGATGCCAGGAGCCATTCCGGTCCAGGTACCACAAGCAGTCCTCGCCAGCCAGAGCTGCGGGCAGCAGCGGAGGTGCCCAGTGGCCAGCGGGCCGGGTTTCGGGCCGCCCCAGCCCTACTCTACTGCCCGGAGCTCCACCCCGGTCCCCGCGCCCGGAGGCCTCGGCCTCGACCCCCAGGGTCGGGCCCCCTGTCCAGCCCCCCGCACCCCTCCCACGGACCCTAAAACGCCGAGGCTCCGCCGGGATCTCCCGGGCGCCCCCGGGCCGCGCGCCGAGGCCTCCCGCAGCGCCCCCGCGCCCCCGGCCCTTACCCAGGGGCGCCCCCAGCACCAGGAGCGCGACCGCGGCGAGCGGCGCGGCCCCGCGGAGCCCGGCGGGCGGCATGGCGCGGCGCGGCGAGCGCGGGGCGCACACGACGACGCCGCCGCCCAGCTCCGCGGGCCGGCTCGCCCGCCGGCTCCTCTCCGCCTCTCCGCCTGCTCGCGGCGGGGCTCGTCGGCCTGCGCCAACCCTGCTCCCGCGCCCCGCCCTCCGGGCTCCGCCCCGGCCACGCCCCTCGCGGTGTCCGGGTCCGAGCCGCCTCCACAGCCCGCCCCGCGCCGGCGGCCGCTGGGCCCTGCTGCAGAGGGCCTCTTGGCCCTCAGCCCGCTCGCTGCCTCGCCTGTCGGCGTCCCTGCCCCCAGAAGCCCTGCTTCTGATGCCACTTCCGAGCGCTCAGGCGCAGGGGGCCACCCCTGACGCAGGACCTCCTCTGCCCAGCGTCCAGCAGGACGTCCTCCGCCGGCGGCGGGGTGGAGAGTCGGGGGCCGGGAGTCACCCTGCCCCCACCCCCAGAACACAGGGGCCCATTGAGAGGCTGCTCAGAGCAGCTTTGTCCCCGCGGGCCGGCAGACTTGGACCCTGCCAGATGCGCTGGCTCCCTGAGTGCCCCTTCCCCCTCCGAGTGGCCAGCGCTGGCCTGCGCCAGCCTAGGGCCTCCCAATACAGATGGCAGGCCGCGGGGACCACCTGGGCCCGTCCAGTCGGATGCCCTTGGCAGTGGAAACCCCTTTCTTCACAGAGCGACCCCACAGAGACTGCGGTAGTGCAGAGCATAGGGTGGCCCCTCCCGGGGTCATAGTCTCCTTGCAAGTTTGTCTGTGGCTGTGCCCCTGCTCTGGAGGCACCTGACCAGGAATGTGCAGGACCTAAGCTAGGGAGAAAACCCAAGGCCCCCTTAGCCCCTCTACGTGCAGCCCTCAGGGTGTTTGGATAGGCCCCTTCCTTTGGGGCTCCCCAGAACCCCATGAGCTACATGAAGCTCACTGGTGTTATCAGTTCATTTTATAGACATAAGCTGGGACTCAGGGCAGTTCAAGGATTTGTTCAGGTGAAACAACCTGTAAGTGGGGGAGGCACTCTCAGTCTAAGTGGCTTCACCTACTGAGCGGGTGACAGTGTCTGCAGATGGTGTGTCCTGTAAGGGTTAATGTCCAGAATATACAAAGAACTCAGACAACTCAACATTAAAAAAAAAAAAAAAAATACCCACAGAAGACTTGACTAGACATTTTCCCAGAGAAGACACATAGATGGACAACAGGCGCATGAAGAGATGCTCTGCATCACGGATCATCAGGGAAATGCTTCAAAACTACAATGAGGTGTCGCCTCACACCTGTCAGAATGACTGTCCTCAGAGACAACAAGCAACAGCTGTGTTGGTGAGGATGCAGAGAAAAGGTTCACGCCCTGGAGCGTCGTTAGTGGGGATGTGAACTGGTGTGGGCACTGGATAAAGTACGGAGGTGACAGAAAGAATCACCGCCCATTTTGGCCAATCCCACTCCTGGGTATTCACTTGAATGCAAATTCACTAGTTGTAAAAGACATATTTCAAAAGACATGCACCCTTCCGCTCACTGCAGCATTATTCACAATAGTCCAGATATGGAAGCAACCTAAGTGTCCTTCAACAGATGAATGGATAAAGAAGTGTATGGATGTACAGTGGAATGCCACGAAGCCATAAACATGACTTCCGTAGTGGTCCCGTTGTTTAGATGCTGTACTCCCAATGCAAGAGGCCCGGGTTCGATCCCTAGTCAGGGAATTAGGTCCCATGTGCTGCAACTAACTAAATATTTTTTTAAAAGAACGAAATGTTGCCATTTCCAACAGCAGGCTGGACCTGGAGGGGATTACCCTATGTTAAACAAGTCAGAGAAAAACCAGTAATGTATATCACAGATGTGGAATCTTAAAAAAACAAAAACAACAAAACCCAAGTGAGCAAACATGGAACAGAAATAGAGCTGTAGATACAGAGAACCCACAGGCAGCTGCAGAGGAGAGCGCGCTGCGTGGAGGCTGTGGCGTGCAGCGCGCTCAGTGCAATGTGCGTAGCGGCAAGTCACACAGAGAAGTCAGCAACACAGCAAGGTCTGGGGCTCCCTGGTGCTCAGCAGTAAGGACTCCACCTGCCAGTGCAGGAGACACAGGCTCAATCCCCGATCTGGGAGGATCCCACATGCAGCAGGGCAGCCAAGCCCGTGCACCAACTGCTGAGGCCTGGAGCCCACGCTCTGCAACAAGAGGATCTGCCGCAGTGAGAAGCTGAGCCCAACAACTGGCACGTAGCCCCACTTTCCCCCACCAGAAAAAAGTCTGCACAGCAACGACGACCCAGCACAGCCAAAAATAAATCTTACACAGAATGAAGTCTCAAGTGGCCATCATGAGGATCCATCAGTCCCTGTGCTCCCACCCCCAGCAGCAGATGGCGAGTGTCTCCAACATTGAGGCATGGAGGTCCAGCAGAACCTGAACAAGCTGGGAAGGGCGGCGGGGGCAGGCACGGCCCTGTCCTGCCCCACAGGTGCTGGCACCCTCCAGAAGAGCAGAGGCCAGGAGAGGGTCTGCTCCTGCCCAGGATGTGGCTGCTCGTCTGATGGGGGCCGGGGGAGTGGACGTCTGTCCTGACAAAGGACGAAGCCATAAATGCCGCAGAGATAGACGGACAGAGCCCCCGGCTCCCCACACTCGGCAGCGCGTCTGCTTTCTGAGTGCAGGGACTGCGCGGCCCTCACTGCGGGGGCTCAACGGGAAGATGGAGGGCTGTCTCTTCCTGCCCCGCCCCAACCTGAGCCCAGAGCCCATCTGACAGGACCCTTTTCCAGCATCCCTTCTCTCTGTGCCTTTGGTTCCTCTTTCCTTAGGAAACAAAACCTCAAGTCTCTCCTATTAAAATGAAACAAAGCAAAGTAAAACAAAACCATCTGTTTCCCAAACCCCCCTCTTTCTAGCTGTGTCTCTGCTTTTCACCTTTTCCTCCACCTAGTTCTAAAAACTTAACACGCCTGGTTCTAGCTCACCAGGACAGCAGTGATTTTCTGATTGCAAAATTCTAGGAAAACTTTTCAGTGAAGATGATGGGAGGTGATCAGACAGGTCAGAGGGAGAATAGGAGCAGGGTTGGGGGGGTGCTGCTCCTCAACTTTGGGGGCTGGGGCCTGCGCCTGCGTGCTGAGCCTGAGCCGGGCCCTGGGCTGGGGGAGAGGGAGGGGGAGGCTTGGGCGGGAAGGCCCGGGACTGGGGAGGGGGTTGTACAGGCCTGCAGGGGCTTCCCTGCACCTTATGTGGGCAGATACACAGCAGCATCCTTGCCTCTCCCCGTGGGTCTCCCGGCCCTGGGGATGGCCAGGCTGTCCCTGGACCAGAGGGGACGGGGCGTGGAGGGTGATGACACCGGTGATTCCGCAGGTGAGTGTGTCCCAGCGTACCCACGAGGGCATCGGCGCTGGAAGGACTTAATTTGCTCCATTCCCAGGCTGGGGTTCAGAGTTGGACTTCTGTGACTTCGAAGCCCAATCCGGTGCACTCGTCCATCTGCCTCTCGAGGATCAAGTCTGAACCACTCCAAGCCGGGCCTGGAGTGCAGGCCACATCTGTGGGCAGACCTTGGGGTGGGAAGCCGGGCCAGCAGGAGCAGGAGGAGCGGGACAGTGACCCAGTTTGGGCCTGGCCCGGGGCTTCAGCCGCAGCGTCTGCTGAGTCATCCAGCGGCTGGGCTGAGTGGCCGGCTGGGCCTCCTCCCATCCGCCTGCCGCGCCGCTCCAGGTCAGGGCACAAGGAATGGCATCCCCAGGGCCTCCCTTGCCTCCTGGGCCCCGGGCCCTGGGGCTTCCACCTCTCCTCTTCAGGAGAGCCCCGTGGACACCCTGCCCTCCCTGCCCGTGGGGCTCTGTCCACCCAGCTCCTGCAGAGAGAACTACATGCTTTCCTCTGATGCAGTCTCATTGCATCGAAGGACAGGCGCTCACTAGCCCCCAAAAACACACATCCCTCCTTCATCAGGAGGCTCTCCCGGTGTCCAGTGTGACTTGTACTTGCTGTGGACAGAAGGCTGTCCCTGGCTGAGTCCTTGTGGGCGGGTGGCATGGGGGCAGCCTGGCAGGAAGGGCGCTGAGTGCCAGGGGTCTCTGCGGGGCCCAGGGGGTCTGGGATAAACCTTGCAGCCTCAGGCCACGGTGGGGCAGCCACTGGCCGGCCCTGGGGGCCGCCAGCCAGCGGGGCTTGGGGGGTAGCCAGGTCACCTTCAGGTGGCACCTTCCTGGGTCTGTGGCCAGGCCAGCTGGGCAGGGCGGGGGCCGACAAGCGCTATTTTGGGAGCTGAGGGGAAGACACGAAAGAGGCTGTGTGTGCAGCTCTTCTGTCTGCCCACTCCCTCTCCTGGGAGGTTTGTGGACACGGGAGTCCGCCCGCACTGACCCTTCCCACTGAGCTCTATTTTCAGCCAAGACCCGCGTGAGCCCTCTGTGAAGTGAGGATGGTGGCTGTCCTCGCGAGGCCGGCCGGTAGGGCCGGGCCTGGGTGCTGAGGCTGGCGGTGCACCGGGGGCTCGGCTCCTCACTGCCCCACGCCACAGGCTGCAAGGCAGCTGCGTTGGAGTCCATGCCCCTGGTGCACAGCTCCCCAGGATGGACTGGTCACATCTGCTCACCCTACGTGGCCCCAGGGATGGAGAGCCGGGCCGGGATGTGGCAGGGCAGGGTGCCTGCTTGGAACTTCTGGCCGGGGCAGAGCAGCCCCGCCCTGCGGGCTGGAGAGGGCCCCTTGGGCCTCAGCTTCCAAACTTGTAAGTGCAGGGGTTCAGGTAGACCCCCTACAACTGCAGGTCAGCCGGCTCGGGGACTCTGGTCCTCTCTCTGCGCGTTCAGTTGGAAACAATTTGCAAGAGGGCCCTAGCAGGGCCTCAGTGGACCGGCCTCCTGCCCAGTGGGTGAGCCCAAGGTCGGGAAGGGGAGCTAAGCTGAGGAGGGATGTGGCCACAAATCCAGGGGGCAAGAAATGCCACACCTCTTTCCCTTTCGTCACCTTAGGTCAGAGTCTCTCCTCCCAGCTGGTGAGCAGTTCAGGCTGAGGTCCCTACAGCTTGCTCCCCTGCCTGCCAGGGTCACACGGTCTTAGGACCTCACACAGTGCAAACTCGGGGGTGGGCTCTGTCAAGGGCTCGGGGTCCTGCACATCCAGCAGCCTCAGTTTGTGTGACCCAGGCACAGGGACCCACCAGGGAGCCCTGGTGCTCGGCCAGCATCGGGTCCCCAGACTGCTATCCCCTTCCTTCTGGGAGCCCCATTCTCTCTCCCTCCCTCGCTTCCCCTAAGACCCTTGACCTAACCTCAGTTCACTCGGGGTTTTAACCTAGCATCCAAAAGCAGGTTATCCTCAGAGTTCTGCTTTCCCCCCTGCAAAAGCAACTAAGGCAAGGAAATGCAAGAACTCAGCCAAGTTCCTCAAACAAGTGGAGGAACAAAAACCTAGTGAAAGCAGATTAAAACAGCTCACGGCGGCACCAGGTCCCCAGGAAACACTCCGCTCATCAGGTAGGAGGCAGGTGGGACGCTGGAGCCATCCCCGCAAAGGCTCCCCAAGGCCCTGATTCAGCAGCAGCAGGTGTGAGGTGAGCTGAGTCACCCTAACGCAGGGAGTCAGAAGACTACCCCAGAGGTGGGGCAGCTGGAGGGCGGGGAGAGGACACTCTCCCGGCCTGAGCCTGTGGGCCTGGAGTCCAGCCACCGTCTTCACCTGCAGCCACAGCCCCGAGACAGGGGGAGTTCTCAGAGCCAAGACGGAGGGCGGTGCTTCCAGCCCTGGCTCTGCATCTCTGCGCCTCCACCTGCACATGGCTTGGACACAGGCCCCTGCTCTGCATGGCCAGGGCCGACCCTGGAACAACACGGGCCTCCACTGCACAGCTCCACAATGACGCAGGCTTTCTCCACCAGCAACTCCAGGGCTACCCCGCCCCTCATCCCGCACTGGCTGAACCTCGGATGCAGAGAACCTAGGCCTACCTCTGAGTTCTCTGTGGGCTTCTGACTGCCCACAACGTCCCTCACTGTGGTCAAGGGTCCTCAGCAGAGAATCTAAGCGAGGTCACAGGTGACAGAACAGCCCTGACATCACGTGTTTCTGACAGGTGGGCGGCTGCCAGCCACCTCTCCCACCAGCCCCACAAGAGAATTGCCTCTGCCCTCCTCCTCTCAGGCAGCAGGCACTCAACCCAGAACTGATGTATCTGGTCAGGTCCCCAGGCCCACTGTGCTGCTTAGCATCCCCAGCTAGACTGGCTCCTGGCGGAAGGGGCCCTGCACTTGAGGGGCTTGGTATTTGCTGGAGTGCCATGGAGCCAGGAGCTGGCTGCGTGCTCCCACCTCTTTAGTGACCATGGGCCTGCTGGGCGCCTTCCAAGTACAGGCCCCTTTAAACTTCCAGAGCAGAGTCCTATCTGCCCGAGTCCCCCAGCCCTTCGAGCCTCCATGACCCGAGCTGAGTCCACTGCTTGGACTTCCCCCTGCAGACGTGCTGCTTCTGCCACGCAGTCCTGGCTGGGCAGCAAGCTGGGACACAGCGCTCGGGCCCGCTGCAGGCACAGGAAGGCCGCGGTGGCCCAGCAGGGCTCCGGACGCTGTGCCCTGACCCCAGCCTCAGCCTACACGGGGTTTATAGATGTAGGACAGTTCCTGCCACGCCGCCCGTTACTGGCACAGGATCGTGCAAGCACGGCTCTCTATGCTCAGGAATCCTGGGTGTTTTCACAGGGACTCTTATCAACCGGCACCTTTGAGAAAAGCTTACACAGAGGTTGTGCCCACGTTTGCTCTGGTAGAGATGCTTGGATTCTAAGTTAACAGCCTTCCCAGGGACTCTCTGTTACCTGAGAACCTGATGGGTGTCCCCGTCCTCGTCCAGCACTTACTTCTGTAAATGGCCTCAAACCGTCTTCTGGAAGATAAGGCGTGAAAAGACCCCTCGTCGGCCACTTATAAGATGGGGGCTGATGGCAGAGCGCCCTGGGCACACCACAGACCACCCACCGGGCTACTCTGCGGTCAGAGCTGGCGGGCGATTGCTGCCTGCTGTCCTATCTGGTCTGAGGCCCATCTGGCATCGTGTAGTCACCTATGTCCTTCTCATCAGTCCCTGTGGGCCGGCGCACTCGGGGCGGAACGGGAGCTGGGCTCACACGTCCTTTCCGGCTCCCAGTGTGGTCTGCGCGCCCCTCCCCTCCCCTCCCCACCGAGCTCCCTGAGGCCCAGAGTCCCGGCCACAGACCTTGGTGTCCTGGCCGCTCTCCCCCAGGGTCAGGGTGCCTATTTCTCGACTTCTCACCTTGAACCTCCAGTCCTTCTAAGCAGGCAGCCCCGCCCTTCCTACCCGGAAGCTAGTTCTTTGGCCAAAGAGATGGACATGAAGGGGGAGACAGAGGGTAAGTTCTCGTCAGGACCACTGGCCTCCAGGAGGTCTTTTCCGCTCCCTGACGAGTGGATGTAGCCCCTGAAGGCGCTTTCTCGTCAACAGAAGGGAAACATGTCTGTGCACCTGCCATAAAGGCGAATGGGGAACAGGAAGGGCCTGCACGTCAGGGCTCGGGGAGCGCAGCGCGGGAGGCTGGGGCCAGGCCTGCATGTCAGGGCTTCGGGGAGCGCAGCGCGGGAGGCTGGGGCCAGGCCTGCATGTCAGGGCTTCGGGGAGCGCAGCGCGGGAGGCTGGGGCCGGGCCGGCAGCCCTGCTGGGAACATGCTCCTCCGGCTTCCCACTGGGGCAAGGTGGGCGGGAGGCACTCCTGATGACACTGAGCCCGAGGCTCCCACAGCAGCCCCGGGGCCCTTCCCTGAGAACTAGTCAGCTGCACTTGTAGCCCACCCCTGCTGTGAGACCACTGCCTTAGAGAACACTCCACAGCTATTCAACACGGGCCCTGGTGTGGGCACAACCAGAAAAGGGGCGCAGGGCCACTGGCTCCCTCCCAGACGCTGAGCACGCAGCTCCATCTCTAGGAGGCCCTTCCCGGAGGCTCAGCTGCGGTCCACGGGGCTGCACCCGGCCCCCCTCACCTCGCTGCTCCTCTGAGAGCGACAGGAGGCGGTGCCGCCACCAGAGAGCGTGCAGACCGCACTCGTCTGTAAAGATCACTTTACTCTCCTAGAAAAATACACATTGCAAATGTGAGGGCCACAACGTCCCCACCTTAGAGGATTCCTGAGGGAGAGGGACAGCCTCAGTATCAGGCTGTGTGGGGCGTGTGTGCAAGAGGCATGTTAAATATGGTGGGGGCAGGTGGACTTTTAAAAAAATTTGTTTTTCCATTTTTTTTTTTTTTTCTAAAAAAGGAAAACCAAATTGCCATCTGTCTGGCTAACCTCCTGTGCGTGCATGTATGAGGAACAGCATCGGGGAGGGGCTGTCATGCAATGAGGCAAAACCAAGATGGCCTCCTTGGACGGGGACTCTCAGGGTTGCAGGAGGAACAGGGTCTCTGGGGGGCTGCCCTCGGCCCCGAGACAACTGCATCAGCGGGTGAGGGCAGAACGCCCACTTCTCTGCGAGGGGAGTTGGAGCGGAACACGTCAGACGGACTAGGAAACACTAGGTCCGTCCTAGAAGACGAACGGCTGTGACTTCCTGTGCTCCAGCTGGGGGCCCACAACCAGGAACGCGACTGTGCCAGGCAGTGCGCTCCGGCCTGGCCGGCAGAGGCCTGGAGCGCAGAGGGGCTCGAGCGGAGGAGCCAGTGCTCCAGCGCACGCCCCTCGAGGCACAGGCCGCCGGGCCTCGACCGTCAGCGTCGTCCGAGGCCGCTACTGCAGGCTGAGAAGAGAGAGTCCCGAGGCCAGGAAGGGCTGCACGCCGGGCACAGTGGGTGGGATTCCCGTCAGATGCCGATGGTCTGCAGCACCCGCCTCTCGCTGTCACTGAGGTGGCCCGAAAACATCACATAGCAGGGCTGCTGGGCGAACTGGCAGAGGAAGTCTGTGAGGTAAGCCTAGAGAGCGGGAAGGGAGCGTCTGAGGGCTGCAGCCAGGGTGGGCCAGGCTCTGGCCTTCAGATGAGAGCCCACACCCCAGGGTCCAGTCTCTGGCAAGGTTCAATCCAGAGGCGGAGTGCCACAGGCACTTCCCAGGACCATGCCTTGCATGCTACCCTGAGGACGTGCCACCGAGGACTCTGACAACACAGCTGCAGGAAGCTGGATTCTAGCACTGGGTGAACCTGAGGGGGGAGGGAGGGGGCACAGGGGGGAGCACGGGCACTGGGGTGGGGAGGGGCACTGGGGGTGAGCACGGGCACCGTGGGGAGAGGGGCACCAGGGGGAGGAGGGGCACTGGGGGTGAGCACGGGCACCGTGGGGAGAGGGGCACCAGGGGGAGGAGGGGCACTGGGGGTGAGCACGGGCACCGTGGGGAGAGGGGCGCCGGGGGAGGGAGGGGCACTGGGGGTGAGCAGGGGCACCGTGGGGAGAGGGGCACCAGGGGGAGGATGGGCACCTGGGGGGAGAGCAGGGGCACTGGAGGGGGAGCATGGGCACCAGGGTGGGGAGCACAGGCACCAGGGGGAGGAAGGGGAGGAGGGGGCACCGGGTGGGGAGCACGGGAACCTGGGGGGCGCAGGGGCACCTCAGGGGGAGCATGGGCACCGGGGGGGGGGGGGGGGGACAGGTGCAGCGCGGGGGCAGCACGGGCACCAGGAGCCCCCGGCTCCCAGGGCGCCGCACCTGCAGGTCAAGCTGGTAGAGCGGGTCCGTCAGGGCGTCGGGGTCGTCCTCCTCGTCGTCCTCGTAGTAGTCCTCCTCTGCAGAGACATGGCAGGGGCGGGGCGGGAAGTGTCACCCGCGAGGCTGAGCTCAAGGGGCACAAAAACCCAGGTGCCGCCCTTCGAGGACACCCCCACCTCCTGGCCCCGCGTGTGCACGGCTGTCGTCCACACTCACCGTATTTACTCGTGGCAAGAATGTCGGACAGGAGCTGGCCAGCCAGGCCGTCCTCCTCCTCCTCCTCCTCCTCGTCCTGGTCCTCCCACATGTCATTGGCGTCGTCTGCTCGGAGACGAGAAGCAGCTGGGACGCACTTCCCCTCCCCCCAGACCGGCCAGGATGGAAGGCCCCGAGGGTCCCTGCACAAGCCCCTAGTCCCAGGGAGAACCCGGGGTGAGCAGACCCTCCCGGCAGTCTGACTGAGAGCCGACTGTGCTGGGGGGCGGGAACAGGCTGAGGCCCCTGAGAGAAGCCAGCCGGGAAGGGTGGCCTCACGTCAGGCAGCCACTGGAAGCCAGCCCCACGCAGGCCTGCAAGGCAACCCCAGAGCAGTGGGCAGGGAGCGTGCGGGGATGCAGGGCACCTTGGCTCCACTCGGCGGGGGCAGCCTGGCGGGCGGCGTTGGCCTCCATGACACTGGACAGCTCGTTGATGATGAGCTTCAGGATCTTGACCAGCAGGGGGATGTTGGTCCAGCGCTCGGGGTCTGGGGACGACAGAGGAGGCTGCCCTGGGCTGCTCCCCGCACAGTGCTGCGCCTGGCACTCCATCCCAGGTCACACGTGGCCCCCTGAGTGCGTGTGTGTGGAGTGCTCAGGCGTGTCCGACTCTGTGACCCTGTGGACGGTGGCCCCACCATGCCCCTGTCCACTGGACTCTCCAGGTGAGAATACTGGACTGGGTAGCCATCCCTCCTCCAGGGGATCGTGCCGACCCAGGCATGAACCTGGGTCTCCTGCATTGCAGGCAGATTCTTCACCATCTGAGCCACCAGGAAGGCCCCTAGTCACGAGGCTCAACGTTAAAATAACTTCATTGTATTCCACGTCAGTTTAGAGGCCAGGAGAGATGAGAGCCTTCGGGGGCTAAAGGGGACGAGCTGTGTCAGTGAGAAAGCCGGGACGCAGGCGCCTGAGCAGGTCAGAGTGCCGCAGGCCCGAGATGCAGCTTCAGGGACGGCATGGGGAGTATGAACCTGCAGTTGGATGGCAGCCGCAACAAATGTGGACACAGGGGTTCCAGGCCCAGAGCGGGCTGGCCGCCAGGCATCCTGTCCACTCGCAGCCGCAAGAAGACCACACACGCTGCTCCCCTGCTGTGCCCGAGGAACCCATCACTGACGCCCCTCCTGAATGCCCCCCCAGGTGTCCTAGCCCAGCGGGGGTGGGGGACGGCATCACGCACTCTTGGCTGACTTGGAGCGGGTGCGGACGCCCTCGTCGGGGCTGTGGAGTTCCTCGCCCTTCACACGGATGTCCTGCAGCCGCCGGTCGTCGGCGGTGATGCCGTGCTGCAGCAGCTTGCACAGCGCCACGGAGCTGCGGGGGAGAGAAGGCTGTGAGTCGGCCTCCGAGGGATGCGCCCGACCACGACTGAGAGGGAAAGTGCCTCTGGGCCGGCTGAGAGGGGCTCCTGTTCCTAAGGGCAGGTGGGTGAGAACAGCTCTTGAGCAAAGCCAGAGTGGGCGAGCAGGCACATGGACGTCCACCCTGGAAGGCGTGCGGGGCGGTGAGAACAGGGGGTAAAGTCCAGGGTAAATTGTTAGAAACCTGGCTTTAAAAACAAGAGGAAGCTAGCAGCAGCAGCCCTCAGGTGGGGCTGGGGAAGGGCTCTTGCCAGCGAAGATCCTGTTTTCTGGGAATTTCGGGATGGTTCAGCAAGAAGGAAGCGGGGCCGGGAGCGTGGTGGGCAGTGGGGCTGGGGGGGC
The DNA here is from genome assembly GCA_935064755.1 of Tragelaphus eurycerus. Classification (NCBI taxonomy): domain Eukaryota; kingdom Metazoa; phylum Chordata; class Mammalia; order Artiodactyla; family Bovidae; genus Tragelaphus; species Tragelaphus eurycerus. The sequence continues at coordinate 382,202 of CAKXYN010000100.1, read as the reverse complement.
ACGGGGCCCACCTGACTTTGCCCTCGTACTGCCCGTAGAAGAGGTGCTGCCGGCTGGTCCACTCGGCCATCACGAACTCCAGGGCGGGCTTGCCGGTGGGCCCGGGGAGGCTGCACAGGAACTCCAGCAGGGGCTCCAATTGCGTGTGCACCAGGTGTGCGAACACCATGATGAGGGACTAGGGGACAGAGGACAGCAGCTCAGGGACCCGGCGCACAGGCCCAGGGCCCCCCGCGGACGCCCCCGCACCTGCATGACGCTGAGTGTCTCGGCCTGCTGCATCTTGCTGAGGACGGCGCGCAGGATCTGGTCCAGGCTCTCGCCCAGCTCCCGGCCCGCCCGGGCGATGAGCGTGGACACCAAGCGGCCCACGAAGGCGGCGGTGAACTCGGAGGTGCGGGGGTCCAGCAGCTGGCTCACCACCCGCATGACGTACCACAGCCCGCCGTGGCCCTGCTCGTCCCGCCACTGCGCCACCTGCTCCAGCGCCACCGACACGTAGGCCCGCAGGCACTCACCTCCGTTCTGCAGACATGGGCAGCTGCTCAGCGCTGGGCTCCAGACCCATACGCGCACATCCTCCTCCCAGCCCTCCGTGGGAGCCCAGACACAGATCTCATCAGAGGAGGAGCTCCAGCCGCCAGGCTCCACCTCTGGTCCCAGGGCTGAGACGGGCCCAGGTCTGGGGACAGAGCAGACCGCTGCCTTGAGCCTCCCCAGGTCATCCCTCTGCTGATTCTACTGACGGAAGAGGGCTTCTCGGGGCCCGAGCCTACATGCTGGGATCGCTTCGGCTGCTCGGACCCCATGCCTTTGAGAGTCGGAGCCTCCCTGGTCCTCTGGACAAGCACAGGTGGGAGGGGTTTCTCTTTCCAAGGCAGGAAGCGTCTTGGCCTGTGGCTCGGGTGCCCCGGCTCCGACGCCCACGTGGTGGTACCTGCATGGTGGCGTTGTCATCTGTGTGCAGCGTGCACTGCGCCACGGCGGGGAAGGCCTGGCAGATGAGCAGCTGGGAGAGAGGTGGCTTTGTGCTCCGCACCACCGTGGTCAGAATGTCGATGGCCGTCTGCAGGAGACAAGTCAGGCTGCCTCGGGGGCGGGGAGGGAGGGAGGGGCCCACGGGCCCGCCCACCCACCCAGAGACACTCAGGCCCTGGTGAGAGGCCCCACTGTTCTGCGCCCAGGGACACCCCTGCCCCAGGAACACATCACGGCTGGGCAGGAGCGGCGTAGGGCCACAAGTATGAGGACGCACCGCACACAGCCCCGCGGGGATCTTGTCTGCGGGCGCCTGCATGATGCTGACCAGGGTGGGGATCAGCCGCGTCTGCATGGGGCCCTGGCAGGCCTCGATCTGGGACAGCTCCTTGAAGACGTCCTGGGACAGTGAGGCCACCACAGGGTCTGGGGAGACAAGACGTGAGTGCTCTGTCCACACTGCCTGCCGCTGGCCCACACCCAAGCCGCCAGCTTTTGTCTGACCTCTCACCCGGACCTGGGGCCCGGGGCAGCTGCTGGGGCCTGGGAGGCAGCAGTGTGTGAGCTGACAGAGTCGGGGACAAGTCAGCAATAGCTGCTCTGAAAACAAAACCTGCCTCTTTCCCTGGGACAAATTTCTAATGCCTGAATTCCTGTGAAACATGGATTCATTGAGTCCAAATGCTTAGAAAAGCAGCCCCCACTGACAGCTTAAGAAGACACCACCGCCTCAGAACTGCCTCACACTCTCTTCCGGGTCCCACGTGTTGAGGAGGACTGCATGTCCTCTCCTGGGGGTGCTCCCAAAGCCACTCGAGGGCAAGAGAAAACCTTTAAACAGCAGAGCCTTGTGAAGAAATGAACTTTAGCTAAACCTGCTTCACCCACCTAAGAAAAACAGCAGCACCCTCCAAGGGGCACTCAATGTGCCGGGCACTGAGATGCACGGTCTGCACCAGGTGAGAACTGCAGTCCACTCGGGGGCGCATGGTCATGGCAGCACACGAGCAGCAACACAGCCCCTGGGGGAGGCTGCAGGGCGGGCAGGGAGCACGCAGGGCAGAATCCTCCCGAGGGCACGACTCACACCACGAGTCGAGTAAAATGTCCAGGCGTGCTCAGTCTTTAAGTTACGTCCGGCTCTCGCCGACCCCACAGACCACAGCCTAAAACGTCTAGTCGACCTCACATTAGTACCACCCCCCTTCCAAGCGTCAATATGCATTCTTCAGATATAAATGTCCTCAATGTTTTTTCTGATAATAAAACTAAAATCTGGGATTCTATTCTATGAGTTTTGGAAAACAATCTATTTCCTCACTACAAGGTGAGCGCCTCCCTATGGCTTTCTTTCTTTGACACTGGATTATTAATGGCTGCACAGCATTCCATTTTATGGATGTAATTAATTTCTAAATATTTCCAAAGACCTGCTACTACAGAAAACACACGATGAACACCTGACCCTGGACCTCTGCCGCCGCCTCTTCTTCAGCTCCCCTCTAATCTTAGCTCTAGGCCTCTTCTTTCAGGAAGCTTTTGATTTTGCTGCTCATCTCCCACCTCATTGCTGGTTCTTTCCTCCAGTTCCTAAAGACAGCGAGTCACAGGCGCAGGCTCTCTGCTGTCTGCATCTACACACAAGCAGACTCTCGCTGAACCCACAGTCCGCCTCTGCCCTAACGCACAGCCCACGAGACTCAGGGGGGCATCCGCACGGCCCCGCCCCGCGTACCGTTGCTGTACTTCAGGAAGATGGCGATGGTGAAGGGGCAGATTTTGCTCTCCATGCTCGCTGTGAACTCGGGGTCCACCGTGCAGACGATGCACAAGGTCTCCATCACCAGGTTGAGGACCTCGGAGCTGAACTGGGCTGCGAGGTGGATCAGGCCGTCCAGGATGCTGGGGAGGAAGGGCTGCAGCACGGCTGTGCTCTCCGAGACTTTCAGCTGGTCACAGTAGCTGGGGAGTGAGACAAGCAAGACCCTCACCAGCAGGCCCGCTCTGGGCTCTCCAGTCAGCATGACCTGTTACAGAGCTCATGAAGCTACTTCTAGAGCTCACTACAATTTTACATCTTTGTGTAGCTTTTTTTATTTCAGAATTTTCAGCACCACCATTTCTATGTTTTCTAATGTGTTTCCGCTTTGGTCTTCACGCTTTCCTTTAAAATGTCTTTCATCCCATTTTGTTATGAAATCCAGTCATAGCTATATCCAGATTATTAAGATATTAAGTCAAATGCATTATGCTTCCTCGGACTATAGTTTTAGGCACATTCCTCAGCTAAATAGATAAAGATATAATATGTACTTTTTTGTTATTTTCCAGTTAGTGTTTTAAATCTCTTCCAATACACGGTTACTCATTAATAGTAGACTATTTTTTTACTTCCAAGTTACGAAAATTTTGTACTTTTTGGCGGTTTTTGCATCCTAAAATTAGATCAATTTATAGAAACATTTTACTCATACTTACAAACTTGGTGTACTATTTGTGGGGTTTATATGTTTGTTTTAAAACAGAAACAGAGTAACAGACTTAGAAAATGAACCTATGGTTACAGGGGGAGAAGGTGAAGAAGAGGGATAGAGGGAGTTTGGGATGGACATGTACCCACTGCTGTATTGAAAACAGATAACCAACAAGGACCTGCTGTGTAGCACAGGGAACTCTGCTCAGTACTGTAATCATCCAAATGGTAAAAGAGTTTAAGAACAGACACATGTACGACTGAATCTCTCTGCTGACCCCGACACTAACACAGCACTGTTAGTCAACTACACTCCAACATAAAAAGTTTTAAAAATTTACCTTAAAAAAACGTTTGTTACACATACTTCTACCTCAGTTCAGTTCAGTCGCTCAGTCATGTCCGACTCTTTGCGACCCCATGAATCGCAGCACACCAGGCCTCCCTGTCCATCACCAACTCCCGGAGTTCACTCAAACTCATGTCTATCAAGTCGGTGATGCCATCCAGCCATTTCATCCTCTGTCGTCCCCTTCTCCTCCTGCCCCTAATCCCTCAGCATCAGGGTCTTTTCCAATGAGTCAACACTTCGCATGAGGTGGCCAAAGTATCGGGAGTTTCAGCTTCAGCATCAGTCCTTCCAATGAACACCCAGGACTGATCTCCTTTAGAATGGACTGGTTGGATCTCCTGGCAGTCGAAGGGACTCTCAAGAGTCTTCTCCAACACCACAGTTAAAAAGCATCAATTCTTCAGTGCTCAGCTTTCTTCACAGTTCAACTCTCATCCATACATGACTACTAGAAAAACCACAGCCTTGACTAGACAGACCTTTGCTGGCAAAGTAATATCTCTGCTTTTCAATATGCTATCTAGGTTGGTCATAACTTTCCTTCCTAGGAGTAAGTGTCTTTTAATTTCATGGCTGCAATCACCATCTGCAGTGATTTGGGAGCCCAGAAATAGAAAGTCTGACACTGTTTCCACTGTTTCCCCATCTATTTCCCATGAAGTGATGGGACCAGATGCCATGATCTTCGTTTTCTGAATGTTGAGTTTTAAGCCAACTTTTTCACTCTCTTCTTTCACTTTCTGCCATAAGGGTGGTGTCATCTGCATATCCGAGGTTATTGATATTTCTCCCAGCAATCTTGATTCTAGCTTGTGCTTCTTCCAGCCCAGCGTTTCTCATGATGTACTCTGCATACAAGTTAAATAAGCAGGGTGACAATATACAGCCTTGATGTACTCCTTTTCCTATTTGGAACCAGTCTGTTGGTCCATGTCCAGTTCTAACTGTTGCTTCCTGACCTGCATACAAATTTCTCAAGAGGCAGGTCAGGTGGTCTGGTATTCCCATCTCTTAGAGAATTTTCCACAGTTTATTGTGATCTGAGTAGTCAAAGGCTTTAGCATAGTCAATAAAGCAGAAATAGATGTTTTTCTGGAAATCTCATCCTTTTTCCATGATTCAGTGGATGTTGGCAATTTGATCTCTGGTTCCTCTGCCTTTTCTAAAACCAGCTTGAACATCAGGAAGTTCACAGTTCACATATTGCTGAAGCCTGGCTTGGAGAATTTTGAGCATTACTTTACTAGCGTGTGAGATGAGTGCAATTGTGCGGTAGTTTGAGCATTCTTTGGCATTGCCTTTCTTTGCGATTGGAATGAAAACTGACATTTTCCAGTCCTGTGGCCACTGCAGAGTTTTCCAAATTTGCTGGCATATTGAGTGCAACACTTTCATAGCATCATCTTTCAGGATCTGGAATAGCTCAACTGGAGTTCCATCACCTCCACTAGCTTTGTTCGTAGTGATGCTTCCTAAGGCCCACTTGACTTAACATTCCAGGATGTCTGGCTTGAGGTGAGTGATCTCACCATCATGATCATCTGGGTCGTGAAGCTCGTTTTTGTACAGCTCTTCTGTGTGTTCTTGCCCCATTAACCTTTTAATCAATAAACACTTACTAGATGCTGCTCACGACATCCAACGGGATACATTATTAAAAACACATCATCCAAGTCTTTATTTTTGTTATCTATGGAATGGTAACAAGTCAATAACAACACTGTTTCTGTACATTAACAGAACCTGGTGCAGAGACAAGGCCCTCCCCAGGTTCTCAATGAGTGGTTTCTCTTGGTGTAATTTTCAGATGTCTTGTAACATCTGTGTGTCAGCTGCTGGGTTCAGAGGTCATGGTGACCAGTACACCTGTGGGCTTGGACCTCAGGTCTGACCACTCTCTGTTCCTGGCTCACAGTCCTTGATGCTCAAGGCCACCGTGCCCTGCACCACCCCTCCTGAAGAGTGGGCTGGGCAGACACCTGCCCTGGCACTGACTGGACCCGCTCCTCCCCAGGCGGCCGCACTCCAAGTGTCAGCACAGCCTGGCAGGAGAGGGGCCGCCCTGTGTGCTCAGACCACATGGGACCTCCTATGCCATGCTGAAGAGGCTAGGCTTTACTCTGTAAGTCAGTGTGTCTCAGATTTTTTTTTTTCTTTCACAGACCACTTCTGACATCTAATTTCTTCTTTCCCCTAGAATCTCTAGGGGAACCAACACCCCAGGAAAATGCTGTGTGTGTCCAGTGGCCTCACGGACCGTCTGGCATGCTCTTTCTCCTGGGTACCTGTATCCCAGAGCTTGAAGAGCATAACCAGGGCCATGAGAGTTTCCACTGCAGCAGCAAAAATACAAATACTCAATTCTAGAAAGACCGGTTTGAGAGCTGAGATAATAAAGATGGCAGCAGTCTGCGGCTGCAGGCAGCAAAACCCTTCGGGGGCCCCTGCAGGAACTCAGGCAGACGCTGAGCACACAAGGGGCAGCTGGAGTGGAAGGGGGGCGGTGGGGAGGGGGAGGGGGATAGGAGAGTGGGGAACCGAGCTCCGGAGGCAGGGGCTGGTGTCTCCGGGAGGACAGAGCTCTGCTGTGGGTGCAGGACCCACAGGTTCGGGGTCTGCACCTTCATGGTGACAGGGACTGCAGGCAGGGGAGGCCTGCAGGTGGTCGTCAGGAGGCTCAGCAGTGGCCGCTGTTAGTCTTCAGGTACTCACGCCTGTCCTGGTACAGACAGGAGCACACACGTGAACCTGGAGCTGTGGAGAAAGGTCGGCATACATGTGACTAGAGAAATGTGGCCCACGTGTAAGCATCTGTCACCAGTATCCCGCACAGGAGCACTCTGAGGCAGCGTGCAGTACGATGGACAGGAGACGGGGCAGGCTCGGGGATGCGCTGAGGACAAGCTGGGCTGAGACTGGCTGCAGAACTGAAGAGGGCAGGGCCACACGTGAACCCTGGCTGAGGACAGGCACAGCGAGGACCCTTCCCTCACGGGAGCTCGCCCCCCGGGGTCCGCTCTTCCACACACGACGCGCAGCTCTGTAAACATGGGCTGTGCCGTTTCTCTGCTCTGCGTGTTCATGGCTTCCGTCAGTTTTCCCGGGACAGTGGCTACACCTTTCAAGAAAGCCCTGCCCATGCAGTCAGAGAACCGAAAGTTGTTCAAAAAATTAAAAAAAAAAAAAAAAAGCTTTCTTCATGTATTTTTTCTGATTAAAAAAGTAGTATAAAATGTCAGCTTTTCTCATTTTTACTGCGGAGTACTCCATCCTCGACACGGTGAGCACGAGCGCTGTGGCACCTGGATGCGCATCCACACCGCACAGGTTTCCCCTCATCCACTTTCTCACCACGTCCGTCCCCTCAGGCGCCCCTGCTGCTGGGAATGTGCGGTCTCCACTCTCCGTTACACACAGCACAGGTGCCGACAGTTGCGTTCCACGCTGGAGCCTCAGGCCTGACTCATCCTGAGACGACAGCGAGCTCCCTTCCCCCTTCCCTGCCTGCACCCCCACCCCAGCCTTCTGCTCTCCTTCACAGCAAGTCTGGCCTTTCCACAAGCCTCCAGAGGGGTGTGTGTGTGGCTCAGCTCAGTCAGCACAGTGCCCTCGAGGTCCATCCGGCCGCTGCAGACGGCAGGTTTCCCTCACACAGCTGAGTTCCGACCACTGGACGCACCATCACCTTTGCCCACTCTTCGCCAATGCCCTCAAGCAGCTGCCACAGCCCGGCTGCGTGAGCAGCACAGCAAGAAGAGCGAGCGCAGGCGTCGGTTCCAAACTCTGTTTCATTTCCTCTGGACGGATCAAATGGTACCTCTATTTTTTAATTTTTTTAAGACCCTCCATACTCTTCTCCACAGTGGTTGCACCAATTTACACTCCCACCAACAGTACAAAAGTGTTCCTTTCTCTCCACACCCTCCTTAACCTTGTTATCTTTTTTAAAAACACTAGCTAGCTTGCTCACTTCCGGCCCTGCTGGGCCACGCTGCGGTGTGTGGGCTCTGTGCAGCTGTGGCGTGTGGGCTCAGCGGTTCTGGGGCACGCGCTGAGCTGTCCTGCAGCACACGCCATCTTCCCCGACCAGGAATCAAACCCGTATGCCCCTGTCCTGGCAAGTGGATTATTATCCACTGAACCACCAGGAAGTCCTCTTCTTTTTGACACCAGCCATGCTGACAAGTTTGACACGAGAGCTCACTGTGGTTTGGATTTGCACTTTCCTGGGACCTAGTGGTGTTGAGTACCCTGTCATGTACCTACTGGCCACCTGTGTCTTCTCTAGGAAAAAACGTCTTTTCCAACCCTATGCCATTTATTTCTTACCAGATTGTTTATTTGCTATTGAGCTGTATGAGCCTGTTAAGTATTTTGCATATTAACCCCTTATCAGATAAATGGTTTGCAAATGTTTTCTTTCTTTCGGTAGCTGCTTCTTCCTTTGGCTCATGGCTTCCTTTGCTTTTTTAGTCTGATGTGGTCCCACTCATTTATTTTTGCTTTTGTTGCCTCTGCTCTTGGTGTCAAATGTAAGAAGTCATTGCCAAGACCAGTGTCAGAGAACCTAATTTTTAGATTTTTCTAAGAGTCTCATGATCATAGGTCTCAGTTCATGTCTCTGTTCTGAGCTGCCTTCAGCACATGGTGTATGACTGCTGTTGTTCGGTCACTCAGCCACGTCCGACTCTCTGCGACCCCATGGACTGCAGCAGTCAGGCTTCCTTGTCCTTCACTATCCCCCGGAGTTTGTTCAGACTCATGCCCACTGAGTCAGTGGTGCCATCCAACCATCTCATCCTCTGCTGCTCCATTCTCCTCCTGCCCTCAGTCTTGCCCAGCATCAGGGTCTTTTCCACTGAGTCAGCTCTTCCCATCAGGTGGCCAAAATACTGGAGCTTCAGCTTCCTTCCAATGAATATGCAGGACTGATCTCTTTTAGGATGGACTGGTTGGATCTCCTTGCAGTCCAAGGGACTCTCAAGAGTCTTCCCCAACACCACAGTTCAAAAGCATCAAATCTTTGGCGCTCAGCCTTCTTTATGGTCCAGCTCTCACACCCATACATGACCACTGGAGACAGCCTTGACTAGACAGACCTCTGTTAGCAAACTGATGTCTCTGCTTTTGAATATGTTGTCTAAGTCTATCATAGCTTCTCTTTCAAGGAGCAAGCGTCTTTTAATTTCACAGCTGCAGTCACCGTCCACAGTGATTCTGAAGCCCAAGAAAATCACTGTTTTCATTTCCCCCCATCTACTTGCCATGAAGTAATGGGACTGGATGCCATGACTTTAAGTAAGCTTTTTGAATGCTGAGTTTTCAGCCAGCTTTTTCACTTTCCTCTTTCACCTTCATCAAGAGGCTCTTTAGTTCCTCTTCACTTTCTGCCATTAGGGTGGTATCATCTGCGTATCTGAGGTTACTGATATTTCTCTCAGAAGTCTTGATTCCAGTTTGTGATTCATCCAGCCTGGCATTTCGCATGATGTACTCTGCATATAAGTTAAATAAGCAGCGTGTAAGATAAGGGTCCAGATTTTCAAATACCATTTACTGCAGAGCCTGTCCTCCCCCCGTGCGTGTTCTTGGCTCCTCTGTCGTAAAGTAATTGGCCTCAGAAGCGCAGGTGCACAGCTGGGCTCTCTATTCTGCTCCATGATCTTTTTGTGTTTTTAATGCCAATCCCATCCTATTTTGATTACTATCACTTTGTAATACAGTTTAAAATCAAGAACTGTGATACCATACAAATTCTGGAATTGTTGGTGCTCTATTTATGTAAAAAATGCCACTGAAATTTTGAGCGGGACTACACTGAATCTGCAGATTGCTTTTGGTACTTTGGACATTTAAATAATGTTCATTATTTCCATCTATGAACATGAAATAGCTATTAGTTTGTGTCTTCAATTTCTTTCCTCGATGTCTTACAGCTTTCTGTGTATAGATCTTTCATCTTGGTGACTTATGTTTATTCTTAGATATTTTATTGTTTTTGACGTAACTATTTTTTAAATTTCTCTTTCGGATAGCTCATTATTATTTTCTTTTCTAACTGTTCTGCTCAGGAATTCAGTACTATGTTGAGAAGGAGTGGTCAGAGTGGGTACCCCTACCTTGCTCTTGATCTTAAGAGGAAAAGTTTTCAGCCGTTCATTGCTGAACATATTAGCTGGGGGTATCATATATGGCCTTTATTGTGTTGAGATGTGTTCCTTCTACGTGCTTTGTTGAAAGCTTTTGTCATGAAAGGGTACTGAATTCTGTCAAGTGCTTTTTCTGCATCTACTGAGACAGTCACATATTTTAATTTCCTCACTCTGTTGAGTGGGTACTGCATTTATGAGCTTATGCATGCTGAGCCCTTTGCATCCCAGGAGTCAGCCTCGCTTGACGGCGGCGTGCCGCCCTGCACGGCGCTGCTGGGCCGAGTTTGCTGGCGCTGTGCCAAGGGCCACGCTTGTCAGGCACACTGGCCTGTTGCTTCTTTTCCTGTAGTGTCCTTGTTATCAGGGTAATGCTGGCCTAGAAAGACGAGTTTGGAAATGTTCCCTCCTCTTCAGTATGTGGAAGGAGTCTGAGAAGGGCTGGCATTTATTTTTCTTTGAACGTTTGGTGGAGTTCACCAGTGGAGCCATCTGGTCCTGGGCTTTTCCCGTGGCAGCTTTCTCGTTACTGACTCATGCTCCTCATCAGCTACTGGTCTGTTCAGATTTGCATATTCTTCATGTTCAGGTTTGCCAGGTTGTACATTTCTAAGAACTTATGCGTTTCCTCTAGGCTAACCAGTTTGTTGGTATGTACTTGCTCACCGTGGTCTCTCAGGAACCTTTGTCTTTCTGTGGTGTCAGTTGTAAAGTCTCGTGTTTCATTCGTATGAGGGTTCTCTCTCTTCGTTTTAGTCTAGCTATAGCTTGTCAATTGTGTTTATCTTTCCAAAATACCAGCTCTTACTCTCATCAAACTCTTCTAACGTCTCTCTGGCCCCTACTCATCTGTCGCTGCTCTCGCCTTCCTCCTGCTGCCTCTGGGCTTCGTCTGTTCTCTTTTGAGCTCCTGAGGAAGAAAGTGAGGTTGTTTGAGATTGTTTTTTCTTTTTTTGCTTTAATGTAAGTGTTCCTTTGTTAGAACTCATTTTTCTGTATCCTGTAAGTTTTGGTATGGTGTATTTCCATTTTCATGTGTTTCAAGACATGTTTAGATTTCTCTTTTAATTTTTCCTTTGACCCATGGGTTGTTCAGAAAAGTACTATTTGATTTCCATGTATCTTTGATTTTTCTAGTTTTCCTACTGCAACTAATTTCAAAAGTTTCCTCCACATGTGACTGGAAAAGACACTCGATATGATTTTCACCTTAGATGTAAAAACACTGGCGTCATGGCCTGTCCTGGAGCACACCCCATGCAAGCCTGGGAAGGAGGTACGCTCAGCTGCTGCTGGGTGAACTGCTCAGGAGGTCTGTTGGGTCCGTCTGGGTGAAAGTGTAGTTTAGGTCCAATGTTCCATTACTGATTTTCTGTTTGGACAAACACCCCCTGTAAAGGGGATGGAGTATAAATCTGCTGTTATTGTCCTGCTGTCTGTTTCTCCTTTCGGATATTAATATCTGCTGGGTGTATTTAGGTGCTCTGACGGCAGATGCACATACATTTGTGACTGTTCTAGTTTCCTGATGAATCAGCTCCCTTATAGTATAATGGGCTGTTTCATGTTACAGCTTCTGAATTAAAGCCCACTTGCTGATAAAAGCACAGATTCTCACTCTCTTCTGGTTTCCATGTCACATGGAGCATCTTTTCTCCTTTACTTTCAGCCTGTGTGTCTTAAGACCTGTAGCCTCAACTGGTTTTTTCTTCTAATCTATTCAGCTAATTTGACTTTTAATTGGAGAATTTAGTCCATTTATATTTAAGATAACTTTTGATAAGTAAGCCCAGTTTACTAACTGCCATTTTATTGTTTGCTGGCTCTCCTGTGGCCCCCTGTTCCCCACTGCCCCTCTGGCTGTCTTCCTCTGTGAATGGTGATCTTCCATAGAGAAATGTTTTCCTTCTTTTCTCTTTATTGTTTGTGCGTCTATCACAGACTTTACTTTGTGGTCACCATAAAGCATTGTACAGATATAAAGAAACTCTACTTCTTTACTCCCATCCATTAATGTCTCTGATATCAAAATTTAACCTCTTTTATACTGTGTATTCGTTATAATAAGGACTTCCCTGGTAGCTCAGACAGTAAAGCGTCTGCCTACAATGCAGGAGACCTGCGTTCATTTAGCTGGTTATTTGTAACTCTTTATACTAGAATCAGGTGGTTAACACCATCATATTACAGTATTAGAGTAATCTGAATCAATAATATACTTACCTGTAGCAATACATTACATATTTTCACATTAGTAATATGCATTTTTTCATTTCAGCTTGAAGAATTTCGTGTTTCTTGTAAGGCAGGTCTAGCGGTCAAGAACTCCTTCGGCTTTGTTTGTCTTGGAAAGTCTTCATCTAGTCTTCAGTTCTGAAGGAAAGCTTTGCTAGGTAAAGTAATCTTGGTTGGCAGCTTTTTCATTCAGCACCTAGAATGTATTACTCCACCGTCTCTGGGCCTGCAAAGTTTCTGCTGAGAGATCTGTTGCTGGCCTTACGGGAGCTTCCTTGTATGAGCAAAAGGTTTTTGCTTCTTAATGCTTTGAAAATTCTGTCTTTGATTTTAGATAGTTTTATTATACTGTTTTTAGATAGTTTTATCATACCATTTGATTCAAATGGCATCTATTTGAAACGAATGGATCATTTACTGGATAACCAGAGAAGGCAATGGCAACCCACTCCAGGAAAATCCCATGGGTGGAGGAGCCTGGTAGGCTGCAGTCCATGGGGTCGGGAAGAGTCGAACACGACTGAGCAACTTCACTTTCACTTTTCACTTTCATGCATTGGAGAAGGAAATGGCAACCCACTCCAGTGTTCCTGCCTGGAGACTCCCAGGGACAGCAGGGCCTGGTAGGCTGCCATCTATGGGGTCGCACAGAGTCAGACACGACTGAAGCGACTTAGCAGCAGTACCAGCATTATACTGTGTCTTGAAGATCACCTTGGACTGAAATTTTGGGGTGAAGTATATTAGCTTTATGACTAGGAAGTGCAAATCTTCCCTCAGATTTGGGAAGTTCTCATGCATTATTTCTTTAAATAGGTCTCTTCCCTTTCTTCTGGGGCTCCAATCATGCATCTGCTATTTCTCCTAAAGGCACCACTGGGTTCACATTTCTTTCTTGGTTTTCATTCTTTATTCTCTGTCATCCTCTGACTGGATAATTTCAAAGGCCCCATCCTCTATTTCACAGACCTCTTCTACCTGGTTCATTCTGCTACTGATGCTTTCCATGGTATCCTTCTGCTCCAGAATTCATCTGTTATTTTTTTATGATTTCTCTCTCTTGGTTGAATTTCTCATTTTGTCTGTGAGTTGTTTTTCTGATTTCATGAAGTTGTGTTTTGATGCTTTCCTGCAGTTAATTGAACTGCTTAAAATGGTATTTTGAATTCTTTATCAGATGAATCACAGACCTCCATGTCTTTGGGGCTGGTCACAGGAGAACGACTGTGTCTCTCTTCTGACGCTTCTTGTTAGGGGAACGACTGTCTCTCTTCTGACACCGTCGCTTTCTTGGTTACTGGTCACAGGAGAACGACTGTGTCTCTCTTCTGACGCTGTAGAACGACGGTCTCTCTTCTGACGCGGTGCTTTCTTGGTTACTGGTCACAGGAGAACGACTGTGTCTCTCTTCTGACGCTGTAGAACGACTGTCTCTCCTCTGACGCCGTGCTTTCTTGGTTACTGGTCACAGGAGAACGACTGTGTCTCTCTTCTGACGCCGTGCTTTCTGGGTTTTTCAGGCTCCTTCATGTCTTTCATTGCAGTCTTCGCATCAGAGATAGCAGTCAGCTCCTTCAGGCTTTAGTGACCAGCCTCTTACAAGTGTCCAGTCTTGAATTTCTTGCCCCAGTGCCGGGCTGGAGCATCTCCAATGGGCTGTGGACTTCGACAAAGGCTCCCTCATCTGTGGGTAGCTGTCTCAGTCAGTGTTCTACAGGAGTTCCTGGACCACTCCTCGATCCAGAGCTGGGACAGTCTGTGCTCCTATAACCTGAAACACAGGTTGGTGAGATTTCCCCCTGGCTGCTTGGGGTACGGTGATGATGACAGATCCAAGTCAAGTGGGACCATAGCCAGGACTGTGGTTGGCAAGCGAGCAGTCAGGATGTGAGCCTGTCTTCTCAAAACAGCTCTCTTGTCCTCAGGTGGCTCTGACTTGGACAGATGACAAACTGTGGGTGCAGGAGGGATAGAGCGAGGCCCCCTTGTTCAGACTCCTCTGACAGCCTGCACCCTAGTGCCCTCCGAGGATACACGATGCCCAGCATCTCAATCTCCTTCAGAAGGTCAGGAGGCAATGCAGGCGGGTGGAAGAGAAACTGTTTTTAGGGTTTCAAGCAATTCTTAGGACTCAACTGAGGCTCTTAGGTTTGGACTTGAAAACACCCCTGCAAACACCAATGCCTCTCTGGTCTGGGGAAGAGCTCAAATAAAGGACTACCTGAGCCACGAGCTGTGAGAAAGGTGCAAAGCTGGGGAAAACATGCACAGTTTCCAGGCCATATTATCCCAAGTTTGGTTTCTAGCACATATACCATCAGACAAGCAGGCAGGCTGGGCTCTCAGCCCGCTTCTATGCTATGTTCCACCACTGTGCAGCCCCAGGCAAGTCAGGTCTCTCTCGGAGCCCAGGTTCGGCCCCTCTGTCGGGGAGGGAGCTGTGCAGATGGTCCCAGAACTGGACTGATTTGAAAAGCAAAGAGGAGTAAAAACAGGACACATCTGGGGCTCAAAGAAGCCCTGTCCTGCCAACATTCATTCTGCAGGAGATCTTCGTTAGAAATTTCCGAGCAACACAGTGAACAGGGTAACTGCTGTTTGGGACTTCTACCCTGAGCAACTTTCTCTTAAGACACGTCTGCTTGCCCTAAGGTGGCGTACTCACCCCCAGATGGCTCTCACTGCAGAGATTCGAACTGATGGGGGTTGTGTCTCATGAAGACCACTAACCGTTGCCTGAAGAAACTGCTGGATCAATTCAGGGGACATAGCAACAGTAAAGCGACTGGCAGCCCAGAGGGCCCGGCCCAGGAGGAAAGGAGACACTGGGGAGGAGAGAGAGCAGTCAGGGGCAGGGCACGCACACTCCAGCTACTCGCCCCTCCTCCCAACCCCCACACCTCAGCGTGCTGCAACAGGGCGGCACTGCCTCACACACACACAACTGATCAACAGGAAAAGGAGGACTGGAAGAGACAGAAGCAAACGTGTGACCTATGGCACAGAACCTAAAGCAGTCTCCCAGATTCCCAAGGTACATTCTGAACATTCCTAGACTAAAAAGACACCCCAGCCCTGACCCCAGCCCAGCTCTCGTCATTCCTCACGCACTGCTAACCAGCTCTCTGGAAGCTTCTCCACAGCCAGGTTTTCCCTACTCTTGGACCAACTGGAATATTACAAATTACATCTCTGTCATTCTCTTATTTAAAATGTCAATAAATTCCACAGCTTACCAAATAAAGTCCCTTGGATCAGCGCCTCTGGTATCACCTCCAATTCCCCTCTGTGCCTCCAGACTCAGGTGTGCAGCCCATCCCAGCTGTCATCTTATGCTGCCATTTCTGTGCCTGGCTTTTAAGCCAACACACTCACCTCTCCTTGCACTATCTAACCGATCTCTTGGGCCGAAGTACTCCTAATTGTCTCTGAGCCACTTTAATCTCACGTCATCAGCTTTCTAACATGAACTATATATATATATGTATTCAGACATATACACACTGATGTTCCAGCCACTGGGATAGGGATCACTATGCCCTGCTATCACTAAGATGTTTAAGAACAGAGACTACACTTATTTAGCTGTCACAGGGCCTAACTTTGTTACCTGTACAACAAACATTAGTTGACGTGACCTATTCAACAGAACCTAGCAAACTGTGCCAGATAATTACACAATAAATCACATAATGGAGAGTAACAATTATCAAAATACTGTCCTGGAAGTTACAAAAGTGAAACATTTTCGTAGCAAAACTAAGACAACGCTCGACTGTTTCCGTCTCACTCCCTGTCGAGCCCACAGTGGTTTTCCAAAGGTTACATGATGTGCCACCACACCATGTGTCAGCTAACGGGACGTATGCTTGCAATTCTTATGTTCTGAAAGCTTCTCAGTTTTAATTTCTAGTATGTTAAATACTGTTACATGTGACAAAAAAATCTCCTTGGGGTCACTGATAATTTTTAAAGGTGTAAAGGGGTCCCGAGACCAAAGAGTTTGAGAATGGCTTGTACAGAAAAGCTTTGCTATGGCAAATTCTGAAAAAAATATGCTGGTGGGTGTGAGAAACTCCAGCACTGTCATCAACATGCAATCACACTGCGTGCATCGGGGGCCAGGCACTGCGGGACGGAGGGCGTGTGACAAGGCTTCCACTTGCACATGTACATTCCAGCAGAAGAGAGAAAAACAGTCACCAAGCTCAACAGACTGCACACGCGGTAACTGCAGAACAAAAAGGAGTCTCCTCAGTGGGTCTGAGATCACCACACTCAACGGCTTAGTTCTATGACCTGTTACTCAGAATGAGAGAGAACCTAACGACCTCATTAGAGACCGTGGAGAAGATTCTCCAACGGCTTAAGCTACCCAAAGGGCTAACTCAGGACAAGGACACAGGACAGTGGACTGGCGTGGCAGGAGCAACGCAGGGGCCCCAGGACTTAGGCTCAGAGAGGAAGCAGAGACAGAGCTGGGGTCTGGCTCTCAGGATGCCGCTGTCCCGCAGCCACAGCCCTGTGCTGTGAGGAGTGGGCTCCATGCAGTCGAGGCGATCACTTCTAAGGCTAGCAGTGATCACGGACGTGAGAACAGAACACTTTAATTATCTAGTTAGAATAGTTTGAGAGAGAACAGATAGTTTGAGAAAACTGACGGGAAGCAAACAGAGAGGTGAGCCTGACACAGACCGCCTGAGGGTGCGGGGGGCTCTGCGTTTACAGCTCCTGCCAGAGCGCCCCCCGCACAGCAGCCACACACCACCCGGGCAGTGGGCGTGAACCCGGGGGCAGACGTGGGAGAGTGGCGAGGAATGCAGTGAGGCCACGCCAGACTCAGAGCTGCTGACATCTGAGTCAAGGTCCCTGGGCAGGGCAGAGTCAAACGAGCCCCAGCTCCAGGCTGCAGGAAGAATTCCACTCCAAGGTTTACCTAAGTGAACAACAGAGCTGAGACCCCCAGAATCCTGCTGTGCTGAAACACACCTGAGAGGTTGAGGTCTGCAAGGACGACGCCCGTCAGGAAGCCATGCATGTCGAAGGGGATCCTGCCGCTCTTCACGCTGTCGGTGACGATGGACTTCACCGAGCCCAGGGCCAGCATGCAGGCCTCGTGGACCTTCCACCTGCCAAAGGGATCCCACGGCCAGTCACACAAACTCCCCGCCAAAGACGCTAGCACTCGAGGGAAAGGCACTTCAGCAAGCCCGCCCTGAAGGGCACCGAGCTGCTCTTCCCATCTAAGCCTGTATCTGAAAACAGTATAATTTAACAGTAACAGGTTTTTCTAACTAAAAACAAAGTAAAAGCCCTTCCTTTCCAGGTTTTTTAAAAAGGGATAAAATAAAAGCATTGAACCAACTATTTTAAGGAAAAACTGCTTTTAGAACAGGTGATTCAAAGCCAGGATGCCTGCCCTCACCCACCGCCCAGAGGGTGCCCCCACGAGGCCACCCGCCGCCCCCTCTCACCAGTGCTCGGCGCCGCTGCTCTTGGTCTGCTCAGCCTCCTGTAAGTGCCGAGCGGCTGCGGCGGCCAGTGCGGCTGCGCTCTCATTCTGGAAATCAGAGGCCACAGCCTAGGATGAGAGGAGAGGTGCCAACGAATATTTCTGTGCAAATTAAAGCCATTAACTGCATTGCTGTGCGCATGGCTAACGTAATCAGATACATTCATAATGCAATCCCGAGCTGTACGAAGGTCTCTAAGTTAAAGCAGCACCCGTCTCTCTGCAGAGGCTGAGCTCTCTAAAGCTTAGAGAATGCATGGCTACATTCTGCAGAGCATCAGGGGTCAATGAGAGACACAGCTGTGGACAGCAATGGACCAGGTATTTATCTCTGGGAGGTCAACTTGGAAAAGCAAGGCTAATCCACTAAGTGACATGCCGTGGCCTTCCGGAGGTGCCTGAGAAACACCAAAGGACAATGGCCTGCCCACCAGCAATGAAACGGGAATAAGCGTGTCACGAGACAGGCAGCAACTTCTCCACAGACCTCAGGCTAGAGACAGCTCTGTGCTCCGGTCAGAGCCAGAGGAGACGGGCAGACACTGGGATGTTCACCTCGCAGCAATTGAAGCTTTTCAAATCTGCCAGCCTCTAGTCTGCTACACACAGACCCTTGCTGAAGACTGAACTAAACCGAAGAGTTCCTGATTCAAACACTCTCTCCCATTAGAACAACACGCCCCGCATAATTCTTTCATCAATACTGGCATGTAAATCAGAACCAGACCAAGGACTTTAGAATCCCTGCATCTCAGACTTCATTTGAGATGCTCTGTGTTAGTCGCTCAGTCACCTCTGACTCTGCGACCCCATGGACTGTGGCCCACCAGGCTCCTCCGTCCAGAGTTCTCCAGGCATGAAGACTGGAGTGGGTTGCCATTCCCTTCTCAGGGGATCTTCCTGACCCAGAGATTGAACCTGGGCCTCCTGCGGCGTTGCAGGCAGATTCTTTACCATCTGAGCTGCTCCAGTCTAAGGTAAAGCTGCCCAAGACCAGTGCTGAGCTGAGGCTCAAGGGAGGTCTAGAACAAAGAGGAGAAGCCGACGCCGCCAGGACCGGTGAGGGCGTCGGGGCAGCCCTCTCACCAGCAGCAGGTCCTGGGCCGCGATCCTGACGGTGTAGGAGAAGGTGTCGTCGTCCTCGTCCTCCACAAACTGCTGGGGGTTGGCCGTCCACACTTTGATCTGCAAGAACGATGCAGTCAGCTCTCTGTGAGGCTCCCTCTTCTGGTCCACACACACACACGGGAAGATTCCAACCTCCTGTTTTTATCTTGAACAGAATGCTACTCTTTCTGATGCAGAGAAGCAAACCCTTTACCAAGCCATGCAGCTATGGCCACTGCGGAAGGTGGCTGACTGCCGGCCCCTCCTACTGCCAGTCGGCTATGGCCCCTACAGACCAATTTGCTGAGTCTAGTGGGTCTGATGGGAATCTAATGTGAAAATCACGTCAATTCCTAGGACACAGTGGCATTACCATATTTTTAATGCTCTCTTCTGGTCTAATGACTCTCTGACCAGGCTAAGGATCTGAACGCTGTGTCTCACTATTTACAGAGAAAGGCCAGGCTCTTCTTGCTATCACGCCCTTGGTTAGGGGTCCCCTACAGTTACCAAAGTGGGAGTATTCTACAAGTCCAACTACCTACCACAGAAGCTGATAAACCCCAGCACCCAGGGACTTGGCAAAATGATGTGAATGCAATCACAGCTTTCCTAGAACTTCTGGTCATGCTGCTCTTCAGGTGTCAGTTTTTAGAAATTAGCAGATGCCTGACCCAGACCCCACACTCAAGCTGCACTTGCACGCCGCTCACTGACTCCACCACGCAGGTACCTGCTCCTCAGTGATCTGCATGTAGAGGATGATGTAGTAAATCAACTCAGGCAAGGCCTTCTTGACGGTGCTTTTGAATTTGCTGTTTTCCAGGAGAGCGTGGACAAACTCAAAAATGCTAAAGACGAGGTTTTCAAAGCCCAGGACTTCACCTACAGGAAGTACGTGAGAGAAGCTCTTAGTGGCAAGAAGACAGAAGGAAGCACAGATGCTGGGAAGGAACTACACCACCTCTGTGAGCAGGGGTCAATTAAAGCACTCGAGGGAATGGAAGAGGCCCCGGGGGTCAAAGAAGGGACTTTCAGGTACTAGGCACTCTTTGGTTTTTCCAGCACAAAAACCAGGGAATCCCCTGGTTGCGCAGTGGTTAGGACTTTGGGATTTCACTGCTGAGGGCCTGGGTTCAATCCCTCGTTGGGGAATTAAGACGCTGAAAGTCACGCAGTGCAACCAAAAGAAAGAAAACAGAATCTGAAACACTGAATGTATTTTCCACTGAGAAAGTCCATGATTTCATAAGATTTATGCAAATGCTGATGAGGAACAGACTACAGATTTTCAATTTTTGTTTCCCCACATCTAATCCACTGACAGGAAACTCCATGAGAACATTCTCAGGAGAGCAAAGCCTCTAACTTCCTGCCTTTGTCCTGGCTCTTCCTGGCCCCTTCTCCACTACGAGGTGCACAACCAAACACGCTACCTACCGTCGGAGTCCACAGGGTCCTCTACTTCCTCCGTGTAGTTGACTTCTGTCCTCACATAAGTATGGTGAAGAGTAAAGAAACAGAATTTGCAGTCTGCTTTGCACACATTCTACAAGGGGACATGACACACTCCAACACTACGAGTAAACACTTTAAGAAAGCGGAACCACATGAATGTGAGGTCCGAGGCTCTAGACCCCCCACTACAGGGGCGGCAGGCCCCTGCCCTCTCCCAGAAAGGATATAAGGCCGCGCTCTCCGTCAGGGTGTCCCAAACGATGGGCAGGATCTGCTGCATGGACGACACCGTGTGCCTGGGGAAGTTTTTCACCAGGGCTGTCACTGCCTGAGACGTTACAGGAAAGAACCCGAGAGTTACAAGTGATACGGGAGAGAAACTACTGGTGTCGGACCACCCTGCAGACTCCCAGCACCCCCAACAGCAAGCACTCGCCTTCAGGACCTCCATCTTGAACCCACTGTCTGATGTGGGACCGTCTGGGATCTGTAGGGCCTGGACAAAGGCCTCTGTGAACTGCTGCACCACAGGAAAAATCAGAACTTTGGCTGCACCCTGAAGGCAGAAATCACAATCAGTCCTGGACTCAGCCGGAATATGGCATCCAGACCCTCCAGGCTCAGGCCCTAGTCAGAAGGGTGTGGCCACACGGTCACTGGAGGTGTGTCCAGGGCCTGCCGTGTCCTTATTCAACACTGGCGGCTCCCCACCAGGAGCTTCTTCAAACCACTCCTGATCCCAGGGACGGGTATTTCTTAGCTAGGCTGGTCCTACACAGGAGGCAAGGAAAGAGCAATAAAGCCCCGGGTGCCAGCTAGTGCGAAAAGGATACAGGACAAGGTGCCAGGAAAAGACAGACTCAAATGGAAGGAGACCCAGCTGCACAAGGACGCTCACTGCATCAAAAGCACGCCTGCTGTGTGCCCAACACGTCCCGCCAGCGTTCAGGGCAGGCCAGCGGCCACGACAGGGGCGCACGCACCTTCTCCAGCTCCTCCATGTTGCAGATCATGTGGGCACAGGTGGTGAAGATCTCCACGGCTCGGGAGCGGGTTCGGATCCCATACACCTGGGAGTAAGCCACAGCGGGGCCGTGAGGCTAACGTGCGTGCACGTGAGACTCAACTGTGACCACTCAACCCTGACCTGGGACTGGATCCCCGAGAGACAGGAAACGTCTACCACTCCTGTCCAGGGCAGAGATTTATTTAATCCACAGAATAAAAGGCAACACAGTGTGAGAACTTACTAGAACCGACCTTGTATAAAGGCCTCTGTGGGCTAATCTGACCGAGGACATGGAGCTGGGTACACCTCGGAACCCCAACACAATGTAGTGCTTTCAAAATGCAGCCCCTGGCTAGGGACGGGGAGGAGCAGCGAGGCTGAAACATCCCCCAGTGGGCAGTCATCAACCCAGCACACGCAGTAAGGCCTGTGGCGAGCAGTGCGGGAGACTGTCCCCGACACGTGGCTGAGGGGGGCAGGCGGGTGGGCGGCCCCAGAGGGGCCTGGGCAGCCCCACGGTGGCAGCTTGGAGCTCCGGCAGCCCCTCCGCTCTCCCCAGAGGCCTGGCCTCCCAGTCGCAAGGGAAGGGGCCGAGGCTCGTCCGATGCAGCCCTCGGTCAGCTCTTGTCTTCAGGTATGGGATCAGCAGCAGACACAACAGGCTTCCAAGAGCCAGGGCTGCTCTCGGCAATGCGAAGACCCTACCTCGGCCATGGTGAAGATCTTGTACATCTCTGGGAGGATGACGGGCGCAACCAGCGGCATCTGCGTGTCGGTGACTTCTCGAGTGAATTCTACAGGGAAGAAAGCAGGCAGTAAAAATAACACTGCTTTATAAAGACATTCGTGTGACAACTGCTGGACTGCTTTAGGGAGCACGCAGGGAAAGACGCTGGCCAGGAGCCCTACCCTGGGGTGGGGAAGCAGCGTGAAGCATTTGTTAGAAGGGAACGGGAACACCGCAGGGGTAAAGGCGCGCACATCAGACTGTGGAGAGTGCGGGGCCACTGGAGAACCTGGGCTCAGCCCGGCTCGCGCCCTGTGCCCGCACCCAGGTGCACCTCGCCGGGTTCTGCCTTCAGCACCTGCCCCCTGAAGCCACCGTGACGCAGTTGAGACAGCCTGGGAGACACCAGGGTCCCGCTCCAGCCTGCACACGGGGACGGCGGCACTGACCAAGGTCAGGCTGCTGCTCAGAGGAAGAGCAAGGGGTCGCTACCCCATCAGTCTGGCCATCGAACCAGACTTTCTCTTTACGTCCAAAACCTCACGAGGCACCGAGGCAGCAAGCTGAGCTCTGAAATGCATCACTGAATGTGAAACACAGGACCTGAGCCCGCGTCCGCTCACTTGTCTGCTGCTTACCAACTGCATTTTGTACACTGACGCTCGTTCTTCAATTTACAACCCTTCACGTAGTTAAGTCCAAAATAAGTTTTCTGAGGGCACTCATCAAGTCAGAGAAAGTGCAGGACGCCAGCAGCTGCGTCTCCAAAGTGCTTTGAGACGGAAGAGGGAACCGAGGCCTGTGTGTCAGAGGACTCAGCCGTGACAGCTGGGCCTGCGCTGTCTTCCCATAATCAGCCTTGGTTCTCGTGGATGAACGGTGAGTTTAACGGGAAGCCTTGCTAAACCAGGCAGACAGGAGCAGGGCCTTGAACAGCCCTGACAAGCCCCTTCTCCTCCTGGCCTCCTGCCCACCCACGGCACCATGCGCCCTGCACGCATGCCTCAGCGGCCCCCAGAGCGCAGTCCAGCCTCACGGAGCAGCTCTCTGGTGTGAGGTGGCCGCTCTCCACCCACGTGCGCTGCCTCCAGTACAGTAGCACGCCCTGCCAGCTCCTTCCCTGTGGCCTAGTGCAAAGTCATCCTGCTGAGCAGACTCCCCCAGTCACACACAGCGAGGGCTCTGCAGTGAGACAACTTTGGGAACATGGACAGCTACCGTCTCCTCCAGGTTTGATGAGGAGCAGCTGAATTTCGTGCTGGCAGACAGGGAAGGAGTAGGCTTCCTTTCCTTAGCAGAAAGCAGATCTGTTAATTGATGTTTTGGCATCATGAGGCTGTGAGTAAAGAACCCTAGAAAGCTCACTCCACAGCAGGGTACGAGAGGCCACCTGAGAAGTGAGCCGCACGGAGCAGCAGAGCCACGAGCAGGAGAGCCAGAGTCTGAGCAGAGAGCATGTGATTTTCTCAGCTGGGTGGCTGCGTGTGCCACAAGCACATGTCACAGGTGATCAACACAAGTGCACCCAGCTGGGTGGTGTGACAAGGCGGGGGGCGTGGGAGGAGGGGGCATGAAACAAAACGACAGGAGGGGCTGCTTTTGGACGCAGATCCGGTACAATCATCAGTGTTAAGACTGATGCCGTGGCTCAGCTGCTCAGCCGCGTCCGGCTCTGTGTAACCCCATGGACTGTACCAGTCCAGGCTGCCCTGTCCTTCACCACCTCCTAGAGCCTGCTCACACTCAGTACTAGATGAACTTATAAAATTGGGCCCCGATGCCAAGTTTAATAAAGCAAGACCTGTAGAAACGCCATTCTTAACTAGGTAAGAATACATGTCAGGTGAGATGGCAGACCACGGAGAAGGAGAAAAGATATGAAAACCTGTAAAAGAGAGGGGATCGTGCTTTCTGACACGTCAACATCCAGGGGCTGAGGTCCAGACGAGGATTCCCTGAAGGCAAAGCAGAGGCGGCGGGAGGAAGCAGGGCAGGATCTGCAGAGGCGGGGCCTCTGGCCGTGGCGGGGCTGGGGGCACTTAAGAGCAGGCCTTTGAGGGACTGACAGACTACCCATATGCTTAGAAGAGCTCCTCACCAAACCTCTTGGGACGAAAAGTTCAAGTATTTCTCTCAAATGCTCACACCAAAGATCACACATTTCCTAAGCTGGCCAAGTGAAGGTCCTGATTATGTCGTGTGACTGTTTTTATCCTCCTTCCACATTCCCAGAAAAATTTGACTATTCTTATCTTCGCATTGAACTACGTAGAAAATACTGTGTAATGATGATGATAATCACAACAGCTATAATCTCTCGCAAACCTGTTGTACTGGCATAGGACACCTCACCGAGACGAGCTCACTGAAGCCACCAGAAGCCCCTGCCAGGTGGACAGTACCATCACCTGAACTTTACACACCAGGAAAACTCAGGTTCAAGAGACGAGCAGGTTGGGTCAAGGTAGAGCCAGACTGTGAACTGCAGTCTGCACACCAGACCGCCACGCGCGACCCTCTCCTGAGGGGGAGGGTCCCTGACATGGGAGGGCAGCGTGGAGGTGAGAGCCGGGAGGAATGGGGGGCGCATGGGGTCCAAGGTCTGAGGCCAGGGTGCAGCGCCCGTACCTGTCAGCACCCGCATGGCACCGTGGACGGCATTCACGTCTCCGCTCACCAGCATCTCCATGAGCAGGTTGAAGAGCTGCGGCCAGGCCTCGGGCCAGTCCCAGTGTGCGATGGCCGACACCGCGTAGGCCACGCTGGAGCGCACCTTGCTTATGGACTCCCTCAGGCCATTGGGCAACAGTTCCCGGATGACTATCTTTGCCTGGAGAGGAGAGAAGCCCGCCTGCATCCGACCGGGATGTGAGAGGGTGGCAGGTCGCTGCCCAGTTCATGTGCTGGAACAGCAGTGTGTGGGGGGACACTGCGCACCTGCGCAGAGCCCCACACACACTGCAGCCCGAGTCCCCACGGCTCCACACTCACGCTGTCCACGACAAGAACCACCAGGCACGTGCGGCCATTTAGTGATGAAAAGTAAATGAAATTAAAACTGAGCTTGTCAGCCGCCTGAGCCCCATGTGAAGCGCTCGGCACCACGCACGGAGAGCAGATGTCCCAGACGGCACAGACACGGAATATTCCCACTGTGCCAAGTTCCAAAGGACCTCAGACGTCGAAACGTCACAGGGCCCCAGGACAGCTGCACAGCGCCAGACTGGGGAGGAGCGCCGCCCCATGCAGCCCGCTCACAGCTCCCTGAAGCTGGAAGTTTAGATATTTAGGAATAACTTCTGAACCTCAGAAATTATACTTTTAGAACATTTCGCAGCTGGTAAAAGGCAGGCTGGAATGTGAACGAGGTCTGCCTGGCACTCGAGCTCTCTTATCTGCAGCACGTTGCCCAGAATGGCGGCCGCCAATCACTCCATCCCCTTCTGCCCGGCCTTGTGACAGCCCCAGGCTCCTACGATGGCCCCTCAAACCTCCACAGCGAGGCAGGTCAAGTGCCTCTCCTCACCCTTTCTGTGGTCTCAGGAGGCCTGAACTTCTCCGACTGGGCACACCAGTGAGTCTCCACATACTGTTTCAGGATGACTGATGCCAGCTGTGAAGGAAACAAGCCAGGTGGGAAAGCAAGGAAAGCTTGTCTTCACACACACACCTACACACAGGCCCCGACGCGCCCTTCTGAAGCCCGTCCAAATCTAGGGCAAAACTCCAAGTTATTTATAAATCGGCCTTACCCTTTCTCTGCCCCATAAAAAAGTTTTACCACCAAGTAGAGAGAATTTACTTATAAACGGAGCCAGTCAGTCTTGACTTACCTGACGGATCGCCAGTGCCCCCTGGGGATCGACGGTCAACTCTGCCAGGTGGACACCGAATTCTGGAAGAGAAAATTCCACAGTGAGTCTAAGAGCACCCAGGAAAGCCATGGCGGTTTACTGAGCTCTAACCCTGATGCCAACAAGAAAGATCTCAGACGAGTCTGATTCGGTGCCTCCAAAGGTGCTGGTGACTGCTCAGACTAACTCCTCTAAGAAAGACGAACAGGGAGCCTACAGCGTGGGGCTGCTCGCCATGGATAGTCCCAGCACCTCTCACTTTCCCCGTCACTGCACGCCGTCTTGCCCTTCAAGGTGGCAATAAATGCAGTGTCTAATCGAAAACTGGTGCTACCTAACCCCAGAGAAAACTTAAAAGCTGAGACTTCAGCAGTTGCCCAGATCTAAGCCATCAGGTAAGAGATGATTAAGTCTAAGAAAATATGGTCTTAACAGGCTTAGTCCTAAAAACACAACTGTTACAAGCCAACAGTTTCTAATAAGCAATGTAAGTGGTAATTTCAAAATGCATACTGGGGGCTTCATTGGTGGTACTGTGGATAAGAACCCTCCTCTCCACACAGGGGACATGGTCTGGATCCCTGGATCACATGCCACGGGGCAGTGAAGCCCGTGCTCCCCAACAAGAGACACCACCACAACGAGAAGCTCGAGCACCACAACCAGCAAAGGCTGTGCAGCCACAGAGACCCAGCACACACACACACACACACAAACGCATACGGGGAGGCTGCGTGCACCATAACCAGGAAGGCCACGCAGCCACGGAGACCCAGCACACGCGTGCATGTACACACACACACAAGCACATACAGGGAGGCAGCGTGCACCACAACCAGGAAGGCCATGCGGCCATGGAGACCCAGCATGCGTGCACACACACACACACACACACACACACAAGCACATACAGGGAGGCCGCGTGCACCACAACCAGGAAGGCCACGCGGCCAACAGAGACCCAGCACACGCATGCATGCACACACACACACAAGCACATACGGGGAGGCTGTGTGCACCACAATCAGGAAGGCCATGTGGCCACAGAGACCCAGCACGCACGGGCACACACACACATACACACACAAGGATACACACACACACACACACACAAGCGCATACACGGAGGCTGCGTGCACCACAACGAGGAAGGCCATGCGGCCACGGAGACCCAGCACACACACAAGCACATGGGGAGGCTGCCACGCTCACTCCCAAATTAAAATTTAGATACTTCAGTGCAATCCCTGTCAAAATTCCAATGACTGTCCTGTAGAGATAGAAAAACCCATCCTAAATTTCATCAGATCAGATCAGATCAGTCGCTCAGTCGTGTCCGACTCTTTACGACCCCATGAACTGCAGCACGCCAGGCCTCCCTATCCATCACCAGCTCTCGGAGGTCACTCAGACTCACACCCATCAAGTCAGTGATACCATCCAGCCATCTCATCCTCTGTCGTCCCCTTCTCCTCCTGCCCCCAATCCCTCCCAGCATCAGAGTCTTCTCCAATGAGACAGCTCTTCGCATGAGGTGGCCAAAATACAGGAGTTTCAGCTTTAGCATCATTCCTTCCAAAGAAATTCCAGGGCTGATCTCCTTTAGGATGGACTGGATGGATCTCCTTGCAGTCCAAGGGACTCTCAAGAGTCTTCTCCAACACCACAGTTCAAAAGCATCAATTCTTCGGCACTCAGTCTTCTTCACAGTCCAGCTCTCACATCCATACATGACCACAGGAAAGACCATAGCCTTGACTAGGCGAACCTTTGTTGGCAAAGTGATGTCTCTGCTTTTGAATATGCTATCTAGGTTGGTCATAACTTTCCTTCCAAGGAGTAAGCGTCTTTTAATTTCATGGCTGCAGTCACTATCTGCAGTGATTTTGGAGCCCAGAAAAATAAAGTCTGACACTGTTTCCACTGTTTCTCCATCTATTTCCCATGTAGTGATGGGACCAGATGCCATGATCTTCGTTTTCTGAATGTTGAGCTTTAAGCCAACCTTTTCACTCTCCACTCTCACTTTCATCAAGAGGCTTTTTAGTTCCTCTTCACTTTCTGTCATAAGGGTGGTGTCATCTGCATATCTGAGGTTATTGATATTTCTCCCGGCAATCTTGATTCCAACTTGTGTTTCTTCCAGTCCAGCATTTCTCATGATGTACTCTGCATATAAGTTAAATAAACATGGTGACAATATACAGCCTTGATGCACTCCTTTTCCTATTTGGAACCAGTCTGTTGTTCCATGTCCAGTTCTGACTGTTGCTTCCTGACCTGCATACAGATTTCTCAAGAGGCAGATCAGGTGGTCTGGCATTCCCATCTCTTTCAGAATTTTCCACAGTTTATTGTGATCTGAACAGTCAAAGGCTTTGGCATAGTCAATAAAGCAGAATGGAATCTCAAATCCCAAAATCCAAAACAATCTTGACAAAGACCACCTGAACTGGAGGACCCACACTCCGCACTTTCAGAACTACTACAAATCGACATCAACACAGCGTGGTGCTGGCACAGAGCCAGTCACACAGACCAACAGAACAGATCGCTGGACGCGGAAAGCAGTCTGTTCAGGAACGGGCGCTACGACGACTGGACACCCATGTGCGGAAGGATGAACCTGACCCTCAGCTCACACATATACAAAAATTAGCTCAAAATGGCTCAAGAACAGGTGGGATCTTAGTTCCCCAACCAGGGACTGAACACAGGCCCCCTGTATTGGGAGTGCAGAGTATTAACCAATGGACCACCAGAGAAGTCTCCTTGTCTGAGAAAGTCTTTAATTCTTCAGCTTTAAAGGTTAACTTAGCGGATACAGAATTCTAGGTGGGTAATGCATTTTCTATGATCACATTAAATACTTCACTCCACTCCTCTCCTGCTTGTATGGCTCCTGAAGAGCCATCCAATGTAACTGTTAACTTGTTCCTCCACAAATAAGGTACTCTGTTCCTCTGACTCCTTTTAAGATCATCTCTTTCTCTTGGGTTTCTCCAGTTTGACTATGCTAGGCACAGCTGTATTTTAGTCTTGCTGGTCCTAACTTTTGTCAAATTAAAATTTTAAGGCAGTCAAATTTATCAATCTTTTGCTGCCTTTGGATTTTGAGCTGTAATTAGAAAGCCTTTCTTTATGCCAAAGATAAAGCAAAATTTGCCCATACGTCCTTCTACAATTTTTATGGTTTCTTTTTAAACATTTAGGTTCCAAATCCCTTTGCCACTTATTCTTTGTACGGTGTGGGAATGGATCTAATTGCAACTGCTCCCCATGCAGCTGTCCCGCACCTTTACTGAAGGTCTGTTCTCACCGCGATGTTTTGAGATGCCACCTTTATCAACACTAAACTCCCAGGTCCTCGTGTCTGTCTCTAGACTCCCTGCCTTATCCTGCAGCTCTGCTTGCCTGTCTCTGTGCCAGCGCCGCGCTGTCTGCTTCGGCTGTAGAGCGTTCGGGGAGGATTCAGCTCTGCTAGAACTAACCCCTCTTCCGTTTGCCGCTTTCGGTGTTTTGGGAGCTACTCCTTCCAAGCTTACTTTTTGGTGACCTTCAGAATCAACCTGTCTCACTCGTCTAGAATGCAGCGCTGTCCTATCCAAGGATAGCTCACCATCCCACTCGTCCATGCCTGCTTTTAACCCTTTCAGGATGGTTAACGCTGCCCCAATAGTTTTCCGCATAATTCCTGTTCATTTCACTCCTGAGCATTTAATCTTTTTGTCCCTATTGTAAAGTCCTTAAAAAAAAACAAAACCACTATATCCTCTAGCCTTTTACTGTTTGTGTATGTGAAGGCTACAGATTCTGTGTTTTAACTTTTTTTGTATCTTTAATTTATGCTGCCTTACTGGATTCTTACTCATTCTTATTACACTCTTATTTTAAGCTACAATTACTGATACAATCCGATGGCACTTAAGTCTCACTCAGGAGAGTTCTTGCAAGAGTAAAGAAGTTGCCACACTCTTTCTATAGCAGTTACTAAGTTATTAAATCACAAGCAAACAGTTCAAATCTGCAGAACCACCTCTAAAGATACTGAAGTCCATTCTAATTCTTAGGGTTAATCTGGCTAGTTCAGTCTCTGTTAAGTTTCATAAAATGCATTTTTTACTAGAATAAACAACAGGTCCCTACAACCCAAAGATATGGGAGTCAACTTTCCCAATGGACTAACATGGATGAGTCAGACTGCTTGGATACTGATCAAAGCTCGAGCCGAGTGGGAGAAAAACCCCTGATGTGCACGTGCAACACCCATGGAAGGGGGAGAGGGGTAAGGGCGCCCGTCAGGGCCCCCACACGCCCTCTGACCTCAGAGCTTCGGTGTCTGAACGGGTGCTAACTTGACGGCTCCAAGTCGGCTAAGAAGCTTGGGATTCCCTCCCCTGAACCCTGTCCGCCGATCCTGGTGAGCCTTTGTGAGGCCCTTCAGAACATCTGTAACACACTCACAAGTTACCTGGGACACACACTGTTTTCTTTTAAGGCATCATTTCAACAACTGTTGCACGGACCACTCTGATGCGGGTATTAATGTCCCTGCCAAAAGTACAAGGTCTGGATCACCACTACAGGAGCAAACAAGATCAAGAGAAACAAAATCTTTAACCACAAGGTGTGAAAAAGAAAGATACTGAAGTATAAAATGGGGCATTTTTGAAAAGGACTTGAAACTTGAGTGGAGACTACAAAGCTTAAGCCAATCTGAATAATTACCTCCCAATGCAAGCACAGGTAGAGGTGGAGCGCTCCCGAGGCTCACAGAAGGGAGAAGGAACCAGGCCTTTCCCACTAGCCCACCCTGCACCCGTCAGAAGAGTCATTACTGCAGGAAGACCAGGCGAACTACACAGGGGCCCTTTCTCATCAACCCAAGACCTGCAAAGCCCACTCTTTTTAAAGAAGAGCTTTGTGTGAACACACGCTTTCCATCCAAGGCCAGGAGGAGGTGGTAGTTTGGTGAGGTTCACGGTAATTGGGAGTTCTTCACTCAAACATAATCTTTAAATTCATCTTGTCCTGGAACCTATCAAAGATCACACCCCAATTTCCACCAATCACTGTGCTTCACACATCACTGAGATTGCAGTAAAAGATGGTGAGAGGAAGAGACCATGAGAAGATTAAGATCCATGTGGGGGCCCACAAAACCTACGTCAGCCAGGGGATTTGTACCTACAACCCGGTTCCACAGAGGATTTTGTCTGCAAGTTTATTTCCTCCACAGGAGAAAGAAGAGGCTTCAAAGTTCACAAAGATGACTCTCTGCTCAAAAGCTTTAATGGAAATAAAAATCTTCCAAGAGTATCACTTAAAGACAAATCTTTAAAATAGAATGGATAAACAGAATAGATTGTCTTCACCACAGGCTCCCAAAGTTTCAAAGACAGTGTCATGATCAACTTTGCTTTGGAAACCCCCAAAATTCAAAGACAAAGAGCTCATATGCATTAGGTTAAAGGGGAATATAAGAAGGAAGATAGCAATTTTATTTAACCTAACCAGGAGTTGGTGATGGACAGGGAGGCCTGGCGTGCTGCGATTCATGGGGTCGCAAAGAGTTGGACATGACTGAGCGACTGACCTGACCTGATCTGATGTGATCTGATACACCCATTAGGAGAAGGAAATGGCAACCCACTCCAGTGTTCTTGCCTGGAGAATCCCAGGGATGGGGGAGCCTGGTGGGCTGCCGTCTATGGGGTCGCACAGAGTCGGACACCACTGAAGCGACTTAGCAGCAGCAGCACGCACCCATTAGAAATATAGGCTATCTGTCACAATAGAAGTTTCACACTGTAAGATTTAATTTTATTTTCAGTTAATCTTAATTTACTTAAAAAATCATAAGTGTGACAAGGTGTGACACTAGTGCTATGCAGATGGTGAACTCTGTACTCTATAAAGTAACACACAGGGTGAAATGCCAGGGAAAAACCCGCAAGCTCTCTGACTTACTTTAAAACTTATCAATACCATTGCCTTATCCACTGATGACTTCTGTGAAGTAGGAAAAACTCCTGTTTACAGATATTCACTTAACAGAGATAACATAGTGGTTTTTGATGCGCTGTAACTAAGGATATCCATAAAGAAAAAAGTATTTTTATTTTACTGTGTGTTGGGGGATTTTCTGTTTTGCTGAATTCAATGAAATTTCTTCAAAAAGCATGAGAACACCTGAATGACTTACTTGGGGATGATCAAGGCAAGGACAACACGAGAGACGCAGACAGGCACAGCTCTCGTACTTCGTCTTGCTTGAAAGGACAAATACAGATTAAAGTAAGATTCAATCTATGAAGTTAAGCCAAAGAGGGACATTCTCAAGCTGGCTCTAAGAAGTCAGCTTTCTAAAGCCATTTTCCTTAAGAAATTGCACTTCTCTGGTTCCCTTTCCCAAGATGAGTAAGGACAGGCCTGTGAACCTGGGTTTGCACCAACTCCAAGTAGGGATGGATTAACCTTTAACCTGACCCCACAAGGTGCCCTCGAGCCTCCTTTGGAGGAAACCTCTCGCTCTCTCCACATCACCCTCTGGCCTTTCAGTCTCTGTTGCCCTCTCTGGTTTTCCTTGCTCCCCTTTCTTTCACTTCACCCCACTAGGCAAAAACAGGATCCTTCTACAACTTGGCTTAGAAGGGAAGCTCCAAGGACAGCATGGAGGAGAAAGGATAAGCTGAGAAATACAAGGTCCTGGTCTCAAGGGCCGACTGGAGACTTGAGGCTGGACGGTCAGGAAAGCTCCTGTTCCAAGAACTGGGGACCAGTGTGTCTGGGAAGGAGGGAGTCTCTGGGGGAAGCCCCTTTCTCACAGGACTGTCACAAAACCACAGCTGAAAGGAAAAAGAAAACTCCACCACTGGCCTTTTTCCGAGCGCGGCCGCCTTCTGCGGGGCTCAGTGCCCGCCACGCGCCCAGGAGTGCGTCTGGATCCTGGAGGGGCTCCCTTCGCAGCTGACAGAGCTTACGCTACACTGCAAGAGAGCCAGAAAAGCGCTCGTGAGAACCAGGAAGCAGACCTCAGCCCGCAGGCACGGGAGACGGAGTGACACAGATGTCTGGGCAGCAGGAGATGCCAGGAAAAGCGCGCGAGAGAATCCCCCTCCCCAGCTCAACACAGCAGTGGTGGGAGGAAAGGAAAAAATGTATTTTCTGTGACCTATCTGCTGGGAGCAAGACATAAAAAACTAAGTCAAGGCCAAATGTCTTCATTTCTAACAAACAAGAAGAAATAACTAAAAGAAGAGAACCACCTAGGCTCTCACGTCATGTAAGCGAGTTTACCATCTGCCCTGCAGCGCAGGGGCTGCACATTCAGCCCCCGGTCAGGGAACCAAGATCTCACATGCCATGGGGCAACCAAGCACGCGCCGCAACCAAAGATCCCAAATGACAAAGGCAGAGCTTGATGCTGTAACTGAGACCCGACACAACAAAATAAATAAGTGTCAAAGAAAGTCTGTACTACGCTGGCCTGGAGAATTAAAGCTTACGAATGAAAGCAACACATTCCAGCACTCAGGTGATGCTGCTCTCAGAGGAGAGGAGACAGAGAAGAAAAGAAGGAAGCAACTGTGTTCTGAGACATAAAAGTAGGCCGAGCAAAAATACACCAAAAATGAAGAGCTGACACTCTTAAAAGTCACAATTGTGGTGTAAGTTGCATACACGCATGCACACACACACACACACAGTTCAAAAAGCTGAGTAGAGAACATCAGACTTTGATGTAAGAGACCTTCAATAGTTCACCAACTTTTCTTCTTTTAAATTACCACGTTTATAAGATGCGTGATATGATCCCACCTATTAAATAAAATGGAATTAAAAGAACACTTAAACAGATCAAAAAGACTAATTCCTACTTTACGGAGGCAGAACTAAATTCCTACAAACACTGTTGATAAAACACAAAATCGCAACCTTCCTAAGGAGACAAAGGGCACCAATCATCTGCTGGAATTGTACCGTGCAGCCTGGGACCCTCCAGACTCTGAAGTGCTAAGCGTCTCAGGCTGGCAGCGCCGTCTGAAGAGGGTGGCACTATGTCCTCCGCCCGTCAGCCCTGGCTGCACGAGTTGGGAAGGCTTGCTGGGTTCCCTCAGGTGCGCAGTGACTGGGGAAGCAAGACAATCACTCCAGCACACCAGGCTGAGGGGAACAGTCCGTCCTCATCCTTTCAAAACTAACCCACTACAAGAGTCAGGTGGATCTCTCACACACATACACTTTTTGGCTTAAGAGAACAGACTCCCATACTGGAAAATATGGGAACTGGCGAGCGATGAGTTATTTCCTGGAAAATACCTGTTTGCTGGCTGAATGACCCAGATGTACCTTGGGTTCCAGCACCTCAATTTTTCACTATAACTGCTTCTTAAAATTTCTTCTATACCAGACTCTGCTCAGAGCATGACAACCTTTCGTCTGTCTACTTAACATGGACTTTACAACTGACCTGTGTCTTCCCCCTCCAAATTAAATGAGAGATTCTTCCACTTAATCTCCAAGACTCAGGGTCATCAATTGGCAGCCAAGGAAGGGAGCAGACTGTTTGTCAAAGGGAGCAGACGAGTTGATCTCGAGGGTCGCCCAGGACCAGCTCCCTTGTGAGGCAGGAATAAGTGGCTCATAAAGACAGTATCGCGCCACTTCACGGCAGATAGATGGGAAATCCGTGGCAACAGTGGCTGATTTTATTTTTCTGGGCTCCAAAATCACTGCAGATGGTGACTGCAGCCATGAAATTAAAAGACACTTACTCCTTAGAAGGAAAGTTGCGACCAACCTAGATAGCATATTCAAAAGCAGAGACATTACTTTGTCAACAAAGGTCTGTCTAGTCAAGGCTATGGTTTTTCCAGTGGTCATGTATGGATGTGAGAGTTGGACTATAAAGAAAGCTGAGTGCAGAAGAATTGATGCTTTTGAACTGTGGTGCTGGAGAAGACTCTTGAGAGTCCCTTGGACTGCAAGGAGATTCAACCACTCCATCCTAAAGGAGAACAGTCCTGGGTGTTCACTGGAAGGACTGAGGCTGAAGCTGAGACTCCAATCCTTTGGCCACCTGATGTGAAGAGCTGACTCATCGGAAAAGACCCTGATGCTGGGAAAGATTGAGGGCAGGAGGAGAAGGGGACGACAGAGGATGAGATTGTTGGATGGCATCACCAACTCAATGGACATGGGTTTCGGTGGACTCCAGGAGTTGGTGAGGGACAGGGAGGCCTGGCGTGCTGCAGTCCACGGGGTCGCAAAGAGTCAGACACGACTGAGCCACTGAACTGAACTGAAAGACAGTGTAGCTATTCGAGGAGTCTAGAAACAACCATGTCTGGTTGTCATCCAACCTTGGGCCTCATGGAACCAAAAAAGGATCAAAAGACCACAAATAATAATAGACAGCAACTCCCAGATTTCCAATTAACGCCCAGGTTTTAAGGAAGTGTATTTCCTAGGACCAGAAAGCAAGGTTTCTCCTGCTAGTATAAAACTAGAGCAGGAAGCAACTCCAAAGGAGTGGGAAAGATTAATTCAGTTCCAAGAACAGCTGCTCACCTTGGCCTGCGTTCTAACGCTGGGAGCAAGGCCCTGCCCGCTTCACCAGGCCAGACAGCTGGCTGAAGCCTGGCTGGGAAGCCACGTGCTCTGTTTTCATTAAAGAAGAAAGCAACCATGGAAAGGAAACGTGTGAAAATGAGAATATGAGACAGAAGGTACTCTGCACCCAATGGGAAAACACAGCATGTCAAACACCAGGAGAGGAAGAGAGAGAAGCAAGGCACCGCTTTTAAGGGCGGGATCGCCACCCTCCCTCAGAAACAGGTTACTGAAAGGGATGCTCTCTATAGTTTTTGCTTCACAGGAATTAGAATACTTAAAAACCTAAATTACCTCCAAAGGGTCCAAAGTACTGCATTCAATTCCACAGACTCGATATAGCCCGGCACACTACATCCCACAGCTGCGTCTACGTCTACGCCTTCCTACTGGGCCACCAGCAGCATAGTCTCTTCACGCCTCCAAGCACGTTCCCTAAGTTATGCGGAATGTGTGTGTCAATCTATTCCCATCAGTGGCAGCGATCAAATGCAGAAATTCTGCCCTTCTGTTTAATTTTTCACTTTGAGATCCAAAAAGATGAAGTAAGAGAGCAGAACTGCAAGAAGATCTCAAGATGATGGCTGACTCTGCCTAGATGGGACCGTCTTGCTGGCTGTGGTGGAGGGGTCCAGAGCCCAGCTGCCGCGGGACAGCTCTAACAGGAGCCAGGCTTGCCTTCCCGAGGGGCACCAGGCAGCCTGGTGCCACCCAGGGAGGGCACCACATCTTCAGCATCACTCAAGCAGTAACCTAAATCTGACAAAGTTCCTTTGCTTCTTCCTCCTTCATACCTAAGGGAGGCAGAGGCGTTAGTGTGAGTAGAGGAATCTCACCCAGTAGGCAGACATGACTCCCGCAGGTCAGCCTGCACACGGCTCTCAAAGAGCTTTCTCCTGCCCAGTGGCTGCTCCTCTTACAGGGTCTGACATTCACAAAACACTGGCAGTTAAAACTGGGCCTTCAAAATGGTCCTCAACCCGCAAAACCCCAGATCTCATAACTTAGGTTTTCAAGAGCTTTCTCATGCTGTGGGAGAATACAAAATTAAATTTATGGGAGCTTTGTGTTAAATTATTAAAAAAAAAACAAAACAAAACACACAAAACCCTCAATCCATAGGAGGGCCAACTCCCATGGCCGATCTGAGAGGTTGTGGGGCCGTCCTGCTGAGCTCCGGGAGTCCGCAGGTTTGGAGTTTTGCCCACGAAGCCCCGACAGGCCAGCCGTGCTCCCGACAGAAAGCTCGAGCGGATTCCCCTCCTCGGGTTTCAGGATCCAGCGCTCGTTGGAGCGTGGCTGCCCCGGGCCTGCAGAAAGGCACGCTCGGCAGGAGCTGGCGAACCACCTCAAACCAAAGGCTTGTCTCGTCCTCCATCACTCTCGAGCTCCCAGCAGAAGGAGGGGGACGAAGACGCAAAGACAAAGGACGGCCGGCCCCTCCGAAGAGCGCCGGCCGATGGGGAGACCGGCGGGGACGGGGCGGGGCGGGGGCGGCACCCGCACAGAGACCGACGCCCGGGGACGCGTGCGGAGGCCCGGCCAGGCCCCAGGCGGGCCGCCGCGCCCGGGAGCGCGCCCCCAGCCCCCAGCCCCGAGCCCCGGGCTGCCCGGAGCCCTCCAGGCCAGGCCTCCCCGGGCCCAGTCTCCGGCCGAGGCTCGGGCAGCGGCCGGCGCGGCCCAGACCCTCCGCCCTCGCGGCGGCCCGCCTCACTCACCCTCCGTCACCTCCAGCACCTTAATCTGCTCCTCAGCGGCCGCCCGCACCTCCTGCACCGGGGACAGAATCCCGGTGAGCGTGTCCACCAGCGCCTCCTTCAGCCCCTGGGCCACCGGCCCCGGCAGTCCCGAGGCCGCGCCAGCCGCCGCCGCCGCCATCTTGCCCCGCGCCGCGCGCCCGCCCCGCGGCCCGCCCCGCCGCCGCCGCCGCCGGACGGCTCCCGCGCGCGGCCAATCCGCAAAGCCGCGCCTGCGCGCTGGCCGGCGGAAGCGCGGGGGCGGGGCCGCGGCGCGAGCCTCCGGAGACAGCGCCACCTGCCGCGGGGGCGAGAACTGCACCGTCTCCACAGGAACCGGACCCGGTGGCGGGAGGGGGGCGAGCGGCCAGTGCGCAGCGTCCGCTGGAACGCAGCCCTGACCTCCTCAGGCACGGATTCCTCAGGTGTAAGACACCGCGTCAGAAGAGGGCGGGATGAGGATCTGCGGACACGGCTTCAGGGAGAGGATCTGGATTAGCGCCTACTTCAAACCAATCTCTTTTGCCCCCAAACAAGCGAGTTTTCCTCTCTCAGACGGGAATCCAAAGGTCGGGGGAAAGACTCTGAGCGACTGGCAGGAGTCCTTTGGTTTTTCAGGTGGGTGAGTACAGCCTCAAGGACTGGGCCAGGACTGCCGTGGGAAAGGGCAATCCTTCCAGAGTAAGTGCTTATATGACTATTTGAGAGTAAGCCCTATTAGTTGAGAAACTATAACTTTTTTCCAAGGAAACTATGGCTGGACCTTAAAGAGGTGGAGGGATGAGTAGTTAATATGGCCCTCCTGGGCCAACCGGGGGCAAGTGTCAAGGTGTAGACACTCCTGAAGCCTGAAGGGCTGCTGAGAGGGGCTGGCGGTGCCGGGCAGGGGGCTGGGTCCCTTGTTGGACCGGGACGGCCAGAGCAAATGGGAAGAGGCATTCGTTAGTAAGCGGTTCAGGTTAAGCCCCTTAAAAATGTTTCTAGGAACCATGACTCATTCCCAAGCAGCAAAGGAAACCAGCCATCAGTTCCTAGCCCAGTTCTAAGGCTGCGGAGGCTACGTTGGCCACAGGGAGAAGCCACCTCACCTGAGTATTCTTCCAAAAGAATGATTCCTTCATTACTTACGTTGAGCAGAGCTCTAAACCCACTTGCCACCTCCTATTAGATGGCAGAACCCACTCCATCATTCTTGCCTGGAGAATCCCATGGACAGAGGAGCCTGGTGGGCTACAGTCCATGGGGTCACAAAGAGGCAGACACGACTTAGTGACTAAACCACCACCATTAGAGGGCAGAGGTGGCTTGTGTCACCGGCACAATTTTGTGGGGGAAAGATGTCCATTTGGAGGCTGCAGTTCCCCAGTTAGAAAGAGGCTGTTCTTTCAGTGGCCAGGACAAGCGGAAGGCCATTAGAACAGCCTCTTTTCTCAGACGTCACGTCACTTTCACGCCCAGAAGAAAACTTAGGCTCTAAGTCCAGAGAGGGGTATGTTTTCAAACATCGTGGCAGTGGATGGAGGATACCAGAGCCTCAGTGTCTGCACTGGATGCTTCAGATTCTGGTGAAGGACGCTGGTCCAGTATGCAAGCAGGACCCTGTGCCACCCCCAGCCACGGGGGCTGAGAGACTCCTACTTAAGGACTGAGGAGCAGACATCTGGGCAGGTGGGTCTTAACTCTGGATTTGGCAAATGACCTTCCCCATCAAGGCATGGACCAGAAGATAAATGAGACAAAAACCAGACAGAGGGAGCTAGAGAGAGCCAGCGGACAACACAGGAGATAACTTTATTGAAACGCAAATGGCATTGAACAGGTGACTTGCTGGGAGGAGACATGCCTGATGGACAGAGGACCCAGGTGAGGGGGCTTCTGGCAGAGAGGGAAGAAGGCCTCATCCGCTGGCCCCGGGATGGATTTAACTGTCAACCGACTTATTATTTAAGACAAATCACCCAGCTTTCTCATGATTGTTACCGCAATTATGTATAAATACAACGGCTCCCTTTCTCTACATCAGATATGAAAGGGGGTAGGTTGAAAGAGGGGAAGGCCAATGATAAAAACTAAAATATGAAGACACACACATATCCTGGTTTGGGGGTTTGTGCCCAATAAATTAAAAAAAAAAGTGTTGTAAAGATTCCTGCCCACCTTCCACCGGATGATCGCCATGCATTTGAGAAACAAAGGCTCCATCACACAAACAGTGCAGGTGAGAAGGACAAGGAAAGGAACCCAGCAAGGGCTGGAGTTCATTTGAGAAAAAGATTGTTCTGTTAAAGGAACAAAAAACAAGAACACTTAGGAAGCGGGAGGCTCCTGCACAGCAGCGGCCTGGAGACCGTCTGGGAAGCGGGAGGCTCCTGCACAGCAGCGGCCCGGACACCGTCTGAGACAGGGAGCTCTTGCCTTCTCGTCTGTGTCTTCGGTCTGGAGACATGGCAGGGATGCGGGGAGATCCGCAGATGTAGAACCCGGCGGGCCGTGGGGTGACTTCAGGGCAGGCTTCACGCCTTCCTCAGGCTCTCATACTCCTCCAGGCACTTGGTCCCTGACCCCAGGAGGCCCAGTGCCAGGTGGGTCCTCGTCTCCCACCCATAAGCGCTCACAGGGCAAATGGGCAAACTAAACAAGGCCAGGTGTACACAAATCTCCCCCATGGCCCCATCTGTGAGTTTGGGAAAATACGAAGCTCTTTTTTAGTTAAAAAAAAATTGTTTTAATCGGGGGAAGGATGGACGCCCCGAGGGCCCTCTGCTCCACCTCTGAGAAGGCTCTCCCACGGCCAGGCAGGACCAGGGGCAGGACGGGCAGAAGGTTCTGGCAGGTGCCCTTTAGAACTGGGACAAGGGTGAGGGGTGCTGCCAGGACAAGCTTCGTGGAAATACAGATCAGACTTTTAAACTGCTCTCATCCCATCAGCAAAAAAAGGCCGAGTTGAGAAGTACCACCCAGCAGGAGACACCTGGAGGAGCCCTCCCTCCGCGTCCCCTCAGGAGCCCCCTGGAGATCTCAGAGCTGTGAGGTTTTTCCCTGGAGGTTGTGTTCTACAAGGAAATGCAAGCATTTCCCTAACTTCTGCCCAAAAGCACACATACTCTTTCTGTTAAATAAAAGGAAAGACAGAATCATGAAGATGCATGAGAAGACCTTGAAACTAATGTTAAAGTCTGAATTTTACCCTAGAACCTTATTCGTGGTCCTAAAGCCCCAGCGTGGGGACTCTGGTCCTTGGCGTTCCCTGACACAGTGAACTGAACCTGTAGTGTCCAGCACAATCACCAAGAGGGTTCATTAAAACTAAACTCGCCGGGCCCTCTCCCCAGTTTCTGATTCAGTAGGTCTGGGATGGGGCCTGAGAACTTCATTTCCACAAGTCCTCAGATGCTGCCGACACTGATGGTCTGTACACAGAAGAACTGCTGCTTTAAGAAATGAAGGAGGTGAATCAAAGGACCGATGTTGACTTCCTTCCACGACCACGCCCGTCACAGAAAGCTCTCCAGACACAGCCATTAAGAGACTCAAAGGCCAAACTGGGAGGACCCAGTAGCACAGGCTTAATACCCCTGGACTGGCAGCCCTGCAGCTCCCGCATTTCTCTTGGCGTGTGCCTTCACTCTCAGACTGCGCCGTCTCCCGCAGGGTCTGTGACGGGAGTATGTACTCCAGGCTGGGCTGACAAGCACACGTGGGCAGTGGGCAAGCCAAGGTGGCAGCCCCCATGGCCCTGACAAGGTTGACTGAGGGTTCATGAATATATAAAGCTCCTTTCGGTTATAAAGGGCGTTATTCTCAGGCTTTGGTCATCTGAGAACAGTATCCCTAAAACCATTTTCTTACTGTGGCCTCTCTGGGGGGGCCATGGGCCAGAACTCAGTAGTATAATAGTTATCCACTTATCATAGGACAGTTCCAGTGTTCCAGCAGCAAACCCTCTGGAAGAGTACGTTTCATCCCGTCAGTGTGCAGGCAGCAGGGTGGGGGTGGGGGTGTTTATAGTCTCCCTACTGGCTTCTGCTTAGCCAAGGCCCAGGAGTAGGGAAGGAAGCATGAGAACGCCATCAGCCCTAGAAAGAGGCCTGTGTGAAATGTGCAGTGAGGACAAGCCCAGCC
This sequence comes from Tragelaphus eurycerus, assembly GCA_935064755.1. Lineage (NCBI taxonomy): Eukaryota > Metazoa > Chordata > Mammalia > Artiodactyla > Bovidae > Tragelaphus > Tragelaphus eurycerus. Next base: position 340,875 of record CAKXYN010000100.1, on the reverse strand, counting down.
TCCTTTCCCAGACGCCCTGCAGTAGAGGGTCCCACACGTCTCACTCTCATAGGCAGCCTTCGCCTCTGTGCAGGGCTCCCGTGAGGTGTTGCTGGGAGGGGGCTCTCTCCTCTCCCTGGAAATAAAGTGACCTCTGAGACTGACGGGGTGCCTCTCTGAATACTTGGGGTCTTGTTGCAAGGAGCTCGAAGTGGAGATGAGATTAGGCCCAAACCAGGAAAAGCGGAAGAAAGAAAAAAAATTTTAAATGCCTATGTTGTCTTAGGTCCTCAAGGAGGATGGGCAGACTAGTTGGTCATTCAAAACCAAAGCTTAACCTGCAGACTGCTAGGGGCTCTGCGAGGGGACCCTCAAGACCTCAGTCAGCCTCCCGCTTCCCGACACGCAGATCACGCAACAGAGACGCGGAGATGAGACGCGCACAGAGATAAGCACCGCGGAGCTGCCTCGGAAGATGCAACGGCAACGCCAGCCGCTCCCAGAGACACACACACAGACAGCGCGTCCTCTGCCGGCCTCGACACCTTGCGCTTTATTTCTGGTGCCTAAGCAGGAGCGGAGGACAAACACACTGGACAAAATGCGGTGGTCTCCTTCATCCAGAGATGGGGGCCGTGGTTGCACCTCTGCCCGGAAGTGGGGCTGGGTGCTGAAGCACGTGGTCTGCTCGCAGATGCGGTGAGGAGACGAGCTGGGGGTGGAAGGGGGGGCACCCAGTCCAGTCCTGGAGGGGCTGGGTTTTCTCAAGATGCCAGGATGCGAGTTTAGTCCTGGGACCTGGCCGTCCCTTTCTGAGGGGTCCCAGCGTCTCAACCAAGAAGCGGGGGGACAGGTGGGAGAGGATGCTGTGGATCTGCGCTGGCCACTCACTCCAGGGCGGGGGCGGGGGGGGGGGTCGGCTTCAGAGGGGCCTGCGTGAGCGCCGAGGGGCCTAGCACCGTGAGGAGGCTTGGCCGGCCGCAGTCGCCACAATTCCTGGGGGATGACGGACGCCCACAGCCAGGGGCCCAGGTGGACAACTGGAAACAGAGTCCAGACTCCAGAGGGACAGCGGTGGGTGGTGCCCCTGCGCCGGACGGGAGCCCACTTTCTGGAGGCAGGCAGCTGAAGAGCCAAGTGCAACGCCGCCGTTGGCTCTGTGGGCCAGGGCTCAGAGATGAGGCGCAAGAAACCGAGGCCGCCAGGGCCAGCCTGCTGAGATCCAGGCAGACTGCAGGGTGGCCCCCACGCTGGCCAGGGAGACAGGCATCGATCCAGGAGGTCTGAGGCAGTTGGAATGGAGGAAGGGGGTCACCCCTTTCCTTTTTCTCAAGTAGCCAGTAACACCCAGGACAGAAGGCACCTGCCGGGCAGCACCGAGAACAGAGATGGGGCTCAGCCCTGGGGGAGACGGCGCTGGAGCCGGAGCCCAGCCCCGGGTCGACAGCCAAGGTGGGGCTGAGAGGCCAGTGCCCAGGGAAGGCCCACCTGGCGGGGTGTCTTCTCGTCCTTCCAAGCTGGGACGCCCGCTCCAGGGCCGCCTCCTTCTGCACGGCAGAGACCTTAAGGCAGTGATGTCAGCACCATCCTTGGACAGACAGCCTCTTCCCACAGAGAATTGCATATTTTCTGGCAGGGTTGGGGTCTTCACAGCTCTAGCAGCATCAGCAGACATTCCCTTCAGCAGATAAGATCCATCATCCCTGGGAGCCACCAGGGGGATGCAGACGGCTCTGAAAGCAGTAATCTGACCACCTTTTGGACCTAAGTCAACCTCTTCTAATAGGAAGATTCAGATGCAGCTGCTCCTTGGTTTGGTGGGACAGAGAGATCCAGGTTAGTGGTTATTGTGCCTGTAGGTTCTGATAAGAGTGTGTGCTACTTGGGGCTCCAAAGAGCATCACAGATCCCTGGTCTGCAGAGCCCAAAACCACAGCCTCGCCAGGCAACCCACGCACTGGGCAGTTAATCACGGGCTTCTTTATGGCCAGCTCCTGCGGTTTGGACACCATTTCTCAGGTGATCCTGAGGGCCCACAAGATAAGATGTGTGTTTAGTGGAGATTAATGTTTCCTGCTAGACAGTGAGTGTAAGGACTCACATCTTCTTTTTTATACCTGGTGACTGGTACACAGTAAGTGCCCAATAAATGCTTGTCCAATGAAGGAATTAGCATTGCCGAACCTTCAGGGCAACTTCTGCAAAAGGTGGATCCCTTTGGAAGGCAGATCTTTGCCACCAAATCAGACTCCTTATATTCTGATTGGGAGCGTCTCACTTGGGTGTCCACTCCTAAGTGAATCTTCGCTTGTTCAGAACCAACAGTAAAAGCTAGCCAGGGATTTTGGATTCAGTCGGGCAAAGCAGTTGCCATCAGAACAGTGCAGTGAGGGGCTCCACAGGCCACAGACAGAGGGAGATTTCCAGTTTCTGGTTTCCCTCCAGTCCACGGGGAAGCTCAGCTGAGGTCTTCTGTCAGGATGGTCCCACGTTCTCCTCCAGAGACTGGCCACCATGCTCCAGGCAAGATGTGTGGGACTCGAGGTCCCTCCTGTCCCACTGCTGAGCTGGCACTTCGGGTCCCACGAGAGCCCCCAGAGTGCCAGACACGGCTGCGTGGCAGGCGTCTTGCGGGTGCCAGTTGCTCGGCACTGGATTCTCCACAGGGCGACCTGGAAAAGCCAGAACAGCCCCAGGATAAGCAGCTTGAGCATTTCATGGACTTGTGAGGGTACAGGAAAACAAGCCGAGAAAGAAGAGGAGAATAAATAGGCAAATGAGAGGGAAAAATGGAAACAAAACAAAAATAAAAAAAACAGTCGGGTTTATTGACTCGTGTGCTAACTTAGATGCTGTGAGCAGAGCCGGTGGCGTTCCTCTGAAGGCTGCAATGGCATCCTCGTGGGCTGGCCGCGTCTCAGGTGGGCGCCGTGTCGCTGGTATCCCCCGTGTCGAGAGGGGGGCGGGTAGCACACCTTGCAACTGGACTTCCTCCCTCCAGCTTCATTTTTTCCTTTTTTTAAAAACCTTTTACACATTGATTTAAACGTTGTAAACCACATGCTTTTTTTTTTTCCTGGGCTGCAGCCTGATCTTGGGGGCAGGGACAGCTGTTGGCAGTGGCTGGAATTGGGCAGGGTCCGAGGGAGGATCCAGGAGCCGCCTCCTCCTAGAAGACTTCCCCCAGTGAGGCTGTGTCTCTGAGCCGTTCGTGAGAATCAGGAACTAACCGCAGGCTTGTTTGATGTCTTCTGAACCCCTCCCCAGAAAGCCCAGGAGTTTGTAATTGAGACAAGAAATCAAGGAAAAAGAGCCAGGATCATCATCTCCCCAGAGTCAGCAGAGGAGACTAGGAGATGGATTTGGGGACGAGGGTCCGCCCGCCAGTCTCTCTGGGAGTTCTCCAAGGCGCAGCACCAGGAACCTGCCCCTTCCTCCACGGCCCCTCCTGTCCTGGGGCTGGGGGGCCTGCACTGGGAGGAAGCAGGGAAGAGGGGACGGCAAGGCACTGCCCCCACCCCGCTGTTCCGTGACTGGCCGCTGGGCCCTCAGAGCGTGGCCTGGAGGCTGGGGTCCAGGATGCTCTCTCTGTCTGGAGACTCGATGTAATTGGCAGCTTCCTGCAGTTTCAGCAGCATGGCCATCTAAAGAGGGGCAGAGAGACAGCTAAGGAGAGTGGGGACTTGCAAGTGGCGGAGAGCCCAGGGAGTGCAGGGCTGGTTCCACCCTGTGTGAACCCGGCCCTGGGGAGTGAGGGGCGACTGGGGGCAGCGCACGCTGTGACCTGCTGGCCACTCCCTGGAGGGTGTGGGGCCCCAAGGCCGCCTAACAGCTCTTCTCCAAGAGGCTGGCGCCCAGGGCGAAGTAAGCGCTGAACTCAAGTGCCCTTAGGACCTGCTTCTCCCCAGGCCCGCCCACCGCCCCGCCCCGCCCACCCCATCCCTCCAGCCCCGCCCCACCCCCCCAACCCCGCCAGGCCTGGCCTGGATGCCAGTGTCTTCAGCTCCTGCCCTGGTCCCCTCGGCTTCCTCAACAGGTCACTACTCTGACCCCCTCATTCAGTTAAGGAAGCATCGTTGTTCCAGCTTTCTGTTTACACGATTAACACTGTCCTGACTTAAAAAAAAAAGCCTTTTTATACAGAGAACACCTGTTTTCTACAAGGTCCAAATTTAAATAAAATGTCTTAGGATTAAAGTAGAAGGATCTCTTACTGGCAATGTACAAGTGCAAGATCTTGGGTTTGTGCATGTGTCCATACCATCTGCTAAACCATCCAGCAAGATGGCTTGATGACCAACACCCGCTCCAGCAGAAGGAAGGGCTGAGCCTACCACATGTGTGACTCTGCCAACATTGAGCTGGTTACCTCCCTGTCATAGGCTTCCCCTCAGTGATTAGAGAGGGGAAGGGTCGTCTTCCGTTTTTATCCTCTAGTCAAAGCCTGCTCATATCCTTGGTCCATGTTCTGTATGGAAGTTTCAGGGTTTGGGTCATATGTTTTGGGTGTCAATTCTCTTTGTTACAAGCACTGTAGATATTTTTGTAGTTTGTCACCTGTCTCAGCCCGTTTTTTTCTTTTTAAAAAACTATTTATTTATTTGGCTGCACTGGGTCTTAGTGGCCACATGCAAACTCTTAGCTTCAGCACGTGGGATCTGGTTCCCTGACCAGGGACTGAACCCAGCCTCCTGCCTTGGGAAGGCGGAAGGGAAGCCCCTCAGCCACTTCCTAAGAGCTCCTGGAGTCACTGCACCATGGCCGTCCCCAGGACGACCCCAGGGAGCAAGGACACGAGCAGGACCAACACCTATGGGTCCCTGGCTCCCCCGCTCTGCACGCTGTTCCCACCGGCCTCTGCCGGACACGCCGCTTAGCTCAGTATGGGGTTCTGATGGTCAGAGCTACCACCACTGGCCTCACGTTCACCCTGGCCTCTGGGCCCAGCAGGGTGTGGACGAGGCTTCAGTTCTGTGACACCCTGACTTCCGCCTTACAGCAGCCTCTACTCACCAGTGGGTCTGAGTCCAGGGAGCTGGGGGTGCTGTCCTTGACTGTCCTGTCCTCGGGGGGCGAGGCAATGCTGTGAGGGCCCACGGTGGGGGGCGGCAGGTGGTACAGCTTTGACTGGTCTTGTTGGGCTGAGGGCCAGGGCAGAGTGTCCCGGACCCACTCCACAGGGTCCTCCCAAGCGGCTTTCTGCCCGTGAACCTGGGGAGAAGGAGCAGTGTGATCGCTGGTGAAGAGCCCGCCGGCGAGCAGCTCCTGATGCGCATGTGCCGCATGCTCAGTCCCTCCGTCGTGTCCACCTGTTCTCGACCCCGTGGACTGCAGCCCGCCAGCTCCTGTCCGTGGGACTCTCCAGGCTAGAGTACTGGAGTGGGTTGCCATGCCCTCCTCCAGGGGATCTTCCTGACACAGGGATCAAACCCTTGTCTCTCACGTCTCCTGGACTGGCAGGCAGGTTCTTCACCACTAGCCCCACCTGGGAAGCCCCTGTACTTCCTCAAACGTAAAGCCATGAGGTTTGGATTCCTGTAGGATTTTGAGTTTCCCAAAATGGGAAATAAAATAAGTTGGCATAGATTGGTAGAAGCCATCTTGTTTGTTTTTTAAGTTTGGGCCACGGCACACGCGTGTGGGCCCTTAGCCCCCCACTCAGAGACTGAACCTGCGCCCCAGGCGCTGAAAGGCGGAGTCTTAACCACGGGGCCGACGGGGAGTCCCGAGACCATCTTGGAGAACAATTTGGCAAACTTTATTAAAAGTTGACATGGATCCCACAAGTCATATGACCCTGCAATTTTACTTTCCAAGTAAGAAATTTCAGTTCGGTAATAATAATACCTTTGAAATAATAATACCTTTTGAAAGAAATTTGGGCTTTGCTGAAAGGAGATATCATCTGTGTAAAAATGGTTTAAATTAGAAAACTGTTATAATGCAAAATTAAATGAAAATGGTGACACACTGCATCTCTGGAACTCTTCCACATCATCAGATGGTGTGTGTCACACCGACACATGACTCTTATGGATAAAACACGACCCCTGGGCCAGTCACCGGTCACAGGTCAGTGGACCAGCGATGAGCACGCCCTAATTTACGGGTGAGAAAACTGAGGAGGTTTTTAAAAGTGACAGCTGCCTTTTGCACCAAGTTCTTATTCTCACTTTTACAAACGTTTTCACACATTTCATTTACCTTCAAAACAGAGCAAATTTATACTGTCTCCTTTCTTACATACAAGGAGTTTAAAAAGGTCAAGTAACCTGACCAGAATAACATTTTTATTAGTAATTAGTAATGAGCTAAAGCTATAATAGGATTTTACTTAATTCTTAACTCAGTTGTTTCTCTAGTGGGCCAAATCCCTAGGGAGTGGTTTGAGTTTGGAGGAGACTCAGAGGCCCAGGTCCGTGGTCGTTAGCCGTTTCCTGGGCGCTGGCCATAGGCAGGAAAGCAGCATGGTCTGCATAGTGCCTCGCCCGGCCTGTTAGGGGGAGAGCCTAAAAATCTCAGTGGCCGTGTGTCTGACTCTGTCTCCACTCTGTGAGGTGGGCCAGCCTGGCCTCGGTTGAGCAGGGTCCAGGGTAGGCTCACCTTGATGCCGTCCTTGGCCCCTTCCTGTAGGTAGGGGATGATGGAATTGTTCCACAGGTCGATGAACCAGGTCCGGAAATCCTCGATGCCGATGGGGCAAGACAGAAAGAAGCAGGGACCTGGCAAGAGAAGAGGGTTGTGAAGATGGCCTAGAGCCACACTGCCCGGCTGTCGCCCCACTGACTCCCTAATACCAGGCAGAAGGCCTTGGAACTACAGCGCGAGAGAAGCACAGGGCTGGGCTAAACGAGATCATGGTCAAGACAGTGGGAGCTGACAGCCTGCTGCAGCCTCAGAAATGATGCTTCTCCAGGTGGAGAGGGGGCAGGGGAGCCAGAGGCAGCTTTAAGCTCCCCTAACACCTCCCCTGTGTCTTCTCAGCGATCCTGGGGAGTGTGGGAGAGGTCAGCGCTCTGACAGCTGACACAGGCAGGGACTTACTCAGTGACCCGCGGTTCTAAGGCTGCAGGCATGGGGCCAGTGAGTCCTCCACACACTGAAGACACGGAGGGAAAGGGACCCACGCCAGCCCTGCCCAGGTGAGGCGCAGGCCGTACCGATGAGGAAGTCGGAGGTGCTGTGCTTCTCCAGGAAGGTGTGCAGGTGGTACCACAGCTTGGGCACCCAGTCCAGCACCCTCAGCAGCTCCTCCCTGTTGGCGTTGATGTCGCTGTCCGACTCCACCAGCTTCCTCCTCAGGTAGCGAACCAGGAAGCCGTTGGCGGGCTCCACGTTGTTGGAGAAGGTCAGCATCCTGTGGCCAGGGAGGCAGAGGGTCGGGGGGGCTACTGCAAGAAGGCGTGTCGACTTCGCTCCCACCCGACCTGAGCTGCCTGCCTCCCACTGATGCCCACGGGTCTGCTGAACTCAGGGCCGAGGAAGAGCTGGCACTCAGATCAGTGACCCCCTCGGGTAACCATTGGACCCCACTGGCCTGGACGAGGGGTGTGCGGGCAGAGGCTGCACCTCTTCCCATGTCAAGGACCCTTCTCCCTCTGCACCGATGCGGCGCACACCTCCTCTCCTCCTGTGGGGCCCTTCCCTCACCGACGCGGCGTACCCTCCTCCTCTCCTTGTCAAGGGCCCTCCTGCACCGACACGGCGCACACCTCCTCCTCCCTGTGTCAAGGGCCCTTCTCCCCTCCCCTCTGCACCGACACGGTGCACACCTCCTCTCCTCCTGTGTCAAGGGCCCTTCTCCCTCTGCACCGACGTGGCGCACACCTCCTCCTCTCCTGTGTCAAGGGCCCTTCTCCCTCTGCACCGACGCGCCCCCCCCCCCTCCTGTGTCAAGGGCCCTTCTCCCTCTGCACCGACGTGGCGCACACCTCCTCTCCTCCTGTGTCAAGGGCCCTTCTCCCTCTGCACCGACGTGGCGCACACCTCCTCTCCTCCTGTGTCAAGGGCCCTTCTCCCTCTGCACCGACGTGGCGCACACCTCCTCTCCTCCTGTGTCAAGGGCCCTTCTCCCTCTGCACCGACGCCCCTCTGCCCCCGGCGCACACCTCCTCCTCTCCTGTGTCAAGGGCCCTTCTCCCTCTGCACCGACGCGGCGCACACCTCCTCTCCTCCTGTGTCAAGGACCCTTCTCCCTCTGCACCGACGTGGCGCACACCTCCTCCTCTCCTGTGTCAAGGGCCCTTCTCCCTCTGCACCGACGTGGCGCACACCTCCTCCTCTCTCCTGTGTCAAGGGCCCTTCTCCCTCTGCACCGACGCGGCGCACACCTCCTCCTCTCCTGTGTCAAGGGCCCTTCTCCCTCTGCACCGACGCGGCGCACACCTCCTCCTCTCCTGTGTCAAGGGCCCTTCTCCCTCTGCACCGACGTGGCGCACACCTCCTCCTCTCCTGTGTCAAGGGCCCTTCTCCCTCCGCACCGACGCGGCGCACACCTCCTCTCCTCCTGTGTCAAGGGCCCTTCTCCCTCTGCACCGACGCGGCGCACACCTCCTCCTCTCCCAGCCCACAAGGCGCCGCTACTCCTCTTTCCTTCTGCTGTCCCTCCGGCCAGATGCCGGACTGAACTGGTTTACAGACTGGGGGGCACCTGGAGGCCCATCCAGGGCCGTGGATCTTACCTGAAGCTCAGGTGCAAGCCGTGATTGGGTGTCATTTTTACTGGTTGGTTAGTGGTACCGATGATATAGGGACTGCGGGAAGACAAAGGAGGAAGACTGGCTCAGACCTGTCTGAACACTTGATTTCTGCCGTGTGCTACCCCCACCCCGTGGACGCTCACAGCTTGGGGTGGACCGGGCTCTCCTCTGCCTGGTGTGGTGAGTCTGGTCCTGACTCCAGCTCACCATTTGTGGTACTTGCAGGTCAGGGCCCCATTGACCAGCTCGCTGATGGAGCCTGCCTCACTCAGGTCATCCAACAGGATCACCAGGGGGACATCCCCAGTTCCTGTTTCCCGGTCTATCTGGTTGGCCAGGTTGGAGAGATACAGCTGCAGGTCCTGAAATGAAAGAAGGGGGCGGTCAGCACTCAGGAGCAGCGAGCCCCTGGACCAGCCTTGCAGACGAGGGTTTCAGAGGAGCTGGGCTGGTTCTGGATCCCGGGAGGGGCCTTGGTTCCTGTGTGATGTGCTTGGACCTGTGACTGCAGAAGCCCACCACCCCAGCCTGATCAGCAGTGGCCCCTAAACCCCTCAAGGGTGCGGAACACACTTGTCTTAAATAGCTGTGCACAGGACCTGCACTGGGAACCACCCGCAATGGACGTGCCTCCCCGTGGGGCACAGCACGCAGGGACCTTAGAGAGGGACCTGGCAAGGCTCAGCACAGTGTGTGACAGTTCCGAGGGCTCCCCTAAAGGACGCCAGCCCACGGTCAGAGAGACGTCCTAGAAAGAGTGGCTGAGGGGAGGCAGGGGAGAGGCTGACAAGGTGGGCAGAGGGCCGGTGGCACGTGAGAGGGACGGAGCGCCCCGGGGAGGGAGGAGCCTGGACAGGGCTGCTGCGGGGGGAGGGGAGCACGCGGAGCAGGGCAGTCCGGGCGAGCGCGGCCACCTTGCAGGACTGCTGGTGCATGTTGAAGGTGCTGACGATGCCCTCAGTGACCTCGCGGCCGGAGCGCTCCACCAGGTACTCGGCCAGGCGGTTGGTTAGGTAGGTCTTGCCGGTGCCGCTGGGGCCCGAGAGGACGAGCCGCCGGTGCTTGAGCAGCAGGCCGATGTAGTGCTGCATCATGGGCTTGGGGATGAGCGTCTCGAACACCAGGCTGTCCACACACTTCTCCCTGAGACCTGCAACGCGCCCGCCTGTGTGAGCCGGCGCCCCTGGGCCCAACAGGACCCCCTTGGCTGGCTCTGGTCACGCGGGGCAGGCCGTGTGCTGTGGGGGCGGGTGGAGGGGAAGCCCAGGTGGGGCAGAAATGTCCTGTGAATAACATGTTCCCTGGGACGAGTCCGGAGCAGGGGAGCCTATCTTGTGTCTCACGGTGGCCTCCACCCTGCAGCCCCTCAGCCGGTTCAGCCCTCCCACCCCACGGCCCTGCCCGGGACTGACCTTTGAGGGACACCACTATGCTGTTAACCCCTCGGCGGCAGGGGGGCAGCTCTGGGGGCTCTGCGTCCAGGAGCCGTTTCACATGGCTGATACTGTAGCCGTGGATGGACTCAGTGCTCAGTCCCAGCGTGGAGGCCGGGTCCATCTTAGAGATGTAGTCCTGACAGGAAGGAAGGGGGAGAAAGGAGGTGCTTGAGAGGGACGCGGAGGAGATCAAGACCACAGGACGAGCAGTGCTGTAGGGCACAGCGATCCACGAGGAAGGGGAGGAACTGTCTCCTGGGGGCTTCTGCACGGAGGCTCCGAGGCCCGGGCCCCCGTGTTCTCAGAGGACCGGCAGCCCCTGAGCTCTTGCACCGCTTACCTTGAACACCTGGAAAACAGCGCCGTCCAGCAGCTTCCAGTCAACCTGCCCGCTGACCTTGCTGCACCCCAGGAAGAACTCCTGCTGCTTCAAGTCCTGTGAGGCCAAGGTGGGGGGCTCAGGAGCCGCGTACGCTGGGCTCGGGGGTCCTCAGAGCCAAGGCTTCTTGGGTGGAAACGACAGTGTCACGCCCCCCAAGTTCCTTACCCCTTTGATGATGTGCTGGGGGGGCATCCTCACCACCACCCTGAGAGTCACCTCCTCCTTTGGACCACAGGTGCTGATGCCATCCATGGGGGACAGGTCTGGAGGTGGGGAACAGGAATGCTGGTTTGGAGGGGCACCCCAGACTATCCTACATCTTCCTGCCACTCCCATTTCCACAAAGTCTCTATCTACCCCAAAGAAGTACCAGGAGTGCAAGCCCAAACAGTGATGAGGGTTTTAGGACCACAGCGATCCTTGGTGTCTCAGGACTCTGGCGTCGGCTTGCAGCAGCACTGGTACCTCTCTGACCCCGGAAGCCGCACCAGAGAGAGTGAGGGGGAAATCCTTTCCTTCTTTTCACCCGCCCAGGGCCTTCGCCCTAACAGGTACCTGTGTCTGCGAGGCTTGGGCTGAAGGAATGGGTGAGCGCCAGGCCCAAGGAGCGACGAGGGGAGGGTAGAGCTGAAGATCCCGGGATCTGGCCAGGAGCGGAGCCCGCCGAGGGGCCCGGGGCCACCTTCAGCCGGTCGTTCTCGGCTTTCAGCAGGTCCACCTCCAACTGTGGCGAGAACAGGCGGGTCTGAAGCCTTGGCCACAGGGTCCTGCAGACCCGCCCCGGGCTGCATCCCTCTCGCAGCCAAGGACCCACGTCCCTTCCCATCCTGCGGCCCCGCCCCTCCCCGCATCCCGCCCCGTCCCGCGGCTCCGCCCCTCGTAGCCCCGCCTGGCCCTGCGGCCCCGCCCCTCCCCGCATCCCGCCCCGTCCCGCGGCTCCGCCCCTCGTAGCCCCGCCTGGCCCTGCGGCCCCGCCCCTCCCGCAGCCCCGCCCCGCCCAGGACCGACCTGCATGTTGTGCATGGTCTCCCGCAGCTGGTCCAGCTGGTGGGCCGAGTTGAGGGCTTCCAGGCGGATGTCTGTGAGCTTCATCTCCTTCTCCCACAGCTCTGAGCGCAGCTCGGACACCTCCTTCTTCTCCGGCTCCTCCTCCTCGCTGCCATGGAACAGCCGGGCGTGGGGGGCCGGGGGAGCGGGGCCCCTGGAAGTAGGCGTGGAGCACTGGGCCTTAGACCCTGAGCCCACGGGCGTCTGTCACTGGCCCCACGGCCTGGGGAAGGGGCTACAGTGGGGGGCGGCCTGGGAACACTTACTCGGGGGCGTCGGTGCCCGCAGAAGACGAGGTGGAGGACTTGATGGAGGGGGAGGCGGTCTCGGTGGACGCGTGCTGCAGTTTGGGGGACGAGGGGGCGGAGGAGTCGGGTGTGGCAATCTCCTCGATGTCAGAATAGGAGGAGGCTGACTTGGGCCCCTTCTTTATACTGAAGGCTTTGTTGAAGGAACTTCGGAGCTAAAACAAAGCAGAATGGGGAGAAAGCTGTGAGGCCAGGCCCTGGAGATGGGGAGGTGGAAGGGGGCTTCTGAGACACGGGCCAGAGAAAGGGATGTGTGGCAGTGAGCTCGCCCTCAGGAGGGCTTCTCTGGCCTCGAGGCATGAGGGTGGGAGGCTTGCCTAGGGACTCAGGCTGAGTGAGTAGGACTCGCCGCATTGTGGGAACTTCCTGGGTTTTTCTCCCCCTTGGGGGCTCCCAGCTGTGAAGGGATGGAGGGGACCCCCGGGGCACAGGGTGTACCTCGTGGTGACCCCATCCTGCTTTTTTCAGCAGATCAGCAATTGCTCAGCCTGCAGTCTGGCTCATTTGGGCCTCAGGACCCACCTCTGACCTGGGCTTATCAGATCAGAGCCTACCCAGCAGACACGGACAACATGATTCCGTGAATCAAAAGATGGGAGTGAACCAAGCTCCTTTCACTGCCGCCCGCGCTCAGCACACTGCAGGATACAAGTGCTTTCGACCATGTCCACTCAAGTGTGCCAGAATTAAGGGATACTTTCCAGCATTTCCAACAAGTGTGCAGGAGGAACTGGTTTGGTCTTGGGTGCTGATGAGCTGGGTGTTAGGGATGCGGGAGGCAAACCAGGAATCTGTCCCACGCCCGTGACATGCATCCATTCAGCATGCACACACACGCAGGGACACGGAGATGGAGCTGCAGCCGGAGACAGAGTAAGGAGGGTCAAAGCAAACCAGATCGCTGGGACAGCAAGAGAGCAGAGTGCAAATCTGAGGACTCTTCCCAGGTCTCTCCTGGGGCTCAGGACAGCTGTGGGTGGTGGTGGCGCAGCAGGGGTGTGTCGGGGTCTCTACCAGGAAGGACATAAGGAAGACCCATCTGGCTCGATGGGGGTGTGAGGGGGGAGTGTGTGTGCAGGGTTGTGCCCTCTCTGGGTAGTCAGGGCTCAGTGTCAGAAGCGCAGTTCTCTGTGGAGACGGAGACCTGGGACTAGGACACGAGCCTCCTGCTTTTGTCTCAAACCCTTGCGTCTCAGGAGACTGTGTGTGTGCACGTGTGAACTGTGACCCCCATCTGCAGGCCCCCCACCCCGCTGAGGTCATGGAGATCCTAAGTGGGAACAGTGCTCTGTGTGGGTCTGTGTTTCCAATGCAGAACTGCTGGGCACAAGTGGTAAGGGATGCTGGGGTCAAACGATGGAGCAAAACAAACCCAGACTCTGTCCTGAGGGCCATCTCAGCACGTCTCCAGTGAGGCCGTGTGTGTAGAAAGCAGCACTCCTCGGATCTGAGCGTCTCGAGGGGCTGGTGTGAAACTCGGGGCAATGCCAAGCTATGACTCAAGTTGCAGTAATCACCCTGCATTTGGCTCTTTCCTCCCCATGACCCTCGGACAGGCTCTAGGGGACGGAACCTCTCCCTGAACCTCCCCCTTCTGACCGGCGTCTGCAGGAAGCACCGCTCTGTCCACCAAGAGCCCACCTCGATTCCACCTCCAGTGGGCTTCTACCCCGCTGCGACACTCTGCCTGACTCCTGCGACAAGCCGTCTATGAACTCCCAGAGCCTCGCTCACTGAATTATCACGCATTCTGACACCACTGGATTGTCATCAGCTTATGTAGACTACTTCTGTCTACCTGGCAATTTCCCACGCTCTCTGAGATCACAGATTCCATGTTTCCTACCCTCATGACACCCAGACAATGTTGGCATAGGGTCCTAGTGCACTTCATGTGTCTGGTGTGTCAGGATTCGCCGTTTATTTCAGACGTTTATACCCTAATCCCCGAAACCCCTCTGTCAACCCCACGGCTGCTCGGAGGGCTCAGGCTCGGGGGTGATCTGAGGTCCCACCCCTCACCTCTCTCGGGCTCATTTTACTTCAGAGCTAAATCCTCAGGCCACACCCAAGCTGACCTGGCCTCTGGCGATCGTGGTAACGCTCACCCCCTAGAGCCTTCCATGTGGGGCGTCTAGGGCTTGACGGAGCGAGGGACCCGGGCTCGCTGTCCTGGCAGCCTGACAGGCACCATCCCGTTTGGCTGTTTTCACAGCAGGAGGACTTTGGCACCAGGGGAGACAGGAGTGGGCGCGCCCTCCCATTGCCCCAGCCAGACCGCTCCTCTGTCCTCCAGGGGTGGCCGCGGGTCGACATGCAGGGAGGGTTAGGGGCTTGGTGGAGGTGGTCACGGTTAGTTTCATGAGTGGTTGTCTCTGTTTAGGGGGAAGGGGTTGCTCTGGAGAAGGGGAGGGTATGGCAGAGGCAAAGAGGAATGGGGAGGGATGAGTGTCTTACCTCGTAGACCTGGAAAAAAATAGGGATTTTAAGTCAGCATTTTGAAGGGAAAAAAAAAAAAAAAAAAAGCAACACTTAATCACTCATCACACACAGCGGCCCATCTGGACTGCACCACGCTCTGTGCCCAGGCTCACTGGGCTGGGCCAGCGGGGCGGTGTGCCCCTGGGGCTCCCCTCCTCCACATGGACAGCAGGGGGCATGGTGATGTCGGAAAGAGCACCCAAGTCAGCTTAAGATTTTCTGGGAGACACGAACAGCTAGAACACCTCCCTCTGGACCAGGCAGGCAGTGCAACAGTTCCTTTTGGAGTGATCTGGCAAATTCCATGGATACCTCTCCAGGAGCATCTCAGATGAGTAGCTCTGTTCCTAACATCTCTCCACAGTGTGGGAGGGGTGGGCACAGATAGGCCAGTCCCTCTGAGGACCTCCTGCTGCTGCTGCCCACCAGACGTGTGCGGGGCTGCAGGCGGTGGCTGGCAGGAGGGGCAGACCCTGCTCTGGGCGGATACCACCTAGGGCGCCCATCAGACAGGACTCTAGCGTGCCAAGCTCAGGGAGGTCAGCCCCTGTGCCGCAGTGGGGTGGCCCCCGGTGGCCCACACGGCTCTCCCCAGACCTTCACCTACCCAGCTCTTCTTCTTCTTTTTCTTGGCATCAGCCTCCTTGCCGCTGCTGATGCTGGAGTGGCTGGTGATGCTGTTGAGGCTCGAGATGCTGTCAGAGGAGTTCTGCCTCTTGATCCGGAGCTCTGGGGGCCAAGCACAGGGGCGGACACAGATCCAGTGGCTTTAAGGTGATGCTGTGAGGCTGGAGGCCGGGCTTGCTGCAGGAGGAAGGGGAGGAGGCACCCACCTCCTCATCCACATCCTTCAATTGTTGGGAGCATCCTCTCCACAAGCCTTTGCTGCTGCTGCTAAGTCGCTTCAGTCATGTCTGACTCTGTACAACCCCATAGATGGCAGCCCACCAGGCTCCCCTGTCCCTGGGATTCTCCAGGCAAGAACACTGGAGTGGGTTGCCATTTCCTTTTGGGTGTCAATCATATTTCAACATAAACAAATAAACAAGTAGGATCCGATCCTGTTCTCAAGAAGCTGCCGTCTAACAGGAGAAAGACCAGCACAGAAACCAGTGACCTTGGTTCAAACAGCAGGGATGAGGGCAGCCCAGGCCTCCACCATCCCCCAGGCACTGGCTGCCACCCTCGGGACTCGCTTCAGAAACACTGGCTGCCAATACTAGGGGTAAGCGGGGTGCGCAAGGCCAAGGGCCTTGCATTTAACCCAAATGGGCTTTAATTTCCCTTTTAATCTGATGGGCAGAAAATCTCTTTCGCCCTTGGAAAAGGTCTGTAATGGCACCAAAATGCCCTCCTCTCCTGCTTCAGGGAAGGAAAGGGCTAATAAAGGAGGCAGCCTGTGAGTGCTGACAGAACAGAAGCTCTTCAGGTGGAATGTGGAGAAGCCCCTGCAAAGGCTGCGCGGGGAGCGCTGGGGTTTGGGGGCGGGCACAGCGAGGGAGCTGGGCCAGCTGGTGGGGTGAGTCCTGGGTGCCCCTCACAGGACTGCTATGTGCCACAGGTAAGGGGCAGCGGAGTCTAAGCAAAGGCACTGAATGAGCAGATGTTTTTTTATAATTTAGTTGCTTTTGGCTGTACTGGTCTTCGGTACTGCCTGTGGGCTCTCTCTAGTTGCAGTGGACAGGGGCTACTCTCTAGTTGCAGAGGCTTCTCGCTGTGGGGGCTTCTTTTGTTGCAGATCAATGGCTTAGTTGCCCATGGCATATGGATCTTCCCGGGCCTGGGATGGAACCCATGTCCCCTGCATTGGCACGTGGCTTCTTAACCACTGGACCACCATGGAAGTCCGAGGATTGGATTTTTAAAACCTTATTTTGAAATCGTTACAGATTCAAAGGAAACGGGGAACAAACGGGTAGGGAGGCCCTGTGCACCGCAGGCCGGCGAGCTTTTACTGTAAAGGCCAGAGAGCAAACGTTTCAGGCTCTGTGGTCAGTTCATCTCTCTTACAACCGCTCAGCAGTGCCGTGTGGTGTTAGAACAGGCAGACGACGCGTACATTAGTGAGCGTGGCTGTGCGCCAGTTAAGCTGTATTTAAAAGCAGGTGGTGAGCCAGATTTGGCCAATGAGCTATGGTCTGCCAACCCCTAGTTTGCATTTTCCTCCAGAACACGTATTGCTTTTGTGATCAATTTAATTTACAATTAGTCAATTATGAAATAAAATACTATCATGATACCTGGAGATCCAGTTAGTTGTGAGCGTATCAATTAAAATTTTAAAACATGCTGCTGCTGCTGCTAAGTCGCTTCAGTCGTATTGACTCTGTGCGATCCCATAGACGGCTGTCCCTGGGATTCTCCAGGCAAGAACACTGGAGTGGGTTGCCATTTCCTTCTCCAATGCATGAAAGTGAAAAGTGAAAGTGAAGTCGCTCAGTCGTGTCCGACTCTAAGCGACCCCATGGACTGGAGCTTACCACGCTCCTCCAGCCATGGGATTTTCCAGGCAAGAGTACTGGGGTGGGGTGCCATTGCCTTCCCCGAAAACATGCTATATAGTACTTTTAAGAGCAAAGGATATGCTTTAGAATCAGTCTTTAGAGAAAAAGTTAGGAAATCTTTTGTGCCTTTAAAATTTTGTGCCATATGCACGTATTACCCATCTACTAACCAAATACAGTCAGGCATCATTGCTTCAACCATTAGTTCTTTGAAGGCTCCTAGAAATCCTGACCAAGCTGGACCTGGGTCAACAAGAAGGAGGACCACATGAAAGCAAAGGACAGGATGCACTGGTCCATTCCACACAAATGTATCTGAAGAGTCAGGTTACTCGGGAAACTAGAAATAGCTCAGCGTCCCAGACCTGTCACTAGGAGCCGTGTTTGAGCAAGTTGCCTGTCCTCTCTGGTCTTACTCTGAACTGCAGAACACACTTTGTAGGGCTGCTGTCTGGACTAGATGAGCTAATGTAAGCACAGCGACCAGCGCGGGGCCTGGCGTCCTGCAGATGCTCCTGAAGGCTGGCTGTGTCTGTGGCCAAGTTGGGCAGAGAAGACAGGAGAAGCGATGGGAGACATGGACACACCTACGCCAGCAAGAGGTGGCGCTCCTCTGCTGACGGTTGAATACATTCTTTTTTCCTCTCACCTGCTTTTCTGAAATGTTTCAAACTCACAGAAACACTTAAAACCAAGGCTGACCTCTCCGTCGAGCCCTGAGAGCCACTGATCTCTGTCTCACTTGAAGGGTAGCTTCTTTCCCCTCAGAGAACCAAAGTAAGCATCAAGGGGGTCACACACATGTCTGTGCATGCACACACGTTGTCCAAGTGGAACGTGCTAGCTCTTCCGAGCAGCTTTAGGTTCCCAGCAAGACTGAGAAGGTACAGAGGTGCCCCATCCACCCCCTGCCCCCACGTGCAGGGCCCCCCGATCGGCACCCCCACCGGATGCTACATCTGTGGTAGTCGACACAGCCGTCCAGGCATCTCAGCAGTCCCCAGGCATCTCAGCAACCCCAGAGCCCACGGCCTACACTGGGGTCCACTCATCGCCACATCCTGGGGGTTCAGACAGGCGGACGAGGACCTGTGCCCCCATCACCACATCCTCCAGAGTGCCCCCACGGCCCTATGGATCCTGTGCCCTGGCCTGGCCACCCCCACTCCCCACCCCACCCTCTCACCGCCCCGAGTCCTGTCTTTTCCACAGTGTCCTACAGTCGGCGTCATACAACACGCAGCCTTTCCGGATGGGCTCTGTCACTGAGTAACGGACATTTAATCCGTCACTGTCGTCGTGCGGCCAGATCACTCAGTGCTGAGTGGTAGCTCATTGTCTGGCCACAGCACCGTTTATTCATACATTTGTCCACGCAGGACAGCTGGGTTGCTTCTGAGTTTTGGCGACTGTGAATAAAGCTGCCGTAAACATCCACATTCAGGTTTTTGTGGGGACATGATATTTCTGCTCCTTTGGGGAAATTTCAAGGAGAGTGACTGCTGGGCCGCACCCACTCATTAAAGTGTGATTTTAACAACTGTCTGTGACAGTCATCTGAGGTCCAAGGAGAGGGTCCCTTGGGTGGTGGGGGCATGTCCCTGCCACGCCCCTGCTGACTGTCAGAGGACCCTCGCCTTCTAGAAGTTGCCTGGCACATTCTGGGGACACAGAAGCCCTGCAATAAGTCTCTTTCCAGCCCAGTGCTGCCACTGGCCAGAGAGCCTACCTTTGGGTGTGGCCTCTGAGGCATTGAGGGCCCCTTGAATGACAGCCTGCGCCTCAGAGTTCTTCTTCTTCAGAAAGTCTATGGTTTCCCGTAAGTCCAGCAGCTCAGTGTCCTAGGGACAAACGGGGTGTGTCAGGTGGGGCTGGGGCTCCTGCTCTGTGGGCTGGGCCTGACGGGGCGGGCAGGACAGGTGTGTGCCGGGCGGGGGAGGCCTCACCTTCTCCTCGGCGGTCTCGGCCAGGTGCCGCAGGCGGCAGGTCATGCTCACCAGGCTCTGCTCAAAGGCCGCCACCAGGTTGGCCTGAAAGAGACGGGCATGGGACGCCTCAGGTGCCTGGGCATGGGGGGTGGCTGGACTGACTCTGGGGGTCTCAGGGAGGACCAGTGCCAACCAGCCTCAGGGCAGCCCTTAAACCTTGCTTCCCACTCTGGCCTGAAGACATGCCTGGGGGCACAAACATCACCACGGTGGGGCGGGTCTCTGGATGTGTCTAGAGGCCGGGCTGTCCCTTGCCCCCGGGGAACAGTCCCCTCTGGGGCCCTGGCTCTACCCGGTGTCACTCCTCGCCCAGAGCCCACCACCCCCCAGAAAGGCCTGGACTTCTCGCCAGCCCTGCGCCCCAGAGCCTCTGCTCTCGGTTCTCCCTGCTTTTCCCCGACAGATGCAGCTCAAGGCCCTCGGGGCAATTCCGCGTCTGGCCGCTAGGTGTCAGGCCTGCTCCACGGGAGCGAGGGGTCCCCAGGAGGACTGCGCGGTGGGGAGGGGGTGAGGGGCCCACAAGGCAGAAAGGAGGGGGTCAGGCACGGAGGGTAGAGCTCCAGCTCTGCCAGCTGGGGGTCTGCGGAAGTGGGAACTGAGGCTGCGATCAGAGAGGGCGCTCACGGAGGAGAAGGCCAGCTTTGGGGGGCGTCTAAGCCAACTGTGACCTGGGGAGGGAGTGGGGGACACCCCTCGCAGAGCTCTGAGGCCTGCAGCCCCTGCTTCCTGTCACCCGGCGTCTGCCTCCCTGGGAGTGAGCCCTAGGATATGCCCCTGCCCTGGACAAGTCTGGAGGCCTCCTGGATCCAGGGAGCAGTGCCCCTGCCTTCCCGGCCCTGGGGCCCCTCTTGCTTGGTGTCCCCCTTCCTACCCATCTGTGGACATGGGTCCCCTCGCAAGAGGCCTTCATACCCCGGCTCCTGGGGCCCACCCCAGCCTCTTTGGTCTGGGGCTCCCTCTCTTTGGGGGGCGCTGCTGCTGCCCACCTCCACATCATCCTCGCCCACCAGGTGGCTCAGATGCCCTTGTCCAGGGCTCAGCTGGGGCCCCAGAGAAAGGCTGGTGAGAGGGAGGGCAAGGTGTCCAGCCTGCCCAGCATGGGCAGCTGGGGAGGCCTGGGAACAGGGCCCAAGGTCTGGAATCGGGACCCTGAGGACCTTTCAGAGCGCTGGCGTCGCAGCTCCCACTGAGGGCAGGGCTCCAACCCCGGAGGCCAGGCTGCCTCCGATCCCCAGGAGAGCTGGATCCCTCTCAGCCAGGGGAACGTCCTGCTCTGAGAGTCACCCTTCAAGTCCACAATCCGGGCCCCCCGGACAGTGTGGCACTGACGGGGTGCAGCGTCAACGGGTCAGACGCGCTCCTGCTCTCTGCCACTGGGGCCCTCAGACAGGGACCCCCCAGGCCTGTGGGTGTGATGGCCTTGGCGGGCGTGGGGCGCGGGCCAAGTAGAGACGGGTCTTGTGTCTCTCACTATTTTGTGTCCCAGCTGCGGGGAAAGGCCTGCCAGGGGCTGCACACAAGCTGGTGAGCAAACACTGACCACTGGGAGCCTGGGGAGGTGAGAGAGGGACCCAGGGTGTGGACAGGATGCGGCCGCTGGGACGTGCTGGGGACTCCCGAGCTCGCGGCGCAGTCTCAGTTCCATGGGAGACCTAGGCCAGACATCTGGGCTCCCCCGGGAGGAAGGGGAGAGAAAAAACCAGCGGAAACTGCAGACACGGTCACTCTGTGCAAACGCTTGGAAGGCTCCGTAGATCCGGCTCAGCTGTTGTTTACAGCTTTTGGGGGAAAATGGCTCTTATGTTCTCTGTTTGCAGCTTGGCCGCTGGGGACACGCTGCCGCGGCCTTGCTCAGGACTGCTCCGTTTCTCCCCATCGTGCGGGGTGGAAAAACGGAGTCCACAGGAGACTCAGTCTAAGCTGGCGAACTCGGGCAGGCTGGGGGAGGAAGGAGAGGCGGGTCCCCAGCGAAGCTCACATCCGAAAGAGTTGAGGCCACTGTGGCTAGGGGCGGGGCCTGGCTCCTAAAGCCTCAGCAGCTGGAGCTCCAGCGCCCAGCCCGGGGCAGTGCAGGACAGGGTGTGAACAGACAGGTCACGCCTCGGGCGGGGCAGAGGGCTCCCGGGAACCTCCGTTAATTCTGACCCATGACTAACCACCAGTGTCTGAGTAAGGCTGCTTCCTCCTGCACACACAGCCACTGATACAATCCTTTCTCCAGTGAGTTCACAGGTATCACACAGGCACTCGTCCACGCCCGTGAGTTAGGGTAGGGGCAAAGTGGCTGTTTACAAATCCGCAGACTCAGGGGAGGAGAAGCCAGCCCCCAGTCCTCTGCGCCCAGGGGACACTCGGGGAGACCTTCTCTTCGGGTACACTTGTCCAACTGGGGCCCACACAGCTGCCATCACCCGGGCCCACCTCTGGGCACTCACATTGGCCGAGAGCTGAGAGGTCAAGGTGGCCACTTTCTCCTGGGACGACTCCAGTTCCCTGCGAAGCTTTCGGATTTGCTGTGGAGGGAGAGAAAGGCACACTCACATCGGCAGAAGGGGTGGGAGGCGTGGGAGGAGGGGGGTGCGGGGTGTTAGGAGGCAGAGGCAGAGGTGGGGGCCCTACCTCAGACTGCATCCTCTCCTCAGCCTGGAGAAGGAGCCCAGAAGCGGGGGAGAGAGAGGAGGTGGTTACACGGAGGAGAGAGCGCACAGACGCACAGCGACGGGACACGGGGCGCCAGGCCCTCGCGGGCTCAGACCCCAGACCAGCGTTCAGTCTCCTGTCAGAGCCGCGTCACCCGGGGGCCCAGAGGGAGCTGGCCTGAGGACTGACCTCGTCTCCCCCGACCGCAGGACGGCCCAGCCCCGCCAAGAGCCACCGTCTCCACATACCCTGAGGGTCCCGGGCGCCGGGGTTACCCACCTGCCCTGCCTGGCACAGAACCCGAGACCAGGGCACCCTCTGTATCACAGAGTTGCTCAGGGACTGGCTGAGGCCAGAAGGGCCCGCCCAGTGCCCTGTCGTTCAGGGGCTCCCACCCGGCCCCCCGCCGCAGAGGGTCCAGGGTGCTTACTGAGGAGTATGTGGACGAGGCACTGGAGGCCAAGGAGAGCACGGAGCCGTGAACTGCAAGAGAGGCAGCACCAAGGGTTAACAGAGGGCTCGGGGAGGCGGGGCGCCCAACACAGGGCCCGGCGCTCTGGCCCAGCCAAGGATTCCAGACACGATCTGAGCTGCTCTCCGCCTCCGAGGGTGGGGGCGGGAGAGGACATGCCCCCATGGGACTCAGAGTCACTGGCACCAGAGCTGCTCAGAATGAAACACAGTCCTGCCTTCGCCTCCTTTTCTCAGTGGGAACCTTGTGATGAGAAACCCCCAAGTGCAAGACACTCATTGTGACCCCGCGATCAGCACGGTAGCCCTACCGAGAACTGAATCCAGGCAGCTGCGGGAGCCCCGGGACGAGCGTCCTGAGGTCCCCAGGTCTCCCCCCTGGAAAGCCCGACTCCAGATCTGACCACACTCCAGAGCGCAGCCCCGAAGCTGGTCTTCAGAATGCTCTGGAAAGAGGATGGAGAAGCCTGCTCTCTGAAGGGCTGGAGCACCAACTCTGTGTCCCTGCCAGCTCCGTGTGGGGTGGTCTTGTCCTCTGACCGGGTGGGGGCAGGGGTGACAGCCACTGCCCTGCCCACCCCCAAAGGCCCTGGGCCCCCAGACCCTTCACGGCCTGGGAGGAAAGCGTGGAGATGGCCCGGGGGATGTTCTGTGAGTCAGACACTGTGTGGGGCAGTGGAGGCGGGCGGGCGATGGGACCAGCGGAGCCGGGATGAGCGTGAACCGCGCGGGCGTGAGGTCTCACCGTCGTCCGCAGGGTCTCGGAAGGATCCTGACCGGATCATCCCCTTGGGTCTCTCGGCCAGGGACAGGGTGCTCCCCGTCTGGGAGCCGCTGTACAGCTCGAAGGCCGTCTCGTGGGCAGGGATGCTGTTGGAGCGGGTGATTCTCGGCGTGGTGGCCGCGGTGGGGCTCACTAGAAGGACAGAGCGGGGCAGGCCGGGGGAGAGGCGATGGGGGAGGGAGGAGAGGCAGGGGCGTCAGCCTCGCCCCCGGGGCGCCGGGGGGCAGAGGTGAAGGTGGGGAGGGCAGGAGAGGAGGAAGGTGTGTGTGCTAGGCTGGGTGTGGGGAGCAAGGCCTGGGGGGGGGCCCTGCATCTGAACCAAGGGTTCAGAGCGCGGCCGTGTGAAAGCCCACCTGCTGGCGGTCAGGCTGGGGGCCTGGCAACTCTCCCAAAGCCTTCACCTCACTCAGATGTGTCGATAAAAACGGGGCCCTGTGTTTCCCTAACACACAAGGGGTGGCCTAAAAGTTCAGAGCAAGACTCAGATCTGAGCGACGAGGAGAGTCAGCGAGAGGGGAGCCCCCAGTGGGCACGCCACTCCAGGTGGACCTCTCGGACACGGCGGCGCCTGGCCTCAGCCTGGCCTGGGGGTCAGAGCCCCCGAGCACTTCAGGGGGCTGTGTAGCCTTGCTGGCCTGAGTCGGGCCCCCTCAGCCCTGCCTCTCGGCCTGCCCACAGGGGGCTCCACAAAGACCCGAGTGGAAGACCTCGGCTCCCGCGGGGCCCCTCAGCCGTGAGGTGACTGACGATCACAGCTTGGCCCGGCCCCTCTCCTATGCGGTCCCCGCCCTCCCATTAAGAGCCCTGCGGGGACTAGTTGACCTTTCCTCAGCCTGCTTCCCTCCTCCGGCAAGATGATCCCACCCTGGTCTGCTCAGAGGCCCGGTCGCCTGCAGGAGCGTCCCAGGACCTCGGGCTGGGCCAGCTGCCTTCCTGCAGAGGCTGGCAGAGGAGGAAGCCGCAGGCCAGTCCGGGCGCCATCCCTGAGGGCCCCTGGCACTTGGCTCCCAGGAGGCAGGGCTCTGAGCCCTGCCTGCGCCTCACCTGTCTCCAACCAGCCGCCCGCCACGCTTACAAGCGTTCCCTTGCCCTCAAAGGCCAGAAGCGTGTGGCCAGCAGGGGCTCACTCGGCCCTGCTCCCGGGGCAAACCCAGCCCCGGAGGGGGCAGAGCCCCTGCACCTGGCGGTGCCCCTTCAGCTCCCCAGCAGCCTGGCACCGAGGGTGGCACACGGTGTGGGGGTGGCTGCCTTCAGGCTTGAAGCACCGGTTTCTGCTCGGGGCCACGGTTCATGGCCTTTCCAACACTCAGACTGTCTGATGCTGCACCGGCTGCACCCTGTGCCCCGGGCCCGCCTCTCAGCTCCAGGTCGCGGAGCGCTGGGCCTTTAGGCTCACGCGGAGTGGGAGAATGGGGGCTCCGTGACCAGCCCACACGGGTGAACCCAGCGTGAGGCGGACGCCGAGGCCCCCGCCCTGCCCCCTGGGCGCGCGGCGGTCCCCGTGGTGCTGACCGATGTTGGTGAGCTGGCCCTTGGTGCTCAGGGACATGGACAGCGCGGGTGGCGACGGCAGCTCTGACTGGTCGTCCGACTCGGGCAGCCCCGCCGCGGCGTGGGAACGTCGCCGCTCCTTGGCCTCTTCCTGGGATGGCAGCTGGTACCTGCGGGCGGCAGGAGAGGGCACGGCTGGGCGTCTGCCAGCGGGGCTGGGGGTGGGGGGCAGCAGGAGCAGCCAGGCCATCCTCGGGGGCAGTGGGAGCAGCGTCCGCCCCCGGCGAGAGGGGCCGGGGGCCGGGTGTCCCTGCAGGGCTCCCCAAGGCAGGGCCAGGGCGACAGAGGGGGTGCCAGGGCGCAGGGGGTGCCAGGGCGCCCTCCCTGAGGCTCGGGACACAGCCCAGGGCTCCAGGCACGGGCTGCAGGGCCTGCTGCTGGGGGCAGAGCGACCCGAGGCCTGGGCCAGCACAGCGGCTGCGTGGAGACTCCCCCCTGTCACCAGAGCAGTGCTCCCCGTGGCGCTCGGGCAGGTGAGCCTGTGAGTGGGACCCGGAGGAGGCAGGGGGTGGCACACACGGCCGGGGCTGGGGCAAGCAGGGCGGCTCACTCAGGCCAGGAGCCCCGTGAGCAGGAAAGAAAACACACATGAGGGTTACCTGAGCCCCTTCTTGGGGAGAGTGTTCCTATCCCGCTGATTACTGTGGAGGAAGAAAGAAAAGCTCGTGGGTTCAGAGTTCAGGACCAGAGGCTTGACGGACACGAGACGGGGCCCCGGGCACCGCTGGGGGCCCCTCGGCTCCACAAGCACCGGGCAGGACGGCCCTGGCACCCCTCACGGTCTGAAATGGTTCCGAGACGCTCCATGTTTCTCCCCCATTAGCTTTGTGTTTTGACCAGGGATTGAACCCACGCTCTTGGCAGTGAAAGCATGGAGTGTAACCGCTGGACCAGCAGGGAACTCACTCTGACTTGCTTTTCAGAGATCACGTTAGGGGGACATCCCTGGCGGTCTGGGGGTCTCTCTATACTCCCAGTGCGGGGGGCCCAGGTTCAGTTCCTGACCAGGGGGCAAAGGTCCTGCCCGCTGCAGAGCCTGGCCAACGTAAGTAGATAAATACAGACAACTGTTCTCTTAAGATGATACGATGGGACACGGAAAGCTGCATGTGACGTCACAGGAGTGATTTGGGGCCAGGAAGGAGAAGCGCCAGTTGGCAGGTTAAACCCGCCAGGAGGTCCTGGAGAAGCCCGCCGGCATCTATGGCCTGGCTTCCCACACCGGAGGTGAGCATCGGGATCAAAAGACAGAAACGAAAACCTGTTCATCCACAGCGCGAGGAGCAGACAGTCCTAATCACACAGATGCTGAAGGTCACGGAGTGGGAAGTTGACTTGGCTGCCTACCTGTCCAGCTGCCCGGCCCTGGGGCTTCCGCTCCAGGCCAGCTCCTCGGCGTCTTCCGCGGCAGGGGCCGTGGGGGGCGTGGGGCCACCGGGGGCGGGGGCGCCGCTGGGGAAGGCGCCGGGCAGGCTCATGGGCACCTGCAGGGACTCCATGCTCCGGTGCAGCCCCGAGAGCTTGGGGTGCATGCGGGGCTCCTTGGGGACGCCGAAGCTGCCCATGAGCTCCAGGCCCTGCGAGAAGCTGGCCGAGTTGATGTTGAGGATGGGGGCCGGGCTGGGGGTGAAGCAGGAGGCGAGGGGGCCCCCGGCGGCCGGGCCTGGGGCGTGCAGCTCTGGGGCCTTGGGTGTGTGGGCGTCGCCGGGCGCCGGCAGGTCCAAACTGTTGGAGTTGACCTTGTCGAGGTTGGCAAGGGACGGCGGCTTGATGAAGCTCTTGGCCGCGGTCCTGGGGAAGCGAAGACAAGACAGACGCGTGGGCTCCAGGTTTAGGGAGGCGACGGGCAGCTGGGACCTGGGCCAAATCCTCGTCCTCTTCGGCACTCTGGGGCTCTGAGTGCCCCTGAGACCAGAGAGGACCCTGACCTGGCAGGGTGGCACAGGCCGTGGCGCGCGGGGTGTGCACACACACAGGATGTACCTGAGTGGGGTGGGGGGCAGCTCCGCCAGCTTGGGGGCCGGGGCATGGCCCGCCTGGCTCCGGGGCGTGCTCTCGGGGGAGCCGACACTCTTCAGGGACAGGCCGTCAGGGCCCAGCGCCTCGGCCTTGGCCTTGGCCTTCTCCTTCTCGCGATCCGTCTGGTTGACGGGGGCAGGGGCGGCCCGCCCGCTGGCCACCTTGGAGGGCTCCTTCAGCCTGGAGGGCGCCAGGCCCACTGGCTTGCCACTGAGGAGGCTGGGGTCGATGCTGCTGCTCACAGGCCGGGGACCGCCACGCCCGCCGGTCACGCTCATGGAGCTGGACTTGGCCGGCCGCGGCAGGCTGCGGTACTGGATGTTGGAGCGGGCGCCCGGGGCCAGGAACCCGGGCTCTGCGCTGTTGGACACGTCCAGGCTCGTCTTGCGCCCATTCGCCGGCTTCACGGGGATGCCTGAGGACTTCTGGGCCTTGCCGAGTGTGGCCGAGCCTCCGGTCTGCACGACAGTAGCCGTGCCCGTGGCAGGAGGGGGCTTCTTGTAGCCAAAGGACCCTGATGTGGACGGGCGTGCGATGCCTGAGGGAGGCTTCTTGGCATCGCCCAGGCGGTCGCGGCCGGCATCCGAGGAGGAGCGCTGCAGGCCCGCACTCTTCACGGCCAGCTTGGCCTTGTCGGCGGCCTTGCCCTCGGGTTTGCCTGTGGAGGGTGGGTGCTGTGAGCAGGGGAGGGCTAGCGTCTGGCCCCCGGGAGGAAGGGCACAGTGGGGTGGAGGGCCTAACTAGGGGTGATCGGGGACCCACGGGCCGAGGACCCTTCTGGGCAGGCCTCGCGGCCAGCTGTTCAGTTTCTCTTGTTTTTTGGTGTTTTCCGCTCCCAGGCTAGGAGGTCCCAGTTTGGTTGAAATCACAAGATGATCTAGAAGGGCACATGTCTAGCAACAGGTCATCAAGGGCCCGCACCGGGAGCAGCAACACTGACGCTGCCAGTATCTCCCAGGATGCCACACGGGCCCCCGGGAGGTGTGAGGACATCACCCGAGATCCCAGGAGAGGAAAGGAATCCCTGGGCAGTGTGGGAGGTGGGTCAGACCAGGCTCCCTCCTGCCCTACGTCTGGGCTCAGCCTTCTATGCAGGTGGAGCCCCTGTGCCCCCATCTGTCTGTCTTCCCTGACTCAGGATGGTCTGGAGACCTGCCGGGTGACATGTGGAAGCTGCATGCAGGCTGCCCCCACCCCCAGGGGTTAAGGGCCCAGAGGACAGGAGCCACCAGGGAAGCAGGGCGCGGCCCTGGGCCCTGTCCCCAGGCTCACCTGCGACCTTGAGGGCGCTCTGGGCCGTGTGGGTGATGGGCGAGGTGACGGCCACGGGCGGGGTCTTGCCCTTCTTTAGGGGCCCAGGGGGGCCCAGGCCGGCCGGCTTCTTCAGCTCCCCGGCCTTGGATGCGTCGTCGCAGCTCTCAGGACGCTCCCGCCGCCACCTGGCTGCCGCGGGCTCCATCTTCAGGCTGCCGCTATCGTGCTCCAGCCTGCGGGGGGCCTTCTCCTCCGACTCGCTGAACCAGCTCAGCCCGCTCTCCGCCAGCGAGCGCTTCTCTGAGTCTGTGCGCAGCTGGAGGCGAGAGAGGGCAGGGTGGATGCTCAGCGGGACAGGGAGGGCAGGGACAGAGGGCGAACGGGTGCTGAGGGGGGCCCTCCTCTCCAGGGGACTCAGGGACCCAGGCTTCCACCTGCACCCCAGGCTGGAGAGCACAGCGCTCACAGGCACCCTCCGAATGGGCATGGGCACCAAACAGACCTGTCCCCAGGAGAGCAGATCACTCTCCAGGTGACTGCCTGGACGTTAACGGTTCCTTCCCACCAGCTCGAGGACTCGATCCCGTGCACGTGGGGACCAATCCCCCGGATTGGCACACACAGTGTACACGCCACCCTGCCGCGTGCAGGACACACACCACCCCGCACATAGGCGCGCCCGGGTCTGCCTGGAGAAGGTGGCCCTGCGTCTGCACTGGCACCTACCACTATTGTCGAGTTCCTGCGAGACGCCGTGGGCGTGGTGGGCAGGGAGTTGAGTGAGGAGCTGGCATTGAACTCTTCCGAGCTGAGGTTGTCGGAGGCATCACTGAGCCCACTGCTGATGGAGCTGCTCTCATCCCAGCTGCGGGCAGGAGAGAAAGGTGAGCAGTCAAGACAGAAGCCAGGGCAAGAACTGAAGTTCCCTTAAGGAGAGGAGGGCTGCACTCCAGCATACAGACAGGCCAAGAGCAGAGAATCTGAGGGTTAATCCTGATTTGCTAGCAGCACAAAGCATGATTTAAACTTGCTTCTGTTAAACAACCTGGTGATGTCCTTCCACAAAAGGAAGGGACTGGCTTTATTTGATTGTTTCCAAGGCAAATCAACATCAACCAATATGACAGTAATCCAAGTCTATGCCCCAACCAGTTATGCTGAAGAAGCTGAAGTTGAACGGTTCTATGAAGACCTACAAGACCTTCTAGAACTAATGCCCAAAAGAGATGTCCTTTTCATTATAGTGGACTGAAATGCAAAAGTAGGAAGTCAAGAGACACCTGGAGGAGTAACAGGCAAGTTTGGCCTTGGAGTACAAAACGAAGCAGGTCAAAGACTAACAAAGTTTTGCCAAGAGAACGCACTGGTCATAGCAAACACCCTCTTCCAACAACACAAGAGAAGACTCTACACATGGGCATCGCCAGATGGTCAATAACAAAATCAGACTGATTATATTCTTTGCAGCCAAAGATGGAGAAGCTCTATACAGTCAGCAGAAACAAAACCAGGAGCTGACTGTGGCTCAGATCATGAACTCCTTATTACCAGACTCAGACTTAAATGGAAGAAAGTAGAGAAAACCACTAGATCACTCAGGTATGACCTAAATCAAATCCCTTACATTATACAGTGGAAGTGACAGATTCAAGGGATTAGATCTGATAGACAGAGTGCCTGAAGAACTATGGATGGAGGCTCGTGACACTGTACAGGAGGCAGTGATCAAGACCATCCCCAAGAAAAAGAAATGCAAAGAGGCAAAATAATTGTCTGAGGAGGCCTTACAAATAGCTGAGAAAGGAAAATATGCAAAAGGCAAAGGAGAAAAGGAATGATACGCCCATGTGAATACAGAGTTGCAAAGAAGAGCAAGAAGAAATAAAGCCTTCCTTAGTGATCAATGCAAAGAAACAGAGGAAAACAATAGAATAGGAAAGTCTAGAGATCTCTTCAAGAAAATCAGGGATACCAAGGGAGCATTTCATGCAAAGATAGGCACAATAAAGGACAGAAATGGTATGGACCTAACAGAAGCAGAAAATATGAAAAAGAGGTGGCAAGAATACACAGAAGAACTGTACAAAAAGATCTTTATGACCCAGACAACCATGATGGTGTGATCACTGACCTAGAGCCAGACATCCTGGAATGTGAAGTCAAGCGGGCCTTAGAAAGCATCACTATGAACAAAGCTAGTGGAGGTGATGGAATTCCAGTGGAGCTATTTCCAATCCTGGAAGATGATGCTGTGAAAGTGCTGCACTCAATATGCCAGCAAACTTGGAAAATTCAGCAGTGGCCACAGGACTGGAAAATGTCAGTTTTCATTCCAATCCCAAAGAAAAGCAATGCCAAAGAATGCTTAAACTACTGCACAATTGCACTCATCTCACACGCTAGCAAAGTAATGCTCAAAATGCTCCAAGCTAGGCTTCAACAGTACGTAAACTATGAAGTTCCAGATGTTCAAGCTGGTTTTAGAGAAGGCAGAGGAACCAGAGATCAAATTGGCAACACCTGTTGGATCACTGAAAAAGCAAGACTGAATTCCAGAAAAACATCTACATCTGCTTCATTGACTATGCCAAAGCCTTTGACTGTGTGGATCACAATAAACTGTGAAAAATTCTTCAAGAGATGGGAATACCAGACCACCTGACCTGACTCCTGAAAAATCTGTATACAGGTCAAGAAGCAACAGTTAGAACTGGACATGGAACAACAGACTGGCTCCAAATCGGGAAAGGAGTAGGTCAAGTCTATATATTGTCACCCTGCTTATTTAACTTTTATGCAGAGTATATCATTAAAATCCCAGGCTGGATGAAGCACAAGTTGGAATCAAGATTGCCAGGGGAAGTATCAATAACCTCAGTTATGCAGATGACACGACACTTATGGCAGCAAGTCAAGAAGTAAAGAGCCTCTTGATGAAAGTGAAAGAGAGTGAAAAAGTTGGCTTGAAACTCAATGTTTAGGAAACTAAGATCATGGCATCCGGTCTCATCACTCCATGGCAAATAGATGGGGAAACAGTGGAAACAGTGACAGACTTTATTTTTGGGGGCTCCAAAATCACTGCAGATGGGTGACTGTAGCCATGAAATGAAAAGATGCTTGCTCCTTGGAAGAAAAGCTGTGACCAACCTAGACAGTATATTAAAAAGCAGAGATATTACTTTGCCAACAAAGGTCTGTCTAGTCAAAGTTATGGTTTGTCCAGTAGTCATGTATGGATGTGAGAGGTGGACTATAAAGAAAGCTGAGTGCCGAAGAATTGATGCTTTTGAAGTGTGGTGTTGGAGAAGACTCTTGAAAGTCCCTTGGACAGCAAAGAGATCCAACCAGTCCATCCTAAAGGAAATCAGTCCTGATTATTCACTGGAAGGACTGATGCTGAAGCTGAAACTCCAATCTTTTGGCCACCTGATGTGAAGAACTTACACACTGGAAAAGACCCTGAAGCTGGGAAAGATAGAAGGTGGGAGGAGAGGGGAATGGCAGAGGATGAGATGGTTGGATGCCATCACCGACTCGATGGACATGAGTCTCAGCAAGCTCTGGGAGTTGGTGATGGACAGGGAAGACTGGTGTGCTGCAGTCCATGGGGTCGCAAAGAGTCAGACATGACTGAGCAACTGAACTGAACCGAACTTTATCTGGTCAAGGAGGATGTTCTATCTGCTTAGCAGAACAGTGTACTATAAAGACAAGGCAATTCTTGGATTGACCTAACTGTACAGACCCATGACCCCTCCAATCGTAAAATCACCATGTCTTTATTTTTAGATGTGTTCTTTTAGGCATTTCGTCTCCCTTTTCTAAAATTCTCTACACCTGGTAACAAGGGTAAAGAGACTGATCTTTTCAGAGCGGCTTAGACCCATCACTTCTCACGCCTCTCTTTACGGGGTTCACCCCGTTGTGAGACCAGGTCCCACTTCTCAACAGTGAGCCCTGCTGCTCTGGGTGTGGCGCCCGCTCTGGGTGCGGTGACCAAGTGCAGGGCCACGTGCCGAGAGGTCCCCTGCCACGGGCGGAGCTCGCTCTCTGCAGCGAGCTCCGCCCGTGGCAGTCCCCTTTTCCTGCCCACAGCTCAGAGCACCAGACAGCTGTCAACGTCTGCCTGAGCGTCTTTCCATCGGCACCTGGCCCACACTCCCCAAGAGCCGGGCCCAGCCTCAGTCACTCTCCTGCAGTGCCTTGGCTATTGATTTCTGTTTGACAAGTTTCACTGTCAGAGGCTTACTTTTAACATCTGAAATGCCTCCTGCCCCATTCACATCAGACTCCTCTTGTGCCATCTGAGCTTGCTACCAGAGGCGTCTCTGTGTTCACACATTATTTTCAAAGCTCAAATTTCATCTTCTACAACCTTTCTTCAAACGTCCTGTTGGCCACGCCTTTCCCCACTTCTATTTCTTCCTTCTGGACTCTAACGAGTTCTCCAGGTTCCTGTGAAACCTGAAGTTCCACTTTCAGTTCTGGAGGCTCAGACTGAACATGGACATTTAGTGAGAGCGCAGTGCATGAACCCGTGTCCGTGGGAACCTCTAAACCCTCGTTCATCAGCTTTGCATGTGTGCCGAAGAGGCTGAAGATGTTTTCCATGAATCTGCTGGTTTCTGGAACACTGTTTCCTTTTGATTTATTTTGACTTTCATCTCATGGAACAAAAATCAGACACACAAGGCATCTAAGGGCTTGGCCCAGACTTAGGCCAGTCTCCCTGTGATTTATTTGCTGGGAAGAGGAAAGTGGGTGGTTTGGACGTTTGGCTTGTTGTTCTGCAGGGATTAATCCGAACACAGTGAGAAAGCAGAGAGCAGGGGCTTGGGGCACACAGCAGAGCGAGCTCGACTTCATTACTAGGGATCACGGCCGTCCGCCTCTCCCCCCCGAGGGGTGACAGATAGTAAATCTCACGCCTGTCCTGGGTAAGGTAATTCCCCCTCATTTGGAAGAGAAGAGACGCTGAGGGGTAAAGATCAATATGGTTGTAACATCCCGGCCGCTCTCCTGGGTCAAGATGAGCTCCCTGGCAAGTACATACACACAATTCCCAGGGTGTTCTCTCAGGTCAAAGGCACAAGATGTCTGTCTTTCCACTGAACCCTCCACCGAGATTAACTGGTGGTCACTGAGGCTTCGCAGCAAAGAAAACTCTTACGGGCAATGAGGACTCTGCAGTCCACCAACGCCAAGAAACCCGCCTTGCTCACTGTTGACGGAAAGCCAAAGGCTGCGATGTGGGAGGGGGGACACACGCTCCTCTGGCCCCAAAGACGTCCCCTCCCGAGTCACAGGCCCTCCTCCGGTCGTGAGGCAGCACAAGCCCCGCTGCCGGGCAAGGCTTCCTGGAGAAGGTCCTCTGTAGTGCTGAAAAGAGGGACATTCTGTGTTCATGAGCGAAGGGGCAGGCGTCTCCAGTGGAGAAATTAGACAAGTATCATATGCGATAGGCAAGACTCGAATATCATGTAAAACTCTCCAGAGAGAGAGGGCAGCGCCCCCTATCTGCAGTGACCGCGGGTACCGGCTCCTTGTGCAGCGCAGCCGCGCGCCCCCTGCCGGGCCCCCGCGGCCCGCACCCCGACGGCCCCTGCCGGCCCCCCCGCGGCCCGCACCCCGACGCCCCCTGCCGGCCCCCGGCGTCCCGCACCCCGACGCCCCCTGCCGGCCCCCCGCGGCCCGCACCCCGACGCCCCCTGCCGGCCCCCCGCGGCCCGCACCCCCGACGCCCCCTGCCGGCCCCCCGGGGCCTGCACCCCGACTCCCCAGCCTCGGGCTCGCTCGGTTCTCAGGGGAGCCATGGTGCGTCTGTGCTGGTTTCCTCTCGTGTTTCATTGGCGTGCCTCTTGCAGCAGGTTCCTGGAAAAGCGTCCTCAGAAAGCAAACTTTATAAGATCTAACACATTACAAAATGTTACTTTCTCTTTCACGTGTGAGATTTTGACCGGACGCTGAATTCCTAGCTGAAGATAATGTCCTCTCCAACCGTGAGGGCCCTGCTCCACAGCCCAGTGTCTGCTGCTGGCGTTCTGACTCCCAGTCCTTGAGGCTGCGGTCGGTTTCCTCTCTGGGAACACTCAGCACCTCCCCTGGGGTTCTGAGGCATCGAGGATGACCTGGCTGGTGAGGCCCTGTGCATTCGTGAGCTGGTGCCCCGCTGGGCCCCTGACACCTAGACACTCGTGCCCTCAGCTCTGCGAAACTTTCTCCAGTTATTCCGTTGACGGTTTCTTCCACTTCCCAGCTCTCTCTCTAGACTGTTACCAGATGATAGATTCTAAGGTCACATTTCTGATTTTCTCTCATTTTCCATCACCGCACACACACACACCGGTACGTATTTTAAACCCTAGTCTTTGGGCAGTGGCCCCAGTTTTATCACCATGGCCGCCTTTAAGATTCCCATTTCTGCTATTAATACATTTCCATTTTATACAACAGCATTATGAGTCTTTCTCTCAAGGACCTCTTCTCTTAACTCTCAGAGACGCTCACTCGTCTGGAGGGGCAGGTTACAAGCTCTCTGCCTAGTTCCTGGCTCCCAGTTGCTTTGCTCTGTCTGTACTGGTGAGACTTCTGGGCGCGCTGACAATCCATGGCTGGCGCTCACCTGTAAGCCTGGCCCCGTCCTGAGCTCTTTGGAAGCCCTGTGTTCACAGGGAGGGCCTGTTGACGGTCTCCACTCTCCTCATCCATCTGCCCCGAAGTGAGGGACGGGATGCCATTCTCGGTGTTTCGGATGTTGAGTTTTAAGCCCGCTTTTTCACTCTCCTCTTTCAGCCTCATCAAGAACCTCTTTAGTTCCTCTTCGCCTTCTGCCATTAGAGTGGGATCATCTGCAGGCTGTTGATATTCCTCCCTGCAATCTCGACTCCAGCTTGTAAGTCACCCAGCCTGGTGTTTCGCAGAGAACTTCGCATCCTGCTTTCTATCTATACGTCCACACGACAGTCACTAACGGACACCTGGCATATACGAGAAGTGTTCTCTTGTGCGTTTACACCATTTCACACCATTAACGTGGAACCAAGCTTCCGCTCCAGGGCAGCCACTGCAAGAGCAGCGACATGCCACCGTTCTTACTCAGCCGGAGAGACGGCAGCGAAGTGCGTCTGAAGCAGCTCAGCAGGGACTGAGTCACATGGGAACCAGACAGCAGAGGCGGCTCGAGGGCGCCTCCAACGCGCTGGGGCAGGCGCAGGCCAGCTTGGAAACTTCCCCTGCAGGGCAGTTACCTTCCCAGTTACCCATCTCCTCAAACCCCTCCCCCTCCCCTGCCACAGCGTAAACTTCCCACTTCCTGTTTCCACCAGAAGCTCGACTGTTTTTTCCTGTCTTCCTACCAACACCTTAGCTACGCCTCCAACTCTTCCTCTGTCCTCGCCGCCCAGCCCAGTCCCCAAACCACTGGCCTGTCTCCTTTTCTTCCTTTACGTCTCTCTTGCTTTTGCTCCGGGTCAAAGCTGGAAGTGCTCACACTCGAACCCTCGTGAAGGCCTCTACCCACCCCATTGTCTACCGAGCTCGATTTTCCCAGAATACACCAAACACCATCAGAAGAAGCCTGACAGCCTTTCCAACACCTCCATTAGTTCCTCGCTGCTGAGACAATCGACTCAAACCCTGCATCCATGAACACGCATGTACTGTATGATTAAGAACACAAACGTGGTGGCCGGACTCTCTGGATTCAAGTCCCATAAACTTTGCCCAGGGTTAAATTCGATGTCAACATGGTGAACACCCAGGGGGTCACATCTACGGGGTGGCGTCAGCTGTGGGGACGTTTGATGAAGACTGGAGAATCAGCTCACCACACAAGGAGGGGAAAGATGAAATGAGACAGGAAATCAGAAGAGAGGGGACAGAGAGCAGGGCGGCTTCATTCTCCACACCCACCTGGGAACGTGACGTGGCTTCACGGGACACGGGTGGACGGGGCGCTCGCCCCCTTGCCTGCGGGCCCTCCTCTCACTCTGCGGAAGCACAGACATGCAGGAGGAGGCTCCTCACCACGTGCGTGACCTCTCTTCGAGGGTTCAGGAGTCCTGGCACCACCATGGGCACCTGATGGGGGTGGCGCACAGACCCGACCTGCTTGCACAGGCTTCTCCCAGTTCCGCGGGGTGCAGCCAAGGTCCATGCCAAACACCAGCTTCATCCAGGCTCCTGTGGCCCTCCGTGTCACCCTCTCCCATGTCTCCTCATTGCGTCTCGGGCTCTACTGGAGTGTCCACCTTGCAGGCAGTCTCCTGAGGGGCAGGACCGAGGTCCGATGCTGCGGCGCCTCACAGTGTCTACGCAGCGGGAATACCTGTGAAAGCGGGGGTGCACACCCAGGGAAGTGGTTACAACTTCCCAGTGCCAGAGATCTGGTCTCCAAGAGTGACTGGCAGTTTGTTTCCGAAGGATCTTCGCTTCAGTGGGAATCGATAACCTTTCTCTTTGTAGAACTTCCAGATCTCCGCTTGAATTCTCTGTCTTTGCAAGCACATGATCCAGCCTGTCTACCGGATTCTTCAAAGTCCTTAGAAAAAGTACTCAACGATCCTTCTGCCAGCTTCAACACCAAGTCAGCTGTCAGTTCACTGCATCCATTGCGCTTCCACCTGTGATGCTTTCCCGACTCTTCACAAGGCTTGTCACTGTTCTTCTGCACCAGATGCTGTGTGTAAGCACGTCGGAAGTGACACCTGGGAATGGATGCCCGCAGAGCTGAGGGCGGAGTTGGTCTCCCCTGTGGTGGAGCCAACTCTCGGCTCTGTGGTCACTTTGGTTAAAGTCGGTTCTGAACATCTCAGGGGCCGGATCAAGGCTGCTCTTCCCGTGGGGCTGGGATGTGACCGTGGTGACTCCGGCTCTCTGTGCTCTACAGCTTGGCTGCCACCTTGCAGGGGCTGCCCCGGGCATGAGAGGAGGGCCTTGTGCTTGCGGGGGCCTCCTCCGCCCCCCTGCCCTCCTCTCAGCTTTTTCTGTGCTGTGCGGCTGATGGGCACTGGGTGACTGCTCTGTGCACCCTGGCCGGGAAGGGCCGTCTGCCCCGTCTCTCTACCCTGCCCTTGGTCAGTGGCTTGTGGCTCCTGTATGCGCCCAGGGAAGGTGTCATGGGAAAGAACTGGGGCTGGCTGGGGTCGTACTTGCCCTGTGACTGTATCTCCTTGTAGCCAGTTCACATGTAGCCCCCAGAAGTTTGTACGGTGTCCAACTGTCTCCTTTTCCGCATCGCTGGTAGGTTGACCCCCTTCCCACCGGGCCCCTCGGATGAGAGCCACCCAGCATTCTTGCTCCCCTGAAATTTAGTTCACTTAGAACACTCTGTATCCTTAGACACTTATGTTTTTCTTTTCTAGATCGTAATTGTTACTTCTCCCGCTTCCTACCATTGGGTGGAAGTGGCAGTGTACGGCCACTCTGCACCGTTCCCATCAGTAAATCGCAAGCCCTCCATCTAGGCTGCGGGCGTGGTGGCCCTGGGCTGTGTGGGTGCACCCATCTTCTCTGTGGGAGGAGAACATGGCCGCGGAGGGGAGTGGAGCAACTGGACACTGCCCTGTCTCTCTGCAGGCCGGAGCAGGCACGCCTCTGGGAGCCGCACCAGCACTCACACAGCTCTTGGCTGGGGCTGTGCGCCCCCTCAGACGTTGCCCGCAGAGCTCAGTGGCCGAGGGCGCCTGCAGGGGCCAGAGGCCAAGGGCGTGGGCTCGTGGCAGGACGGGCTGGTGGGCCGGTGATGCGCAGGACAGATCCTCAGCTCTCCCTTGTCCAGCACGGTCTTTGGAAGTCAGGCCTGACACTGAACCCAGAATACATGTGCCTGATGAAACCACGTTTCTCTGGTTATTTACCACTTTATGGATAAGAGCTCTGTACATAAAATCTTATTTTTTTCCTGAGAAACATCCAAGACACAACAGACTGGTGTAAAAGCCAGGCTGATCATTTTCTTCTTGTGGAACCATTTTTACTCCCAGATGGGGCTTACCCAGTGGCTTGGTGGTAAGGAATTAGCTTTTAATGCAGGAGACATGGATTCAATCCCTGGGTTGGGAAGATCCCCCAGAGAAGGGAATGGCAACCCACTCGAGCATTCTTGCCAGGAAAGTCCCACAGACAGAGGAGCCTAGAAGGCTACAGTCCACGGGGTCACGAAGAGCTGGACACGACTGAGCAACTAACCAACAGCTGACTCTGAGGGTAGCATCAGACAGACAACAAGCCGGAAACATTTGCAGCTGCGCCCTGCGCCCCCGAGGGGGCCACTGGGACCCAGTGCAGCTACTGGGCGGCTGAGCACAGGCTGCTCCCAGGGAGAGTTTACGGAGCTGAAGCCCGGGGTTACAGCCCCCGCAGACGCCCAAGCCCTCCTGGTCTCCATCTGGTATCGCTCCGGTCTAAGCGGAAACTCGCTCCAGGACAGCAGGAGGCTCTCTGAGCACAGAGTGGAAAGCCTTCAGGAAACGTCATGAAAAGCAGCCCGAGTCAGACATGAGAGGCTTCCCGGGCCCAGCACTGAACTCGCAAAGGTGGCTATGCTTTGGGAACCCACAGACGTCAGGTGGGCCCCGAGGGAGAGTCACCAACTCGGGACCTGAGATTTGACCCCTTGCGGGGCCAGGCCGCTAAACAAGCACCAGGGAGCGGAGGTGAATCAGCGCGAATCAGGCTCGGGGCAGAGCCAAACCCGACTGCCAAGGCGAGGGCAGCAGCTCCTGCGACGGCCGGCGCGGCTGCGGGTCAGGACAAAGGGAATGTCGCACCGGCACAGGCGCTGTGTACGAGGCCCCCCAGACGGCGCGGCGGCCCCGCAGCTCAAACTGCTCTACTGCGGGGGGCCGGAAAGGAGAACAGGGCTTGGTCAGGACCAGCCTGAGTCACAACCACACACAGAAAGAGCCTCCAAATCATTCTGTCCTCCCCGCCCTCGCACTAGGTCTGAAGACAGCCACGGCCTCCCTGCTCACCGTCCAGGACGGAATGTGACGACCGAGCCCTGCGAAGCTGCCGCCGCTGTGGTGGAAGACAGCCAGCCACGGGGCGCCTGCTTCCCTCCGCCCTGGGCAGGTGCCGCGGTGTCCATCTGTTGCAGAACTGGGGAGAGGGTGTTTCTTTTTCCAGTATTGTTTGTTTTGTTGATGTGGACTTTTAAGTCTTCATCGAATTTGTTACAGTGTTGCTCCGTTTCATGTGTTTGGTCTGCTCTGGCTGCAGGCTCCTGGGATCCTAGCTCCCGGATGGGTTTGAACCCGCAGCCCCTGCACTGGAGGTGCAGTCTTAATCTCTGGACCGCCAGGGAAGTCCCTGAACACTTCAAGCAGGAAGACGCTGGGTCCCGGGCTCTTGGTCAAACAGCAGGGATGACGGCCTGTCCCGCCTGAGGCCGTGCCTGGGGCCACAGAGCGTCTTGGATTTCCCTCAGTGCACACTTCGAGGAGGCCCTGCCCTTCGCGGTCCTCCTGGCCCTTTCAGGAAGGCGAGCAGCTCAGATGGCAGCCAGGCCTTCCTGGAGCTCGCTCGCAGCTCGATGATGGGCCCTGACCTCACAGCTGGCTGGTGAGGCTCCCTCTCCGTCCCCTTGGTTACCAGGCAGTCAGCTCCTGCTGTTTAGTTACTAACTTATGTCTGACTCTCTTGTGACCCCATGGACTGTAGCCCGCCAGACTTCTCTGTCCATGGGATTTCCCAGGCAACAATACTGGAGCGGGTTGCCATTTCCTCCTCCAGGGGATCTTCCTGACTCAGGGGTCAAACCCGCGTCTCTTACTTCTCCTGCACTGGCAGGTGGGTGCTTTACCACTGAGCGACCTGGGAATTCCAGTCCCCTTGTAGGTCTGTGTAACGTGGTAGCCACTGGCCAAGTACATCTACACACCGAATTCCTGAAACATGGCCGGTCCAAACCGAGATGTGTGGTAAGGTTTCACGTTTAATACCAGAGGCCAAAGACTTTGTATAAGAGAATGCTCTGTATCTTATTAACAACTTCATATTAATACTTAAATGATGATATTTTTAGATATATTGGATTAAATAAACCTTGTTATTGTAATTAATTCCACCTGTTTCACTTTTTAAAAACCTGTCTACTAGGGAATTTAAAGTGACAGATGTGGCTCACACCACTTCTGGAAGCTGTGTCTTGGAGCAAACTTTTGGTTGACAGACTGTCCACCTGGAAGAGGCGGGGTCCATCCACTGAGGCTGTGGCTGCAGGTCAGTGCCAGCTGACCCTTCCCTGGACGGCACCAGATGTGGCAGAAGCGCTGGGCACTTACCCTGAATGACTGGCCACGGTCCTGAGCATCCAAGAGTTTAAAATGAACAAATGATACAACGGGGCCAGAAAAAAGACGAGGCAATGGAGGAGTCTCAGGGAGACTGAGCACCTGAGTGAGGTTCAGTTCTGTAAATGGCTGGGGCCACGCAGAGCCCGGCGTTCTGCTCTGGCGCCGACAAGCTCACGCCACCCCGCGTGGCTCAGCTCTGCAGGGCAGGCCGAGCACAGCTTCACTACATGTCTGTGGTTTGGCCGAGGCCACAGCGAGGCAGCCGGGTCTGGCCAAGGACAAACTGCAGAGAGATTCAGAGGAAGAGGGGGCGGGGCAGAGAAGAAGCCAAAGTAAACGTGTTGCACTAGGGGTCTGCCAAGTCTAAGGGTAAAGCTCACCAGCAGAAGGAACTCTGAGGACCTGGTGACCAGAGTCCAATAGGAAATAGGAGGATGTATACAATTAGGGGAATTTATTTGGCCCCCTTAGTATATGGCAGTGAGCTCATACCCCTCACCCCCATCCCTAAGAAAACTGAGGGCTTC
Source organism: Tragelaphus eurycerus (assembly GCA_935064755.1). Classification (NCBI taxonomy): domain Eukaryota; kingdom Metazoa; phylum Chordata; class Mammalia; order Artiodactyla; family Bovidae; genus Tragelaphus; species Tragelaphus eurycerus. Next base: position 300,506 of record CAKXYN010000100.1, on the reverse strand, counting down.
AGCAACTTGTTACAGACACTTCCTGGACTGCAGATCTGCTGAATTTTGTCCAACTCTCAGATGCTGAGGCTAATTCTGTGAATGGGCTGGGGACCCTAACATTCACATTTAATCTCTACAGATCCTGCAGCGCCGTTTTGGAGCCCATGACTCTGTGAGATCTGGGGCAACCCCTCGGTAATGAATTATTACTCAGACCCAGCCTGGAAGATTACAAAGATGAACACCACAGATTGAGGAAGTGCTCCTGGAGGTCACCCCTGACTCAAGTGAAAGTCAAGAAAATCATACGCCGTGCCCTCCTATACTTCGATAATCCCACTGAGTTTCGGAATCACCATTTCCACGCCGCCTCTGTCAAGCGGCTCAGCTCCTAGTTTCCACGTGGGCATCTGGAGGGGCTGCTATAAACACACAGGCTGCTCAGCCACCGAGTGTGAACGGAGCCCTCCTGGAATCATCCCCATTCTAGCTCCCTGCACCCCTCCCCTGCCAGAGTCGACGGCTGTCACTGCCCAGCGCGGCCCCCTCCCCTCTCCTGGAAGGGTTACGGCAGAGGCATACGGCCCCCCAGCCTCAGCAGAACCCCGCCCAGTCAAGATACAGCTTGTGTCCGAATCTGGAGGGAGACCGGCTCACTGGCAAAAGAACGATTTAGAGAATCATCCCGCGGGCTCCGAGTCCTTAACTGGTCTAGAGGAGGGGGTACTCCTCATCAGCCTGCGGGCAACGTAGAAAGTTCTGTGCATATGTTAAATTTTCGAGTGTCTCATCACACCTTCAGAGTCTCAAATGTCTGTGACTCAGAGAAAAGTTCTTTTAAATTATCATCTTGCCTCCTAACACCCTGCTTCAAGCATTGCCTTCTTGATCCTGGCATTTAATCTCTGCCCTGAGGTTAAGACAGTTTCTCCCACTTAGACCACTGTTACAGACTGAAATGTGTCCCCTCACATCCTTAAGTTGAGGCCATAACCCCCAGTGGTTATATGTGGAGCTAGGACCTCTAGGGCGGAGAAGGCAATGGCAACCCACTCCAGAACTCTTGCCTGGAAAATCCCATGGACGGAGGAGCCTGGTGGGCTGCAGTCCATGGAGTCGCTAGGAGTCGGACACAACTGAGCGACTTCACTTTCATGCATTGGAGAAGGAAATGGCAACCCACTCCAGTGTTCTTGCCTGGAGAATCCCAGGGACGGGGGAGCCTGGTGGGCTGCCGTCTCAGGGGTCGCACAGAGTCGGACACGACTGAAGTGACGTAGCAGCAGCAGGACCTCTAGGGAGGTCATTAAGGTTAAGTGAGGTCAGGGGGGTGGGGCCCTGATTCAACAAGACTGATGTATTTAATCTTTTAAGGAGGAGGGCCCACCACGTGAGAACCTTGGCTTGGCCAGAAGACAGGTCTCACCAGAAACCAAGCACCCTGATCTTAGAATCCCAGCCTCCCAGACTGTGCAAGAATTGATTTCTATTGTTTAGCCTCCCAGCCTTCGGTATTTTGGTACAACTAGCTGATTCTGTACTCATACATGAAAACATTGCAGCCTGACCACCTCCAGGGTCCAGGCAGTTTTCAATTCAGCGGTTTATTAACATGAGGTTTTTGATTGTGACACCACAGGTCATTACAGTTCCCATAAAGCACGCAGTCCACCAGCGGGCTCAGCAGAAGGTGCGGGCTCGGAGGAGCGAGCAGGCAGGAGTGAGCGTGGCTGCTGCTCTGACTTGACAGGGGCGTCCCACTGGAGAAAACCCACGTTCTTATGATGAAGCCAGGTTTTGTGTGTGCTCCCCTAACGACACCATATGCGGTCATTCAGCCCTGCAAACAGCTTGGCCAGCACTTTTTGGAACAGAATGGCTGCAACTGGATTAGAGGAATCAGTGTATCTCACTGGCATCTCCATGTGGGAAAGGATAATTGCAGGGTGGGGGGCGAGACGGAGAAGGGAGAGGACTTGAGGGATGAGCGAGGGTTTCCGAGGTGTGGCTTATAGCGTAGCCGTGTGAGCTGGCGGGGCCAGAGCGCAGGAAACAGCCGAACACGGAGCTGTTGAACTGGAGTCTCTCTAATTAGGACCAACTGCGGGTGAGGAATGCTGACTCGGCTGGCCGAAGCCTGATGGGGTGCTCTCCTGTTTCAGAGATTCCTACTTTCTCGGAGGTAGGAGTGAAAAAAGGCACGTCCCTATTTTTCAGAGTGAAGAAATTAAATCCTTCACAGAGTGAAACGTAACTGGGAACCTGAAGACAGGGAGAACCCTGCGGGACACAGCCTGCCCGCCTCCGGAGGGTGCAGGGCAGTGTGGAGGCCGTTCCGTCGGCACTCGGTCCTGCAGCTGAGTCCCTTGGGCCTCAATCTCCCCAGGTATAAACAAGTCATCCAGCACCTCCCAGCAGGATGTTTTAAAAGTTGAACATCTGGGAAAATCATTTCGATTCCTAACTTGGACAAAGAAAATGTTGACAAAAACTAACGCGTCACAAAATTAAGGCGCCGAGCACTAAAAGCGATCCCAGTCTGCGTGTTCCCATCCTCGTCAAGAGGGACAATCGACAGCATGCTGCCTGGGACCCATGGCCCCTTCGCTTCCTAATCGACACAGACGTCCCGTTTCACAGACTTTTGGAAAGGGATGAAGATGCTGTTAGCGCTGACGTTTCGGGAGATACTTCCTGCTTCCCCCCCACATCCCTGGCTCTTCCCGAGGCTCTTGTCAGGATGGCCTCACCCAGACCCCTGGCTGACGGAAGGGACGCCATACAGTCCCTTCTTGCACTTCCACACTGCCTTTAAACCAAGAAGGAATTAAGAGACAACGGATGGCACTCTGAAAAGTCGGGAAGCGTCAAGTGCCTAGAGCAGGACTCGGCCAAGTCTTTCCTGTAAAGAACCGGTCACCATGTTAGCCTTTGACGGCCATGTTCTGTGGCCGCCTCTCAGCTCTGCCCCTGGAGCAGGAAGGCAGCCACAGAGAGTAAGGAAATGAAACTCAAATCTCATCTGACTTCCAGGTGGCACAAAATATTCTTCTTCTTTTAATTTTCCCTTTCACATCACTTAAAAATGTGAAAACCATTCTTTGCTTTGTGGGCCAAACCAAAACAGGCCGTGGACCAGATTTGGCCCAAAAGGCCAAAGTTTGCTGACCACTAGGCTAGAAGAAACTAGAGCAAAAAGGAAAATAACTCTTCAGCTGACAAGTCTTGGACCAAAAAGCAACTCTAGACTAAGAAAGACCCCTACTTTTACTCCCTTTCAGTGCCTTTCTGATCCAACCTGCTGGGTTTACAAGTCAAAACAAGATTTTCCTACCAGCAACGTTAACTGGCTCCTGTCAAAACACAGGAAAATAAAAGGTAAGGGGGTGGAGGGAGGAGGCAGGAGAGGAAAAGAGAAAGAAAAGAGGAAGCTCTAGGTGGGCCTGCCCTTCACCATTAATCTTCCAGAAGGAGGCACTGCCTTAGAACAGGATGAGATAGATTCAAACGTATTTGTAGTTTTAAGAGTAGATGATGTGAAGCTGACAGAAGCAAAGCCTTTTCTAGTGAGAAGCACAGACCTTGCCTCAGGGACGGGGCAGACTGGGATGTCCGGCTCCCTGGTTAGGGTCACGGCAGCAGAGTGGTCCTGTCTCCAGATCACAAAGCAGGCTGGGAGCACAGGGCGGGCATCGGAAGAGGTGAAGGTGGTGCAACCAGGACACCTTCCGCTCTCACAGACAACGCCCCGGCTGGGCGGGACGCAGCCTCCCGCAGACCTGCGCGGCCCTGCCCTCCCTTTGGACACGTCGCAGCCCTCTTCTGACCACCCTGCGTCCCATTCAACCCTCTCGCCTCAGAATCCCTGGCCTTCCGTTATCACCTTTCTTGTCTTTTTCTCTATTAAATAATAAAAGCCCACTTTCCAATTTCCTCCTAGTATTTCCATATAAAAACCAAGGAGACCATTTTTCTGGTCACTGAGTCTCCTCATCCAGTTAAAAATCCTGACTCGAAACACACGGCAACGCACCACCTGTCTCCCTAACGGTGTCCGCGTTTCATCCACCAAAGAGGAGCACAAGGAACACGCATTCGGAACACAGCAAACACACGCTCCCAACTAGGACCTGAGAGAAAGCTCCCCGTGTCCGCCTGCTTGCATGTGTCCTGCTGGACCCCTGGGAGGGTGTGGTCAGAGAGCCGAGGGCCCTTCACGCCCACCAAGAGGATCAGCTCAGGATAAACACGTAGCTGGTGACAGCATGGAGGCCTTCAGGGCACACAGGCAATGTCATCCGAATCAGTGACTGGCCTTCCTTTCCAGGAGGAGCATGGAGAAATCAACCCAGGGCAGAGGGTGAGCACCTGTCAGGAGCTGGCACCCTCCTGAGATCCCTGGGGAGGAGTCCTGCCGACAGCCGGCCGTGGACGAGGCCGGTCACTCTAGAGCAGGTCAGGTGCATGGTCACAGAAACCGCTGTCCCTTCACTGAATACAAGGAAGAAACACCTGGGCTGGGTGGTGAAGGCGAAGCTGCTTTCCAGGTTCCAGGAACACTTGGATCGCACCCATTTAGGTCACCTGCAGTTTTAAGTGACTGGCTGGATTTTTTAACAAATGCCCGCAACTCATCTTCATGTCACATCCTCACTTAAATTCCAAAATAAAAATGTCGGTCATACATGCTGGCAGTGGCCAGAGCTGCAGGAGTCCAGGGTGGTAACAGCTTTCTCTCCACAAAGGATTAGCAGCTGAGGCCTCGAAGAAGCATCAGTGCATTGCCAGTGAGGCTTCTCAATCTGCTCCTGGGAGAGCTCATTGGACGCCTCTGTTGCCACCCTGATATCATGATTTCAGAAGAAATGGTCATGAGAAGATAGGAGAATTTAAGGGCATGCTTCATAACAGAACATTTGTTTATCTGTGTGGTTTTAACGATAAAGATTTTCATTGTAGCAAAGCAGTCCACGTGTGAGTCAGGCTGCCTCGTGCTAAGTTGCTGCTCACTTACTCGGCAGGCAGCCGGGGTCTGACCCAATGTAGTTTCGACTTGCGCCCACCTGGCAGACAGGACCAGCAGGCTTCGTCACTGCTGGACACATGTGCAGCGATCAAGGTCTGCAGCTATGCTGAAGACGCGACGCTTTCTGGAAGACATCCTTAAGTGATGCTACTGACCATCACGCCACCCAACACCAGAAACGCTGGAGCCCAGCATGGTGGTCCCCTTCTGTCTAGAGTCAGAGAAGTTGCCAAGCTCACTCATTCAGCTCTCTATAACCTTGCTCACAGCTAAGCAGGCTCACCACTTTCCCACCACCCAGTGTACTGTGGATATCCAAATAGCAACTCCTAAATGCTCACAGGTAAAAGCTGTCTTTAGCATGCTGCTTTCCTCCAAACCCACGGCACCTGCTTTCGTCAGAAGGGCATGCCTTATACATTGTTTTCTAGTTGAGATGGATTTGTGCTGATCTAGGCATATATGCTAACCTTAGTTTTCTCGTGAACATCACCAGATTGTGAAAACAAGTTACCGTATGTCCAGTATTTAAATATGTGTCTAAGCACTGTCCTGGGCACTTACATACATGCACAACCTCATTTAATATTCTATCAGCCTGGACTAGGATGTTATTTCCATTTTACCTGTAAGAGAGGGGAAGCTTAAGATTTAAGACCTGGAGAAGGGAATGGCTACCCACTCCTGTATCTTGCCTGGAGAATTCTATAGACAGAGGAGCCTGGCAGGCTACAGTCCATGGGATCACATACAGTCAGACATGGTTGAGCGACTAACACTCTCACTCTCGAGGTTACAAGCCTGCCCACGGTCCCACAACCTCCCTTAGCGTCAAGATCTGACCAAAGACCTGTCATTAACCACTGAGTGGAACAGAAATACTCCCATCAGGAGGGGGACAGCTCTAGTTAGGGGTGGTAGAGCTAGCAAAGCTAAATTGGGCATCTGCTCAGATCACAGGGAGCTCTCTGGCGTGTCACTCTGCAGGGTGTGGTTTGGCAGCTTTCCAAACGGTGTTCTGCTGGAGGGCAACGATCACTTACAAACCTCCAGGGGACTTCTGCATAAAAAGACGGTCTCCAGGTCAAAGGCAACCTGTGTCTGCTGTGCCGATTTAATACCGCATCTCGAGTTACTGAGGTCTGGAATGGAGAATCATGAAGAAATGGGGTTGGTCCTGGACCTCAAAAGGCCTGAAGACTCAAACAGAAGACTCCCAAGAGTGGTCTGCTTCTCAGTAACTGGATGAGGGCTTGAGCACAAGGCAGGGCGGCCAGCCCCACAGGCCCTTCCAAGAGCACACACCAGCTGCCTTGGCACAGGCCAGCGGACAGCGTGCCCCTGCAAGTCTGTGGCCTGGGGCTGGGAGGACGCAGGCAGCTCCCGACGACTCAGGTGCCTTAGCCTGGGTGGGTGGGCTTTCCGGAGCCCTGTCTACCTCCTTCCACATAGGATTCATTGGGAGCTCACGTGGCCCGAGTGGGAAGTCCAGTCTCCAGAAGAGCAGTGGGCAAAGGACTCTGTGGTGACAGGTGAAATTAAAATGCCCCTAATGGTGATGTCCAGGATGCTGGGTAAGGCCCACAGTCAACACCGTGGGCAGACCTGCCTTCAGTGTGGCCCTGGAGTGGCAGAGCCCTATCTGGGGGTCCACAGAGTCTTCCTGCGTCCAGAACCAAGTCACATACTCCCCACCAAGACCAGGTCGACCAGCCAGCCACTAACACCACACCCACAGCGACCTGCCCTATCTGTCGATGGCTTGGCGGCTGCTGATTGGTCTGCTTGCAGGGAGGCCTGTCTCCCTTCCGGGTGTGTCCCTGTGGTGTTCACTTTCCTGGCCTCTTGTCTCTGGGAGGGTCTTCGGTTTCACAACAATCCCCTACATTCACCCACCAGAGGCCAACACTTATGTAGCCCTGCTTCCAAAAAGCCATCCTATGTGGAGTCTGCCCAGAACAGACCGAAAATGAGTCAGGAGCAGAATCCGCAAGGAAGTTGCACGCAGCGCTGTTCAGATATCTCCAAGCACACCCTAAGTGGACGCCCCGCCTTGGCGGCGGGAGGCCCCTTCTGGCCAAGAGCGCTCGGCACTTGAGTTGAGGCCTCCCTGAGTGAGGTCTCATGGAGGGCGCTTCTCTCCAATCCCAGGCGGTGGTCAAGCTGGAGGCCACCAGGTCTTCCTGTCAGACACCATGTGCTGGGATACGATTAAACGCGGGCCTTTCCTGATCACCCAGTTACGGGCTGGAATGTAGCACGGTGCAATTGCTTCTGCTTTCTCTATGAAACACGCCGTGTAGTCCCTCATCAACATGTCCTTGAGGCAGACTGCAGTAGTCACAGCACTGTGGCTCCCAAAGACACAGTCTTCTCCCTCAAAACAGCCACCTCTTAAATCCGTGAGGGCCTTTCATCTGGGAAGACAGTCCCGGGCAGGCGGCCAGAGAGCTTTCTTTGCCTGAGGGCATACGGGCCTCTAATCTGTTCTCGGACCCCGGTCTAGGACGCTAGGCAAGGTAACTTTTAACTTAAGCCTCCCCCTCCCCCGACCCGCAACAACCCGGGCATTCTTTCCTCATGTAAAGATTTCCAATAAGAGCATAAAATGAGCAGTTAATAATAGGTCCCAACATGTAAATTACAGTGGTTTCCAAAAATAAAAGCTTCATGGGGGAAAAATCTGCAAGTTACCACTGTGAGGAAGACACGAGTGAAGTTCCCTCACACCAGGGCAATCTGGGCGTCTGCATCCAACCGGCAGGCATGGACTCCAGACACAGTCCTTGGACATAACTCTCGTGTTGACCAAACCCTGACTTCTCCCTGCCTCGCCACGCTGTCTCCGTCTCTTCAACCAACCTCACAGTTGAGCACCCAAGGCCTGTTCCTCAGCGTTTCCTTACATTTCTAGAGAGCAAGAAGGGAAAAAGGCGACGCTACACTCTGTTCCCTTCTCGCACGTTGTCTGAGGTTACGCCTGGAGCCCTTGCTGTCTGCTTGCCAACCAGACCATTGACACTTTCGTCCTTGAAAACCAGCACTTGTTCAGGATTTAAAAGTGCTCCTGAGAGGCTCTCCAGATTCATGCATTCTGACCGCATCTCATCCCCTCACTAAGATTCTCCAGTCTTAATCCTCCCAGGGAGGACTGGGCAGGTATGTTCAAAGCAACCCAAGCATCTGGAAGCCCCACTGACTAGAAAGCTCACTTGTCTCTTTAATCGAGGTCTTAAGGGGGCTGAGCTGTCGCCCCCACCACGAGGGGCCAGTGATCTGCCGCGGTGGGCACTGTGGTTTTTATATATGTCTCGCCTTTATCTCCAAATTAAGCGCCTTCTTATCAAGAGCCATTTAGTTCACGGGCTGCTTACTCTCAGTGAAGCATCTTTGTTGAGGGTTCTGAAGATTTTAACTTCAGAGAGCAAGACAGCTGAATACCACATTGTGTGGGTAGGTCAAAGGTCAGTCTCAGAGGAAAACCCAGCTAATGCAAGTGAAAGACTCAAGTTTTTAGGGAGAGTTTGCCATGCATGTGAAAGTAAGCCCATCTCTCACCTATGACAAAGCCCTGAACGAAAAGAATGAAAAGAAAAGGAATCTGATTTCTTATTCAGTAAGGAGATGAAATAAAGATCTTAGTTCAGAGAAACGAACCGCAGGCAGGTGTACAGGCGAGGGAAAGAGACGTGCGTTCCCTGCCCCAGGCATGGCAGGCTGCCCGCTTACGGAAGAAGGGCGAGTGGAGGAAAAAGTAACAGGGAACTGAGAAGGTTTAAACTTCTCAAACCCTCACCTGGAAACACCAGAGGGAGTGAGCACACAGCTCTTATAGAACCAGGTATCGAAGCAGCCGCAGTATTTCGCAAATGTACGTACCCAGCCACTTTGGGAACTGGTTATAGTGTTCAACACCTTTGAGGATGATTCTTTGAGGCTGACTGCCATCATTCTGGAACAAATTCTCAAGGCACCACTCTCCACTGAGACACCCCATTCCCTCCGAACCCTCTCCTGTCTGCCTCTCCGCTGCAGGGGCCCTGGTTCTCCTTCAAAGAAGGGAAACTAGAAGGGGGAGTTTCACCATGGGTTCCAGAGCAAGTCAGTGGCAAAGCCAACTTTCAATTTTCAGGTACTTCATCTCTTCACTTCAGCATCGAAACTGTTCTCCAACACTGTCTGGGTACAGGATGTACACGTACCCGTTCCTCCATCACGCCTCCTGCCACCTCATCTCCCCCAGGTCAAAAGGGAGAGTAGTTTTTGTTCTCTAAAGACACATATCTTAGGAAAAAATAACAGTCTTGAGAACACAGGAAATGACTGGCTATGAAATGACTTTGGGTATTAACATGCTTTTCTTGGGCAACTTGGAGTTGGAATCTCTGCTTTGAGGCTTTCTGACCAGTCTGGGGCTTTCTGCATAATCCTTAAAGAAGTTGAAAGAAGGAAGACTGAAATTAAAAGAGAAGTTAAAATCAAACTGGCTTGTACTCCTGGAGAAGGAGCCTTCAGGCAACAGACAGAACGAAAACATCCTGTTATTCCCCCACTTCTGCTCCGACACGGGACAGATCCAGAGTCACTGCACGTACGGCCAGCAGCCCCTGCATGCTGTCCCCAAGGCCTGGGTGGCAGAACTTGGGCAATGCCCTGAGGGTCCCTGCTGAGGGAGCAGAACTCCCCTCCCCTCCCATACACCCCAGGCCTGCACATCCTCTGGGGCCACAGCTGTGGCCATGCAGAGACTGCCGGACACAAGCACTTGGAAGATAATGCAAACATGAGGTGCCTCGTGGAGGATGAAGGGGATTTCCATAAAGCACAGGAGGAGACTGGTCTCATTACACATCCCCTCTCTCAGTCCATTTATAGGAGCTGGCCTGTTAACAGTGGACCAAGGAAAACGCAGGGAAATTCATCAATTAACATAAAGCTCACTGTACTTTGAAGGTAATTCTAAAACACACTGAAGCCCTAAGAAGAGTGGTCTTCATGGGCCTTCCTCATTCAGAGGAGCCATCTTTGCAGGAAGAGGTTATTCAGAAGTCCTCCCCAACAGCCGCTCAAGGCTGGCCTGAAAGGCAAAGTTGCTAAGTACGAAGCCCACGTTCGCGGGAACCCCTCTCCCGGGCCTGCCGTGGGAGCTGAGTTCTTGGAAAATAATGCCCCTGGGACCAACTCTCAGGAGCAGCAGGTATGGACATCGAGCTGGGAACTCAGAGCCTGGAAATTGCGGATGTTTGTGAAAAAGTGGAAGTGAAAGAGAGGAGCTCAAAGGGAGAAACAGTATGAAGTACGGGCACAGAACACACCGAACGGTCAGCAGGAAGGAGGGGCCAATGCAGAGGGTGGCGACGCGCCACAAGCCCAGCACGCCCACTGCCCTCCTGACCGCTGCTTCCCGGTAGCCACGAGTCGCTTCTCTCTGACTGCTTGCTTCTCACTGCAGATACTGGCATCCCAGTGTCAGAAGCCAGCACCCCACTCTATCGCACGTTAATCGCACCGCCACGGGCACTGAAATAAGGTGTCTGTTGTTCTGTCTGTAGCGATCACAACGATGCCTGGCAAACAGGAGGCAGTTTCGACAGGCGCCGGTGCAGAACTGACTTGCTTTACTTCATGCAGCCGTTTGACCCTAAAGAGCTCGCGTGACAGCGCACTGGCACCAGCACATTCGCTATCACGTTCGCCGTCCATCCCTCCCCACCCACCCTCCGGAACTGCAGTCAATATCCTGTGATGAACCACCGTGGAAAAGAGTGTGGAAAACAACGCACATATGCATAACTGAGTAACTTTGCTGTGCGGCAGAAATTAACAAAACACTGCCAAATCAACTATATTTCAATAAAGTAAAATTTAAAAAATATGACTTATCCACATCTGACCTGTTATATAAACTGTTATATAGCCGGCCCTGCTGGCTATTTGTTGTCATTGTCAAAAGAACATTATTAATTCCACATACACATCACTTTTGGGTAAAGGTTCCTGTCCGCAGGAACCTGTGGTTGGACAAAGTCCGCATCATGCAATGAACGACTATTGGGGGAAAACTAGAAATAGGTTGGAGAGCAGCTTCCCTGGAGGCTGACCTGATACATCAGCAGCTCTTCTTCACAGAAAGCGACCGTTCCCTTAGGAAGCCCCGGCCCCCCTCTCCGTCCTTAAGCTTTCAGGAGCTTAAGCTCCTTAACCAGACATCCCGCTCAGGGTGTGATGGGCAGAGGGACCAGCCAGAGCTGTGTCCAAACTTCTGCTTCACCAACTTACGACCTGGGATAGGCATGCCTGTCCACCACCCTCACCCCAAACTCACCCCCAGCTCCCCAGTGGTCATGTCACCATCAGCCTTTCAAGGTCGTCGTGCAGAGTAAACACGGGAAAAGTGCAGCCCCCAGCTTGCTGCAGGGCAGGGAAGTCAGATGCAGGGCTTCCCTCCCATCTCCTCTTTTGAATGACCCCCCTGCTACTCAAACGGCCCTGGTAGCAACACATCTGGAGGAAAGTCCGCCTAGGAGGAAGCGGCACTTGCTGCAGCCCCGTCCGCGCATGGCCCTGACAGGACAGCCGGGCTGCCGAGCGCGCGCACACGCGCTCGCGGCGGGTCTGGGGAGGCGCTGCGACCTTCTTTCTTCTCGGTGTTTTCCCGTAGTGGTGTGCCCGTCTTCACGGATCACAGGCATGTCCAGGACCTGAGTATTTCTAGGACGTTCCCAAGCCATCCCCGGAGAGTCGGGTCAGGGATGAGTCCTCAGGGGCGCCGCATCCTCCTCGGGGGCAGCATCACCTGCCTGCTTTGAGGGCGAGGGTGAGGGGCTCTGTCCCTCTGGCCATGAGCATGGTGTGCGGTGACACTGGACCCGGTCCGGAGGAAACAGCAGGTTGCGCTACTACACCAGAGGCTTCCAGGCAGGGCTCCTGGTGCGGCTGAACATGCGAGGAAGGACAGAGCTGTCTCTCACACGAGCCGCCTGTGTGACGGGGGCGTCCTGGGGAGGGTGGGTCTGGACACAGAGCCTCCCACCAAGGAAAATCTCCTCCGTCTCTCGTCAGAGGAGTTCATGTTCCTTTGGAAAACTCTTACTTTATCTTCAAGGCCCAAGGAAAGTGCCACCTTTGCCACGAAGTCCTCCTGCCTTGTCCGCTTCCAGGTACCACAAGTATGTCCACTTCCTCCTGCTCGATTGCCTCTCACGTGTCTCGAAATTCTAAATGCCGTATATATGTGTCTGCTGACATTTTAAAAAATTAACTTATTTGACTGCTGGGTCTCTGTTGCTGCACCAGGGCTTTCTCTAGTTGCTGCCAGTGGGGGGCTACTCTGTTGTGGCAAATGGGCTTCTCTGGTCTCAGAGCACAGGCCCCAGAGCACGGGCTCAGGAGCTGTCTGCCGCAGCACGTGGGACCGTCCTGACCCAGGGATCTAACCCATGCCCCCTGGACTGCAAGGCTGATTTTTAACCGCTGGACCACCAGGGAGGTCCTGTCTGCTGACTTTCGCTTGTCTGTATGCACTGCCAGACTCCAAGCTCGCTGAGGGCAGGGCCTGGACACCACTGTGTCCCCCATTCCCAGCACTGTGCCCTCATCGGGGGTGCTCACGACACTGCTGAACAGATGGAGAGGTGCCAGCTCCTTGGGGGTCTGCACGCCTCCAGCACCCAGCATGCTGTGGGCCCGAAGTATCACACAGAGGCTGAACGAACACAAGCTGGTGTTTTTAAAGGCTGCGATTTTCAGGTGGTGTATGTAATCTGCTGTCAAAGCAGGGTGTGTAATATACTACCATAATTAGCACAGAATTTGGGCTAGACAGAAGTCTGAGGATGGACCATTAAGAATTTACGTAAAGATCTAAGACATACTGTAAGCGGAGGGCTGTGTAGTCTGTCACACTGACAGGCACCTTCATCGGGGCCCTAGCAGGATGGCAGGGAAGGATGCCGAGGGAGCGGGCAGCCTGCAGAAACGAGGAGGGACCTCGGCTATGTGACGTCACCCGTGAAGCCTCCGTGCTAAAGGCACTCTGCTCCTCTTGGCCTGTAATCCGTTTTTAGTTTGTACTGGAGTATAACTGATGTACAACGTTGCCTTCCTTTCAGGGGTACAGTGAGGTGCATCGGTTACACACGTACACGTAGACACTTTTTGGGAAGCTCTTCCCAGAAAGCACTCCATCCTTCACATCCTCTCACCATCATCCCCACACCCTGGGAGCTCGAGGACACTGAGGCAAGTTGCCGAGCAGCTAAAGCCACAAAAGGATCAGCGGTGGAGCCAGTCCGAGTCGGGCTGCACACAGAGTCCAGGCTCTTCCCTCACGCCCGTGAGCAGTCGTCCAGTCCTCGAGCTCGTGAGGCCACGACTGTCCTCAGCTTCTGCGGTGTCGGCGTGGCAGGTCCCCTGGGCCTGGGGTAGTGTCTGTGAGAACATCTCCCTGGAGCAGGCTCAAAGGTTGGCTGCAGAGCCAGACAGGTGCCCCCAGGGCACTCGTGGGCACATTCACTGACCCTCCCTGGGCTCGGTTGCTCCATCTGTGAAATGGGCTCTTCTGAGGCCTGCTGTGGGGACTACACCAGCAGGTGTTGACAGAGCCCTGGGCACAGGCGTTGTCACGGTGTGTCCTGTGACCGTGGCAGAGGCGGGCGACTCGGCTGTGGGCACGGACACCCACCACACTCAGCGTCCTCATGGGCACGTTCTGCCCTGCGCTCTGTCCTGCCTCCAAGCAGGCGGCAGGGCTCCGCAGGGCAAGGGCCGCTGGCACGTGTGGCCTGCACGCCCAGCCCTGGAAGCCCTTAGCCGGATGCAGCTGCTGGCTCTGCCGTCCCCTCCCAGGGGCTTTCCCCGCGCTGGGCCCACACCTGCGGCCCCAGGGTCTCTGTGAGCCGGCCCTATTCCCGAGGGACCCCAGGCTCCAGCTCAGGGTCCCTCCCAGGAGGGAGTCCTGAGAGCTGAATAGGACAACCACCTGCACTCGGGGTTTCTAGCTTGGGTTTGCTGGGGCAGGAGAGGCGTCTCCAGGAGCGACCCTAACACTTGAGACAGCGAGGATGGGGCCGACAGAGGAGCCTCCCCCAGGACGCAGCCACTACGGGCACCTGAGAGGGAAGGCCCGGGGCGGGTCATGGGGTGCTGGGGGGCCACTCCTCCCGGCTGTCTCTTTCAGAGCTCCCAGAGCCTGCAGGGAAAGCGTCTCTTCAGTGCCTGTTGTTCCCAACCAAGCACCATTACAAGTCAGGTTTTGAGCGGCCCCTTTCTGAGCCAAGGCCTAGGCCAAGCTGCCCTCAGTGGACGAGAGCCTGGGCAGGTAACGTTTATGTCTGAGCCCGGGCGATTCTCGGACAGATCTCCAGTTTACAACACCCCGTCTCTCCTTCCCTACTAGCTACAACCGCCACCCCCGCCCCCTCGGGAAGTCTCAGGCTTGGGTGAAAAGGAAACCACAGGCCGGCCCAGGCAGAGCCCAGCAGGCAGCAGGCGGGCAGAGGTGTAACTAGACCTGCTCCTCCGCCTCTGTGGCCACAGCAGACCGGGCCCACCCCACCTCCACACCCGCCCAGGTGAGCACGGACAGCTGCGGCTCCAGCACAGAGCTCACTGGACAGAATCTGGGTCTCCGAGGTGAGGGTGAGGTGGACAGAGGGGGCGGGGAGGACCCCAAGTCTAGGCACCACAGGGTGACCCCCATGTGAGCTGTGCGGTCACCAAGCAAAAAGGCCGGCAGCCAGTGTAAGGAGAGACACTCAGGGAAAGGATGCTAGGGCCAACTAGCAGAGTTCCACTTCCTCCGCCACAGGGAGGGCGGCAGGGCACTAAGGTAGAACCAGGGCGATTGTGACTCCCCCAGACAGAGCCCTGTGGGCCTGAAGTGGGTGAAAGCTACACGGCAGAGGCAGAGGCTGGGCCGGTCAGGAAGGGACCCTCCCTCTGCCTTCTTCAGGGTCAGGGATTCAGGACTCAGCCAAGGATCTCGACAGAAGTAGAAATCCTCACGGGTCCCTGAATAGACCTCTGTTCTCTGGAGTCTTCTCTGTTCCTGAATTGACTGTTGTTATGACACCCCGCCCCCACCCATCAGTTTAGCAAAGTGACCCCACGGGTCCCCAGGTGGAGGGGGCAGGACAAGCTTCTGAGGGGCTCTGGGCGCTGGAGATGCCCGAACCGCGCCTTGCCACCTGTCTGCTCCACCCGGAGCCTGCGTGGTTAGAGCGGCCTGGAGGTCCCGGCAGGGACCCGCGGGGAAGGAGGGGCAGTCGCCAAGGGCATTCTAGGCCGAGGGCGGGGCTGGGGGCGGAGTGGTCCCAGCAAGAGGCATCGGCCTCCCATTCAACTCTCTAATCTCCAACTTCCTTCAGCTCCGAAGGCGGAGGAGGGGAAGGTGTCCGCGGGCTGGAAAGCTCCCAGAAAAAGCATCAGCACGCTTCCTCAGGCGGCAGGACCCCTTAGCTCTCTCAAAAGCGTGGTTTCCAAGTGGGCTGGGGTCCCGGGGCTGCCGCCCTCACCTTCCAGGGCCGAGCGGTCCCCCGGAGCGCATCTCCCGGTCGCCCGGCTCTCACCTCTCCCGGAGGGGTCCAGCCCGCTGCCGGGTCACGCGTGCAACCCCGCCCCCACCTCGGGTCTCAGTCCGCACTTCCACCACCTCCCTTGAGCCCAAGGGACCCCCAGAGGTTCCGGGACCGGGATCGAAGCTCCCCTCCTCCCATTCCCCAGGTCCCAGAGCACTGCAGGAGCCCCGCAAGTCCGGTCCAGTCGTGCTAAGGTCCCACTCCGACTGGTCCCAGGGACGCACGCCCAGCCTCCCTTCCGAAACCCCTCCGCAAGCGCACCTCCACCCCGGGGCCAACAGGCCAAACGCTCCGGAGCCAGGGGCCCAGGTGGCGCTGCGTCCTTCCGATCGGAGCCGCGAGGGTGGCCAGGACGCCCTCCTGGAGGACCCCAGCCCAGGACGCGGGGCCGCGTCGCGAGCCGGGGCGCTTACCTGCGGGGGAACTTGGTTCTGCCCGCCCGGGGCGGCGGCAGCTGCAGCATCCTCCCGGCGCCGCGGCCCGCGGCCGGCACCCAGCAGGAACAGCGCGTCGCCCGGCGGGCCGCCGAGGTCTGAGCACGGCCACGCGGACTGCTGGGGACCCGGCCCGGCCCGCGCCCTCCTCCCCCGCCCGCCCGCCTCGCGGCTCCGGCGGCACTTAAAGCGACAGAGCCTCATTTCCCGTCGCCACCTCGGGTCCCGAGCACCGGCTGCGGGCGGGCCCTTTAACGCCCGGAGCAGGTAGACAAAGAACCGCCGCGACGCGGCAGTTCGGGGGCCCCGGGGCCGAGAGCTGCCGGGTAGCTGGGGTGGCGGCAGCCACTGGAGCGGCTGCGGTCACACCCCCCAGGGCCCCCTCACGCCAGCTGCGGTCACACCTCCCAGGCCCCCCCCCAAGACCCCCCAACGCCGGCTGCGGTCACACCTCCCAGGCCCTCCCCAGGCTCCCCCACGCCGGCTGCGGTCACACCTCCCAGCCCCCCCAGGTCCCCCCACGCCGGCTGCGGTCACACCTCCCAGGCCCCCCCCAGGTCCCCCCACGCCGGCTGCGGTCACACCTCCCAGGCCCCCCCCCAGGCCCCCCAACGCCGACTGCGGTCACACCTCCCAGGCCCCTCCCAGGCCCCCCAACGCCGGCTGAGGTCACACCTCCCAGGCCCCACCCCCCCCAGGTCCCCCCACGCTGGCTGCGGTCACACCCCCCAGGTCCCCCCACGCCGGCTGCGGTCACCCCCCCAGTCCCCCCACGCCGGCTGCGGTCACCCCCCCCACCCCCCGCCGGCTGCGGTCACACCTCCCAGGCTCCCCCCCCCAGGTCCCCTCACGCCGGCTGCAGTCACACCTCCCAGCGTCCCCCCTCCCCAATGCCGGCTGCGGGACCCACACCCCCCAGGCCCCCCCACACCCGCTGCAGTCACAGCTCCCGGTGGCCCCCCGCCCCCACGCCGGCTGCAGGTTACAAACTCTCCATCCGGCCAGGATGATGGCAGCAGGTAAATCCTGGCTCTTCCTGGAACTGTGCTGGCAGACTGGTGCACAGAGAGGGAATGGGTCCGGAACCTGGACCCTCCCCAGAGGCTTTCTCCAAATCCCCTCCCTGACTCTTTCCAAGCTTTTAAATCAGTTCCAATAAGAGTACAGCGCCTAAAACACGGTCTGCAGATATTACAGTGAAAAAGAGGAAACAGTTTCCTTTTTTCTCTAGCCCTTTTCTGAGCTCCTTTTTCACTTTAACTGTTCTTGACCTGTGGTTGGTAAAGGAGACTAAGCGGGTATGTGAATCCTATCCTGTACCTTTGCTGTGTTCAGTCCTCCAGGTGTGTCCTACTGTTTGTGACCCCATGGACTGCTCCACACTAGGATTCCCTGTCCCTCACCATCTCCCGGAGTTTGCTCAAACTCATGTCCATTGAGTTGATGATGCCATCCAACCATCTCATCTTCTATCATCCCCTTCCCATCCTGTCCTCAGTGTTTTCCAGCATCAATCTTTTCCAATGAGTTGGCTCTTCGAATCAGGTGGCCAAAGGATTAGAGCTTCAGCTTCAGTATCAGTCCTTCCAGTGAATAGTCAGGGTTGATTTCCTTTAAGATTGACTGGGTTAATCTCTTTGCAGTCCAAGACGCTCTAAAGAGCCTTCAACACCACAGTTTTAAGATATCAATTCTTCGGCGCTCAGCCTTTTTTATTGTCCAACTCTCACATCAGTATATGACTACTGGAAAATCCATTAGTTCAGTTCGGTCGCTCAGTCATGTCTGTCTCTTTGTAACCCCACGGACTGCAGCACGCCAGGCCTCCCTGTCCATCACCAACTTCTGGAGCTTGCTCAAACTCATATCCATCAAGTCGGTGATGCCATCCAACCATCTCATCCTCTGTCCTCCCCCTTTCCTACTGTCTTTAATCTTTCCCAGGATCAGGGTCTTTTCCAATGAGTCAGTTCCTCGAATCAGGTGGCCAAAGTATTGGAGTTTCAGCTTCAGCATCAGTCCTTCCAATGAATATTCAGGACTGATCTCCTTCAGAATGGACTGGTTGGATCTCCTTGCAGTCCAAGGGACTCTCAAGAGTCTTCTCCAACACCACAGTCCAAAAGCATCAACTCTTCTGCACTCAGCTTTCCTCACAGTCCAACTATCACATCCATACATGACTACTGGAAAAAACCATAGCCTTGACTAGACGGACCTTTGTCAACAAAGTTTCTTTCAAGGAGAAATCTTGAAATCTCAAGATTAATCTTTAATCTCATGGCTGTAGTCACTATCTGTTGTGATTCTGGAGCCCCCAAAAATAAAGTCTCTCAGTTTCCATTGTTTCCCTATCTATTTGCCATGAAGTGATGGGACTGGAAGCCATGATCTTCGTCTTTTTAATGTTGAGTTTCAAACCAGCTTTTTCACCCTCCTCTTTCACTTTCATCAGGAGGATCTTTAGAACAGCATTCAATTCAGTTTAGTTCAGTCGCTCAGTCATGTCCGACTCTTTGCGACTCCATGAATCACATCAGGCCTCCCTGTCCATCACCAACTCCCGGAGTTCACTCAGACTCATGTCCATCAAGTCGGTCTTGCCATCCAGCCATCTCATCCTCTGTCGTCCCCTTCTCCTCCTGCCCCTAGTCCCTCCAAGCATCAGAGTCTTTTCCAATAAGCCAACTCTTCCCATGAGGTGGCCAAAGTATTGGGAGTTTCAACTTCATCATTAGTCCTTCCAATGAACACCTTTGTTGACTAGATAATATCTCTGCTTTTTAATATGCTATCTAGGTTGGTCATAACTTTCCTTCCAAGGAGTAAGCATCTTTTAATTTCATGGCTGCAGTCACCATCTGCAGTGATTTTGGAATCCAAAAATAAAGTCTGACACTGTTTCCACTGTTTCCCCATCTATTTCCCATGAAGTGATGGGACCAGATGCCATGATCTTCCTTTTCTGAATGTTGAGCTTTAAGCCAACTTTTTAACTCTCCTCTTTCACTTTCATCAAGAGGCTTTTGAGTTCCTCTTCACTTTCTGCCATAAGGGTGGTGTTATCTGCATATCCGAGGTTATTGATAGTTCTCCCGGCAATCTTGATTCCAGCTTGTGCTTCTTCCAGCCCTGCGTTTCTCATGATGTACTCTGCATATAAGTTAAATAAGCAGGGTGACAATATACAGCCTTGACGTACTCCTTTTCCTATTTGGAACCAGTCTGTTGTTCCATGTCCAGTTCTAACTGTTGCTTCCTGACCTGCATATAGGTTTCTCAAGAGGCAGGTCAGGTGGTCTGGTACTCCCATCTCTTTCAGAATTTTCCACAGTGTATTGTGATCACACAGTCAAAGGCTTTGGCATAGTCAATAAAGCAGATGTAGATGTTTTTCTGAAACTCTCTTGCTTTTTCAATGATCCAGTGGATGTTGGCAATTTGATCTCTGGTTCCTCTGCCTTTTCTAAAACCAGCATTTCCGTACTAGCGTGTAAGATGAGTGCAATTGTGCGGTAGTTTGAGCATTCTTTGGCATTGCCTTTCTTAGGGATTGGAATGAAAACTGACCTTTTCCAGTCCTGTGGCCACTGCTGAGTTTTCCACATTTGCTGGCATATTGAGTGCAGCACTTTCACAGCATCATCTTTCAGGATTGGAAATAGCTCCACTGGAATTCCATCACCTCCACTAGCTTTGTTCGTAGTGATGCTTTCTAAGGCCCACTTGACTTCCCATCCCAGGATGTCTGGCTCTAGGTGAGTGATCACACCATCATGATTATCTGGGTCGTGAAGCTCTTTTTTGTACAGTTCTTCTGTGTATTCTTGCCACCTCTTCTTAATATCTTCTGCTTCTGTTGGGTCCATACCATTTCTGTCTTTTATCGAGCCCATCTTTGCATGAAATGTTCCCTTGGTATCTCTAATAGCATTGAAATGTGTATATTATCATATGTGAAATAGATCGCCAGTCCAGGTTCAATGCATGAGACAGGGTGCTCAGGGCTGTTGTACTAGGACGATCCTGAGGGATGGGATGGGGAGGGTGGTGGGAGGGGGGTTCAGAATGGGGAACACATTGACACCCATGGCTGATTCATGTCAATATATGGCAAAAACCACTATAATATTGTAAAGTAATTAGCCTCCAATCAAAATAAATTAATTTAAAAATTTTTAAAAAGAGGCTCTTTAGTTCTTCTTTGCTTTCTGCCATAAGGGTGGTGTCATCTACATATCTGAGGTTATTGTTATTTCTCCCAGCAATTTTGATTCCAGCTTGTGCTTCATCCAGCCCAGCGTTTCTCATGATGTACTCTACATATAAGTTAAATAAGTTAAATAAGCAGGGTGATAATATACAGCATTGATGACATACTCCTTTCCCAATTTGAAACCAGTCCATTGTTCCATAAACCGATTCTAACTGTTGCTTCTTGACCAGCATACAGATTTTCAGGAGGCAGGTCAGGTGGTCTGGTATTCTTGTCTCCTGAAGAATTTTCCACCATCTGTTGTGATCCACACAGTCCAAGGCTTTGGTGTAGTCAATGAAGCAGAAGCAGATGTTCTTCTGGAATTCTCTTGCTTTTGCTATGATCCAACAGATATTGGCAATTTGATCTCTGGTTCCTCTACCTTTTCTAAATCCAGCTTGAACATTTGGAAGTTCACGGTTTATGTACTGCTGAAGCCTGGCTTGGAGAATTTTGAGCATTACTTTGCTAGTGTGTGAGATGAGTGCAATTGTGCAGTAGTTTGAACATTCTTTGGCATTGCCTTTCTTTGGGATAGGAATGAAAACTGACCTTTTCCAGTCCTGTGGTCACTGCTGAGTTTCCAAATTTGCTGGCATATTGAGTGCAGCACTTTAACAGGAGAACCTTTGTAGGCAAAGTAACGTCTCTGCTTTTTAATACGCTGTCTAGGTTTCTTACTGCCTAGACAGCATACCTATCACCCTCAAGCTCTGCCTGACCTCCATTCTGCACCTATTATATTTAACTCTGTGCTAATCATATCCTGTGTTTACAGCACTCTGTTTGCAGACCACCCCTTGTAGTTCTTCTTCCTGTTTTTGTTTTTTTTTTGGCCTTATAGAAAGGAGGCCACAGTAAAATTCACCAAAGACAATGGACCCAACTACTGGGCTACCTGTCGCTGGCCTAGGAGTATTTTTGAAACAATGCAAGAGGAAGAATACAAGATCCTTACAGCTTTGCTCCTAATCACCCACCCCTGACTGCGGGCCCTCATCTCGATAATCTCCCGGATTCCTCACGGAGGGGGTGCCTTTCTTGAAGCATGAGTCTGCTGTGTCTCAGCTGAGGGTTAAAGCCACCTTTCTGTTTTCTCCAAACTCTGTTTTTTTATTCGGCTTTGGTAGGCAGAGGAAGCCACACATTTTTGCTGGCATCACAGAGGATGCTGAGAGGGTGAACGGCACCTGAGTGCAAGTACTAGAGGCCGCTCAGCAGAGTGCAGTGTGGGTGACCTCACGTGAAGGGGAGGCCTCGCTTCCTCCAGCGTGGGGTTGGGGGGCATGTGTACTGGGGTTGACTGTGGGGAGAAAGAACAGCTCACACCGTGCAACTGTCTGTGCCTTCATCCAGGGGGCATTTTCAGTTGACAGATCAGGAAGAAAAGGACTGCAAGATGTGAAGATTTTCATGCAGAGTAAGAAAAGAAGTGGGGTCCAGTATCAGGGAATTCCTGGTAACTTAACCCCAGTGGTGAGGAAGCAGGGGTTGTTAGAGGAGAAGGGGCTGTGCCCCAACCCCCGCTTCTGGTTCATCCTGCTTCTGAGAGGTGCTGAGTCTGGAAGGTAAGGTCTGTCCCAACCCCAAAGTGACCTGAGCAAACAGGGCAGCCCGTGTCTTAGGAATGGACAGGTTATATCCTCAGTTTCTTAAATCAACAGAAACAGCACCAGCAATGATGCTTTTTTAAAGCCCCAAGGGACTGAGTTAAGATGACGGAGACCAGAGCAGCTGTATCCCTGGGTCTGAGCCGCTCAGGTGGCAGCGTGCAGAGACCCGGGCCAGTGCTCCGGAGGCCCCCACCGCCTGGCCTGTGGCTTCACGGTGTTAGGCCTTCCCTGGTGGCTCAGATGGTAAAGGGTCTGCCTGCAGTGCAGGAGACAGGGTTAGATTCCTGAGTTGGGAAGATGCCCTGGAGGAGGGCATGGCAACCCACTCCAGTATTCCTGCCTGGAGAATCCCATGGACAGAGGAGTGTGGCGGGCTACAGTCCATGGAGTCTCAGAGTCGGACAGGACTAAGCGAGCACACACACAGGGCCGAGGAGCCCTTCCCCACTTCCCGCCCTCGGGGAGGTGCGGGCCGGCTGTGAGACCCGAGGTCGGATCACTGGTCCGGCTCCAGTCCCGAGCGCCCAGGCCTCTCACCTGGGGCTGCAGCTCTAATGCCCGAGCGGTGGAGACCTCGCCAAGGGGACTCTGTCCTGGGTCCCTGAGCAGTCCTGCTGGGAGGGGGCTGTTTCTGAGGGCGCAGACACTGGTCAAGTTTCCCAGATACGCTTTGTGTCCAAAGGGGAGTGAGGGGCTTCAGGGAGCCCGGCATCAGGCCCTCAGTGCCCCTCAGCATGCGGGGGGGAGGGGGGTTTCACTCCCTTACTCTCTCTGGGGGTCTGGGTGGTGAGATTTAGGAAAGGGCCAACAGGTCCCAGGCTGAGCGGCTCTGGGGGGTCACAGCAAGGTGGGCTCTGCAGCAGCGTCGCCCACCTCGCTCGGGGGCTGGTGTCCCCGGGGCAGACCCCCAGCCAGCACCCCATCTTCACCCCTACCCTAAATGGAGGGTGAGGGGGACGGATCTTCCATGCTGGGCCGGCCTGGGTCATCTGGGAACGTCTTAGGGGAGTGCACCGAGAGCGCTCCTCTTGAGCCTCACCAGCATGGAATGCCACCAGCAGGGGATGTTTCCTCCAGGCCTAGCTGTGAATTCTCCCTAAGGTTTCCTCCTCCATGCTTCCTGGCAGAGCCTGGAGGCAGGAACAGGAAGCTAAAGGGTAAGGCACAGGGGTTACCTGGAGGGCGGGAAGATTCCCGGTCATCCTCTCCCCCAACCCAGTGATGCCCCTCAAACCCAGAGCCGTGGGCTTCGCCCCACCTCACACCTCAGCTGCCTGCCCCCCACTGACGCCCCTCAAGCCCAGAGCCGTGGGCTTTGCCCCCACCTCACACCTCAGCCGCCCCTCTCCCCTGGGCCTCCGCAGCCCCTGCACTTCACCCCCACAGCCGTGGGGGGCTGACCAGAAACAGAACAGGTTAGCCTGCTGCTCAGCCCGGGGAGGGGTCGCAGCTCTTTGAGCCCCCCTTCCCCAGGAGGACTGTGGGCTAGAGCAGGGGTCTGCAGCCTCTGGGATCTAATGCCTGAAGGCCTGAGGCGGAGCTGGCCTAACAGTGACAGAAATAAAGTGCACAGTAAACAGACCGTGCTTGACTCATCCTGAAACCACCCCCACCTGTCTGCCCGTGTATGAACAAGCCTGTCTGCCACAGAACTGGTCCCCAGTGCCCAAAAGGTTGGGGCCCGCCAGGCTGGGGGACCCGTAACCCCCTCCTCCTTGGGTCTGGTTCCTGCCAGAACACAACAGAACAGCCCTCTCTCTTCTTCAAGGAGGAAGGTGGGCTGCACGAGGGGCCACCCTCCTCCACCTTGACCCCCCTCCTGCGGCAGAGGCTGGTGAGGACCGCTCCCTGCAGGCTCGGCTCCTTAAGCAACGAGCCCGCAGATTAGCGTCTGCTCTTTTCCGCCAGCCGGTCACTGGGTCTTTGGGCACTGTGGGTGACTGGATGCAAGTGCTGTCTGGGGTCTTTCGTGAAGACAGGAGTCACGGTCTCCTTGTCGGCACCCTGACCTCACCCACTGTGGGGGATGGCAAGAACAGGGGGGCCCACAGGTGCAACTGAGCTCTGCTTTTCGGGTCCCAGGCTGGGGTGGGGTGGAGGCAAGCCACCTGCTGACAGGGAGATGCTTCTCCAGAAAAAAAAAACCAGCCACAGAGGAAAGGACCCAATCATCTCCTCCTCACAGAGCCCTTGGGAGCCAGGGTCCCGTGAGTCCCCGTGCCGGGCTCCTGGGTCCTCGGTGGACTTTCTGTCTCAGGTCAGGGAGGCCTGTGTTCTCAGGGCCATGCGTGACCCTACGAGCTCTCCGCCTGGCACCCAGCAGGCTGTCCCGGCCCTCACCCCCTCCAGGCCCCCTGCGGGGATGTTCTCTATGCTCCCCCACCCCGGGGCCAGCTTCTCTGCCCGCCCTTGTCCTCGTGGGGAGGGCTGGGGATCTCAAGAAGGGCGAGCGGGCTGCTCAGGGCCCTCCTGCAGACCAGGCCGCCAGGCTCGGAGGGAAGGGGGGACGAAGAGTGGCTGTGATGGGCCTGGAGCTGGCAGCCCCGGACCAGGCCGAGACGTCCCCGCAGCAGCGGACGAGCCAGCTGGGGGCGAGGGTCCGCTCCCAGCTGTGTGCTGCTCCCCAAATATTTACACAACCTCTGAGGAGGCCGGCCATCCCGCCATCCCACAGCTGGGAGAGGCGGCGTCCTGCCAGAGCACACACAGTGGGTGACTGTTCACGTCTTCCCAAACGTCAGCGTCTCTGTGGCTCCAAGAGCGCAGGATGGACGGCACGGTGGTGACGGAGCTGGCAGGAGCTGCCCCCCATGAGGGCCTGCGAGTGTGTGTGAGTGTGCGAGTGTGCACATGATAGTGCATGTGTATATGTGTGAGTGCACACGTATGAGGCTGCATGCATACACGTGACAGTGTATGTGAGTGTGCACACGTGTGCATGTCTGCATGTGATGGTGTCAATGTATGTGTATGTGTGTATGTGTGCATGTGTGCATGTGACGGTGTCAGTGTGTCTCTGTGTGTGCTCATGCGTGTGAACACGTATGTGTGCATGTATGCACGTTGCAGTGTGTGCGCGTGCACACATGTGTATGTGTGTGTGCACGTGACAGTGTCTGTGTGTGTATGTGTGCGTTTGTGCGTGCTCATGTGAGTGTGTGCGAGTGTGTGTACCAGTGAGGTCCCTGAGGACAGAGCACTGGTTTCAGGACGACTGACGCTCCCGCTGCCCCAGGTTCCCCGTTTCTGAGCTGCATCTTCAATCTCACCCAGGCCAAGAAGGTGCTAGCCTGTCTCCTTTCACCCCCAGCCCTGCTCACCACCTCTGCCTCCTCCCCTGCCCCTGCTCCAGCCAAGTGACCCCCACAGCTCCCGTCCACGCCCCCTCTCAGACCCTCTGCAACACAAGACAGATCAGGGGGCTCCTCCGCCGGGAGCCGGCCTGTGGCTGCCCCCACCTGCACACTGGCCCCTGGCCCCCCCGACCACAGTCTGTTCTGTTTAACCTGCGTCAGCCACGCTGACCTCCCTGCAGTCCCTGAACACGCGCTCGCTCTTGCCCCAGGGCCTCTGCATATGTTCTTCTGGACCGTTTTCCCCAACGTGCTCTCCAGCAGCCCGCGTTCATCACTCTGCCCTCCCCTGCCTCATCTTCCCCTACAGGGCACAGTGCCGCCTGACCTACCGGGGTCGCCTGGTGGCTTGCTGGCCATCTCTTTTGTGTACGAGTTTAAGAATAATGACTTCTCCCTGCTGTATCCCCCAAGTGCCTCAGTACCGTGTGAACAATCAGCTTGAGGAGGGCTGTGTTACCCTTTCCTTTTGGATGGTGAAGCTTAAGTCATCATCCAGGGTCATGCAGGCAGTAGAGACAAACTGAGAAGAAATCGGGGCGGGAGGCCTCCGGAGGGTACCACCGAGGTCGCCAGCCTCCCAAGAACAGGAAAGTAACCACAGGGACCGGAGGAGACACGAGAGACAGGACAGCTGCAGCCGCCCAGACCGCGGGGCTGCCTGCTCAGAGCTGGGAAGGGCAGGACCTCACATGGGAACCTCCAGGCAAGGCTAAGCACAGGCTCGGGGCGGCCGTGGGGGCGAATGACGGGTGGCTGGCCCTCCTCTTCTAATGACACTCGGCAGAAAGCCCGTGTCCTGGAGGCCGCTGCTGCCACAAGTCCCACACCAGGGCCTGTCCGCGTGGCTGCACCCACGGAGACAGTGTCACTCCCGAACGGCCCCTGGTCATCGGACACACAAGGGCTCAGCCAGAAGCCAGACGAGGCGGCTAAGAGATGGAAAACACGGCCAGTGAGAAAGGGGCCAAGAAGCGGGCTTGGTGGGGCCGGGGGAGCGATCGGGAGAGGAGAGCGGCAGCCCCCAGGGCCGCGTCCCTGCCTCGGGCAGGAGAGGCCGCATTGGGAAGACGGCACAGGGTGCACGGCAGACCCTCTTCATGCGAGCCAACCAAGGTGGGCAGGGCGGCAGGCTATGAGACCCTGGTCCCTCACACTCTCTGAGCTGGACAGTCCCCTGCACCTCTCCAAGACTCCCTGGCCTGTTTGGGTGCCATCCCCTTCCCCGGCCAGCAGGGCCTGTGTGCACACAACCTCTTTGTATCCAGCCCTGCACACCGCGTCTGGACGGCTCTCAACTGCATTCCCAGCTGCCCATCACAAAGGCACCAGACCTGGCATCAGCCTGTCCACCCGTCTCTCCAAGTCCTGTCCTGTGTGTTCACGGGTGTCAGTCTGTCCTGCACAGCCGCCTGCCTGTGGTCTCTGGACCTGGCTTGTTCTGCCTGTTTTTCAGACCTTCACGCATCTGCCTGCACTGGTCCATCATCCCTGACATGCAGCGGAGAGCCTCTGGGGGCAGCCCATTCACAGCTCAGCGGGTGAGTGCCCGGCCTGGCTGGCTGGCACTCCTTCAGCTACCATGAATGGTGCTTTGCTGCCTGGCCAGAGACATCTGATAGCCCAGAGACCAGAGGGGCCCGCCTCGAGCATCCTGGGACAGCACGGCCTCTGGGCCCCAGTCAGCAGAGCTGGACTCACAGGGTGGGCACTCCTCTGCCCTGAGCTCCCCGTGGTGGTTGCTCTGTGGTTTGCAAAGTGCAACCCCATCCTTGCAGACGGAGAAGTCGCTCAGGGGGTATCAAGGAAGCCTCCCACAGGGACCCCTTGGCCAGCCAATGGCACGCCTCCTGGTGCCCAGGGAGCTCTGACTGCAGTGGCAGGAAGGCCTGTGGTCGCCGCTGCCAAGCTTAGGGCCCAGCACGGTGCATGGAGGGGAGAGGTCCCCAGAGGCAGAGGGAGGAGGTAGGTGGGCTGGAACTGGCAGCGGATGGTGAGGTCAGAGGCCTGATTCTGCTCTGGTGCCGCCACTTTCAAGCTGTGAGCTCCTGGTGAGCCGGCGAGGCTGAGTCCCAGTTTCCTCTCTTTTGTCCTGGGAAGTTAGCGTTAGTCACTCAGTCGTGTCTGACTCTGCAACCCCTTGGACTCTAGCCACCCCCGGCTCTTCTGTCCGTGGGATTCTCCAGGCAAGAATACTGGAGTGGGTTGCCATTCCCTTCCCCAGGGGATCTTCCCGACTCAGGGATCGAGCCCAGGTCTTCTGCAGCCAGATTTTCTTTACCGTCTGAGCCACCAGGGAAGCCTAAAATTACGAAAAAGAATACCCTAATTCTTTTTAAATTAAGATTAAGATTAAATAAGATAGTGTTTTGTAAACCGCACATGCTATGCAATTGTTAAAGAATTATAAAAGAGCACAAGTTACTTCAGTAAAAATTATACACACAAGTTCCAGGAAGACCCAGAGTCGAACAGCATCATGGTGCAATGGGGTGCATTTGGGGAGGCTTCAGGTGAGAGGTATGCCCGGAAAAGACAGTGAGTGACCAGGGATCACCCGCTCAGGAAGGAGAGCTCCCTCCACAGATGATCTTCAGACTTTCAAGGCTTCTATTTTCGAGTGGCAGACCAAGAGGAGGTGACATTTGCTGCGCGCCTGCTGTTTACCAAGCACGTCATTACAACATATTCCATGACATCCTCACCGCAACTCTTCCTGTTTGACCATCCCCTCTAGAATGGACGGCAGCCTTCCCAAAGCCTCAGAGATGGGGTCTGAACCTCTTCCTAACTTGGGCCCCTTCTGTAATACCAGACGGCACGGACTGTCCAGGCACTCTGTGGGCCCAGCGAGCTCATCCCAGAGCAGAAGGCGTCAGAGAAAGGGGGAGGCTGAGGATGAAAGAGGAGAGACGGGCGGACAGGCAGGCTGGTGGGGATGAGCCCATCCCTCTCAACAGCTGCCGCAGCCCTGTCCATCTTGACTGTCAATGAGCTTGTATGTCGGCAAAGTCAGGGAAGGCCCAGCAGCTCAGCTGTAGGTCACAGGACACTCGAGGGGCCCTCCTCCCCTGCACTAGTTGTCCTGGCAGCCAGCACACATCCAGCTGCCCCTCTGGAGTACCTGGCTCACCCCAGCCTTCCAGTGACCCTGTTGGGTCCGCAGACTCAGTGACCCCGATGAACCCCACACAGACTCAGCAGTGCTTTCACTGTTCCTTTTAGGAACTGTGGGTGTTTTGAAAGCCAGCAGCTCTCTAAAGCCACCCCTCCTTCCCAGCAGACTGAGGGATCTGACTCCATAGCCTCTTCTCTTCCCGTCTTCCCTCTTCATCACGGATGCTGCCTGCCCCACAGCCGC
Organism: Tragelaphus eurycerus; assembly: GCA_935064755.1. Lineage (NCBI taxonomy): Eukaryota > Metazoa > Chordata > Mammalia > Artiodactyla > Bovidae > Tragelaphus > Tragelaphus eurycerus. The sequence continues at coordinate 271,902 of CAKXYN010000100.1, read as the reverse complement.
CCACAGCCGCCCTGCAGTGGCTGCTCCCCGGAGCACAGACAGAGCCCCTCTGCAGGCGCCTGTGACGCTCGGCCTTTGTGGAGCAGCGGGGAACACCGGGATGCCCCGCCCCCGGCCCTCTGGGCGGGCACGGCCTCCCCCAGGACCCCCAAGTCCAGCTACCACAGCGGCGACCCCCCAGCACAAGTCCTGCCCTGCCTTCCTTTTCTCCCCACCCACCTCCCCACCCATCAGGGCTTTCTGGAACTGTCTCCGAAATAAACCGCTTGTACTCAGACCGTGTCTCAAGTCCTGTTTCTGGGGACCTCGTCCAGGACACGCTTCCTGTGCACACACGCACGATCAAGGCGTGGGCAGCCCGGTCGTGGCAGGAATGGGCCACGGCCACGTGTGTAGTGCTTGCTGCAATCAGTTTGCTACAGCCGCAAGCTGGACCCGTGGCCAGGGTTTCCCAGCCACACGAGGGTACTGCGTGAACAGGCAGGAGCACTCGGGATGCAGTCGTCCTGCTTACTCAGTTTGTCACGTTTCCTCTGAGGCTCAGAAACATCACGTTCAAGCATGAAGGTCAGCACACACTTTTCCAAAAACTGTCCTGTATTTCAGAAGGTGCCCGTGACTGCTGACGGCCACCAGCTTGCTACCGTCAGTCACCAAACGGCTAACATCTAACACTCATTGTACATGAAGTAGGCGTACTCTCTAATTCAGTCCTCGCATGAGCCTCATAGACCAGGCATGACCACTGCTGCCTTTTCCAGCCGAGGGAACTCAGACAAACGGAGAGCGGGCCCCCAGCTCAAGACAAGAGCCGGGCCCCGTCCAGCCCTGAGCCGGCTCCACACCGCTCAGCCCGTGTTGGCAAGCCTGCTCACAAAGCCCGGCTTATTTAACTACACAGCATAGGACAAAAAGAACATCAAGACGCGTCAAAAAGTAAAACAAGGTTACCCCAAACAACAGTCTAAGCCCAAACTCGAACTCAGGTGGTAGGTTTAAAAAAGCTGACTCAGATACACGAACAACTCCTCATAAAGACAGAGACCACCACTCAGATGAACAGAACAGTATGTTGGGATGAGAATAATTATATTTCAAACCAACAGTTCTTTACACTTTTTAAAGAACACTTTTCTCTTTTCCACCTGACCCTCCCAAGACACAAATGATGACCCTCTTAGACACGAACGAACTGAGACTCAGAGGGGCTGGGGGCTTGCTTGGGGCGGCAGAGCAAGCTAGCGGGGCCTCAGGACAGAGTCCAGAGGCCCCTTTCCCTGCACCCAGAGGCTGCCAGCCACAAGTCTGCAGGCGACAACATCCCGCCAGGTGTCACCCAGAAGAGACGCAGCCCCCGCCACATCTTGTTTCTTCTGCTGGGGACACAGCAGGCAGCCCCTCCCTTCCATGTGTGACACCCTGCAAGGGCAGAACCGGCTTCCCTCCTGAACCTGAATGCTGGGTCCTCCCCGGGACGGCCTCAGCCTCTGCCCCAATCCTGGGTTCCACAGGCACAGGTCAGGCTGAGGGCCCGGGTCCATGGGTGGTGTGCCCGCTGGGAAATGGGAGACAGGCCGAGCAGGACGAGCCTGCTCCTGGCCAGTCACACGGCAGATCCGCCTCCTTCCCAACAAACCCAGCAGACGTGGTGCCTGCAGGAGGATGCGGTCACTGGGGAGGGTGTCTTGGGATCTGGAGCCCAGCAAATGACGCCCCTTCCTGGGAGGGGGCCACTGAGGCCCAGGCTGCTCCGCAAGGCAGGAGGGTTTCTTTAAGGCTTGGGCACCTGTGTCTGGAAGCCAAGAGCCGGCCTGGAGGAGGCCAGGGCCCACGGTTTATGTTATGTGACATTTTTCAAAGTCAGGCAGTTTAGTGCCAAGGACACAAATGCGATCTGTCCCTAGGCCCCGAGCACCGCTCAAGAGGACAAGCTGGGGGTGTGAGGAGGGGCCTGGGAGGGACAGCAGCCACACTCGGGGCAGGGACCACCCAACCGGGAGACACGCTGTCCCCGGCACACCGCAGGCTCAGTCTAAGGCTCTGCGGCCTGGGTCTCTGGAGTGTGGCCTTGCAGGGCTGCTGAGACCACTCTACAGCACGCGAAGGGCTCCTGAGAGGGTGTGAGAGGCAGCGCTGCTGCTGATCAGCTGGGTCTCCCGTCTGCCCCCCCAGACCAGCGTTCACACAGACGGACGTCGAGACAGCGAGAGGCACGTCCACGTCCAAGGCGGGATGGCACACATGGCCTGTGCACACACACACACACGGCCCATATACACGTGTGCACACACATGCCTCATACACACATGAACACACACACACATAGCCCATATACACAGGCACGCACACACACACACAGCCCATACACACATGCACACACACCCCATACACAACATGCACACACCCACATGTACACACAGCCCATATACACACATGCACACACAGGGCACACACTCACACCCTGTACCTGGAGTCTGCTTTCCCCTCCACAGGTGCCGCAGCTCCCCCTCCAGCTCCAACCCTGGGGGCCACGGATGGCTGTGGAGCTCATCTCCTTCCTTAGATGAAATCCTAGGCCTTCCTACTTTCAGAAAAGGAAATCCTTTTCTCTTCTCAGGGGCAGAAATGTCCTGCACCGTCACTGAGGACAAGGCCAGGCCGACACTGTCCACAGCGTTGTGTTCTGGGCATCATCCCAGCAGGACCACGGCAGGTGGGTCAGTCCAGGTGCCCGGTGTTAGGGGGTTGTTGATGATCTGCTTGCACAGGGGGGTGATGAGAACAACAGGGAGCTGGAAATCTGGGTCATTTCAGGAAGTACTGAAATGAACGAGCTTGTCTTTGTCTAGAGAAGAGACTCTGAGCTGGCCTTGAGAACACGACAGACGTCTGGATGGAGGCTTCCACTAGGTCCTTCTTTTTCAGATGACAGCATCCGAGTCACAGGGCAGAAGTGACGCAGACTTAGACGCTTGTCATCTTACTCTATTTGCAGGTGAATAAGCCCCCCATCCAGAGAAGGCGATGGCACCCCACTCCGGTACTCTTGCCTGGAAAATCCCATGGATGGAGGAGCCTGGTGGGCTGCAGTCCATGGGGTCGCACAGAGTCAGACAGGACTGAAGCGACTTAGCAGCAGCAGCAGCAGCAAGCCCCCCATCAGGCTTCCCAGTGGTAAAGAACCTGCCTGCCAACACAGAAGATGCGAGCTCGATCCGTCAGTGGGGAAGATGCCCTGGAGGAGTTCACGGCAACCCACTCCAGCATTCTTGCCTGGAGAGGCCCATGGACAGAGGAGCCTGGTGGGCTACAGTCCATGGGGTCACAAAGAGTCAGACAGGACTGAAGTAACTGGGACGCACGAACAAGCCCCCTGTCACTGTGCCCAGGCAAGTCAAGGCTGAGAGAAGCTGTTGGGGTTACTATGCAGAAGATTTCTTAAAGGGAAGACGGGCTGGCCCCAAACCACCGAGAAGTGTCAGAAGCACACGGCTTCCTGAGGCGGCAGAGAGCCCACTGTGGCAGGCAGGGCTGGGGACGTGCAGTCTGCATTTCTTAAAAGCCTTAGTGGTGATAAAACTCTTGGAGAGAAACATTGGGGAAAGGGTTCACGACACTGGATTTGGCAATAATTTCTTGGCTATGACATCCACAGGCAGGCGATAAGAGAAACAGTAGATAAACTGGACTTGATCAAAATGAAAACTTTCATACATTAAAGAACACCATCAAGAGAAAGAAAAGGCAACCCACAGAATGGGAGAAAATGTGTGCAAATCACTTCATGTGTCTGATGAGAGATCAATATCCAGAATATATAAAGGACTCCTACAACCCAACCAGAACAACTGAACGGCCTAACTAAAAAATGGACAGAGGGCCTGGACAAACACTCCTCTGAATAAAACATGTAAATGGCTAAGAAACACGAGAGAAGATGTTCAGCATCTCTAAGTCATTAGGGAAATACAGATTAAAGCCACAGTGAGACACTGCTTCCCACCCATCGGGATGACTGTTATTAAAAAACAAACACATAGAAAATAACAACTGTGGGCAAGGAAGTGGGGTAATTATAACCCTTGCACATCACCGGTGGGAATGTAAAATGGTGCAGCTGCTGTGAAAAACAGTACGGTAATTCCTCAAAAAATTAAAGAGAACTATCCAGCAATACCACCACTGTGAATATACCCCACAGAATCGAAAGCAGATTCTCAAGCAGATATTTGCACACCCTTGTCCATAAGAAGCTATTCATAACAGCCAGAAGTAGAAGCAACCCAAATGCACATCGATGGGTAAATGGATAAGCTAAATGTGGTGTGTATACACAGTGGAACATTATTTGGCCCTGAAAAGGAAGGAAATTCTGGCGCCTGCTCTGGATGAACCTTGAGAACTTACCACTGAGTGACATAAGCCAATCAGAAAAAGGCAAACCCTGTGAGAGCCCACTTCTGTGAGGCTCCTAGAGTAGTCGGGCTCATAGAGACAGAAAGTGGAGGGGCAGGGGCGGGGAGGGCGAGGGCATGAGCGTCTCACGTGTGCAGAGCTTCAGTTTGGGAAGATAAAAAAGTCCCGGGGATGAACATTGGTGATGGTGACACAGTAATCCGAATGGAATTAATGCCACTGAACTCTTAAACATGGTTAAGATATTGGCCATATATAAAGACACATTTTGCCACAATTGTTTAAATACTTAACTTTAAGTACACAGTGGTTTTGGCAACTGCATTCCCTTTCGTCATCCTGGTTTGCTGAGCTTCAGTTTGAAGAATCTGCCTTCCCTGAGCTCAGCTGGATGCGCAACCCAGGAAAGGACGGGGCATTTGGATGGACTGGGGGTGGGATCTGACTCAGGGCTGAACGCGAACTTAGCAAGAGCTCCAGGTGGACGGCCCCCAGCAGGTGACTGCGGGCGCAGGGAAAGCCTGGGGGTCCCTGCTGTCCGCAGCTCACCCGGACGGCTAGTGGCAGCGATCAGCTGGCGGGAGGGGGCGGCCTCGCCTGTCCCGCTGGCCCTGCGCTGGGGCTTCGGAGAGGCAGGAAGTGAGTGACCATGGGCAGGGGCTGACGGGAGATGAGGAGTCGCTGCTGGGAGTGGAGAACAGCTCTGCCCGTGTTATGCATAGGAAAAGCACTTTCCTCAGGAGCAGGGCGCTTGGTAAGTTACTAAACCTGGATGGGAACTGCAGCGGGGGAGGGAGGGCCAGGGAGAGGCTGGCAAGCGTGGCTGAGGTTTGCTGGAACCCAGGACACCTCGCTTCTAGCTTTCTAGAAAAAAACAACCCTTAACTGTGAAATCTCGTAACCGAGGAGCAACCGCTTACATTAAAATTACTGAAGAACATAAACGGACTCCCCTCAACTCGGACTGCTCAAGGGCACTGAAGGCCTGCTGTGCTCTCGGTGCTGGTGGGGCAGGGAATGCTGAAACTCCCTGTAATGGGCTTTGAGCGCCGCTGCTGACTGCAGCCTGACCGCAGCAGCCTGCGTGAAGCTATCCTGGCTCCGGCACTGCAGGGCACACTGAGGTCCGCCCAGCGGGTATCACCCCGGACACTCTGCACCCCTGGGAATCGCAGGCGTCCCTGGACTGTGGGGAGAGTGAACCCAGGGAGGGAGGGTCCCGCACACGGATTCCCGGCACACACGCCGTCCAGGGGCAGAGAACAAAGACAGGGTGCTTGAGGGTGGGGAAGGGTGTCTTCCCGGCCCCCAACCCCCATCTGTGTCCCCAGGAATGGCCGGCTGCTGACGCCTCGGTCCTTGCTGCCAACCCTGGCAGGGCTCTGTGGGACTGCCCAGTCCCCGGGGGCGAGTCTGGGTCCTGCAGAGGGCAAGAGTCCCTACCGAGCTTCAGAGAGGGCATTTTAACAATGATAGGGATAATAGTAACAATAATAGGAATAATGGCAATAAATACGAGCTAACGTGTATTGGGGCTTCCCTGGTGGCTCAGACGGTAGAACGTCTGCCTACAATGCAGGAGATCTGGGTTCGATCCCTGGGCTGGAAAGATCCCCTGGAGAAGGAAATGGCACCCCACTCCAGTACTCTTGCCTGGAAAAATCCCATGGACCAAGGAGCCTGGTAGGCTACAGTGCATGGGGTAGCAAAGAGTCGGACACGGCTGAGTGACTTCAGTTCACTTCAACGAGTATTGAGCATTTACGAAGAGCCAGGAGCTATTCCAAACACCTCCCGTGAGGAAAGCATTTAACCTTCAAAGTCACCGTGGCACGGGTTCCACGATCATCTGCACTGAGCAGAGACAAACTGAAGCCTAGAGAGGTTAAGGGGCTTGTCCAAGCTCACACAGTCGGTCAGCTGCTGGAGGCGCCACCGCCAGCCTCAGACTGGGCTCTCTCTCCCAGGGAAGGGGCCTGGCCAGGGAGCGCTCTGCATGGCCCCTGTGTGCTTGGGGCGCCGGCTCTCCCGCCTCTGTCTGGTGTGGGGGGCCCTGCAGGTGGGGCCCTGGTCCTTCCCACACAGCAGGGCTTTCAGAGCCCTCAGCCCCAAGGCTTGTGCTTTTGACCTGTCCAGCTGGGTGCTGTCAGAGGGCAGGACCGGACACTTTTTCAGAGAAGAAGGGCTTCCTGGGGCAGGGATCAGGCTCCCGGTGGCCCAGCACACCCTCCGTGCCCAGGAGGAGCTGGACAGCCGTCTCGGGTCCCAGCCCCGAGCTGGCCCATGCGAGCGTGAGGTCGGCTGGCCCCTGGGACTTACAGACAGTAAACAGCCCCGTTGGTGAGTCAGCTGTTTTGTTTCAGAGCAGCCTGTCAGTCCAACGGGCCCTGCCAGGCCCTCCCAGTACAGCCCCAGGGTGGGGAGCAGTGGATGGCCTGGACCTCAGCTACTTCCCACTCTCTTCCAGTTCAATCTGTTTACTGGGGAGAGGTGGTCCCCAGGGGTCGTGGAGGGGCCCTGCGGCCTCCTGTGTCACGGGTGAGGGGGTGGAACCAGTCAGGGGTGGGGGTGGCAGGTGGGCAAACAGGGGTGCCCGATGTAGGGTCTGTGTGTGGGGGTGCCCTAGAGCCTCCAGGAGCGCCCCAGGCTCTGGGAGTCCCCGGCTTGAACACTGAGACCCCAGCACCCATCTCCTCCTGCCCTCTCCCCTTGCGTTCCAGACTGCTCTCCCGCGCCTCTGTCCAAGTTGCCCCACAAACCAAACTGTTTTAACGGGGCAGAAAGAGACAAGAGGAAGAAGACGGGAAAGAAGGACTCGACAGGCTAGGTTGGATAAACGTTGCAGCACAGGCAGAGGTTTGCAGGAGAAACCAGGGGAGGGAGGGCGCCAGGGCCGGGCCCGGCGGAGGGAGCGGAGCTAGTGCTGCGCCGCGGGCCAGGGCTGCCAACAAACGCGTTGGCCTCTCTTCCAGCTGCCTTTCGGGGGACGGGTCGCTGTCACCCCGACTCTCCAGGCCCACACGCAGCCGCCGGAGCCACTGGCCGGCGGGGGTGGAGACCAGGAGGGCGGGGCGAGGCACAGAGTGACAGCTTCAGGGACCAGTGACGCGGGGCCCTCGCTGACCAATCAGCTCCCTCAGACGCCAGCCCCCGAGTCGCCCCCTCGGCTGCCCGGGACCTGCACGCGTGGTCACAGCGCAGCCCCGGCCCTGGGCCGAGGTTCATCCGCCCTACGGGGTCCATGCGCCCGGCTGTCCGCGGTCCCCTCGGCCTCTCGGGGCTATTCGCTCCTCCGCGGTCCCCGTGAACCGTCCCGCGCCCCTGGGTCCGCCCGCCCTGCCCACGTCCGATCGCCGGACTGCCCACCTCCCAGCGGCCCGCGGGCCACCCCTACCCAGTGGTAATGTCGTCGTCCTCCGTCATGGTCTTGCCCATGAGGTCGCTGTCGCTCATGTAGCCGGACTTGAGGTCCACGTCTTCCGAGTCCAGGGACTCGACCAGCTCCAGGCGCGAGATGTGGCCGAGCTTGCTCGGGGAGCGCATGGGCATGGTGTGCGCGTAGTGCGCGCGCTCCCCGTGCATGTACCAGGCGGGTGGCCCCTCCGAACGGCAGCTGCCGCCCACCGACGGCGCGTCCCCGGCCTGCAGCCGCGGGCTGGACTGGCCGTAGCGCCAGGAAAGGGGCGACGAGCGGTTGGACAGACTGGACACGCTGCGGGGGTTGGCGTCATCACTGTCGTAGCAAGTCATCTCCAGGGAGCTGGGCAGGCAGAAAGGCACTGGTTACTCTCTGGCCCTGCGCGGAGCCCGGAGCACTGTCCTCAGGCACCCTGTGGTGCCTCACTCCACCCTCCTGCCCCAGCACCCCTCCACCCCCGGCCTCCAGGCGGCCTCTCAGGGTGTAGGCCCTGCTGCACGTCAGCGCAGGTGTCAAAGGAAGAGGCTGGTGGGCAGAAGGGAAGGGATCCCGCCCACCGCCGAGGGCACAGATTTTGTAATATGACCCCTGTTTGACTCTATTTATTAGGTAGTGATCCAGATTCCTCATCAACTTTCCTGAGTCTCCATCTCCTCATCTATCAAATGGAGATGAAACTGTAATAGCTACTTCATCATATATAGATTCAGGAGGACCACATGCAAGTGCCTGGTATGTAGAAGGTGCTCAGTAAACCCGGACGGCAAGGTGGGAGGGGTCACGCAAGGGTAGAAGGCATCCATCATCCACGCTGCTCAGAGCGTCCAGCCTCTTTTCTGTTATGAGCTCAGGGTGAGCCGGATGGTGGTCCCTATAGAAGCCCTGAGGGTGCGCAGAGACCGAGACAGCAGGGTGGTCAGTGAACAGGCTTCCCGGCCTGGCTGCTGCCCAGCGTCTCCCCTTGGGCCCTCCTGCCGGCCCTGCCATGCCTTGCGCACTTTCTCTCTCTAATGACGGGAAGCTTGGGGAGCACGGAAGTTCCCTGAAGGTGGCGCCCATGGCCCTGGGAGGTGGCCGGCCTCACTCCTGCTGCTCGGGTCAGACCAGACGAGCGAGCAGGAGGATTCTCTGCCTGAGACTCGGGACTGGGCCTCACGCAGTAAGGACTTAATAAAAACAAGCTGCCGTGTCAAGGAGACGAGGAGAGAAGGAAGAGGGCGTGACAGTCCTGGTCAGGACGGGCGCTCTAGGGAAGCCTGTTTTTAGGGCAAACTTGGCACCAAGAGCGGCTGTGCCCCCAGTTCTGTTCTCCTGGCAGTGCGGTGAGGGGGCAGCCCTGACCCCACCGCTCATCTTTATCCCAAACACACCTCCAAATACCTCTGAGTCGGTGGCTGAAAGTCTAGCTCAAACCTGGGTCCCTGAATTCCAGTCCCAGATCCCACCTTCCAGTCTTGCTCCTCTCTGGGGCAGGTGGGGTGGACGGCATGATGGGCCGGAGCGGGCTGGGGGTGGGCGGGGGGCAGTCTCACTTCCTCTGCAGCCCCAGCCCTCTGACCCAGACTCTCTCCTTGTGGGGGAATCAAGCCAGAGAAATAGGGGAAGTAGCACGGGAGGAAAGGTTTCTAAAAAGGAACTAAACTAAACTACAGGCAGCCTGTGACTCTAGGGTGAAAATTGCCTTGCTGGGCATGCTCCCTGGGCCGTGAGCTCCTCCCGGACACAACCCGTGTCCGTCCTGGGAGCTGCGCCCTGGCTCGCTGGACGTAGAAGTACCCTGGTCAGCCTGGGCGAGTCTGGCACGTGACCCCTTCTCCCCAGCCTCTCGCTTCTCCTCCTCTAACCAGGCCCTGTGTGCACATCCTGTCCATTCCCAGGGCCGAGGGAGGGCTGACTGATGTAAAGTGTTTGGTACAGGAGCCATCAAAGCTGAGGGAGTCATTGTTTTGGCTACCAGGGTGTGCACCAGGAGTAATATAAACCAAAGGCGCAGGGAGGAAGTGGCTCTGGGTCCACAGCAAACAGAAAGGCCGCTTCAGGGCTCTTGGCTCCTCTCCCACAGAGGGAGACAAGCCAGAGGCCCAGGCGCTGCCCTCTAACTGGTCAACTTTACACACGAGGCCTTCCTGTTCCCCTGCAGAAGGCAGCAGGGCCTGCATGGGGTCAAGCTGTCTTCGTGTGGGGGTCGGGGGTGGGGACAGGAGACGGGGGCTGCTGGGGTGGACCCCATAGGAGCAGAGCACGTGGGCCTTCTTTGGCATGGGGCTGGCAGGCAAGGTGGGGCTGAGCTGTTCCAACAATTTCCCTGGCTGGAGAAGGAGGGCATCCAAGACTTAATCCACTGGGTCCTCAAAATGGTGAGTTGAGTCGAGCCAGACCCCTGTCCCACGTGGGTTCCTGCTTTGGGAGGGCTGGGAGGGCTGGAGACGGATGTACACGGTCCCAGAGCCTCCCAGAGCCCACATCCACTTTCTTCTCGGCCCTCCTCATCACATTCCTTCAGCAGTTAGAATCCTGCTGGCTCGAGCGAGGTAGTCACAGAGACAGCAGGCTCTGCTTATCACAGGAAATGTTTCAGATGTCTAGGAACGATGTGCTGAGTGTCCCAGGTGGGGGATGGGGTAGGGCTGGGGAGGAGCGTGGGAAGGAGGGACGAGCGGATCTCAGTAAGGGAGCTGGGAGCCGCTGAGGCCAGACTCAGCTCCACTTCAGTCCCCACCACCCCACGAGGACAGAATGGCTGGGAAGTAATGAGTCCTCTGTCGCTGGAGGTATGTAAGTTTGGTTTGCATATAACTTGGCCACACACTTGGGTCAGGAGAAGTCCTTCTCCCACTGCCCATTTGCTCTCATTTTCCAATCCCAGGAGGTGGGGAGAAACTGACTCTTCTCTACCTTCCTGCTCCACACCCCCAGGATTTCTCAATCCTGGCGGCTTGCCCCCTACCCCCAGGGTGTAGCCCGGCCCTCTGTCCCCCTTGGAGCTGACAGCATGAGCTCATCTGGGCAGCCCCAGGAGCCAGTGCAGGAAATTCTGAGTCACGCCGAGCCTGGGGCCAGGACACCAGGGCAGAGAGAGGCGCGGCAGGAGGGCGGGGGTGCCCCGTGTGGCGGGGGCTACAAGGGCTCCTGAGGGGCAGGAGGAGGGTGTCCACACGGCACAGAGGCTGGGCCGCTTGTAAGGGGTCAAGAACGCTGCTGCATGTCAGGAAGGGCACGTGGAAGCTTCAGCGCAGGGAGAGGAAGGGAGTGGGCAAGCCCTTGAGACAGCGGGGAAGTGGACACCCAGGAGGGCGTGGAGGAGGGCAGTCACGGCCTGAGCCGCATGCCGGCTCCTCCTTCCACCCATCCAGTGAGGCTCCAGCCCGGTGAGATGGAGTCAGTGTCCAGCAGAAGCTGACGCCAGGCAAGGGCATGCTGCCCTGGCCCGGGGGGGGGGGGGGCCCGCCCTCCACAGAGGGAAGGAGGGGCAGCGGGCTCTTACCTGTGAGTCACCTGGGACCCTCGCAGGCTGGACATGGTCTCCTCCAGGTTCTGGCGCAGATCCAGGACATTCTGCACAGTCCTCTTTCTCTGGGACTCAGGGTCTGGAGGGAGGAGAGGAGCTGGGTGAGTGGGGAGGACTTACTGCTGAGTTGGAGGTGGCCAGAGGCTGCATCCCTGGACGGGTCCTGGGACATGACTGCCTCTCAGGCCTTCCTAAGGGCCTGGGACACACCCTTGAGCCCCTGAGGCCCCAGCCCTGGAAGGGACAGGGGCACCAGCCTTCAGTGTCCCCCCAGACACCCATGGGACCACCGTGGCCTGCATCACTTTGGGGTGCCTTGCTTCTCCTAGCAGAGGTTCCAGACCAGGCCCCCGTGGTTGGGGTTAGCCGGAACATCTGCCCGATACCCAGCCTGCCGTGGTGCATGGATTGGTGTTTCACCCTGGCTCTTGGAGGCGGGGGGTGCCCGGAAGGATGTGTGATGTTGGCCAGTCTCCGGGGCAGAAATACTCTGCAAGGGTGCTGTGATGTCGCTGAGCCCAGAGCCAGGGAGTGGTGCTGGGGGTCGGCACTGGGAGCTGGCGGGAGCCAGCATCAGGCCCTGGCTGGGAGCACCTGCAGGGGCCGTCAGCGTGCAGGGCCCTGGAGATGCTGGTGGGGAGGGGCGGTGAGCAGCCGCGGGAAGGCTGGGCATGCACATCCCAGGCCAGAGGTGCACGTCCGGGCGAGCGTGTGTGGGCACAGCCCCAGTGCAGACTCCTGAAGGATCAGGGCTGTGGAACCAGCCGTGGTTTGCAGGGAGGACATCACCACAGACAGAGGAGAGGTGACCACAGCGAACAGAAACAGACCCCGTAGCCTTCCCAGGGGAAAAGCATCTGAAAGACTGAGGGTACCGAGTGTGAAGACACTCCAGAATGTCCTCTTCACCCCCGCACTCCAGCCGGAAGCCTCTGTGAAGGGGACACACAGTCCACCCAACCCACGGCTTCTCTTGGACCTTGGACCAGTCACTGAATGTAGGCAGCTCCCTCAATGCCCCCTGAAAAGGGACCTGGGAGAGTCAGGGGCCCACAGAGATGACTGTGGAAAGCAACGGAGAAAACCCAACAGCTCTGACCCCCAGGCAACTGCCCCAACCAGACCCCCGGGGTCTCACCGTAGAGCCCATGAGTCCCCCACCCACCCAGACCCAGCAGGAACACGCGGCTCTAAAAGCTGCCACAGAGGACATCTCTGAATTCAGGAGGCATTTTTCCCAAGACTATGTTGGGCTGGCGGCTGCTCGGCCTGCCTTGTCAGCGAGGCGGGGGCAGGGGAGGGGGCAGGGAGCCAGGTGCACGGCCCTCCCAGAGCCTCAGGGGCACCTTTCCCGAAAAGCAGCTCCACACCCAGGCCAGCCTAGTCCTCTCTCCTCTCCTCCCCTCCCCCTCCCCTCCTCCGGGGCGAAGGAAGGCTGGCAGGGATGAGGCAGGCCTCCTCACATCACTCCTCTGCTGCCCGTGACTGTTTATCCTGGCAAGGGTCACCTGGCGCGGCTTCACGGCTGTCATGATGGTTTGGCGTGGAAAACAGGCAGGGCCAGAAGGTGTACATGTATATTTAAAGCTTGGCCCTAAGACGCCCATATGAGGACCAAGAGTATGCGGCTGAGACATGGGTTTCTGGGCCAGCGAGATGCTTTCCATGGATTTGGCAGAGATGAGGGGAAAGGCGCGCACAGCCGAGGGGTGAGTGGTCCAGAGAGGAGGGGACAAGGGCGACCCGGAGACCATGTGTGCCGAGCCCTGCAGGCCTCAGTGAATGGAGGCGCACGGCACGTGGGGAGCTCGGTGCAGCTGCCCCATTTCACGGAGGAGACACTGAGCCCGGGGCGGGGCCCTGCACCCCGCAGAACATCTGGGTGCCACCAGCCGCAGCACACAGCAGGCACTCGGGGGCCATCACAAGCATGGACGGAGTCGACCACAGTCAACATACATAAAAAGAATGGACAGATGTGTGTCCCGTTAGGAAGATGTCTTTAAAAAAAAAAAAAAAAAACAGAAAAAGGTTTAACTCACACAGGGTCCTCCTCATAACATGCCAGTAGAGCGGGGCAGAGCTACCCCAAAGTATCCAAATCAGAGCCACACAAGTCCTTGGAAGTGACCAGTCCAACCGGGTCCGTGGCTCTTGGGGGTGGGTGAGGTGACTGGCTGGAGGTGCAGAAATGTAACAAGGGGGAACATGTGGCGCCACGGTGCCACCCCAGGAGCAGGTGAGCATGGGGGCAGGCGGGGACAGAGCTGGGACGGAGCAGGGCTGAGGACAGTCGCAGAAGCGCCACCCCAGCAACCCCTCCACGCCCCAGCAGCGTCCCCTGGTGGCCATATTGGGGCACATCGCCCTGCTCCCCAAAGGCTCAGCTCAGGTGAGGGACGGTCAGGGCGCCTCAGAGTCTGGCTGTGTCTGTACTCTTCACATTTTTAGCTCTAAATTACAAATAAGCAGCATCTGTAAAAGGATTCACCCCACACCCCTACCCATCTCTGACCCCGATAACAGCTGTCATCCCTCTCCCCCCTTTTCCACCATCTTCGCGAGGCTCACTGGGGTGGGGTGTTAGTCCGGGCCCACATGACTCTGACAATGATAAGTTTTGTCGACTGATGTCTGGATGTGTGCTTCCCAGGCTCAGAAGATGGCAACTGCTGCTGCTGCTAAGTCGCTTCAGTCGTGTCCGACTCTGTGCGACCCCACAGACGGCAGCCCACCAGGCTCCCCTGTCCCTGGGATTCTCCAGGCAAGAACACTGGAGTGGGTTGCTGTTTCCTTCTCCAATGCATGAAAGTGAAAAGTGAAAGTGAAGTCGCTCAGTCGTGTCCGACTCTTAGTGACCCCATGGACTGCAGCCGACCAGGCCCCTCCATCCGTGGGATTTTCCAGGCAAGAGTACTGGAGTGGGGTGCCATTGCCTTCTCTGGATGGGGGGCTTATTCACCTGCAAATAGAGTAAGATGACAAACAAGCGTCTAGTGTCCCCTGCTGTCTGCGTCACTTCTGCCCGGTGACTCGGATGCTGTCATCTGAGAAAGAAGGACCGAGTGGAAGCCTCCATCCAGACGTTTGTCATGTTCTCAAGGCCAGCTCAGAGTCTCTTCTCCAGACAAAGACAAGCTCGTTCATTTCAGTACTTCCTGAAATGACCCAGATTTCCAGCTCCCTGTTGTTGTCATCACCCCCCTGTGCAAGCAGATCGTCAACAACCCCTTAACACCGGGCACCTGGACTGACCCACCTGCCGTGGTCCTGCTGGGATGATGCCCAGAACTCCGGGGCGGAGTTTCTCATAGGAGACCACAGCATCCTCCCAGCATGCACCAGGGTGGAGTTTCTCATAGGAGACCACAGACAGACTGCTGTCTCTGTGAGGAGTCCACTCGGCACCTGGTGCGCACACTTGGGGGAGGGGCAGGCACACCCACCCAGATGCACACAGCGTCCCATCGAGGTGGGCTCAAAACCAGGCACTTCCCCCATGTGAGACTGCAGGGCTATTCTTTCCATGACCACGGAGGCCCTCCGACACATTCACACACCTCAGAAGCACCCCTCCGCGGTCCGGCCGGCAGCCCATGGGGGCCGGCACGTCAGGATCACAGGCGCCCCACTCTGCCACCCCGCAGATGTGCACATGGAGAGTTGTGTGGATGCGTCTCCCACCACAAGTGCAGAGGGAAAAGCTGGAAGTAGAGCACAGGGGTCCCTGGGGCTGGAGATGGCGCCCTGGGAAGATGATGGCAAGCAGGGTGCTTTCTGCTTGAAGCCTGACCCAGGCAGCAGGCTTCCCCGGACGGCAAGACCATGAATCTCCTGAGTCCCGAAGGAAGGGCTGCCCAGCGGTACCGTAGGTCCAGTACGCACAGCCAAGGGCAGGTGCTGGCGGCAACCCCCACCCCATTCCTTCTGACCTAGAGCGAGGCGTTTCACCACCCTGCTGAGCTGTGTGCTCTACGGAGAGGGGAGAACAGTGGTGCCCACTGCCCGGGCTGTCAGGGGGATTAAAGAGCCGACGTGCGTGCTACGCCCACAGCTAAGTTCTCCACAGGAGTAGGGTAGGGTGGGGGGCGACCTGGATTGGCTGGAGCTACATGCCCTGCCCAGCTCTTCGCCTTGGATCTGAAACCTGATGTAGTGGGCGAGAGGACAACGATCCCAAGAGATTTAGGGGCATGCAGGGCCCCTCACCCAGCAGGCACATTTCCCCAAGCTCTGCGCAGCTTGAATTACCGGCTGACAATGACGTGAACTTCAGAGGCTGCCAGGTGAACACTTGAGACTTACCTGCAACACATTCAGTTCAGCCTGAGACGGGGCCCAGCCTCTAGACTGGCTCTTGCATCCCAAGTGGATGGACCAGGCAGGAACCAACAGGAGGAACGGAAGTGCCTCAAGAGGAAGATTTTCAAGCCCCAGCATTTCAGAGCTCAAAAGAAACAGCACATCACTCCAGCTGGAAAGGGTTAGGCTTGTGAGCACCACCAGGTGGAGAGGGGCGGGCCCGAGGCTCCAGCACTGGAGGCCTTGGCCTGGCTGGCCCGTGCTGACCTGGGGTGGAGAGGCACTCAGATGTCGCCAGTGGGAGTGACCACTGTGTAAAGGACCTGTCTGAGACAGCACAAGATACATCCACCTAGAAACCCAGGCTAGAGGACCTGAGAGAGGCATCTCTCTCTCTCACACACACCCTCTCTCAGCAACTTCAAAAAAAAAAAAACAAAAAAACTCTCCTGACCCTATTGTCCCAAGGATAGCATCTAAATCTTCTATAAATTCTAAAATTTGTCACAGTTTAGGCCCCTAATACACACGGTGAAATACCAGTATAATAAGTCACAGTTCAGTCGCTCAGTCGTGTCCGACTCTTTGGGACCCCATGAATCATACATAGTACACCAGGCCTCCCTGTCCATCACCAACCCCCGGAGTTTACTCAAACTCATGTCCATTGAGTCGGTGATGCCATCCAGGCATCTCATCCTCTGTTGTCCCCTTCTCCTTCCGCCTTCTATCTTTCCTAGCATCAGGGTCTTTTCAAATGAGTCAATTCTTTGCATCAGGCGGCCAAAGTATTGGAGTTTCAGCTTCAGCATCAATTCTTCCAATGAATAATATTCAGGACTGATTTCCTTTAGGATGGACTGGTTGGATGTCCTTGCTGCCCAAGGGACTCTCAAGAGTCTTCTCCAACACCACAGTTCAAAAGCATCAATTCTTTGGTGCTCAGCTTTCTTTATAGTCCAACTCTCAGATTTATACGTGACTACTGGAAAAACCATAGCTTTGAATAAGAGCCCGTTACAAACACACATCTCTCTGACAACATGATCCCTGACCAGAAGGTCCTAGGGCATTTGTGCTGCCACACGACCCCCAGTGTCTATAGATGACCACTCTGTGGACACCGAGTCCCACGTCTTTGGGAGTCTGACTCATTTCTGTCCGTCTTCTCTGCTCTAGGACATGACCTTCAAGGTCTGGCCGGGGCAGGCACTGCAGGCCCACCTCACATATCCTCATTGCTCAGAGGTCATACGGATGGGTTCTGTGGACTCTGGCAGCCAGTGACCCTGCCCTAGATGGACTCCCAGGGGCCATGGCCTCTGAAGGCTCTGTCTCGTGTGAGGCTTGGTGCAGGGCTGAAACCGACAGAGGACAGAGCACCCTGCACACAGACCTCCCCGCCGTCGGGCAGAGCCGAGCGGTCCTCCTGCAACTCCACCCCCCCAGCCTTCTCTGAGCCCAGAGGCCCCAGCAAGAGCCTGGGGTGGGCCTCTGTGCCAGAGCCTCCCCCTACACCAGCATGCGGTGTGGGACAGTTTATTTTGTTTCTAATTCAGTCATCTCCCCGCCTTAAGTCACAGTACTGTTGGAGGCAGCTGTTACGGAGCCCTGTGGCGTGGCCAGTCCATGCTTCCTGCCGTGGAGGGCTCCCAGGTCCCCATCTTTGCCCGGGAGAAGCCTGAACCTTCTCAACCAGCAAGTGATCCTCCCACTGCTGCTGAGTGGGCAGAGCACCCAGGCAGAGCCAGGGCAACAAAGCCAGGTGCTGGCCGCGAGGCTGTGTGAGGCAACACGAGGAGCCAGCAGCGGCCAGAAGGGGTCGGGAAGGACTCCCCTGGCCTGGAATTGCGAGGCAGGGGTGTCTGCCTGTCACCAGCAGTTTCGATTTTGATTGAATGAGAAGACTTGGCTCAGGGACCCTCAGTAACGTGTCTCCAGGGGGCACTCGGCCAAGAGGAGCCGTGAGGCTGGTGGGGAGGGACAGAGGCGGCTTGGGGGGCTGGGCATGTGGTTTCCGCAGGGTGCGGGCCAGCTGGCTGTAGGGCCTCGGGTAAATTACTCCCCCTTTCTGGGCTTCAGTTGCCCTATGGATAGAATAAGGGAGCTGGGGCTGGGGACACTCAAGGCTCTAGTCGACTCTGACCGTCTGGCTGTGGAGCTCTGCAGCTGGTGAAGCCTGAGTAAATGTCTCTTCTCCTCCTGGAGAGGGCTGAAAGTGCAGGTGCCAGGGTATCACCCGTAGAGATGCCTGGGCTGGAGCCAGGGCCCAGGAACCTGCACCGTCCAAGCCCCACTACGGGCAACGCGGACCAGGGGTCCCGTCTGAGAGCCCGGACACCTTGCTGCAGCCTCCAGAGCAGTCTCCCCATTGACACCAGGCTCTGACTTCCAGAGGCCAGGCCTCGGGGCAGTGTGTCCTGGGCCCTCAGCCCAAGTGTGCTCCCTGGGCACAAACAGCACCGTCCTCTCTCTGGGAAAGCCCACTCTGGGATTCCCAGGCCTCACTCACCCGCTAGGAGTCTCTCTGTGCTGGTCCTGGGGTGTGCCTGTCTCCGACAGGCCACCAGGGGGCGCCGCCAGGTGCTGCTGCAATGCTGCGGGTAGGCAGCCCCCGGTGTTAGCACAGCCCCCTTGGGTGCCCGGCATGCCAGGGCCGCCATCCTCCTGGGAAACAGCCAGGGGCTTGGCACCTCCAGTGGGAGCTGCTGGCTAGAACAGAGGGGCAGTGCCTGGCCTCCGGGCACCCATGGGCTCCAGGCAGCGAGCTTGGATGCCGGGCCAGAGCATGGAGACCCGTTGCTTTCTGCCCCAGGGGCTGCACACTGAGTGCCCCCTCTGGAGAGTGGGTCAGGCTTCACAGACCTGCCCTGGCCGCCCTTCTGCTCTGCAGGGTCCTGGGCAGACACGCGCATGGGCAAGAGGGCGCAGGGTCATCGTTCCAGCCCCTGCACCCCGCCCAGCCCGGCCCTTTCTGGGGGCACTGGCGGGCTCTCTCTGCAGCAGGCAGCCCTCAGGCCCTCCAGCCAGCCCAGCACAGCCACTCCCTGACGTCCGGCACGGTCTGCCTCGGGGAAGACCTGCTAGTTCAGGGCAGCTACACAGGGGGCTGTGTGCACGGGGCGCCCGCCTCCAGGTCCCTCTGATGGTTACAGGGTGGCTAGAGGGCTGTGGGCTCGGGGCACCCGCGTCCAGGTCCCTCTGATGGTCACAGGGCGGCTACACAGGGGGCTGTGGGCCTGGGGCGCCCGCCTCCAGGTCCCTCTGATGGTTACAGGGTGGCTAGAGGGCTGTGGGCCCGGGGCACCCGCGTCCAGGTCCCTCTGATGGTCACAGGGCGGCTAGAGGGCTGTGGGCCCGGGGCGCCCGCCTCCAGGTCCCTCTGATGCTTACGGGGCGGCTAGAGGGCTGTGGGCCCGGGGCGCCTGCCTCCAGCTCCCTCTGATGGTTACGGGGCTACAGGGTCAGAGAGCCAATTCTCGATGTTTCTTGTCCACCCCATCCTCCTGGGCCTCAAGGGCTGGCCTCCTGCTGACGGTGGCCTGCCTGCCGCGTGGGGGTCGGGCCCGGCTCCTGACGAGCCTGGCTCTCCTGCCCCATAAAGCTCCTGGCTCGCTGGCAGTGTTATGGTGATGCTGCCCAGAGCCATCACGTGACACCCGCTCCAATGGAGACGCCGCTGCTGGGGGCAGAGCAGTTGTGATGGCAACAGTTCTCACATGAGTGAGGACCGTCTGCAGGCAGAGGGGGAGGGGAGGGAAGAGGGTGGGGGCGGCCTGGGCCCGGGCCCAGGTGTGGCGACAATCGGAAGGGGCCCTGGGGGATTTCTGGTTGTGACGCTAGTAACATTGGTATCAGCTGACTCGGCCAAGTCCTCTGCCACCTGCCAGGCACACTTCTCTGGACTTTCAGATTGTAGCCCGTGTAACTGTCATGACAACCCTTTGAGGTGGTCTGATTATCATCCCCATTTTATAGTTGAGAAACCTGAAGCCCAGAGAGGGTGAGTAAGCTGCTGAAGGCAATAAAGCCAAGATCGCGACCAGATGGTCTGACTCTGGGCGTATCACCACCTAGTATTATCCTGGCCACGATCCACAAATGCACGTATGTATACAGCGTGTCTACAGAGAGCTGACTCACAGAGCCGTACGGCAGTCATGCTTTTAAAGTACACAGTTCAGTGGTTTTAGTACATTTGTAAAGTTGCAAAGTGATGTTGGATGGCACCACCAACTCAACGGACATGAGTCTGAGTAAATTCCGAGAAACAGTGAAGGACAGAGGACCCCGGCGTGCCGTGGCCCACAGGGTCACAAAGAGTCGGACACGACTTGGCAGCTGGATGCACGACAACAGAGCTGCCCAGCCAGGGCCAGTGTCTGATTCTGGAATGTCTGTATCACCCCTCGCCCCAGCCCCTGGCAGCCCAGGCCTCCTTTCTGTGTCTGTGGATCTGTCTGTTCTGGGCGCCCCACAGAAATGAATTTCAAACACGCTGCCTTTTGTAACTGGCTTCTCTCACCTTCAAGGCTCATTCACGAATCATGTGTCCGTATGTCACGCCTTTCCACGGCTGAAGCTGTACACGCACACTGTACACACAGCATTCCACTGTACATGCACGCCACACACACGGCATTCCACTGTACACGTGTGCCGTGCACACAGCGTTCCACTGTACACGCACGCCACACACACGGCGTTCCACTGTACATGCACGCCACACACATGGCGTTCCACTGTACACGCGTGCCGTGCACAGCGTTCCACTGTACATGCACGCCACACACACGGCATTCCACTGTACACGCGTGCTGTGCACAGCGTTCCACTGTACATGCACACCACACACACGGCATTCCACTGTACACGCGTGCCGTGCGCACAGCGTTCCACTGTACACGCACGCCACACACACGGCGTTCCACTGTACACGCGTGCCGTGCGCAGCGTTCCACTGTACACGCGTGCCGTGCGCAGCGTTCCACTGTACACGCACGCCACACACACGGCATTCCACTGTACACGCATGCCGTGCGCACAGCGTTCCACTGTACACGCACGCCACACACACGGCGTTCCACTGTACACGCGTGCCGTGCGCAGCGCTCCACTGTACACGCGTGCCGTGCGCAGTGCTCCACTGCACACGGACACTATATTTCATGTTTCTGCTCATCATTTGATGGGCATTTGGGCCACTTCCATTTTCTGCCTGTTTTATGACTAAAGCTGCTACAACCCTCTGTACCCAAACTTGTACATGGACACAGGTTTTCCGTTCTCTTGGATAAATGCCTTGGAACACAACATGGGGCCATACAGTGTCTGTGCTGCTTCCTGGAGCAGCCTCACTGACCCATCTCCACCAGCAGAGCTGAGGGCGCCAACCACGCCACGATCCCGCCAACACCTGTTGCTGTCTGTCCTTCTGCTCATAGCCACCCTCGTGGGCGTCTCAGCAGGGATGTAATTTCCATTTACCTAGCGATTTATGCAGTTGAGCATCTTTCATGGTGAAACTTACTACGTTTAAGCACAGTTGTATCAGCCACAACCTGAACTGCTGAGGGGCCTCAGCCCCGCGCTGGCTGGTGTCAGCACAGCAGAGAGAGGGCAGCTGGGTCCCCAGAGCCCCCGGCGTGGTCTGCACCAGTGTCCCGGCGCACGCACAGGTGTTCCTCTTTGGTGCCCTGCGAGTCCAGCAATCGACTTTATAAACGGCCCGTCTGGAGGTGCAGGGGCCCAGGGTGGGCTGGGCAGAAAGCTGCTGGAGCACAGCGTCCGAGTCAGTGGCAACCGGGGTGACGCCCTGCTCTGCCCACTCTCACGCCCCGTCTGCCGTGGTCCCCCGCGTCATTGCCTTTCCTGGGCCTCCCAGGGGCCAAGTGACAACACACACTGTCTCTGAAGGGGCGGCCTTGCTGGGAGTGGGCGCTCCCAGCGTTAACACCCCTGGCTGCAGATCCCCCCTTTCCAGCCTCCTCTGCAGACCTGCCCTCCCTGGCTCCTGGGGAGGGGCTGCACCTTGCCCCCCACCCCCCCGCAAGTGGGCTGCAGCCAGCATGGCCTCGGGACCGTCCACAGGAACACGATCTGCGACCCCAACCCTCTCATCTGTAAGAGGAGACGCTGGCCCTGGGACACCGGGACTGGGCTGTGAGTACAAGGTCAGCAGGCCGTGTGCCAGCCTGGAGGAGGGGGGATGTCAAAGGGCTGGCGGGAGCCTTCGAGGCCATTTGAGGGGAGAGACTGAGGCCCGATGGAGTGGCACAGACCTGAGCAAGACGACAGAGCCAGGCGGGCGTACAGCGGAGGTGGCCAGGCCCCAGGGAGGGCTCGGGGCGGGGGGGGGGGACAGCTGGGGGCGGGGCCTGGCTGTGCGGGGCCGCCCTGAGGGGGACCCCTCCCAGGAGGCCCCCGCCCCTCACCCAGGAGTGCATCTGCTCCACAGCAGAGCTGCCGGCCGCCCCTGGGGGCTTCATTTCTGAAAAAGCCTTCTGTGTCACTGATCCCCTCAACCCTCTGCTCCCCTCCGCCCTGGGGGCCCTCAGGCTCAGCCCATCTGCTAGCAACACCTCCAGGGCAGCCCCAACACCCACCGAATGAACCCGGCTAACAAAGGCCAAGACTCCCTCCACTCATCCGGGCTGGGCCCAAGAACAGCGAGGCAGGGAGCTAAGTCTCAAGAAGGCTTCCGGCGAGGGGTGTGCCTGTCTGCTGAGTCGCTTCAGTAGTGCCTGACTCTGCACCCCCATGGACTGTGGCCCCCCTAGGCTCCTCTGTCCATGGGATGCTCCAGGCAAGAATGCTGGAGGGGTTGCATGCCCTCCTCCAGGGGATCTTCCCGACCCAGGGATGGAACCCGAGTTGCATACGTCTCCTGCGTTGGCAGGCAGGCTCTTTACCACTACTGCCACCCGGGAAGCCCTTCCAACCAGTGGGGGAGGGGGGGCGGAGCAATCCGGCATAAACCTGACAAGGCTGGCTGGGGCCGCTGCGGGCAGTGTCCTCCAAGGCAGGAAGAAAAAGGAGCAGGTGTCTACTTAGCGCGGAGTGCAGTTATCCTGACTCGACAGGCCAGGCTCAGAGAGGCCACTCAGCTCCCGAAGGCCACACCGCTGGTGTACGTGCTATAGTAGGAATCTTGAGTCCAAGTCTGACTGATGTCCACCATTTTTCAGAATAAATTATAACTGGCAAGGAGGACAACAGAACTGGGCGCCTGGAGGCCCTTCCTGACGGACAGGCTGGCGTCCAGCATGGCCTTCCAGGCCACAGGAGGAGGCCTGTCCCGCTCAGCCTACGGGATGAATGGGGACAGGGTTGCCAGGAGGCCGCAGGACTGGGCGGCGGGCCAGCCGGCGTCCCCACCTCCGGGACTGGTGGCAGGCGCGGGACTGCCTGGCGCTCCCTCGAGGGAGCGCTGCCCCTCCGGCCTCTGTCTGTGTAGCCTGCGGGTGCCCTGGCCTGGGAGGAAACTTCCTAGAGTGCCGCCCGCCAGGCTGCACAGCCCACATGCCAAGACCAGGTGGGCCGGCCACCCCCAGCCCGGAGTGCGGGAACCCACTGGGCCCGAGCGGCTCCAAGCCGGCCTCGCCCCAGGGGGCTGGGGCCCACAGGCTGGGACAGGGTGGTCTGCAGGGCAGCCTCTTCTGGGGCTTGGTCGGCCGGTCCCCATGTCTGGGCGAGGGAGAGAGGGCTAGGCAGGGGTGGGCAAGGGCACCCGTGCGCCAGGACCCCTCCTTCCGGGGACCAGCCTCAGCTCCGACCTGTCCCATGCGAGGAGGGGGTGAGGCTGGGGATGTGCTGGAGGAGCCTGGGACCCACTTAGCGCTTGGCCGGGGAGGAGCAGGGAGAGGGAGCCGGGGACCCTGGGCCTTCTCTAGTCTTTGCCCAACCTCCCTCTCCAGACCCCTCACCCCCTACCCTTCACCCATGTCCCCCTCCCCCACCCCTACGGCCTGGTAGCTGATGACTGGTTGCCATTTGAATGGAATCAAATTCCCACAGAAAAGCCCCTGGAGAGCTCACCCTCCTGGGGAGCCCAGCCTCTCCTGCATACCCATGTCCCCCATGGGGTGTGGGCTCTGGAAGAACCCACAGGTCCTCCTGCCGAAGCCTCCTCAAGGGCAGAGATGTTCAAGCGGCGAATCCCCGCTGTGTGTCAAGGGCCTCCTGGGACCAGGGACACACAGGGCTAAGGGGGCGGTTGGGGAGCCCAGGGCTGGACAGAGGACAGGGCCGCCACATGCCCGAGTGGACACGGAGAAGCTGGTGTTCTCTGTGTTCATCCTCCTCCCTGGTGCGAGGGACCGTCCTGGACCCATCAGGCTGGAGCAGGACTCGGAGCTGAGAGGCTGGGACGGGGCTGAGGCCCGAGGCGTCCTCCAGAGGAGACCACGGACCAGAAAGCCAGCAGCTGGGGCTGGCCGCCGGCCTCTGAGATATGCAGGCCCTTGGCCAAACTGAGCCCACCTGTCCCCCTACCTTGGAAACAAAGAGGCAAAGTAAGAGGTATTAGGCACCTCCTGTGTGTCAGGAGGTGGCGCTAGTGGTAAAGAACCCCCCTGCCAACGCAGGAGACATGAGATGTGGGCTGGATCCCTGGGAGGGGAAGATGCCCTGGAGGAGGAGGGCATGGCAGCCCACTCCAGTCTTCTTGCCTGGGAAGTCCCAGGACAGAGGAGCCTAGCGGGCTGCAGTCTAAGAGTTCACAGAGTCAGAACGACTGAAGTGACTTAGCACACACCGTGTGCCAAACCCCCTCCACATTTGCGACACCAGGAGGGTGGGCCCTGCAGCTCGGGGTTGGGGGGTGTGTTGGGGGGTGGGGGGAGGGGAGGCCCCTGCTGCTCCGAGCCCAGCGCGTCTCTGAGACTGCCTCCTGCTCATCAGGGGTCTTCAGTGAAAAAGCACCTAACAGCTCACTGGGCCCAGGGAACACCCCCTCCCCTGGCCGCTGGGGGCTTCCAGTAATGGTCAGCGGACTGCCCACCAAAGCCACCATCCTGGGGCTTGTCCACGGTCCAGCTCAGCTCGCTGGCAATCCAGGCCCCAGTGTCCTTGCAAATGATTCCAGCCCCTCGCAGCAGGAGATCCCAGCAGCCGTGAGCCCTGCCCTCCCGGCCCAGGGTCATCCATCATCAATGAGACTGCAGACGCTCGAGGGGGCAGGAGGAGAGATGGGGGTCAGTCCGCACCAGGTCCGGCTCCAGTCGGCACTCACGCTGTCTGCTTCAAGGACAAAGGGGGCCAGGCCCTCAGGTTTCTTGCCCGGTGCCCCCACCTCCCATCAGTCAGCCGTTCCCATCTGCCCCCTCTTCTCAGGGCGGGGTAGCCTGGTGATGACTTGGGGCTCTGCCCTCCTCCCTGCCCCCACCCACTGCTGACAGTTGCCATGGGAACAACAGGCTGGGCTCCTGGGGACCAGGGTGAACAGAGCACTGAACAGATGTCTATGCGTCTCCTCTCCTCCACGGAAAGAATTCAGTATAGAAGTGCCAAGCCCGAGCCAGAGGCTGGGGAGTAGCTCAGGTGGCTTCAAACAGACCCTTCTCCCACCCACAGCCCAAGGACCGGGAGGCCGCGCCATGCGCAGCACCCTGGGCTTCTGCAGGGTGAGAGCTCAGTGTCTCTCGGGTGACTTTCGAGGCCTCCCGGAAAGGCCTGACCCCATGTGTCACCACCCTTCACGCTCCATCCCCTACTGCTCTTGTCTAAGGGTCTTCCCCGCTGGGTGACTCCTACCTGTGCTTCAGTGTCCAGTCACACTGCCTCCAGGAAGCCCTCCTGGCCACCTCAGCGATCACTTCCGCAAATGATGGAACACCTGATGCCTGCGTCACTCTCGACCAGCAGCACACCCGACTTTTGCAGGAACCACTCCTGGCACCTGCTGGCCTCATCCCCCCTGCCCATACGACATCGATATCGCTGTGTAACCGCACCTCCACCCCAACAGCCCAGGAGCGTTTATCCGAATGCAGACCTCCTAGCCTGGAGAGACACCACTCGTCCTGCCCTGGGGTCCCTGCTGGAGCCCATGGCAGGCTTGCCCAAAGCCTGCACACTGCATCTCTGTCCACACCTCACCTCCTCACCCTCCATCTGCCTCCAGGGCAGAGGCCACAGCTCTCATCCCCAAGGGCCCGGCACCTGCTCCACGGAGCACAGACGTCTACCCGTCCCACCTTGGGGGACCGCAGCCCACCTTCTGGCTCTCCCTCAAGGAGACTTTCACCATCGCGCTCCCCACCCCCCGCCCCCGCCAACAGCGCCCTCGGCCAGCGCCTGCAGCTCTGTGCGGGTCTGCGCTGGACCACTTTAGGCCGCTCACAGGATGCGCTTTTCTTCCTCCCTGACACCTCCGCCTCTGTTCCCCTGGCCCAGACACAAATCAGAGGAAAGCGGCTCTCCTGACACCAGAAACGCTTTCCATGGAGCTCAGGAACTCACTCTAAAGATCTCCCTGCATTTTCCAGGCCATCACAAACCCCTGTTACCCGTCTGCCCCGTGATTTTCCTGGGGAGGCAGACCCGTATACTTTACTGGACTGGTGGCTCTTTAACCTGCAGTGGAAAAAGCTACAATAAGACTCTCCGTCCCAGACTCATGGAGCTGGGGCTCCAGAGATCTCAACCAGCAAGGGTCCCGACCAGCCCGCCCAACGCCGCGTCCGGGAGCTCTTCAGTGGCTGCTTGATCTCCCCGGGCGCTGTCTCCCCCAGGCAGCCCATCCCAACAACTTGGGGCCACGCCTCCCTGGGTTCCACCATCTGCCTCCACTTGGAGCCACAACTGCTAAATTATACAAAGTAAGTTCCAACAAAAACGTGGACCTTGGCCTTAGAACTCCTGGAGAATCCCCAGTCAGTGGATGTGCTGAGATTAACTGCTTCCAGTGGTAAAGAATTCACCTGCCAAGCAGGAGATGTGCGTTCGATCCATGGGTGGGGAAGATCCCCTGGAGAAGGAAATAGCAACCCACTCCAGTATTCTCACCCAGGAAATCCCATGGACAAAGGAGCTTGGCGAGCTACAGTCTATGGCATCGCAGAGTCAGACACGAGTTAGCAACTCAGTAGTAGCAGGAAGTCCATGAAGATCCCCGGTTACCACGCTGCTGGTCACATGGCTTGTACCCAGTTGCCCCCACGCTCCCACTAGATATACGCAGGCCTTAACCACAAGGTCGGGGAGCAGGCAGCAGGCCTCGGAGCCCAGGTCCAGTCCTGCTGCTCCCGACCAGCCCCTCCTTAATGGAGATGGAATTTATCAAAGCAAGAAGACCCATCCTATCGAGTAGGGGACAGGGAGGGGGATAAAAAGACGTTCGACTCCCCGCTGTCAGCCAGAGACCCTAATGAAGCCTTTGCTTCCGAAGACGATTATCGGACAGAATAATTCATCGCTAGAGATTAATTGGACTAATTATGTTGGCTTTCAGAATCCCCTGAATAATGACTTTCTCTGGGGTGGGTGTCGGGGATAATTGCGTGATATCAGAGCCTCTTCCCCCAGTGAAAGGCCTGCAGAAAGGGATCTCTGGCTCTGAAGGGCAGGCAGGATAGCTCCGTGTCAGCTCTGGCCTGCTTAGAAGGGGCCGGTATTTCACGTGGAAGCCCTTTATGAGGGAGGTGTCATCACGCCTCACGACCTTCCTCCAGCCTCCCTCAGCACGCTCTTCAGAACACCCTGCTCGTCCCGGGACATTCCTTCTCCTCGATGCCATGGGGTCAGGGAGCCCAGGAGCTGAGTGACCTGTCCTCACGCTGGGGGACTCCCGCACCTGCAACGAGCCTGCCGGGCCCCTCCCCCAGGGCCACCCCATCCCCGCCGAAGCGGCTCTAGTCTGGCACCTCTGCCTTCTCTCCCTCTTTAAATTAAGAGTTGACAGACGCTGACTACACAGAAAAAGAATTTAGTGTTTAAATAACACAACCAAGTTAATCTGACACGTGATGACCCACACTGTCACCTTCCCATTCTGTGGCGATTAGATACAAAATGGCCCGGCGGTCACTCTCCTAACCGTGTGGGCAAACAAGGGCAGTGTCGTCGGAGGGCGTGGCACATTGCCCTGGCTCCTACCTTCTCCCACCCCAGGCAGGGCTCTGGAGGAACTGGCTTCCCCTCCTTCTCCTTGGCAGCCTCTACAAACTAAGTTAGTTTCAAGAGACAGTGGGGATCACATTAGTTTTAGGGCTCCAGTCTATTTTGCGCCCATATCCAGGGCAGGCAGATGGTAGCTCACTGACTACTGAGGTATGTAAGCCAAGAGTCTTAAAGTTCAGAGAGCTCATTTTTATTTCACCTGAAAAATGGAAGTAATTAAACATCTAGATGCTCAAGCTGGATTTAGAAAAGGCAGAGGAACCAGAGACCAAATTGCCAACGTCCACTGGATCATAGAAAAAGTAAGAGAATTCCGCTTCATTGACTATGCTAAAGCCTTTGACTGTGTGGATCACAAGAAAATGGAAAATTCTTCAAGAGATGAAAATACCAGAACACCTTTCCTGCTTCCTGAGAAACCTGTATGCAAATCAAGAAGCAACAGTTAGAATCTGATATAGAACAACAGACTGTTACAAAATGGGGAAAGCAGTACATCAAGGCTGTATGTTGTCACCCTGCTTATTTAACTTATATGCAGAGTACACCATGTGAAATGCTGGGTTGGATGAAGCACAAGCTGGAATCAAGATTGCTGGGAGAAATATCAATAACCTCTGATATGCAGATGACACCACCCTTATGGCAGAAAGTGAAGGGGAACTAAACAGCCTCTTGATGAAAGTGAAAGAGGAGAGTGAAAAAGTTGGCTTAAAACTCAACATTCAAAAAACAAATATCATGGCATCCAGTCCCATCACTTCATAGAAATAGATGGGGAAACAATGGAAACAGTGAAAGATTTTATTTTCTTGGGCTCCAAAATCACTGCTGATGGTGACTGCAGCCATGAAATTAAGACGCTGCTCCTTGGAAGAAAAGCTATGACCAACCTAGACAGCATATTAAAAAGCAGAGATATTACTTTGCTGAAAAAGGTCCATATAGTTAAAACTATGGTTTTTCCAGTAGTCATGTATGGATGTGAGAGTTGGGCTATAAAGAAAGTTGAGCACTGAAGAACTGATGGTTTTGAACTGTGGTGTTGGAGAAGACTCTCGAGAGTCCCTCGGACTGCAAGCACATCAAACCAGTCCATCCTAAAGGAGATCAGTCCATCCTAAAGCAGATCAGTCCTGAATATACATTGGAAGGACTGATGTTGAAGCAGAAGATCCAATATTTTGGCCACCTGATGTGAAGAGGTAACTCATTAGAAAAGACCCTGCCTGATGCTGGGAAAGATTAAAGGCAGGAGGAGAAGGGGACGGCAGAGGATGGATGATTGGATGACATCACCAACTCCATGGACATGAGTTTGAGCAAGCTCTGGGAGTTGGTGAAGGACTGGGAAGCTTGGAGTGCTGCAGTCCCTGGGGTAGAAAAGAGTCAGCAACAACGAAACATCTACTTCTTAGGGTTATTGAGATGGTTAACTTAGATAACATCTGTTAAGTCCTGGCACACGGGAAGGACTCAAAAGCAGCAGTTACGATTATTATTCTCATCTTGGGCCACTCTGGTCTCAGTCTCAGCAACCCTCCATCCCAACTGAGGAGACCACACTCTCCCTTCCCTCACCTGGAGCTGGAGGGATGTCTGTCGGGCGGAGTGGTGATGTGGTTTCAGGGAAGACGTTCC
The DNA here is from genome assembly GCA_935064755.1 of Tragelaphus eurycerus. NCBI lineage: Eukaryota > Metazoa > Chordata > Mammalia > Artiodactyla > Bovidae > Tragelaphus > Tragelaphus eurycerus. The sequence goes on along the minus strand of CAKXYN010000100.1, from coordinate 242,497 downwards.
TGCTCCACCCTCCACCCAAGGTCCCTGTTTTCTGTTTTTGCTTTCTTAAAGCAGTTTATGAAACTGTCCTGTAGCAGCTGACAGTGTCAGTCGGTTATATATTGATGGTAAAAGAGTGTGAGGGTCATTGGTTAATTTGTGCAGTAATTTGTACAATACTGTACATAGTGGCAAAGACCTTCCTAAAAACAGCATGGTTTTCTTCTAAGGGAGAAAAGGATGAACCTAGGATGAAGGCTGCAGGAGCTGAAAGGTTTCTGTTAATGGGTAACCATGCATAATCGCAGAGCACCTTCCACTCAAGAAGGAGCCTCTAAATTGAGTGACAAAGCAGCTGCCATCCTAGCTTTCTCAGCAAACCTGAGCCTCTGGACTCTGGCTTTCCTGCGGAGGGCAGGGCGAGGGCGAGGGCGGGGCGGGGAGGTGCGTGAGGCCGCTGCAGGGGTCGGCTGTTCTCCAAAACGAATGAGGTTGACTGTGCCCAGGAGGAGCCTCGGGGCTCTTTAGGAGGCGAAGACAGCCCGACAGGAGCCCGAGAAAGGCCACGTCCAGGAGCCGCTGACGCCCGCAAGTGGACTCAGGGGGTGCGGTGTGACATAGATGCAAGCAGGAGCAACCTTGCAACAAAACCACACGGCTGTCAGTTCAGCATAAAGAAACGTGTCTAGAAACGCCTGGGACCCCCTTAAGACCAAGTGCCGTTAACAAGAGGGCATCCGATGGTGGTCAGGCCTGCACCCCGAATACTCAAGATGCAGTAACGATCTCTGAAGTCTGAAAGCGTCTTGTCTCACAGTTTTCTCCATCGCTGTGGTTTTTTTGGTCCATACCATGCCACACAGCATGTGGCAGGGAACCCAGGCCTCCATGGTGAAAGCACCGATCTTAATCACTAGGCCACCAGGGGAACTCCCTTGTCCCACAGTTTAATCAGACTGTGTTCCAAGATCTAGACTAAAGAAACAAGTGTTTTGATGGGAACCTTGGGGAATGGTGGATCTGCACAAGCAGCCAGGGCTGGGGACAGGGAGGCGGCCAGGGCCAGTAACGGACCCCTCCTCCGGGAGCACAGGGCAGCAGCTCCTGCCTCTGGTCAGCTGTGGGCCTTCCCACCCTCCCTCCTGGGTCTCCTGCCTCTGGTCAGCTGTGGGCCTTCCCACTCTCCCTCCTGGGTCTCCTGCCTCTGGTCCGGGCCTTCCCCCCTCCCTCCTGGGTCTGGAGCCTCAGGAGGGCGTGAACCCAAGCTCGGTGAGCTGAGGACAGCCTGTCCTGCTGCCCCGCAGAAGCGTCTCGCAGGGACAGCCTGCAGGAAGTGAGCCCCGGGCAAGTGCAGCTCAGATCAGACCGGCATGGTTCCCCGCGAACCCTGAGTCCACCAGGCCTCCTGCGGTTCCAGCGCGGGGCGGACAGGCCGTGGGCAGGGGGCCTGGGGAGGTGCTGGGGTCTGCTGCCTGCCCGCCACCAGCTGCCTGTGTCCCTGGGCCAGGCCCTCATTTGGAATATCATCTAGAAAGCATTCAGCTTGTGGGCTCCATTCAGAGACACGTGAGCTGTGGCTGTGGCCGCAGGGCGGGGAGCGCTGGCTGCTGGCCGCGGCGGGCCTGCTGAGCTGAGGGTTCTGCCGCGGGCGGTAAAGGATCCACCGTCTGGCCTCAAACCTGGAAGTATCAGGTGCCCTGGGAACCAGATACAGCAGGAAATGAGCAGAAACACCCAAACACGGGGTAACAGACACCCCACCGAGGGCTGCAGGCGGCTTCCCGCAGAGCATCACCTGGAGCTGGTGCGCCCACAGCCTGCGGGCGAGAGGCCTGCACGCCGGGACTTTCCTTAAAGTCAAGTCAACCTCAGACACCTCTGCACGCTTGCTGCAGAGCCTCCGGATCACAGCCTTTGCCTTGAAAAGATGCTATAAAAAGCTGCGTAAGAGGAGGCAGAGGACTCGATGGTTGGATGGCGTCACCAACTCAGCGGACACGCATCTGAGCAAACTCCAGGAGACCGTGAAGGTCAGGACAGCCTGGCCGCCATCCATGGCCACAAAGAGCCTGATGCAACTTAGCGCCTGGACACACATATGAAAGAAGGATCATTGGAATGAACCATGTGGTACCACACTTACCGGACACACGGACACTACCCAACGCCCGTTATTTTCGTTACATTAAATACCAGGTGTGTGTGCGTGTGCACAGGCTTCCCAGGCTGTGCTCGTGGTAAAGCACCTGCCTGTCAACGCAGGAGATGCCTGAGACAAGGGTTCAGCCCCTGGGTGGGGAAGAGCCCCTGGAGGAGGAAAAGGCAACCCACTCCAGTGTTCTTGCCTGGAGAATCCCCAGGACAGAGGAGCCTGGTGGGCTACAGTCCATAGGGTTGCAAGAGTCAGACACGACTGAAGCAACTCAGCATGCATGCACACATGTGTGTGTATACACAGCTTGGCATACACATACATGTCCTCACTCTGTCCACTAAAGGAGTCTAGGAGCAGCGACGCTCTAGGACCAGTGAGACCACCGGCACCAGATCCTGGTTTCTAACGCCGCCCTCCAATGAAAGGACAGGACCCCGTGGAGAAATGGCTGCCTCTTGAACAGGGAATATGCAACATGAATCTGGAGCACCTTGAAGGGCCAGAAAAGAGGAAACTAAAAAAAACCAGGGTATGTCAAAGGGACACACGTACCAACTAAACGCTCTCTACCCACAGCCAAAGCTGAAAGTTTTATCAAAATAAACACAGGCTCAGAGCATAACTCAAAGAATGAAATAAACAACCCCAAGTGCGCACAGACCCAACTAGAGAATGGAGAGCGGAGAGAGCGCCTGCACAGGAGCATTTACGTGGACACTCTCCTGGCGGGAGGTGGAACCTGACTGCTCGCCTCCCTGAATGAGGCTGCACAGAGTAACCGCCTTCCGGGGGCGCACCCTGGAGAAAAGGGGAGGGGACTTTGCTGGGGAAACACACAACCACCCTATGTCAGCCGGACAATCAAGGTGAACAATGGCAGATCATGTTGGGAGTAAACACCCTTCATCAGATGTCATGAGAACGACACTTTGCCTCCGTGGTCACCAAGCCTCTGTCAACCATCAGACCCATGCTGAAGGACACCCTACAAGCTGCCTGGAAGTCCTCTTCAGGGTCATCCCACCAAGGAAAGACTGAGAAACAGCCACGGCCCAAAGGAACCTAAGGACGCAAGAGGACCAAATGGACTGTGGTCCTCAGATGGGATCCTGAAACAGAAGAAGGGCAGGAGGTAAAAACGAACGCCGTCCAGACAAAGCACGGACCTTAATTAGCAAGAATGCTTCAGTGCGGGCTCACAGACTCTGACCAATGAGCCACAGTAGCCACGACACAGCAGGGCGGGAACTGGGGCCGTGACAGCTCTTGGTAACATCCTTGCAACTTTCTAGTGAATCTGAAACTATTCTGAAACATTCAAGTTTATTAAAGACAAAAAGCTGCACGGGATTCCGAGGCACAGTAGGGGGTGGTGGTGGTGGAGGGATGTATCATGTGACGCGCGCCATGATGAGGACTCAGCCCTGCCAGCGAGGGGTTTGGAGTCTGACCAGTGAGGACGGGGCAGCTGCCAGGCAAGAGGCTGAGGAGTGAAAACCAACGTGTCAGCCAACAGGCACTGCCAGAGGAGGGCTGCCCGGAGGGTCAGGAGACCCCGGAGAGGTTCACCCTCGGGGTGGGGGTGGGGCGTCAAGAAATAGCTGAAAAGGATGGGCAAGGCTTTCTAGGAGGACACTGGAGGCAGCGGGTGTTTTAGGCGAGGACATGGCTCAATCCAACACACAGAGACGGGAAAACTGGGGCAGGTCTGGGAACCACAGAGCCCAGCTTAAGCACAGACAGGGCAGTGTCCCCCAGGGGCCCACAGACCATCCTCTTCCAGAAAGCCCCATGTGAAGAGGATCCCAGGCCATGAGGGGATTCTGCACCCGCTCACCCGTTTCTGGGCAGTCACCAAGCGGCAGTGACCCTACACAGGCTCTGAGAAGTCCTGCAGTAGAGAACCCCGTCTAACCCTGTTCAGCCGGGACTTCCTAGATTCACGAAACCAAGGGTCTTGTATTTTTCAGCAGAGTCAATTAACAAGTCTCACCCGACTTCCTCAGGGAAATGCTGGCAGATGGCTTGGGCAGAGAAGACAAAGGGGGCGCCAGGAGGGCAGGAAGGTGTGCCCGTGGAGGCCTCGAGTAAGAAATCAGAAGGCTGTCCTGCAGCAGCCTTGGGGACCACCCCACGGGGAGCAATGGGGTCCCAGCTGTGCTGAGGAGGGCACCCCCAGAGCAGGGCTGGGGGCAAACCAGAGATGGGGAGCCAGGATGCTTCCATGAGAGGCTGATGGTGTGAGTTAAGACAACGTGGGGTATTTCACAGGTAGAAGCAACCAGACTGTTGAGTGGCCGAGCCAAGGTGGGGTCAGAGCCAGGGAGTGGGGACAGAAGAGGCGTGGAGCCCCAAGGCTGGGCCGCCATCAGTCTACACACCCCCGCACGCGCCTCCCTTCTCTGTTCCCAAAGACCAAGACGTGGCACCTCCAAACCTCACTGGGCAAAGAGCACAACAGAATACATTCAATTCGAGCAACAGAACAGAAAGGCAGACCTGGATCGTAACTCAGAGTACAAACAGCGTGAGTACCTGTGATACGAATCCGGGATGGAGGGGGCCTGGTCTGGTGGCTAAGACCAACATCCAACACAGGGGCCTGGGTCTGTGCCCTGGTCAGAGTTCTCCACGCCAGGCTTCAACAGTACATGAACCGTGAACTTCCAGATGTTCAAGCTGGATTTAAAAAAGGCAGAGGAACCTTTGATCAAATTGCCGACATCCGCTGGATCATCGAAAAAGCAAGAGAGTTCCAGAAAAACATCTACTTTTGCTTTATTGACTATGCCGAAGCCTTTGACTCTGTGGATCACAACAAACTGTGGAACATTTTTCAAGAGATGGGAATACCAGACCACCTGACCTGCCTCCTGAGAAATCTGTATGCAGGTCAGGAAGCAACAGTTAGAAATGGACATGGAACAACAGACTGGTTCCAAATCGGAAAAGGAATACATCAAGGCTGTATACTGTAACCCTGCTTATTTAACTTATATGCATCATGAGAAACGCTGGGCTGGAAGAAGCACAAGCTGGAATCAAGATTGCCAGGAGAAATATCAATAACCTCAGACATGCAGATGACACCACCCTTATGGGAGAAAGAGAAGAACTAAAGAGCCTCTTGATAATAATGAAAGAGGAAAGTGAAAAAGTTGGCTTAAAACTCAACATTAAGAAAACAAAGACCATGGCATCCGGTCTCATCATGGCAAACAGATGGGGAAACAATGGAAACAGTGACAGACTTTATTTTTCGGGGCTCCAAAATCATTGCAGATGGTGATTGCAGCCATGAAATTAAAAGACACTCCTTGGAAAGAAAGTTATGACCAACCTAAACAGCATATTAAAAAGCAAAGATATTACTTTGGCAACAAAGGTCCATCTAGTCAAGGTTATGGTTTTCCAGTAGTCATGTATGGATGTGAGAGTTGGACTGTGAAGAAAGCTGAGTGCTGGAGAATTGATGCTTTTGAACTGTGGTGTTGGAGAAGACTCTTCAGAGTCCCTTGGACCGCAAGGAGATCCAGCCAGTCTATCCTAAAGGAGGTCACTCCTGGGTGTTCATTGGAAGGACTGATGCTGAAGGTGAAACTCCAATACTTTGGCCACCTGATGCAAATAAGTGACTCATTGGAAAAGATTTTGATGCTGGGAAAGATTGAAGGCAGGAGAAGAAGGGGACAACAGACGATGAGATGGTTGGATGGCATCACTGACTCAATGGACATGGGTTTTAGCAAGCTCTGGTAGTTGGGAGTGCTGGGCTGGTGTTGGGACCCCTGACGTGCTGCAGTCCACGGGGTCACAAAGAGTGGGACTGACTGAGTGACTGAACTAAACTGAAAACTAGGTCCCACATGCTGCAACTAAGATCCCATGCAGCCAAATAACTACTTTGAAAACGAACTAGCAAGTGATGGAGAAACAAGTACAAGGGGCAGGAAAGTCCGGTCTCCGTACAGAATTCCCAATCATGTGGGCAGGTTAGGGTCCATAGACAGCACAGAGCCTACGCCCCCCGCTGCCCAGCCCCAGGTACCAGCTCAGAGCCTGTCCCCCCGCTCCCAGCTCCAGGCAAGGCAGCCGGCCTCCGTGACTCAGTGCCCTCAGTGGCAGAAGGGGAACAAAACTGTCCAGCTTGGAGTCTATTATGAAGAGTTCATCTATGTCAAGTGCTCAGAATGGGATCTGGTGCCCGGGCTGCTCCACATTAGCATCAGCGGCGGTTCAGATTGAAGGGGCTGAAGGAAGCTGCTCTCACTGGAGGGGGGCTCGGGGCGGGGACTCGGGTCCAGGCAGGACAGGGCTTCCTGCCCCTTCCGGGGTGGCTTCTCTGTCTCCCCCCAGCTGGCCTCCTCCTCGTCCTGCCTGCGGCTCTGCTGTGGGGGGACATCTAGACTCCCAGCAACCTGCCCTCTTCCTTCCGTCTGCACCTCACTGACCAGCGCAGGAGCCCGCCCCCCAACCCCTGAAGGCAGGGAGCAGATGGAGGGGAGGGGCTGCCAACCCCATCCGGCTCCAGGCAGGGCTGGCCTCCTCCGCGGTAGGGGGAGGGGAGTCGGGAGGGAAATCCCCATGTGGCGAGGGGGAGTCACAGGGGCAATGAAGCCTGAGCTCTGCAGACAGCCTCTCTGGTCGCAGGCGGGATGGTATCAGAAAGCCGAACACAACCGCCGCTGAGGCCCTTCCGTACTTCCTGGTCTCGGGTCTCAGGGAGGCTGACGTCACTGGGAAGCCCCACCCCCAGGAGACAGTTCCGGCCACACCGCTACCCTGCAGCTGAGCGACCCCCTCTCTGGCCTCAAGCTCCTCGCCTGTGCCCTGGGGGCAGGGGGCGCTGCACCCCAGAGACTGACAAGGCCCCGAGCACAAGCCTGGGCAGCCGCTCCCTGGGCCTCTGGTCTCCTATCCTCCCTGCCCTCGAGGTTCCCGCGTCAGGACTGGGCACAGGGGCTGCACCCGGGAAGTCCCTCTGCGCTGTGGGCGCTGCTTGCTGCGGGAGGTGCAGTTTCGGGGCGGGGGGCGGCACGGCCGCAGGGACACTACAGTCTGCAGAGCAGGGCCTCGGGCCTCCCGAGCTGGCCTCAGCCCTGGCTCAAAGGGGGCTGCCACCACCTCCTTCTGGGGTGCACGCTGCGCCTGAAGCCCGCGCTGGCCACTCAGGAATAAATACCTCAAACCACGAAGGACAACTTACGGGCCAGGCCAGAGAGTGGTTTTCCCCCTCATCCTCCTGCTGTCCAGCTTTAGACCAGAGGGACTTAGGGTGGACCAGGAGGCGATGGGGCAGCGAAGCCCCAGGACGCCAGGAGAGCTCCAGCCCCAGAAGCTGGGGGGGGGGGGGCGCTGCGGGACGGAGGGCGGCAGGTGAGTCCTGTGATGAGAAGCAGTCGCAGGCCACAGCGTAGGGGTCTCTGGGGGCCTGGAAGCACCTCAGAGTCCCCTGCTTCACGTTCAACCTCATCCTGCTCTGATGACCACACACGCAAGTATTCTGGGAACACGGAGGTACCCACAGAGGACCAGACTCGGTAGCAGCAGTAGGGTCAGGGGGGCTGTCCACGGAGCAGGCCGCCCGTGGCTCCCAACTGCCCGAGGAACGAGACAGTGGTGGCAGCGTGGCACCACGGAGCCAGGCCGCCCGCCCACCCGGTGACCGGTCAGCTGTAAGCGCAGGCGGGGCAGAGGCGCTGACGGCACGTAGCGCGCAGCTTCCGGGCTGTGTCCACAGTCAGGGCTGGCCCTGGGGGCTGTGAGGCGCGCCCCAGACACGGGGCTGTCTGGCCGCAGAGCCCCGGTGCCCCTGGGTACCACCCACTACGGTCCCCACACCCTGGTCCGCGTCCAGAGAAGTGCCCCTGAAGGAGGACCCCGAGGAGGGACCTGCATCCTCCGAACGGAGGCCCTGATGGCAGCTGAGACCCCTCCCCCAAAGTACTTTTTGGTTTTCGACAAGTTTCCATAGCAACCGAAGGGTTACCATGGCGACTGAACTTGGCTCCGCGTACACAGCTGAGAAGGGCCCTCGCTTATCTGTCAAGCGAGGCTCACAGGAAACCCAGCGAAGGGCGGACGAGGACCACGGCGGTCTGGGCGGCCCCTCGCCGGCTCCTCCCCCTTAGTCCTCCCAGGCCCTGCCCCTCCCCTTCAGGGATCCTCCCGGAGCCCGCCTGGCTTCGGAGGCCGACTCCTCAGCCTTCCCTCGGGTTGCAGCCTCTGCGCGCTCGGCCCCTGGGCAGCAGGCCCGGTCCAGCCTCCCTGGGCGCCCTGCACGGGGCACAGCTGTGCCCTGTTAACAGGTCTCTCCTCTGGGACCTTCCGCCTGCGAGGCCAGAGGCCTGTTTCCTGGCTCTGAACTCTGAGGAGGCAGGGATGAGTGTGGGTGCAGGCAGGAGGCTTGATGCTCCAGCTGGAAACGGGAGGCAGGGCCGTCGGGGCCTCATGCTGTCTGGGCAGGGGCCTGAGGTCCAGCCTCTCAGCCCCTGTCCCCAGCTCCTCCCCAGGGACCCATCTGACAAGTGTGTGCTTCCCGCAACACCCGCTTCCTGCTCATCTGCAGAGGCCCATCTGCGGGCCTGCTGCCCACACGCCAGGAGCGCTGGGCTCAGATCTTAAAAGCAGCCCACGGAACATGGGGACACACGTACTGTGCTCTGAAATAAATTCTCAAGACATTTGTTGCATCCTCACAGAGCCTACAACAATAAACTCATTAAAAAACAGTGAAAGTGTGTGGTTAAGCTCTTTTTTTTTTTTTTAGCCTGCAAGAGCGTTATGTTTAAAATTAACACCAGTATTATTTTTAAAGGCTGGAGTCAGGCTTTTCTTTCCACGCAGGGAGGTCCTGCTTGCCTGTCGGCCAGCGGGCAGAGCTCTGCTCCGGGCCTGACGTGGACCCCAGCGCTCTGCGCACAGCTGGGGGGATGTCCAGCCGCGTGTCCGCTAGGCGGTGGGTGCCGCCCCGTCTGCTCTGAGTCCTCAGGCCTGCCCTCCGGAAGCCCCCGGCCTGGCTCTGACAGCCAGGGTGTGGGCAGCGCATCCCCCGGCTGGGACCACCTTGTTTCCAAGGCATCCTGGCAGCCAGCCCAGCCCAAGTGTTGAGCGTGTGTCACTTAGCAGCATGTCCTGGCCCGAACCCAGGGCAGGGCGATGACACTCACAACACCTACCTCAGCGAGTGCGTGTGAGGATGAGCCGGTCTGTTAAAACACAGCATCCGGAGCAGCACAGGGTGCAGGGAGATGCTGCTCCCCAAGTCGGGGTTAAGTCCCTTCTCAGAGCCTTCTGCGCAGTTTAAGGGCAGGGCTTTCAAAATGCAGTTGCCACTTATCTGTGGGTCATGAAATCAGTTCAGTGCAACCCCAAGTTAAAGAAAAACACACACGTACATTTGACATAACCGAAGATTAAGTGCACTGGACCCAGTATTGTTTCAAAAACCTCTTGACTTGTTTCAAAAACCTCTTGACTAGCAAACACACATAATGTAGCAAATCACACAATGCATTTGCTAGAAGATGTATTCCCAGTGGGGTCAAGATAGGAAAAAATAACTTGAAAATCCACTGCTCTGGGGTTCTGTCAGTCAGTGACAACCCCTGTGTGAACGAGTCCTTGGTTCTGTCTGGGAGAAAAGGGGGTGGGTGGGGGCAGGAAGGGGAGAACCCAGACTTCAAGGACAGCCTGCACCTCCTGCTTCACACCCAGGAGCCAGCCTGTTCCTGGTGGAGTAGAGAAAGTCTCTTTTAAGAATTACTCCCTCAAGACCGTCCGAGGTTATCACCAGAGCCGATGGCCAGGGTCCAGCGGGAAACTGGCAGACAAGGGTCCCTCTGGGGGCAGGTCCGTGGTGGGCTCACATGGGGCCTGAGCCCGCACCCCCTCCTTCTTTGATGAGGTCTTGTCTGCGTGACCCAACAGCGGTCTGAGCTAAAAAGGGAAAACATCACCCTCTGTTTACAAGAGATGAGAAAACTCAGGACCCAGGAGGTTGCAGGCCTTGATCAGGCTCAGAGTAACAGCTGGGCCCAGGGTCCAGCCAAAGCTGCCCAGGTCTGCGCAGGAACAGACGCAGACGGGGCAGGGAAGGGGGTGGCAGGGGGTGTCAGCTTTGAAGACAGTTCCCCAGGGCATGCGTGGAGTGCCCCCGTTCAGGGCCTTAGAGGAGGGTATGGACAGGGGATGAGATGGGCAGAGTGAGGTGGACACGAAGACCAAGCACTTGGCTACATCGGAGAGACAGCCAAGTCCCCAAGGCCAGTGAGCACCCCCCATCACACGGCTGGGCCCTGGGCTCAGGGACACGCGCTGCCTAAGGGAGCGGGGAAAGGGGACTCTCTGTGGGTTACCTTCAGCCCGAGTAACCTGGCCAGTCTGGGGCAGAGACTACCAGCGCCACGAAGGCCTGGCTCTCATGCACAGGGCGGCCGGGTACTCCCATCCCCTGAGTCTCCACCAGAAGCAGGACCACCAACATCTGCAGCCTGGTCACCACGACCACACCTCCTCCGCCGGGCCCACAAGTCCCCAGCTCAGGACACCCACTGTACCCACCTCCGGAGGCCGGTTTGCATGAATCACAGACGTAAGTTCAGTTGAGACAAGCTCACCATGTTAAAAAAGCCGTTATTATAAACAACAAGATGTTTTTCTCAGGTGCACCTGTTTTGCATTTAAGAAACTCAGTGTCCAGGCAAAATGACACCCCGGCTTCCTCGGTGTCCATCTGTGCGGCTTGGGGGGTCCTACTCGCCACCCCCACCCCCTCCCCTGGCCCCAGGCTGCTGCAGGGTTGCCCGGAGGCTCTGGATGGAACCTTAGCGCTGGGGCACCTGCCTCCTCTGGCTGATGCCCACAGCAGCCGGAGCCCCTTCTGAACAACACAAGCCTGGCATCAGTCCCCCCACTTGCCCCGTCTTCCCACTGGACGCGGAGATGAAATTCGGAATCCCAACCCTAACCAGGCCCTGCCTGGCCCACCCTTGTGCCAGCCCCCTCCCTTCCCCATGAGCTTCTCTTCCCCACACACCCCAACGCGCTCCACCTCGGACCGCTGCACACACCGCCCCATTCGGGCCAGCTCCTGCAGGCCTGGCCCAGGGCCCTTCCCCAGGACCAGCCAAGGCCCCCATCCTCCTCCTGTACAGCACTGACCAGTGTGACGTAAGAGCGCCCTTCTGTGACCATGTGTTCAAGTGGTCTCCCCCGAGTCTCACATCCATGAAGAGAAAGGAGAGTCTGCTTTGTGCACTGCTGGGGCCCCAGGCCGGGCCTGGACAGAACGTCAGCCCTGCTCCCCTGTCCCTCCAGGGCTCAGGCAGCCCTCGACCAACCCTGGAGACAGAGGACCGCTCTGGGCTGCTCTCACCGCAGCCACACCCCATCTGTCTTCTCTTCCAGACTCACGTTTCTACGCCTAGAGTGGCTCGAGATAACGTGGGATTTTTTTTTTTTTTTTTTGGTAAGGAGGGAAGCAAGATGAGAGTGGGTGTGGGGACAGGTCCCCTTCCAGCTCTGTTGGCTGCGGGTCGGAGGCAGGAATGGAGGAGGAGAAGGCAGGGATGGAGAAGGAGGAGCAAGACAGGCAGGGAAGGCGTGGGAGCGAGAAGATGGTGGGATCCGGAGCCCCTTCCTCGGCTCCAGCCTCGGACCCCATCCAAACGGGGCTCTCCTTTCACAGATGGCCTCCCAGGGGAGTTCCGGGTGGGGACGTAGACCCCAGCTGCAAAGTGACCTGACACTGGGCTAGTAACACCGCTCTCCCCAGGCCTCCAGGAAAGCTGCCCTCGGCGGATGGAAGGGCTCCTGGGAACATTCAGTCCGGTACGGGTCACTGAGGGCTGAGTCCATCCGCGAGGATGAGAGGAGACTCAGAAAATCCATCCCTGCTGGGGGCGGGGCTTCCGGCGCTGGAGCAGGGGGCGGGGCCGGTTCTGGCCTCTTAGAGGGGAGTGGAGTCTGAGCTCCGTTCAGGGCTCCTCCGGCCCCCTCACCTGTCAGCCCGGGAGGCGGCCATGGCGACAGTACCCCTGGCGGCCTGCAGCCCCTGCCCTTTCCTTCGAGGAGCGGGGGTTGGAGGACAGGACGCCTCTGACAGGGGGTGCTGCACCGGCGCAGTGACGGGTGCGGACGGACTACAGGACCGGGTCACCTGGGGTCACGGCCAGGGTGAGATGGAGCAGCGGAGGCAGGCTCCAAGGACACACCAAGGAGAGAAGAGGCGCTCTGGTCGGGGGAGGCTGGGGGCTCTCGAAGGCCCAGGAGGAAGGGCCCAGAACACAGGGGTCTGAGGACAAAGAGCCCTGGCCAGGTCTGCCTGGGGCCCCCCGAGGACAGGGCCTCCTTCCCCAAGACCCACCCAGCTGTGGAGGGGTGGGGCAGATGTGTACCAGCGAGGCAGCCTCAGATGAGTAAAGATCTAATTTAATCCTGGCAGTGGCCCGCAAGGCGATCTGACCTGCTGAACAGGTGAGGAAGCCAAAGCTCAGGAGAGCTGACTGGCCTCAAGGCCAAGCAACCCGGAGGCAGGACCTGACCTTGGGGTGTCTGCCCCGTAGCCTGTGGGTCTGACCACCGTGCTCTGTGCTTCCTCCCAGGACCTACCAAGAGAGGGGACGCACAGAGCCACCGCAGACAGCTTGCACTGAGAAGCTGGGGACTCTGATTCAGAGATTTGATTTCAGCAGGAAACTCAATCCCTGTGTGAGTGTGAGAAAGTGGCCGGAATCCAGTCCCTGCCCAGCCGGGGCTGCTCTGGCTCAGAGGCGGGCTGTGTCATCAGGCAAAACCCTTCCCGTCCCCCACTGGACATCACACCCAACACCAGGCCAGTGGCCCCCCCACCGCTGGCCCAACACCGGGGCCCCAGGCTGGCGCGTGCACCCAGTGCTGGGTCAGCATTGCCCCGTCACCCGTCCTCTGCGACGAGAGATGAGCCGGGACCTCTCAGCCTCATTCCTGCCCAGACGTGCTCCCAGCTGAGTGATAACCAGCCAGTGGGGTGGACTCCACGACTCAGCCCTGCAGGACATTTCGAGGACCACCAGAGGGGTCGTCTGAAGGAGAGCCTGGGAACCAGGCAGGACTGTCCCAGGGGACCTGGGGGGTCGAGGGACCAGAGCAGAACAAAGCTCGGGGTCGGGCCTGAGTCCCCACCCTCCCAGGAATGAAGGTGCTGCCAGCTCCTCCCCAATGTGGACGAGCCCCAGGCCACAGCCAAAGTCTAGGCAAAGGGGATGAACTGAACATAAGGTGCCCCTTCTGCCCCCGCCCCGGTGACCTCCAATGCCTTTTCATGCTGCTTCTGCTATTTTCTTTTTATCAAAGTCTAACAGCCACTTGGCTGATAAATGACCTTAAAAACTTGGCGAAGCTGACTTCCGGAGACTGTGCATCCCTTCTGACCCGTGAGGCTCAAGCTCCCACCCCTAGAGAGATGGGCACCACATCCTGCCAGGTGGACCAGGGCACAAGGGCAGGTCCGCCTTCAGGAGGTGAGGAGCCAGGTGTGTGTGGAAGAACACCAAGCAGAAGACGCCCCTCCCCTTGGAAAGCCCACCAGCGGCCCCGAGCTCCGAAAGACCTCGAGTGCTGAGTCCCCTCCGCAGGCTGGCTCCAGAAGGCAGGGTCTGAACTGACGCCCCCACGACTGATGCTGTTGGATCACCGACCGCCCCTGGGAGCCACCATCAAGGACCAGGACGAGGAACCAGGGTCTGGGGCCTGCGGGGGAGGTGGCAACAGAACTGACTCTGTGGGCGCCGGGGATGCCAGAGGCCCTGAGCTCACACCTCTCTTTAATCCCTCACCCCACCCTACACACGCAGACAGGTTCAGGGAGGGGCGAGGGGCAGCCAGCAGGTAAGGACCCCGCCTGGCCCCCTCTGCACGACCCCAAGCTCATGCTCTTCTGTTACCCCAGGCAGCGCCCCAGACACGAGGCTCCAGCCAAGGACGGCCCCTGCAGCTCTCACATGGCCACAGCTTGGCCAGGACCGGCGTGCGGGGAGGCGACGTGGACACAGGCCCCGCACGCTGTCCACAGCCTGGCAGCGGGACCAGGGGCCCCAGGGGCCATGCTCGGCAGCCTGCACCACCTGGCTCCTGTGGGAGACCTCGGGGTGGACCATGCCACTCAGAGTCAGGGTGTGCTGGTCACCCAGAGGGCCTGCCGGAGGCCCGGGAGTGTGGCGGGTATGGAGGCTGCTTGAGCCCCTCTGCCAGGCAGGGCACCCAGGCTGCTCCTCTCCTGGTTGGGCGGCTCTGGGAAAGTTACTGAGCCTCTCAGCTTCCTCATCGGTGAGATGAGGATAAAAGCAGCACTGAACTCACCAGGACCTCTCGGTGAGCGAAGCTGAAGTCAGCGAAGCTGACTCTGTGGGCGTGAATCAACACAGCGCTCAGCAGGGTGCCTGCTGCGCGTCACCTGATGAGTGACAGGTATTACTACAACCTGGACTTTCCATGAAGATGACGTCCTCTGGATCCTCCATGAAGGTAACGTTCCCCCCAGATCCTCCATGAAGTCAACATCCCCCTCGGATCCTCCATGAAGCTAACGTCCCCCAGATCCTCCACAAAGCTATGGCACCCCCAAACCCTCCATGAAGGTAACATACCCCCTGGATCCTCCATGAAGCTGATGTTCTCAGATCCTCCATGAAGCTAACGTCCCCCCGGATCCTCCGTGAAGCTAACGTCCCCCCCGGATCCTCCATGAAGCTAAATCCCCCCGGATCCTCCATGAAGCTAAATCCCCCCTGGATCCTCCATGAAGCCAACATCCTCAGATCCTCCATGAAGCCAACATCCCCCCCAGATCCTCCATGAAGCCGACGCACCCCCCCCTCGGATCCTCCATGAAGCCAACGTCCCCCCCCAGATCCTCCATGAAGCCGACGCGCGCCCCCCCCCCCGATCCTCCATGAAGCCAACGTTCCCCTCAGATCCTCCATGAAGCCGACGTCCCCCCCGGATCCTCCATGAAGCCAACGTCCCCCCCAGATCCTCCATGAAGCCGACGCGCCCCCCGATCCTCCATGAAGCCGATGTCCCCCATATCCTCCATGAAGCTAACACCCCCCCATATCCTCCATGAAGCTAATGCTCCATCAGCCCCTCTCCCGCGTCCTGCACATACAGTGATCTAAAATCAGGAATACTGGCCGAGGGGGAGTGATGCAGGGACAGAAGAGGGAGTTGGGCCCCAAGAGGCAGACAGGGCTGTTCCTGCAGAGCAGCCCGCAGCCCGCCCTTCCCTGCGGAGCGGCGGGTGGACAAGTCTGACCCAGCTCTGGCCACCAGGGAGGCTGAGGCTGACGGGGTGTGTTCCTTCTCCACAGCTACAGCAGATGAGCCCAAGGCCCACAGGCGCAGGGCCCGGGGGAACAGCTGACCCCAGGCTGACTGTGGGGCCCTGCCCGCTTCCTCCCAGCCGGCCCAGTCCTCCTCATGGCCACGACCTTCCGGTCCACAGAGGAGCCCCCTCCCGAGGAACCTGTGGGCAGCTCTGGCTCTTGCAGCCATGGCTGCCCTGTGACCGGCCGTCTGTCTGCTGCTTGGAGGCTGGAGAGAATGGATTCCCACCAACAGGGGCTCGGGGCCCTCATCCTGCAGTCCAGGCTGTCTGCAGCCGCGGGGCAGACGCGGCTCCTACCCTAGAGGTTGGAGGGTCTGAATGGCCTGAGTCGGCCTCGGCTGCGTCCAGCTCTGCTTAAACTTGCCTGAACCCTAGGGCTCCTGTGAAGTCCAAGCCCCAGGACAAAGCCAGACACCCAGCTCCTGGGACAGCGGAACCCACGGCAGCACCCGAGGCACAGACACAGACCAGCTGGGTAGCCCCCCCAAACGACAGAGGGTGGGGAAGAGCTGCAGTGGAGAGGAGACCCCCTACCATCCCTGGGACCCCACACTGCATCAGGGCCTCTGAGCAGGCAGGGCCCTTGAGGACTGTCTGCTCCGAGGGCCCCCAGCCAGGGAACCCTGATCCAGCCCTCCCACCCCACCCAAGCAGAGCTGGGTGGTTAGAATACCTTGGCTCCTCACGCCCAGAGTTCACGGATTCCTTTATCCCAACTTCCAGCTCCTTCAGGAAGTCTTCGGGTTGCAGCAGGTAGGCTGCAGCCAAGAGGGCGGCCCACCCTACACCCCTATATGTGCGTCTCTTCGCGCAGACGGGGCTTCGCGTCAGGGCACCTCTGTCATCCCCTCCGGCTCACGTGCTGGCATTGCCCCATGCAGTCCCGCTCGGCGCTGCTGGGGGCTGTGGGTCAGGGCTCTCCCAGGGCTGGGGGGCAGCACTGACCCCTTGGGCCTCCTCAGAGCTGCTGCTGTTCCCCTTCCTCCCCAGACACCGCAGGGGCTGCAAAGGGCGCCTTTGTTCGGCACACAGACATGGAGGCCGGGAGGCTGGGCCGCCTTTTCCCACTCGGCAGCCTCTCCCGGGCCAACGACAGGCTCAGGCCACCGTCAGGGGCCTGCGGGGGGGGGGGGGGGCGGCCCAACCGCCCCCCCAAGGGCCTGCTCGGGGCCTATCGTGGTCACTGCAGGGAGCCCCCCGCCTGCCCACCCACGTCCTTTCCCACCTCCCCAGCCAGATGGAGCCCCAAGGAAGCCCCCATCGCCTTCTCCTCCTGAGCCCAGTCCCTCTCTTCTCCGCTGCCAGGATCCGACCTTCTTTCCAAGGTGGCTCGTCCACGGTGTCCCCTCGCACCCGGGACACCACACCTGCCCCGCACACTGAGGGTCTCCAGGCTGCCCTGCCCGCCTGCTCCCTGCAGGGGTAAGAGGGGCCTCCTGTCGGCTCACCCACACATGGGCGGTGGAGAGCGAATGAGCCATGACCACAGAAGCGCTGCCCCATCCCGGCAGCTGCCTGACAGCAGCCCTGGGCTCGGTGGAGTCCACAGGGAGGGGAGCTTCCTGAGGCTCCTGGCAGCTGGCGCTGGAGAGGTCAAGGTCAGGCCCTGGTCCTGCACTCAGGATGACCCACTGTCCAGGGTCGGTGTTCGCCCAGTTGTAAGCACAGGGTCACTGGGCATGGAGTGACCTATTAACCCTAAGGAACAAGAACCTCTCGCCCCACGTGATCCATGGGGGCCGGTCATCAGCAGGCCATCACTGTCTCTGGGTCAGTCGATTCCCATGGCGGATCAGACCCCAGCCCGAGGTGTCAGAGTTTGTGCCGCACGTCAGGTGAGGAGTCCTGCCTGGAGAAGCCAGCTTCCCAAGGGGCTACCAGCGTCCCCCGGGGGAAGGCCTGCTCAGGAGGTCACCAAGGGCAGAGGAAGCTGAGGTCCTGGAGAAGCAGCCTTACAGGGCTTTTCTGGGAGAGGAACCGGTGAGCCCCAGTGCAGTCTCTACCTGGGGGTCTATCTGATCATGTTTCAGACCCTTTCAAGCCTGGCCAGTCCACAGGCAGGCGTGCATACACACACCTTCGGCCTGTGTGCTGCTGCTGGAGGCTGAGGGTGCAGGCGTTTGTGTGCACCGTCCCACGTGACCCGCCACCCTCTGCACCCCCAGCCTCCCAGCCCCACCTACGCCCTGGGGTTCAAGTCCGGACACCGGTTCCTTCCCACACTTGCCTGGCTTGCACTCTCAACCCTCACCACCTCCCCTCACAAGCCAGGGTCACAGCTGACAGTGTGGCTCTCCCAGAAAACACCAGCACTTTTCAGCTGATCACCCCCAAAGGCAGCACCCCTACTGGACCCTCTGCAAACAACCTAGGCGCCCAGACACACACCCCAGGCCTGCGCACCAGAGGCACAGGGGCAAGCGCTGGGCAGCCAGTCAGTCCAGGCTGAGATTAGAAGACTGTGCAGTACTGCCCACGCAGCCCCGAACCTATCATCAGGATGTTGAAAATAGATCTGACAAGGGCTTGAGCCGCGCCCAGCAGAGCTCTGGCCGGCTGGTGCTGGAGAAGAGCTGTATGGCAAACAGGCAGTGCTGGCAGTGAGAGCCTGGACGCTGCTGGAGCCAGAGCCCTTGGGGGAGCCCGCGGCCCGCGCTCTCCTGCCTCAGCAGGGGGGAACCCTGCACGCGCTCTCCCCTACCGCCCCCAACCCCCCTTCTCCTGCCAGAGGCGCAGGTGCCTGTCAGAGACAGAGCCGGGCACACAGGTCCTCCGGGCATGTAGGCTGTGGCCACCTCGGACACAGCCTGGGCACAGACATCATCCCCGGAGCGTCCTCCAGGCCTGGCCCTGTGCCTCCTGCTCAGGAGGCGGCGCTGGGCTGGGGGCTCTGGCTCCCTCTTCCTAAGGGCCAGGTCCCCAGGAGCCACAGCGAGGGAAGCTGCGAGAGTCTGCCAAGGGCTGACCCAGCCTTCCAGGGGCTTCTGTGACAGAGCAGGGCCTGCCCGTTTGGGCCAGGGAGCTGTGCCCGGCCCCCCACCTTCCTGTGTGGGAGAGGGCAGACCCTGAGGACATCGAACACACCTGGGTAATGCAGACGTGGGGGGAGGAGGTCGGCCAGCACAAGTGGGAAGCACATGGCATCCATCTTCCCCTGGCCGGCCGGCACAGGGGCGAGGGGGACGCTGTGGGATGGACCCCAGGTACGCCAGGTGCTGGGGTGCAGATGTTACCAGGAGGTGGGGGTCCAGGAATCGGGGGGAACAGCTCGGCCCCTCCTCTGCAAGTCTCACTCCAAAAGAAAAGACAGGGAAGGGAGAAAAGACAGGAGGAGACGTGCACAGGCATCTGAGAGGCGGCCAGCCTGACCCATGAGAACCTGGGGGACGGTCTGTGGCCTCCACGCTGGTGGAGGTTCTCCAGAGACAGAAAATCAGCTCAGCGGCCTTTCTAACAATGAGTGCTTTCCAGGAATATGAGGTAGTGAGCCCTCTGTCACCAGCAGTGTGTAAACAGAACACCCACCTGCCTACGATGCTACGAGGGAGTAATTTCGGCTTTAGGTGGGTGGCTCCACCACACAACTTCACTGTGTGTTCCGAGTCTCAGGGAGGGAGGCAGGGGCTCTTTCCTCCCACTGTTAGGGGAGGGGTTGCAGAGCAGCAGGGATGAGCCTGGTCAACCCAGGACTGGCTCTCCCTGGAGCCCCCTTGCACAGCGCACCCCCAGCCCCAATGGAAGAGGCCATGAGCCGCAGGCATGTGCAGGGAGGGTGCACGGGGGCAGGGTGAGGCTGGAGGTCTGCAGAAGAGAGAGCCTCTGGCGCTGGTGGCTGAGGTGGGGGGGTGGAGGGCAGGGATGGGGCAGCTGTGCCGCAGTGCATGTCAGCTGGGGGAGGGGACACGGGCCAGCAGCGAGAAAGCAGCCCGTGACTCCAGGTGACCTGATCCTACTCCACCTTAGACCCCCACTGGGGAGCCTAGGCCTGGGGGTGGAGACACTCTGACCACCAGTCTTCTGCCAGGAGCTCCAGGCACTTCCCTCCACGTGTGCTTGTCCTCAGGGCAGAGCAGCGGCCAGGAGCCCTCCTCGGCCCATCCGCTCTCCCTCTCCGCCGCAGAGCAGGGCCTGCAGCAGCTGGAGCCAGAGGCCCAAAGGGCAGGGGCAGGGCCTGGGAGGAGTGGACCCAGAGGAAGGGTCTCGCCAGCTGCCCCTGACACGCAGGGCTCCCAGCGGCTCTGTGAGCCCAGGAGCATCCGCCTCCCTCTCTCTCCCCCTTGGGGAGGCTCTGGCACTGCGGCCCTGTGTGTGGAGCGCAGGCACCCGAGTGTGGGCGAGCTTGCACACAGCCCGTCTGCCCAGGCATCGGAGCTGGGAGGACTCCCCAGAACTCTCCACCCGCCCAGTGTGCTGAACAAAAAGGAAAAGCTCCGCTGGAGAAGGCGGTTCTCTCCCTCTATTCACGCATCCCTGAATGCAGCCTCTAGAGTAAGCCCCGCCCCCTGAAACACCCCACACTAACCCACTGGCTTAGAGACAGATAATTTCCTGACTTCCTTCCCCTGCTCTGCCTAGCCGTTGTCACGGCAACCCCTCACGTGGGTCCAGACGCCTTCTGAGGTGGGAGCAGGAACCCCAGCCGCCTGGGTTCCTCTGCACCTGAAGGGCTGAGTACCTGGAGGGCTGAGGAGGGGGTGCCTCCAAGGGAGTCTAGGTCAGGATGGGACAGCGTGTGCACTGCTCTCAGCACCGGCTCTCAGGCCTGGGGGGGCATCATCAAGGTCTGCTCGCCTCAATCTGCACCCCTCCCTGGTCCTGACCCTTAGGGGAGCACCCTTCCCAAGTGGGGAACCTGAGCTGCAGAGGAGGCCCCGGAGCAGCCCAGGACATCTGCGCAGGGCGGCAGATTGCAGACTCCCGGCGGCCCCGCCCCAGGCCGGCTGTGACCTTCACCTGGGAGGTGTGGACCCTGGAGGAGCCTGCGGTGGACTGCCCACCAGGGCCCAACGGCATCTGAGCCCTATGATGGGCCCCTTTCCTCCGGACGCTCACCCCCCCGGCCTTCCAAGTTTCCAGGCCTTCCCAGTGGGACCCTCGTTCTTTGGCAGCTCCCAGAGCAAGGGAAGGGCAGGGCGCCCGCCCAGACCATCTGGGCCCCAGCTGACTTCTGGGAAGCCGTGATCAGCTTTCATTCCCTTTCGTTCCAGAAAGGCTCTCATGTGGGGCTGCCTCCCTGCCTCCCCAGGAACTGGCTGGGCAGCGCCCGGGGTCTGGGATGGTCCCAAGGTGGGTGTGTCCCGACGCTGAGCTCACAGGTGTGGAACCCGTGTCTCTCACCACCACCTGGAGGCACCTGACAACCCAGGCACCTCTGTGGGCTCTGAAACGGGGCCCCCCCACTGAGCCACAATACCTTCTTCTATCTGTCTTCCCCTGGTGGCTCAGAGGGTAAGCATCTGCGGTACCCCCCCCCGGCGCACCCAAAGTTGGAAAACAGGTCTGCCTGGGGTCACCTGCTCCTCCAACGCCCCCCTCCCCCTCTTCAACGCCCTGCTCTCCTGGGGCCGTCCACTCATCAGCCCCACCTGTGGTCAGTTCAGGACGTTTGCCCCACTGTCCACTCTCCCCCACCAGCTCTGCTGTGAGCGGTCTAGGGGCCTGTGCCCAGCATATAGAGGTTGGCCAGGCCCCTCTTCACCTGCCGACCCCCTTCCTTCCATCAGACCCCCTACGCAGACCTGCGACTCAGGGATCCGCAGGTTTTGTCTCCTACCACGGGCTCAGGATGACTCCAAGAGGCTCCCGCACCCCGGGCCAGGGTCTGACCCTCCATCTCCCCATCTCCCTCCTCTCTGAAACAGGCAGGTGCTCAGGGCTGTGAGAGGCTGCAGCGCAGCCCAGGCTCTCTCCCCCGCCAGCTCCAGGACTGTCTGTCAGGGTCTCTGTGGTCACTGTCTCTCGAGAAGGGCCTCAGCCAGGCAGCCTGGTCCTGGGCCGTTTGGGGACTTGCAGGCCTGGGGAGCTCTGACCTTGAAAGGGGGGCTTGCCCTCCGATCGCCTGTCCCTTCCCTCCCCCAGATAGGCCACACCTTCCCCTGCTCTGTCCCACCCACCTAAGCCCAACACCCCTCAGCCCGGCGCCTCCTCTGGCTCAGTCACGACTCAACAGCCCCTTTTCCGAGGGGCTGAGGCAGGTCTTCACCTCCCAGGCCCTCTCCTGCACCCCCATTTCCTCCACAGCCCTCCTTTTGGCCTGGAATTACTTGCTTTTCTCCTTGATCATCCGTGTCGCCCCTTTAGACTGTAAGCTCTTTGCGGGCAGCGTTCGGCACAGGGTGGGGTATGAGGTGGCCCTTCGACTTTCGCCCCCACCGGCGCCCCAAGGGTCCCTGCGGAGGCCAGGCCTTCAGGCCCCCGCGCCTCCCGCTTTGCGGGTGTCCAGTCCCCACCCACCCCACCCACTGCAGAGCCTGTATGCGGCCTCCTCCGCAAGCCCCTGAATCCAAACCCGCCCAGCCGGGGGTCCGTCACCCCGGCCCAGCAGGCCCTCGGGGTCCCGGGAAGGTCGCGGCCAACCAGTCCTCGCAGCGTGGCCTCCTCCGGCCGCCGGCCGAGCCCCGCCCCGCCCCGCCGCGGCCTGTCCGTCACGAGGGCCGCAGCCCGCCGGCCCCGCCCCCGCGCGCGCACGGACACGCCCCTCCGCAGCCCCCGGCGGAACGGGCCGCTCGTGGGCACCCGGGAAGCCGGGTCCCTCGGCCCGGGGGACCACATCCCCGCCGCCACCGCAGCGAGTCCGCGGAGTGCGGGCGGCCTCCAGCCCCGGGCCTCGCCGCTGTGCTCCCGGGCACGGCCGCGCCGGCCCCCGGGGGCACCACCTTGCCCCGCTCCTCGCGGCTGCCTCCCTCCCAGGGCGCCGCGTCCCGGGAGAGCGGGCGCAGCCCCGGGCCTGCTCCGGCTTTGCCGCTCAGGCTCCTCAGGTCGGAGAACAATGGAGCAGCTCTCCGCGCCTCCTCCGCCAGCGAGCTTTGTTCCTCCTCCCCGCCCGGCCGGCCCCGTTAGCCGAAAGAATAAGGCCTCCCGGTCAGCGGGGAGTCTCCGCATGACCCCCAGACCTCTCCCCACGCGCTGAATACCGGGGGTGGGGTGGGGTGGGGTGGGGGTGCGGGCCACAGCCGGACCGAGGTACAGGACGTGCGTCCAGATGCGCGCAGCTGGCTGTCCGCCGGCCCCCAAGCCCCAGGAGCGTCTCCCTGCCAAACACCCACACCCGGGAAATCCGACGCGCGCTCCCGCTGGGGATTCACACAGAGGAAGCGGAGACTCAGCGCTGCTCCGCGGCGGAACAGCCCTCACCTCTGTCCCCCCACATCTGGCCTCTACCCCGGCTCCCGCCCGGCGCTCCCCCGGAGATGCGCTCCAGCCCAGAACAGACCACGACGCAGCTGTGGTCTCCACCAGCCCCCAGATTTTGCCAGATGAGGACGCTAAGCTTTAAGATTCCAGGAAGTTGATGGGCCCTATCTCTGAGAAGCTAAGGCCGGCACCTCATTGTCCAACCTCACCTCTGACAGGCCAGCGCCGAGCCGGGGCTCCGGCCCGGGGACATCATACCTACCGAGGCCACATGCACCTGGGGATGGGCCAGTAGGGCACATACGGGCGCAGTGTCTGGGCGCAGCCCGCCCGGGGTCCGCAGAGCCCCGCAGCGGGGAGGGGGCAGCGGAGTGAGGATGCTCCCCCTACACCTTCCCCGGCAGCGCAAAGGGAACGACAGGGGAGGGGCGGGACGCGGACTCACCCAGCACCTGGCTGAAGAGCAGCTGCTCCAGGTCTCCCAGCACGGTCACCACGAGCTCGGGGTCCACCTTGAGGAAGGCGCGCTCCTCCTGGCCCTTGGCAGGGGGCGCGGGCCCGGAGCCCTTCTGCGCCTTGGCCTTGCTGGAGAGCAGCTCGTCGTCCGACTTGGCGTCGTCGCTCACGGCCGCTTCGGGAGCTTTGCTGAGCGGCTTGACCTCGGCGTAGGGGCCGCGCGGGATCCGGCTTGGCTTCCCCAGGCTGGGCGCGAGCGGGGCCAGAGGGGTCTTGGCGCCGCCCGCCGGGCTGCTCTTGGCCTGGAAGAGCGAGTGCTCGGACTTGGACAACGTCTTGGACATCAGCGGAGCCTCGCGGCCCTTGGGGCCGCCCTTGCCCGAGCCCTTGGGCGCCTTGGCCATGTCGTCGCTCCACTCGGGCTCATACAGCTGCATCTTCTTCTCCGAGTCCGTAAGGAACGAGAGGTTGGTGAGCGACTTCTGCTTGCGCAGGTTGGAGGCGGGCGGCCCGCCGGGGACTCGGCCGTCCACGCTGCCGGACTTGAAGACCTTGAGCTCCGCCGCGGCGGCCTTGGCCGTGCCGCCGCCGCCGGGCGCCTTGGCGCGCTTGGGCAGCATGGCTCTGCTATCCGCCGCCGCCTTCCGTCCCGCGCCCCGAGGCTCGTCCGCGCCCTCGCCGCCGCCGCCGCTCAGCTCCACCTCGGGCTGCGCGCTCTTGACGCTGCCGCCCAGCATTCTGCCCGCGAGGAGCGCATGGACGATCCGGGCGTCTGCAGGCACCGGGGGCGGAGGGGGGCGGGGGAGGGGCGGGGAGGGGGAGGGAAAGGACGGAAGAAACCGCGGAGGAAGGGGGAGGGAGCCGAGGCGCGGGGGAAGAAACGCGAGGCAGGCGGCGGGGAAGGGAAGAAGCCGGGGAGCGATGGGGCGGGGTCGGGGGGAAGGGGGCGGGGCGGGGGAAAGACAAATTAAAATTTTTGAATCGATCAAAGAGGAGCACACGCCCAGAAGCTCGCCGGCGCTCGGGATGCCCGGCGCGGATCCCGGGCCCCTGCCCGCCCGGCCGGTGGGTCCCGCGGGCCGTGAGCCGCTCGCCAGCGGGAGCGGAGGCTGCGGGCTGCGACTCGGGGCGCAGGAAGGAGGGGGAGGGCGGCGGAGGGGAGGGGGCTGTGCGCGCGCGCGGAGCTGGGCGCGAGAATCTATTTCTGGCTCTGAAGAGGGTGGTGTCTGCAGCCGAGATCCAGGGGCGGAGGGGTGTGGGGATGAGGGATTCGACCCGGTTTTCTCCTCGCTTTCGGCGCAGAGCGGGCAGGATCTGGGGCACGGATGGTCCCCTGCCGCGCCCAGGGGGCGGGGGAGGTGGGAGGATCTGCTGAGGCGGTGGGGGAGGGGGGTGCAGGTAAAGGGGGCTGAGGCTTAGCGGCTCCGGACTCGGGGGGACAGTGGGCTGAGCGGGCCTGGGGGAGACGCTGGGAGGGGTGGAGAAGCCGTGTCGGGGCGCCGGCTCCCCGCCCCCACGTCTGGGGCGCTCCCGCCCCACCTCCCGTCCTCTGCGAGGCTCAAGGCTGCCCTCCTGAGGTGGGGACGCCTCCGGAGGACGGGGCCAGGGGCGGCTTGGAGAGAATGGCCTCGTGGACTGGGGAGGGGCCTCCGGTGGAGAAGGGGGCTGATTTTGGTGTCTGGGTCTGACTGCGTGACCTTGACAAAGTCACTGCACTGCAGCCCCTGGGTCTCTACCGGCCTCAGAGTTAAAGGGACTGGACCTGGGAAGAGCTCCATCAAACCCAGGGCATCAGGACGGTCGGCCCTGGCCTCTCTCTCGCCTGCCTGAGCAGTGGTGGGGGCTGCAAAGCCAATAAAAAGATGTTTCCCTAGCTACCCCCACCCGCCCTGGGAAGAGGGTGGTGTGCAGGGATGGAGACTGAAGGCTGATGGGGCTGGCCCCACTGGACACTCCTGGCCCTCAGGAGATGCGACACTGCCCACCCTCCTTGGCCTCCCCAGTTAGGACCAAGTTGCCTGAGCAAACAGTCCTCAGGCAAGAGAGAGAGGGACGGGAGAAAGAGGGGGAACCCTGGAAGCCACCCCATCCCCACCCTCCATCTCTGCAGCCCCAGGCAGCCCCAGACTCAGAGGCTCCTGCTGCCTCCACTCTCCTGGCCCTCGCTCGCTCAGCTCAGCTCAAGGCACGGCCTGCCTGTGCGAGGCATTTGTGTACCTGTTCGTCCCCCACCGCCCAGCCAGCCCCCATGCTCAGACTGAACTTGTCTCCCGGCACCCTGGTGGAGCAAATGGTGACATGGGTTTGGAGGCCCGAGTGTGGGGCTCCAGGCCTGCTCCATGCATGGCTCCTGGGTGCTGGCAGGGTCCCGGGGCCTGACGGAGACATGTAAAGCCTGCAGGTCCAAGGCCTGTGCGGCGTGGATGTGCTGGCCACAGGCTAGCACAGACGGCTCAGGCAGAAGGGCGTTTGCTGAGAGACATGGACCCTTGACTGGGCCTTGGAGAAACAGAGAACGGTGGCAATGCTGGCCTCAGGAGCTCAGTGTCAGCAGGACCCGCAGAATAACGAACGAGACTCGGACTAGGCTGCTCCCGTTCCTGGGAAACAGCACCCAGGCCAGCGGCGTGTCCCGCGCAGGCGGACAGAGGTGTGCAGTGCTCTTTCTAGGAGGACCGAGGGGGCTCTGAACCTAGGGGCAGGCCCCCGTCACCCTGCTGCTGTGACTCCAAACTCCAGCACATACTTGGGCGGTCCCCCATACATGTGAGCGGGTGTGGCAGGTGGGAGGACGTGTGAAGGAACTCTTGGAAGCTTCCTGGAGTAGGATCAGCATAAGTAGGGAAGGGTTCAGACCAGGGGGGCAGGGAGCCAGAGGTGGGGGGCAGAGCGGGTGTGAGTTCACTAGATGGTCCCTCGGCAGAGGGCACCGCGCAGACGGGCCTCCGGGCCTGCGCAGAGGAGGAGGCTGGTCGGAAGGTCTTACCCGCCGGGCACACAGGAGACACTTGTGCTCAAGACCAGACCCTCCCACCTGGAGGATGGGATCCAGTGCCACCGTTGGCACCAAAGGTCTGGGTGACAAGCCCGCTGTTCCCTGACATGAGCCACTTTTCCTGAAATCACAACAGCCTCTCAAGTCCCCAGCCTCATCCAGAGGTCTTCTCTAGCCTGCACACAACACAGTGAATTCAGTCATGAGGGGGTCTCACCATCCCCAAAACCAGCAGCTCGAGAATCTGGGGACACTGTTCCCTGCTGCCCCAGGTACCTGAGTTTGCGCACACTGACTCCGTCTCCTCCGAGGCAGACGGGGGCAGGCTGGCTGCCCCGCTGCCGGGTTGGCACCGTGGCCCGTCCCAGCTGGGGTGGTCCCAGCCGGGGTGCCGTTGTGGACCAAGGCCCTGCTGCGCTCCAGGTGGTTCGGCCAGTGTCTCTGCACCCTATGTGCAGTCCCCTCCTCCCCACCTGGTCTCGGGAGCTGCTCTGGCCCTGCTCTGGCTGTTGCTCTGCCCTCTGCCCTCCTGATCTCGGTGCCCCCTGCCCAGGCCTGAGCCCCTTCCTCGCGGCTGCCCTTACTCGCTCAGTGGCTCCTGCGTTTCTGCCTAGTCCTGGTACCCGTCTATTCCCGTGTCTCCTCTCAAGGGGCGTCATAGCCCCGGACCCCAAGTCTGTTCCCTTCCCTCAATAATTGGCTCCTGAAATCTCACCTTCTTCCAGAAGAGAGTATTTTCCAGAAAGGACACACAAGCCCGCCTCCCCCTCCCTATGCATGAAGCACCACCTGTCAATCTACAAGATGGAAGACACTTCCGTATCCTCTCCTGGGCCAATTCAGTGCTGAGGCCAGGGGCGGGAGGGAGGGGGGGACGGTCCTGTCCACCCGCCCACCCCCTTCCCCTGTCCCTCTCTGAAGGGTCTCGCCACGGCTGTGGGGAGGTCCCTTTAAACCATCGTCCTGGAACTTACAGACGCTCCCTCCTTCCACTCTCTCTATTCCTTTCACAGCCCCTGAGTTTCCCACCATCCTCCACTGCAGTGGGAGCGCTCGCTGCCGTGGCAACAGCCATTCCAGCATCAGTCGATAAAGCCAATACATGCAGAGTGGTTCCTAAAAAGAGAGGCTCCTGCCCTGTCACGCACGCCAGCGCCAGCCTGGGGCCCTCGACAGGACCAACGGCCGGGCGGGGCCACGGAGAGGGGCTGTGCGGGGAGGCGGAGGCCCAGCTGGGTGGGGTGTGGGTGCAGACAGCGTGGTGGCCTGTGGAGGGGACTGGGCCCTGTGCAGGCTCCAGAGGGGATGTGGGAAGGAGGCTGATTTGCAGTCATGATGGCACCCCATCTCCAGGCCCCCAGACTGCTCGTCCTCACCCTCCTCTCTGCCAAGACACGCAGTCTCTGCAGTGAGGGTGGCGGGGGGGAGGGGTGGGCTGACCGCATCTGCTGACCGATACCGTAGAGCAGTTTGAAGAATGGAGACTCAGGGCCCCCAGCCAGGGACAGGCACACAGTGTGACGCTCCGTCCCCCACCGGTGACCGGAAACCACAGGCCCTGCCCCTCCATCTGAGAGAGGGCCTCTGCTGGGAAGGGGGCTAGGATGTCCCATCCGACTGACCTTGAAGGGTGACCTTGGGAGAAGAGGGACTCAGGTAGGGGAGTGGGCAGGTGAGTCCACACTCGGCTCCTTGAGGGCTGAGGGCCGAGCAGAGGGCGCGTTCTCTCGACTCCTGCACCCACCATTGGGACCTGGGGGGCCAGTCCCGCCTTTTAGGGGGCCCTGCTGGCCCCTGTGCTGAGCTCATCCCCT
This sequence comes from Tragelaphus eurycerus, assembly GCA_935064755.1. NCBI lineage: Eukaryota > Metazoa > Chordata > Mammalia > Artiodactyla > Bovidae > Tragelaphus > Tragelaphus eurycerus. The sequence continues at coordinate 214,379 of CAKXYN010000100.1, read as the reverse complement.
CCCAACTCCCCGCCTCTGTGGAAAGCCCTGCAACCACTGAGCCCTCATCCTTCTGCCCTTGTCTCTGCACATCACCCCGCCCCGTGACCTTCCCCCTAAGCAGGGACTTTCTGAGCGTCCAGAGCACACCCGTGGGCAGGCTGCAGTCTGCATGGGCGGCGGAGCAGAGTCTCGTCTGCGGACGGACAGCCAGCCCCTGCCCCTCACGCCCACCCAGCGCCTCCGAAGCCCGCCCTGGCAGGCGCTGGGACGCACCAGGGACGCGCAGATGGAAGCGTCCTCCTGGGACGTCTAGTCAAACAGGAGGGACAGGCGACAGGCGGGAGGCTAGCTACTGAGAAGCTTTGAGGAGAAGGAACAGACCTGGGGTGGGGAGTGTGAAGCGGCTGAGGGCAGGAGGCGCGCGTGTGGCTGGGTGACCCAGGGAGGCTGTGCTGAGGAGGCACGCTTGAGGAAAGCTGCAAAGAGAGGGCCCGGCCTCTGGGTGTCTGGGGAAGACTCTTCCAGGCAGTGGCAATAGCCCGTGCAAAGGACCAGGGGCGGGGTGTGCCTGGTGTGTCTGGAGAATAGTGGGGTCAGATACACGTCTTCTGGAGAGGAGGACAGGGTCAGGTCAGGGTCAGGATGTGAGGGAAGCCATGGTGGTCACCGCTCGGCCTTGGCTCAGTGGGGTGGGAGCCCCGGCAGGCTTGGGGCAGAGGACCGGCACGGGCAGCTCCCCGGGGAGGGGTCCCATGGCTTCTGTGCCGGGCTCCTGGCAGACAGGGCTGCAACAGTTGAGGGGAGGGAAGATGGTGGCTCAGGGCGGGCGGGTGCCTTGGCAGCGGGGAGGAGTGGCCGACTCTGGGCACGCACTGAAGGCATAGGGATTTGCCGCTGGAGCAGAAGCGGGCCTGTGAAAGAGAGGGGGCCTAGACCACCCTGGGGACTGTGTGGCTCTGGGCTCAGGGCTGCCGTGAGTCAAGGTCGGGAAGCCCTTGGGAGAGACGCCTAGGCCTTCTGTTCCCCAGCCCTTCCTGCGGCCACGGGCCCTCCTCTGCACGCCTGTCCTGACTCCCCACACACTTTCCTGCAGCCGATGTGATATCCCAGCCCTTCCTGCGGCCACGGGCCCTCCTGTGCACGCCTGTCCTGACTCCCCACGCGCTTTCCTGCAGCCGATGTGATCCTTTCCTGGCATCCTGTCAGCAGGCTTCATCCACCGGCCTGTGATTCCCGAGGATCCACCCTCGGCTGCTCTACCGACCATGATCTTTTCCCAGAACCCACCACCGCCCTTTGCGCACAGCGGGCTCTCGGGAATACTTGGAGAATGACGAGAGGCGGAGTGAACGGGTGCGTGACTCAGAGCAGATGTGTGCGGCTGTCAACAGCGGTGACCTCTGGTGCCCGTGGTGAGAGACAGCGCAGCTGGGCTGGAATGGCAGCCAGGCCCCGGGACGGCTCCCAGCCACACCTTCCCTCCGGTCCCTGCAGCCCTGGGCCCAGGGGGCCATCAGTCCCTCTCTCTGCCCCTGCGGGGAGCTCCCGTCCTTGTGACCTTGGGAGGGGTCATAGCTGAGACCTTCTCCTCCCCCGTCTCTGCGCTGCATACCTCGGGGGCCTCTGGCACAAGTGGGCAAGAAGTCCTCACGTCCCCTCCTGCACCGGGCAGTCCCGCCCTCCTGGGTGGGTGGACTGCTTCCTACTACAGGAGAAAAGCAGCCGGTGGGCGCAGTGATCCAGCATGGGAGCCCCAACTGGCTCACACCTCTTCCAGGAAGCCCTCCCAGACTGACCCACTTGCTTCCTCCCAGCCTCAGCTTTCCAGGGCCTGAGACATTTCTGTGGACTCTGCGGGGCCCTGGCTCAGCCTCCCTGGCCTGGGGGCTCCCTGAACTTTTGGGTTGGGGGTTTGCTTGGGGGCTCAAGGTCACAGGTGGGGGCCCAGAAGAGAGGTTTGCCATCTGCCTGTGTTGGGGAAGATGGGGCCCAGGAAACGGAAGGTCGGGGGGTGGAGCCGGGGCCGCGGTCCCTGTGTACCTCTGGCCTGGCGTCTCGGGGAGGACTGTTGGAGGATGGGTGCCCCTGTTCCTGATAAAGCACCCGTCCTGGGCTGGCACGCCGACAGTGGACTGAGCCTGCCGTCATGTGATGTGGGGGCTGGGCCAGGGAGGCCCCAGGGCCCGGGGCTGAGGCGGGAGCCCCCTGGAGGACCAGGCTCTCCTGGGCTGGGAAGGTGCAGGCCCCCGCCTCAGGGGCTGGCTGCTCAGGGTATGCAGGCCTCCAGGATGGGGACCATAGCTGAAGGGCTGCTGACCTGGGAGGGAAGGTGACTTGCGACTGGGCTGCGGCTTCTGGCTCTGTCTCCTGAATGCTCGCCGGGTGTCCTGACCCCGGGCTAGAACACGGGCCCTCCGCTCCTTGATGGGGGCGCCCGGCGTGCACAGCCAGACACTGGGGCTCCCCTCCTCCTCTGAGCAGACACTCAGGACCCCCGCATAAAGCCAGAACCCTGCGATGGTGGGCAGAAGTGAGCGGCTCTGACTCAGTGACCCGACGGCCTCCCAGGGAAGGGCTGTCCCCCTCGCCGACCCTGGTTATTGACCACCGTGGAGGGCAGTGCCAACCAACAGGCAGACTCGGAGCTTGGCTCTGATGCTCTCCTACTCACCCTCTGGTCCAGGCTGAATCCCACCTATATCTGCCCTTCTTCCCAATGCCTTCTCTATATGAATTCAACTCCAATTCGCCCTTCAAGGCCCAGCCTCAGGGCTGCCTTCTCTGACTACATCACACACTGATCTTGAACTTTCTTCTCTACCTGTTAGTCAGGGGGGCCAGGTAGACAAATCCTGCCCAGTCCTATCCAAGGCAGAGGGGTCCTTTCCCTTCAGCTAAATTGTAAGCCCCCCATTACAGACTGTGTGTTGATGTCCCCCCAAATTCACAAACTGATCCCCAGTGTGACATGCTTGAAGACTTGTGTCTTATAAGTAGAGGCACCAGGGTGCTTGCTTCCTCTGAGCTGTGTGGACACAGCAAGAAGATGGTTGTCCCCAAGATGAGAGCTCCCACCAGGAACTGAAACGGCCAGCACCCTGACCTTGGACTTCCCAGCCTCCAGACCCATGAGAAATACACTTCTGCTGTTGAAGCTGCCTGGGCTGCCTGCGCCTCTCCTCCGTGGTGGTCAGCAAGGGCCGTGGGTGCCTGTGAGCCACGGGCCAGGGGTCTCACTGCCACTAGGTCCCTGCTGCTGCCAGGGACCCCTGAGACACGGGCAAGTTCCATCAAACCCTCCGAATCCGCCGCTGTCATTGTCTTTGTTTTACAGAGAAACATGCTTAACCAGGACCACCCTGCAGGCTGCTGCGGGGGGCAGGACTGGAATACAGGCTTGGTACTCACGTCTGCCCGCCAGTTCTGCTGTTTTGGGGACTTACTGAACAATCGCATGTGATCCCAACAAGTGTGGAGCCCCGTAGCAGGAAACTCAGGGTCCCGCCGGGGGGTGTGGGCATCGGGAAGGAGGCCCGGCCCCTCCTACCTGTCCAGGTGCCCCCTGGAGCCCGGACGCCTGTCCCGCCCGCCTAGGGTCTGCCGGATCCAGGCCTGCAGTCATACTCGGCCTGCCCCGCAGAACCCAGGGTTGGGGCGGGGCAGAGGTCTCCTCCTCCATGCCCAGCACGGAGGTCCCTTCATGGCTCAGCCGCAGGACCTCTGTCCTGGGGTCCTGGTCAATTCCGGGGGGCCTGGCAGCCCTAACCATCCAAGACCCTTGGGGGCTTCCCTATTCTCAAGTGCTGGGCACCCTGGGTTCTCTTCAGGACGCGCTGCGTGGCCTTAAGAGAATGTCTACCTTCTCTGCACTTTGGATGGTCAGGAAGAGGTCAGCTGGGAGTGGGGGTGGGCTTCCAGCTGGAGGGGCGGGAGGAAGCACCTGATCCAGGACTCAGTCTGAAACTGGACTTGGTGAAGTCAGAGGCCAGCTCCCAGCTGACAGAGAGACCAGGGTAAGAAGGCGATGTCTCCCAGGTAGGCTCGGCTTCTGTGTTGCCATGGCAACCACCCCCCACACACCTGCTGGGATGGCCATTGCATACTGGGCCCCAGAGGAGCTCCATGAGGCCCAGGTACAGCATCCTGAGACCAGGACCAGCCATCGGTTGTCATAGCAACTGCAGGCTGCAGGGGTGGGGGTGGGGTGCGCTGGTGGCAGGAACTCCAGGCAGGAGATGGGGCGGGCGGCGTCTGCTGGCTGTGTGCGGTCGTGTGGGATGGAGACCGGTGAACCGCACGTGTGGGCGTGTCCTCTGTGACCCGTCCACGCAGGGCTGGCTATTCTAAGGCCACTGAACCACACGCTCAGAAGAACCTCAAAGACAACTTTACTCAATTTTCTGCTTTATGGTGGAACTGGTGCGCTTACACGGAACCCTATTACTTCGCTGTGGGCCACGAAACCCAAAAGCCAGATGAAGGAGACACCGGGCCAAACCCAGGTGGTCTGGCAGCCCTGCGATGACCTCACTGCCAACAGAGCAGAATCTGTTAGTCAGTGCTCACCAACTGGATACAGAAAGTCCATAAACCAACCGTCAGAGGCCCAAGTTTTGTGCTGTGAACACGTTCATCTCTCTGAGAAACATATCGTAGGGTCCATCAGGTTCTGAAAGAGGTCCTTGATGCCAAAAGACTGAAGCCAGCCCCAACAGAAAGGAGAAGCCTCCACCGACCTGAGGCTCCTGAGGTTCCGGCTGAGCTAACAAGCCCGTGTCTGCCCACCTGAGGGATACTCCCCTCCCATGCTTCTCGGGTGGCACCTCTGCTTTACCAGAGCTCTGTGAGGTTTTAAACGAGGCCTTCAATGTAACAGAAGACTGCGGTGGGGCTCCTATCTCAATGAATGGTGCGACCCCTTGGCACTGACAGACCGCCCTGCGAATGCCCAGAATACCCACAGGAGAGGGGCCAGGGATTCAGCCTTCCTACGTGAGCCTGATCTCATCCCAGATGCTTCCGTCCTGTACTCCCACCCCCTCAGCTCCGTGGAGGCCCAGCCTCCCAGGGAGGAAGCGTGCGGCAAGCTCATGGGGTGCAGCTCCTGCCTGGACTGGGGACCGGCTCCACCTTGGGGCTGAGCCCCTCCGGCTGGAGGTCCCTCTCACTGTGACCTCAATCCTTCTGTCCCCAGAGCCGGCTCTCGGGGCAGGGACAGCCCCGGGTCTGGGGTGGCCCTGCACCCACCCACCCCCTGCCCTGATGCTGCAGTCATCTTCAGCTCGTTCTGAAGCTCCTGGCCACACCCCTGGAGACCCAGGAAGGCAGGGTTTGGATTCCTCTTGCCCCTTGAAGGATGAGCGGGGAATGAATGTTACAACCTGGGGTGGTTCTCAGCCCTTAACCCTCCTGGTCACTGTGTCCAGATCCCCTCACTCTCCATGGCGTCTCCTAGAGCTCCTTCTGGGTGGGCTGCAGGCTGTCTTCTCGTGGAGAGTCTCTCAGAGGGGACCCTAATCCTTTCATGGGGGGTGGGGAGCTGTGGGTGGCGGATGCTCTATACCCGTTTCTGCCCATTCAGTGGTGCCCAGGGAGGGACTGAAGCCTCACCCGTCGTTGGCTGGGAGGGCTCTTTATCAGCCCGGCCTCCCCAGAAGCTGGGAAGAGGACCTGCCTCTCTTTGCTGGGGTGCGGGAGGGCAGGAGGGGCAAAGCCCTGTGAAGCTGAGTCTTCAGGACAACCCCGGAGGCAAGGTCTTTTCGCCAGTCACAGAAGGATGGATGGTGGTGAGGATCTACCAAACAGCCCCCATCCCAGCTGGGATTCCTATCTGTCCCCTTGCTCCCTGGAAAACTGTCCCAAGGTTGGACAGAGCAGTCTGGTCTGGAGAGACCGCAAGTGACCTGGCCCACCTCCCCTCAGTAAGCACCCTCACCCTTGAAATCCACCCACAGCCTGCAGAGGAATGAGCGCCAGCTCATCTGAGGCCAGAGGTCGGATCTCAAAGCCATGCTGGGAGGAGCTGAGTCCAGGACGGGCGGGCACGGAACACAGGGACCAGGCTGCAGCCTCCAGAAAGACCACGGTGGGCAGTGCGCACCTTCCCTCCCACCATCCTTCCCCACGCTGAAGACGGCCGCTGCTCGTGTTCTCAGGGGGCTTCCCAACACCAGAGCCCTGCCCTTGCTTGCTGGGATGTTCGCACACTCCAGAGCTGGGGCTTCACCACGGGGCCTCCATGCAGCTCATGTGCAGTTGCACAGGCTGAACACTGCACGGCTCCATGGCCAAGTTTGTGCCTGTTTTGTCCCTGGATGTACCCAAGTGTCTAGAGCAGAGCCTGACATGTACTCGGTGCTGAATAAAAATCGGTTCACTGAGTGTAACTCTCTGGAGGTGGATAACACAGGGCCCTGTGCTCTTGGCCAGAACCGGAAACCGGGAAGCCAGGCCGTGCCTACTCTGTACTCAGGGGTGCAAACACCTGAGAACCCCTGATGTCCCTTCTAGAGTGGGAGTGGTCTGGGCCTCTGCTGATTCTGACCCTCCACTGAAATGGGCTGAACCCCCTGCCTGGAGACAAGTCCCATTCCAGAATCCCCAGGTTCCTCCCTCCCCACAAAGAAACTGAGTCAAGACCCCTCGGGTTTTCCGTCCCTCCTCCCCGCCGGCTTCCTCAGTGACCTCACTGCTCCAGCCTCTCCCTCCCTAACCCTCACCAAGCCAGGCTCCACCTCACTGGCCGTCTCAGAGCTGTCCAGCCTCCCAGGGTGCCCAGGACCTGGAACGTCCCCCACAACCCTGCAGTGAGGTCACGGCTGGGACGGCTTAGAGTGTGACCTCTGAAGGCTGGGCTCCAATCCTGGCTGGACCACCTTGGGATGTCCTAACCTCCTGCCCTGCCACCTGGAAGGTGGGCACCTTAGGAGCACGACCCCCCCCCCCACTCCCAGTCTGCCCCACCAAGCCGAAGCAGTAGGTCAGCACACGCTGAGTGGCTCTGTGTGCTGGGCAAAGCTTCTCAGGGCTTCGCCTGTGCGGGTGCTTTTTAGCCCCACGAAGCCCTGGGAAGCAGGCGCGGGTGTCATCACGGAGGCACAGGGAGGCCAGGAAGCAGCCCGAGGCTGCACAGCCAGCGAAGGCAAGGCCGCGATGCCCAGCGGGGCCCTGGGTCCCCACCTCCACGTCCCTCCGGCCCCACGGAAGCCCTGCCCCTGAGAAAACAGCCCACACCGCCTGCCTGGAGCATGGGCTGTGCTTCCCGTCGATTGTCTGTGCATCCTCTCTTCACAGATGGCTGGGACACACGCCCGGCCTCAGAGTCCCCAGAGAGTGGGAAGGTGGGTGGGAAGGGGGGTGAGCCCAGTGCAAACAAAGCAGGCTTGGGATGCAGAGCCAGTGGCATTCGGGCCGGGCAGGGGCCGGGGCCAGGGGGTGGGGACACTGTCCCCCAACCCGGCGGAGGTGAGGAAGCACATGGGAAGGCGGGGCCCAGACTCCAGTCCCGGACAGCCCTCGCTGTGCGTCTGGGCCGGGGCTGGGGCCAGGGGTGGGGGGACTGTCCCACCGGCGGAGGTGAGGAAGCACACGGGAAGGGGGGCCCAGGCTCCAGTCCCGGGCAGCCCTCGCCGTGCGTCCTCAGAGCACACGGGAAGGCGGGCCCAGGCTCCAGTCCCGGGCAGCCCTCGCCGTGCGTCCTCAGAGCACACGGGAAGGGGGGCCCAGGCGCCAGTCCCGGGCAGCCCTCGCCGTGCGTCCTCAGAGCACACGGGAAGGGGGGCCCAGGCTCCAGTCCCGGGCAGCCCTCGCCGTGCGTCCTCAGAGCACACGGGATGGGGGGCCCAGGCTCCAGTCCCGGGCAGCCCTCGCTGTGCGTCCTCAGAGCACACGGGAAGAGGGGCCCAGGCTCCAGTCCCGGGCAGCCCTTGCTGTGCATCCTCAGACAAGCTCTTTGCAGAATCCCCCTGAGCCCCTGCCTACACCAGGGCAGCAGGACCACGGTGAAGCCTGTGTCACGTGCTTACGAGGGACTTTGTGGGCAGCACCTGGTGCTGTGCCCTGCACATAGTAGGTGCTCAGCAAACAGCCGCTGTCACCAGCATTTGGTCCTCCTGGTGTCCGGGGAGTTGAGGCAGCGGTCCTGGTCTCAGCTCAGCGGCTTGTGGACCACAGATGCCACTTTGAGTAGGTTACCCTCCCTCCCTGAGCCTCTCTTCCTGGAGAAAATGAGGCCATGTTTGGGTGGGACCACCCATTAGGGTGGCCTCACTGTCCGTAAGGGCTTCCCAGGTGGCCCTAGTGCTAAAGAACCCGCCTGCCAATGCAGGAGATGTAAAGAGACGTGGGTTCGATCCCGGTGTGGGGAAGATCTCCTGGAGAGGAAATGGCAACCCACTCTAGTATTTGTCCCTGGAGAATCCCATGGACAGAGGAGCCTGGCAGGATACAGTCCATGGACTCACAGAGAGTCAGACACGGCAGAAATGACTTAGCATGCATACACCGTCTGTTGGGGCTGTGACCCTCAGCGCCCTTGAGCCCAAGGCCTCTGCAGCCCGAAGACCCAGATCCGGCCCGAGGATTCTGGGAGAGTGGGTGTAGGGTGGCATGTGGCTGCCTGGGAGCCCCAAGCCGGTGTCCCAGCCACTCCTGCCCTGGGAGGAACCACCAGATCTGGGGTTTTCTCTCCTAAATCCACAAGGTGTGAACAACTGAGTGTGGCTTAAAGATGGAGTCAGCTCAACAAGAGAGGGAGGAGAAATGCAAATCAGCCTCAAGGGAGAGGCCGGGGGGCAGAGGCTCGTGCCCCAGTGACACGTGGACGCACGGCGTGAAGATGAGAGCAGACCCTGCCATTCTCTGCCCGCTCAGTACGTGCACACGCATGAAGCGGAAGTAACCACCTGTGCCGATCTTGGGGTGACCCTCCTGGTCCTCTCCCACGTGGCCTCATATGAGGGCGCTGGGGACCCCAGCCCCGGCTTCCCAAAGTAAGATCCAATGGAGACTCAGGCAATGTCCGCGTGACAGCGACAAAGGGGCGTGTCAGCAGATGGGACCAACACCGGATCTCCCTGGCACAGCCAGTGGGTGTGCAGGGGGCCGGGGCACTGGCATGGACACCCCCACACTGCCCGGGGCACACGCGGAAGGAGCAGCTGGCGGTGGACCCACTTGGGACAAACAAAGGCAGTGCCCAGCACCCTGCTTGGGGGCACGTTGTCATGGAAAGCGTCTCTCTGCTGCACAGAGCGGCCCTGATGGTTTGTTGGTTGAACAAGAGCAGTGACGAGTGAGTGCGGCCCCACAAACTCCCTTCCCTTCCTCTCATCTCCGTTTCTTCAGGCTCAGCGTACAGCCCCCCACAAAGCATAAGCAGGCCCCAAATCTCTGCCCATCCCACCCATCAAAGAGCCTGGGGTGTCCTTGGCCGAGGTGGACACTGACCGCAAGGCGGAGAGACTTGCCCTCTGCCCAGGACGCTTGCAGGAGGTGGGGGGCTCTCTTCTTTTGTGAAGGGGAGTCTTCTCTTTGTGAAGCCCACCTCACAAAGCTGCCCTGCACCTCGCACCATGGAGAACCCTGCCTGCCCTCCACCAGACATGGCAGCTCTAGCTGGTGGGGGGCCTTCTGGCCAAGCAGCCTGGGGCTCCCAGATGTAGCAGGGAGTTCTCTCCCCACTCCTGGGCTGGCAATGCCACGCCCGGCTGTGTGGCACAAGCACTGGCAGCTCTGATGTAGACACAGTCCGCGCGGTCTCCTGGTTACCGCGTCCTGACGCCCAAAGGCCTCTGGGGCCAGGGGGCTGGGCTTCTCTAGTCCCCGCTGCACTCTGACCTCTCGCCCCCAGAGGGAGCCCCGCCCCAGAGGGAGCCCCGCCCCAGAGGAAGCTCCGCCCCTGGAGGGAGCCCCGCCCCCGGAAGGAGCCCCACCCCCAGAGGAAGCACCCCCCCCCCCCGGGGAAACCCCGCCCCCAGAGGGAGCCCCGCCCCAGAGAGAGCCCCGCCCCAGAGAGAGCCCCGCCCCGGAGCACTTACCCAGGCTTGAGAGTTTCTCCTCAGCCCCGCCAGGAGGGCTGGAGTAGCCGTCAGAGGTCCAGCTGCCCTGGCGGAGGGGGCCCGGCTCCGGGTCGGCCTGGACCCTGCAGGACAGAGAACGGGGTCACTCACGGTCACTTGCGCTGGCGTCCAGCGTCTCCCCTCGCAGCTCGGGCCTTCCCTTTTGCTGGGCCCCGCCCAGGGCTGGGACCCCCGATGGGCATATACGCCCCGGGGTGGGCAGCAGGCCTTTTTGCCAGTTACTTAGGCCAGGAGCACCTGAGGGCAGGGGCCCGCCTGACGCCAGTCACCCTTCTGGGTCCCCAAGTCCCTGGACCGTGAATCACCCCGGGGCAGAGGGACTCCGAGTAACCCTGGCCTGGGGGCCTGTGTCCTGCCAGGTCCCTGCCCCCAGGCTGCCCTGTGCACCCGCGGGAGGACTGCACTCTGAGGTGGAGGCCGCTGACCCCTCCAGAGAGCTCAGGGGTGAGGAGGATGGAGCAGGAGGTGGGGAGGACCCAGCTGGGTCTCTGTGACCCGGGAGGGCGGAGTCTTCTCTGGGCCCATCCTGGCGGCCGGGAGGAAGGGCGGGTCTCCAAGCACCAGCTCCCAAGTGCACACAGGCCTCCGAGCACAACCCGCGGGTACAGTCCTCCCAGGAACAAAGGCTCCGAGAGCTTTTATTATAGGCAATTACCCGGGCTCTCCCAGCCGCCTGCCTGCCCGCAGTGTCTCCAGCTAAATGGGCCCTTTGGCAGCTTGAGGGGCTGACGGGGCTTGAGAGCAGGAGGAGAAATCCATGGCTGGCCTGGGCCATGGGACGGGGGCTGCCTCCCCCTCCAGGCTTGACCGTTCCCAGCTCTGGGGTGGCCGGAGTGGGTCAGAGACCAGAGGGACCTCCTCTCTCCCCACCTCTCTGGGTCCGGGGCTGAGGAGATACCCTCCAGGCCCAGACCCGCCTGAGAGTCCAGGGCTATGGGGGCGTTTGCTGGCCCGCAAACTCCCGCAGGCAGCCCAGCTCTCGTGGGTCTGCAGGCCCCGCACTGGGGACAGGGCGGGCTTAGAGGGAGCAGGGGGGCCCAGCCTTGCTGGGAGCAGTTGCCGCGTGCTGCCGGCGGTGAGATGTCTGTACAACAACGAGCTTAAACCTGGCCTTTTCCAGAGCGGGGCGCAGCCTACTGGTGAGAAGGCGGCCGGACATTACTAGGTGAGGGCTGAGTGACACCACACACACACACACACCACACACACCACACACATATACCACACACACACACACACACACCACACATCACACACACCACACACACCACACACACACACACACACACACACACACATATACACACTTACACACACACACACACACACACACACACACATCACATACACACACACACACACACACACACCACACATCACATACACACACACACATATACACACACACACACACACACACACATCACATATACCACACTTACACACATATACATACACCACACACACACACCACACACACATCACATACACCACACTTACACACACACATACACCCCCACACATAAACCACACACACACCACATACACACTTACACACACATACACCCCACACACACACCACACACACACACCACACATACACACACACCACACACACACAACACACACATCACATACACCACACATACACACATATACATACACCACACACATATACCATACACACACACCACACACACACCACACACACATCCCATACACCACACTTACACACACACATACACCCCCACACATACAATACACACACCACACGCACACCACACACGCACACCACACACAGCTGAGCACCCCGACCCAGCAGGCAGGGGCCAGGGCAGTGAACAGGAGTACCTGGCTGTTACACTGATTGTCACTGTTCTTGTGAGCAAGAGCGAGAGGGGGCGCACGGGGCAGGGCACCCACCCCAGGCAGTGAGGGTGGGCAGCCTCAGGGCTTTGATCTCAGGAGCGGCAGCCTTTCACCTCCTCCACCCCACACAGCCAGGCCCTGCATCCCCCAGTGATCCCAGCTGGAATGGATGGCACCGTCTATGCGGGACACTGGTTGGAAGTTGAACCAGAGAAAAGAAAAACCATGCCTGACCCTCGAGACACTATCGCACCCTCCTAAACCCTCACCCTAACCCTCAGCCTCAGGCCTGGGCTCTTTGCGGAGCAGAGAAGGGTGAGGACAGGGACGCGGGAAGCAGATGGGCAGGACCAGAGTGTGCAGAGCAGACAGAGGCATCTCTGCCGTGTCTGTCCTGCATGTCTGGGGTGGCTGCCCAGGCCGTGGGGAAGGGACATCTCCCAAGGAGGCAGGGGAAAACACTGCCGCTTCATTTCCTGGAGGAGCAGGAAGGGCCTGGGGTCAGGGAAGCTGAGCCCACTGAGACCCGGCAGGCTGGAGCTGTGCTGAGGCCGGCTGTGGGGTGCAGGGAGGTCTCCGTGGAAACTGTGACCCCTAGGCGCAGACAAGTCCTTGTAGCACAGCCAGCACTGCTCGGGAGGGGCCTGTGGTTGCGCACAGCCCGTGGGGCGTCCTGGGTCCCAGGCTGCCTTTTGAACCACGACCCTCCTGTAACGCTAATACGGGCCTGAAAGGTCTGAGAGGTGGGATGTGAAGATCCCTGCTGAGGCGTCGGGACACAATGGTGTCCTAAGCAGAGGGAAATGTCTGTTTAGTTCTGACAGAGATGTTCAGAGGAAAAAGAGCTGGCCTCTTTGGAAAATGTCAGATTCTACATCTGCCAGGAGGCCTGAAGGGTAGATAATGTAAAATCTGGAACCGTGGAGTCAGAGACACGTTTCCCCAAAGATGGATGGATGGGAAGGCAGTCTGGGAGGAGACACAGGCCCCAGAGTTGCAGGGAAGCAGCTCACGGGCAGGGACCAGTCCCAGGACAGGCCCTGACTGCTTTGAGAATCAAGTCCAGAAGCTCACGGGGGCGGGGGGGCATGCGGGCCGCGCCGGGGTGCCCCCAGGGGCGGGGTCCCCACAGGACACTTGCTGGGTGGGTAATCTGAGCCTCTTCGGTTGCTGGAAAGTTCTTGCTAACTTGAAAACACTGTGACACGGACTTAGCACTTTGGAGCCGCAGCAAGTGCATCTGATTCCTCACACACACGACAGGCCTGCACGTTCCTCAGAGCGGCCCTCGCTCGCCTGCCACCATTCTCCAGGGCAGACCGCTTCCTCGCCGGCACACCCTGCAGGGCCTCTTTGGGTGCCTCACCGCCCGGGCAGGCTTCCTCTCAATGTGCTTTCCTTGCACCAGTGCCCTTTCAGACTGTGGAGTCCGTAACAGTGCAGCGCCCTGCAGAAGGCTGGGCATGAGGGGCGGGGCGCACCCCTGTCCCGGCCCATGTCTGCTACGTGGGGCAGGGGCGCCCAAGACTTTCAAGGGGTCAAGCCACACTTCTGGCTTCACGTGAATGTGCGCTCTCCTTCTCCACCCCAGCTGCTCCCACCCCGGGGGACCCAGCATCCAGGGGGCTTCTCGACCCAAACTGTGGGGGAGCTCGTCCTGGAATCAGTCCAGAGGAAAACCCCAGGAAGTCCGCTTAGTCAGGGAAAGCACTTCATTTGCATTTAAGCATTTCGAAACTGTGCCACACTTGGTAATCAGAACACTGCTTATTTAAAAGTGGCCGTTTCAGACAAGAGGTACATGTTTTTGTTAAGGAAGGACAAACGACGGAAGCATGTCTCTGAGCTCCACTTGCAGTGTCTGAAGAGGGTCGGCAGCTTGGCTTGTTGGTTGTGCTGGGGTGAAGGGTGGCTCGGCCCCCACTGAAGGTGCCAACCACATCAGAAGCTGGCCCCCCGGGGATGCACATGGGCAGCTTGGGAAGCGTAGAGAGCGGGAAGCCTTGGGGCTCCCTGGGGCCCACGGGGATTTCACGACCATGGAGTGAAGGCCTCGCTCAGTGGCGGCTGGCCCAGGTGAGTTGGGTCAGGCTGTAGCTGGCTGCATGAGCCGCGCGACACCCTGACACCTGTTTTTGGAGAAGTGAGCATGCTGGGGGCACCCCTCTGGGCCTCTGTCTCACGGTGTGCTCAGAGTTGGGTCTGGGCACCCCCTTAGGGTCCCACCCCCACCCCCACGCTCCCCCCACCTTCCGTTCTCTCCACCAGCCCCTCCCCTCTGTGGGCCCCCGAGTCCAGGCTCCGTCCCCCTGCCGCCCTCCACAGCTTACCTGTATCGGAAAGGGGCCACGGTGGCCGTGACGGGCTGGCCATGCGTGTGGGCTGAGCCAAAGCTGACGGCCCCCGGGGCCGGGCGTGGGCTCCGCACGGGGCTACAGGACGGGGAGGGAGGCCCCGAAGCCACCTGCAGTTCAGGCTCCAGAGGCCTGGGCACCCCGGAACTTGTGCCGGGAACATCTCTCTGATCTTTCCCTGGGTGGCTGGAGGTCTTTCGAGCTTCAGGAGTCTCCGGTATCTGAGTGTCTCCATGAGAGCTGGCCCGGGAGGGGCTCCTGCCACGGGTGTGGCGGATCACGGTCCCCTCCTGGGCCCCCCTCTTCTGCCCCGGGGTGCCCCATGTCTCTCCAGCTCTTCTCGACCTGGCCCGGCTGGCCAGGGCCGCCTTGGGGGCCACGTGGGGGCTGCTCCAGGGGGAGCCAGTGGGCGCTCCCGCCCCCTCAGACAGCTCCCTCGGTGCCCCCGTGGCCTTGTGGGAGCCTCTCCCCCAGGGGGCCTTAGGGGACGAGCCCCTGGAAGGGCCGCCAGCCTTGCCCAGTCTTGGGGAGGCCGCCCGCTGGGGGCTCAGGGCCAGGCCGGCCTGGCGCGGCCGCAGCTGAGGTGATGCCGCTGGGGTCTGGGTCCTGCTCTGCGAGGCAGTGCGGGGCACGGGGATGGCGGAGGCGTGCTGGGGGCGGCCTGCGGCGCTCAGGCTGGCTGTCCCGTCCATGGCCGGCGGGCCTGCGGCAGGTCTACTGAGCTGTGGAAAGAGGATGGGAGACCGTGAGGCCCTGTCCTAGGGGCACCAGCGCCCCTCGGTCGTGTCCTGGCTGCCCACCCAGCTCAGGGAGGACCCTCTGCCTCTTGCAAACTCAGGAGAAAGTGCCGTGCACTGAGCTGTGCTGTGCGATCGGGCGGTTTATGCTTGTCCCAGCGCCTATCCACAGATGGGGCAGGCCCACGCCCTCTCAGTCTCTTCTCGAGTCCAGAATGCTCTGCCCCCGGGGAACCAACTCCCTGCCCCCGGCTGGCTCCTGCTGTGGCCTCTGCCTGACATGCACCTTCCCTCGGACACGGCCATGGGGTGTTAGCTCCAGATTTCACTGGCCCACCGCCAGGCAGCCCCTGCAGTCACAGCCCGCCCGCACCTGTGTTGGCCAGGCTCCCGCCGTCTGGCTTGCACCTGCCTGGCATCACTGCCCTTCTCCCAGCTCCTTCCTGCTGTGCCCACCCACATGTCCCTGGAGACATGGGCACCCAGCCCACAGCCTTCCTCTCTAGCCCTTTCCCTACCCACCTTCTCCTGCCCCAGGCAACCGTTCCTCTGCCCCCTCCTCTGGCCTCAGAGACAAGGGTCCCACCCTGAGATAAAGGCGGAGCCCTCTAGGCAGGCCCTGCCACCACCTCCTGTCCTTCTCTCCTGGCCCCCGATCTGTGAGTCACCCCCTCTCTCCCGTATCCTCCCCAGCATGCTAATGAATGAATTAATAGATCAATTAATCACTTTCATTTCAAAGGAAATTTGAAGTCGGCTACAAAGACACACTGTCAACTTCAGAGGAAAGGCTCGGTATAGAAAATGAATCACACAACAGTTAGCAGAACCCAGGCATGGATGCTCCCACAACTCTGTCGTGGGAAAAGCCTTTACAGCATCGCACCGAAGGCAGGGATCCTGAAGGAAGATGCTGAGAGGTTGGAGCGCGCAGAATTAAAGTTCCCGAGGGACAGGAAAGGCCCCCAGCGTACTGCAAGCACACTCGCCACCCAGTGAGGCCCAGGAGTCCACACCTCACTGCAGGGGGCCCTACCACATGGATCAAGAGCAACACCGCCTGGAAGCAGCAGCCAGAGGCTTGAACAAGACGTTCATAAAGGGCAAGCACACTTGCCACCCAGTGAGGCCCAGGAGTCCACACCTCACTGCAGGGGGGCCCTACCACATGGATCAAGAGGAACACCGCCTGGAAGCAGCGGCCAGAGGCTCCAACAAGACGTTCATAAAGGGATATGGTTAGCCGGTTAGCCGGAACACAGCAAAAACAAAGGGCTTCGTGAGAGTCGAAGAGATGCAAATTAAGTCAGTTAACATCAGCTACTATCAAGTTTACTATCTCCTGGAAAATTGTGATTTCTAGTCGTGGTATGAGGGCAGGGCCCTGGCACACAGCCATGGGAATGGCCCCAGACGCAGAAATGTGTCCTGGAGATGATCACAGATGTGGCCTGAGCTGCTGAACTTGGCCTTGGGCACAGGGCTGAGCACACCCTGACCAGCAGAGGCAACGGGCTGACCACCCCTGAGCCGGACCCCGGACCGCTGAGCACTGCAGTCATGGCTCAGACCTCAGCGTCCGAGGCTCAGCCCCGCACAGGCAGGCCCAGCGTCATGTGGCTTGTGCCAAGACACAGTGGGCAGACAGCAGGGCCTGGCGCCCCCACTCACGCCCCATACTCTCCTCCTCGAGGGACCCAAGACTGGGCAGGAGGTTCCCAGGGCTGAGGACAGGCCTGCGATAACGGTTTACTAAACGTTTCCCTTTCCTGGCCGGCCTCTAAACTCTGTCAGCCTGTCAGTGACCGGAGACCGGAGCTGTGGGCAGGCTGCGGGACGGGATCTCGGGGCACCCCCACCGCCTTGGCCTCCATACCTGGCTTTGGGCCCCAGCGGAGAAGGCCGTGCCCCGCTCAGAGGTCATGTGGTCCCCGCTGGGGGGCTGTTTCCCTGGCCTCTGAAAGAGAGGCCCCCGAGGGGGTGTGTGTGTCGGGAGTGGTGCGTCCCACTGACCTGGTCCCCACAGACGGCTCTACTGCCAGGACCCTCGGCTCCTTTTCAACCAGTCGGCCAGAAGAAATGACTTTGTGCCAGTGAAAATCCATGACTTAAAACTGCCCCACCAATCTGGGGGGCAGAGGTGCTGAGCCAGCGGGGGCCCACGGACAGCCCCACTCCGCACTCGCAGTCCAGCGCCAAGACCCCATGGGGAGGCTCCCAGCGCGGCAGCCCCGCAGATGGGCGCCGGGAGCCTGAGTCACGAGGCTGTAGGTGCCAGGCCCTGGGAGGGGCCCACGCCCGACCGCCCTGCTTCACCCTATCCCTCCTCCCTCCTGCGTCATGCCCTCCATGTCGGTTGGTTGCCAGAGGCCTGGCTTCCAGAGGGGTTGCACAGCAGATGTGAGAGGAGCCTGGGGGAGGTGCGCCCAAGGCCCCTGGGAACTGGAGCCGCACAGTCCCATGCCCGCCTCAGCCACGAGCCGGCCCACCACGGTCCTGGCCAACCTCCCCCTCCCGCTCTGCTCTCAGCCCAAGGCCCAGGGCTGCCTGTCCAGCCAGGTGGAATGCAGGCAACGTCACCCAACACGCCCACTTACTGCTCCAGGCCCCGAGGTCTGGGCCACCAGGCTGGGGCAGGCGGGGTCTGGGGGACTCCGGGTCTCTCTGAAAGCCCACCACTGGAGACCCTGCACCCGCAATGTGGGCTGGTACCTGGTGTGAACACCAGCGACACCGAGGCCTTTGGAGGGGTGGGACGCAAACCCACCAGGGAGACCCCCTGTGAGCTGCCGTCAGGCCTCCTGCCAAGGCACGAGACCTTGGGCCGGTTACCCAAGCAGAGACCTCAAGGGGAGGGCGAAGGCAGGTGTGGGGTGTTGGTGGTGGCCCAGGATCAGCCCTGTGCCCGGACTCCAGTGCTGTTCATGTACAGGCCTCAGCAGCGCCATCTGGGAGGTGGGGCGAAGTCGGGGGTGGGGAGTCAGGCTCCGGGCCGCTGTCCTCCAGAGTAGTTGGGGTGGGGGACACCGGCCACCCTGTGCAGAGCATGTCCCAGGCCCCCTCTGGGCCACACTGGCCACGGTGCAGTCACCCCTGCTGATGACGCCCCCATGTAGGGACCACCCCCTTCCCAGCAGCAGCACATCCGTACAGGAGTCACGCACAGAGGAGGGGCCAGGGCTGCAGGAGAGGTTCCCCTCCTCCATGGATCCCCCCAACCCGGTCTCACAGGAAGGCCCCAGAGCCGTGAGGTTCCCAGAGCTCGGCGCCCCAGGGCCCACCAGGCCCAGCAAGCTGGCCAGCGAGCTTGCAGGAGGCCCGCATTGGTGGGAGCGGGGGGACCCTCCTCTTCCTGTCTCACTACTTGGGGGCAGACCCTGGAGAAGCGGCCACCGCCCTGCCCAGGCCCAGGCCCCCACCACTGTCCACTCCTCCTGGCACAGGGGCTCCAGGCAGGGTCCCCCCAAGACGGCTAGCTCAGGAGCTGGACCAGGGCTGCCCAGCCAGCAGAGCAGAGGCTCCCAGGCCAGCCGAGGGCGCGCATGGAGAGCAAATGGGTGTGCCTTCGCACTCTCAGATCAGAAACCCACAGCCACACAGATCACAGATCACTCACCCTGGGCAGCAGCTTGAACTTCTAATAACTGTTTTGGAGTGTTGTTCAGGGTCTGGTTCTGCTATTTATAAACTGTGTGGCTTTGGGAGAGTCACTTAAACTCTCCAAACTTTGGTTGTTTCATCTGAAAACTGGTGGGGGCGGGGGGTGAGGGGTGGGGACTGACATCACTGAGCTGCTATAGAAATGAAATGAGACAATGCGTGTCCAGCACATTCTGGCTGCTTTCATGGCGTATCATAGATGGGGGTGGGGGGTAGGGCGGGCTTATTCCTCATGGTTCTGGAGGCTGGAAGTTCAAGGTCAAGGAGCCAGCAGATCTGGCATCTGGTGGGGCCCTTGTTTCCAGGTCACGGACGGCATCTTTTCACTATGTCCTCGTATGCAGGGTGGGGTGAGGGGGCTCTTGGGGGTCTCTTTCTGGGGACACTGATCCCATTCATGACCTAACCACGTACCAAGGACTCCAGCTCTTCCCACCATCACTTGAGGCTAGGATTTCAACATAAGACCTTGGGGACACAAGCATTCAGTCTAAAGCAGAGTGAAAAACACTTCACGTGGTACCCCGAGGGGAGTGCTTTTAAAAGGTTAGTTCTTATAACAAAAGTAACATGCTCATTAGAAAACACTTGGAAAAACCTACAAAAATACAAAGAGGAAAATGTCTATCCCCTACAGGCCTTCTGCTGTTGTTCAGCGGCTCAGTCCTGTCCGACTCTTTGCAGCCCCGTGGACTGCAGCACTCCAGGCTTCCCTGCCCTTTCCCGTCTCTGTGTGCCTTACCAGCAGACACTGGCCTTCTTACAGGTCTTGATTTCTTCCAGGCTCCTTACAATTCACACTTATATCCATGTGAAGTGAAAGTGAAGTCACTCAGTCGTGTCCAAGTCTTAGTGACCCCATGGACTGCAGCCTACCAGGCTCCTCTGCCCATGGGATTTTCCAGGCAAGAGTACTGGAGTGGGGTGTCATTGCCTTCTCCTTATACCCATAGACATCGTAAAATTGTGATGATACTATACATACATTTTACATCTTTTCACTTACTGTGTAGTAAGCATTTTTACTTTCCATTTAAAAACCTTCAGACATTTTCAGAAACATTGTTGTGAGTCACTGATAAACTTCTGTGACGCATTAGACAAAACGGGCTCATCGCCCACTGTCACCGACCCTTTGGAGGTTTCCGGTTTCCTACCATTCTGTGTAAGGCTGTGATGAACACCCAGGCCAGCTCTGCTGGGGCCTCGGATGACAGCTTCCGGCTGCACTTCTGGAAAGGGGATTACCAGGTCCAAGGTGGGGCTGCAGGAGAACTCAGTTACACACTGCAGACGCTGTTCTGAAAGCCACATCCAGCCTGTCTCCCCAGTCTGACTCTCAGCACCCTTCCCCCAGCTCCTGGTGCAACTGTGGTGGGGTGGGTGCAGCCTCTGTGGGGGGCCCGGAGCTTCAACCACGTTCAGGTAGTCAGGCCAAGCAGGGGGCAGAGCTGGAGGCAAAAACGTGGGGGCAGACCATGCGGGCAGTCTGCTCTGCCTGCCCCCCGAACACTGCTGGGCCTCGGGGGTTTGGGTCTGAGGCTGGGCCCGTCTGGTGCGCTAAAGGCGGGGGTGGGGAGAGCGCTGAGGGCGGGCCCACAGGCTGCATGGCAGGCGGAGCAGGCCTGCTCTCCCCAGGGTCTGGTCCGCTGCTCCTTGGTGCCCTGTTCGGCCCAGGCCCCCCACTTCTTTTCAGTCCCTCCCCTTTCTGAGATTGCCCTCCAACTTCTCATCCAGGTGGTTTTCGAGCTGAGCCCCACGGTAACCGCCTGTCAGGCCCTTGGATGGGCCGGTGGAGAAGCCAGGGTGAGCTACAGGCCGGGGGCCCATGCTTCCTAACTTCCTCCCCACACCGCTCTCTCCCTCGAGCAGCGGTTGAAAAATCCTCCATCATCCGCTGCCTTCGGCAATGCCCATAGAAAGATGCTCACGGGCCCCGCCCCACTCCATGTAAACGAACGCCCGTGACTCTCCTCCTGGGACCTTGAGGGAACGTCCCCGAGGAGACCCTCCAGCCACACACACTGACATCGGCCTCATGACTTGTTGTCTTCTAGGTTCTGATCCAGGCTATTTGTGACCTCTCTGGGGACCCTGAGAGCAAGTAAGTGACTGCTGCGTGGATGTCCCAGAACACAAGGTCTCACCACCACCTCCAACCACCACCTAACTTCTTGTTCTTTCTCTTTTGGCAATACTTGTTGTCATGGAGATTCTAACGCAATGTAGGAAGCTTGTTACTTGGCAACGAGATGCTGGAGGTACAGGATTGGCTGCTGAGGTCTGAAGGAGCAGCAAGGATGCTGAGGGAAGGTGGGGGAGTTGAGAACCACCCTGGGGGAGCACCAGGCACAGGGAGGGGAGCAGACGAAGGACCTGGCGACGAGGAAGAGCAAACACGGAACGTTCCGGGGCTGGGCCATGCTGTGTGCTTGCTCTGATGCCCTCAGTAAAAGCAAGACAAAACAAACACACAGTAATGTACTTTCATAGCTGTATTTACACTGCGGCAGGATGGATGGGGATTTCAACAAAGAGAAGGTCCAAAGTATCAGAGCGGGGAAATGCCGCAGGAAGGCCCTGTGGTGCAACGGAAAGCGCAGGGCTTGCGGCCAAAAACTTGGATGTGAAGCTCAACCCCACCCATTCCTCTGTGTGTGATGCCATCAGAAGCCTCTGAGCTTCAGTTTCCTCATCTGTGAAACGGGATCAGCAGCCTGACCTCCAGGGCCAGCTTGATGAGCGCTGACCAGCGGGAGTGGGCGTGTGGGCAGTGGTCTCTCACGTGGCTTTTGCAGGTGCCTTTTGTGACCAACTGCTCCTCGTTGTCTTAATCACTAGCATCATGACCAGAACTGAAAGCGTGAGACATGGAGAGGAGACAGCCTAGCTCACTCCCATCCAGACTCTCGGGCCTACTGTCTGAGCGCCAGCCTCCCTAGGGGCCAGCTGTCCACGCCTGAAACAGTCTGTCCCTCAGGGCGCCATCAGGAGGACAGATCCCAGCGGGTTCATGAGACGCTGGGCCTGTCCTGAGTGCCCAGTGGGCGCCCCAGATGCCCTGAAAGCCCGGGCAGCACTCCTGACTCCACACCCAGCTCTGTCCTAGGGGGTGGACACCACGGCTGCCGAGTTTCAGTCATCCTTCTGGGAAGGACGGCTCAAGGGTGCTGGGCGCCCTCCCTAGCACCTGGGTCACACGTGGCCCCAGAGCGCTGAGAGCGAGCGAGTGCAGGCCCCTGGCAGACAAAGCAATCGGCGAGCCCCCGAGTGATGACCGGTGTCCTCTGCCGGCCCCGGGGTGGCCGCGGCGGCCTGGGGAGGCGCGGACCCTGCTGCCCCTGCCTGCGCACTGTGAGGCGGAGGGCCAGGTGGGGCTCCCTCCCAGACAGGACTCCCTCTCAGACAGGACTCTCAGGATGGTCTGCGGCGACCCCAAGGTACAGGAGAGGCACTCAAGGGGTCGGGTCACCTGGGCCAGTGGGGCCTTGGCAAACGACTCCTGTGGGCCCATAAAAGTTCTAGAGATTCCAGGTGACCAGCCTGACCCCCCTGCGGCCATCTGCTCCTCCTGGTCCCTCCCGTCCTCGGAGTGCAGTGTGACAGCCGAGGACAGACTGGCTGGCCAGCAGCATGTGTAACTGACCGGAGGCGGGCAGACGGCAGCTCAGGCAGACGCTGCTTCACTCAGCGCCTCTCCAGCTGCAGCTCGCCAGCCCCCGCACTCTGAAGCCCTCTGCGCTTTCCAGCCTCATTACTAACCACGCCCGCTCTGAGGGTCCCACCTCCGCTGGGCCTGGGCCAGGCTTGCCCCCTCAGTGGGGGCCGGGCTGGAGGGCAGTGCCTGGGCTGGGGAGACCTGGCCACGGGCCCACGCCTGAGGCTTCTAAGCAATTTCATGGCAACAAAAGGCAATTCAGATAAGGGTTAACTGCGGCACGGAGAGCACAAAGCAGCCTGGAGTCTGACGGTGTCCCGTCGTCGTTCTCCTGCGCGGAGAGGAGACACGGAGGAAAGGGGTCACGGAGGCAAGAGACCCAGGGAGTGGCCCCCGGAGGTCCTGCCCTTGGGGGAGGGGAGGGTGGGTGCGAGCCCCAGACGGGGTCGGGGGGCGCTCTGTCGTCCAAAGGGTGGAGGTCCCGCTGCAGCTGCTGTGAAGGGGTGGGAAGGGGTGTGGGCCTCCCCACTTTAGCTTCAAGTTGATCTGTTTGAAGTCTTGCTCTCCACATAGGATTTTTTATCAACAATGTGTTTCCTTGCTTCACTCCCTGGGGCTGGGTGGGGTCGGTGACCATGACCGCCGGGGCTTCAGTCTGCCGAGGACAGGGAGCACAGAGGGTGCTGGGGGCCTGAGAGCCCAACAAGAGGGAAGGAAGAAGCAGGCTTGGGGACTCACTTCTGCAGAGGTCCTGGGAGGGGTGGGCCTCCCATGAGGTGGGGGAAATGATGCTCCAGAGCCAGACTTGAGGTCAGGACCACAGGGGCTGGGGGTGGTCAGCTCAGGACAAAGCAGCTCCAGAGGCCCTGCCGCGGGTGGGCTCTCTGCTCCCCAACCAGGAAGGAGGGGTCGCCTCCGAAACCTGCTAAGCCTCACTATTCTTGAATTTCCTGACTCATCTTCGTCCACTCTTTTGGTCCCTCCCTCCACCGCTTATAAAACACAGTTCATATTTTGAAGTAGTTTCAGATTCACTGAGAAGCAGAGACAGGACAAAGTCTCTGTGCCCCATGGCCCAGCTGCCCTTGTGCTGAAGTCTTGTATAACCAGGTACCTTTGTGAAAGGGAAAAACTTGACTTCGGATCGTTACTGCTCAGTGAAGTACAAACTCTTCTCAGAGTTCACCAGTCTCTCTGCTGCTGCTGCTACTGCTGCTAAGTCGCTTCAGTCGTGTCTGACTCTGTGCGACCCCATAGACGGAAGCTCACCAGGCTCCCCTGCCCTGGGATTCTCCAGGCAAGAACACTGGAGTGGGTTGCCATTTCCTTCTCCAATGCATGAAAGCGAAAAGTGAAAGTGAAGCCGCTCAGTCGTGTCTGACTCAGCGACCCCATGGACTGCAGCCTACCAGGCTCCTCCGTCCGTGGGATTTTCCAGGCAAAAGTACTGGGGTCGGGTGCCAGTCTCTCTACCCACGTCTTTTTCTGTGTTCCAGGCGCCCTACTGCACTTAGCTTCCCTTAGCTTTTAAAGTTTAAATTTCCTTTTGCAAACTCCAGTCTGTCTGCACCGTGCTCCAGAGGACCAGGAGAAGGCATCTGGGCTGCTGTCACTCAATTCTGAGTAGGTCATGGGCCACAGGAAGAGCAAGGGACGTGCAGTATCTACAACAGCCAAGTCAGGGAAGCAGCCTGGGGGTCCACCGATAGGGGGGTGGATAAGGGAGACAGGGGACACAATGGGCTATTACTCAGCCATAAAAAAGAATGAAATGATGCCATTTGCAGAGATGTGGATGGATGATGCAGAGACCATCATATAGAGTGAAGTAAGTCAGAAAGAGAAAAATATCTTAGATCAATGCATATATGTGGGATCTAGAAAAATGGTACAGATGAACCTATATGCAAAGCAGAAATAGAGACACAGACAGAGAACAAACATAGAGGTACCAGGCAGAGAAAGAGGGGGCGGGGCGGAGGAATCGGGAGCCTGGGATTGACATATATATATATATCAGATCAGATCAGATCAGATCAGTCGCTCAGTCGTGTCCGACTCTTCGCGACCCCATGAACCGCAGCACGCCAGGCCTCCCTATCCATCACCAGCTCTCGGAGGTCACCCAGACTCCCATCCATCGAGTCAGTGATGCCATCCAGCCATCTCATCCTCTGTCGTCCCCTTCTCCTCCTGCCCTCAATCCCTCCCAGCATCAGAGTCTTCTCCAATGAGTCAACTCTTCGCATGAGGTGGCCAAAATACTGGAGTTTCAGCTTGAGCATCATTCCTTCCAAAGAAATCCCAGGGCTGATCTCCTTCAGAATGGACCGGTTGGATCTCCTTGCAGTCCAAGGGACTCTCAAGAGTCTTCTCCAACACCACAGTTCAAAAGCATCAATTCTTCGGCACTCAGCCTTCTTCACAGTCCAGCTCTCACATCCATACATGACCACAGGAAAGACCATAGCCTTGACTAGGCGAACCTTTGTTGGCAAAGTGATGTCTCTGCTTTTGAATATGTTATCTAGGTTGGACATAACCTTCCTTCCAAGGAGTAAGCGTCTTTTAATTTCATGGCTGCAGTCACCATCTGCAGTGATTTTGGAGCCCAGAAAAATAAAGTCTGACACTGTTTCCACTGTTTCTCTCTCTCTCTATATATATATAATTGGTGCTACGCATAAAATAGATAGGCTTCCCAGTGGCACCGCGGTAGAGAGTCCGCCTGCCAATGCAGGAGATGCAGGAGATGTGGGTTCGATCACTGGGTCAGGAAGATCCTCTGGGGAAGGAAATGGCAACCTGCTCCAGCATTCTTGCTGGGAGAATTCCAGGCACAGAGGAGCCTGGAGGGCTGCAGTCCACAGGGTCACAGAAGGTTGGACACGACTGAGCACACACGCACAGAAGCAGAAAACAGGTAACCACGGAGACCTGCTGTGAGCACGGGGAGCTCTGCTCAGCGCTCTGTGCTGACAGAGAGGGGTCTGTACAGCAGGAGCTAACGCAGCACTGCCAAGCAGCTAGAATCCAGTAATAATGACAAAAAGGAGCAGGGACGGTCTCCCCTGGAGCTTTCCTCTTTGGAGTCAGGGGTCATTCCATGTTGCTAAGGCTTTTAGAGGTGACCGTGGGGTCTCAGTCCCCAAGGGCTACGGGATGAGGGGACCACAGTCACAGATGACCAGACACTCCCCGCTCAGGGCACACAGCCTGGCTGGAGCCGCCCCCTTGGTCTGGAGCCCAGGGTTGGCCTGAAGCAGAACTCAGCCTGTCTCTGAGCACAGAAGGTTTGGCGACGGGCAGAACCAAGAGGGAGCAGAGAGGGGCCTGCATCTCCACAGAACTGTTTCCAAACAGAGTGTTACTTTTTCCCTCTCAGTGTCTCCCTGGAGATGACTGTGGTGCTGAAAGCGCGCTAAATCTCTCTCCTTATTTACGACACACGCCCCTCCTCCCTCTGTCCCTCAGCCTGGTCTCTTTCTGAGCAATCACACGAGTGGCCCTGAGAAGGGGTCAGAGCCAGGGAGCCTGCCCGAGGCCCCAGCTCACAGGAGGGCACCGTGTTCTGACAGATGAGAGTTTGGGGAGAGAAGCCCCAGAAGCTCACTTTGTGCTCTGTGCCCCTTGTCCCAACCTGCAGGTTGAGGCGGGCTGGCTCACGGACTCTGCATACACATCCTTGGCTCTCCGTTCCCACTGAACACAGCCTCGGGAAAGGAGCCCCCTTCCGGCCAGAGGGACTGGGCTGGACGCGAAGATGAGGCGATGTTCAGGGGACCCTGCATGTGGGACCCAAGAGCACTGTGACCTTGTCTTCCCAGAAGCCCCCACCCCAGGGAGCCTGCTCCTGGAGGCCCCGGGGCAGGCAGGAGGCTGCCGGCTGGCGCAGAGATCCTTACGTTCTCCTCGTGGTTGACGGGGCCACCAAAGCCCCAATGCCAAGAGCAGGTGCAGATGGTCTTCTCAGGGTCAGAGCCCACCCGCTTCTGACGCCCCACGTGACGACGGCCACCAGTCCCAGGGAGACCACAGGCACGACTACCTCCAGGGACTCTGCCGGCCCCAGGATGAGCCCCAGAGAGACACTGCACCTCCGGCCTTCCCGTCACCGAGCCGGGGGAGCACACGGAGCCGGCCTCCTGATTGCAGGTGCCCGCCCCCACCCGCAGCCTTTGCTCCCGCCACCCGCACACTTGGCGAACTTGGGGTTTGGGTCCCAGGTCACAGAGCTGCAGTCAGGGCCCCGACTCCAGGCCACGGACGTCCTGTCAGCTCAGTGGTTCCTGCGGGCTTTTCCTGGCCCCGCACCCTGTGCCAGGGCCCCAGCTCTGGCCACTTGTTTATCAGAAGGATAGAGGCCTGGTCCCCTGCCCCACCGCTGCCCACTCAGCATGTCCTCACTGAGGGCAGAGGGCCTGGCTGAACCCGCTCTGACTGCGACCCCTCCGTGCAATTAAACCAAACCCCTGGGGCCCACGAGAGCCCCAACTCACTCCCGCCGCCTACCGGCCGCGCCTCCAGCCTGTCCCCGCCGCTCGGCGTCCTGTCTTCCTCCAGCTGGCCTCTCCACACCCTCCTGTTTGGCCCAGAAGTCGAACCATCCAGGAGCCCCCGGGGGCCTGGCAGCGCCCCACAGCTGGCTCTTAGTGCCTGTGGCTCCTGGAGAAGGCGGCCCTGCCCTGCTCTGCGCCCCAGCGCCCGGTGCTGGTGGAACAGAGATGTGAGGGCCTGGTGGGCTGGGCCCCCCTCCTTGTCCAGACCAGGTGGCGAGGGTCTCCTGGGCCCAGGAAGCCAGGTCAGGGGAGATGCCTCCCCGCCCCGGGCCAGGGGTGCCATGGGAGGCAGGAAATGAGAGGCGGCTGTGGAGGACGCAGGCCGGGAAGCGTCCCCACAGTGCCGGTAGCAGGTGGGGCGCGGGCACAGCTTCCCAAGCTGTGGGGAGGGGGAGGGCCCTGTGGGAAGGAGTCTCAGTATTGTCCCCTTGGGCTCAACTGGAGGCCCCTGGGGCACGCTGGTGGTTGTGTGAGAGGCTGTGGTCTGCATGGAGGCTCACCCGGAAGCTCCAGGCTAAGGACTGGGTGTGTGTGTTGGGGGGGGAAGGTGGGTCGTGGGGCCAACCTCGGGGGTCTGGGCAGCAGGCGGGCTGTGGGGGTCCGCACTGCCTCCTCATCACCCCTTCCGCACCCTTCCTCTCATCACAGTCCCCTTCCCCAGGGGCATGGCCTTTAATCCCACCTGCAGCCTCAGAATGATGGGAAAGGACCCTCACCACCAGCCCAGCACTGGGGGGTGTGGGCCGCTGGACTAGGCTCACCATTCGGAGGAGGAAGAGCAAGGCCCCCACCCCCGGCTCCCAGCACAGCACTTACATGAGCCCAGCTTGGCTTCACACAACCCGGGGAAGCAGACGCCGTCGCCCTCCCTCACAGCAGAAGCAACCTGGGTCCCCAGCTGTGTGGTGGGCCTAGGGCCACTCCCAGGCTGGTTTCACGGTAAGACTGGGGGCGTGGGGGCCGCCCTCTCCCGGGGCCTCCCTGGGGGGAGCAGAGCAGAGACCTCGCCCTTTGCCCTGCTGACTGCACACACGGTGCTCCCTCCGCGACCCAGGCAGTCTCCTGGAGAAGGAGCAGAGACCCGCCATCCCAGGCCTGACCCCTATGCTTGCCTCCACCCCAGGGGCGGGGACGGGGCAGGGGCCCCAGGGAGAGCCTGACTCCCCTGACACCCCTGCGGGCCAGGCCCTGCTGCTTTCAGCAGGCTCCGTGCTGGACAGCTCCCGGGCCGCAGCCCAGGCGGGCGCCACGCCCTGCTGGGGTGGGGGCCCTGTGTGGCCACCTCGCCCAACACTGCCCCATCCTCCCACCTCTCCCGCCACCGGCGCGTCACAGACACGATCCGGTTTCCAGCCTCCCACCCAGTGCCCTCCCCGTGGGAACCAGAGCCCCAGCCATCCTCTGAGGGCAGGTGGGCCGTCCTCAGTGAATCTGACCACAGACCACTCCACAGCTGGCTCTGGGGGCCCCTTCCACTGCCTGCCAGACCCTGTGCAGCCTGAGTGTGCTCACGTCCCTCCATTCCAGCAGCCACCTCCTTCCCCTTCTCCTGGTCATCCTGAGAGCCCCAACCTTGCAAACAGGGCCCCTGGGGCACAGGGCAGACCCGCCAACACGACGCCTCCTCGGCACGGGGCTGGGGTGGCAGCTGGGAAGGGCCTTTAGCGCCACTGCTGGGGCCAGGAGGCGTGGTCCTGTCTCGCAGGCAGACCAGGCTCCCGGGCTCTCAGCTGCGGCATCTCTGGCGCTTGTACATTTGGTCTCTTCGCCCGCCTGCTCTGGGGGTGGTTCTCTACACTGACCCCCAGGGCCAAGAGTCAGTCTGAATACCTGCTCATAGCTCCTGTCCCGTGCGCCTCCACCAGCCCCGCTGGGCGGGAGCAGAGGCAGGAGGGGCAGGGCTGGAGTGGGGGAGCCTGTGTGCATGTGGGAGCCCCAGTCTGATGGGGGAGGAGACCCTGTGCCAGGCTCAGCCACCCCACCCCCCTACTTCAGCTGCAGCCCCTACTCAGCCCTGGAGACCCAAATTTCTACTTTCTGAGGGACGGTTTGGGTTTGGAGATGCATTCACTGAGGTGTCTGTGCACCGAGAACCCTGGTGATCGGAAGGAGGGGGTGACTGAGGGGCATAGCCCCAAGCTGAGAAGGGCCGCCTCCAGGAGTGACAGGCCACCAGCAGGACCCAGTCACCCCAGGATGCGCCCGGGGGCTGCAGGTGTGGCTCTGATGGAGGAACGGCCCTGAGGCTGCTGCCCCGTCTGCAGGGAGCCTCCATCTGGCCCACAAGGCCTGGCTCAAACCCACCTCGCATCCCTGGGACACAACTACCCGCCTTGTCCTGCCGCTCTTCCGGACTCAGCCCTCAGAGCAGGAGTGTAACACCGCCTCCTCCAGGAAGGCCTCCCGTCACCGCCTCCTCCAGGAAGGCCTCCTGTCATTCAGTTCCTGACGCCCACTCACTCACTGTTGACCCCTCAGTGTCACTACAGGGACACGCAAACAAGATGTGGTCTGCAGAGCCCGGTGGTCAGCGCACCTGCTGTGTGTTCCAGGGAAGCCCTTACCCACTGTTTCATCGATTTCATCACCAGCCAAGGGGCTGAGTCAGAAGCTCTGTAGGCCCACTCCAGGCCTGGTGGTGGTTTTGCCCGCAGGGGGGCAGCACCCTCACCTCAGGCCTCCTCTGCCCCTGGGGGCGGGAGCTCAGTGCATCCAGGGCATCTCCACCGTGCCCGCCTGCAGCTTGCCCCAGACCTAAGCAGACTGTGTCCCTCGGGAGGGGGCCAGCAGGGGCTACAGCCAGGAGCTCGGGGATGGTGCGGTCACCGCAAACTCCCTACCTCCTGACTCAGCTGTCTCACTGCCCAGACTCCCCTGGGGGCTGGGGTGGGTGCTGAGAGCGATGAGCAGGAAGGGGATTCTCAGCCAGAGGGGAGTGCGGAGACCCGGGTTGGGCTGTGGGTCTCCTGCCCAGAGGCCTGCACTGCGGGCCTGAGCTGTGGAGACCTGCACGCACCCACATACACAAGAACCCACCCACACACACATCTGCACACCTGAACGTGCAACCTTCCCCAGCAACACCCCTGCTCCCACACCCACCCCGCTCTGCCAGGCCTGCTCTGCCCGTCCCTGGGTGGGGGGCACCCAGCTGTGATGGAGCCCGGGGCAGGGCCCCACTCAGGCGGGCTATGCAGACAAGCACCCCACTCCTCGCTGCCTGAAAAAGGTCTCGGGGGCACACTGCCCTTTCAGGTCCAACCTGCCCTTGCTGCTGAGGGCGACACCACCAGCCTCGAGCCCAGAGGACTCCTGGTGCACGAGAGGAGACACCGAGGGCAGAGCAGGGAGAAGCCAACACCCTGATTCACACGGAAGCAAAGAAGACAGCGGGCCGGGTCCTCGTCCTCAAGCCTGGGAGCTCAGCCTCACTGTCTCCTCAGAGCAGGTCCACCCCCGCAAGAAGTGAAGAAGGAGGAGAAAGTGGCACCGGGGGGTGACAGGAGGCCGTGCAGACGGTCCCTGTGGGTCACAGGTGTGGCCCGTGACCTCCTGGCTGCAGGGGTCCCCGCTCAGAGGGGCCGTTGGCCCGCCTCCAGCTGCACCAGGACCGGAGGGCCCGGCCCGCCTCCCTGCCCTCCCCCGCCACCCGGAGCCCGGCCGTGTGCTGACTTCAGTGTGGGGAGGCCTGGCCGACTGACGACCAGCCCAAGGCCCGGCGCAGGCGCGGCTCCGACCGATGCTGCCGCCTGGCCGCCCACCGGCCACCCGAGTGCAACAGCCACCCGCACCCACAGGCCACACCCTGCTCGCCACGCGGCCACCACCGCTGTGTGAGAGACACGGCCCGGATCTCCAGGACCAGGAGCAAGGGATGTGCAGAAACCTCCTGAAGGGCTGGGACTGTCCCAAACCACGCTTGTCACGGCGCTTAAACGACTGCTTCTGTCTGTGAAAGCCGCTGGGGTTTCACTTCACGCACCTCGTACCGCAGTGAGCCAGCACACAGCCGGTCAGCAGAGCCTCAGTCCTGGGGAGGTTTTCGGCTGGAACTCGAGGAGGCAGGCCCCCAGGCACAGGCCCTCCTCAGCCTGGACTGGTAAGGCCCACTTACTAACCAGGCCTCCAGCGTCACCTTCTGAGACGCTAGCATCCTCCTTACAGGGGGGCTAAGGGAGAAGCTGTCCCTAGTGGTGATCCCAGAGGAGGGGCTCCGGTAACAACAACAAATGCTTCCTTCCTTGTTTTACGGGCTTTCCACACAGTAACTCACTTAACATCACAGCAACTGTACAAGGTACTAAATATTATTAGCCCCATTCTATGGATGACATTCTACGGTGGCTGTGCAGCGCAGGAGCAGCGGAGCAGAGATACCCCACGTCCAAGGCCAGGAGCAGCAGAGAGGGGGCTACCCCCTCTCCAAGGTTAGGAGCGGCAGCCATGATAAGATACCCCTCGTCCAAAGTAAGAAAACCCCACTAAGACAGTGGCGCTGAGAGAGGGCATCAGAGGGCAAACAGACAGAAACCACAATCACAGACAACTAGTCAGTCTGATCACATGGACCACAGCCTTGTCTAACTCAATGAAAGTAAGCCATGCCATGTGAGGCCACCCAAGATGGATGGGTCATGGTGGAGAGGTCTGACAGAATGTGGTCCACTGAGGAAGGGAATGGCAAACCACTTCAGTATTCTTGTCTTGAGAACCCCATGAACAGTATGAAAAGGCAAAAAGATAGGACACTGAAAGATGAATTCCCCAGGTCGGTAGGTGCCCAATATGCTACTGGACATCAGTGGAGAAATAACTCCAGAAAGAATGAAGGGATGGAGCCAAAGCAAAAACAACACCCAATTGTGGATGTGACTGGTCATAGAAGCAAGGTCCAATGCTGTGAAGAGCAATATTGCATAGGAACCTAGAATGTTAGGTCCATGAATCAAGGCAAATTGGAAGTGGTCAAACAGGAGATGGCAAGAGTGAACGTTGACATTCTAGGAATCAGTGAACTAAAATGGACTGGAATGGGTGAATTTAGCTCAGATGACCATTATATCTACTACTGCGGGCAGGAATCCCTCAGAAGAAATGGAGTGGCCATCATAGTCAACAAAAGAGTCCGAAATGCAGTACTTGGATGCAATCTTAAAAACAACAGAATGATCTCTGTTCGTTTCCAAGGCAAACCATTCACTACCATGGTGATCCAAGCCTATGTCCCAACCAGTAACGCTGAAGAAGCTGAAGCTGAACGGTTCTATGAAGACCTACAAAGACCTTTTAGAACTAACACTCAAAAAAGATGTCCTTTTCATTATAGGGGACTGGAATGCAAAAGTAGGAAGTCAAGAAACACCTGCAGTAACAGGCAAATTTGGCCTTGGAATATGGAATAAAGCAGGGCAAAGACTAATAGAGTTTTGCCAAGAGAACGCACTGGTCATAGCAAACACCGTCTTCCAACAACACAAGAGAAGATTCTACACATGGACATCACCAGATGGCCAACACCGAAATCAGATTGATTATATTCTTTGCAGCCAAAGATGGAGAAGCTCTGTACAGTCAGCAAAAACAAGACCAGGAGCTGACTGTGGCTCAGATCATGAACTCCTTATTGCCAAATTCAGACTTAAATTAAAGAAAGTAGGGAAAACCACTAGACAATTCAGGTATGATCTAACCCTAACCCTCACCCTCACCCTAACCCTTATGATTATACAGTGGAAGTGAGAAATAGATTTAAAGGACTAGATCTGACAGAGTACCTGATGAACTATGGATGGAGGTTCGTGACATTGTACAGGAGACAGGGATCAAGACCATCCCCATGGAAAAGAAATGCAAAAAAGCAAAATGGCTGTCTGAGGAGGCCTTACAAATAGCTGTGAAAACAACAGAAGCCAAAAGCAAAGGAGAAAAGGAAAGACATAAGCATCTGAATGCAGAGTTCCAAAGAATAGAAAGATAAGAAAGCCTTCTTCAGTGATCAACACAAAGAAATAGGGGAAAACAATAGAATGGGAAAGACTAGAGATTTCTTCAAGAAAATTAGAGATACCAAGGGAACATTTCATGCAAAGATGGGCTCAATAAAGAACATAAATTGTATGGACCTAACAGAAGCAGAAGATATTAAGAACAGGTAGCAAGAATACACAAAGAATTGTACAAAAAGATCTTCACGACCCAGGTAATCACTACGGTGTGATCACTCACCTAGAGCCAGGCATCCTGGAATGTGAAGTCAAGTGGGCCTTAGAAAGCATCACTACGAACAAAGCTAGTGGAGGTGATGGAATTCCAGTGGAGCTCTTTCAAATCCTGAAAGATGATGCTATGAAAGTGCTGCACTCAATATGTCAGCAAATTTGGAAAACTCAGCAGTGGCCACAGGACTGGAAAAGGTCAGTTCTCATTCCAATCTCTAAGAAAGGCAATGCCAAAGAATGCTCAAACTACCGCACAATTGCACTCATCCCACACACTAGTAAAGTAATGCTTAAAATTCTCCAAGCCAGGCTTCTTGAACCTGAACTTCCAGATGTTCAAGCTGGTTTTAGAAAAGGCAGAGGAATCAGAGATAAAATTGCCAACATCCGCTGGATCATGGAAAAAGCAAGAGAATTCCAGAAAAACACCTATTTCTGCTTTATTGACTATGCCAAAGCCTTTGACTGTGTGGATCACAATAAACTGGAAAATTCCTCAAGAGATGGGAATACCAGACCACCTGACCTGCCTCTTGAGAAACCTGTATGCAGGTCAAAAAGCAACAGTTAGAAATGGACATGGAACAACAGACTGGTTCCAAATAGGAAGAGGAGTATATCAAGGCTGTATATCGTCACCCTGCTTATTTAACTCATATGCAGAGTGCATCATGAGAAACGCTGGGCTGGAAGAAGCACAAGCTGGAATCAAGATTGCCAGGAGAAATATCAATAACCTCAGATATGCAGATGACACCACCCTTAGGGCAGAAAGTAAAGAAGAATGAAGCAGCCTCTTGATGAAAGTGAAAGAAGAGAGTGAAAAAGTTGGCTTAAAACTCAACATTCAGAAAACTAAGATCATGGCATCCGGTCTCATCACTTCATGGCAAATAGATGGGGAAACAGTGGAAACAGTGGCTGACTATTTTTCTGGGCTCCAAAATCACTGCAGATGGTGACTGCAGCCATGAAATTAAAAGATGCTTCCTACTTGGAAGGAAAGTTATGACCAGCCTAGACAGCATATTGAAAAGCAGAGACATTACTTTGCCACCAAAGGTCCATCTAATCAAGGGTATGGTTTTTCCATTAGTCATGTATGGATGTGAGAGTTGGACTATAAAGAAAGTTGAGCACCGAAGAACTGATGCTTTTGAACTGTGGTGTTGGAGAAGACTCTTGAGAGTCCCTTGGACTGCAGGGAGATCCAACCAGTCCATCCTAAAGATCTGGGTGTTCATCAGCAGGACTGATGTTGAAGCTGAAACTCCAATCCTTTGGCTACCTGATGTGAAGAGGTGACTCATTTGAAAAGACCCTGATGCTGGGAAAGATTGAAGGTGTGAGGAGAAGGGGATGACAGAGGATGAGATGGTTGTATGGCATCACTGACTCAATGGACATGAGTTTGAGTAAACTCCAGGAGTTGGTGATGGACAGGGAGGCCTGGTGTGCTGTGGTTTATGGGGTCTCAAAAAGTTGGACACGACTGAGCCACTGAACTGAACTGAGCCGATGGATGACTACTTCTCTCTCCTTATTAGAAAGTGGGAATTCTCAGCCTTTTCCTGTTCAGGTCTCTCGAGTGTGCACACAGAAGAACTGATAGGTCAAACGGCATCGCTGTATCTAACTTTTTGAGAAATGGCCAAACTGTTCTCCAGAGTTACTGTACCATTCACATTCCCACCAGCCATGTATGAAGGTTCCAACTTTCCCACACTCTTGTCAACCCTGTCATTTTCTGTCTTTTTGATAACAGAAAGTTATGACCAACCTAGATAGCATATTCAAAAGCAGAGACATTACTTTACCAACAAAGGTTCGCCTAGTCAAGGCTATGGTCTTTCCTGTGGTCATGTATGGATGTGAGAGCTGGACTGTGAAGAAGGCTGAGCGCCGAAGAATTGATGCTTTTGAACTGTGGTGTTGGAGAAGACTCTTGAGAGTCCCTTGGACTGCAAGAAGATCCAACCAGTCCATTCTGAAGGAGATCAATCCTGGAATTTCTTTGGAAGGAATGATGCTAAAGCTGAAACTCCAGTATTTTGGCCACCTCATGCGAAGAGTTGACTCATTGGAGAAGAGTCTGATGCTGGGAGGGATTGAGGGCAGGAGGAGAAGGGGACGACAGAGGATGAGATGGCTGGATGGCATCACTGACTTGATGGGTGTGAGTCTGAGTGACCTCCGGGAGCTGGTGATGGACAGGGAGGCCTGGCATGCTGCAGTTCATGGGGTTGCAAAGAGTCGGACACGACTGAGCGACTGATCTGATCTGATCCTCACAGCTGTGAAGCAATAGCTCGTGGTTTTGATTTGCATTTCCCTGATGACTAATCGGAGAAGGAAATGGCAACTCACTCCTGTTCTTGCCTGGAGAATCCCAGGGACGGGGGAGCCTGGTGGGCTGCCGTCTATGGGGTCGCACAGAGTCAGACACGACTGAAGTGACTCAGCAGCAGCAGAGGACTAATGAGGTTGAGCCTCTTTTCATTTGCTTGTTGGTCATTTGTTTATCTTCTCCGGAGGAGTCTGTGTAAATCTTTTGCCCATTTTAAAATTGTTGTCTTCTTTATTGTTGAGTGTAAGAGTTCTTTATGTATTCTGAATACTGGGCTCTTACCAGATATATGATTCACAAACATTTTCCCTATCCTGTGGGCTGTCCTTTCTTTCTAGAGAGTGTCCTTTGAAACACAAAAGTTTAAAATTTTGATCAAGTCCAGTGTATCGATATTTCCCTTTGGTGCCTGTGATGGTAGAGTGTTTCAGAGCCTTTTCCATATTAACACAGATGGAGATTCCAGAAGGCAGATGAGCTCGACTGCATTTCCAAACTATAGCTGACCTCAGGAGCCCAGCCGCGAGCCTCCGTCAGGGGCGCACCGACCTCAGGAGCCGGGAGCCTCCGTCAGGGGCGCACCGGCCTCAGGAGTCCAGCCGCGAGCCTCCGTCAGGGGCGCACCGGCCTCAGGAGTCCAGCCGCGAGCCTTCGTCAGGGGCGCACAGACCTCAGGAGCCGGCGCGAGCCTCCGTCAGGGGCGCACCGGCCTCAGGAGTCCAGCCGCGAGCCTTCGTCAGGGGCGCACCGACCTCAGGAGTCCAGCCGCGAGCCTCCGTCAGGGGCGCACCGACCTCAGGAGCCGGGAGCCTCCGTCAGGGGCGCACCGGCCTCAGGAGTCCAGCCGCGTGCCTCCGTCAGGGGCGCACCGACCTCAGGAGCCGGCGTGCCTCCGTCAGGGGCGCACAGATCTCAGGAGCCCAGCCGCGAGCCTTCGTCAGGGGCGCACGCATCTCAGGAGCCCAGCCGCGAGCCTCCGTCAGGGGCGCACCGACCTCAGGAGCCCAGCCGCGAGCCTCCGTCAGAGGCAGAAGCAGGAATGGAAGCCCAGGACTCCCTCTGAGATGCACAGCTCCCAGGCTCTCAATGCTCTGTAGAAACGCCCTCGGCAAAATATAAGGCATCACAATTTTAAATCTTCACACCAGGAAGGCCCAGCCCAGGGCCTGAGCTCAGGGACCACGCTCCGAGAAGCTGCTCAGACCTCGAGGGGTGGGGACAGAAGACCAGCGCCTTGTCGACAGCCCCAGTGGGGACCCGGGTCAGGGAGCGCCATCTCATCAGCTGGGCTGGGGGTGGGGAGAGCACCTCAGTCAGCTGCTTTCAGAGTGAGGACGGGCCTGCTTCTCAGGCTTTCCAGCTCCTCCCTGTGCAGAAGCAAGGGCTCCACTCCCCACCCCCGGGGCTCCAGGGTCTGGGCTCCCTGCCAGCGGCCAAGAGCTTCCTGGGGCCCCTCCATCGCTGTCTGCACCAGACGCCCCAGGCCCTTCTCTCCGATGACTCAGGAGCAGCCCAGCCATCTGTGCGGAAGGTCCAGGATCCGAGCTCAGAAGGGTGTCTGAGCAGTCCCAGCTGTCAGCCGACCCAGGGTAAGCCCAGGCGGCTTCTGTGGACATGGGGCGACTCCAGAGGCCGTCCCGGAGGAGTCTCGGCGGGTGGCCAGGGGCTCTGCTTCCCACAAGCTCGTCCTGCCCTGGAGCTCCGTCTCTGGGCTCAGTCTACCCAGCCCGCAGCAAGAGCCCAGCGCTCGGAGATTATTCAGACTGTTTATTCCTTGACTTTCAGAGCCTGCACACACATCCCAGGCAATCCCTCAGTCACACTGGACCAGAGGGAACGAGGTTCTTTCTGATTCATGCTTTCCTGAACAGACAACGGTCCCGGAGACAGTAGGGAGTCAGCACTCAGACCCTCTGTCTTCAGTCAGGTCATCTGTCTGTGCATTCAGCTCCATCATGTGAGGAGCCACCGGGGTGGGCAGCCCCCTTCATCCACGGGGTCGCGGAAAGGGCAACGGAGTTGAGCCAGAGTCCTCTGCTGCCAGGTGCTTGGCCACGGACAGCTTCGTCCATCCTTCGGAACCTCATTTCCTCACATTTACCATGGGAATGACATACCCGGGGAAGTCCTGGCATGTGCTCGGGAGTCAGTAAGCGCCACCTTGCTTCTCAAACTGCTGTGTCGAGAGATCATCAAGAGTAATGGGATCACTCAGCTGGAAAGGATCTCGGAGGCTCTCCGGTTGGATCCCCTCATGTTTCAGAGGAAGAAACTGGAGCAGAGAGGCTAAGTGACTTGCTGAAGGACAACACTCACCATGGTGCCACGAGTCCAGCTCAAGGTCGCGGCCAGCAGGTCCCGGCCGTCAGTCACGCACGCACTCTGCCCAGAGGCACAGGGCCTCAGCTGCAGGAGGACCCCGGGCTGTGTGCAGTTACTCCAGGAGCCGACAGCGGGAGCAGCCTCCCAGGCAGACCGCTGTGGACGACAGGATTCCCAAGGCCCAGAAGGGCACCCGTCGGCCCAAGGTCACCCCACGCGGCTGACAGAGCCCGTCCCGTGGGCCCCGGCTGCATCCCGAGTGGCCCTCCCAGGCCCAGAGGGTCCTGGCGACAGCAGGGGTTAATGATGCCAGCCTCCCTGGGCTCTGCAGAGAAGGCCCCGCAGCCTGCAGATGGTGCAGCAGGAGATGACAGCTTTCTAACCGCAGCTGAGGACAGGCTGGGATTTTGGCGGCTTGGACAATTAACACAGCTGGGCACCAGTCTGATGGGCCCTGGTGGGGGCCTTTCCCTAAAATGCCCCCTCTCCAGGCTCGGGGATCAGGGTCACTGTCCCCACACAGGTGAGCTGGGGAAGCAGGGCCAGGCCGGGCACACAGAGGAGCAGGCCGGGCGGAGAGGAGGCTGGATGGAGCTCAGTGACCTCCGCCGTGCCGTCTCTGCGGAGGGGCACCCGGTCTCCGTGGGGGGAGGGACGCTGGGTCTCCGGGGAGGGCAGGGACAGGTCCTGTGGACGCTTTTCTGTGGTGAACGTGGAATGTGGCTGTGGGGAGACCCACTGGACCTCACCAGGGCCTGGTCTGACTGTCCCCTCCTCTCAAACGTGGCAGCTGAGTTCTGGATCCTCTTTTGTAATTTTCAAACCCTCCACGATTTACACACCCAGTTCAGTGTGACAATCCCGACGCGTCCACCTCTCCAGCTTTGAAGTCTCTGCTAAGACACGCTGGGCCCAGTGCATGCACAGCTTGACCCCTCCCCACCCTCTTCCTTCTCAAAGCCTGATCTTGTTTTTCGAGCTGGGGCGCCCTCTCCTCCTGCCTCTGTTCCACCCTCTGAATCTTGAATCTTGTCTCCTAAACATCCCCCAAGGTCATCCTGCAGTCCACCCCATCACCACTGTCCACGTCCCACCCTCACTTGAACCGAACACAACCCTGCTGAGTGGACTCAGCACTTCCTGTGTCGTCCCTCCCAGCATGACAGCCGAGAACACAAATCTGACCACATAATTTCAGGCTTCAAGGGCTTGCCTGGCACACTGTGCCCTCTGTGGTGCTGAGCCCACTCCCTCCCCTGCCCCTCTGCCAGCTTCTTGGGTTTCATCACACCCCTCCCTCCCAGCCCCGCCGGCTCAGCACCAGCCCACTGCGAGCTCCCTGATCCCTGGTGCTGTCTGATGGCTCCAAGCCTCTGTACCCGCTGTTTTCCTACTGTGTCTGGCCAGGAATCTGCTTATCTGCCACAGTCTAGCTCAAGCACCGCGACCTCTTCTAAGAGTCCAGCCCTGCTTCCACCCATCCTAGGGGCGGGGTAGTGACCCCACCTCCTTCCAGCCCCCAGCAAACAGCATCTCATCTGCTACCAAAATACTCAGAATGTTTGACTTGATTGTTTGCACATCTGCCTCTCCTTTGGGCTTTTAGAAAGCAAAAAATTAATTTCATTTGTCTCTGCATCTCTAAAGGCTGGCATAGACAAGTGTTCAAAAATAATCCGGGGAAGATGTGGTGTATTACTCCGTATTCACCAATGAAATACAACTGAAAACCCTGGACATGATCCATTAGACAGACACGAGAGGACTGACTCTAAAATGGAGAGAGGAAAAGGCAGATCGACAAGGGGAGCTCCTGAGGGTCTCACGGTGGTGAGGTCCCTGGGATTTCTTTTCCTCACGCACCCCAGACTTGGAGCTGAGGAAGCCAGTAACTCAGAGATGCCAACAGGCACCAACAAGAGCCTGCTCTCTGCAGCCAAGGGACCAGGAAAGAGAACCTGGCAAGACAGAGAACTTTCGGACACTTAACTGCTCCTCCTCAGCCACATCCACCCACAACAGCCAAAGCTGAGTGAGGAGCAGAAG
Organism: Tragelaphus eurycerus; assembly: GCA_935064755.1. Taxonomy (NCBI): domain Eukaryota; kingdom Metazoa; phylum Chordata; class Mammalia; order Artiodactyla; family Bovidae; genus Tragelaphus; species Tragelaphus eurycerus. The sequence continues at coordinate 174,548 of CAKXYN010000100.1, read as the reverse complement.
CCCCTCTTCCTCCCAGGCTGAAGCTGTAATGAGATGCTTGCTGGGTGGTGACAGAGTAGGACCCCCAACCTGCTGGTAATGAGGCCACAGCCTCTCTCTGTGGTCAGTGGAGACAAAGGGAGGAGCTGGACTGCCCAGCCCCAGCCATTGGTGATGAAAAGTGGAAGACAGAAAATATAAAGAAGAAACAAATGGAAAATTTTAAGTTGAAAAACATAAAGGCTGAAATATAAATCTCAGTGGATGGGATCAACAGCAAAACGGAGGAGACAGAACAAAGAACCTGTGAGCCGGAAGACAGAATAGACACCACCCAAGATGAGCAACAGAAAGAAAGCAGAAAAAAGAAGCACATCCTTAGGGGCCAGAAGGCCTAGTTCATGTTCCTGAGGTCACAGTAAGAGAGGAGAAAGGGGATGAAGCCGAGAAAGTCGTCCAACAAGGTAACGGCAGAAAACGTCCCAAAGTTGGCAAGAGACACAAACCTGCTGATCCAAAAAGCTTAGCGGACGACCAGCAGGGTGAGCCTAAGAAACCCACAAGACACGTCACGTGACACGTCCCCAAGCTACAGACAGCAAAACCGTAAACTCTATTAGTTCATCTATTAGTTTATCTATTAGTTATCACAGCTGAACTAGTCGCTCAGTCGTGTGCAGCTCTTTGCGACCCCACAGACTGCATCACACACAGATGGACAGGCCTTCCTGTCCATCACCTATTCCTGGAGCTTGGTCAAACTCACGTCCATCGAGTTGGTGATGCCATCCAACCATCTCATCCTCTGTCGTCCCCTTCTCCTCCTGCCTTCAATCTTTCCCAGCATCAGGGTCTTTTCCAGTGAGTCAGTTCTTTGCATCAGGTGGCCAAAGTATTGGAACTTCAGCTTCGCATCAGTCCTTCCAATGAATATTCAGGACTGATTTCCTTTAGGATGGACTGGTTGGATCTCCTTGCAATCCAAGGGATTCTCAAGAGTCTTCTCCAAAACCACAGTTCAAAACCATCAATTTTTGGCATTCAGCTTTCTTTATGGTTCAACTCTCACATCCATACATTACTACTGGAGAAACCATAGCTTTGACTAAACAGACCTTTGTTGGCAAAGTAATGTCTCTTCTTTTAATATGCTGTCTAGGTTTTTCATAGCTTTTTGTTCAAGGAGCAAGCGTCTTAATTTCGTGACTCAGTCACCATCTGCAGTGATTCTGGAGCCCAAGAAAATACATCTGTCACTGTTTCCCCATCTATTTGCCATGAAGTGATGGAACTGGATGTCATAATCTTAGTTTTTTGAATGTTGAGGGTTTTTTTTTAAATTAAATTTTATTTTCCTTAACTTTACAATATTGTATTGCTTTTGCCATACATCAAGATGGATCCGCCACAAGTATACACGTGCTCCCCATCCTGAACCCTCGTCCTTCCTCCCTCCCCATACCATCCCTCTGGGTCATCCCAGTGCACCAGCCCCAGGCCTCCGTTATCAGGCATCATACCTGGACTGGCGACTCGTTTCAGATATGATATTATACATATTTCAATGCTATTCTCCCAAATCATCCCACCCTCTCCCGTTCCCAGAGTCCAAAAGTCTGTTCTATACATCCGTGTCTCTTTTGCTGTCTCGTAAACAGGGTTATTGTTACCATCTTTCTAATGAATGTTGAGTTTTAAGCCAGCTTTTTGAGTTAAAACTCAACTTTATCTATGGGGGAACAATTAAAATGACTGGATATCTCATCAGAAACCGTGGAGGCCAGAGGAAGTGGCACAGTATTTTCAATGTGCTAACAGAAAAGCAACAGCAGTGCATAACCCAGCAAAAATATCCTTCAGGAATAAAAGGAAAATCAAGAACATTCTCAGATAAGGGGAAACCAGGAGCATTTGTTACCAGCAGAAAAGACTGGCTCAGGGAAGTGCTCTAAACAGAAAGGAAATGAAAGGGAAGAGACCTCAGAATATCAGGAAGGAAGGGAAAAGTCCAGTAAGCAAAACATGGGTAAAGACAATAAGGCTTCCTTTTCTTATATTTTCTAAATCATGTTTGATGTTTGAAGCACAATTTATAACACTGTCTAATGTCCTGAAAGTATATAAAGAAAATATTTAAGAAAATTATAAACAGGGGAAAGTAAAGGGATATAAAAATAAAGTTTCCAACCCTCCCCCAAACTGGCAGTCAGAAAACACCAGTGGACAGTGACAAAGTGCATATATAATTTAACACCTGTAGCAACCACGAAAAAACCACGCAAAGGTGAGCATAAGACTCATTATGGTGGTCATTTTGCAATAAACGTAACTGTTGAATTGTTATGTTGTAAATCTGAAACTAATATTATGGGTCAATTATATCTTAATAAAAAACTATGGATAAATTAAAGTAGAATTCTAAAAAACTGTTCAAGTAACCCAGAGAACGGCAGGAAAAAGAAAATAGAGGCATAAAACAACAGAGAAGACAAGCAAAAAGTAAAATGGCAGACTTAACTCATCCAATATGACATAGATAATTTGAATAGCCATGTACTTATTTAAGAAACTGAGTTCATAGTTTAAAAACTTCCCAAAAGAAATCTCCAGATGGTTCCACTGGAGAATTCTACAAATATTTGAAGAAGAATTAACACCAAGTTTACATAATTTCTTCCAGAAAATAGAAGAGGAAACACTTTCCTCTTTTTGAAACTTTTATGAAATGAATTATTCCAATGCCAGAACCAAAGATCAGATCAGATCAGTCACTCAGTCGTGTCCGACTCTTTGCGACCCCATGAACTGCAGCACGCCAGGCCTCCCTATCCATCACCAGCTCTCGGAGGTCACTCAGACTCACATTCATCGAGTCAGTGATGCCATCCAGCCATCTCATCCTCTGTCGTCCCCTTCTCCTCCTGCCCTCAATCCCTCCCAGCATTAGAGTCTTCTCCAATGAGTCAACTCTTCGCATGAGGTGGCCAAAATACTGGAGTTTCAGCTTGAGCATCATTCCTTCCAAAGAAATCCCAGGGCTGATCTCCTTCAGAATGGACCAGTTGGATCTCCTTGCAGTCCAAGGGACTCTCAAGAGTCTTCTCCAACACCACAGTTCAAAAGCATCAATTCTTCGGCGCTCAGCCTTCTTCACAGTCCAGCTCTGCATATCTGAGGTTATTGATATTTCTCCCGGCAATCTTGATTCCAACTTCTGTTTCTTCCAGTCCAGCATTTCTCATGATGTACTCTGCATATAAGTTAAATAAACATGGTGACAATATGCAGCCTTGACGTACTCCTTTTCGTATTTGGAACCAGTCTGTTGTTCCATGACCAGTTCTAACTGGTCATGAACCAAAGGTAGTGCCAAAAATCCACTGCCGTGGACCAACATCCCTTATGAACACAGACATGAAAATTCTTACTAAAACATCAGCAAGTAGAATTCAGCAACACACAGAAAGACTTACACACTCTGGTCAAACGGGGTTTACTGCAGGGATGCAAGGCTGGTTCAGTATCCAAAGATCAGTCAATGTCATCCAGTATCTTAACAAGATGAAGAAGGAAACTGACGTGGTCCTTCTGTCAGTGTGAAGAAATCTGAGAGAAAGCAACACGTGTTCATGATTTTTAAAAAACCCTCAGAAAAATAGCTGTAAAGGAGGACTTGCTCAACTTGGTAATCTACAAGAGTCCTACAGCTAACACACTCCGTGCTTTATCCCAAGACTGAAAATAGGCAAAGACGTCTACTCTCGCCACTCACTGCTCTTATTTAACACTGTTGGGTGTTCTAGCCATTGCAATAAGGCAAGATTAAGTAATAAAGTGAGAGCCATCAGATCAGAAAGGAAGAACTAAAACTACCCTGATTTTCAGATGACATTACTGTGAAGAAAATCCCAAGGAATCTATAAGAATAAACTCCTAGAACTAATAAGTCTGTTCAGCAGAGTCACCAGAAATGACATAAATGTGGAAACATCAACTGCATTTGAATAGGCCAACAATAAACACAGAGACCAATATTTATGATATTATTTGCATTGTTTGAAAAAAAAAAGATATGACACCAGAAGCACAGGCACCAAAGGTAAGAACAGAAAACTGGACGACAAAATCTAAAGCTTCTGTGCATCAGAGGACACAATCAACAGAGAAAAAAACCCTACAGAACGGGAGAAAAGTATTTGAAAATTATATATCTGACAAGGAATTAATATATAGAATATATGTAGAACTCCTAAGATTCAACAACAGCAAAAAAAAAAAGTAAAAAATAAGCAAAAGACTTGAACAGACATTTCTTCAGAGAAGATACATATAAGTGACCAAGAAACATATGAAAAGATACTCAGCATTGCTCACCATCAGGGAAATGTACAGTGAGATCCAACCTTACGTCCTCTAGAACGGCTCCTACAGAAAGAAAACACAGTACTCCAACGCTCATGGCAGCACATTTTACAAGAGCTAAGACTTGGAAGCAACCTACATGTCTGTAGACAGATGAGTGGATAAAGGAGTTGTGGTACAAATACACAATGGAATGTGACTCAGCCATTAAAAGGAATGACCTTGGGTCAGTTGTAGTGAGGTGGATGAACCCAGAGCCTGTTACACAGAGTGAAGTAAGTCAGAAGGAGAAAAACAAATATCATACATTAATGCATACATATGGAATCTAGAAAAATGGTACTGATGAATCCATCTGCAGGGCAGAAATAGAATCACAAATGGAGAGAACAGATCTGTGGACTCAGCAGGGGAAGGAGACGGAGGAATGAACTGAGAGAGTGGACTGAATTGCAGATGCCGTCGCATGTGAAACAGACCGCAGTGGGAGGTGCCGGGCCCCACAGACGGCTCGACCCAGGCTCCAAGACGACCGATAGGGGTGGGCGCGGGGTGGGGGAGGCTCCAGAGGAAGGGGACACACGCGTGTGCAGTTACGGCTGATTCCTGACCCATAGGGGTGGGCAGGGGAGGCTCCAGAGGAAGGGGCATGCATGTGTGCAGTTACTGCTTGTATGACAAAAAGCAACACAACAAGACAAAGCAATGACCCGCCATAAAAAAAAAAATAATAATGAAGAAAACAGAAAATACCAAGGGCTGGTGAAGATGTGGAGATGTTGGAATAGAACCCTCGTGCATTGTGGGTGGGAGTGTAAAATGATGCAGCCACTATGGAAAGCAGTGCTGCGGGTCCTCTGAATGGAGCATGACCGTATGATCCAGCAATTCCACTTCTGGCTATATAACCAAAAGAGCTGAAAACAAGGTCCTGAAGAGACGTGTGCACCATGTTCAGAGCAGCGTTATTCATGACGGCTGGGATGGGGCAGCAACCCGTGTCTGCTGGTGGCTGAATGGATGAACGGATGTGGTGTGCATATTCAGTGGAGTGTTACTCGGCCTTGAAAGGGAGGAAACTCGGACATATGCTACCGTGTGAATGAACTTTGATGACATGAAGATGAGAAAAATAAGTCAGAAGCAAAAAGACAGATGCTGTGTGATCCCACTTCTGTGAGGGCCCTAGAGTCAGATTCACGGAGACACAAAGTGGAGGGTGGTTGGCAGGCCTGGGGGAGTGGGGCACAGGGCAGTAACACCATGGATCGCAGTGGGACAGCACTCAGCACAGCCCAGCCGCACACACAAAGACGGTCAAGACAGTCAATTCTGCCATGTGTATTTTACTACTATTTTTTTTAAAGAAATATTTATGTGCCAATCTAATAACATGTATAGGGTTTGTAGGCCAACAACTACACAACACTGATAAAAGAAAACGAAGATGACCTAAATAAATAAAAAGACATATCATGTTCTCAAAGTTCAAGATTCAGCACATAAAGATGGCAATTCTTCCCCAACTGTTATACAGGTTTGACAACAATTGCTATCAAAATCCAAGCAAGTGTTTTTGGAGACATAAAGGTCATTGTAAAATTTATACTGCAACACAGGGAACTAGAATAGTGAAAACAATTTTGAGAAAGAACAGACTAGGAAGAATCTGTCTGCCTGGTTGTGATAATTACTCTGTAGCCACAGTAATCAAGGCCTTGTGGTCTTGGCAGAAGGACAGACGACAGTCAGCAAACAGGTCAATGCTGGACAGAACACGGAAGCCAGCGGTACACCCACACAAATGTGACGCACTGGTGTCTAAAGAGGTGCAAAGTGATGCAACAGAACAAAGACAGCTTTTTCAACGAACGACGCTGGAGCAGCTGGACATCCAGAGCCAAAGATGAACCTCAAAGAGAAAAACAAAAAAAAGAAGAAAAAAAGAGAAATGAATCTTAACCTGTGTTTACACCTTACACAAAAGTCCAGATGATCATGGACGTGAACGCTTAACATAAAACCTCTGGGAAACAGGAAAACAGCTCCGGGACCCGGGTCTAGGCAGAGAGATCTTAGATTTGATAACAAAAGCACAATCTATAAAAGGGAAAGCAGACAAATGGACTTCATCAAATATTTAAACTTCTGCTCAACCAAAGATGCTGTTAAGAGGATGAACAGACAAGTTAGGAGGAAATACTTTCCAATTGCACATCCAGCAAAGGACCAGTACGTCGGATACATAAAACACTCTCAAAACTCAAAATCCAAACAATTCAATTAGGAAATGGGCAAATGACATGAAGAGACATTTCACCAAAGAGGATACACAGAGGACAGAATAAGTCCATGAAAAGAAACAGTATCGTCAGCTGACAAGGAAATGCAAATTAAAACCACTGCACTCACGTCAGAATTTATAAACAGTTACAGCACCAAAAGCTGACGGGGATGCCGAGAAATGGATCATTCGTAGGCTGCTGGTGGGAATGTAAAATGGTGCAGCCAGTTTGCAAAACAGCTGGGCAGTTTTCTGTAAAACACTAAACCCACGACCACCCACAGCTGTGCTCAGGCTCCCAGCACCATCCAACATACCCTGCATCTATGAGCTCATCCAGTCACTACAGGGGCCCTGGGAGGTCAGCTCAGGTCAGTTCAGTCGCTCAGTCGTGTCCGACTCTTTGCAACCCATGAACCGCAGCACGCCAGGCCTCCCTGTCCATCACCAACTCCCAGAGCTTGCTTAAACTCATGCCCACTGAGTCAATGATGCCGTCCAACCATCTCATCCTCTGTCGTCCCCTTCCCCTCCTGCCCTCAGTCTTTCCCAGCATCAGGGTCTTTTCCAGTGAGTCACCTCTTCGCATTAGGTGGCCAAAGGATTGGAGTTGCAGCTTCAACATCAGTCCTTCCAATGAACACCCAGGGCTGATTTCCTTTAGGATGGACTGGTTGGATCTCCTTGCAGTCCAAGGGACTCTCAAGGGTCTTCTCTGACACCACAGTTCAAAAGCATCGATTCTTCAGTGCTCAGCTTTCTTTATAGTCCAACTCTCACATCCATACATGACCATTGGAAAAACCATAGCCTTGACTAGATGGACCTTTGTTGGCAAAGTACTGTCTCTGCTTTTTAATATGCTGTCTAGGTTGGTCATAACTTTCCTTCCAAGGAATAAGCGTCTTTTAATTTCATGGCTGCAATCACCATCTGCAGTGATTCTGGAGCCAAAAAAAACACAGCTGTTTCCACTGTTTCCTCATCTATTTGCCATGAAGTGATGGGACCAGATGTCATAATCTTGGTTTTCTGAATGTTGAACTTTAAGCCAACTTTTTCACTCTCCTCTTTCACTTTCATCAAGAGGCTCTTTAGTTCTTCTTCACTTTCTGCCATAAGGGTGGTGTCATCTGTGTATCTGAGGTTATTGATATTTCTCCCGGCAATCTTGATTCCAGCTTGTGCTTCATCCGGCCCAGCATTTCTCATGATGTAACTCTGCATATAAGTTAAATAAGCAGGGTGACAATATACAGCCTTGACCTACTCCTTTTCCCATTTGGAGCCAGTCTGCTGTTCCACGTCCAGTTCTGACTATTGCTTCTTGATCTGCACACAGGTTCCTCAAGAGGCAGGTCAGGTGGTCTGGGATTCCCATCTCTTGAGGAATTTTCCACAGTTTATTGTGATCCACACAGTCAAAGGTAGTGCTGCAATTATCCTCATTTTACAAAAGAAGGAACGGTGTCTCAGAGAGGTTAAACAGCTTGCCCAACGTCACACAGCTCGAAAAGAGCAGACACCAGAACTCGAACCCAGGAATCTGGCCCCAGAGTCCACTCTTAGGGCCGCTGTACTACAGGGCCTCTTTATTTATTTTTTCATCTCATAATAGATTTTAGTTTTTTTTAATTGGAGGATAATTGCTTTACAGTATTGTGCTGGTTTCTGCCCTCCACACACACGGCTCAGCCATAGTACATATGTCCCCTGTCTCATGAACTCCCCTCCCACCTCCCACCCGTCCCACCCCTCTGGGTTATCATAGGACCAGGTCTGAGCTCCTGGCATCACTCAGCAAATTCCCGGTGGCTATCTCTTCTACATACGGAGATGTCTGTTTCAATATTGCTCTTATCAAGGCCTCTTTCAGAGTTTCCTGGACAGAGGCTGCTGTGGGCAGGGCTGGACCAGGCTGTCTGGAGCCTGGGTGGTCGAGGGCAGCTGGGGGGCTGTGGACGGTCCCCCCTTCCCTCACAGGGCAGAGTGGGCAGGGCTGACCATGTGACGAAGAGCGGCCTCCCAGGAAGAGGGCTTCCTGGAGTCAGTTCAGGCCGTGCACAGCCACAAAGCCGCCTGGCCCAGCGGCTGGCAGCCCTGCTGAGGAGCTGGTCTGCCCTTCTCCTCGGCCACACCCAGGGCAGCCACATCCGGGCTGACCGCGGGGGAGGGCAGGCGGTCTGGACACGGTGCGAGCCTCCGTGATTCATCACGAGGGTCCTGACTGCAGGACAGCGAGCAGCTGTGGGGGAACAGACGCCGAGTGTGAGGACGGTGCACGGACGTGCCGGGGCGGGCTGGCGGGCCGCACACCCCACCCGTCACATGGGCCTCTTCCAAGGTCCGCATCTGTTCCCTCCTGGAGGCTCGGGCGCATGCACCCGCGTCAGGAAGCAGCTCCCCGGGTGAGCAGCCCCACCGGGGCCGGCTCCCGGCAGCCTCGGCTGGGCATCTGGCTATCTGTGTGTCCTCTGAACCGGTCAGGGCATCTGGCCGAGATGATGAATTCCTCAGGGACAGACTCTGCGCGTGTAATTCAATCTGAGCTTGACCAACACAAATAAACATGATGCACGTCAGGGTTTTAAACAAAGTTTGATGGTTTACTTTTGAGGGGGGGGCCAAAAGATGACCAAGCTCTGGGAAGGCTGGCCTGGGCCCAATGCGGGGAGGAGCAGCTGGAAGGGGATGCCCGGAAGTACACGGCCAGGCGCCACCCTTCAGCGTGTCCACGGGGCCAAAGGGCCTCTGCTGTCCTGGAAAAACCAACCCCCACGTGTCCTCCTGCAGACACTGAGGGCCCTGCCGGCCTTCTCACTGGCAGTGAGCGGGTCAGATGGGCACAGATGGCCCACTTCGTTGGCAGCAGCGGGTACTTCAGGATAAACAGGAACCTGTCCCCATGTCTCCGGATTGGAGCCCCGAGCTCGCCCGGCTACACTGCTCACCGGAGCTAAGCGTCTGGCCTGGGACCTGAGTTCTGCAGGCCTGGGAGGGTCTGTTTGTCACAGAACCACCCCGCACGCCCCAACCTGGAGGTGCCCCGCATTCCTGCTGCCCCGGCTTGTGCATGTCCCATCACACACCTCAGATCACGCGCACATCAATGAGATGCTCCATCATGAAGGCCTTTGCCCGAAGGTGCTCAGAGACAGCAGCGGGATGACGGGATGATCAGACTTTGGCAGCCCGCGAGGACGCACGGCCCCCTCCCGTGGCCTCTGGACAGGGTGTGGTGGGCACCCCAGGCTGAGCTGCTCAGACCGTCTGCGGCTTTTCCACCATGATCAACGGTTCTGCAGAGAACATTCTTGCCGCTAGACTTTGTACATGTTGATGAGCATTTACTTAGGATGAATTCCTATGTAATCCCTCTTTAATAGTGGGATAAACAAAACCATATTAGGAAGGGGAATGTGCTGCAGAAGAAAAATAAAAGCTACAATAAGCAATTCTCATAAAAAAAAAAAAAAAAAAGGAGGCTGGCCAGGCCCTCAGGTCTCAGCTGTGGGCAACCAAGGAGCTGCTGCAGAGTTGGCTCCCAGAGCCAGAGGCCAAGGGCAGTCACCTGGGTCCCTTCGTCAGGGCCTGGCCCTCGCTGTGAGGGGTGAGCACGCTTGCAGAGGCCCAGAGGACACAGACTCAGCTGTCCGGGGTTGAGCCAGGCCACAGCGGCCTCTGTGCTAGGACCCGGCCTGCCCCATCACGTTCCCACCCCATGGCCACCCACCCCCTGCACGTCCCCGGTGAGCACCAGGCCGGGGAGGTGCCCAGCGCCACCCTCACACTGCTGGGGTGGAGGTTCCGGCCCAGCCAGGCCCAGAGGCCAGCAGAGCTCAGCGCGCGCGGGCAGCCCGCACCACGGTCAGCAGGCCTGGTGGGGATGGGGCAGCCCCGGGCTCCTCCACCCTCGTGGGGGCGGGGTGCACGTGGACACGGCAGAAACGGGTGCCGAGAGGCTGTGAAGCTCAGGAAACACAAGGCTTGGTCACCTTAGCAACGGGCCACCAGGGTCAGCGCCAGAGCAGAGGCAGCTGCAGGGCTGGCGCTGGAAAAACGGCTACAGCATCCGGCCAGGGTCCCAGGGATGGGCCTCCCGCTGCCACAGCCAGGCTCCCAGGAGCCAGCCGGAGCGCAGGGGCGGCAGGGCCTCCACCACCCGGGGTTCGGCCCTCAGACAGCCTGGGGACACCCTCCAGCAGCAGCCGGGCCGTGAACACGGTGTCCCACCCCCTGGGCGCTGCGCAATGTCCCAGCCGCTCTGAAAACTCACCTCTCGTCTTCTCTGAGGACAGCCTTGGGGGGCGTGAGCCTGGCTGGGGGCCCCTTCCTGCCACTGACCTATGCCTCCCACCAGCTGTCACTGCAGGCCCGACAGGGACGGGCTGTGTGGCCAGACGCCCCCTGGGACCAGAGGGCACAGGGCTGGGCGTCCCGACCCTGGCAGCTGCTGGCTCACAGGCTTGCTGCCCTGTGTGGGAGGCCAGGGTGGCACTGGGCACGGCCGCACATGGGCCGCGGCCTCACCAGGGAGCACCATGCTCACACGAGAGGCCGAGCACCCACCAGGATCAGACAGCTCTGTGACGGCTCTCTCATAGTAAATAATCCCAGTAACAGCATCAGAAGTGAATCATGAGGGATGAAGCAGGTGCTGTATTTACAGCTGGAACCTCATCACACAAATGCCCTCACTGGTTTTCACGAGAACCCCGTGAAGCAGGCAGGCAGGCGACAGCGTTCCCTGTATTTCGCAGATAAACTAAGGACGAGCGGCAAACGGACTTGTCCAGGGCCGCCCCGGCCAGAAACCTCCAGGGCCTGGCCCTGCGGCCTCCACCAGGGTCTTGGGGGGCGTTCAGGAGAGCTAACGGTGCACAGACGGACGCTGGGAGGGCCTCTGAAGGCCTCGACAGGACAGCGGCCCCTCCTTCCTGCTGCCCCCACACCCAGCATCCCGGCACCGTCCCTAGAAGATCATGCTTCTCACCAATCATTCCGTAAGCCGCTCCTCCAGCTTAAGGACGCCATCCCTTTCCTGCAACTCCTCCCCACCCCGCTTGCCCCAATTTAGGTATTGACTCCAGGTCTGCAGGAAGAATCCAACTGACTTCGGTTTTTGGCAGATCTGTGATATTTATATCCTCCAACAATGCCTCGTGTCAGTCACTTAGATTGTGTGAATTCAAGCCAGGCCTAAAATAGCAGAAGAACAAATACACCTGAAGGACCAGAGACGTCCCGACACGGAAGAAAGCTGAGGCCGGGTCCAGGCAAAGCTGGTGCTTTTAATTTTTTCTATTTTTTTATTAACTTTTTGGAAACCGCCTTAAAATTAAGAGAAATGTTCCCAGTTTCAAGACAAAGAACTTTCCCCACCTGAGCCATCTGAGGGTAAACTGCTGACCTCAGGCCGCCACCCAGGACTTCAGTCTGCACCTTCTTCAAAATCACCTGGCAGCCTTCCCAGGCAGGAAGTCAGCACTCAGGCTTCGCCGCTGGGTCCTCGTATTCTCTTCCAGCTCGGTCACTGTCCACAGGGAAAGACCCCGTCCAGGCTCACAGACTGCACTCAGACCCCGTCTCCTCTTAAATAACTGTTTAAACGCAAACACAGCCTTGGTAATGTAAAACACCTCACAGGCCTCAGATCACAGAGGGTTCTCTTCACCCACCTCGGAAGTAAGGACAAGGGCGAGGCCTTGACACCCTCGAGTGTCCCTGGGGCTCCGAGCTCCCTGGAATCGTTTGCTTCAAGAACAGAAGGTGATGTTAGTTGTGGACACAGACTCCTTCACAGAGCCCAGCCCCCTCAGGGCCGGCCCAGGCATCAGAGGGGTTCTCGCTGAGCCCCCCACTGCTGCCTGTCCTCAGGGCTGAGACGGGGCCTGACCGAGCTGCCAGCGGCAGGGGGAGGAGACGCGCTTCTCCGGGGGGTCCTGCTCACAGGAAGCAGCTGGGCCGGGGGCTGAGGGGGCCCGCCCTGCACAGCTGTGCGGCCTCGGCCCCGCCCCCCATTCAAGCCGGGGACCTAGAGCCCCCCGAGACTTCCGGGCTTTCAGACCAGAGAGACCCCAGGGAAGGGGAGGCCCCCAGCGGAGCCCCCACTGGGCACCCCCTGTGCCCCGGGTGTTGCTTGCATTGCCTCGCTGAGTCCTAACAACTTGACTGAGCGATTAACATCTCGGCTTTACAGGCGAGGAAACAGGCCCGAGAAGGTGGAACCCCACGCCAGGCGGCAGTCCTCAGGGAACCCGACTCTGCCCCGCCCCGCAGGCGGCGGGCACGTTCGGGGCCCTGCGTGTGCGCGCGGCACAGAGACCCCTGACGGCCGCCGGACGCGCCCCCGCGCACAGCACCGCTCAGACGGGGTCAACGCCGCAGCCTTAGGACGCGGTGGGAGCTGATGCTGGGTTAACAGCCCAGGTCTCCCCACGGGACCTGCCAGCCCAGGACGGGCCGCAGCAGGGGCTCAGCCTGGGCGGGGCGAGGGGCCCGCCGCAGCCGCCCCCGCACGCCCTCCAGGCCCATCGCCCCTGCTCTCTGTGGGACGGCAGTGCCTCCTGTGACAGGGCTCATCGGCGCTGACTGCACACGCAGGCGCCCCTGACTGCGGGCTGAAGCAGACAGGATGTACCCTGAGACCTGTCTCTGAGCCCCGTGGCGGCATAGCAGAGTAGTGGCTGCCCCCCAGCCCTGTGATGGGGTCCCCTCTCCCCTGAACAGGCTACAGGGCCCGTTCACCCATCAGTGCCCCTCTGGTGGCTCAAGTCTGGGATGCCCCACCAGAGAGCCTGCAGAGACACCCCCCTGCGCCCCCAGAGGCTGCCTCCCAGCTCGCTCGCAGTGTGGGGTGCCCATGGCCGGCAGCTTCCTGTGTGACCGGCAGGAAGGGAAGGGTGGGGAGGCCCAGACACTGATTTCCAAACTCCGCCCGGTTCAAGATCGTAATCAGCGTCCCGGGAAGGGCAGCTGGTCACCTCCTGTCTTCCGGTGGCTGGGGGGTGGGGTGGGGACGATTCCAGAGCACCGACTAAAGAAGCCGGTGCCTGGTGGTCTGGGATCACAGGCGGGTGAGCGAACTGCGGAACACCCACAGGAAAGAGCGTGCAAAAGGGTGTACACGTTCGGAGCTTTGATTGAGATGGAAAACGCCTGAGCAAATATTAAGCAGAAAACAAATACACAGAACTGTAGGCAGGGCATACACCTGAAGTGAGAGGAGGTCTCCCAGAAAGAGAAGACAGCAGCAGGGAGCTGAGAGTCCCTGCTGGGGGTGGGCGGGGAGGCTGCTCAGCGCTGTGCTCCTGGCCCAGGTGGCTCCACCAACCCGGAGAAAGGAAAATTGTTAGAACTCGGGGAAGGACCCACGGCGAGGAGTCTCGGCACCACACGGTTGACTCCCAAGGGAAGCAGGGTCCCTGGGGGTCTGCGGTGGGCAGGGAGACAGCCCCAGGGGGCAAGCTCCTGGATGAGCAGGGGCAGGCTGCCCAGTCGCCAGGACACCCCCCTAGGCGGCAGCGCAGCTGAAGTACTGAGCGGGGGTGCGAAGCCTCGAGCCCTGAGCAGCATCCCTGGGTGCTCAGGGGCTGGGGGACCCAAGGGAAGGGTGCGGTGGGCTTCCTGGAGGCGATGGGCGTGGCACGGGTCTCCACTGTGAGCCGGGTGAGGACGCAGCTGCTGGTGCTCCATGCCGCGAGACGAGGGTCCTCAGAGAACAGAGTGAAGCTGTCAGACCCTGGGTTTGCTGGGGGTGGGGACAGTGGCCGGGGGTGGGGTGGGGGGAGGAGTCCAGACGCGATGGGAGACCCCTGAGCTAGGGGGCAGTGCCGGGCAGGGTCAGGGTCTGTGAGAAGGACCACAAGAAGCTGAAGGTGAGAGGGCAGGGTTTCCTGCTCATCTTTCAGAGGAATGTCGGGCAGGCACCCTGGAGCTGACTCTGGGCTCAGTTCGATGAACTGGGGGCAGGGGAGGGTCTGACGCCCTTGGTGACTGACGGCTGGTCTCACCCTCCTCACCCCAGGGCTGGGGATCCAGCCTGACCGTGGGCGCCGTGAAGGGGGGTGGGCACAGCCCCCATCGTGCTTGGGTCCCAGGGGCTCCGCTAGTAAAAACGATTGTGAAACGCTCTGCAAACAGCAGGGCTGCTCACAAGAGAGGGATTCTTCCCCACAGAGGGGCTTCAGTTCCCGCGGGGTCCGCCTGGAGAAGGGGCCCTTCTGTTCCCCCGCGGTCTGGGTGGACGCCACGTCCCCGGGAGAGCGCACCGGGCCCCGTGCCCGCGGCTGGCAGCCGCCCGCGCACAGCACAAGGGCGCTTTGTGTGTCTCCCCGGCCTGGCGCTGGGGCTGCCGAGACTCGTGAGGGCGCAGGCGCCGGGCACCGCAGGGCGACGAGCTGCAGCCAGACGCCCACCGCACCCTGGCCCCTGCTCACGCACCCCTCAGTCTCTCTGAGAGGGGGACTGCCACCGCCTGCCAGGGGCCAGGACCCCTAGACGCCCTGATGCTCAGAGCCTATGAGCATGTCCCCCGACACGAGGGCCTTGGCAGATGTGGTGGGGTTTCGGACCAGTGATGGGTGACCCTGGGTGATCCAGGGGGACCCAATCCAATCACACGGACCCCTCACAGCAGAGCTTCAAAGACAGGGTGGTGTGGGGAGGGCCCGGGGCCCTGCCACTGCTCAGAAACAGAGGAAAGTTTCCTCAGAAGCTGCTGAGCGAGGGACCCTGAGGAGCACGCCCAGACATTCAGGGCCTGGTGGTCCCCCAGGGCCCCGACCTACAGAGCCAGGAAGACGGGGGTGCAGGGCGGTGGGAGCCACCCAGCGGGCGGGGTCAGCCCCCTGGGACAAGGTGGGGGGCGGGGGCAGGAGGAGGCCTGACCTTGGCCCTGACCCGGAGAGATGCCTCCAGAGCCCGTGCTCAGCCTGGCCCCACGGGTGGGCGGCTGGCAGAGCCTGCTGGTTGCCCTGCAGCTCCCCCGTGGCCCCTAACCTCAGGCGCCCTTTCAAACAGGAATTGTGCTCTCACCTTGCAGAAGAGGAAATGGAGGCTCAGAGAAGTCGGGGAGGGTGGGTTCAGGCCTGGAGCACACAACCCAGGCATCTGATTCCACCAGCCTCCGGTTCACGGCTCCAGGGGTCACCCTGCTACACCCTCGCACCTGCGGGATCTGCTGAGGTCCTCCGCCCCCAGGCAGCACCTCTGGGCCCACCCCCCGCCTAGCCTGGCTGCCCCAGGAAACCACGCCAGGCAGAGGCCACCCGTGGGGTGAGCTGGCAGCCCTCTGCCATCTGAGCTTCTCCGAGGGGTTCCTCCGGGTCACATTTCCTGCCTGTTTCCTCAGGAGCGAGCCCAGGGCAGCTCCTCTGTGCTGCCCTCTGCCCAGCCTGTCACCTCTGAACAGGGTGGCCACTCTCCACGGGTCAGGGCAGCTGAGTCAAGGGCCCAGGCCGCCCGTCCCAGCAAACACCGCTCAAGAGGCCCACGCGTCACCTCCCTGACTGCCCACCACTTGGGCAGCCTTCACCCACTTTTCAGAAGAGGAGGCCGACATGCGACAGAGCCCACGAGCTGTGGTCACCAGGCACAGGGGTCCAGGATCCAGATGACGGTCGTGGCCCCAGAGCCTGCCTCCTCCCTGGGCCCCAGCTTCCTTACAGACAAGACCCCGGACAGAGCACTGGGGCAGGACCGGCCAAGCGGCCCGCTCCCCCCAACCCACCGTGGCGTGGAGCCCGTCCCAACCCAGCTCCCAGGGGCTCGGTACAAGACCGCTGCCTGCGAGCCGACCCAAGTGCAGCTTGCGGCTGCCACAGGCAGTTACAAAGCGGCCACCCCGCCAGGACCCCTCTGCTCCTCCTGCCGAGATGCAGCTGGCCTCCCTACTCCCAGCCCAGGCCAGCCACTCAGGCCAGGTGTGGCCCACTGCGGAGGGGCTGCTCTGCTGGGGGCAGAGGTGGGGGGAGTCACAGGGCCCACAACCAGAGCCTCCGAGGCCTGCTCCCAGCCCGGCGTCTGCCTCCCAGACCCCCGCCTGCCGAAGCCCCTCCTGCCGACAGCACCTTGAGCTGAGGCCCCGAGGTGGGCTCGCCTCAGCCCACCAGCCGCTCTCAGACTTAATGGCTCTCAGTTCTCAGAGAACTTTATTCTGATCTTTAAGATCTTGCTCCCAGGCTGATGGCACGGGAGCTCCTGCCTTCAGGGAGAGTCCCCTAAACTCACGCAGGAGGCAGATCCCACCCGCAACAGTGCCTGCCGTCTGGGCAAAGAGACTCAGAAGGGAAACCTAGAAACAGGATGGAGAGTGAGGCCAGCCGCCCTGCAGGTCGGTCTTTAAGCCCAGGAGGCTGACGCACCTGTCGGCCACGGGGCAGCAGGAAGGAGAGCCAGACGCATGCCCAGCAGGGAAGGCCCCTCATCCCCCTCTTCCTCGAGGCCGGGGGTCCCTGCTCTCTGCCGTCCAGTCACCACCCTCCCAGCACAGAAACCTCACCTGGTTTAGGACAGTCCTTGACTGACCGCTCCCATGGTGCCAGCATTAAGGGGCTACCGACACCATCCCTTCAAAACAGAGGGGGGCTCAGGGCAGAGCAGGGCCTCCAAGGCTCCCAGGGTCAAAGCAGGAACTCGGGGGTCTCAGCAAGAGGGGGTTCAGGGCGCCAGGACCCCACCCCCACTCAGCCCCAAGACAGCCCCTGGACGGACGCCCCCTCGAACCCCGAAGGGAACGAGGGCTGGGAGGGCAGCAGGGCGCTGACCCACCCCAGGCCCGGGGCGGCTGTGTGCCCACGGGGCTGGACCAGAGCGTGGCCGGGCCTCGGGGTTCAGAACATGATGCCCAGGCCCTCTGTCCAGAGAAGCGGCCCTGCGTAGTGGGGCGAAGGGACAGCGAAGCCACAGACCTGGGCTGCAGAGGCCTTGGGCCCCCGTGGGACACCGACCAGGCCTGCAGCCACCGGGGGGCGGGGTTTCGGGGGTCTTCGTCCCTCAGGCACTCTGTGGGGTGAGGCCTTGGGTGGCACAGTCCCAGCCCACCTGCCTCCCGCTGGCTGCGTCGCCCCCTGGCCCTGAACAGGTCCGGCCCAGGACGCCCCCGGGCGGTGGGCAGTGGTGGAGGAGGGGACGCCTGGGGCTGTCGCCAGCCCCTAAGGCGCAGAGCCGCTGAGGCCCCGGCGGCCTGTGGTCCACGCAGTGATGGGACCCGCTTCTGTGGGAGGCTGCGCCCTCTTGTGGCAGCGGCGGGAAGACGCAGCCGCTGCAGACAAAGGGTGACCGTCCTGCCTGGGGCCCTGCACCCTCCGCACAGCTGCACGCACGGACGGTGGTACCCGGCCCCACCTGGGGAGGGCGTGGACAGACATGAGTCTGCTCCGGAGGGCTCCCAAATGGAGCCTCGAAAGAGGGGGACCCCACAGCTCCAGGCGACGGCTCCCCCGCCACCTCCAGCCCCCACAAACCGGCCCTTCCACCCAGTGGGAACCCAATGCCCTGCTCCCAGCTCCTCCACAGGAAGCCAGGGCCTCCCCGCCCTGCACGGGGCTCCAGGCAGCCCCGTGTCCAGCCCTCCAAGGGCACACGGCCGGTCCTCCAGCTGGACCGGGAGCTCCCGGTGGCGGTGGGACTGACCGGGGGTCCGGTTCCCGCCAGTACCGTCCCCTCTGTGGCTCCCAGGTGCTCCCCCAGGCCTGAGCGGGGTGCCCGAGACCAGCCCAATTACGGGCAGCTCGGCTCCAGAGACCAGCCTCACCCCCGAGTGGACGCTAGGCATCATCGCCCCATCCCCACCAGCCCATGGAACTAGGATGGGACAGTGCCCGCTGGGCAGTGACGCCCACGCCCTCCTGCCCTCCCGGGCTCCACCCCCAACAGGAGGCCTCTCCACCTACTCCCCCCAAAGCCCAGGCCAGGTGGACGTGCCTGCCCCTCCCCGGCCTTCCTCGGCCCTCCCCAGCCTCCCTGCCCGAGCGTCTGACGGTGCTTGGGTGATCACAGGAAGGGGCCTGTCCCGCCGGCCACCCCAGGCTCTAGAGTCCCTGTCTTTCCCATATGAGCGGCGTGGGCCCGGGGTCCTCGGCTCACCTGCCTGAGACACGGGAAAACTGGTCTCCAGCAGGGGAGGGGTGGTGAGACCCCAGGGACCCCGCAGCAGGCACGGCTCTGCAGGCAACCCCTGCCTGGAGGCCTAAGGGCCTGTGTCGTGGCCAGACGGGGCCCTGGCTGAGCTCATCTGCTCGGGAGCCCAGGCCTCAGGACAGCCCGGCTGCCAGCCTGCGGGCTGGGCTCAGGGACCTGGACAGCACTCAGCCCAGCCTCGGGAGTCTCCCCAAACTACAGGCAGAGGGAGGCGGGGCTGAGCACGAGCTCATGATCCACGCCCGGCCGGGTGACCGCACCACTGCTGGGAGCCAGGGCGGCACAAGCAGGGTCGAGCCTGTCCCCCAGGGGTGACACTGTTCTGGGGCTAAGGAGGCGGCACTAGGGGCCCTCATGGGTCTCCAGCACAGGATGTGGTCGGCCGGCCAGGAGCGGGCAGCACACCCGAGGTGGCCTCCGGGGTGGGCAGGGCCTCAAGAGGAGAAGGGCTGCTCGGAGACCCCCCACCGACCCCCCCACTGACCAGAGGCCTCCTCCGGGACAGGTCTGGACCAGGAGGACGGAGACCAGGGGGCTGGGGGCTTCAGCCCTGCCTGAAACCCCGCCCCACCCCACCCTCACCCACCTCAGTCCTGGGAGCCCACTCCCCACGAGGCTACAGTCCCTCCTGCGTCGCCCCTGCCCGCCCTGCACTGGTTCTGCCGCACAGATGCCCCCAGGGTTAAATCCTGCGTCGCCCTGCCCGCCCTGTGCTGGTTCTGCCGCACAGATGCCCCCAGGGTTAAACCCTGGTTTGCTCTCCCACCAGTGTTGTCCCCGAGCCTGGACCACCATCCCAGGCCCAGCGCTGCCCCAGCAACTGCTCAGTGAATGACCCAGCGCTGGGGCGTCAGTGAACGCGGCGCCTCCCTCCCGCGTGGCCCGAAAAGCCCATGTCCCACCCTCCGGACATTCTCACGCCTGTCCTCATGAGCACACGCCCAGCAGAGCCGCGGCCAGCCCCCAGCGACCCTGGGCCGCCTGCTGACCCCCGGCTCGCTCACCTCCGGGGCCCTCTTCCCCCCCAGGGACCCGCTAGCCTCTCCGCCTCTGGCCTGTCTTCCGGAAACACCTTTTTCCTGCCCGCAGGCCGCTGTGCTTCCTGCAGGAAGAGGGCCTTCGGATAGGAAAGTGTTATTTATAGCGCCTCACTGGGGGCCAGCCGACGGCTAGGGCTGCAGGTGAAGCCTCAGGCCGTGTGGGGGTCCGACCCTGAGGAGGGAAGCGGGGTGCCGGGACGAGGGCAGGCCTGAGAGGCGGGGCTCGGACACCAAGCGGTGCCCCCAGCTTTTCTGCATCTGTTGGGGACCCCATAGCTTCCCCCAGTCCCCAGACATGAACTCTCAGAACTGCGGAAGCAAAGGCTTACGGGACTGACACCTGGAGAAGAACCCGGAGACCGACTCTGACGAGGAAACGGAGGCGGGGGTAGGGAGTCCGTCAAGAAGGTACACGCGCCACCCTCGCGGGCCTTGCAGGCCACCGCGACGACCAGCCTGGCATCACCCTGCCTCATCCCACAGCACGAGGCAGGCAGGATGTTAGGGGCTGAACCGTGTCATCCAGAAGCCAGCCGAAACGCTAACCTCCGCCGTCTCAGAGCACGACCTCGTTTGGAAACAGGGCCGCTGCCGGTGTGAGTGGTTGTGACCCTGGAGCAGGGCACCCGGGGCAGGAGAGGGAGACCCTGGACACAGACACGTGTCGGAGCCTGATACAAGGACTGCAGGGAGGAGGCGGCCCTGAGCACGGAGGAGGAGACCAAGTGAGGAGCTGCCAGCCGGGGGCAGCGGGCTGCCGGGGACATGGGGAGCTGGGAGAGGCCGGGCAGGTGAGGGGGCCCAGCCTCACCCCGCAGGCCAGCGCTCAGCCCCCGCGCGAGACGGCAGTGCCCTCCGGCCGCCCCGGTGCTGGCACCGTGTGAGGCAGGCCCAGCGGACCAACACGCGCCCGGCCCTCTCTGCCCCCCCTGGGTCCGCGGTCAGGGCAGCGGGCTCGCTCTTGCGGGAGAAGTCCCTCCGAGGGTCCTTCCCCCCGGGCCGCCTCCCCCAGCAGCCGCCCGTGGCTGAGAGCAGACCTGCCGGCCCACCCGCTCCGTCCATCAGTCCAGTGGGAGGCTCCCCTTGGAGCCCAGAGCACGGGCTGGGGCCCCTCCAGTACCCGGGGCTGAGCCAGAGCTTGGATCCCTGGTTGGACCCCCTTTTGGAGCCTTGGTCTGAACCTTCTGCTCCGGGAGGGAAGAGAAGGCTCCAGCCACAGACAGGGAGCCACGACTCGGGGAGCCGTCTGGGCACAAAGGCGAGAAGCCCCCACAAAGACTTCCAGCTCGTCTTCAGTCCCAGACCCTGAGAGCCTCTCGATGCGGGTGGGTGTGACTCCCCAGGCAGGAAAAGCATCGGGAGCTGCCCCACAAACAACTGAGTCCATCTCCACGGCAGGAGTGGGAACTAGCAAAGCACATCACTCGGCAGGGATGAGGCTCGGAAGCCGCTGGCTGAGTGGAGGAGGCCAGACGCACCCGGGGCCCGCTGCGCAGTCTGGCTCGTGGAGTCCACGGCGACAAGCGCACAGCAGTGAAGCCACAGCGGAGGCGCTGACGGCGGGGATGGGGACGGGCCGAGGGAACCGTCCTGGGTCTGCATGGGGGCGAAGTCACCAAGCGGCGCTCTGTCTTAACAGCTCAGCAGAGGGACACTTACGAACGTGCGTCTCACTGAATGTAAATCACACCTCGATAAAAACACAGGTGAATAGGGAAAAGGAGAAAAGGGTCCCTTCCCTCTGGGTTGGAGGGAAAGGAGCGCCTGGGCCATGAGGTGGGCTGTGGACGGCGGGGTGGGGAGGGAGTCCTCCTGCTTCTCTCTGGACCGGGTCTCACTCAGGCTCTGCTCGTGGCCCAGCCGGCCGGCTCAGGGCAGCTGCAGGCACCTCCTGACGCAAGGCGGGCAAGGCAGGCAGAGGCCACGGCCCTCCCGGCTCAGATACCAGGCTCCATTCTGCCCTCCCTGGCGCCCTGCTCCCACGGCGATGGCCACACCGGGACTTCGGCTCGTGAGGCTTGAGTTTGTCATTTCAAGTCTCCCCTTCCTGTGTCCTCTGCCTCAGCCACACCCGTGAGCCCTCCCTGCGAAGCCAGGGCTATTGATGAGGCCTGGAGGCAGCCAGGGCCGGGGGAGCACAGGCTGTGCCCAGGGGCCCGGGGCCCTCCAAGGCCCCCCACCCCTGCCCCGCTCGGACATATAAACACCCCCAGGGCATAACCCACCCAGAAGCATGGTCCGCGGGGCTGGGCAGCCAAGCATTTGTGGCCAACGTGCTTTGGCCCAAACACCTGGCCCAGTGGCGTTTGCTCTCTGAGGACCACGTGCAACAGCGCTGGGGGTGGCATGGGGTGCCCAGACCAAGGGTGACAATCAGGGCCAGTGGGGGGGTGACCGCTCACTGGCCAGGGAGAGCCAGGAGTACGGGCTCCTGTGAGCAGGAGAGGGGACAGACGGCCACGGCCGCCCGGGGGAGGGACGGATGCCCAGGACCACCTGGGAGAGGGGACAGGCACCCGGGAGATGGACAGATGCACGGGAGAGGGGACAGATGCCTGGGAGAGGGGACGGACGCTCGGGAGACAGACGGGGGCCTGGGAGAGGGGACGGGAGAGGGGACAGACGCCCGGGAGAGGGACGGGAGAGGGGACAGATGCCTAGGAGAGGGGACGGGGAGAGGGGATGGGCGCCTGGGAGAGGGGACAGATGCCCGGGAGAGGGACGGACGCCTGGGAGAGGGGATGGGAAAGGGGACGGGTGCCTGGGAGAGGGGACGGGCACCCGGGAGAGGGACAGACGCCCAGGAGAAGGACGGGTGCCTGGGAGACGGGACGGGCGCCTGGGAGAGGGGACAGATGCCCGGGAGAGGGACGGATGCCTGGGAGAGGGGATGGGAAAGGGGACAGACGCCCAGGAGAAGGATAGGCGCCTGGGACAGGGGACGGGCGCCTGGGAGAGGGACGGACACCCACGACCACCCAGCAGAGGGGACAGACGCTCATGACCGCCCAGCCATGGATGCCCCACTGTGTCCCCTGAGGCATCCGTGAGCCAGGATTTCCTGACCCGACTGAGCCAGGACCCTCGGGCTGCTCCAGGTCCAAGTCCAGCCCAGCAGACTCTCCTCCATCCTGGGCTGCCTCTCCAGCCCTGTGGGCCCATCGCCCCTCCCAGACCCAGACACGGAGGCCTCTGTCTCCACTGCTCGTGGGGCTGGGCGTCTTGGCCCCTGTGGCCAGCTCGGCGGGACCCGTTCTACCCTCTCCCCAGTCACGCCAACCCTGGGGCACATTCTGGGCCCCCAGGGGGCCACGGCCAGCACGAGGAAATGGGGTGACTCGGGATGACATGGTCTTGAGAGACAAGGCCTTGTGGTGACACGTGGTAAGGAGCGGGGTGGCAGTGGAGAGACCTGGGCTCACGGGACTCGGGAGGGCTGGGGCATCGGCTCCAGGCCAGCTGACAGGCCAGAGTGCTCACTGCATTGCCAGACAGCACAAGTAAATTCATGCAAAATGGTTATTTTCAACTCTGAGGAGAAAATGAGAAACAGAACTCAAAATATATGCTTTTGCAGTGTTCTTAGACTAACTGGGTAAAGTCTGTAGGGATGATAAGGTTAAGTAGCTGCTCTTAAAAGACAAATCTTAAGCACTTGTCAAAGTAAATGCAATAGCAAAGTTGGTAAAAAGTCGATGTGAGAGATTCCTGCCTCTGTGTAACAGACATAATGTCTGCAGTTTATGTCAACGGACGTCCACATCCGGGGCTGTGCAAGCTGGGGGCAGGGTGCCAGAAAGAACAGGGGTCCCAGGCACACCTGATTCCCTAGAGCTGTGTGGCTTTGGGCTAGTTACCTACCCTCTCCGTTATTGCTGTTCAGTCGCTAAGTTGTGCACAGCTCTTTGAAAGCCCACGGGCTGCAGCACACCAGGATTCCCTGTCCTTTACTATCTCCCGGAGTCTGCTCAAACTCACGTCCACAGAGTCTGACCCTCTCTGGGTCCTGGCTTCACTATCTGCAGAAAGGGGACATAGGTCCTGCCTCCTCGGGGGTGCCAGGGGGAGCAAACGAGATCCGGGAATGGGAAGTCAACCCGAGGGGGCCACTCACAAAACTAGAGGAACTTCCACAGGCAGGCTTCAGAAAGAGGCAGCTGGGGACGCGGGACCAGGCCTGTGGGGCTCCAGGCTGGCTCAGCTTCATGCGCGAGGTCAGGCCACAGCTGCACATGGTGTGCCCTGAGGGTCTGCGTGCCACAAGCCCTCACGGCACGTCCTTCAGGGCTACCTCTGTACTCACCAGCCCCACCAGCTTCTAAAACAGAAGGCCTGGGGTCAAGGAGACTTTCAGAGGCCCGCAAGGGAACCTAGGTTCCAAAATACAAAATAAAACTGCAAAAAATGGAAATTAACCAAAGTGACCGCATCTGTAACCCTAACATGGTGCCAGCTGAATTGATAATTAAATTTACTTTTCATAAAATGCATTATATTTGAAAATAAGTGGTAAGTAAATGTTTTCTCACTTCACAATAGTTTCTGCTGAGGTTCAGGGTTACCAAGAAATAGCCTACATTAAATGATTAAGAAATGCATTGCCAATGTCCAAAGACTTTGATGGGTGTTCTTAAATTTTTTACAATGAAAATACCAGTGCTCCTTTGGAGGTGCAGAGTGTGGGTGCAGAGTCCCAGGGCTCTGGCTGGTGAGAGTGCCCAGTGGGCCTGGGGCCTAGGCTTAGCATCACCAGTCAGGCCGGCCTGCTGCCCAGGGAGCCGCCGTGGCCACCTCTCTGGGGATGACCAACACGACCCGGGATGATACGCTGATAACGTGACTCCCTGTTTCGCCATCTTTAGAAAACACCCACTGTTACCCGACAAAGTCGGAGGAGGGTACCCACGTGGCGCTAGTGGTAAAGAACCCACCTGCCAGTGCAGGAGAGGCAAGAGACACGGGTTCAGTCCCTAGGTGGGGAAGGTCCTCTGGAGGAGGGCACAGCACCCACCCCAGCTCGCCTGGAGCATCCTGTGGACAGAGGAGCCTGGCGGGCTACAGTCCTAGGAGCCGCCAAGAGTCGGACACCAATGAAGTGACTTAGCACAGCACAAAATGGTAGGAAAGAAGAACTTCTTTCTGCGTGTCTTCCTCCCAAAGGTTGATTTTCATTCTTACTGGTTATTTCCACCTATAGTCTTGAGTTTCGGTCTCTTGTTTTAGGACAGTTCGATAAGACTCCTGAACCGCCCCCGAACAAGACAAGCATGTTGGGGACCCTGCCCCTCCCCTCCTGCCCCTTCCCCCAGGCCACACCTGATGCTCCATCGCCCAGAGACCACCACCTGCACTTAACTCCCCAGAGACCACCACCCAGACTTAACTTGTTTCAGGAGGACAGTGCAGGTCACGCTTAGGGTTGGGGCTGGTGAGTGTGGTCTGTACCCTCTCACTCTCCTCTTCGGTGAGACAGGGGGCGGGCGGCACAGCAGGCCTCACAAGGCAAGGTGGGGAAGATAAGGAAAGCGAGAGACACGTACAAGACTTTCTGCAAATACACGCTCACTTGACATGCAGCCTGGAGCCGCTGGTACTGGTGGGGTGCTTGGTTAACTCTCTGACCCTCAGCTCCTTCACCAGTAAAACGGGAAGAAGACCAGTGCCCATCTCACTAAGAGGCTGTGAGCTCAGTTCAGAGCGCTTTGCCCTGAGGGCACGCCTGGCCCAGTGTAAGGGGTCGTGACCGCAGTCCCTCTTCCAGGAGAGAAATCCACAGCTCAGGCCCCAAGAGGGCAGGTGGAGGGAGGCACGGCCCTTTGAAGGGAGCACTGGGGCATGTGAACACGGCCCGTGGGGGGGAGACACACGTGTGTCAGTGTCGTCTGTGTGACCGTGGGGGGCACACGTGTGTCTGTTCAGTGTCATCCATGTGACTGTGGGGGACACACGTGTGTCTGTTCAGTGTCATCCGTGTGACTGTGGGGGACACACGTGTGTCTGTTCAGTGTCATCCGTGTGACCGTGGGGGGGCACACGTGTGTCTGTTCAGTGTCATCCTTGTGACTGGGGGGCACACGTGTGTCTGTTCAGTGTCATCCTTGTGACTGTAGGGGGCACCTGTGTCTGTTCTGTCTCGTGTGCTGTGGGGGCTGTTCTTCGTTCTCGTGGCGTGGGGCACACGTGTGTCTGTTCACTGTCATCCGTGTGACTGTGGGGGACACATGTGTCTGTTCAGTGTCATCCGTGTGACCGTGGGGGGGCACACGTGTGTCAGTTCATCCTGTGAGTGTCATCCTTGTGACTGGGGGGCACACGTGTGTCTGTTCAGTGTCATCCGTGTGACTGTGGGGGGCACCCGTGTGTCAGTGACATCCGTGTGACTGTGGGGGACACGTGTGTCTGTTCAGTTTCATCGTGTGACTGTGGGGGGCACCCGTGTGTCAGTGACATCCGTGTGACTGTGGGGGACACGTGTGTCTGTTCAGTGTCATCCGTGTGACTGTTGGGGGGCACACGTGTGTCTGTTCAGTGTCATCCGTGTGACTGTGGGGGGCACACATGTGTCTGTTCAGTGTCATCTGTGTGACTGTGGGGGCACACGTGTGTCTGTTCAGTGTCATCTGTGTGACTGTGGGGGGCACATGTGTGTCTGTTCAGTGTCATCCGTGTGACTGTGGGGGACATGTGTGTCTGTTTAGTGTCATCTGTGTGACTGTGGGGGGCACACGTGTGTCTGTTCAGTGTCATCCGTGTGACTCTGGGGGGCACACGTGTGTCAGTGTCATCCATGTGACTCTGGGGGACACATGTGTGTCTGTTCAGTGTCATCCGTGTGACTGTGGGGGGACACGTGTGTCTGTTCAGTGTCATCCGTGTGACTGTGGGGGGCACACGTGTGTCTGTTCAGTGTCATCCGTGTGACTGTGGGGGGCACACGTATGTCTGTTCAGTGTCATCTGTGTGACTGTGGGGAACACACGTGTGTCTGTTCAGTGTCATCCGTGTGACCGTGGGGGACACACGTGTCAGTTTTCCGGTGACATTTGGGGTGACCATGGGGCTGTAGTTCTCCGCTGTGCTGGGGGCCCGTGTGTCAGTGTCCTTGCCCTCGGGTCATCCGTGTGATGCGTGGGCTGTGCCGGCTCGCGAGACTGCCCATGCGAGTGGGGGGGCGGGTGGAGATGGGAGGGGGGACAGCTCTGGAGCAAGACGGTAGCAGAGTCCAGACATGCCCTGCTCCAGTCACTGACCTCTACTGACTGGACGTTTTTTCAAAATGAAACATTATCAGGGAAAAGAAACCTTCCCACGTTAGCAGGCCCCGCCGTGCCCCTCAGGGCTGAGGAGTCGGGGCCAGCCCTGACCTGACAGTCGCCACCGTCCCCCGAGGGTGCATGTGCTGTGGGCAGGGTGCGGGGGAGGGCCGAGGCCCCCAGAACCGCCCCAGACGGGGCCAGGTCGGCGGCTGCCGGTGGGTCCCAGCCAGGGCCGCGCCCGGCGGCGGGTCAGCTGTCTGCTTTGTCCAAGGAGAGCAGACAGAACAGTTGGCATCTCAGCGGCGCCCAGAGCCCAGCCTCCTGCCCAGCTAACTCAATTATCTGCACCAGTGAGCTGGGCAGAAGCACTGGTGTGACAGTCTCTTCCCAGGGTCTACTCCATGCTTTGCCCGGGTCTGCAAAACTAGGGGCTTGCAGAGTGCACGAGGAGCGCTAACAGCAAGGAGCAAAGGACGCCCGCCACCCCGGCCTCCTGCCGTCCGACACAGTCACACCCAGCTCCTGAGGGCACTGCCCGCAGCAGGACAGCGGCCTCGTCTGGCTGACAGGCCATGATGCCCACGGAGGGCACGTGGAGGAGCGGGAGCAGAGAGCCGCCTCCCCCGGATGCGGGTGGTCCCAGCTGGCCTGCGGGTGACCGACCCGGGGAGGGGGCAGGCTCCACGGCTCCCACCACCCAATCACTCCCCCAGGGGATTTCCCAGCCTGACCAGACCACGGGGATCATGGTGACGGAAGGGGTGGGCTGAGACCAGGAGCATGGGGAGCAGTGTCTTAAGAGGCATTTTTGCCATGCCCTCCTGGGGAGAAGCAGGGCCTTGGCTGGGTCTGCCTGCGTCCCGTGGATGGCACTGGCGAGCTTGGGGGCAGAGTATGACCCTAATGGTGGCCATTTGTGGATGATCCACCGTACGCCAAGGACTTCGCTGCAAAGTCAAGACCTGAACCTTGAGTCCCAATCTGCCTCACTTCACGGTCAAGTTCCTGCTGTGACAACACCCGTCTTCCCAGAAAGTACTGGAGATCACGCCAGCGAGCGTGATCTGAAGGAGACGGGTTGGAGCAAGAGCCCGGGGCCACGCCTGGCACCACGTCCAGACCCTAAATGGCTGCCACACTGTTCCGCTCAGCTTACCGCTAGCGCTGCTTCATTCGGGGGTGCGTCGGGGAGGCCCCTTTACCTGGGATCTCCACCAGTGGGTGGCAGTCATGCCCACCACAGATTAACCCAAGAGGAACCCTAACAGGGCATCCACATCAGAACCAGGCAGTTTCAGCACACCATTGCCGGGTTCCCAGGCCACAGAGGGGTCCCGGCCTGAGGACCCTGGGGGAGGGCTTAGAGGTGCCCGCGGTGTCTGGAAGGCAAATACAGGGCTCCAAGACATGGCTCTTTCCAGCTCTGAGTTTAATTCTACAGAAGTTGGTGTTTATTCTGTTTACAAATGGACTTCAAAATCTGGGGAGGGGTGAAAAGTGGGTCAGTTTACTGTCCAGACGGGAGGAGCAGCGTCACTGCAAGCAGTGATCAGCCTGGGCCTCCGGGGTGGAAATCAGCTCCACCCCCCCCCCACTGTCATGGACACCTCCAGGCCGAGGGAAGCCCGGGACCCTCCCACTGTCACGGACACCTCCAGGCCGAGGGAAGCCCGGGACCCCCCCACTGTCACGGACACCTCCAGGCCGAGGGAAGCCCGGGACCCCCCCCACTGTCACGGACACCTCCAGGCCGAGGGAAGCCCGGGATCCCCCCACTGTCACGGACACCTCCAGGCCGAGGGAAGCCCGGGACCCCCCCCACTGTCACGGACACCTCCAGGCCGAGGGAAGCCCGGGACCCCCCCACTGTCACAGACACCTCCAGGCCGAGGGAAGCCCGGGACCCCCCCCACTGTCACGGACACCTCCAGGCCGAGGGAAGCCCGGGACCCCCCCACTGTCACTGACACCTCCAGGCCGAGGGAAGCCCGGGACCCCCCCACTGTCACGGACACCTCCAGGCCGAGGGAAGCCCGGGACCCCCCCCCACTGTCACGGACACCTCCAGGCCGAGGGAAGCCCGGGACCCCCCCACTGTCACGGACACCTCCAGGCCGAGGGAAGCCCGGGACCCCCCCCACTGTCACGGACACCTCCAGGCCGAGGGAAGCCCGGGACCCCCCCACTGTCACGGACACCTCCAGGCCGAGGGAAGCCCGGGACCCCCCCCACTGTCACTGACACCTCCAGGCCGAGGGAAGCCCGGGACCCCCCCACTGTCACGGACACCTCCAGGCCGAGGGAAGCCCGGGACCCATCCTGTCTGAGGCCCCAGTGAGGCTGCCACCGAGCTCATGCCGGGGTGGCCTTGTGTCCTCCCGGCCCCCAGAAGACCCAGAGTCGGTTCACATCTGTACTTGAGTGAGCTCGTGTCTACGCCTGGGTCAGCTCATTTCTGTTCCTAGGACAGCTAGTGTCTACGCCTGGGTGAGCTCCCGTCTACACTGGGTGAGCTCGTGTGTACTGACCAGCCACGCCTGGGCTGGTCGTGTCTCTGACGTGGGGACAGTGGTTGGCACAGTGTTTGGAAGTCAGGAAGACCTGAGTCAGACGCTTCCTTCTAAGATGCTCCCTTTGGAGGTGGGGTCGGGTCCTTTAATCCTCCGATGCCTCCAAGTCCTGACCTTTCTAGTTTTTACAAAGTATTCAGATTCACAGGAGAAAGCAGGTCGGTGGGGGCGGGCGGGGAGGGGCGGAGCGTGCGAGGCGGGCGGGGGTGACGTCAGCAGGAATGTCCTCGGCGCCACAGAACGGTTGCTCAGAGTCATAAAGTGGTCAATTTTATGTTATATATATTGAACCACAATAAAGTTTTAGCATTTAAAGTATAATAACTATAAAGAAGAATATAATAAACGTGCAATAACTCACCCAACTACAAAATGTTAGCACTTTGTCAAATTTTCTTCAGTTTTTTACATAAAAGAAATGAAAGTTAAAAAGTAATGTTTCAGACGGATTTTTCTCAGGAACTCAAGGGAACGTCAACCCAAGAGAAACAATCAGTATGATGTACCAGAAAACACGACAACCTCAACTGATACAGAAAAAGTCATCTGACAAAATCCAACCCGTGCTTGATAAAGGACACCGAGAAAAGTTGGATTAGGAGGGATTTCTTCAACACGACAAACAGCATTTATGAAAAACCCTAATATTCTAATCTGTGGTAAGGACTGAAAGCTTCCTTCTCAGATAAGGAACAGGTCGGGGCTGCTGGCTCTCACCGCGGCTGCTCAGCTCTGCATGGCAGGTTCCAGCAGGGCGATTAGGGGAGAAGCAGAAATAAGAGCCATCTTCACGGAAAAGGAGTACATCTATCTCTACTGTTGACACGACCCTACCCATAGAAAATCCCAAAGAATCCACACACGGAAGCCACAAGAGCGAAGAAACCAATGTTTCAGGGGACAAGATCAGAGCCCAAAAGTCAGCGGCAATTCTGTACGATGGCAGTGAATAATCCGAAGAAGACATTAAGAAAACAGCGCCACTCAAGAACCCTTTCAGAGCGCCTGCGGTCTGGGCATCAGGACAGTCCGGCGGCCTCTTGAGGTGGAAACATCTCGTTATTCACGGTCCTTGCTGGGGAGCCTGTGTCAGCTCCTTTAATTTTTCATGCCTGTTAGCGCATCTCATTACAACCAAGGAGAGCAAATGCGCCTGATGGGGACGGACGGGCAGGAGGCGTGGGCCACACCCACAGGAGGCCCAAGTGGCCTGGGTCTCTGGACCCAGGAGCCATCCGGCTCCCTTCATGTCTCAAGAGTCACAGGAAACAGGGAGCAAAATCCCAGGCCCCTTGTAGGAAACGGGGCCTGAGTCAGCCTTCCCCATAGCGGGAGGAGCAAAGCAGGCCCAGGAAACTGTTCTTAGGGGGGTATTTTCCACTTGAGAAGTTGGTGGGGATTTTTTAAGTTGAAGACGGAACTAGAAGTGTTTTTAAAGATGATTTTGTGACTCAGGGCCAGAAAGACAAAGTGTTATCTCCCAGTTCCCTCCCTGTGGTCCCGAGACTCTCAGAGCAGGGGGCTGCTCCCACCATGGAGAGGGTCTCCCTTCCCTTGTTTCTGTTCCTCTCTCTTGCCTACACCTGTGTGACACCTGCTAAGATCTGTGGATGGAGACACCAGCAAGAGAGATGCTCTGATGTGCACAGGTGACTGGCTAGGAGAGAAGGCGCCCTGGACCAGCACAAAGGAGCCCTGCCTGCCTGGCTGTGTCTGCAGCCCCGCAGGGCGGCTCGGAGCCGCTCCGCTCCCTCCTGGGGCCCCGAGAGCCCTCTGTGGACGGGAGGGCGGGCAGGGCAGGGGCCGGCATGGGAAGAGACCCCTTTGACTCATTTTCCTAAAGGCCAAACCCATTAAGCAGTCAAAAGAACTTTAAAAGAAAAGGGAAGTGACAGTGATGGAAAATGAAAAGAGGAAGAGAGACGGGTTTTAAAAGATGGACAAGAGATGTTTCTATTCCAGGCCATTCTGGGGCCAGAGCTGCCATGGACTCGGGAGGGGGCCGGGTTTGGGAAGGGAAGGAAAACACAAGGTGCCTGGTGGGTGCTGGGCCTTATAGGTGGTCAGACAGGAGCTGGCAGGAGGGCATCCTGGGGAGATAAACACACAGAGCAGAATGTGAAACCCGCCCACGGGGAGCTCAGCGGGAGGGGCTGTTCCCTTTAAACCTGGGCAGCTCGGGAAACTAGAGGCTGGAGCGCAGATCAGAACGGGCTCCTGTGTCCTCCCCGGTACAGACACGAGGAACGACCCGCCCCCAGGTTATCCAGCCAGCAACACAGGCTGACACAGAACTACAAACAGATCAGACACTTCCCCCCAAATCGCTGCTGAAAGCCCAGACTTCTGTGCCGCTTTGTCTGGGGAGGAAACCCAGTCACTGTGATTCCCGGTGTCATTTCCAAGTTTAATCCCAAAGACTCACAAACCCAAACTCAAAGCAGGAAGAAAAACGAAGCACGCATCAGCAGGCTGGAGTCCTCTCGCCTGACCTGAAGGGAGCCCAGGTCCAGGGACCCGCAGCTCCGCCCACTCGGGGAGGGTTCTTTGTGCGAAGTCAGCGGCCCCATGAGAAGTGAGTTGCAAGGGACACCGCGTTGGAGAACCAGACAGCTCACAAGAGGCAAACCCTGGCAAACCCTCTGCTTCTGCGGCTCCAACAAGGCCGCAGGCTCCTCAGTATTGAATTTGAACGAGCCAATGGTGTCCCAACAGCTGAAACAGGAAGCCAGATAAACGGCACTGCCGCGGGGATGCGCGGCCCGGACGCGGCGCCGGCTGCGCCCCAGGCTGTCTTAACAAAGTCCTCTGACTCGCCCGCCGAGTGAGGTTCCTCTGTTGCGCTGGGGCGAGGAGCCCGTCTGCCGAGCGGGGGTCACCGCTGCACCCCGCCCCTCCGCCTCCCCTCTCGGCCCGAGCAGACCCGGCCGGCTCCTTACCCTCACCCAGTCTCCGTGGCTGTGAGCACAGAAGGGACCACAGGGACCACACATCCTTAGGTGGGCTCTGAGTCCGGCGGCTCCGGGAAGCCATCTCAGACGCGCGCCAAGGCCGGCCTCCGAGGACCGGCCCGAGGGCACTTCTCTGCGCATCCCGGAGCCAGGGAACGCTTTCTGGAACAGCCGCCAAGGTCACCTGCCCGGCTGTTCACCGCGCTCAGCTGGGATGGAAGAGGATGTCGGCAGGGTGTGTGTGTGGGTGTGCCTGTGTGTGTAGTAACGTAGCGCCCGGTATCTCTGATCATAGGATCTCAACATCCTTTAAACTACACCACAAGGGAAAGAACACGCGGCCCAGAAGGGGTGGGCCGGGACGGCCCCCGACTCCTGCACAGACGCGCAGCCCCGCGGGGACCTTCCCGGGTGCTTGTTCCAGCTTCTTTCCCGCTCCCCGCGCGCAGCCTCCCGCAGGCGCAAGACCACCTCCCGGGACTTGTGCCCAGCCCCAAAGGACTCCCCGGCCCCGCCCGGCGACCGCCCGGTCCCCGCGCCGGCCACTCACCCGCGCGCCTGCGCCCCGGGGCCCGGGCTCCGCGCCGCCGCCGCACACAGCTGCGCATCCGGACCGCGCCGCCAGAAAGTTCTCGGGCTCCCGCGCCGGGTCGGGCCCCGTGGAGTCTTGGCGTCCACGCTCCGGCCGCGGGTGGCACTAGGGCAGTCGCCAGCGCCGGGCCCATGACGCGGAGAGAGGCGGCATCCCGAACAAAGTGCGTCCCCGGCCGGGCGCGGGGCGGAGCCTGCTGACCCGCTGCCCCGGGCACACGCCGGCTGCCTCCCCGGGCCAGGGGCGGAGGCTGCGCCGCCGAGCGCCCGCTCCCCCCCGCGCTGTGCCAGTC
Source organism: Tragelaphus eurycerus (assembly GCA_935064755.1). Taxonomy (NCBI): domain Eukaryota; kingdom Metazoa; phylum Chordata; class Mammalia; order Artiodactyla; family Bovidae; genus Tragelaphus; species Tragelaphus eurycerus. Next base: position 141,081 of record CAKXYN010000100.1, on the reverse strand, counting down.
GAACCCACAGAGGGGCGGAGGCGCCGGGGCCTTGCAGACTTTGTCATTGGAAAGCTATTCCCGTAACCCTTTCCTGCCTTCGCCTTCCGTCCCGCCTCCGCGGCCGCAGAAAGGCGGAGCTGGGTGGGGGGCAGGGAAGCCTCCGCACAATCGGGCCTTTCCTAGGCCGGGGTACCCGCCGCCCCCGCCCCGCGCGCCCTCCGGCTGCGGCCGCCCCGCCGTCAGCCGTCCGGAGGCGCCGGGACAGATGGGTCGCCCCCCGCCCTTCCCCTGGGGCCCCCTTCCTTCCTCTCTGCCTCTCGGTCTGGCGTGGGACGTGGGGGCAGAGGGGCGGGGAGACTCCAGCAGGGCCTGGCAAGTAGCTGTGTTCAGTGAAACGCCCGCCCGGACTCCATCCCACCTCCTGACCCTGGCCTGTCCCACCTCCTTCTAGGGCCTGGGACGGGGAGAAGGGCAGGAAGGGGAAAGGAAATGAGTGGACCCTCAGACCGGCTGGAGTAGGGGCCTGGCGGCGTGCCTCCGGGGAGGCTCGCGGAGGTTAGGTGGCCTCAGCTTCTGGAGCCTCTGGCCCCTGAGAAAGGCAGCTGTGGGACCAAGGAGCCAGCAGCCTGGGACCAGAGGCCGCCAGCTCCACAGAACAGGCAGATTGACATCATCAGGAGCCAGGGCAACATCCGCTGCAGGCAGAGGGTCAGCAGAGTCCTGCCCAGCCCCGGCCCCCAGTCACTGGGTCACAGTGTCTGAGCACAGAGGGTGATAAAGGCGCACGAGGTGGTGGGCTGCCTGTGACATTGAGGAAGTTCTCAGCTGATCAGAGAAAATGATTTTGATGTCTTTTTTGCCCATGAAAGGAATGAGTTGTCTGTTCTGGTGGGGAGAGGGACACACAGGTGAGTCCTTGCCCTGAGGATGTAATGGCTGAGTGGATGTAAAAGCAGAGTGCCCGGCTCAAGTCTGTCTGCTCCTCACCAGCCATGGGAACCCGAACGGATTCTTTCTGACCATTTTGGTTTCTTCATCTGTCAAATGAGGTAATAACAGTTGCCATCTCGTCCAGTTGTTGGGAGGATTAAGCTTGATAATCTAGGTGGCACACGCAGAATAGTGCCTGGCACTACCTGGTAAACCTTAGCTGTTACTTTGATCTCTCAGTCCTGCAAGCCTGCATCCAGTTTGGCATTCAGTGATGGGCTAACTGGGATCTCTTGCTTTTCACAGGTCCCCCGGCCTGCAAAGGGGAGCCTGGTTCTTTTAGAAGAAGCACCGTCCTGTCTCAAGGGCTCACAGGATAGGCTGGCTGAGCTCCTTGCCTCTGAGGCTTGGGGACCAAGGACCACACAGCACACCCTGAGCTGCCCTCTAGTTCACCCCGAGGATGCACTCGGGCCCCCCCACACTGGTCTGTCAGGAAGATGCTGTTCCCAGGGTGCTGAATGGGGGAGAAGGCAAAAGCCGTGGTTTCCTGAGGATGAAGTCTCTTCCCTTGTGGGGTCAGTATTTCCCTCCCATTTGTGAGTGGCTAATCATACCAGTTCCCAGCCCTGCTCTCCATGTCCTGGTGTGGACCTTCGACGGTGAAGCGCATGGACAGGCGGGAGCAGGGAGAAGCGGACCAGGCCTGGGTTGCTGCGGGGCGGAAGCTGTGTGAGCCCAGTTGGTGGGACAGGGCCGCGTGTGAGGAGCCACAGGGACCACGGATGCAGCCTCGTCTGGGTGGGAAGCGAGATCCTGCCCCGCCCAGGAGAGGCCTCTGCCAAGCGCCTGCCTTGTGAGCACTTTTCCTCCAAACCCCATGATGACTCAGTTGCTCTGAATCAAGCAAATGGATTTTCCTTAAATATGAAAATCAATAAGAAGCAAAAGCAAGGGCCTGGCTGCCGGGAGAGGAGGCTGAGGGGAGTGGAGTGGTGCCTGGTGGAGCGGCTTGCCACGAGGGAGACAGTGGGATTCAGGCTCAGCACCTCCCCTCCCCCACCCAGGAGTCCTCCAAACCCTACTGACCTCCCGGAGACTCCTTAAGCCCCACAGCTGCCCTGGCCTCTTCCTCCATCCAGCTTAGGGCTGATCTGAATCAGGGCAGGAGATTGTTAACAAGAGGATTAACGTCAATGTGACAAATGGGTTTTAAAAAGTCAGCCCAACAGCCTGTTGTCACCCCCACAGCCTCAGAGTGGCTTGACAGGCGCTTGCAGGTCCGGCCTGATTTCCTGCGACCCCGCCCACCTCCTGCCCCCTGAGCCCTGAGGACTGATGCTCACTGGCGTTACGTCTGGGACCCCAGGGGTTTGCAGGGGCCAGAGCACCCACACCCACCGTAGTCCGCGAGGCCTGCTGCGCCTTGTTAGGTGTGCAGGGCTAGAAGCACAGTGTGTGCCTTTACTCCTTGAGCACGGAGTCAACGGCGTCAGAGTGACTCTCTGGCTTCCTCCTCACCAGGACAGTGGAAAAATACCGGGCATCAGAGGACTGAGTCCACATTCAGCCAGGCCCTTGCCAGAACCTCTGTGTGCTCATCGGTGAGCAGGTGACACCGGGGACCTCGCCCCCAGCAGGGCCTGGGTGGGTGTTCAGTGAGAGAGCGGAAGGGAGACGGTGGGTGCCACAGGCCAAGTACATTCAGGACACGTGCGGGTGTCAGACAGAAAACACGTCTGACGCCATCCCCACCCCCCAATCCGCCTGTGCGCTCCGTGCTCAGACTGACCATCCGCTGACAAGCCCTGTCCTCTCTGGCCTGACCTGTGAGTTGGGGGGAGGCGTCACGCCCGTGGGTGGGGGCACGTGGGTGTGGCCGGTGTGCCCTCTGTGGCCACCCGGCCTCAGGCCCAGTGTCGATGGTCTGAGCTCCTGGGGTCCTGAGGGCCCCTGCAGGAAGATGCTGCTCTCCATCCCAGGAAGTGAGCCGTGTCCCCCGTCTGCCCGAAGATGGCTTCTCCAGATGCCGGGCACAAATAGGCTGGGCACGGAGGTGGTCCCCCTCAGGTGCCCGGCTCTGGCTGGAGCCGAGCTGAGACGGTCGTCACGGTCCGGGCCTGAGAGCTCTGCTGGGGGCAGCCGCTGCCCTGAGCCCTTAACAGCGCTCTCATCTTCGTCTCTGTTTTACACGTGAAGAAACTGAGGCTGCGGTCTTGCCCGAGTCCTCCAGCCAGCCGGTGCTGGAGCTGGACTCGCAGGCGGGCAGCCCAGGGCTCAGCCCACGCTCCCGGTGCGTGGGCACAGAGCGAGGGGGCAGGGCGGCCGCGCTCTGCGACACCCCCCCACCCTCGGCTGCAAACGCTTCCTCCTTTCTCTCTGCTCATGCGGCTTTGTGGGGTGTAGCTGACATACTGGAAGTTCACCCCGTCAGCTTGCGGGTCCGTGGCTTGTGCTCTGTCTGCAGAGGTGTGCAGCCGTGACCACACCGGGCTCTAGAACGCGTCTGCTCCCCGGACACTTCCTCTTTCAATTGCTTTAATGAGCCTCAACTCCCTTGTCTGTGACATGGAAAGAGCGGTGCCTGCCTCAGGCCTGTCTCGAGCACGAAGTGGGCCTGCAGGTGGCACGTGGTAACTGAGTCAGTTTTTACTGTGCCAGCCCCTTAGCATCACCTTTGTGCAGATCTGGCGTGGCCTGGGAGAATGTCAGATCTCATTCTCTGCTTCAGCAGAGATGGAAACTGAGGTGCCAGGAAGTCCAGCTGCGCACCACTCAGGACCCGGAGCAAACTGAGCGGCAGGGCTGCACTAGAACTCAGGGCTCTCGGGTGGCGGTTCAGTGCCTCTCACCTCCCACAGGACCCTCACCTGAGGCTCAGGGCGATGTTGCCAGCACCCCCGCTCTTTGTGGGGACCCCCTCAGAAATGCTTACCAGCAGGCACGGACCACAGGAGTTTGCTGGTGCTGGAGGCAGAAGGCCCAGGACTCTGGCCTTGGAGCAGAGAGCGCAGTTTCGGAAAGCTGGACATGGACTCCAGGGACAGGGCCCAAGGTGGTGGTCGTAGCAGGAATGTCCATGGTCAGGACAGAGGACGCGTGGACTCAGAGCACCCACAGGCTGGCCAGCTTTGTGGGCAGCAGACCCGTTTGGTCACACAGACCCCACACCGAGGAGGATCCGTGTGCACTTTAATGCTTTGCTGTTACCATCTTCAAATTCCTAACAAGCTTTTAAACATGGGATCCCACATTTTTTTTCACACAAGCCCCTTTAAATTGTGTAGTCAGTTTTGCCCATGTGACAGAGAGCAGAGCCCAAGCTAGACTCTCAAAACATCAGTAAGATACAGCGTTTCTCCACCCAGAACTTGCACAGGAGCTAGTCGCCTACACGACACCATCGCACGGTCTTATTGCTCTGCATTAAGAGAAATAAAATTTTCAAAAACAGTTTGCACACTGTGATCCAAGTTATGGCAAAAGATGCCCCACAAAACCATGTATTTCTATGAGCACTATACTAATACCTGTATGAAACATTTTCAGAGAGCTCTGGAAAGTCTCCAAAGTGTAGCAGAGGTTCCTGCTGGAGGGGAGTCACCCAGATCAGATCAGATCAGATCAGTCGCTCAGTCGTGTCCGACTCTTTGCGACCTCATGAACCGCAGCACGCCAGGCCTCCCTGTCCATCACCAACTCCCGGAGGTCACCCAGACTCACACCCATCAAGTCAGTGATGCCATCCAGCCATCTCATCCTCTGTCGTCCCCTTCTCCTCCTGCCCTCAATCCCTCCCAGCATCAGACTCTTCTCCAATGAGTCAACTCTTCGCATGAGGTGGCCAAAATAACTGGAGTTTCAGCTTTAGCATCATTCCTTCCAAAGAAATTCCAGGATTGATCTCCTTCAGAATGGACTGGTTGGATCTTCTTGCAGTCCAAGGGACTCTCAAGAGTCTTCTCCAACACCACAGTTCAAAAGCATCAATTCTTCGGCGCTCAGCCTTCTTCACAGTCCAGCTCTCACATCCATACATGACCACAGGAAAGACCATAGCCTTGACTAGACGAACCTTTGTTGGCAAAGTGATGTCTGTGCTTTTGAATATGCTATCTAGGTTGGTCATAACTTTCCTTCCAAGAGTCACCCAGGGGCTTGTTAATTCTTCCTGTATGTTTGTGTTGCTGGGGTTGTTTTTACAAGGAGAGCATATCCAGGTATTACTTACGTGATGATGAGTAAGGTGGTAAGATGCCCTTAATATATCAGTAATTATTCTTAACACGTGAAGACATATCTTGGCATTCCCCGGCAGACCAGTGGTTAGAACTCCATGGTCTCACTGCCAGGGGCCTGGGTTCAGTCCCTGGTCAGGGAACTGAGGTCCCACAAGTCCCACGGTGAGGTCAGAACACAAGTGTCTTAAGAGGGAAGAGAAGGGGCACCGAGGTGTGCGGAAGGCAGAGGGTAGAAAGACTTAGACGCATCAGGGCTGTGGGAGGGGGCTGGCTTGGGAGCTGTCACCCACAGGGTGGGCTGGCCGTGGCCCCTGAGGATTTGGAGGCCACGGGGTCCCCTCTGGTGCCAGGGGCAGTGATAGGGTGTGTTGGGGCGTTGAGTTGCCCAGTGAACCTGGTGATGACTTTGTAGAGGTGACTCTGGCTACAGTGAGCAGAGGTGGAGGGTGGGGGCAGGAGGGAATTCGCTCCCCAGGAGGAGGGGATGGGCCCCAGGGTGGGATGTACCCAGAAACGGGAGGGTCCAGGCCCATCCCCTGGGGAGAGAGTAGAAGCTGTGCAGCTGTGTGTGTGTGTGTGTGTGTTGGTCTCTCAGTCGTGTGTGTGTGCGTGTGTGTGTGTGTGCGTGTGTGTGTGTTGGTCTCTCAGTCGTGTCTGACTCTTTGCGGCCACATGGACTGCAGCCCACCAGGCTCCTCTGTCTTTGGGGTTCTCCAGGCAAGAATTCTGGAGTGGGTTGCCACGCCCTTCTTCAGAGGGTCTTCCTGATTCAGGGATCGAACCCAGGTCTACTGCTCTGCAGGCAGATTCTTCGTTGTCTGAGCTGCCAGGGAAGCCCCATGGAGTCACGGCTGCAGTCAGGTCACCGCATCCTGATTGTATGACGTGACCACGACTGGCGTCTGTCCCCTGGGAGACAGGGGCTCTTGACAATATACACGTGGCAGGGTTGTTGGGCAGACTTGATGAGATGATGTTGGTGAGACATTGGACCCAGCACCTGGCTCACACCAGGAGCCCCGAATATCCCCCTGCCCTTTAACTGCCTGCAGTTTGAAACACGGATATGACGAGAGGTCATGTGCATGTATGGAGAGCCTTCTTTCCAGGACTTCCCTGCAGTAGCTGCATCCAGCCCAGAGGCTGGGCCAAGCCGCCCTCCCCTCCCAGGGAGAAGGCAGCAGTCACTACAGCCAGAGGGCTGGGCAGAGATGGGAGGACGGGGCTCCGGCCTGGGGGCTGCAGGGGGGGTCCCTCCCTGGGGTGCCGGGAGGAGGGTCTCTGTGAGTGCTGACCCTGGTGCCCCACATTTGGGGCGTCCCCCTGGCTTGGGGTGGCACGTGTGCTTGCTGGCGGCCGCAGCTGCCCCTCCCTGGTTACAGACGTGGCCTGTGGCAGCCAGAATGCCCACTGGCCCGCACCTGCCTCCCGGGTCAGCTGCTCTTCTCCTGGGAGGGCAGGCCAGCGTCCTCCTCTGCAGGCGAGAAGGCACGGCGTCTGCCTGTCCGGCGTGTGGAGGCTGCCTGCAGGGGCTGGGCCTGCATCTGGCACAGACTGAGCCTGCGTCCAGCCCTGCAGCTGTCCCATGGGGGCTTCTAGTTCTCTGCACACTCCCACCCTGGTGTGGGGAGGCCAGGGGTCATCCCAGAGGCAGGGGCAGGCTGGAGCAGCAGTGTGGAGTGGGGCAGAGGGCACTGGAGCCGGGAGAGAGCAGGCCGTGGGGCGGGTTGGGGGCTGAGTCTGCAAACAAGGGATGAGCTGGCTTCGAGGCTTGTCTGCAGAGACCTCTGCGGGGGTGCCGGGCGGAGGGCCCCCTTTCCAGCTGAGGGGGCGGGGTGGAGCTCGGTGGCTTCCTGAGACTCCTTAGAGAGCTGGGCACCCACCCAGCCAGGAACTCGAGGTCCCTGGGAAAACCTCAACAGGGCGTTCTCTCTCTCCTACTCTCTCTCTCTCTCTCTCCTCCTCTTTCTCTCTCTCTCTCTCACACACACACACATACACACACATGCACAGCATTGCATGTGTCAATCCACGTGAAAATGTCCTAGAAGAGAACTGGGCAGTGAATCAGTGGGGCCGCCGTCTGGATCACACACCCACCCCACCCACCAGGGAGGGGAGCCTCGAGCGAGCTGGCGAGGTCCCCACAGGAAGCTCCCCCATCAGCCCTAACCCGCTGGGACCCACAGCCAGGGAGGCGGTGGCCCCAGCCAGCTGTGGGACGCTGCTGACCCCTGCCGGCCGCCGGACCCGAGTGTGGGCCCGGCTAGGCGTCTAGGAGGGGTGGGAAGAGACAGCCCAGCTAAGGACCCGCTGGGTTCCTCGAATGAAGCCAAGGAGGAATCAGAATAAAAACTAGACTGAGCTTCTGGGAGGAGGGCTGCTGGCGTGTCCTCCAGCCTCCATGGCCTGGTCAGCTCCCAGCTGCCCAAGAAACCATCAGCAACATTCCACCAGCCAAGTTCAGCTACTTAACTGGAAAGAAAAGGAAAAATTGAACTTTGAGAAAGCGTCTCTGCGGGTCCGGACCTGGGCTGACATGGGGTGATTAAGGCTGTGCTCTCCTCTTCCATGAGAGGGCTTCATGTTACACTTTGGAAAACCACTACCAAGAAAGCTGACATCAGGAGAATCTGCCTGTAGTTAGATATTTAAAAATCATTTTGTGTACCCTAGGGATGCAATTTCCAGAATCTTTACTGGAGTGTTCCCAGGGATCAAAGAAGCACCAGACTCCAATAGTTCCAACAGAGTTATGGTGGGAGCTGCCAGGAGAAGTTAGGTCACACCTCCTCAACTCCCTTCTTCTGCCCCGCCCCCACCCTCGCACAGACCAGACCTCCCTCCGCTGCACAGCTAGCCTCCTCAGGGTGCACACTCCCCCAACCGCTGCCATCACCAGCGGGTCTGCTCTGCATGTGCCACTGAACCTCCCCTGCGAAGTGATCTCGGCCTCCTGGGAGCTGGGTCTTGTGTGTGCTTCCCAGCTCTCATTCTGCTTGACTGCTATTGCATCTGATGTCGTAACACCATTCGCCATTTATTTATTTACAATTTTATATGAAATATTTTAGACATGCTAAAGGTATGGAAAATAACATAGCAAGCATACCTGTTGCATTCGTCAGAGTTCTGCACACAAACAGAACCGACAGGACATCCATTCACTCATCATTCACTTACCGATCGCAAAGAGCCGGCTCAGGCAGTTATGACAGCTGACTCGTCAAAGGGGACTGGCGGCCTGCAGACCCAGGGCAGCCAATTGTTTACTTCCAGTCTGACTCTCAAGGCCTAAGAACCAGGCAAGCTTCTGGTGTCGTTCTAGTCAGAAGGCCACCAGGCTTGATGACCCAGGAGAAGCTGATGTCCCAGTTTGAAGGCAGTGAGACAAGAGGGAGGCTCTCTTATGCAAGGGAGGGTCAGCCAGAGGCCGAGAGGAACAACCCCACGTCCAAGGAGTGGCGGCTGCGCGGGGGCAGGAGGGCCAAGAGGAGCTACTCCACGTTCAAGGTCAGGAGGGGCAGCCCTGAGGAGATACCCCTCGTCCAAGGGAGGGAGCAGCAACTGCGTTTTGCTGGAGCAGCCGTGAAGAGATACCCCACGTCCAAGGTAAGAGAAACCCAAGTGAGATGGTAGGTGCGAGAGGGCATCAGAGGGCAGACACACTGAAACCATAATCACAGAAAACCAGCCAATCTGATCACACCGACCACAGCCTTGTCTAACTCAATGAAACTAAGCCATGCCGTGTGGGGCCACCCAAGACACATGGGTCATGGTGGAGAGGTCTGACAGAATGTGGTCCACTGGAGAAGGGAATGGCAAACCACTTCAGTATTCTTGCCTTGAGAACCCCATGAACAGTATGAAAAGGCAAAATGATAGGATACTGAAAGAGAAACTCCCCAGGTCAGTAGGGGCCCAATATGCTACTGGAGATCAGTGGAGAAATAACTCCAGAAAGAATGAAGGGATGGAGCCAAAGCAAAAACAATACCCAGTTGTGGATGTGACTGGTGATACAAGCAAGGTCCGATGCTGTAAAGAGCAATATTGCATAGGAACCTGGAATGTCAGGTCCATGAATAAAGGCAAATTGGAAGTGGTCAAACAAGAGATGGCCAGAGTGAACATCGACATTCTAGGAATCAGCGAACTGAAAGGGACTGGAATGGGTGAATTTAGCTCAGATGACCATTATATCTACTACTGTGGGCAGGAATACCTTAGACGAAATGGAGTAGCCATCATGGTCAACAAAAGAGTCTGAAATGCAGTACTTGGATGCAATCTTAAAAACAACAGAATGATCTCTATTCGTTTCCAAGGCAAACCATTCTCTATCATGGTGATCCAAGCCTATTTCCCAACCAGTAACGCTGAAGAAGCTGAAGTTGAACGGTTCTATGAAGACCTACAAAGACCTTTTAGAACTAACACCCCAAAAAGATGTCCTTTTCATTATAGGGGTCTGGAATGCAAAAGTAGGAAGTCAAGAAACACCTAGAGTAACAGGCAAATTTGGCTTTGGAATAAAGCAGGGCAAAGACTAATAGAGTTTTGCCAAGAGAACACACTGGTCATAGCAAACACCTTCTTCCAATGATACAAGAGAAGACTCTATACATGGACATCACCAGATGGTCAACACCGAAATCAGATTGATTATATTCTTTGCAGCCAAGGATGGAGAAGCTCTATGCAGTCAGCAAAAACAAGACCAGGAGCTGACTGTGGCTCAGATCATGAACTCATTATTGCCAAATTCAGACTTAAATTGAAGAAAGTAGGGAAAACCACTAGACCATTCAAATATGACCTAAATCAAATCCCTTATGATTATACAGTGGAAGTGAGAAATAGATTTAAGTGGCTAGATCTGATAGACAGAGTGCCTGATGAACTATGGACGGAGGTTCGTGACATTGTACAGGAGACAGGGATCAAGACCATCCCCATGGAAAAGAAATGCAAAAAAGCAAAATGGCTGTCTGAGGAGGACTTACAAATAGCTGTGAAAAGAAGAGAAATGAAAAGCAATGGAGAAAAGGAAAAATATTCCCATTTGAATGCAGATTTCCAAAGAATACCAAGGAGAGATACGAAAGCCTTCCTCAGCGATCAATGGAAAGAAATAGAGGAAAACAAGAGAATGGGAAAGACTAGAGCTCTCAAATTAGAGATATCAAGGGAACACTTCATGCAAAGATGGGCACAATAAAGGACAGAAACAGTATGGACCTAACAGAAGCAGAAGATATTAAGAAGAGGTGGCAAGAATACACAGAAGAACTATACAAAAAAGATCTTCACGACCCAGATAATCACGATGGTGTGATCACTCATCTAGAGCCAGGCATCCTGGAATATGAAGTCAAGTGGGCCTTAGAAAGCATCACGAAGAACAAAGCTAGTGGAGGTGATGGAATTCCAGTTGAGCTGTTTGAAATCCTGAAAGATGATGCTGTGAAAGTGCTGCACTCAATATGCCAGCAAATTTGGAAAACATGTGGATCACAATAAACTGTGGAAAATTCTGAAAGAGATGGGAATACCAGACCACCTGACCTGCCTCTTGAGAAATCTGTATGCAGGTCAGGAAGAAACAGTTAGAACTGGACATGGAACAACAGACTGGTTCCAAATAGGAAAAGGAGTACGTCAAGGCTGTATATTGGCACCCTGATTATTTAACTTCTATGCAGAGTACATCATGAGAAACGCAGGGCTGGATGAAGCACAAGCTGGAATCAAGATTGCCAGGAGAAATATCAATAACCTCAGATATGCAGATGACACCACCCTTATGGCAGAAAGTGAAGAGGAACTAAAAAGCCCCTTGATGAAAGTGAAAGAGGAGAGTGAAAAAGTTGGCTTAAAGTTCAACATTCAGAAAACTAAGATCATGGCATCCAGTCCCATCATTTCATGGGGAATAGATGGGGAAACAGTGTCAGACTTTCGTTTTTTGGGCTCCAAAATCACTGCAGATGGTGATTGCACCCATGAAATTAAAAGACGCTTACTCCTTGGAAGGAAAGTTATGACCAACCTAGATAGCATATTAGAAAGCAGAGATATTATTTTGCCAACAAAGGTCCGTCTAGTCAAGGCTATGGTTTTTCCAGTGGTCATGTATGGACGTCAGAGTTGGACTGTGAAGAAGGCTGAGCACTGAAGATGATACTTTTGAACTGTGGTGTTGGAGAAGACTCTTGTGAGTCCCTTGGACTGCAAGGAGATACAACCAGTCTATCCTAAAGGAGACCAGTCCTGGGTGTTCATTGGAGGGACTGATGCTGAGGCTGAAACTCCAATACTTTGGCCACCTCATGTGAAGAGTTGACTCATTGGAGAAGACTCTGATGCTGGGAGGGACTGGGGGCAGGAGGAGATGGGGATGACAGAGGATGATATGGCTGGATGGCATCACCGACTCAATGGACATGCTGCTACTGCTACTGCTAAGTCGCTTCAGTTGTGTCTGACTCTGCGACCCCATAGACGGAAGCTCACCAGGCTCCCCCGTCCCTGGGATTCTCCAGGCAAGAACACTGGAGTGGGTTGCCATTTCCTTCTCCAATGCATGAAAGAGAAAAATGAAAGTGAAGTCGCTCAGTCGTGTCCGACTCTTAGCGACCCCATGGACTGGAGCCTACCAGGATCCTCCGTCCATGGGATTTTCCAGGCAAAAGTACTGGGGTGGGGTGCCATTGCCTTCCCCGCAATGGACATGAGTTTGGGTGAACTCTGGGTGTTGGTGATGGACAGGGAGGCCTGGTGTGCTGCGATTCATGGGGTCGCAAGAGTCGGACACGACTGAGCGACTGAACGGAAGAGGCCCACCCACATTAGGGAGGGCAATGTGGGTGACTCCGTCTACTAATCTAAATGTTAATCTCGTCGAAAAACACCCAGAGGGCCTTCCCCAGAGCAGACGCGGTTCTGTCCCCACAGAGGGAAGTGGTCCAGTGATTCAGTGTCCTTCCTTCCACTGCAGGTTGATCCTGGTTAGGGAACCAAGCTGTTGCATGCTGGGAGGTACGGCCAAAAAGTAATGAGAATTATTGAAAACAGAAGCATCCAGAATAATTTTGGCCAAGTACCTGGGCCCAGTCACGTCAACACATGAATTCTAATCACCACAACTGTAAACACCATCCAGTGTAAGAAATAAAGCAACTCAAGAACACAGTTTAAGCTCCCCCGGCTCTGCTGGTTTCTCTCTTCCCACTGCTGCGGCTGCTAAGTCGCTTCAGTCGTGTCCGACTCTGTGCGACCCCATAGATGGCAGCCCACCAGGCTCCCCCGTCCCTGGGATTCTCCAGGCAAGAACACTGGAGTGGGTTGCCATTTCCTTCTCCAATTCTCTTCCCACAGAGGGCTGCTAGTCTGCACTTAGCCTTAACCCTTCCTGCGCCTGTCTTTACACTTTTACCACGGTACGTGCTATGCACACGTACACTATTTTAACTCTGGACGAGTCATGGATGTTTCCAGAAGTCCCCTGGCTCTCCTGGACTGACCAGATCAGGTGTGACTAGGAAACCAGCAGAGATTTTTATTATTATTTTACATTTAACTCTGTTCTTCCCTCCTTTTTTTCCTTTTCTTCTTTCCTTTATTCACTTAACTCTGATAGGACACTCACCCAGGCGTCGTGCACACAGAATTTGACCAAGACACAATCCCGTCCCCAAAGACGGCTGCTCCTGCTTCGTGTGACACCCGCGGGGGTTCTGAGTGGCTGCAGTCTCACCTCTCTCCATGCGCCTGCTGCTTGCTTCCTGCTCTGAGCCAGCTGCTCACAGGGCCCCGTCCGGGCCAAGGCTCTGGCCCTTCTTGGCTACCGGCTGTGGCAACACCACCCAGTTCTTCTCTCTGAGAGTCCATCTTGGCAGAATCTCACCCGACAGGTCCCCCCAAAGACCACTATTCCCTTGCCTTGGTGGACAGCTGGGCACGGTCACAGCCCCCCGGGGACCCCAGGGGTGCAGCCTGCGTTGGTCCTTTTGGAGGCTCTTCTGCAGTGAAATGTTTTGGCCAGTCTTAGTGAGGATGGCAGAGAAGGCGATGGCACCCCACTCCAGTACTCTTGCCTGGAAAATCCCATGGACAGAGGAGCCTGGTGGGCTGCAGTCCCTGGGGTCGTGAAGAGTCGGACACGACTTCACATTCACTTTCACTTTTCACTTTCATGCATTGGAAAAGGAAATGGCAACCCACTCCAGTGTTCTTGCCTGGAGAATCCCAGGGACGGGGGAGCCTGGTGGGCTGCCATCTATGGGGTCACACAGAGTTGGACACAACTGAAGCGACTTAGCAGCAGCAGTGAGGATGGCTGAGTGGATACTTTTTTCTTTCTTTTTCTCTTAAAAAAGAGCTGTTTTTTAAAACAATTTTTATTTATCTACTTAAGGATGCGCTGGGTCTTCGCTGCTGCTCTTTTTGAGGTGTGTCAGGAGTCTCGTGGAGCTGGCTTCCCTTGTGGAGCCTGGCCTCCAGGAGCTTGGGCTTCGGGCTTCCGTGGTTGCACTTCCAGGCTCTGAGCACAGGCTCAGTCGTTATGGCACTCAGGCTTAGCTGCTCTGCAGCATGTGGAATCTTCCCCGACCAGGGGTCGAACCCATGTCTCCTGCGTCGGCGGGCGGATTCTTAACCACTGAGCCACCAGGAAAATCCTCGGTGGATACCTCTAAACCCTCATGTTTCCTCTTAGCAGCACCCCATGTATAAGAACTGATTTCTTCCCCAGGAAATGCGTCCCTGAAGGCAGTTACTGAAGGGACCCACCTGGAGTAACCTACCTGCCTCTGGAAATGGTCTTTTCCCAAAAGAGCGCAGCAGTATTTCTCAGCCCCCCACATGCTCTTCTAGAACCTCCCCGTGTGCACAGAAAGAGGGCGCAGTCTGTGTCCACTTCCCCTGAAGCTGGCTCGGGCTCCATGACCCCAGCAGAGCTCAGGGAGGTCCTGCTCTGCGCCTCCTGAGGCTGGTGTGCAAAAGACCAGGCACTCCCTCCTGGCGCGCTTGCCCTCGCAGCCTAGCCCAGGGAGCTTGCTTGTGGGGTTCCCGCTAACAGTCCCAGCCGCCAGCCGCCGCCAGCCCTGTGGGCAAGCAAGCCCTGTGATAACTTTGGCCAGCCGTCATCACTAGACAACTCTGGTCGTCTCCGTGACAACTCTCTTGCATCACTCGTGTGGTCTCAGCAGGAACTATCCTGCTGAACCCGTAACCTCGGAAAAACGGAGTGAGAAACGTGGAGAGAAGGATGAGTGACGGCTGTGGGTCTAAGCCACTGGGCTTGGGGCGGCTCCTTTTGCAGCTGTGGGTGGGCGGGAGTCCGTCGTTTCCACATGGGCCTGCGCGTCCCTCCTGAGACCCTGCTGTTCTCCACTGTCCGCCCCGTCCGGGGAAGCCGGGCTTGGCACACCATGGGCGCTGCTGGGAGGATGTGGCTCCTGGGCCTAACAAGCTTCCACTACTCCAAAGGCCTTTCTCTCCCACCAAGCGCCCAGGGCTTTGGGTTTCTTTGCTAGGAACCCAGGGTGTCTCAAGTGAGAGTCCTAAGAATTTAAGTATCAAACGATTCCGGTGAAAGAAGGATTAAGGACGCTGAGACCCCAAGGCCCCTGAGGTGTGATTCACAAGCTCACCAGAAGGGGGCAGCCGTGCTCACAGTTCTTGTGCAAAGGGAAACTCTTCGGTGCTGGAGTTGCTAAAACATAAAATACCTAAACAGAAAAGAAGTAAAGCCGAGCACATCTCCAGGCAAGGCGCATGTGAGTCACAAAGGAGAAGGAGCCACAGCCTGCCTCTGCGGCTGTCCAGCCGAGTAAACGCTCTCTTCGGATCGTCTGATCCTTTCTTCCGCCTGAGCCTCTCTGATCAACCCTGATGGATCAGAGGCCGTGGAGCTCTTGCCTAAAACCGCTCACCCCTCTGCTGGCTGGCCAGGCGACCAGAGATGCGTGGAGGGTCTTGGACAGGAGAACCGGAAAAAAGTATTAGAGCAAGAGGGAACCAGAGGGGCTAGGAGCAGAGGAGCAGGAGGGGGCCCTCCAGGCCTCGCTGCTCCCCCGCTGCCGTCCAGCCCCCTCTCCCCTCTGCGCCCCCACTCCCCGCCCACAGCGGCCGTGACCCCGCCCCTGGGTGAGCGCAGGAGGGGAAGTGGCCTCACGTGGCCTTCGGATGGGGGCGGGAAAAGAGAAGAGGTCACTTAAAAGTCATTTTGCGAGTTTCATAACCACCCCCCCCACCCCGCCCCCCCGAGCAGCAAACCGGGGCCTCGAGTCCCCTTCCAAGCTCCCTGGAATGTTCGTGTGGTTCATGGTTTAAGGGGCTTGAAGAAGGAAACACATTTCCCCGTCAAAGCCCCGGTAGGGCCCTTGTTTCTCTCCAGGTGGATGTGCCCCTATCTTGTTTCCATTTTCTCCTCCTGACATTTACACGTGAACTTGCCTGCCCTTTCTTTTGCGTTTTGGCCATCAGGCTCATTCCTCTTGCAGATCCCGAGGGGCTCTGGGATTCGTCCTCAGGAAACATGAAGACAGGGACAGGTCAGGAATGTGGGCCCATCTGTCAGCCCGGTGACACTGCAGAGCTGGGTCCAGGTGGATCTAGGCAGATTCAGGTGGATCTGGGAGATCCAGGGCTGGGAAGGACCTTAGAGCTGCCCCTTAGCCCCACACAGGGCCCGTCACAGCCCAGGGTCCTCAGAGGCCCACAGGACATAGTTTCCAAGAGATGACTTCTCTTATCATAAATCATTCTCAACAATATCTTTTAATTAAACACAGGTATTTGTGAAGGAGAATGCAAATTTTAAACAATTTTTATCCATAAAACTGAAGACCTCAGGGCCCTGGGGTGGCCGATCTCACCCACATTCTGAGCACTCAGGATGGGCACATCCCTCTATGTTGGCAGGACCACCGGGTGGGAGCCTTTGATGGCTCAGAGCTGGTCCCAGCCTTCACCTCACACACGAGGAAAACCAGGGCCTGGATCACAGTCACATGGTCAGTGAGCTGATCAATGCCTGCGGTCATGCATGCCCAAAAGGGGGTGAATATAGTCCCACAACCTTCAGGCCCTGGGGAGCCCAGTGGGGGAGCGCTGGAAAGGGCCCGATGGGCACTGGTGCAGTGTTGACACCGGTCACCCCCAGTTTTATTGGGTTGTGACTGACACACAGCTCGGGGTTGGGTTCAGGCGTGCAGCAACACGGTCTGACGCACACATCCTGAAACGATGATCACAATGGCTTGGTGAGCCTCCATCACCTCATACAGATACTGCATTGAAGAAATGTAAAGAACATTTTCCTTGTGATGAGAACTCTTAGGGTTTACCTTAACGACTTTCGATGCGCCTTGCAGCAGTGTTGATCGCTGTGCTGCACATTCATCCCTAACCTGTTATCTTATCACTGGAAGTTGGTACCATCTGATTTTTCATCCAGTTCTCCCTGCCTCTTGTAAGCACATATCTGATCTCAGTTTTTTTTTTTTTTAATATTCATTTATTTATTTAGGCTGTGTCAGGTCTTCATTTATGGCAAATGAGATCTTTAGTTGCAACATGCTAACTCTTAGCGGCCGTGTGTGGGGTCTAGTTCCCCAACCAAGGATTGAACCTAGGACCTCAGCAGTGAGGCCTAGGAGACCTGACCACTGGACCGCCAGGGAAGTCCCGAGGTCATTATTTTAAATCCTTGATGACGGAGCTGAGACTCACAGTACAGAGCCCTGGTCACCGCAGGCCTTGCTCTCTCAGGTCCCTCTTGGCCGTGAAGTGGCTGTGCCTGCCCTGGGCCTGTGGTCATCACATTCATCTGCGTCTGTCCTCCTCGACCCCCCGCTCCCCGTGTGCCCGGGCAGCTCCCGGCAGACGCTCGGCCCTGCGAGGATTCACCTTCTCACTGACCCTGTGGTCTCCCCCCAGAGAAGGGTTAAGTGCGGTGGGTCACTGCCCAGCCTGGGGCCGTCCTGCTGCCTCAGCTCTCTGGGAACCAGCATTGCTCCCTTTCCCTGGGCCGGGCCCTCTGTACAAACAGGGCCCTCCCAAGATTGGGAGCACTGACCCCACCAGGATTTCTTGCAGATTGGGCCATCCCAGCCATCAGCAGCCATCCCAGGGGCAGGACTCAGCACACAGCCCTCCCCCGCCATTTACGAGGCTCTGCAAGAGCCTGCAGGAGAATCCAGGTGTGCTGGCCTTTCCCCAGACCTGCCCTAAGGCAGCTTCCAGCACAGGCTGACTGCCCTCACTGGGGAAGTCCTCCAGCAGCTTCCCCACCCAGGCAGGACAAACCCAGACCAAAGAAGGAAAGGCCCTTCTGTAAAATCCTGCAAGACTCCAAAGCTGCACTCTGCGGGATGGGGGAGTCGAAGGGAGGCAGGATGCTCCCGAGAGACAGGCGCGTCTGGGCAGCGGGCCCACGGCTCTGATGCCGCTGCTCAGCAGGGCAACACGCCTGTTGCATTGCACGCTCGGTGTGGGGTGACCAGCAGTCTCCCTGGGTTTTTCTCCTACATCAAGGTTGGGTCAGATGAGAAGGGCCCGATCTGCAAGAAATTCTGGTGGGGTCAGTGCTCCCAATCTTGGGAGGGCCCTGTTTGTACAGAGGGCCCGGCCCAGGGAAAGATGTTCTTAGGGTAGAAAGTAAGAAAAGCTTAGACAAATATTTCATTTTCTAGACTGTAAGATTCCTGACTTAATTCCTGGGAGAGTTGATTCAGCTGCCTGGGGCTTTAAAGGATGGCGGTGAGTGTTGAGGCTCTGACACCTTCCAGGCTGGAAGACGCAGCACCTGTATCTCCAGGTGACCTGGGGGAGGGGCCTGCCCCCAGTGCACTGCCCTGAGCAGAGGAGGCATCCTTTTCTGGAGACGCTGCCGCCAAGAGGGTAGCAGGGAGGGGCACACGACGCCCACCCAGTGGACACGGCACAGTGCAGCGGGCACCCAGGATCAGTTTGCCACAGGCCTGCTCAGGCCGCAGTCTGTGCCAGCTCGCCATCCAGCCTGGAGGATCAGACGGCGTTCCCTTTCAACTTAGAAATGCAGTGAATGAGCTACAAAAACTACAAACAGAAAGCGCTTTGTCTTTGGAGGTGCCCCAGGTCAGTACTTTGGCCTGGAAAATCCCATGGACAGAGGATCCTGGTGGGCTCCAGTCCATGGGGTCGCTGGGAGTTGGACACGACTGAGCGACTTCACTTTCACTTTTCACTTTCATGCATTGGAGAAGGAAATGGCAACCCACTCCAGTATTCTTGCCTGGAGAATCCCAGGGACGGGGGAGCCTGGTGAGCTTCCGTCTATGGGGTCGCACAGAGTCGGACACGACTGAAGCGATTTAGCAGCAGCAGCAGCAGCAGGTCTTGAGCACACTGCTGTCTCAGAATTCCATGACCCTCTGAGTCCAGATCCACAAGCCTAAAGGGTAGTGAGCCTTGGGAGCCAGAGGCTGGCAGGACCATCTGGGAGGGGATAGCACCTTCCTTGATAGCCTGGTGCTCTCTGCGCCCCACCAGGGTCCTCCCTGCCAGGAGCCTGGGTGCTCCTTCCCTGTCCAGGCCACTGGGTTTCTGGGCTGTTCCTGCACCCAGGAAAGAGCTGTGTGCCTCTGAGATGCCCGCAGCAGGCCCCCTGGGTGGCCCACTCACTGGCAGCTACCCCAGGGCAGCTTTCCGAGGCCCGGAGAAAAGCCCAGAGTCACCCCCACTTCTCAGAGCTGCTGTTTGGGGGGGCGGAGGGGGCTCCTCTACTGGGGAAGGCCAAGGGGACAGAGCTGTTGGAGGCAGGGTGATCCTCACTGAAGGGCACTGCTGAAGCCTATAGGATCTCCCCTGCCCGCCACAACCCCACTTCCCTGTGGATTATACTCCCTTCACAGACTGGGACCGAGGCCTATTGGTGGGCCGTTCGCGCCTGGGGATCAGCGGGTATGCGGAAGGGGCGGGATCAGACCTGGGAGGGGGAGTCGTGCCCTAACCCGGGTGCAGCGCCCCCTCTCCGTGTCCCTGACTTCCTGCCACCAGGACACCAAACACGACGACCCCCCTTCTCCTGGGCACACGCTTATCTGGGCTCTTGGATCGTGGATCACGGATCACGTGTGTCTCCATCCTCGTCCGGCTGCCGGGACCGCTGAGAAGTTCCTGGCATAGTGAGCCGCTGCTTCCCCTGCGGCGGGGCGCACAGGGGGTCCCCGGAGCTCAGCCGGCGCGGCCCGGACCTGGGGGCGGCCCCGCGCCGTGACATCAGCCCGGGGCGGTGACATCGGCGCCGGCCTGGTGCGGTGTGCAAAGCCTGTGGGTTGGCGCGGCACGGACACGCCCTCCCCGAGCGGAACAAAACTGCAGCGCGGGCCGGCGCGCCCAGCCTCGTTTCCAGAGTCCGCTCTCTCGCCTGCCCGCCGCCTGCCACGCTCGGCCGTTGCCAGGTGAGTGCACCCCGGGCTCGGACGCCCGGCCCGCGCGCCGCCGAGCACCTAGTCCCCTACCCGCCGGAGCGCCGAGCGCCCAGGTCCCCCACCCGCCGGAGCGCCTGCCCGCGAGCTCAGGGCGCCCCGGCCTTCCAGCCCCGCCGCCGCCTCCAAGGATGCTACAGGGAGGGTCGCAAGAAAAAGGGGCGCTGGGTGGGCGCAGGCGGAGGAGAGGGGTGTAGTGGCCGCGGTTCTTTCCAGTTAGCGCGGGGCCCCTTCCGGGTCCCTCCCCCGGCGGGTCCCGCGGCGGGACAATGGGCGATTCTGCGCGCACTGACGCTCCTTGTGCGGCGGGGCATGAGGGCACCCGTGCCACCCCTCCTGCCCGGGGGAATGTGCGGCGGGCGGGTGGCGGGCCCGCCTGGCACAGCTGTGCCCAGAGCGCGGGTGCGAGTTTCCCCTTTTGCTAAGGGCTAGATGGAGGTCGCCCCGCCACCTTCACCCCTGACGCCCCGGGACTTGGCGTAGCGCGGGGACCACCACCCAAGTCTGGAGGAATACAGTCTTTGCAGCCTCAGTCCCGAAGGCCGGGGGCAGGAAGGGGCGCTGTGAGCATACTTGAAGCAAGGTGCAACCCGTTACGCAACAAGCAGCGTGCAGGCAGGCGCGTCCTCCGCGCTCACAGCTGCCGAGTACGCTACAAACGCTCGTCCCTTCCAGTGGTTGGTGATCTGATCGAGACCCCGGGCTAGACGGTACCGGGGGTGGGCTCCGCCCCTTCCTGGAGGCCTGGGCCCCGCCCCTGCTCCTGGGCGTGGACGAGTGTGCAGCCCCTCCCAGCTGCGGGGATTTGGCCTGGGGGGTCCTGTCGCAGTAGCTCCTGGAGGCCCGCGGGGCTCTGGTGGAAGCGGGGCCTCAACTTGTAGAGGCGATGCCGAGGCAGACTGACCCAGATACTCTGCCGGCCTGGACGCGGGGCTCTGCTTCTCTGGCCGAGGTCCTGGGAGGGCGGGGCCAGTTGTCTTCGCCCCCAGCCTTCCTGCCTCCCAGAAGCTGGAGAGGCAAGAGGAGCTGGCCGCCCCCTGTCATCTCAGAGAGCAGCTGGGATCCGGGCACTCCCTGGGGGTCGTGTTCCCTGCCGCCACTCTGTGTCAGCCCCTGAGGGTCAAGGTGGGCTCGGGGCCCCGGCCACCACTTTCCAGAGAGACTCTCCTTGTGGCTGGATCCAAGCCTGCACTGCTGGCCATCTCCCAGGGAAGGACCCGGTCCTACAGGGAGGAAATCCGGGGCGGAGGAGGCGGACAAGGAAGGAGGTTTACTCCAGAGAGGGTGTGCTTGGAGGGGGAGGGGCAGCGCTGGCCCTTTAAAGGGTCTGGGGGTCGCTGGGGAGAAACCGTTGGCACAGGTCTGCAGGCCCCACCCCCGCCCCCGGGCTGCCCTGCGCCTGCCCTCCTGGCCCAGGTGTCCCTTCTCTCACAGCAGACCTCTGCCTCGTGCTCCTGGCAGGGCCTTCCTGGCTGGGAGTGTAGTGTTGACACCTGGTTGGTGGGCAGTAGACATTTGGTGAGTGAACGGGTAGACGTGGGCTCATAGCCGAGCTGCCCTGCGCCCAGCGCGTGACCCTTGCTAACCCGTGCCCAACGCGTGACCCTTGCTAACCCGTGCTGGCCCGAGACGCCTGTGTGGCACTGAGGCCCAGGTCAGGTTTTCATTAACCTCAGGCCTCCTGGTAGAAGGCAGACTGGGGAGGCTTCTTTGAGAGGCTGCTGGAGCTGAAGTTTGTGTAAGCCGGCTTCTTGTGAGGTTGGGTGAAGAGGACGGGGGAGTCGTGCGTTGGATATATTGAGGCACCGAGGAGAATAAAGGTCGCCACTTGCCACCCTCGGACGTGTCGGCAAATAAGGAAAGAGTCACGACCCTGGGCAGGAGAGCTGGCCTTTCCTGAGAGAACAGCTGGCTGACGTCTGTGCTCCCCGGCCCTGGACTGGCCTGTGTCTTTCGCTGACTTGCCTGGGGCAGCCTGTGAGGTGGGGCGAAAGCTGGGGCTCAGAGGTGACCAGTGACTCACTCGGGGTCAAGGCTGCCATTGAGACCCAGGCAGACATCTTCCAGGCCTGCACCCAGCCTCCTGGTCACTCTGCCTTTCCTGTCTCTGATCAGCTGTCCAGGGACAGATCTGCCACTCCTGAGACAGACGTGCTTTACAAAGAGCTTTACAGCAGCTTACACACTGCTTAGGGAGGACACGGCTCTGCTGGTGTGAGTGTGGAAGGAGTCGGGTTAGAACTTGCGGCCACTGGGTCCTCTACAGTGTGGGGAGAGGGGAGGGCCTCCCGGAAGTTGGGGCCTGGGTCCCAGGGATGCGCTCTCACCAAGTCTGAAGTGTGTTTGGATTTCAGTGTCAGGTTGGCAAGAAAGAGAAGCAGCCTGGGAAAGAGCCTTCCAGAGCAGAAGCCGGGGGCAGAGCTGGGTTGGGGCGGGCAGGGGTGGGTGCCTGCAGACCCAGTGGTCAGGGATTTGCTGGGGGCGGGGGAGGGGGGAGGCACCCACAGACACAGTGGTCAGGAATTTCTGCGGTGACGCTGGGCTTGCACTACGCAGCTCCCCAGGAATTCGTCTGACGTCGTCACTGAGTGATTCCATGTATGGTAAAGAGTGTAAATACGGAGGCAGTTAGCTTTTCCGCGGCTTCCTGGGGCGCGAGACAGCGTCTGACTCCTCCGAGGCGAGCAGACCCCCTCTGCGGGCTGCCTTTCTGCAGGGCCCGCGGGGGCTACCTGACAAGCAGCCTGTTTTACACGGGCTAAGGGCTCATGTGCTTTGTTTTTGCTTTTAAAAATTTAATCCAGGAAAATAATTCAGACCTTTTCAGCATGGGTAACCAACTGTTACTAAATTGACATCATCCCAGATGAAAGCAAATGAACTTCATCTGTTGGTTAATCTATGGGCCCTTGTTACAATATCAGGCTTCCTGTGACAGTTTGAAAATGCTTAAATCCTAGCCCGCTGTTTCTACCTTTGTTGACCTTCAGATTCTGAACCCTGCGGGGAGTGCCCTGCTGGTAAAAGCATGATGGGCACAGTCACCGCCCCACAAGGGCCTCAGGGCCTGGGCTTGAAGAGAGAACTCAGAGCGGGGAGAAAGGGGGCAGGGTGACATGGGGTTGGAGCACCGTGGGGTCCACACAGGGGTGCTGGCGGGCTGAGTCACCTGCAGAGTTCCAGGAACCGTGTGCCGCTGAGGCCGGGCCTGCACCCCATGTCGGTCCTTGCGCCCCCGCAGTGACTGACCACACCTTTCAGGGCAGGACCGTTTCCCCGCTCTGTTTCTCCGGGCACCCCTCTTTCCTTGGCTGCCCTCTGGTGTGGGGGCGGGGAAAGGCTTGAGCAGCAGGTTGGAAAGGATGACAGCTCCGTGTGCACCTGGCCAGGTACCACCCAGCCCAGCCAGGCCTTGCCCAGCCCACCGCCCGGCCCGGCGAGCCCTTCCCAGCCAGACTGCTTGGGGGGAACCTGCGCTCTGGGCCCAGGAGTTGCCCTCTGTCCCTGGGGAGCAGGAGGCTTTGGAACAGAGAAGTTTGGGATTTTCCACTGGGGACAAAGACACAGCAGGGAATACCATCAAGTCACTGATCTGAGGAGGGGAGACCTTCCCGCAGACGCTGGCGGCCAGTAGTCAAGGGCTGACATCGCCGAGCCAGTTTCTTAGACTTGAACTGTGAGCGACCTGGGCAGCACCTCGGCCTGACGTTCGCACGCGGCTGGCGGAACGTGAGCGTCTCTGTCCTCCGCAGCCCTGAGCCCGGCCGGGTCTCTGCTCCCAGGACAGAGGAGCCGCGAGCCAGTCTTCATGCTGCAGCTGGACGAGGCTGGGGGCAGCAGGCCGACCCGGGCGTTGGTCGGAAGAATCCAGTCCCGGGCTTCTAGATTCTGGCGGCCCTGAAGGCCTTGACATTTCAGAGGAATAGCTGTCCGAGGGTCTCCAGCCATCCCACAGGAGATGAAGCCTACTGCTCAGTGGGAACTGTAGACATGGTGAAGTGGACAAACCAAAACCCCCTGGGGGGTCAGGGCTGGTGCGACCACAGAGTCGGCACCCAGAGCAGACATGGCCTGGGGCAAGGACAGCACACGTCCAGCCCGGGGGGCCCTCAGGAGCGGGACCCACCGCACGCCTGGGCCGCTGCTCTCATTCCCCCTGAACCTCAGAAGGAGACTCGGAGTCAGCGGACGGCCTGACCTAGGGAGCAGCACACAGAAGCGCAGGAGGGAGCCTGACATTTGGGCTGGGAAGAAATGGGTCCAGATCCCCTTTCCTGACCTCTGCACTGCCTGGACCCCTCCCCCCTCCGCCGGCTCCTGCAGGGGCGGGGGCGGGGGGGGGCTCTAGAGCCCCCAGGCCTGAGGAGGCAGCTGAGAGGGAGCCAGGCGTCCCTGTTGAACTCCAGATGGTCTGGAAAGTAGGTTTCCTTTTAAGGCATTCGGGCTCCGTCAGCTGGACTCAGGCTGGCAGGAGGGAGTGGGTGGAGCAGGAACCTCCCTGGTGAAAGGAAGTGGCCAGGCCCCCAGCTGGGCCCCCCAACCCATAGATTCCCAAGGGGTCCTCACGAGGGCAGGGGGGGCCCATGGCCTGGGTCAGTGCTCTTTGCCCCAGGGTGCTGAGCCCTGTCTGTCCTCTGGGTTCCTGAAGGGGACCTCCCCACAATTTGGGGGCCCCCGGCTGGGAGGCGGCCTGAGCAGTTTCCCGCCTCCGGTTCCCGGGCCCTGCTGGACGAGGGCCTCCCAAGGGAGGGAGGGCTTTTGTATCGGGAACAAACCACGGCTGGGAACGGCTCCCCACCGCGTGGTCAGGGAACCTCCCCCCTCAGGGGTGTCCCAGGGCTGGAGGACAAAGCCTGTGGGCTCAGGGGCGGGACGAGGCGAGGCAGGAGCCCTTGGGTCCCCATGTCCCCAAGCCCCGTCCACTAAGCGCAAAGGGCCAGCACGGGGCTGGGTGGCCAGCCTCACTGCGGCCCCGACTGCAGGCCCCCCGCCCCCCGTGTTCGCATCCATGCCTTAGGCAGGTCCCCGCCTCCTGGTGGCCAGGAATGGTGGATGGCGCTTGCAGACCACCCGGCACACAGTGGGTCTGCAGGCTTGGGGCAGGCTGTCTGCCTAATGCTGAGGGCTGGGGTTCGGGGGTCACGTCCCGGCACCCGTCAAGAGGCAGGAGGGAACCCATATGTCTCTTTGGGCACCGGCTCGTCCCCCAGGACTCCCCGCCCTGCTCGTAGCTGTGCCTGCACCACTCCTCAGGGGACTGGAGTCACTGGGTGACTTTTGGGTCCAGGCTCTGCCCTGAGCACCTCCTGGGGGTCACTTGAGGGAGCGGGGTCTGCCTGATTCAAATGGGGTTCTGCAGCAAGGAAGGGTCGGGAGGTGGCTGGATGTTAGGCCGACTGTAATGACCACACTGCACCCGCCTGACTGTCCGTCATGGAGATGGTTTTGCAGCCACAAGGGGCTGGAGGAAGAGTGGGGCCTCAGGGGCCAGCCCTGGCGGTCTGGGAGCGGAGCCCCGAGCCGGGAACCTCGGCAGTCAGCTTGGGTCCAGGGCCCTGGATGAGAATTGGGCTGATTCCCAAGGAGAAGGGGGCTACTGAGGGTCAGTGAACCTCAGTGGTGAGGAGAGGCCTGGCGAGGCGGGGGAGGTCAGGGTTTGGGGTGAATGGGTGGAGTGGGGTACAGAGCTCCTCCCCATTCTGGGGTTCAGGATGAGATTCCTTAGTGATCAGAGAAGATTATGGTTCCAGCAACAAAATGGACAGTCAGGAAAAAGAGCATGTTGGAGAGAAAAGGTGATGAGTTCAGGTGGCTGGTGTTGAAATCGAGGTGCTTCCCTGAAACTGGGTGTGTGAGCCTGGGCTCAGGGCAGAGGTCAAGGTCAGTGGAAGTGCTCGGCAGGGTGACCACAAGAGCAGTGGCGCCAGAGGAACCCCAACCCTCGGGACGGGGAGACAGAGCAGAGGCCGTGGAGAGTGAGTGTCCCAGCTCCCTGCACCCCTCACCCACAGGAGCTTGCTCTCGGCCCACACACCCTACTGAGCATATTGCAGGCCTCGGGCTGCAGCTCTGAGCATTAGCGGGATTGATGTCTCAGACACCTGTGTGAACACCTGTGTGCCAGGCACACACTCCTGTACAAACACCTGTGTGCTAGACACATGCAGACTTGAGGGCGCAGCAGTGAACCTGGACTGGACCTCCTCCTTGAGCCGACATCTGTGTCCCCTGTTGGGGAAGAAATTTCTCTGCACCCTTCTAGCTCCTTCTAACTTGAAAAGAATTACCTTGACCTGAGACAGATGAACAGGAGCAAATCAAAGCTTAATAACATGTCTACCCCAAAACTAAGTAACTCCCAAAGTGGCCCAAACCCTCACATTATATACCATGCTCAGCTAAAGACAAAAGAGGAAGTTGGGGCAGTGGTTTGGGACTTCAGAGGTGAGGAAGCCAATTGACATGGAGAAGGAAAAGCAAATGTTTGGAAACCAGTGTTTGCTGGGCCAGGCAGAGATAAGGGGACACAGAGTGGACTGGTCTCCTGGCCCTGCCTGCTTTCCCCACCACACCCGGCCTGTGTTCTTCACAGAGATCTCTGGAAACTGCAGTATTGGGGAACTGGCCCTCTATCGAAATTCTTTTAGGCATTTGAGGGAAGATTGATGTTTCTTCCTGAGTTTATTGGGCCTTGATTGTTTTCAGCTTGAAATAATCCACATAGCAAAGACACATTTCAGGGGCAAGCTTCCCCTCTGCTCTGCATCTGATGGGAAACCCCTGGTGGTAGGGACCATGCCCCCTGCCCCTGCCCAGACTCCAGCTGCCAGCACCACCCCGGGTGCCCATACCCGAGTTCCCATGGAGGGTACTCCTCCCTGGCCCCACACTGTTTCCCAGCACCCCGTCCTCCCATGGAGTCCCTCCCCTGTGCACTTCTGTCCACAGAGCTGGAAGGGTCGCCATCCCTGACCCTGCGGCCCTGGGTCCCTGAGCTCACCCTGTGTCAGGCACTAAGCCACGCCTCCCTGATTCCCCAGAAGTAACTTACTTCTGTGATTACTTCTGCTTTTGTCCCCATTTTAAGATGCAGAAATGAAGATTTACAAAGGCTAACTCCCTTGCCCAAGGAACACACAGCAGTGAGTGGCAACGTCAAGAAAGGACAAACCCACCTGGCCTCAGGACCCCAGCTCAGAACCGACCTCAAGCTTCTCAACTTGTCCCAGGCTACTGCCTTCAGAGTCAGCTGGGTGCTTGTTAAATATTCCTGTTCTTGTGCCCCATCCTCAGAGGTCATGATTCATTGGGTTGGTGGTGGTACTGGAAAATTGGATTTTGCAAATGCTTCCCCCTCTCCCCACCTAATGAGCTCTAAAGCTTCAGTCCTGCCTTCTGTGTCTGACTCCTGCTTTTTTCAAAAAAATTGAGTTTTTTTTTTGGTGGGGGGTGAAATTCCTGGGGGGTTAAGACTTGACACGTTCAATACGAGGGTGTAGGTCCGATCCCTGGTCAGGGAAGAAAGATCCTGCAAGCCCTGTGATGTGGCTAAAGAAAAAAAATTTTTGGTGAGCTAAATCTTACATACAAAAGAGCATATAAAACCTACATGTGAGGACTTATAGAGCTTATGGAGAAGCTCTATACAGTCAGCAAAAACAAGACCAGGAGCTGACTGTGGTTCAGATCATGAACTCCTTATTGCCAAATTCAGACTCAAATGGAAGAAAGTAGGAAAAAACACTAGACCATTCAGGTATGACCTAAATCAAATCCCTTACGATTATACAGTGGAAGTGAGAAATAGATTCAAGGGATTAGATCTGATAGAGTGCCTGAAGAACTATGGACAGAGGTTTGGATCAAGACCATCCCCAAGAAAAAGAAAGGCAAATTGGCTGACTGAGGAGCCCTTACAAATAGCTGAGAAGAGAATCTAAAGGCAAAGGAGAAGAGAAAAGATACACCCATTTGAATACAGAGTTCCAAATAATAGCAAGGTGTGATAAGAAAGCCTTTCTTAGTTATCAGTGCAAAGAAATAGAGGAAAACAAGAGAATGGGAAAGACTAGAGATCTCTTCAAGAAAATTAGAGATACCAAGGGAACATTTCATGCAAAGATGGGCTCGATAAAGGACAGAAATGGTATGGACCTAACAGAAGCAGAAGATATTAAGAAGAGGTGGCAAGAATACACAGAAGAACTATACAAAAAAGATCTTCACGACCCAGATAATCACGATGGTGTGATCACTCATCTAGAGCCAGGCATCCTGGAATATGAAGTCAAGTGGGCCTTAGAAAGCATCACAAAGAACAAAGCTAGTGGAGGTGATGGAATTCCAGTTGAGCTGTTCGAAATCCTGAAAGATGATGCTGTGAAAGTGCTGCACTCAATATGCCAGCAAATGTGGAAAACTCAGCAGTGGCCACAGGACTGGAAAAGGTCAGTTCTCATTCCAATCCCAAAGAAAGGCAATGCCAAAGAATGCTCAAACTACCGCACAATTGCACTCATCTCACACACTAGTAAAGTAATGCTCAAAATTGTCCAAGCCAGGCTTCAAGAGTACGTGAACCATGAACTTCAGATGTTCAAGCTGGATTTAGAGAAGGCAGAGGAACCAGAGATCAAATTGCCAACATCTGCTGGATCATCGAAAAAGCAAGAGAGTTCCAGGAAAACATCTACTTCTGTTGCAGGAAGGGGGACCCCTTCCAGGGCCCGAAACTGGGCTCTTGTCTAACACTCAGAAATGAATTGTCTGAGGAGACACTTGTGCTGACAAAGCAAGAGATTTTATTGGGAAGGGCACCCGGGCGGAGAGCAGTAGGATAAGGGAACCCAGGAGAACTGCTTTGCCGCGTGGCTCGCAGTCCCGGGTTTTATGGTGATGGATTAGTTTCCTGGTGGTCTTTGGCCAATCACTAATTCAGAGTGTTTCCTGGTGGCACACGCATCGCTCAGCCAAGATGGATGTTAGTGAGAGGGATTCTGGGAAGTGGACGGACACGCGGTGTCTCCTTTCAATGTTTCCCTAACTCTTCCGGTTGATGGCGGCTTATTAGTTCCCTATTCCGTATCAGGTCAGATCAAATCAGATC
Organism: Tragelaphus eurycerus; assembly: GCA_935064755.1. Taxonomy (NCBI): domain Eukaryota; kingdom Metazoa; phylum Chordata; class Mammalia; order Artiodactyla; family Bovidae; genus Tragelaphus; species Tragelaphus eurycerus. The sequence goes on along the minus strand of CAKXYN010000100.1, from coordinate 112,342 downwards.
AGTCGCTCAGTCGTGTCTGACTCTTTGTGACCCCATGAATCGCAGCACGCCAGGCCTCCCTGTCCATCACCAACTCCCGGAGGTCACTCAGACTCACATCCATCGAGTCAGTGATGCCATCCAGCCATCTCATCCTCTGTCGTCCCCTTCTCCTCCTGCCCCCAATCCCTCCCAGCATCAGAGTCCTTTCCAATGAGTCAACTCTTCGCATGAGGTGGCCAAAATACTGGAGTTTCAGCTTCTCTTCCTTCCGTCCCAGCATCATTCCTTCCCATTCTCCCAGAGAATCCCAGGGGGTGATCTCCAGGCTTCACGAATGGACTGGTTGGATCTCCTTGCAGTCCAAGGGACTCTCAAGAGTCTTCTCCAACACCACAGTTCAAAAGCATCAATTCTTTGGCGCTCAACCTTCTTTACAGTCCAGCTCTCACATCCATACATGACCACAGGAAAAACCATAGCCTTGACTAGGCGAACCTTTGTTGGCAAAGTAATGTCTCTGCTTTTGAATATGCTATCTAGGTTGGTCATAACTTTCCTTTCAAGGAGCAAGCGTCTTTTAATTTCATGGCTGCAGTCACCATCTGCAGTGATTTTGGAGCCCAGAAAAAGAAAGTCTGACACTGTTTCCACTGTTTCTCCATCTATTTCCCATGAAGTGATGGGACCAGATGCCATGATCTTCGTTTTCTGAATGTTGAGCTTTAAGCCAACCTTTTCACTCTCCACTTTCACTTTCATCAAGAGGCTTTTTAGTTCCTCTTCACTTTCTGCCGTAAGGGTGGTGTCATCTGCATATCTGAGGTTATTGATATTTCTCCCAGCAATCTTGATTCCAACTTGTGTTTCTTCCAGTCCAGCGTTTCTCATGATGTACTCTGCGTATAAGTTAAATAAGAAACTCCTGTCATAAAACAACTCATGCAAATGGTTACTATGGTGCCTGGCCAGGGTGGGCGGTTTCAATCAGCATGCTTCCCCTAACACTTCTGCTTTATTGACTATGCCAAGGCCTTTGACTGTGTGGATCACAACAAACCCATCTTTAAGAGATGGGAATACCAGACCACCTGACCTGCTTCTTGAGAAACCTATATGCAGGTCAGGAAGCAACAGTTAGAACTGGACATGGAAAAACAGACTGGTTCCAAATTGGGAAAGGAGTACATCAAGTCTGTATATTGTCACCCTGGTTATTTAACTTATATGCAGAGTACATCATGAGAAACGCTGGGCTGGATGAAGCACAAGCTGGAATCAAGATTGCCAGGAGAAATATCAATAACCTCAGATATGCAGATGATACCGCCCTTATGGCAGAAAGTGAAGAAGAACTAAAGAGCCTCTTGATGAAAGTGAAAGAGGAGAGTGAGAAAGTTGGCTTAAAGCTCAACATTCAGAAAACTAAGATCATGGCATCTGGCCCCATCACTTCATGGGAATTAGATGGAGAAACAGTGGAAACAGTGTTAGACTGTATTTTGGGGGCTCCAAAATCACTGCAGATGGTGACTGCAGCCATGAAATTAAAAGACGCTTACTGCTTGGAAGGAGAGTTATGACCAACCTAGATAGCATATTAAAAAGCAGAGACGTTACTTTGCCAACAAAGGTCTGTCTAGTCAAGGCTATGGTTTTTCCAATGGTCATGTATGGATGTGAGAGCTGGACTGTGAAGAAAGCGCCGAAGAATTGATGCTTTTGAACTGTGGTGTTGGAGAAGACTCTTGAGAGTCCCTTGGACTGCAAGGACATCCAACCAGTCCATTCTGAAGGAGATCAGCCCTGAGATTTCTTTGGAAGGAATGATGCTGAACCTGAAACTCCAGTACTTTGGCCACCTCATGCGAAGAGTTGACTCACTGGAGAAGACTCTGATGCTGGGAGGGATTGGGGGCAGGAGAAGGGGACGAAAGAGGATGAGATGGCTGGATGGCATCACTGACTTGATGGACGTGAGTCTGAGTGACCTCCGGGAGTTGGTGATGGACAGGGGGGCCTGGCGTGCTGCGATTCATGGGGTCGCAAACAGTTGGACACGACTGAGCGACTGATCTGATCTGATCTGCGTAGTTTGAAGAATAATCACAGCAGGAGCCCCCATGTGACGACCCCTGCGGCCCCCTTTCTCTGTCTTCGGGGTGCCGAGTCTAAGCAGTAGTCTCTGATGCGCCCTTGTCTTTATTGCTCTCTCACACACGTGTTATTCCCTTAACAGTGTGAGTTTTGCCTGTTTGAGACCCGACACAGATAGTTTGTGTTTTATGAGTTCCAGCTTACCTGTTTCTTTTGCTGTGAGATTCGTCCGCCTGGATGCACACAGCAAAGGCTTTATTGTTGTTTCTATAACAGCCTGTGTCTTGTGGGAGTTTATGTCCTAGAGGGCTGGCGGGGGGCGGGGGTCGCTGAAAATACAGTGGCTGAGGGCTCCGGGGTGGGAAGCCCCCAGGTTGCCGGCTAGGGAGGCCTCTGCCCCAGGCCCTGTCCCGGGCCATCCAGGTCTCCACCTCCCTGGAAAGTTCATTCCCTTCTCCGTGTCCGCTTCCAGGATGCCGAACTGGGGAGGAGGCAAGAAGTGTGGGGTGTGCCAGAAGACGGTGTACTTTGCTGAAGAGGTCCAGTGCGAAGGCAGCAGCTTCCACAAGTCCTGCTTCCTGTGCAGTGAGTGCCCGTCCAGGCCGGCTGTCGCCATGGGGATGACCGGCCTGTTGGCCCCTGGGGGACAGTCCTTGGGAAGGACGGTCGTAAACAGCCTGACATTTGGCAGGATCACAGCGGGGGAGGCGCTTCAGGCCCCCTGTGTTCCTCAGAAGCTGTTTCTAAGGTGGAGGTGGGGACTGTGGGGGCTGGCCCGCCGAGCTGGAGGGGGTGGACACACCAGGGCCTGAGCGCCAAGCCGGAAAGACCCGGCGGGGAAGACTCACTCACTTTGTCTTCCTGTCTCCCCTTACCACAATGCCGGCACTTAAGAGCAAGACAGTTTTAGCCAGGGTTTCACCAACCTCTGGACCCAGATTACCCTTTGTTAAAAGGCCACAGAAATCACAGATGCGGAGGACACACTAGTCGGGGGATAGCAAGACGGGGAGAGGATTAAAAGGTACAGACTGTTACGTGTGAGATGAACAAGCTGCGAGGAGGTGTTGCCGAGCACAGGCAGCACAGCAGCACTTTAAAACAGTCACGGGCGAGTGACTTTAGAAACGGTGAGTCTCGGTGTCTCGCAGCTGGCACTTCGTGACACAGTGTGTCAACAGCAGCTGTTGCTCGGTTGCCCGGTCGTGTCCGACTCCGTGTGACGCCATGGACCCCTAGCACGCCAGGCCCCGCTGTCCTTCACCATCTCCCGAAGTTTGCCTGAGTTCACGTCCTTGGGCAATGGACACAGCATGTCAGCTATCCCTCAAAGATAAATTCACCAGCAGCAGCCTCATGGGCAGCCGTGTCTGGGCTCCCCTGGCATTCTGGGTGGGAGGCCTCTCCCCTCAGCCCCCACCTCCGCCCGACAGTCCGCATGAGGGGATGTTGACGTCGTCCCGATGGCTGGGAGGAGACGGCCCGGGTCACTGCCTGGTGGGCAGGCGCCTGGATGCCTGGGGTGCTGGGTACGGCTGGGGCCCAGGTGTCCTGAGTGCCGGGCCCTGGAGGTGGGGGGACGTCCGCAGGCTCCTGACTGACGGGCTCAGAGCCAAGGGGCTTAGAGGAGGTGACCTGTTTCCCCTGAGCCCAGGCAGTGGCGGTGGGTGGGCAGGAGGGTGTTGGCCAAGCCCCGAGCCTTCAGAACTAGTGGGTCAGAGTCCAGATGTGAATTCCCTTTCTGTTCTCTGGGTGCTGAGGGCCAGGTGCCTCCTTCTCTCTCTGCATTTTCTCAACATTACAGGGGAGAAAGCAACACCTACTTCTTGGGGCAGGGCTGCGGGAACTGAGAGGAAGGGATCAGAAAACAAAATGAGCAGTTGGAGCAGCTGTGAGTGTTCAGTCAACTAGAGCTGCTCCCTGACACGCACACAGACACACACACACACACACACATGAACATGCGCACACATCCAGACACACGTGTGTGCACACACATGCACCCACCCACCCATGCACATGTGCACACAGACATGCACACTTGCACACGTGTCCACACACATGCGCGTGCGCACACACACATGACACAGGATCCCCAGCAAGAAGACTGGGAGTCGGGGTGGCCCCAGCCCGTCGAGGAGGTCCGGGAACCAGGCCCTGCCCCCACCAGCGTGGCTTCACTGCTTCCGGAGCCCGTGCTCCCCAGCGGGACACAGACCCCCAGGGCCACCCGCCCTGAAGGAGCACTGGTTCCTACTGCCTGTAGTCAAGCCAGCCAGAAGCCACCTCCAGACTGGGCAGCGTGGGCCCCACGCCTGCTGAGGCTGACCGAGGGCTGTGCCGGCCGCGGGTGGGCAGCGAGCTTGGGCGGAGCCTTTGGCATCCGGCCCAGAGGAGGCCGACAGCCGTGTGGTGTCATCAGCAGCTCGCTGCGCTCAGGAATTTTCAGGCCATTTATTTTTCTCAGAGGGCATAAGAGGGCTTGCTGCTGGCCAGGGAGAGGGGCCAGACTGCTGGTCCCAAGGACCCCTCTCCACCCTCACATGTGGCTTTGATCACCAATGGCAGCTGCCGGGGAGGAGTGGCCGGCCGCCAGCTGGGCAGTCAGGGAAGCCAGGGGCGCGGGGCTGGGGGGATGGGACAGACCCTGGGCTGGGCTTGCAGCGTGCACCCCAGTGTCCGAGAGGTGGCAGACAGTCCCCAGCCCGGGTGGGGGGCCTTGGCTCTGTAGGCATCGGCCCTGAGGCTGCATCGTCCCTGAGGTGTGACAGCCCTGTCCTGGGGCAGGTCAGCCCATGGGAAGGGAGAGCTGGTCTGGCTTTGCCCCAGGGTGCTCACAGCCCCACCCACAGAGGCACCTCCTTACCTGCAGGCGCCAGGCGGCGGGGCTGTTGGGAGGCACCAGCTGTAGACCCAGGGCCCCTCTGAGCTGAGCCCCGAAGTCCCTGCAGGGAAGGTCGCCCCAGGAGACCTCAGCCCCGGGCTGCTCTGTCTCACTTGCAGCCTCCTGTCTAGTCTTAGGAATTTCCAGGTCACTCTGGGCCTTACAGGAAGCAGTTCCAGGCCGACTCCGGCTTCCCACCCTAGAAGGGAATGCTGGCGCCCTCGGCCTGCTGGGCCTGCTTCCTCCAGGCCAGAGCCAAGCCCTGGGGAGGCAGCGGGGTGGCCCTTATTTGGTTGCCCGCATGCTGGAAGAACATGAGGATCTCACAAGCAGGACTAGAGGGTCCTTATTTAGTCTGAAGTCTCCAACCTGGCCATGGGTGGGGGTGGGGGCAGAGAGCTGGCCTTTAAAGGCAAGGGGAAGGCTGGGAATTCCCTGCAGATCCCGCGGTTAGGACTCGCTGCTTTCACTGCCAAGGGCCAGGTTCAGCCCCTGCCCAGGGAACCAAGATCCCGAGAGCCACACGGCGGAGGTGGGGGTGGGGGGAGGAATCTGTCTCAAGGCAAAGGGACTGGCAAGGGGCAGGGAGGTGAGCTGAGTGCTCCTCGAGAGGAGGAGAGGCTGGCTGCTCCTGGGGTCCCTCGTCAGAAGGACGTGTTTGAGAACGTGGTCCCGGTGGGCACACTGACTCCCCCATCTCAGGGCCTTCGTGGAACCCGACTGTTATCCTATGCCCAAACCTCCATCAATGGGACGTGAGTCTCTGGAGAGAAGCACTCGGGGGTTGGACGCTGATGGTCTCCTGGGGCCTGGCCCTTCAGGGTGCTAACTCTGTCACACTGTTGGGGCAGCCAACGTTCACGATGACCTACTGTGCGCAGGGCACTGCACTGAGCACTTCCCCAGCGGGGTCTCATTTAATTCTCAGCCATCTTTCGGGGGGCACCGTTGTCATGTGCTGGTGGGGACACAGGGCTGGGAAGGCATGTAGCCTGGCCGGGACGCTCCCTGGACGTGGGCTCCGTGTGACCCGGGCTCCACACTGTCTCACTCTGGGTCACCGGGCCGCTCTGAGGCCCACAGGAGGCCTTCCAGTGTATCCCATTCCAATCCCCCTTTGCCCCGAGTCAGGGAATTCTCCCAGCATCTGACCTGCGGCCAAGTGATTTCCGACTAGAAACTTCAGATCCCGTTGTCGTGATGAGCACAACCTGTACCTCATTTCCAAGCCAGTCACGCTGGGCGCTGAATAAACGCTGACCTTCCCCCGGGAGCATCTCTGCCCTGCCCCCTGCCCCCGCACCCACGGGCATCCTTTCTGAATCGAATTGCAGGAGGCAGGACAGCCTTGCCCTTCTTGCTTCTCCTCTTCTGTTGGGACCCACTGTGTCTGTCAAGGGCAGCGAGGCCCGGCACACCCCCAGGCCCCGTGAACTTGGGAAGCTCTCAGGGTGCGGGGGGGCGAGGAAGCCCATCCAGCTCCGGGAGAGGCACTGGGCCAGCATCCGTAGGCCCTCCTCCCCTCCCAGTTCCCTGGCCACCCCAGCCCCATTGCCAGGCCCCTGGCTCCTGGGAGGTCAGGACGTTGCGTGCGCAGCGTCCCAGGAGCTTCGGCAGCGGGGGCTGGCCGTGACCCGCTGGTCCTGTGCCCATCCCCTGCAGTGGTCTGCAAGAAGAACCTGGACAGCACCACTGTGGCCGTGCACGGCGAGGAGATTTACTGCAAGTCCTGCTATGGCAAGAAGTACGGGCCCAAGGGCTACGGCTACGGGCAGGGCGCGGGCACCCTGAGCACGGACAAGGGGGAGTCGCTCGGCGTCAGACACGAGGCGTGAGTACCGCCGCCTGGAGCAGAGGTCCTCCTGTGCGTCAGGCCCCGTCAGAGCAGCAGCGCAGAGGGGCCGGAGCAGCCAGGCCCCTCTCCGTGCGGAGCCGTGGCCGCATCTCCGTGCACTGGGAGGAGCCTCGAGAACTGCTGGGCCCCTCTCCTCTGTCCACAGATGAGAAAACCCAGCCAGTATCAGTGACTTGAAGGCGCCCCACAGCCACTGAGGGTCTGAGCCGGACCACCTCGCAGCCTGGCTCACCGGGTGTTGGTTCCTTTCCTGGAAACGGGTGTCACTAGGTCCCCAGCACCCCCTGACCACTGACCTGCTGTGAGCTGGGTGTTGGCAATCAGCCCGCCAGCCCCTTGGCCCTGGGGGATGGTCGCAAGTGACAGTGACTTTCCACACTTCGGCCAAAGTTGTCACCCTGTGGGAGCGACCTGTCAGCTGATTTCTCTTGGGAAGACTCTAGTAACAGACGTGCTGAAGGAATGGGGGGCAGAGGGGGCCAGTTCTCAGCAGACGAGCTGTCAGTGACTCTGGCGTTCTAACTGGGGCTGAAGGGAGTCTGACGTCTCGGGGAAGGAATACTACGGGCCCCTGGTGGGTCCCCCGTGGGCGGAGGTGACCCTTGGGCCCTGGGTGCGTCCCCCGTCAGCAGAGCGGACTCTGCAGCCCTGGCAGCTACAGCCGTGCAGCAGGCTGGGCTGGGTGCCGGCGGCTGGTGCCCTCCAGGCCTGTCCCCTCCACCGTGTTGCTCCCTGCATGTCCCCTCACCGCATGCTTTTCCCTGAGCAGGGCCCCTGGCCACAGGCCCACCACCAACCCCAACACGTCCAAGTTCGCCCAGAAGGTTGGGGGCTCCGAGCGCTGCCCGCGGTGCAGCCAGGCCGTCTATGCAGCCGAGAAGGTGATTGGCGCTGGGAAGGTAAGGCTGGGCGTGCTGGGGGAAGGCGGGGGTGGCACACATGTTCCTGAACCGTGCATTCTGGGGCTTTGAAGTACGCTCCCACTGCTCAGGGAAGCCTGCGCCCTTGATGTAGCTTCCCCTTCGTTTCAGAGCCGACCACGAAAGGGGTCCCTTTGTGAGACTGCCTGTCCCCTGTGCCTCCCAGTCTCCAGGGAGCTGAATCCCCCACCATAGCAGCCTCACCATTGGTCCGTAGAGAAGGCTGAGTGCCGAAGAACTGATGTTTTCAAATCGTGCTGGAGAAGACTCTTGAGAGTCCCTTGGACTGCAAGGAGATCCAATCAGTCCATCCTAAAGGAAATCAGTTCTGAATATTCATTGGAAGGACTGATGCTGAAGCTGAAGCTCCAATACTTTGGCCACCTGATGTGAAGAGCTGACTCACTGGAAGAGACCCTGATGCTGGGGAAGATTGAAGGCGGGAGAAGGGGATGCAGAGGATGAGGTGGTTGGATGGCATCACCAACTTGATGGACATGAGTTTGAGCCAACTCTGGGAGATACTAAAGGACAGGGAAGCCTGGCCTGCTACAGTCCAGGGGGTCACAAAGAGGCGGAAATACCTGACTGAACAACAGCAGACACACTTCACAGGGAGCTCCTGATCGATCCATGTCTCCAGAGTCGGGGTCTGCTGACCTCTAAGGGTACATGTACACCAGCCCTGAAAAGAATGTGCATCGTTGTGTGGGGTCACATCTCTCTCTGGGAAGAAGATCCATAGCATTCGTCACATTTTCAAAAGGATTTGTGATACAGAAAAGTTAAGAACCACCCCAAATCCACAGAAACCCACTCATGTGCCCCCAGGGCAGAGTTAGCCAGGGTTCAGGCCCGTCAGAGCCTCCTAGGAGGCAAACTTGGTCTGGCTGTCTCGCCTGCCCCCCATGGCGATATTCCAGTAGTAGACCACACCCCCAGTCACCCAAGTGCAATGGGACTCGGAGTCGGAGAGGCTGCAGGGACAGGTGGCCTCAGACGAGCTGTCAGAGGGCCGCAGGAGAGGCTTCTTCAGGAGGGCCCCGGAGAGGGTGCTGGGCATTCACGCAGACGTGGCCAGGGTCACGTGGTCAGCTGTGACGCCACGGGGCCTGGAGCCTGTCTGCAGCCTCTCTGGACCTGAGTCTTGGCCTCTGGGGCTTCTCGGCCTTGAGCAGCAGCTGGACACGTGGACAGGGGACGACACACGGGACGGGTCTAGACCAAGCTTGGTGCCCGACTAGCCCTCGGGCCCGCTGGGGAGGGGGTTGCACCCGTGTTACAGGTGAAAGCCCAGGTTTGCCCACTCCTAGGAGCTGGCTGCCACTGCTGGTGCCTCCTCTTGGGGCCATGTTACCCCTTGAAGCTTGTTTCTACCTCTGTCCATTGGGAGAGGTTTGTAAACCCAGTTGGATGACCGCCATTTGCTTGTTGTGAAGCCTAGGCTGATGGATCCCCTCCTGAGCCTCAGCCCTGCGTCAGAAGCAGCGCACACAGCAGGCCTGCCAGGCAAGCTGGCTTTAAAGCCGAACGGAGCCGGTGCGGGGAGGCCAGTGCAGTGCAGTGCCCAGGGTGGGGCGACACCAGTCAGCTACCATCACCGTCATTGCTTTTGTGGGTTCTTGTGAGGTTGAAGTGAAGATCCTTGCTGTTCACTAAATGATATGAAAACAGGAGATGTGATTAAGTTGGTGTTTCTTCTGCTGTGTCTCACTATGAGAATAGGGAATCGCCAAAAAATACCTAGGCGTCAGCATTTCCATTCCCCCTCGGGGTCTTAGAGTGAGGGCCCCTCTTTCCCTTCTGGAGGAGGGGTTCTCTTCCGGGCAGAGGTGGCAGGAAAAGACCAGCGTCCGTGCCCCAGGAAGGGCTGAGAAGCAGGAAGACTTTAGGTGCTGACCCTACCAGTGGGGCCCAACTGTGTCTGCAGGGACAGTGGCGGTGGTCAGTCCTCCATCTGCCTGGAGACTAGGGGGCAGCCTGGGCTTCCCCAAGGACGAGCTGAGGCCTGGGTGCCCTCAGCACGGACACCGAGGCCCCTAGAGCCCTGGGCAGGAGCCAATACACATGGGCCTGGCTGCCAGGAAGCCCAGGGCCTGCCATTTCCTTTCCATCTCCAGATCAGAAAGGGCAGCTGTCCAAGGGAGCCTCCTTGGCCTTAAGAGGCCTTGTTTTGTTTTGTCCCGTCTGCCACCACTGGCCTCTGGCTTTCCGGGCTGTGCAGAGCCGTGAGCTGGGAGCTGGCGGCTGACCTGGGGTCTGGCTGGCCCCTACAGGGTGCAGACCCGAGCTGGCTTCCCCTGAGGAGCTGTTGGCTGTGTGGCTTCTGAGCACCTCATTGGAGCAGCAGGGCTTCTGTGGCCCCAGGCCTTCTCCTGGAGCTCCGTGGACACTTTTTCCTTCCAGGGTGCCAGGTACCTGGCCCCTGCCCGGCTGCAGCCTCCCGCTGCAGTGAGGGCCCTCGAGAACTCCAAGGGCCTGCTGACCACAAAAACTGGCCCTGCGGCCAGGCCCCAGCATATATGTCACGTCCCCCGTGAGAAGTGAGGCGGCCACTGGCCTGGAACCACGGCCAGGACGGGTCCGAGCCCACACCCACACCAGGGGTCCAAGTCAGGAGTCGGGACAAAGCTGGGGGCCCCGCCTGCCCTTCGTGGGGCAGCTGTGGCACTGGTCCCCAGCACCTCCTCCAGGAGGTGGGGGAGGCTGGGCAGACTCCACAGGTGTCTTCATCACACCTCCAAGGGGACGGGCTGGGGCAGCAGAGTTAATTTCTTTCCTTCCCTCCCCAGTCCTGGCATAAGTCCTGCTTCCGATGTGCCAAGTGCGGCAAAGGCCTCGAGTCCACCACCCTGGCCGACAAGGAGGGCGAGATTTACTGCAAAGGTGAGTGGCCTCCCCTCGACTCCCTCCCTTCCTGGAGGGCTGAGCAGTCAGGCCCGTACTGGACGGCCAGGTCCAGCCTTGGAGTCCATTCCCGAGTGTCTCCTGAGGCCTCTGTGTGCAGCCCAGAAGGAGCCCTGGTGGGGGTGGGGGTGGGGGGTGGGGGGAACGCTCCGTGGCCAGAGGGCGGGGCGGGGCCGGGCGGGGCGGGGCCTGGGCTCCTTTCCAGCGGCTGAGCTCTGACGCTCTGACAGCAGATGGCTCTTCTGGGGTTTCAGAGGCAGGGGCATAGCCAGGATGCTCCTCACTATCGGCGTTGATGTTGCGGGGGCTCTGCTGTGTGCCTCACGGCCCCAGAGGCCCCGGCAGGTGCTGGGGTGGAGTGGGGGTCCTCACCCCTCTCTTCTCTCTGCAGGATGCTACGCAAAGAACTTCGGGCCCAAGGGCTTCGGCTTTGGGCAGGGGGCTGGGGCTCTGGTTCACTCTGAGTGAGCCCCCCGCACCCACGCCCCACTGCCCACGCCGTGCTTCTCATCACCCCGCACCCCGGCGAGCTCGAGACTGCCAGGCTCCCTCCCTCCCTCAGCCCTGCATGTGTCGCTAAGGACTCGACCCAGGGCGTCTGGCTCCCTTTGGTTTGGGCGTCTGCTGGAGCCCCCTCCCAGGCGCCCCCCGCCTGGCCCGCCGTGTCACCAGCTGGGCCTCTGGCTCTGGGTGTCCCCCCACCTCTCCCCTCCCCTGCCCTCCCCTCCCCACAGACTCCCGCCCTCAGAGGCTGAGTATCCATCATCGGGGCCCTGCGTGGAGAGGGCCGTGCTCCTCGCTGGGGGGCCTCCTAGTTCCCTCGGAGCAAGCCCAGGGGGTCCCCACCCAGGAGTCACGGAGGACGTGCAGACGGGCCCCGAATGGAGGGGCTACCTGCCCTGGCCTATCGCCTTCGAGGCTGTGGGCCACGGTGCCCCCCAGCTCGGGGCGGAGGACGGGGGGCGCAAGCCAGGCCCTAGGGCCCCAGTTCAGGATGTGGTCTGGGCCTCCTCAGGCTCGAGCTCCCATGTGGCAGGGCCCTGATGAAACACCCCTGACCTTACGGCCGCCCAAACCTGAGGGCGTCTCTGCCCAGCCTGGGTCCCTAGGCTGTGGGGGATGGGGGTGGGGGCCGCCAGCGCAGCCCAGCCGCGGAATCGTCCTCAGCATGGCCGGCTTGACCCTGAGGGAGGGAGGCGCATGCAGCTTGCCTTCACCTGGATACCCGTCCCGGCCCACCTGGGCCCCACCCTTTTCCTGGGACCCTTCCCCTCTGGCCACACCACCCACCCCTTCCAGGCCCCAGGTCCAGAGCAGCAGGAGGACGGGGCGGGCCAGGCCCACTGACCCCAGGGACGGAGGATGATGCCATGTGGCGCTGCCTGGACCCAAGGCTGCAGCGTGGGCTGTGCTCAAGCTGACCTGCACCCTGTCAATAAAGCTGTCAGAACAGAGCCCGGCGCCTGTCTTGCCCTCAGGGTTGGGGGGCCGGTGTCCTGCTCTGGGGGAGGGGCTGGTGTCCTACTTTGGGGGGACTTGATGGGAGCAGCCAGGTTGGCAGGAGGCCTGGGGAGGAAAAGTGTCTGCTTCCTCCCCAGTGTCCATTCTAACTGAACCCAGGCATGGGGTCCAGCCAGCCCGATCCTGCTGCCCCATCTGGGCATGAGAGCTGTGAGCTTGCTGGAAGGGCACAGTGGAGTTGGGGAGGGATGGGGGTTTCCAGGGGCAGCAGCGCCCTCCTGGGGCCTCCGCCTCCCAGAGGCCACTCCCCCAGATTCCAGCGTGTGACTGTGTGAGTGGGGGGAGCCCCGCAGCATTCAGCCCCCAAGCTCAGCACCTTTCACGAGCAGAGTTCCTTCCCTCTAGCCTCAGAGTCTAGACTCTCATCCAGAGCCGTAGCGCTGGCCGGGGCTGAGGGATGCAGAGGCCAGGTGCTCATCCCTGTTCCGAAGAACTAGGAAGGGAGAAACAGACAACAGGGTCCAAAACGCAGCGGGGCCGATGCCTCTGGACCCAAAGCCAGAGACCAGTCCCCTGCCTTTGGCCTAGGGCACAGCGTGGTCCCCTACCCCCACTGCCGCCAGGCCCCATGGAGGGGCCCCTTGGCTGACCCCAGGTGGAGGCAGCTCCACGCTCTTGTGACGGAGGTGGTTCCCGTCTCTGGGTCACTGTCTGGGCCATCCCCCCAGTGTCCTAGGGAACTGCACCCGGCTTCCCTAAGGGCCGCCCTGTCCTCATCTCTCCGGAGGTCACCTGGCCGCACCCTGAATGCCGTTTCTGCAGCAGGGCAGGCTGATGTTCAAGGTCAGCTTCCTGTGCACTCCTAAGCGGCCCTCCAGCACTTGTTTGTCAGTAGTGGAGAGGAGCCAGGTTGCTGAGAGCTCAGCTAAATACCCCTGATCTGAGGTCCGCCTTCCACAAAGTACCAGAGTCTGAACATGGCTGAGCCACGTTCTCACCACTTTATAACAGGTCCCCTTCCCAACACCACACCCCACTCTGTCATCAGAATGGCGTTTGTCATCTGTATTTCTACAACATTCTGCTTGGAATTACTTCCTCCTCTTGCCCTGAGACGACTTAGGCTCTTTCTCCAACGCTCTCTCCTTTCTGGGCTCTCACTGGAATCCCCTTTCAAGGTCTCTTCACGATGATGTAGGTCTTTTCCGAGCAGACTTTCCCAGACCTCTCCAGCCTCTACCCATTACCCGGTCCCAAAGCCACTCCCGCAGTTTAAGGGCTTGTTATGGCAGCACCTGCTCGCCGGCACCAGTTGGCCTGGTCTGCCCGGGTTGTTACAACAGATGCCGCGGTCCCGAGGTGGGGCTCGATGGGCTTCTTAACAACAGGACGTTACTCCTCCCAGTGCTGGAGGCTGGGAGTCCAGGGCCAAGGTGCCAGCAGATTCAGTGTCAGGGGAGAGCCCACCTGCCGGTTCACAGACACGTCACCTCACGAGGGGCGGGGGCTCTGGCTTCTCAGAAGGTCACTGATCCCACTCACCAGGGCCCCTCCCACAAGCCCTAACCACCCCCTTGGGGATTAGCATTTCAACGTTTGTGTTCCGGTCTCTGCAGGAGCTCGTCTGAGGGCTCCCTGTCTCCGGTTTCGGGCTGGGCCCCTCTGCCCACACTGTGGATTTACAAAACAAGAAGCAGCTGCTTTACCAGCAAGTCTGTGCATCACATCCACAGGACCAGGCCCAGGGGAGGCCTTGACGGAACCCCCACCCCGATCTGGGAAAGGGCCTAAACATACAGGACTGGTTTAAGACCAGTCAGTGCTGCAGAGTGCAGGGAGCGCAAGGTGAGGCCCCAGGCGAGGTGCCCTCATCCTGGCACTTCCACTCTATGCAGCCAGGGATGCGGTCGACCGGATGTCTTCCCAGAAGGGTTTGAACATTGGGTATGGGGGTGGGGTGGGGATGGATAGTTCCGCAAACAGATCACCAGCACGGGCTCTGGGAGGGCCCGCAGGAACAGCTGGGTGGGGCGTCTGGGCCCCAAAGCTGGGGACAGGCTGCCCTCTGCTGGAGCCGCAGCAGAAGGCCGTCGGCCAGCCGCCAACAGTAGCTGCAGGCTTGGGGACCACGTGTCACCCAATGCATTCCCAGTGGGGAGGATGCCGGATGCACCTCCGGAGAGTGAAGCTGGGTTAAGGCAGAGGCTGTTCCCAGAGGCCCGTTGCTGGCCTGGAAGCCCCTCAGGGCAGCATGGGGCAGGTGGAGGAGGCCCGCCTGCTGTGAGTGAGGCCAGGCCCCCTAAAACTGACCCCCCCGCCAGGTTCATGATGAATCTCTCCAGCCATCACTTTATTCCCTTTCTTGTCAGAATTGAGGCGCATCAAAGCCAAGGGGGACTGAGACCAAGCAGGACACACAGGGCCCTCCCAGTACCCCCCTCCCAGTCCCCCTTTTCCTGTCTGCAGAGAAAGGCTTTGTCTCCCGGGTCCTCCCTGATTCCCGAGTCAAGGGCAAAGCAGAAGCCACCCCCTTGGAGAAGACCCCCCTGCCAAGGCCAGCTCCCCGTTCATTCCGCACCCTGTTCGCTTCGTGCCACGGCCTCTGTGAAGGCCTTAAATGCTTTCACCGCTCTGGGGCGGGTGCTGTCATTACTGCCATTTACAAATGACCCAACGGAAGCCAAGAACCAAACAGCGGCTTGGGGTCTGCTTCAAGGTAGACAGCAGGGCGGGACAGGAAGGCCGGAGCTGGGCTCGCCCCCCACTGCACCACCCCCCTGACACTCGTCCTCCGCTGCTGCCGTGGGCGGGCGAGCCGAGCCGGGCCGGGCGGTGCCCGCACTCTCACCCTGCGTACTTGGCACAGGTCTGGGTGCTGTCTGACTTGACCCTGCTGTCAGCAGTAAGCAGTGGTCATGTTACCCTTTATCCTACAGAAGTAGTGACTGTGTAAGTGACGTACCCAAAGGCACTGCCAACCGTGGAACCAAGGCTGGAGCCAGCTGTGTGACCCTGGGCCCGCCTCCTCCCCCTGGGCGTCAGCCTCTCCCATGTGAATGGAGATGTGACCTCGATTAAGTCCACAGAAGTGCTTCTCAGGCCTGAGAACCTCCTGGGGATCTTGCGAAGCTGAGACTCCAGCTTGGCTGTTGGGTGGGGCCTGAGACCCAGCGCCTCCTGTGGGCTCCCAGGGGAGGGAAATGCTGAGGCTGTGGCTTCCAGGCCATCCTGGGCAGTTGGGGAGCCTGCCAGCTCTGATGTTCTGCATTTATGGGCCTGGGGAGCCTCCTCCCAGAGGCCATGGAGATTCTGGAGGCTGGTAATGGTGAATAAAGTGCTTAGTGGGCATTTTCTGCCCCAGCTGAGCCTCTGGCCCTTCCACTCTGTGACTTCGTCCTGACCCTCTGGAGGGCTCCTGGGCCACTCCCACTCAAGGTTACTCCTCCCAGCCCCCTGATCACCCTGTTCCCTGGCAGAACTCAGCTCACACCCAGGGCCCACACCAGTACTCCTCTCCACTGACCTCCCTAGGGTCACATTCACGAACACACCAGGAGCTTCCTCCCGCCCCCACCAGCTCCTCCACCTCCTCATTTCTCCTGGACCCCAGTCCCAGGCTGGACAGCTACAGCCATCTCTGACTGATCTTGACAAAGGCATCTGTAGGAACATCTCACTTATCAAGTGATAAAGGTGAAAATTCATAATCCTCACTACGCAACTTTGGAAACGCAAAGGCAAGCAGGAAAAACAGTCCTCTCACATAGAAGGAACTCGTAGGACCTGCCTCCCTTCCCCTCCATCACCCCCACCCATTTCACGTCCATGAACCGACTGCCCTTTAGGAGGAGACGGAAGAGCTACCCGCCAGTGCAGAAAGTGCCAGGGTGGGACGGGGACTTCCAGTCCCTGGGACAGACCCTGCACATGGTCCCCTGTCCATGACTCCCGTCCCCCTCCCTCTTCTGGGTGCAAATGTATGTGAGCCAAGACCAAGCTGAGCGACTCTTGTTTCTGGGGTTGGGGGACTGGAGGGGTGGAAGAAGATACTTTCTTGTCTTAAACTTTTTTTTTTTTTGGTTGTTGTGGACCATTTTTTAAGTCTTAATTGAATTTGTTACAATACTGCTTTTGTTTTGGGTTTGGTTTTTTAGCCACAAGTCATGTGGGATCTTAGTTCCCCGACCAGGGATCATCCAACCACACCCTCCACACTGGAAGGTGAAGTCCTAACCACTGGACAAGGAAGTCTCTGTCTTGAATTTTCTACAGCAGCCGTGCATTCAAGTGTTGCTCACACTTCAGATCCATTAGCATTGTGAAAAGGCGATGAAAAATACAGCTAGAAGCAGGCGACGCGCCCGGGTCTGCCCAGCAGTGCCGGCAGGCTGGCTGCGGCCTCTGGTCTCTGGGCAGCGGCCAGGCTTCTGATGGGGTGGCCTGGATCCGGGGCCCCAAGGGAGAGCTGCCCCAGGCTCCTCTGGCAGGGGCACCCAGACCACAGCAACGTGGGAGAGGCGACCCTGCAGGCCGGAACCCGAAGCCTGAGGGCAGCCTCCGCCGACCCAAGCGGGGATCAAATGCTTCAAGCCCAGACTCGGCCATCAGAGAGGCGCAGTGGGCGCTCTCGAGACGAGGGAGCCTGGGTGAATCAGGAAAGCCACTGGGCTGGAAAGCGTTTAAAGGGTGAGCGTGGGAGGGGATTTCCACGGAGAGCGCCCGGCCCGGAGCAAGTCCAGGCGGGCCAGCTGCAGCCCGCGGCCCTCTGAGGGCTGTTGCAACGCTGCCCATAAAACCCAGATCCGTGGAGACTTGAGGCCTTGATCTGGTTTCTTTTTTATGTTGCCCTTTAGAAAAACGGATCCAAGGACACCCCAAAGCTCTAGAACAAAGCACTCTCCATCAAAGGGGTGTGAGCAGTCAGGAGATGCCTCTGGGAGAGGCCAGCTTGGGGGTGTCCCCAGGCGGGTGGGCTTGGGGGGACGCGGCTGCGAGGTGACCCACGTTCCTCCCCGTCCTGGGGCTGCGGAGGAGACTGTGGGGGAGAAGGCTCGCTCCTGCTGTTTCTCCAGAAGGACGACAGCACATCCTCCTAGACAACGCCGGACACCGGAGGCTGAGGTTAGAGACGGAACAGACTTGTCTCAGGGTCACGTATCCACCCCTACAGACGCTCTGATCTCCCCTGTGACCATCTAGGGGCTGTTACTGTCATTTCAAATAATATACCTGGACCTCGCTTTATCAGTTCATTTACTGTAGGTAGTGTTTACTGACTCCTGATAATGAGAGAATGGAAAATTCTTGTGTTATCTTTCTTCCTTCCAATTTTTGTTGGTTCTATTTCTGTTTTATCCAGTCACTCAGCAGCTACGCACTGAGGCCCTACTGTGTGCCAGACAACATGCTGGGTGCTGGGTCCACAGGGTCAAGAAAACACACAAAATTCCCGGCTGGCATGGGGCCTGCATTCTAGTAGAGGGGGTGGATAGTAAGTAAGGAAAACATCAAGACTTTCAGAGAGAATTCAGGCAGGGAAGGAGATACAGTGTGTGTGTGTATGTGTGTGTGTGAGAGAGAGAATGAATGTGTGTCTGTGTGACTGTGTGTGTGACTGTGTCTGTCTGTGTGTGTGACTGTGTGCCTTTGTGTCTGTGAGTGGGACTGTGTGTGTGTGAGTGGGACTGTATGGGGCGGTTTCAGCAGGGTGGTGGGACAACCTCCCAGAGAAGGTGCTGCCTGAGTACAGAGCTGTGTGAGGGGAGGAGGGGGGCCCCTGCGGTCCAGGTGGGGAGGAGCCGTGGCCCTGTGGGAGGTCTGGTGGGGAGGCCTGCGAGCTGAGAGGGGCAGGGTTCAGGTCAGGAAGAAAGGGGCAGCTCCCCGGGCTGCGTCACAGGCTGCAGGCTCTGAAGAGTTATGAGCAAAGGGGCAACGTGTGCCCCCTTCAGTCTAAGTTTGTACGGCGTTAATACACATCCTCTTCGTAAATAAATTAATCGTCAGTGCTTGTTCTATGGACTGAGCCTCACGATCAATGAGCACTAAAGTGAATTTACAATAAGATTAAGTAAATACTGTAGAAAACAGCAGAGATTGTACTCCCGGTTTCTCTCTGTCCCTGCTCTTGCTTCCAGCCTTCCTCGTCCCATCTTCCTTTCTATTCCATTCTGGGCAGTCCCCTGGAGTGGACCGGATGCCTGTAGCTCAGGGCATCTCTAGGGTGCTGGTCCTGGGACCATTTTGCAGTCCAGCCCATTGCAGCTGCTGCAGATGGATGGACGAAGGGAGCAGACCAGCTTCCCTGGGGGGGGGTGGGTGCCTACGGAGGGTAGGGGCTGGCACGCGGGGACCTTCTGTGCAGCAGTCCTGCGTCGGGTCAGGTATAGAACTGAGGCAGTGTGTCCAGGCCCCAGCCAGGCCCCGGCCAGGCCCCAGCAGCTGAGCGCCAGCGCTGTGCCCAGGGCTGTGTTCCTTGGGGTGCTGTTCCCGGGGGCGGGGTCCAGATGCTCTGGCAGGCAGGGGGTGTCAGCACTAACCCCTTGCCCCTCTGGAGCCGTCGGAGGCTCAAGTAATCCAGCTGGGGTCTGAATCTCTCCCAGATGGGGCCACCAGCAGAGATCAGCTCTGGGGAAAGATTTAGTGAGCCATCTCTCCTCATCCCTGACAGACCTGGAGGGCGGGACACCCAGGTCCTGAGGATCTACGCAGGACCCCAGGAGCTGTGGGCTGGGAACCAAGGCTTAGCTGCCAATGACCTGCCGTTTCCACAAGAGGGGACACCCTGCTGAGTTCTGCTAAGTTCCGCTCACCCCCGCCCCCCACCGGTGGCCCTTCCTTTACCCCAGTACTCCTGTCTTTTTCCAGCCCATACTCCTGTGTCCAAAGGCCTGGAGCTTCTCCACCCAGTTAGCTGGAGAGGAGAGTAGGGGTGGCTAGTTCCCACCTAAAAGGAAAGCTGTGTCCCCAGATGCTGACACAGGGGCGGTCCTCTCAGCCACCACAGTCTCCCCCAGCTTTGTCCTTTAGAAGTTGTGTGACTTCATCTAGGTTGCTGCGCCTCTGATCTCATCGGTCAAGAGACTCAAACACATGTGAGGGTGCTCTGCAAATGTTTAAAGCCCGCATGTTTGTGAAATCACCTGGGTCTGGAGAGAGCACCAGTGTGTCCCAGGCCTGGAGAGGGAGGGGTGACCGCCAGAAACCAGCTGAAGCAGAGCTGGTCTGGAGCTAGCTCACGATTCCAGATTATGCAGGTCTCAGCCGTCCTGGCGGGCGCCCCCAGGAGACGCCTATGCAGGACTGGGGTCAGGGCCTGGGAGCCCCAGGAGGGTGTGGCCGGCAGACAGGCTAAGACCTGGGCTCCCTAAGGCCAGCCGCGGCCCTCACTTGAGCTCCCCCTCTGCCGCCTCAGACATTACCAGTCTTGACAGCCTCTCTTTTCTCACGGCCAACCACGCCCTCTCTGTGAGGGTTGGGGGCTAGCCGGCCACGTGCGCATGCGGGCGTGTGCGAGCATGTCTCCTGCGGGCTGCAGAGCTGTGAGTGGGGACTGACAGCCCCTGACCTGGATGCTGGCGGGGGTGGGGGTGGGGGTGGGGGGGGGTGCCCCCTTCCCCTGGACACGCTCTGTTCCCGTTAGGCTCCGTGTCACTGGGCAGAAGGGTGCAAACACAGGACGTGGGCACACCATCATTGCTGCCTACCGCTATTCCCATAATGAGCCACTGCTAACAAGGGTATGAACAGGCTCTTAAGAGACAGGAAGTCCTGAGGGAATGGGCCAACACAGGGTAGCATGATGACCCGGGAGAGCCTAGACTAGTCTTAGGGTTCCCATCTTCTTTTGAAGTCAGTAAAAGTGGGAGAAGGAGTAATGACTTTTTTTTCAATTAATTTTTTTGGGCAGCACCATGCAGACAATGGCACCCCACTCCAGTACTCTTGCCTGGAAAATCCCATGGGCGGAGGAGCCTGGTGGGCTGCCGTCTATGGGGTCGCACAGAGTCGGACATGACTGAAGCGACTTAGCAGCAGCAGCAGCAGCATGCACCTTGTGGAATCTTAATTCCCTGACAGAGGCCCCACAGCAGTGAAACCCTGGAGTCCTAAGGACTGGGCCGCCAGGGAATTCCCTGGAATACTTCTCGAGCCTCCTTCATGTGCTGTCACAGATGTTATCTTGCTCATTAGAGTTCCCTGAGATCAAAGCCAGTTAACCCTCCTGCTTGACAGATGAGGAAATTGAAAGATAATGGAAGTGGGGAGGACACAGCCAAGGGGTGGAGTTGGGGTCGCAGAGCTGGACCGGGCTGAGCGACTGAACGCCAGCAGCAACGGCGAAGGTGGTGTCCGCGGGAGGCTCTCCAGGCGGCAGAGAGAGGGGAGCCTTCAGCTGAGTATGGGGGTGGGGGTGGCGGAGGGTGACCTGAACCTGGGAGAAGAGGCCACTGGCCCCGTCGGCCAGGCCTGGCTCCCCCAGGCCCAGGTCTAAGTGGGCGGAGCGCAGCGCTGTCAGGGGCGGTCCCAGGTCCGGTGCAGACTCGGTCCTTCCTCCTCCCCTGGGAGGGGAGGCTGAAGGGGCCTCAGATTCCTGCCTTCTAAACCACACGGGGATGGAGGCGGGCGCGGGAGGGTGGGCCATCCAAGCAGAGACCGCTGTGGGCAGCCTGTCTGGGGCCCCCAGACGGAGAAATCTGCCCAAGGGGGAGGAACCCAGCTTAGCCTGATGCCCCCTTGCCCCCCCCCCGCCCTGCCCAAACCCCAGGACTGTCTTCATTTTTCTGATTGCGCAATGCCAGGGGGCAACTGGCCAAGCGAGGGAGAGGGTCAGGAGCTGCGGCAGAGTTCCTGTGGCCTGGGAAGCTCCAGCAGCTGTCTGCCAACCCCCCCACCCGCGGCGAGACCCAGCCCTGCCGGTGGAAGACCACGAAACAGGCCCCTCCCAAGCGGCTAGGCCTCTAGTCTAGACGACAACTCTTCCTTCCCCTTCCCACCCCCGCAACCCCCGCCCCGAGTCCAAGGCCTGGAGGTCCCCGGGAGCGGTGGACTAAAGGCCCGAAGGCCCGAGCGGTGGGACAGCAGCCCCCTCGGTCTCCCCCCGCCCCACCCCAGCCCCACGCCCAAAACCCGCAGGGTGACCGCGCCCCGCCCCCGGGCGGACCGGGCGCGCAGGGGAGCGGACGGGAGGGGAGCAGAGGGCGGGCCGGGCGCGCTGGAATGCGCGGCGGCGCAGGAGGCAAGGGGCGGGCGCCGGACATGTGAGGGCACATCCCGCGAGCTGCCGCCCGGCGCGCAGACGGCCCAGGAAGGAGCGGGCGAGCGGTCTGCCGGGCTCGGGAGCTCTGGAGCCCGGGGCCGGGGCGGCGCGGCGCGGAGCGGCGGCCAAGGCCGAGGCGGGGCCCGACAGGACCCAGGCGCGCCGGCCGGGCGGCGGGGAGAGCCGGCGGGACGCAGCGCGGCCTGGCCGCGGCCCCGCGCGCCCCCATGACGGCGGCCGTGCTCCGGGAGGGCGTGCTGGAGAAGCGCAGCGGCGGGCTGCTGCAGCAGTGGAAGCGCAAGCGCTGCGTGCTCACCGAGCGCGGGCTGCAGCTCTTCGAGGCCAAGGGCGCGGGCGGCCGGCCCAAGGAGCTCAGCTTCGCCCGCATCAAGGCCGTGGAGTGCGTGGAAAGCACCGGCCGCCACACCTACTTCACGCTGGTGACCGAGGGCGGCGGCGAGATCGACTTCCGCTGCCCGCCGGAGGACCCGGGCTGGAATGCGCAGATCACCCTCGGCCTGGTCAAGTTCAAGAACCAGCAGGCCATCCAGACCGTGCGCGCCCGGCAGAGCCTCGGGGCCGGGGCGCTGGTGTCCTAGAGCGCGGGGGCGCGCCTGGCCTGCCCGAGGTCGTGCCAGGTGAGCCCCCGGGTCCGAGCCCCCTCCCTCTCTGGCCCTCCTGTCGCCTCTTTCCCCTCCGGGGGAAATGGGGGCCCCAACCTGTGAGCCCCCTCCAGGCTGGGCCGTCCGAGGGCCAGCGGGAAGGGAGAAACCTGGGGGAACGCCCAGGAGTCCAGCCTGGAGCCGAACGCCGGCCTTCCCCGGGCGCCGGCGGGCCGACTGTGACCTCCGTGTCCGAGAGGAGGGTGGGCCGGCAGCCTCCCGAGGCTGGCTCTGGCCTGACTCCGGGAGGACGCTGGCGGACAGGCCGCGGGGCCTCCACCCCTGCCAGGGCTGGGCTCCTGGGCTGAGGGACCGGGGTGGGGGTGGGGCAGAGAGGGCTGGGCTTGCCCCCACTTTCGCTGGGATGACTGTCGCCCTCGAGTTGGAGTGTGGAATTGTGGCAGGAAGACTCCCTTGGCGGCAGGGTGCTCAGGGTTGGGACGGGAACCAAGAAGCCAGTAATCCCCAGGTGGGAGTTTGGGGGGGCTGGGCTGGGCTGGACCTGGGACCCCCACTGCTTGTTCTCAGGGGTGGGTCTGAGGGGGCGGATTCTAAGGCGGAGCTGTTTGGGAAACCAGGAGATTTAGGAAGTTTGCAGGCAGGCCACTCCTGCCAGGGGAGGTGGGCCTGTCCACCTGCCCCTGGTGTCCAGCATGTGGGCTGGGCGGAGGAGGGGCCTGGAGGAAGTGCTGCACCCTGGCGGTGGGTGGCTCGGGCCGCAGTCTGTTGTTTGTGATGCCCTGATCTTCCGTGGGCTGTAGGGCAGGGGCAGGGGGCGGGCCTGTGGTCAGGAAAGTGGGGCAGGGACCAGGGCAGAACCAGAAGCCCTGGCTCGCCCACCTAGGCCCTCCCGTGGGAACCAGGAGCAGGCTGAGGAAGGGTCTAGTTTGTTTCTTGAAGGAAACTGATGTTACCCCCTCCCCCCGCCCCCTGAGCCGGCCCACCCATTGACGGGCTCTCACTGCGGTGGGGAGCCCTATGCAGTGGGGGCCCTGAGTGGCCGGCTGACAGGCCGACCCCGGGTTCTCTTTGGTGTCCCTGGCCTCAGGGACCCAGAGGGAGCAGCTCCCTGCGGGGGTCACAGGGGGGTGTTCTCCTGAAATGTGGGAGCAGGTCCGGGGACTCTGCCCAAACAGCTCCTGTGGACACGCTCCCTGCTTCCGCCCTGACGGCTGTGCTTCCTCTCCAGCTTCTGGGCCCCCATCGGCTCTCGGGGCGTGACTGTGCGCCTGACTGTGCTCCGAGTGGCGAGGCCACGGCTGCGGACACCACCGTGGAGGAGGCGTTGGAGTCACAGGTCAGCGGGAGCCAGCGAGGAGGGGGACGGCCACGGAGAGCTGAGGATGAGGATTCGGCCCTGGGCGCTCAGGCTCTCAGGACGTGCCTGTCCCGGGCCCAGCCTCTGAGCTCCAGCAAAGCCCTGACCCGCTGAGGCCCTGCTGTCTACTCTGCAGACTGTCTGCCTCAGGCTTGGTGCTGTGCCTGCAGGAGGGCGGTCCCCGGAGC
Source organism: Tragelaphus eurycerus (assembly GCA_935064755.1). Taxonomy (NCBI): domain Eukaryota; kingdom Metazoa; phylum Chordata; class Mammalia; order Artiodactyla; family Bovidae; genus Tragelaphus; species Tragelaphus eurycerus. The sequence continues at coordinate 88,815 of CAKXYN010000100.1, read as the reverse complement.
GCTGAGCCAGCGCCTTAGGACCTGAGAGGCCCGCCTGGGGACCACGAGACGAACCCCCCCAGGCTCAGCTCTGGATTCACCTCGGTGGGGGTAGCTGATGGGCCCGAGGCCCACTCTTCGGGTCGTCTGCTGCTTGGGTCCTTTTCGGGACCTCCACCCCTCCAGGCCTCTCTTTGCACACTTCTTCCCCTCTCCTGCCCATCTTCCCCGCGCTGCCGTGCCAGGCCTGGAGGTGGTGGGGCGGGTAGAGGCTCAGCCATTACCATTTCACACCTGTCCCAGAATCTGATACCCTGCAGAGGGCAGTGACCACGCTGTTCTCCGAATGAGTCTTTCCCACAAAGGCCTGGTATTGGGAACATTCCTCTCCCTCGCCTCTACTTTCCCAAGCTAAACCCCATCCTGAAATCTCCAGCCTGGGGAGGCAAAGACCCTGCAGCGCAGAGAGCACGGCCTCAGAGGTGCTGGAGGAGGGACCCTGGGGCCCGCCTGGGCCGCTGTGGCCTCTCCTGTCCTCCTGGGGGGCAGCCGTGTCTCCCCAGTGGGGCTCGTCCCTCCGTCACTCACACATCTGGGCCTGCTCCACTGACATCACAAGTCTTCTCCACGCGATGGTTTAAAAGGAATCGTTTCAGCAGCAGAGAAATGGAGGTGGAGACAGCGCTACCCTGAGTGACACAGACAGCCCGTTGGCTGACCCACGTCCGGCCTGCCCTGTTGCCGTGTGGCGGCTTCAGAGTCCGATGGGGCAGGGAGGCCGAGTGTCCACCACAGGAGTCTGGAAGCCGTTTCCAGCCCTCTTGCTCCCCACAGGCTTCTCCTCCCATCTGGTTACGACCCCTGTCCTTTGTCCCCGTCCCCCAGAGCCCTCTGCAGCTTCTCGTTTCTCCAATATGTGAACCTCATCTTACAATTGAATAAGAACTTAAGGTACAAAGGCACTTTTACAGATGTCTCATTTGTGCTCATTAGGGTGTCCACCCAGCCCACGATGCAAATAAGCACCCCCGCCCGGGCCGGCTCGCACTGTGATCAGTCGGTGGTGACTACCGTGAGCCTCGGGAGAGAGTGTGGAGGCCGACGGCTCTGTGCGTGGGTGGAGGGCGAGAGACCTTGGTGTTACCACTGCATCCTGGACTCAAGCTATGTGAAAGGCTTGGCTTCATTCTACTGTAAAACAGCAGCTTCTAAGATAGATTCTGGCTTTTTCCAGCAAACCGAGAGAGGTGTCCAGACACTCAGAAATGGGAGTGTGTGTGTGAGCAGATGGGATCAGGGTGTGGGACATGCTCACCTGGCAAACACAAGCCTCTTGCAGGCAGGCCCTGGGGGAGTGGGGATGGAGCACCTGGTCTGAGCTGAGTCCAGGAGGCCAGCAGTGGTCGCTGTGCTCCCGAAGGGTAGGTCAGGTGCCGCGGGGGGTGTCCTCAGCAGAGCTGATGGGGGTGTCATCCCAGAAGCCTGGCTATGCAGGGTAGTGGGGGCACGGCCGATGTGGGGGGGCTTCAGCTCTTGGCCCTCTCTGCTTTTGGGGGACACCGCTCTGTCGGCTCCAAGTATCCTTTGGTTCCTGTCCAAGACCACTTGGGCTTTGGACCTCCCTTTGCTAAGAGGTCCTGGCCCCTCTGAGGTGTGTGCTGCGGGTCCCGGCACGGAGTATGCTGGAGCAGCTGGTGGGTGTCTGGAAGGGGAGAAGCACTAGGAACCTCGAAGGGGGTGGGGCTCAGACCTTCCTGGGGTGTCTGCTGGGGAAGAAGGCCCTCTCCTGGGATCAGGGATACCCTCATGCTCTGCCGAGGGGAGGACCCTGGGCTCCGTGCCAACCCCCGGGAGTGCTTGGCTGCACCGCTGAGCGGGGTCAGGGCCCCCGGGGGTCCCTGAGAGGCCTGGCTGTGCCCTGTCTACAGACAGGCACGGGGTGGAAAAACCTCGCTCACAGGAGGCCCGGGTGGGGCCTTGCCACTCTGCTTGCCCGGCCGCCCTGGCCTCATTCCTGCCAACCGCTGAGTCATCAGTGGGAAAGTGAGGCAGGGCGAGTCCTTGCAGGCGGGGGTGGGGGGCCTCTGTTCAGGTGAGCAGGGTGGGGTGGAGGCTCAGACAAGAGCCAGCCTGTGGCGGGGACTCGGGTTGACGGGCGGGAGCCTCCAGAAGTGGGGGGTCTGCAGCAGGGAGAGCCGGCACCGCGCCCCGACCAGGAGGCCCTCTCCCAGAGCTGGGGGTGCAGAGGCACCTTGGTGGTGTGCCCACCAGGCCCAGTGCAGGGGCCCTGGCAGACCCTGGCCTGCCGTGCACCTTGCTGCAGGAGTCCAGGCTGCCCCTCCCAACTGCTGGAGTATACCGCCTGGGACGCGGCTCACCCTCCGGACTGGAACCTTCCCTGGTGCCCGGAGGACGTCCCGGCTCCCGGGAGGTGCGCCCTCCACGGTCAGGCGTCTCCTGTGTCCGTCCCCACACCCCCAGCTGGGACCCCTGCGCAGGGCAGGCGGGGGCCCTTGTACCACCACTGCCCCCCGCCCCGGGGACTCTCCTGGCTCCGTCCAGGCCGCAGAACCTCCCTGCTCCTCGGCCATGGCCCCCCGTCACCGCTGGGGACGGCCACTCCCGCCCTTCATGCCCGCCGCTGAGTCCCTGGGACTCTGTAGGTGCCTCGTCATCTTGACGGTGACTGAGCTCACTGACTCCACGGGCCCACGTCAGCACGAGGGAGTCATCCAGCCACGGAAGCTGTGGGTTCAGAAACAGGTTATGTGACCTGCTAGGCGTCTCAGCGGCTCACCGGGGGTGGGCCCTGGATGTGTGCCCTGAGTCCACGCCAGACAAGCCCTTCTCGTGGGGTTAGCGGGCGAGTGGCCAGGGAGAGGGGCTCTCAGGCGGGCAGTGAGGGTGAAAGCAGAGGCTGGGGGCTGAGAAGGGGCGTCGGGGGGCCTGTGTGGAGGGCACTCGCGGACGGACACTGCAGTCAGGCCTTGACACAGCACTGGGTCCAACTCCAGGAGGGGACCAGCAAGGGGCCCCTCCACTTGGGAGGGTCTGCATGAGCTCGCAGGGGCAGCCCTGGGCAGGACCCCCTGGGACAGCAGAGGGGCCTGGGGCTGGGCAGTGCGCGTCCTGTGTTGGCTCCAATGCTCCGTCTCATGACCTGCGCACAGGGCCTATCCTGAGGGTGAGGCCTGGGCTCTGCTGATGGACCCTGTGCTGCGTAGCCTGCTCCTGAGACCCACAGGGGGCCCACCTGGTGCCGGGGTGAGCGGGGACTCCCCTGGTTTCAGCACTGAAAGCTCTGTGTCCCCAGAATGCCGCAGGCCCGGGCCCTCAGGCCGTCAGTCACCCCCCTCCACACTGCCCAGGGTCAGGAAGCCTGGCCCCCCCTTTCCTGATTTCAGCTGTCAGGCCCGCCCTTGGCCCAGGGCCCCGGGAAGGGCCCCCGCAGAGTCCTGGGCTGTGAGCTGCGGGGCAGGGGCTCAGGGCACTGCCACCCCCGCTCCGGCCAGCGGGGCGCCCTGCATCCTCAGGACACACAGACTCCTGGCCGCAGGGAGGAGGGGGTGTCCCCAGGCTGCCCAGTCAGCTCTGCTTCTGCTTCATCAGTGCCGAGCCTGCCCCCCTGATTCTGCCTCCCAGAGGTCAGGGAATGCAGGGGAGATGTGGCCAGGGCAGAGGTGCCAGGGCCGCGCAAGGAGAGCTGGGGCAGGACGGGGTGCAGCAGGGAGCACAGAGGGGGTGCTGACTCGGGGCCGCTGGCCTGGTCCCCGCTTCTTCCTCCAGGCAAGGGGGAGCCTGTGGCCAAGCTGCTGTTCTTACACATAATCCTTTATTTTATTACTGACATCCATTCAGTGAGGCAACTGTGAAAGGATAGAAAATTACAAAGAAGGAGACAAACATCACCTTGGTGTTTCCGTCTTTCAGAGATCATCTTTGTTAGCATTTCGCGGTATTTCCCTCGACATTTACTCCTCTGTAACTGCATGTAATACTTAATCATCACGTGATTTGTGACACGTCGGGTCACACTGTGTGTATTCTGTGTCTTCATTTTTAATGTATAAATCCACTGTTACGAGACCATGACAGGAAGTATTTTAATGCCTGTGTGTGTATCGTCTGCCATCCAGCCCCTCGTGAGCTGGAAACCCCCACACTCTTTTAGTGTTTATCTCTGTGTATATAAGGATGCAGAGAACATTTGCCTATTTGAATCTCTCTATGTCTCTGGATGTTTCTTTCTGAGAATATTCTTTTTTAATTTAAATTTTCTTTTTTTTTAAATTGAAGTCCTTGAAGTACACTTTTGAAGTGCATTCTCTTTTAAAAAATTAGTTTCAGGTGTAAAATATAGTGGCTCACAATTTTCAAAAGTTATACTCCATTTATAGTTTATTATGAGACGTTGGCTCTATTCCTTATTGTACGTGCATCCATGTAGCTTGTTTATTTTATGCGTAATAGTTCAGTCCCCGTCATCCCCTACCCCTGGGTCAGCCCTGACTTCCTCCCGTTCTCTGTATCCACGAGTCGGCTCCTTTTCCGTCATGTTTGCGACTTTGTTGTATTTTCTAGACTGCACATGTAAGAGGCATCACACCGTATTCTTCAGGAGAATCCGTGCCGTGCCATGGCTTCATGAGAGCTGGGGAGTGTGGGTGTGCTCCTTGGGGAGGCTGGTGGTTGCAGAAGACGGAGAGATGGGTGGTGGGGGCCGGGGCGCAGGAGGGATATGGGTGAGGGCCTGGTGCGGAAGCAGCGCTGTGGGCCGGGTCTGGAGCCACACGAGCAGGCGTATGGGCGGCAGCTGAAGCCTGAGCCCTGATCACAGCCCCGAGTGCGAACCCTGGCCATGTCTGCTTGCTTACATGGTCTGCCTCCTGGATCGCCGTGAGACATGTGGAGAGAGCGCCTGTGAAAGGGACAGCTCTTGGGGTGCACGGGCCATCGGTGGGCACAGCCCTGGGTCACTCTCCACCAGCACTGCTAACCAGGCCCCTCTCCAGAGGCCCAGAGCCCTGCGAGCTCACACACACGCACACAGGCACTCACCTGCACGTACACGCACACACACACACACACACACACAGGCACTCACCTGCACGTACACGCGCACACACACGCACAGACACACACAGGGACGCCCCTCGGCTCTGGCTTCCTGCTGACCCCTGTGCTCTCCCCGAGCCCCCTGCTCCTTCAAAGCTCAGCTCGGGAGTGCCGCCGGTGGGCAGACCCCACGCAGCCTCACTGGTCTCTGCCTCTGAGGGGCTCGTGTGGACGCTGCTCCTCAAGAGTGACTGCCTGGAGTCTGGAAGGCTGTCTCGCCCGCACAGTGAGGGCTCCTGACGGCCTGAGTGTCCATCTTGCTCATTGCCTCCGCTCGTCCTAGCTCCTTTTTAAGTTTTATTATCTCTTTATTTTTAAATGTTTTTGTTTTTTGCTCATGTTATGTGGCCTGTGGGATCCTGGTTCCTGACCAGGAATCAAACCTATGCCCCCTGCATTGGGAGCCTGGACTCTTAACCGCTGGACCGCCAGCGACGTCCCTCTTCCAGCCTGCTTTTGAAGGAAACGCTGTGTTGGGCAGGTCCGCGTCGCAGGACTGAGTGGGGCCAAGCTGGTCCCAGTGACAATCATGTACGTTCGGAAGCAGGTCCCTCGTGGTTGGACCTTCAGACGAGAGCCCCTCCTGGCCAACATCCTGACCACTGTCCTGCGATGCCCTGGGACAGAGGCCCACCAGGCACGTCCAGCCCTCCAGCCCTTGGGGACTGAGACGACGCCTGGCCTTGCTGCCGTGGCCATCCCCACGTGAAGCAGACAGGCCGGCCTCACGCATGCCCACCTCGGCATCTCCCTGAGGGCTCTCATTCCCTGGTGCCCCTGTGGGAGGCCCAGGCTGTGTGGGGGGCATCCAGCTGCAGCGCGGGGCTCTCCTTGTCCCCGAGAACAGCATCTCCCTGCAGCGTGGGCGTGGCAGTCCCCCAGAGGGAGAGGCTGTCACGCCCACCAGCCCACCCTGCCCATGGAGACTGCTGCGTCACAGGCCTGTCCTGCAGACACAACCCCATCCAGGCTGACGGTCCCTGGCCTGGGCCTGTGCTCACAGGTATGATGCAGGCAATCAGCCCCAGCATCATTTACTGGGGGATTTAAAACGGCCCACCCTGTCGCCAGCCAGGATGGGGCCAGGTGTGCCTGGGGAGGACCCCAGCAGGACCCCGGGCACGCGGGCCTTCGCTTCAGTTGTTACCAGCACCCAAGAGGCCTTTGTTCAGAGCTGGACTCTGCCAGCGCTGGGAGGGCGCACCCAGCCCAGCCTGTTTACTCAGCTCGTCCTCAGCAGACGGTGGGTGTCTGGGGGGCGTGCCTGTTTATCTTTGGCAGAGACTAAATCCTGGATGAACGGCCGGGTGAGGCTGAAGGCTTCCAGCTGTCCGGTCACCCCTCACCACCTCTCCCGATGCTGGATCCCCTGGGAAAGTTACAGTGGTTCAAGGGCTGTTAGGATATCGCTCACCTTGGGGACCGTGGTCACTAGTCTTCAAGGAACTGGACTGGGAGGGGAGGCCGCCCACTGGGCGGGGACCAGACTGACGGCTTCCCGGCTGTGCGCAGGTGCACAGCGTCACGGGGTCCCGTCCCTGCCGCCTTGTTTGGTCTCCCACTGCTGGGAGCAGAGAGGATCTGTCTCTGCAGAGAGAGAAATGGAGACTCAGAGACACTGGTCGCTTGCTCAAAGTCACACAGTGCTGACCTGCTGTGGGGTCTGCACCCAGGTCTGTGGGCCGGGAACTGGCCGGGACGAGGCTGGGGGGCTGGGGGCCCGCAGGAGGGACCGCGATGGGCGCTGTGAGGTGAGCGTTTATGCCCCTGCCTGGGAGACTTGGGGTGGTGGTGGGGCTGTCATTGCGTTTTACTGAAGGCTGATGAGGGCGGGGCTCTGCTGTGTGTGGGAAGAACGGTAAATAATTAGTAATAGAGCGGGAAGGCTGAACTAACTGCCTGGACCCTGTGGGGTGGACACACGTGCTGAGCCGTGGCCCCAGCCGTGTGGGCTGGTCTGGGGTGTGAGGCGGCCGTGGGCCCTGACCTGCCCCGCCTGCGCCCAGAGAGAAAGATGAGAGTCCCAGAGAGGCTTCTCATGGAACAGACCGCCAGTGGACCAGCAGCTCTTGTGCGCCCTCGCCAGCTCCTTCCCCCTGGGCCCTGGGGGTGGTCGGAAGTTCAGCTCTCTGGTGGACCAGGCTGGCCGCTCACACTCAGGGCCAGTGCTTGGTGGGTCACATGTAGGTCTTGGAGGCAGGGTGGCACCGGGCAGCAAGCTGGGGGCGGGGGACTGGCTCTTGGCGGGGCTTGAGGGGGCTTCCTTTGACCCAAATTGGGGGAGATGCTGAGCATCCAGCCCTCCCCTTTGGCCCTCGCCGTGGCCTTGGGTGCAGAGGGTGCTCTGCAGATGAGGAAGCAGAGCTCAGAGAGGCCACCCTGGGATCCACCCCAGTGCCAGCGTGGGGACAGGACCTGGGCTGCATGTCTGAGTGTGTCCAGAGGCTGCCAGAGGGTGGGGCCGGGGTCCCAGGGCACTCCTGTCCCACCCACAATCACCTCTGTCCTCTTCCCTGACACCCCACCCTGCCAGGGTCTGCCTCTGGGCCCAGCTGAGCCTGCAGCACCTCGCGGAGGGGCCAGGGCCCCAGCCAGACGGCTGCGTTTACTCAGCTTTTCCTTGACATGCTACACACGCGAGCACTTGGCCGGTGCCCGGAATGCTGTTTATCGGAACAATCTGTCTTTCAGGGCGCCTGCATCAATTGCCCCATTGTCCCTTCCTTTCCTGGACGTCTCAGATGGGGGAGACCAGCGTCAGGGAGGGAGGTGCCCCTGCTGCCCCGGTCTGCAGGCACCATGGAGGTGCCAGGGCTGGGTGGGTGGCAGCGGCCTCAGGGCCTCTTCTGACCTGGTCACTTCTCCCCATTGTGTTCTCAGGTCCCAGCCAAGCAAACCAGGGGAGGGGAGAGCCCGCCATGCAGGCAACCAGACGCTTCGTGAAGGGAGCTCCATTCCCAGTCCAGGGCCAGAGCTCAGCCCCGCGCTGCCCCCAGTAGCTGTGTGGCCTTGGGCGATTCAGCATCCGCTCTGGGCCAGCTCTGAATCCAGGCTCTGCCCCTCGCTGGTCAGGTGCCAGCTGTTTGCCCTGATGAGCCTCAGTTTCTTGATCCATAAAATGGGCTGAATAGCAGTCATTCCTCATTATCTGTATCTGCAAAGCGGCCCACTTGCTAAAATGTGTGTATCACCCCTGATCAGCACTCGTCAGGCTTTTGTGCCGGGTGGGTGAGAACTGTGAGACCCCCGCAGGCTGCGCTGCCAGCAGAGCTTCAGTGAGGTGGCAGCTGCCTCTGGTTTCCATCTCACACTGCAAACAACTGGTCAGTGCCACGCTTCTTGCGTATTTGTGCTTTTGCGGGTGACTCCAGTGTTTGAGATGGCCCCGAAGTTGGTGCTGCAGGCTGTCTGCTGTCCTGAGTGTGAAGAAGCTGGGACATGGTTGATGGAGAAAATATGTGTTAGATGAGCTTCCTTTGGGTGTGAGTTCTCAGGCTGTTGGCCCCGAGTTCAACGTCAGTGAGCCAACAGCACGTATCATATAAGGTGTCTGTAAACAGACACGCGTGAAGAGGGTCGCGTGGCGACAGGCTAGAGTCCTGGGAGCCCGGCCCTGTGTCCTGTGTGCCGCAGCTCTGGGTTTGCCGGGTCACATTGTCTTATGATGAAACAGAACCTTGAATGATGAGTCAGCGACACTCGTCACACAGGCTCCGAAGGCTCTGAAGGTCAACTGTGTGCAGCTGGCCGGTAGCTCTGATGGTTGTTACTGGTCCACGATGCCCGGGTCCACAGGTCTGTCTCCTAACCCTTCAGCCCCCTGAGGATCACACGCCCCCCAAAGTGCACACAGGGCGTCACGGCCAGACTGGTTGGGGCCTGGGGCATCCGGCCGGCACTCACTCTGCCTGGTCCCCTGTGAGGCTCTCAGAGCCCTGGACGCTCGTGCTCTTTGGATGTCTCCTCAGGGGGCTGGAGAGGCCCAATCCTGGCTCACAGGCGAGCTTGGAGTCCAGGGGCTGCATGAGCTGGCTGGGGCTCGCTCCTTTTGAGAACTGCACCTGCCCACTCTGGGGAGACGTGGGCTTTGGGGTCCCCGGAGAACCCTGAGGACAGCCGCTCCCGCATGGGGCGGGCGGGAGGGCTCATGGCTTAGCCATCCACCATTGACCCTGCCCCTTGCCGGCCAGCTGTGGGCCGAGTTGCCAGCCCCCTTCCATGGCACAGCTGCCTTCCTCCATCTGCCTCATGTCCTCTCGTGAGTTTAATCCAGTCAAATTAAGAATCTTTACATAAGTGGACTCTGTACACACTTTTCAGAGCTGAGCCAGAATCGTGTGTGATGAACAGCATTCCCTGTTCCTGGCACTTTGGTTTCCTCCAACGCTAAGGTTTGCCCTGTTTGCCTGTGTGTCCAGGAAGCAGTGAGCCTCCATTCTTCCCGTTGGCAGAGAGCGCTCAGGACATCGGAACGCAGAGTCCCTGCCTCCCCTCACCCTTCCTTTCCTTCCACCCCCCGCACCCCCACTCTAACCTACCTGCTGGACCTGGGAACCTTCTTTCTTGCTGTCTGGGAATTCCCTCCACCTCTGCCTGGCACACAGCCCTCCCCTTCTGCAGGATGTTCATTCAATGAAACCCAGGCTCCATAAGCTTCTTGAGAAAAGAGACACAAGATTCTGAAGCTTCACGTATTTAAAAATATCTACACATGAAAAGTATGGTTTTTCCTGTGGTCATGTATGGATATGAGAGTTGGACTGTGAAGAAGGCTGAGCACCGAAGAATTGATGCTTTTGAACTGTGGTGTTGGAGAAGACTCTTGAGAGTCCCTTGGACTGCAAGGATATCCAACCAGTCCATTCTGAAGGAGATCAGCCCTGGGATTTCTTTGGAAGGAATGATGCTAAAGCTGAAACTCCAGTACTTTGGCCACCTCATGCGAAGAGTTGACTCATTGGAAAAGACCCTGATGCTGGGAGGGATTGGGGGCAGGAGGAGAAGGGGACGACAGAGGATGAGATGGCTGGATGGCATCACTGACTCGATGGACGTGAGTCTCAGTGAACTCTGGGAGTTGGTGATGGACAGGGAGGCCTGGTGTGCTGCGATTCATGGGGTCGCAAAGAGCTGGACAGGACTGAGCGACTGAACTGATCTGATCTGATCTGACACATGAAAAGATGCTCAACATCGCTCATAATTAGAGGAATGCAAAAGAAAACTACAATGCGATGCCACTTCACAGAGGTCAGAGTGGCCATCACCGAAGTCTACAAACAATACCTGCTGGAGAGGGTGTGGAGAAAAGGGAATGCTCCTGCACTGTTGGTGCGAATGTAGACTGATACAGCCACTATGGAAGTGGTATGGAGCTTCCTTAAAAAACTAGGAATAAAACCACCATCAGTTCAGTTCAGTCGCTCAGTCGTGTCTGACTCTTTATGACCCCATGAATCGCAGCATGCCAGGCCTCCCTGTCCATCACCAACTCCCACCATACGACCCAGCAATCCCACTCCTAGGCGTATACCCCGAGGAAACCGAAATTGAAAGAGACACAAGTGTCCCAGTGTTCACTGCAGCACTGTTTACAATAACTAGAACTTGGAAGCAACCTAGATGTCCACTGACAGACGGATGGATAAAGAAGTCATGGTACATATACACAATGGAATATTACTCAGCCAGAAAAAGGAACATAGTTGAGTTAGTCCTGATGAGGAGGATGAAGCTAGAAGCTACTATACAGTGAAGTGAGTCAGAAAGAGAAAGATAAATCTTATATTCTAACATATATAAATATGGAATCTAGAAAAATGGTACTGAAGAATTTATTTACAGGGCAGCAACGGAGAAACAGACACCTAGAATAGAGTTATGGACATGGGGAGAGGGGAGGAGAGGGTGAGATGTGTGGAGAGTGTGACGTGGACCATCTGTAAAACAGACAGCCCACGGGACTTTGCCGTGTGGCTCAGGAAACTCAAGCAGGGGCTCTGTGTCAACCCAGAGGGGTGGGCTGGGAGGGAGGTGGGAGGGAGGGTCAAAAGGGAGGGGGCATATGTTTACCTATGGCTGATTCATGTTGGGGTTTGACAGAAAACAGCCACATTCTGTAAAGCAATTATCCTTCAAAAAAAAAAATCTTTCCTCCACCCTCATGGTCAGTTGATAGTTTGGCTGGGCATCTTGTCTTTCTAGTTGGAAATCATTGTCCCGTAGGATTTTGAAGACATTTTCTCTTATATTCTGGTTTCTGGTACTGCTACTGAGAAGCCTGAGGCTACTAAAGTTTTTGTGTGTGACCATATTTCTCCCTGGATTCTTTTGGGCCATGGGGTTGCTAAAGAGTCCTAAACAATAAACAGCAATGTTTCTCTCTGGAGCTGGGCTCCCGGTCCTCAGCGTTTTGGTGCTCGTGAGGCTGGGTGCTTGAGTCCTGGGAGGCCGGCGCAGGGTCTTTGATAACTGGCTCGTGGGCTCTCTGAGGCACCAGGGCCCCCAGGTGTGAAGTGTTGGGCCCCCGATGGTCCTTTAACTTTCTTATCTTCCCTGACCAGTTTCTCTTTGTGCTTTCTGGAAGATTTCTTCAACCTTCCCACCCAGCGCTTCTATGGAATGCTTTGTTGTTGCTATTGTATTGCTAATTTCTGAGAGTTCTTTTTATTTTCAGAATGCTCCTTTTCTTCTCTCTATAGCGTTCTCCCCCGTTTCATGGACACGGGATCTCCTCTCTCTGTGTCAGTTTTGGAAGTTTTGCTCTGTCCCTTGCATTTTGTGTTTTCTCCAGATTATTTTGGGTGTTTTAGTTCTCTTTCACAGTAGATGTTTTTGGAAAAAAGTTGCACAACATCAAAGTTTCAAGTTAAGTTTCCTTTGGGGCAAAATCAGGACTGGAGACAGCACTTTAGAGAGTTCTGAGAAACTGCTCCGAGGAGGCGAGGGGAGGAGCCAGGTTATATGGGAGTTTTGCAATAAAGGGCAGGTAGTCTGAACATCAAAAGTTTATTGTTAACTAAAGAAACCAGATATCCCAAGTTAAGGAATGCAGGGCTTTTCTACGTGTGGGAAGATGCAGGAGCCTCGGCTCACTGAAACTCCTTTGATGTGTACCTCACCTATCTGGGTCAGTATCTTGTGGGTTTTTTAAATTAATAAATTATTGATTTATTTTTGACTGTGCCAGCTCTTCCTTGCTTTGCTCAGGCTTTCTCCGTTGTGGAGGTCAGGGGCTACTCTGCTTCTGTGCAGGGCGTCTCACTGCGGGACTTCGCTTGTTGAGAGGAGTTCTGGCTCTGGAGTTTGGGCGCAGGAGCTGTGGTGCACGGGGCTTCTCTCCGACCAGGGCGGACCGTGTGCCCTGAACTGCCGGGGAAGTTCGGTGCCTGGTGTCCTCTCATCCTGAGCTTCCTCCGGGCTCACCGAGGGGTGGCTGCAGCCTGGTGGCTGCTGGTCGGCAGTGTTCCTTCCTCCTTGCATCCCTCAGGGCTCGCCAGCTCACCATCTGTGGAGGCTGCAATCCCTGGGGATGTGACATCCTGGTTTGTTGATGTGGCAGAGATATTCCGTTTCTCAGTTTTTCTCGGACATCTGATGGTCCTCACTGCACATTTACAGATGGGACCTGGAAGCACGCAAAAGCGGTCAGAAGCTCAGGGTGTGGCTGGGGCTGGAGGCCCTCGGTCTCTCTGCAGCCCCCAGACGTCAGTGCTTCCTGGAGACGGCTGCCTTTCCTAGATCAGAATTCCTATCTCCTTCTGGGCCCATCTGAGGCTGGCTGCCCGCGTGTCTGGAGTAGAGGTGTTGGGGGGGGGGTCACCCTCTGTTTGTAAGCTTCACTCCATCCTGGGTCCCGGTGTGACACCCGTGCTCTCGGCTGAGCCTGTGTCTGTGACTGCTGTCCTCCCGCCTGCCGTCTAGGCCCCTGCTGACCTCACCCTGCCCACATCCATCTCTTTCTCCTCCTCTGATTTCTGTCCCCCTTCCCTTTGCACATCTGACCCTTGGAGTTCCCCCTCCCCCTCTTCTGTCCCCGCACCCCGCCCATCTCCAGGCGGCGTGTCCGCTGAGCTCTGCACAGGTGACAGCGTGCTCCTCTAGCCAGCGCCCGCTGCAGTGGTCACTCCCATGGGGCACCCCCCAGGTCCAGGGCGCTGGCCTCAGCTAGCTGAGATGCATGTCTCAGGAGTAACGTCAATGTGCGAAGATGCTCACATCTTTCTGGTTTCTCTGATTAGAAGGAACCTTTTGATGTTCAACTACAAGTTTTTGTTTTTTTTTTTTTTTCCCCCAAGAAGCATCCCTTTGTATCCTGGCTGCTCCCCTACTTCTTCAGAGCAGTTCTCAGCGAGGTCTAAGGGTCTGTCTCCTGGACTGTAACCGTCAGCTGTTTGCTGTGTTTTAGTCGCTGAGTCATGTCTGACTCTTTTGCAGCCCCAGGGACTGTAGCCCGCCAGGCGCCTCTGTCCATGGGATTCTCAGGCAAGAATACTGGAGTGGGTGCCATTTCCTCCTCCAAGGACCGTCTCGACCCAGGGATCGAACCCACACCTCACGCATTGGCAGGTGGATGCTTTGCCACTGAGCCACCTGGGAAGCCCGACCTTCATTAAGGTCCCCAAATAAAACAACTTGCGACGCAGAGGGGCGTGTTTTCCTGCAGCTGGACTCTCCTCTGTTCCGAAGCAGTGCTGCTCTGTCCCCAGGAGCTGCTTGTACTGTTCATTTTGTACCATTGAGCTTCCACAGCGGCTCAGAGGTACAAGAGTCTGCCTGCAGTACAGGAGACACAGGAACACAGGTTTGACCCCTGGGTTGGGAAGATGCCCCGGAGAAGGAAATGGCACCCACTCCCGTATTCTTGCCTCGGAAATCCCGTGGACAGAGGAGCCTGGCGGGCTACAGTCCGTGGGCTCACAAAGAGTTGGACATGATTGAGCACTGAGCACATTGTACTGAATGTGATTTATATTATATTCACACTGTGCTGTATCTGTTTATTGTTATTATTACCGTGGTCGCCTCTGAACTGGTCCCTTGGTCTCCAGTTCTTCCACCCTCAGGTCCAGCTTTTATCCTGCATCTTGCATGAACTTTCTCAAATGCACAGCTTCCTGTGTTACAGGAAGGCTCCGTGCTTCCTGTGTGGAGTTACAGGGTTACAGCCCTTTGACAGACGTCTGGTGACCGCACAGAGTTCAGGCTGCTCGGCGTGGGTGCACACCCAGTTGTGTGACTTGTACTCACCCTACGGCCTCTGCCAGCCCGCCTCCTGCTTGGCCCCAGCCTCGTCGTCTACACTCTAGCGAGAGCAAACTGCCCGCATTTCTAGTTGCCCCACGGGTTTTCCTGCTGCTGTGTCTGCTCAGACTACCCTGGGGTCTGCAATGCCCTTTCTCCTTGGTTGCCTGGTGAATTCCTTTCTATATTTCCTGTTTCCTCTCAGGATTCATCACACCACGTCAGTTCTTTCATAAAGCACACACGTTATTTCAATTGTTTGGGGAGTTTTTAATATATTCATGTGAACAACGAAGCAGGACGGGAAGCCTTCCCGTCTGTCTAGATTTTAGTCTGAATAGTGACGCATTCACGTTTATCGAAGTCGGAGAGAGGATGACAGGTGTTTGTACCAAGTGTGTGTCTCACGTGGACCCCCTGAATTATTGAGGCGATTGTCCATGGGGGAAGGTGTCGGTGACATGAATACCATTTTGTCACAGGCTCTGAAATACCGTGGTTCCCTGGCCTCCATGAGGGCTCCCGGAACCTTAGTATCCTCGATATAGAAGCAGCAGGAATTCTCTTCCCCTTCTTTCTCCTCAGGCGTCAGGAACCGACTCGCCCGCTCAGCCCCGCCCCGCTCAGCGCCGCCCCGCCCCGCTCAGCGCCGCCCCCGCCCCGCTCAGCGCCGCCCCGCCCCGCTCAGCGCCGCCCCGCCCCGCTCAGCGCCGCCCCGCCCCGCTCAGCGCCGCCCCGCCCCGCTCAGCGCCGCCCTCTGCTGCTGGCTTCCCCAGCGTCACCCCTGACCCCAGAGAGGAGCCGGGTGCAGGGCTCACGCACCCTGCAAAGCACTAGGAGTCCCTGGGAACACGCCACGGGTTCAGAGCCCCTGTGTGTCCTGGAGTGGGTTTCAGAGGGTCACGGAGCCTCCTGCCTCGGTGTGCATGTGAAAGGGATGACTTCCAAATGACGTTGTGTGCAAGTTACAGATTTCAAAAGTTTTCAGTGAAAGTTCTAAGCCCCCCAAAATGAAGAACCCCTTAACCACTTAGATCCCTAGGAGGACTTTCAGATGCAGAGACCCGACTTGAAGGAAGATAAAGCAGCGACATGGGGGTCACGGTGACTGCGTTGCGAGCACTTCTGCCAGCTGAGCTGTTTGTCCTCTCTGGGTCTAGTTCGGAGATGGGCCCAGCCCACCTGGGTGGACGAGTGTGCACAGCAGGGAAGGTTCACGGGCGATGGGTTCGGACTGGATTGAGGACGGCTGACTGTATAGCAACAGGGCGGGCTGGGTGGATGGAGAGAAGGCGCTCAGGTACTGGTCTGTGGGCCACGAATGAGGTGCACACACACACTCTCCAAGACTTAGAATTTGGGCAGTTTTCTCACTCAAAAATCTGAAATAAAATCCCAGTTTCATGGGATTCCTTCTCGAAGTCTCCCTAACTTGTCATTTCAGGGACATTTTATGAAACCACAAAGCCACAAAATTCCCAGATTACCAATGGCCAGTCCACACTCAATCAATAACTTGGATATTAAAGAATTTCCTGGGCCTTGCCTGGTGATCCAGTGGTTAAGACTTTGCCTTCCAATGCAGGGGATGTAGTTCGACCCCTAGTTGGAGACCTGGGATCCCAAATGCCTTGTGGCCCCAAAACCAAAACATAAAACAGAAGTAATGTTGTATAAAATACAATAAAGACTTTAAAAATGGTCCACATCAAAAAATTAAAAAAAAAATAATTTCTTGATTATTCCTGCTTCTGGCTGCCACTTGACAGGATTAAAAAACATACTTCACTTTTTAATTGATCATTTTGTTTTTTTAATCTTTATTTTATAGATAAAATAAATGAGCCAAGAAAATAGCACTAATAATATACTAAAGACAGAACAGTGCTTCTGAGGGGAGGGATCAGTGAGGGTCTGGGGTTAAAATATGCAGACACTATATATGAAATGGATAACCAACAAGGACTGCTGTCACACAGGGAGCCGTACGCAGCATTTTGTAATAACCGATAATGGAAGACAATGTGAAAAAGAAATATATAGGTGTATGTACATATATATATATATATATATGAATCTCTTTCCTATACACCAGAAACTAATACAACATTGTAAATTGTCTATATTTCAATAAAATATTTTAGAAAAGAGTAGTGCTTCTCACACTTTTGGGTCTCAAGAACCCTTTATGAGATTTACTGAGGACTCTAAAATCCTTTTGTTTGTTGGTCATGATTACCAATATTTACCATATTAGAAATGGAAATGGAAAACAATAATATTGATTAATTTATGTAGTAATTATACAAACAAGCCCATGTGACATTTTTTATGTAAGCCCAGGATGGTTTACATAATAAGCCTCTATAACATAAAATATTTCATTTATGTTACAGAGGTGTGGCGGGCAGGGAGGAGGTGCTCAGCGGTCACTGGCAGGCCCTCTGTCTGCCTTGGCACCACGTCCCGCTGGCGCTCCTGGCCTCGGTGTGGGTGCGGGTGCAGGGCAGCACAGCTCAGTGTCACACCAACAAAGGCACAGGGGCCCCGCGCTACCTCCCCACCTGCTTGAGCTCATCGTTGGAGGGACAGCAGCTGTGTCAAGGTGAGTGAGAGGCTGGACTGCCCGCTCCGGGAGAGGGGGCGGCTGCAGCCTGGATGCTCGGGAGCCAGAGCTTGAGTGAGCAGCTCCCAGCCGACCCTGCCCGGGGCCGCGGGCTCCCCAGGGACCAGCGGGATCTCCTGAGCCCAGAGCTGACCTCCATGTTCGCGTCTGTCCACTCGTTGACCCCACGAGCACTGATTAAGCACGTGCCACGTGTCAGGCCCCGTGTCGGGCACCAAGCGTACGACCAGGAGCAGGACGTGGGGCGGACACTCAGTTTTCTCTGGACGAGTCGGTAGATGACCCCCATGTTGTGGGTCACGTGCAGGGAAACGAGGAGGCATGGGGCTGTGGAGCCTGGAGGAGGTTCCAAGAGCAGTCAGGGTGGTTAGAGCCGGCTTCCTGGGGGAGGCAACGCTCCTCTACTTGGAGGCAAATGGAGTGAGAGAAGGCCTCTGAGAAGCTTCTGTGGCCCCAGGAGCGGAGTGTGTGGAGGCAGGGAGGCTGAGAGCAGGCCACAGGGCGGGCGGCCCACTGCGGGGTCCGCACCTTATCCTGGGGTCCGTGCCAGGAGACAAGGAGCGGGACCACCCCCGTCTGAGGCTGGGTTCTGGCCAGGGATGTGGGGGATGCCTGCTGCACTCTGGGGCCCCTGGGCTAGCTCTGCTCTCAGAGCCCCTGAACCCACGTGGTCCTGAGGGCCACAAGGGCCGCCTGAACCCCAGCCACGGGCCCGGCTTACCTGCTGCTCCCAAAGCCACACAAGCCAGCGTCTTACGTTTCTAGAGCTCCACAGCCCACCTCAGCATCACTGGGTTTCCTGGGCAACTCGCTCTGGAGGCGCGTCCCATCCTCATGGGGGTCTCCCCCTGACGTCTGCCTCCTTGTCACCCCACCCCCTGAGCTGCTGCTTACCCTCCGGCTCCCAAGGACCACAAGATTGGGTGGGGACCCCACGGACAATTCAGGAGAATGTCCCAGACTCAGCTCCTTAGTTAATCACATTTTCAAAGCCCCTTTGGCTGAGGAGGTGGCATATTTCCATATTCTTCGGTACAGCCATTGTTGGTGGGGAGTAGGGGGTGGGGAGGGGCCTTGTGCAGCCAACACGGGGAATCCGTCCACACATCTCCAGGGCTGAGGGCACCGGTCCTGACTGTCTGTGGAGGGTCCTCCGCAGCCAGGGGCACGTCTGCACCAGAGCCTCACAGGCTCACAGCCCCGGGACAGCCGTGCTGTCGGCAGGCGGGGTGCGGGCTTTGCGGGGGGCGGTTGACCCAGCCTCTGGGCAGATGAGCCCTGAGAAAAGGGGACTTTTTCAGGATAACTCTAAGCAAGGGCAGGAGACAGGCTGCAGAGGTACCAATGGGGAGCAGAGACGGGGGCCTTGGATCTGTGGCCTTGGGCCGAGCCCCGCAGCACTGTGTGGGCAGCGGGCGGCCCCAGACCGTGGGGCTGAGGATGCTGCAGGCTGGTGGGATGACAGGTGTGGGTGGGCTGGGACTCTGGAGCCTGGGACCGGGGTCCGCGTGAAGCCTGAGGCTGAATCGAGCCCCTCCGGGGCACCGCAGGGGAGGGTCCACGGAGTGGATCACGGTCAGCACGTTTTCTGAAGTCGCCTGGCTTCCGGCCTTTCAGGTTGCTTTGACTGTTCTCGTTCTGTTTGTCAGCCTGCTCTCTGGGGCCCCTGGGCTAGCTCTGCTCTCAGAGCCCCCGAAACCCATGTGGTCTTGAGGGCCACAAGGGCCGCCTGAACCGGTAATCCAAGCAGACAATTCATTTTGTCTTTGCCCATGTTAAGGTTTTGTATGAAAGTTACTGCAAAAGTTATAAACATGATAAACCCACGCAATAAGCTCACCCCAGCTCCCAGATTCCTTCTGGGACCGCAGTCACTCCTCGGCAGGGCCTGCCTTTGTTTTCCACCGAGGCCACTCCACCTGGAACCCTGACCCCACATAACCTCCCAGACCCTGGTCTCTCTCCCTGGCAGCCTTCTTGCGTGGGGGCTTCCCGAAGGTGACCCGACAAAAGCCAAATCAGAGCCACTTCTGCTGGCCCGAGAGGGCGGGCTCTGTACCCTCTGTGGCCCTTGGGGATGTCCCCAAGAACACTCCGGTCCACTAGTTCTGTTCCCACCCTCCTGCTGCTGGCACGGCCTCGCCTGGTCTCTGCGAGGGTCAGCGTCCTGCCTGTTTTGCCCCGGCCTGGACTCCTGGCCCATGAGATGACCAACAATAATAGTCACTGGATTAACATAGCAGGCATTGTCTTCCTCTGACCAGAGGGTGGGTATTAGGTGTTCATCCATTATTCTAAAAATAGCCAGTAAACAGGTGCACTGCCCCTCATGCTGCTGGCAAGGGGCTGGAGCGGGGGCGGGGGGCGGGGGCTGCGGGGGGAGGGGGTTAGCGCCACCAAGTTCCAGGCTCGGATGTGGGAAGCCATCTGGGAAACCTGCCAGGAGAGGGTGCGGAGCGTCTGTGGACCCTCAAAGTCCACCAGCCCGAGGGTCAGCCCGGGCCCAGGCCCCTCGGTGCACCCCCAGCACTGATGATCAGAGCACCAGGGTCAGGCACCCTCCTGGGGCGCGTACCAGAGTCTGAGGTGACGCCCAAACAGCAAGACTCTGGCCCTTCTGGAGCCCAAGCTGGGGCCTGGTTTCCACATGTCCCTGCAAGGGGTGTGGGGTCAGCGAGACAGCTCCCCAGAGCCCCACTCCTGCTTGGACCCCTCTGGACTGTGGGCCCCCCTTTCCGGGGCTCCTATCTCCTGGGTGTGGTGCTGGGTGCCCAGGCTTTGTGTGCCCCTGAGCTGGCACACGAGCGTCTTGGAGCTCGAGGCTGCTGGGACCTGCCATGGCCCGTCCATGAGGCTGTGTGCGGTGGGCAGGGGGAGCAGGCAGGGGAGGGGCGCGGGTCTGTTCTATTTTTACCGGCCAGTGGCTGCGGGCCGCAGCTTTCATAGCCTGCCCTCTGCTCTGCCCCACAGTCTGCAGTCAGCCGCAAGCCGAGGCCAGCCTCACCCCCAGAGACCGAGGAAGGTGAGTGTCCCCTGCCTGGGCTGTAGCGCTGGGGCTTCAGACTTGGAGTCGGCCGGGGCCTGGACGTCGAGGAGGGCGGCTCCCATCTGTGCGGCTGGGCTATCGGTGGACGGCCCGAGATGGCTCTGCAGGGACAGCCGCTGGCCCGTCTAGGCTGGGAGCCGTGAGCTGGATGTTCCAGCCTTCAGGACTAGTTTCCATGCGGCCGCCCCATCTGTGGTCCCAGGAGGGAGCAGGGTGCTCTGGGGCCAGAGGCGCAGACGGAGAGCTTGGGGCGAGGGGAGAGGCGGCACTGGGGTGGGAGACGGAGGAGAAGCCGGGGTGGGGGTGGGGGGCAGGAGCCGGGCGCTGGAAGGCTGCACCCCCTCCCCTCCCCCACCACTGACCAGGGAAACCCGCCGCCTCTTTGTTCTTGGTCTTTGGCGACTTGCTCGGCGCCCAGTGTTGTCTGCACGGTGGATGCAGCAGGAGCAGGCAGAGTGCCAGCCCTCCTCTGGGCTCCAGGGCAGAGAGCAAAGGCGGCAGGGGGCCCCCGGGGGGGCTGTTGGGGAGCGCATGGGGACTGGAACCTGGGTGGGCTGTCTAACGGGGTGAAGACCACTGGCTGGGAGCCTGCCCGCAGCCCTGAGGGTGGATTTTCCTGCTCAGCTCCGGGGCTGCACAAGCCTTGCTGGGGGTCTGGAGGCCTGTGGTGCCCTTGAGCTGGGGTCCAAGGTTGGGGAGGCCGGGCGGTGGTGAGGCGGAGGCAGACATGAGCCCAAGGGAAGTGATCAGTCCTTTCCCCACGCTCACAGCCACACACATGCAACTCACAAGCCTCACGCCCACAGATGCACGGCCTCAGCATCCGCTCCTGCCGTCCTTCTCTCTCCTCGCCGTGGGGGCCGGGCCTGTGCCCCCACTGCGGAGCTGCCTCCTCCGCAGTTCTCATGTCCCCCTTGTTTTCCAGGGGACCTGTCAATGGGTCCCGTCTGCGGGTGTCGGGTGAGCAGCACAGAGCTCCCTCAGCCTGGCATTTGTCAGCAGGCAGGCAGGGGGCTGCGGCTTGGCAGGGGGTCGGCACCGGCTGGGCAGGTAGTGGGTCCCCTGGGAGGCGTGGGCACAGCCCGAGGGCAATGTGTCCACCTCAGGGGGGCTCTGTGCCCCCTGGGCTGCTCGACAGGGGCTGTGACGGACGGAGTGGGTGCTCTCCCCAGCCGCCCTCCTCTCGGGACCTCCTCAGAGGCCCCAGAATAAACAGCTGGCGATAAAATCTAACTTCAGCCAAGCATCTCGGGAATGTGCGGATTGTTCCGCTCCCCTCTGTGCCCCAAGGTGACAGCTGAGGCTTCGGGTCACATTCCTGCAACCCAGCGGCAGGGGGGCCCACGGACACTCTGATGGGGGAGTTGGCTGGGGAGGGGGCTGCCCCCACTTGGGCGTCACGGGCACAGGGGAGCAGGGAGGACTGAGGCAGAGGTGGAGACGGCTCTGGAGGAGGTGGCGTGGTTGCTGCACTCCCCCACCCACTCCAGGACACTCCAGGACCTGGACCGAATCCAAACTCCTGACCCTGTGCGCAGCCCCCTCCCCCTCCTTCTCTCCCCCTCCAACTCAGCTCAGGACTCCTGACCTGCCCTGTGCACCTGCCCCCACCCGTCATCCCTGAATCTTTTGCCCAGTGTCCACCCCCTGCACTGAATGCTCTCTGTTCAGGCTGGCCCCGAGTGTGGTCAGTCCAGCTGGAACGTGCCCCTTCTATGGCTCAAGGACCCCTTCCTTGATCTGGGCCCCAGACTGTCAGGCTAAAAGGGGTCCCAGGATCACTGATCAGGGGGCTTCAAACTGTGCTCCATAGGCAGAGGACCCCACCGAGGAGAATGGGGGTCCTGGGCTAACCGCCGCCCCCCAACCACGGCTGGCTGCTCTGGTGATGTGGCTTCAACAATGGGTTCAAGAACCAAACTTTAAGTGGAAAATAACTTCTTTGATCCCTGATTTTGCAGAGGAAAACGGGCCTGCAGAGGCTCAGGGTGAAACCAGAGGGGACGGGGCTTGCCCTTCCTCCTGACCTGAGCCCTCTCCCTGCAGGGCCCCCGCAGCCCTGCTCTGTGTGCTTCGCTGTCCACGTGAAGGGCGCCCCCTGGAGGTGTGCCAGGCGGCAGCTTCCGGTTTTCTGTGGTCGCTCTCGCAGACCCTCCCTCTCTGAGCCATCCATGACCACCTGCTGCCCACAGGGCGGTCTGTCTCACCCTGTCATCCAAGGCCCCCGAGGGAGCGCCCTCCAAACACCTCTTCCGTGGATACCATTCCGGTCCCCACAGGCATCAGCTAACTTTTTCTGGAAAGGAGCATATAGGAAATACTTCAGGCTTTGCACGTTACATACAGTTTTGTCAGATATTCTTTGTTTTACAATGTTTCAAGCAAAAACAGGCCGTTCCTGACCTGTGGGCTGCAGTTTGCAGATCCTGGCCCTACACACTGGCCCAGCAGAACCGCTTTTGGTTCTTCTGTTACTTATTTGCCTTCATGAGATTTCTGTCCCCCTTGTACGAAGGAGGAAATGGGTAGAGAGAAAGAGTAAACGGACAAGTGTGTGCCGCCTCCTGACCCACTAGGGGGCGGTATGTCTTTTCCTGCTGTGGACCCTCTCTCCCAGGCTGGGCGGCTGATGCAGCCTCAGGCCCAGCCAGTGCGGGTGGGGCAGGGATGGTGTGTCTCGCTCATCCGTGGTTCCTTCTGCCCCAGGTGCCAACCACCCGTCACCATGCCTGAAGTGTAAGTACTCCCCCACCCCTTCCCAGGGTCCAAGAAGGTGTGTCCCTTTGCCGCAGACTTCAGATCATCTGTTCAGTCCCTGAAGCAGTTCCCTGGGAGGCCAGATCCTAAAACAGGGAGAGTGCTGCATGCTGGGGTCCCCAGGGCCCCCACAAGTGCTCCCAGCGTTTGAGCAGAACTCCTCCCCCTTCGCCTGAATCTCAGAGTCTGTCTGTGCTGGTGAAATGGGTGGACCACGAGCCGTGACAGTACCACCGAGTAGATGAACAAAGCCTGGGGAGGTTCCGGGCGAGCTTCCCTCTGAGCACCCAGGACGGAAGCTTTCACAGCCCGGGCCCCCTCAAGAACCCCATCCTCCCCACCAAAAGATGACTGGTGTTTCCCAGCGAGGGGCTCCAGCAGCCCACGGAGCCTGTGGCTTTTCCTCCTTGGAGTGGCCCCTCCGCATGGTGTCTGCGTTCTCTCTGGGTGCTGTCCCCGTGGCCTGCCCCCCGTCCCCGTGGCCCTGTCGCAGCCTGTCCCCATGGTCCCCATGGCCTGCCCCCCATCCCCGTGGTCCCCCCTCCAAGAAGCTGAGCATTGTCCACATTTATTCTGTTTTCTGCTCCCCTCTGCCTCTGGCCTTCCTGTGACGGACGCCCACAGCGAGGTGAGTGAGACCCTGGGTATCTTCGTCCTGGTTGAGTCTTCAGTTGGGTGATGGGGTGCGGAGTGGACATTTGGGGAGAGGAGAGGGCTTGGGTCAAGGCCTGGGGAAGATGTGTCCAGTGGCTGAGCAAACTCCCTGGATGTGGGGCTCCTCAAGGTCCAGGGACGGGGGTGCCCTGTGAATGACGCCTTTCCCTGAAGGTGGTCCCGTGGTTGGAACCAGTGTGACTGCACCCACGCTGACCACCCAGCAGTTCTGCCTTGCCGGGTCTGAGAGTGCTCCAGCCCTGGCGGGCCATCTTGCCCTTGCAGAGCAGGTCCTGGGCAAAGCCACACTTGCAGGGTGGGAGGAGATCCTCCTTGGATTAGTCCAGGCCCCATCGACCTCCCCGCCCCTCAGTGGGATGTTGAGGGAGGAGCCAGGGTCCTTGCCCCGCCCCCGCGGGGGTCCTCGTCTGTTCAGGCTGGTAAGGACACAGGCTCTGTTCAGCCAAGGTGGGCACTGCAGTGGGCAGCTCTGGACTCAGGGCTGGCCGGCAGAAATCAGCAACAATGGACGGACGCTGGGCAGAGGTTCTCAGTGAGAATCGGAAAGCCTGGCTTTTAGCAGTTGTGGGAATCTCTGAGTGTTGCTGAGGCTTGTATGAATGTGAGTCTGTGGTGACTGACAGAGTGCAAGCCCCAAGCTCCCCGCGTGGTGGGGAGACAGCACTGCTGGGAAGCATTTCCAAGGGTGAGGGACGGTGGACACTGAGGCTGCAAGGACCCTAGCCACAGTCCACCCCTGGCAACCACACTGACTGGACCCCAGTCAGACCCCAGGCTTTCCCAGAGGAGTAGACAGACCACACTGAACGGCGGGTTAGAAGCTTGCTCCAGGCTCCAAAGCCCATCCATCTGCCCCCATGGGGACTGCTCACAGCCCGTCACTTCCACCTCATGCACAGGAATGGCAGACCCAGCTGTGGCCCGGGGTCAGTCCAGTAGCTGCTGGCTGGAGCAGGGTTCGTGATCGCCTGTGTCCAGGAGGGGATATGAGACCTGGGGGTCCGGGGTGGAGAGGTGACCCCTTCACTTCCCTGGAGAATACACCTACAGGGCTGAGACCTGTTAGAACGTATCTAGTCAGCAAGAGATGTCAAAGAATTTTAGTAAGAGGAGAAAATATTGTTTTCTGAGAGCGATTATGTGGATAGTGTTGACATCAGCCAAAAGTTTGACGAGTGAAGTAAGAAGCTTCTTCACTGAGGAACTCACAGCTTGTTTCTTTGACGTGAGGTGGAGCTGCTCCCAGAGATGCGGGCCATCCTTGCTGCCCGAGGCCTGTGCTTGTCCATACCTTACTTTGTCTGCAGTCCCTCTGCTGGTCTGGGGCGGGGTGTGTCTCAGCCCCCTGATTCACAGATGAGGGAGGGTGCGCGGACCCCAGGGCCCACACGGTGTGTTGCAGGATCCAGCGCATTGGTCAGGGAGCTGAGTCTCTGAATCTGAGGGGTTAAATCACAGACGGGCACTTAACCCCTGAGGCAGGGGTTCTGGGTGCTAAGGGTGACCGGGCAGTGCTGGTCCAGATTTCTGGTTCTGTGCCCTCTGCCTCAGCTGTCTCTCCTCCTCCTTCTTAGAGAAAACCCAAGATCACTGCCTCCCGCAAACTCCTGCTGAAGGTGAGCGGGTTCCCAGCCCTGGGGGAGACAGCTGGGGAGACAGCTGGGGAGGCAGAGGGGTGCAGGGCTCCTCTGAGACTGGGGTCGCCGGGGAGGGGGAGATGGCGGAGGAACAGAGGCTCAGCGGAGGGGGCCAGTGGAGCCCAGAGCCTGAGCTCTGGGCCTGGGGGGAGGCCGGACCCCTCGTAGGGACAAGGGCTGGTTCTGCTTTGTTAAGCGTTTCTCTCTCAGGTGCTCTGGGTCCCAGAAGGATGGGAAATAATAAGAAGAAGGTGGAGGGGCAGTCAGGCGCGGGGTCCGAGCGTCCATGTGGTCAGATGGGTCCCAGGGTCTGGCCTCACGTGGTGCACACGCGCCAGCACGTGTGGCCGCCTTGTGCGCATGTGCCTCCTCAGAGGCGGGGCCAGGGCCGGCCCAGCCTGGGGCCCACCTTCCCGCGTGGTGCCTGGACACTCATCCAGCTCGGCTCCGTCCTGTGCAGAGCCTGATGCTGGCCAAAGCTAAGGAGTGCTGGGAGCAGGAGCACGAGGAGCGCGAGGCTGAGAAGAAGCGCTACCTGGCGGAGCGCATCCCCGCTCTGCAGACCCGCGGGCTGTCGCTCAGCGCCCTGCAGGTGTGCGGGCGGGCAGGTGACGCGTGTGGGTGGGGGGTGGGGACGGGGGGGAGAGGGCCCCGACAGGTGACCAGGAGCGGGGGGCAGGCCAGCCCAGGGAGCCCAGCAGGCAGGTGGGCAGCTCGCTGGGGAGACCCCTTCTCCAGACTTGCCTGGCTTCCCCTGCAGACGGCTTTAAAGTTTTCCTAACATTAATAAGAGGGTAGATACCAGTGACTGCAAAGCAAAAGGGCTGGAAGGAAACAGATCTCCTTTGACGTAGGACGTGGCTATGCACTGATAAACCACTGAGTGTGAATGTGCGTGTGTCCATGCCTCATCCACCGCACATCACAGCCCTCCTGGCCCAGTTTAACACGTGCAGGGCACTCACACAGCCGACAGTTGGGTGAGATCAGCTAACAGGAAGCCTGTGTTATGATGAAGAGTTGAGTATATCCTGTTATTCACTGAAGATGGGAAGGTTGTCCGGCACAAATGGCTCTGAGCGTGCTGACGGTTCCCTGCGCGAGCACGGGGCCGCCCTGCTTGGCACCGCATGTCAGCCTGAGGAAGGTACAAATCCAGAATTCCAAGGATGGTCTCTGCTGAACGTGCGTCAGTGCCTCACCACCACCGTCATAAGTTGAACCAACCCGGGACCAGCCGTAAACCAAGGCTTCCAGGTGGTGCGGGGGTAGAGAAGCCCCCTGCCGATGAAGGAGACTCAAGAGATGTAGGTTAGATCCTTGGGTCAGGAAGATCCCCTGGAGAAGGAAGAGGCAACCCACTCCAGCAGCCTTGCCTGGGAAATCCCATGGACAGAGGAGTCTGGCAGGCTACAGTCCACGGGGTCAGAATCAGACATGACTTAGCAAGTAAACAACAATCTGTAAATCAAGACGTCATCCATGGTTCCCTCCAATTGGTGGCAATATTCTTATTTTATTTATTCTCATTAATTATTCTTACTTTATTATTTTTGGTTAATACACAGTTTTCAAAATTTTACAAATAGCATATTTTATTTATCATAAGAAAACTTTCTGGCGATAACAAGTACATTCAGAAAGGAAAACAAAGGCCTTCCATTCAGAGTGAGGGGTCCAGCAGCCCCTTCAGGTTGAGGGTGGGAGGTGGCCAAGGGCCCCAGGCTGAGGGGCGGAAAAAGGTCTGGGGGCTGAGCGCTCCTAGTCTCCCTTCCCGATTCCCCGCTTCCCCAGGACCTGTGCCGTGACCTGCATGCCAAAGTGGAGGTGGTGGACGAGGAGCGATATGACATCGAGGCCAAGTGCCTGCACAACACCCGGGAGGTGAGGGGCTGGGAGAGCGGGGGGGGGGGGGGGGGTGGTGAGTGGGGCCGCTGGGGAGGGAGGCGGGATCTGACTGGCAGGTGTGGACCGGGTCCCCCTCCCCTGCGGACTCTGGAGATGCCGCTTGGCCCAGCCCTCGAGATGGCGGGGGAGGACGTCTGACTGATGAAAGGCACGACTTCCTCCAGCCCGCCAGGCGGGCTCCGCGGTGGGAGAGCAGCTCCCGTTTGCTCACCCACACACATCATCACAGCCTGGCGATGACAGCTCCCTTGGGCACGGCCTTCCTGTGCACTGTGCCTGTGACCACTCCGCGCGCCTGTGCACCAAGCGGTGCTTTTATCCGCACCCGACAAATGAGGGCCCTGAGGTTCAGTGAGGCTGGGAACCTCGGCCCGAGTAACACAGCAGTGAGCCTGGGACAGTCTGTCCCTGACCCCGACTCTGGCTCTCAGCGCTCCCTCAGCGTGGGGCGTGGGGGCGTCAGCTCCAGGCGGGTGGGCGGGATGCAGGGGGCAGGGCTCCTGCGGGGGGGTGGGGGGCTTGTGGGAACCTGTCCACACAGAGGGGCGTGGGGAGGGACCGGAGGAGGACTGCCAGTCTGCAGTCTGGATCTCCCCAGAATTCCCTCCCGAGGCTGCACCCTGGAAACACCCCGGAGCGTGGCCCTGCCCTCAGTGGGCTGCTCTGAAGGCTCACGGGAGGGACTTGTTAGAAGCGGGAATAGGAGGACTTGCCCCCCTCCCCGCCCCCGACTCCAAACGGGGCTTCCAAAGGACACATCCGTCTGTGGCCACCACGGCTGGCCGCCTTTCCCATCCGAGATCCACCCACCCCTGTGCCAACAACATCGGATGGAACATAGATGTCTGTCCACGAGGTGGCGGTGGTCACGGGCGTCCCTGGGGGCCTGGCCCGGAGCCCTGAGCCACCCGCTCCCTGCAGATCAAAGACCTGAAGCTCAAGGTGCTGGACTTGCGCGGGAAGTTCAAGCGCCCCCCGCTGCGGCGCGTGCGCGTCTCCGCGGATGCCATGCTGCGTGCCCTGCTGGGCTCCAAGCACAAGGTGTCTATGGACCTGCGCGCCAACCTCAAGTCCGTGAAGAAGGAGGACACAGAGAAGGTAAGCCCCACCCGCACCAACGCGGCCGGCCCTGCAGCCCTTGGGGGAACCCCGCCCCCTGGCAGAACATTCTAGAACCCCTGGGGGCGGGGGGTGGGGTGGGGGGATGGGGCTCCCCGCCTTGTTCTAGGGGTAGGAGGGCTGGGGCTGCCCTGCCTTCTAGGACAGGCTGACTGCCCATCTCGCAGTCTCTCTTGCGCCTGGCGGGCCGGCGCTCAGTCTCCGTGTGTGGCCCTCGCAGGAGCGGCCCGTGGAGGTGGGCGACTGGAGGAAGAACGTGGAGGCCATGTCTGGCATGGAGGGCCGCAAGAAAATGTTCGACGCCGCCAAGTCCCCGACCACCCAGTAGAGGTACGGAGGGCCAGCCCCCTGCTCCAGGCCCCGCCCCAGAGCCAGCCCCCTGTTTCCGGCCCCGCCCCCAGCTCCTGCTCCCGCCCCCAGAGCCAGCCCCCTGCTCCCGGCCCCGCCCCCAGGGCCAGCCCCCAGCTCCCGGCCCCCAGCCCCCAGCCCCCAGCCCTCAGCCCCGCCCCCAGGGCATCAGGGACTCCAGGGTGGCGCCCCCAGGCTGGGCCTTGTGGTCTGAGGAGAGAGTCCTGAGCTGGACTCAGTTTGGTCCCCAGATGTTCTGGACACGTCACTCCTGCTTCGGGCCCTTGCCCCCTCACCTGCACGGGGCTGTATCAGCTCCATGGTTGCCCAGGTGTGCACCCAGCACCACCTTGGTGCAGATGACCTGGCCCCTCTCAGGCCTTCTGGACCCCAGACTCTGGGGCAGGGCAGCCCCTGGGTGACTCTGATGTAAGAGCTTAAGACCTGGGCTTCAGTGGCCCCCAGGACCCTCTGGCTCTGACTTTCCTAAAGTATAAGCACTTTTAACTGCCTGCTGGGGAGTCCTGCGAAGTGCCCAGCAGTGGTCCAAGAGAGACAGGGCCGCCCACTCTCCCAGGAAAATGCTGGAGAAGGCACAGAGCCAGGCCAGGTGGCGCCCTGCGTGAGCGAGCCTGGGGACACATGACAGGCAGGGTCTGTCCACAGCCCCGTCGTTTGGAGAAGCCCCCTGGAGGGGTGAAGTTCTCGAGGGTGCAGTGGGGTTGCAGACGCTGGGAGAGCAAGTCAGGGGCCGACGGTGCAGTCGAGCTCTGCGTTGGGGATCACTCTGCGTTGGGGATCACTCGCCAGATGTGGAGGGGACGCCCAGCCGGGCGGGGTGGGGACCCCGTGGGGCAGGGGGTGTGGGAGGGCACCGGGCCCGGCTGAGAGCTGACGCCCAGCCTGGCCCTGAAGGCCCTGCCCCTCTGTCCCTGCAGGCGGCTGGCCCCGCTGCTCTCCGGGCTCCCCGCCCGCCCCGCCCTCCAGCCCTGCTCGCCGCCGCCCCGCCCCGCGCCGCGGAGCGCTCACCTGGTCCACGGCTCCCTGCCTGCCTGAGCGCCCCTGGCAGGATTGGGGTGAAGACCTCGCCTGGCGGGTGGGCGCCTGCGGGTCCCGGGCCCCCTGTGCCTGTTGCCCGAGGGCGCCGCGCCCCCCCCTCCCCCGCCCCATTAAAGCCAGTGTCCCGATCCCCCGCGGCTCTGGCTGTGAGTACCCAGGGGAGGGGAGGCGGGGAGGCCGTGTGGGCTTCCGGCAGACACACACAGAGGCACGCTAAGGGGATTTCACACAGCGCAGCCTCACCTCCGGGGCTCAGATCAGTGCAGCCTGACCTCTGGCCGTCAGTACGGAATTCAGGGGCTCCGCACTTCAGCCCCCGGCCCTGCCGCTCCGTAGGGCCGTCCCTCAGGCCCCCTCTACAGGTGATCTGGTGTCCCTGACCCTCCTCGGGCTGAGTCCCTGGCCAAGCCAAGGGGACGCCCCGTAGTTGCAGGCCCGGCCACCAGGGGGCCCCTTACACTGCCTTGGACTCTCTGCCCTACCCTCGGCCAGCGTGCCATCTGCCCGTGGAGTCCCCGCCAGATTTCCCTTCACACTTCTGACAGGGAGTGTGCCCCAGGACTGATTCTTCCTAAGGTGGGGCAGTCAGGGGTCTGTCCTCTAGGTGAGATCCTTTCTCCATCCCTCAGGCAACTGGACCAAGTCCAGTGCGGGCTGGAAGTCTGCAGGGATGGAGTGCAGGTCTGGAGGCACCCCCTGCACACGGGGGACAGCGGCCCATGGAGTGGGGACCAGCGTCTGGGCTCGGAGGGTCTGCTTTTCTGGGTGGTGTCATATGAGTCCTGAGCTGTATCCTCCAGGGAGTGGCTGCTCCCTGCCCTGGCCCTGGGCTTCTTGGCTGCCCAGCACTGGTCCCAGGAGAGGCTGGGTTGAGTGCAGAGCCCTCCCCCTGCCTGTGAGTCCCTGCTCTGTCCTCTGCTCCCAAAGTGCTACCTGCCATAAATGCCCGAAGCTGGGAGCAAAGTGCAGCGCCCGGGGCCCCAGGGCAGGGCCTGGCTCCTGTCTGTCCGCCGGCGCCCGAGGGACAGCAGCCTGGAGGAGCTGGGGAGCATCCTGCTTTGGTCCTGGCCGCAAAGAGCTGGGTGGGCAGAGAGACAGTGTTCAAAGAAACAGCTCCTACAACACGGAAACCCTTAGGCACACCCACACACTCCCGGCTGCAGAGCCTGGCAGGCACAGCTGGCTCACACCACAGAGTGTGGCTTGCGCTTCACACCCAGGCAGTCCCAGCGCCCCTTCCCTGCCCCGGGGCCCCTGTGGACGGCCTGGGTCCAAGGCGTGGCCCCCGCCTCTGCCCTTGGAGGCCCGGGGTTGCAGAGGCAGCTCTCAGTTTGCTGGCTGACTGTCGAGTTGGGTCCCGGGCACTGGGCCCCACCCTGCCCTACAAACCCAGGCCTGACTCAAAGCAAACACCCAGTGCACAGAGCCCCCGGGACGGGGCCCCGGGATGGGCCCCAGGCCTGCTCAGGGGCCTCTGGGGGATGTCCAAACCTCTGGTTCACAGCAGGGCCAGACCTCTGCTACCTGCCGCGTCCCCTGTGGGCTGGATGGGGCTGTGGCCACAGCAGGAACTGGGCAGGAGGCACAGTCTCTGGAGAGACGCCCACCCAGTCCCTGCTCACCTTTCAGGGACCCGGGCTGGCAACGGGCAGAGCAGAGCTGGGGTCAGACCAGTGGCCGCAGCATTCACTCTGTGCCAGGCTCCTCTCTCCGCACCTGATTACTCCTCAGACATTCACGCCCCCTGAGAAAGGCACCACCACCACTCCCGTTCTCCAGAGGGGAACACGGAGGCAGAGAAGTCACCGGCTCCTGAGTGAGGGACCAGGACTGAACCATCTAGTCTGTAAGGGCCCAGACTCTTAGTCACGGCTAATAACACGCTTCGTCAGAATCACTCATTACGTTCTCACAGAAAGCCAGGGCTCAGATCCTGTTACTTCAGATCCATTCACACACGAGGAGACAGAGGTTTGGAGAGCTGAAGTCATTCACCACAAGTTTCAGGGTTTGACAGCTGCAGGCTGGGGACAGGGATCTGGGGGTCACCCTTTTCTAGGATCAGACTCAATAGAGCCCAACCTGTAACTTTCCAGAAGGAACGTGGCCAGGGACCAGGGGCCATACACACACACCTTGGAGTTTGCCTGTTCCCCCAGAGGGGAAAACATTCAAATGAGATACAAATGCCCCCTATGGGCAGTGGTGCCTCGGGGCGGGCTGTGGGGGATGCGGATCTGCTCCTCCTGAGGACCCCTGGGCGGAATGCCTCCCACCTGTGCTCTGGCCAACCCCGAGCTCTGTCTCCTTGTGGCAGGAGGCTGAGCCCACTCTCTGCCTAGAGCTCCCCTCACAGGGGGCTGGCCCCGGCCCAGGGCCACGGGGACTGAAGGGCCCGCCACGGAGGAAGCCCGTTAAACATTAGCCCCAGTGGCCCCCGCGAAGGGAGGTAGGCTTCCTGCAGGGCTCTGGGCTGGCCAGCATCGTTCCAGGTGGATGACTAGGCTGCTGTCCCAGCCAGGGACAGGCCGCTGGGACTGTGGGGGGCAGCCTTCTCTCCTGACCCCCAGAGCAGCCTGTGGTTACAGGGGAGGGACCGCCTTGCACCCGGGACACTTCCTGGCGGATCCGTGGGTCCTGGAGAACATGAGCCCCACGGTGTCTGGAGACAGAGAGGGAGTGGCTCCTTGAAGGCCATGGCCCTAATGGGGCTGAGACCCAGGGGCTGGACTCACTGCAGGCGGCAGGGGCAGGGCCCAGGGGCCTGGGCAGGTGGCCCCTCTGGCTCCGGCTCCGCACCACGGGGCTCCACGGTCACACAGGTGGGATGAGCCCACCCTTGGCTCTGGGCTCAGCAGAGAAGTCTGGGCTCAGCTGGGCACCAGGACAGGCATTCCCATGCTGGAGCCCCATGGAGGAGCGTGTGTGTGTGTGCATGTGAGCATGTGTGTGTGCATGTGTGTGTCCATCAGAAGGGGTAAGCCTGGTGTGTGTGCCTCTGTGCACACGCCTGTGAGGGTGGTGGCTTGCCTGCCTGAGTGTGATGGATGGCACGTGTTAGAACTTCCCATATGGCAATTCTGATCAGATCTCTGCCCCAACTCTTACTGCTCTGTGGCTTGCTGGGAAACCCGGCCTTGAAGTTTCCGTAAAGGTAGTGTATTCAGTGAAAAGGATTCTCCTCTGTTCAAGTATGCATCAGTCAGTTCAGTCGCTCAGTTGTGTCTGACTCTTTGCGACCCCATGAACTGGAGCACGCCAGGCCTCCCTTGTCCATCACCAACTGCCGGAGTCTACCCAAACTCATGTCCATCCAGTCGGTGATGCCATCCAACCATCTTATCCTCTGTCGTCCCCTTGTCCTCCTGCCTTCAATCTTTTCCATCAGGGTCTTTTCTAATGAGTCAACTCTTCGCATTAGGTGGCCAAAGTATTGGAGTTTCAGCTTCAACATTAGTCCTTCCAATGAACACCCAGGATTGATTTCCTTTAGGATGGACTGGTTGGATCTCCTTGGAGTCCAACAGACTCTCAAGAGTCTTCTCCAACACCACAGTTCAAAAGCATCAATTCTTCAGTGCTCAGCTTTCTTTATAGGCCAACTCTTACATCCATACATGACTACTGGAAAAACCATAGCCTTGACTAGATGGACCTTTGTTGAGAAAGTAATGCATGTCTTAATTTTATTATTTTAGTATCAAATATGTTTTACTTATGGGGTGGGAGTACAGGAGGTGGTAATTATTGTCTTTTAATTTCTTACTTCAAAAAATAATATGGTACCATTTGTATATTCATATTTTTAAAAAGTATTAGTTTGGGAAAATCCAAAGTCAGGGAACCACTGCCTTGGATCCTTTAGGGTGTGGGTCTTATGTCTCATGTGGGAACTGATACGTCAGGCTGACTCAAAACCCTCCTGGCCCGGGACCCACCAGTCTCCACTCTGGCTCCTGGGGGATAAAGAAGCTTCCTTATGTCCTATGTAGACAGGAGTTTGAGGCTAGGAATTCCAGAGCCTGACATCTTCCTTGGGAGGGGAAGAGAAAGGGGCTCCCTCTCCCACTGGCTGTGGAGTCTTGAAAACTCCTGTCCTGGAGCAGGGGTTCCTGGGCTGATAAACCCTGTCTTCTTGAATTCTCCCGGGGGAAGTGGCCACTGCAGGCTCACAGTAACGTTCCCTGCACCAACCTCTAACTTTATGAACTAGGGGGTTGCACGGAGAAGGCGATGGCACCCCACTCCAGTACTCCTGCCTGGAGAATCCCAGGGACGGAGGAGCCTGGAAGGCTGCAGTCCATGGGGTCCCTGAGGGTCGGACACAACTGAGCGACTTCACTTTCACTTTTCACTTTCACGCATTGGAGAAGGAAGTGGCAACCCACTCCAGTGCTCTTGCCTGGAGAATCCCAGGGATGGGGAGCCTGGTGGGCTTCCGTCTACGGGGTCACACAGAGTTGGATGCGACTGAAGTGACTTAGCAGCATCAGGGGATTGCAGTTCAATATCTTGTAATAATGTATAGCGGAAAATAATCTGAAAATAAGAAAATAAATAATTGTGTAAGTATATATGTGTAACTGAATCATTTTGCTGTATATCTGAAACTAACACGATACTGCAAATCAACTATACTTTGATTAAAAAAAAACTAGGTGATGGCAAATGCTTCTGAAGCCCCTGTGTGTCCCTTTCCAACCAGCCGTTTCTCGCCCCAAAGGCAACATGTCCTGTGTCTGTGTTTTCATCCCCTGGCACTTTGTGTTTCTGGTTCCTAGACAATGCATTGTATTTGTTTGTCAGTGTGACATGAACGCATGCTTTCTGCTTTGAGGTTCATCAGAGGGAGAAGGCAATGGCACCCCACTCCAGGACTCTTGCCTGGAGAATCCCAGGTATGGAGGAGCCTGGTAGGCTGCCTTCTATGGGGTCGCACAAAGTTGGACACGACTCAAGTGACTTAGCAGCAGCAGCAGCAGCAGCAGAAGCGGAGATTGTAGTAAAAGAAGAAAATGACAAAATACCAACATTTACTTACCCATTTTCCTGTGAACAGACCTCTGGGTGGTCTCCAGAATTTTGCAACTGTAACCAGTACTGCTCCGAGAGTCCTGCTGGCACCTGCGGTCACAGTGCCGGGCCAGCAGCCCTTGCTGGGTTGTGCCACGGATGCTCTTGCAGCAACTTACTGTCAGGGTGACCCCGATCCTGGAGAAGATGGGTCCTGGGTTCTGAGAGACCCGATGCAGCCCCCGGCTGACTGAGGCGATCTTGGGTCTCTGGGGTTTCCAGGTCTCCTTCCCAAAGCAAGTTAGTGCAATTCTCCAAGCCTAGACACGGGTGAAGGAGGTCCCCCCTCTCCTCAGGACACTCGGGTGTCCGGGCACCGCACAGCATGGATGTGCGGAGCAGCGCCCCTGCCTCATGAGTGTCCCCTCTCCCCCTGCCTGCATGTGCCCCAGAGGTTGTGTGCTGAGCCCGTGCTGGGCAGCTCCCTGCTGTCTCATGGCCTCCCCATCCAGCGGGTTGGCCAGGGGCACTGCTGACCTCATGAGCTGTGGATTACCCCACAGGCCCAGGGTCTCAAGATGCTGAGCCTCAGGCCCCTGGGACACTTGCCCTCATTGCCCCTCCTGCAGCGAGGGGGCGCCTGGCCTTGCTCACCACCTATGGCCAGCCCTGTGACGGCTCGGCCTTCCGGAGCTCCGCCGATGGTGCTGCCCCTCCTTTGGGCTGCCCGTGCTCAAGCCCTTTCTTTCTTTTATAGACTTAAAAGTAACCCCTCCATGGTGGCCTCCTCTCTCCAGCCTGACCTCTCGATCCTCAAATTCTCAGGGGTTTTCCTGCTCAGATGCCGTTCACCTCATTTCAGGCCTTTCCTGTTCTGCGGGGTCACAGCCAAGCCCCTCTCCCAGGCAGGGAGCACCACTCCTTGCCTTACCGCTTCCTGCTCACACCCAGCGTCTTCACTTGCACCCCGTCTTGTAGCCAGTCTGTTGCCACCTTCTCTGACGAGTGAATTTGTTTCACTCGCCTTCAAGCCCAAGCCGGTGTCCCTGCCCTTCAAGGTGCCGCAGTCCCTCCGTTAGAATGAATCTCTCCTGATGACACAATTTTAACTTTCATCACAGCCTGGCTTTTAGAACATCTTATTTCCGCTGGAAGATAATTGCTTTACACTATCATGTCGATTTCTGCCATTCGTCAACACGAATCAGCCATAGGCATGTGCGTGACCCCTCCGTCTCAACCTGTCATGAATGCAGCGTGCAACATGCACCGCGGAGGACTGCATGTGAGTAGGTATGCTTGTGCATGTCTGTGTGATTGCAAGTTCAGGAGCACACGTGTGTGTGCCTCTCCACTGCCCGAGTGGGAGAGTCTTGGAGTTAGGAACCGAGTCCCCAGCATCTTTGAGTCACTGAAAGCCAATGCCGTTTGTTGGCTGCGGCAGGGACTGTGTTCTCCCACAAAGACATGGGCAACCCCTAAGCCCTGCCAGCTGTGAGTGCCAGCCTCTGCAGATACGATCAGGGTGGGCCCTGGGCAGGGACTGGTGTCCTGATAGAAGGGGGACTTTGGACATGGGTGCAGAGAGGCCAGCACAGCTCCCTGGGCTTCCGAAGGCAGATGAGGAGTCACGCAGCTGCAGGCCCAGAGCTGCCGCAACCACCGGCGGCAGCAGGAGGATGCAGGATGGATACTGCCCCAGGGTCTCTGGGGGAGCGTGGTCCTTGAGGGACCCCAACCCCCGGAACTGTGAGAAAATAAACAGCTGTGCTCTGCAGCCACCGAGCCGGTGACACTTGTTACTGCGGCGCTGGTGCTGTACATGCCGAGTGAGTGCCCGGGACGCAGAAGGGTCTGCCCTCAGCGGACTGTAGGGCCCTGAAGCGCACAAGGCTCACTGTCTTGCACCTCTGGAGGGTCTGCACACCAGCCTTCCCGGTCTTTTGGTTTTGTGTCCATAGTGCCAGTGTTGGAGTTTGAACTTTTAGAGACACTCCCAACTGCTGGCTTCACGGAGTGTCCCTGGAAGGGCTGGGCTTCCAACGACAAGGGTTACTTTTCTTTCTCAGTTGACAAGTCAAGGGAAGGACATTTTCTGGGTCCCTGGGGACAGCAGGCGCCCCAGAAGAGGTGGCTCTGAGTCTCAGCATGCAGGGGCCGGGTTGTTGCCACCCCCTCTTCCTCGCTCCCAAACAGCAGGCTTGCCCTTCACTGGGGATCTCAGAGCTGGGAGGCACTGTAGAGGCCACCAGCTCCGGATCAGCGCCCCAAGGGGACCAGGCTGGCCAGGGAGACCCAGCAGGCCACGTCATTCCCAGCCCTCCTACTCCTCCCCTCCCCCGCCCCGTCTTCTCCTACTGGTGTCGGGGGTTGCACCTCTTTCCTCTGGGAGCCGCAACAGTTCTGATACGCAGGGAACACAAGATTCCCCTGCTAGGCACTGATCCTCCCTGGTCCCCTGATGTCCTGTTGGATGGGAGGCGCTTGCAGCCGGACGTGCACCTAAAGGGAGCCAGGTGGTACTTCACTCGCTCCAGAACTCCCGCGCTACTCCCTGTTCGCTGTTCCCCGGGGGGAGGGGGGTGGGGAGCCGGCCGGGTTCACCCCCCTGCCCCGCCAGCCCAAAGTCCGAGAGCGCCTCCGAAGCCTTGGCTTCTTCGGAGCCCTGAGCGCTGCGTGTGCAGAAGGGATCCCGGCTCTTCTTTCTGGAGGGGCGGGCTTTGCACGGGGCGTGCCCGCAGTTTTCCGCGCCCCGCGCGCTCCTCGAGAGAGCTCTGGATCCGGACCCAAGATGCGCGCCTGCCCGCCTGTTTCCCAGATGGGTTTCGCTTGGTCGAGCCGGTCGGCGGGCGGAGAGCGGGCTTGACCCGGGGCACCCCACTCCCGGTCGGGCACCCGCGGGAGGGGGCGGCCCGGCGGGCTGGTTCGACAGGTTCCGAGCAGGAAGTCTCGGTCCCCACCCTGGGCGGCCGCCCCGCCCCGCGCGGCCTGTGCGCCTGTCCGCCCGTCCATCCGTCCGTCTGTCCCTCGGTGTGGCGACCGGTCTAGGGCGCTGGGCCGGGAGGCCGGGGTGGGGACCGGGGAGGCTCCGTCCGCGACGTCCCCACCCGCAGGCCAATCCGAGGCGGCAGGCGGTGCGGCTGCGCGGCTGCGCGGGCGCGGCCCGGGATAAGAGGCCAGGTGAGCCTACCTGCGCCGCGGGCGGGGCGCGGAGCGGACGGGACGCTCGGCGGTCTGGCGGCATGTCGGTCAGCAGGAAGAGCTGGGCGGCTCTGTCCAGGTGAGTTGGGGTCCTGACTGCTCCGGGGGCCACAGAGTCGGGGCCATGCCGCGCAGCCCCCGGGGTTCCGGCCCTCCTTCCTCCTTGGGGACGCAGGCCCGAGCAGGCTGCCTGCGCAAGGCTGTCCAGCCCGGAGAGGCCTCTCTGGGGGCTGGGGGAGGCGTTCAGGAGGTAAACGGCCAAGTCTCAGCTTCTGAGCCGCCCCGACTGCCTGTCTTTCTCTGGAGAGTCTGAGAGGCCCCTCCCGGGAGGAGGCGGCCGCACTGCCTCACAGGGTCAGTGAGTAGGCTGAGCGAGCAGGTGCCCTCTCAGGGATGAGGCCCAGGCTCTGGGCGAAGCGTTTCGGGGTGCTGTTGGGGCTGGGAAACCTCATGCTTGGCGCTCTCCCTGTCTGCGCTTCAGTCTTCACTCATAAGCAGGGCCTTCAAAGGGTCTGGGGACAGGGTCAGAGAAGCCTGGGGGGTGGGTGTCCAGGAGGCAGCACCCTCATGCGATTGGTGACCCCTGAACTCCTCTTGGGGTCCCCCCAAGAGCATCTACTGACCCCCCGCCCCACGCCATCCCTACATGGGATGAGGCCCATGTAGTGGATGGGCAGGAGCTGAGTCCCTACTCCTTGACCCGAAGGCTCTTGCTGGTAGAAATTGGCCCCAGGGGGCTTTTAGGTGGTGAGGCCAGGCTGCCTCTGCAGGTGTGGGCAGCCCCTCCCATCAGGACCTTGACTCTCCCCTCCCCCCACCCCCAAGGGCCCCAAGCTCCAGGGACCACCCCCCATGGCAGCACCCCCCAGGGCTGGGGTCCCCCTGGACTCTCCGTCCTCACTGCTCTGCAGCAGAGGCCTGTGGGGTTTGGAGAGAGGAGGATACGCCCGAAGAAAGGAGGCGCTCCGTGCTCTGGATGGGGGCCCAGCGTCTCAGAGGCCAGTCACACCCAGGGAGGGTCTGTGCAGAGGGTGGGGCTGGCAGTCAAGGTCTTGGACTCTGCGTGTGGGTCTGATGCGGGAGTGTCTTTGTTTCCGGGCGAGGCCTGTCTGTGTTCGTGTGTGTGCGCGCACATGCACGTGTGGGCCTTGTGTAGTGCGGAGGAGTCTGGGTGGGTGGGAGGTTCTGACGTTGCCGTTTGGGCGTTTGCGTCCGCTCAGATGTCCATTGAGGATGACGGTGCAGGGTCTGGTCTTCGCTGGCTCTCTGCTCAGAGGCCCCAGACTTCTGTGGCTGCAGGGGTGGGGTTGAGTGCCCTGGGGAAGCTGCCCTGCCTCCCCAGTGCCCTGGGCAGCCTCAGCTTGCCCAGGAGGCAGCCGGAGCCGGGACCCTCCGCCCCACTCCCGGGAACAAGCCCCAGCTGGCAGAGGGAAGGGCTGTGAGTCACTGTCAACTGAGCTTCCAAGGTGAGGGCGGGGGCGCTGAGGAAGGGGTGAGGAGGGTGGCTCCAGGCAGGGCCCAAGTGGGCAGCGGAGGGCCAGCGGGCCCTCTATCCTTGGCGCCAGGTCGAAATGCAGACGCCCAGCCCTGGATGGGCACCTGGCGCCCGGCCCTCTCCTCCCCGTGAGGCGGGGCGGGCCTGTTCGCGGGGGGTGAGGGTGGGTCCAGTGCCCAGGACAGAGCGGCTGGGGGTTAATCATTTCCCCGCCCGGCCTCCCACAGCCCTGCCACCTCCCAAGCAGCCTGGTTCTCCCTGGCACCTCTCCCTAGACCGTCAGGGCTGGAGGGGACCTCACTGACCACCCACAGTGGCCCCTCGCCTGGGGAGGCTGGCTCCCCTTGGGCAGCATGCTGGCCCGGGGTCACAGGGCCTGGTGTCAGGCCTGCACCCGTTCTTCCCCTCCCAAGGTCTGCGCGTCCTGCCCTTTGAGCCTGGGCCTCCACGGAATGCCCGGGGCAGCCCTGTGCCCTCCCCTGCTGACCCTCCCCAGGCAGCTGAGCCCTGGCCTCTCACACAGCAGATTTCTGTGTGTGATTCCCTTAGGAAGGAAGGGTTCTGCTGGTCAACCTGCCCGCAGGGACACCCCTGCCCTCAGCTGCTGACCGTGGGCAGGGCAGACTCAGGAAGAAGGGCCTGGGGGAGGGAGCTGAACTGGCTCTCCCCTGCACAGTGGGCAGGGAGTTTCCCAGAACCACAGAAGGAAACAGGAGATCCCTTCCTCTAAGGATGGAGTGTGGGGACTGGCAGGCCTGGCGAGGGGGAGGTGCGGGGGCAGCTGCTGGGGCTTCAGCTGGTGGCCGTGGTTGGGACCCCCCGGGTGTCAGCGTCCACTGACCCTGGCACTCTAAAGGACAAGCTGTTGGCCTCTGGGTCTCCCCAGACCTGCTTCCTCAGGCTGTACCAGAGCTCAAGCTGGGCTGGGGAGTCCCACACATTCTGGCCCCTCCCAAGCACCCCACTCCCTCTGACTGCTCAGCTCCTGGGCTCCTGAGAAGGTGGAGCCTCCCTGGGCGTCCTTCCTGGCACTAGGCCTTGTGGTTAACAGGCTGCCCTGGCTGGGAACCTCGACTCCTTCTTTTACTGGCCACCCTGCCTTGGGTACCTTGTTGATCCTGTGAGCCTTGGAAGCCTCATCTGCAGAATGGAGGTGCCCCACTTCCCCCTGCCCCCCACATTCCTCAAGGTTGTGGGGCCTCTTGTCAGTGGCACTTGTGAGCATCCGGTGCCATCTAGGCACATGTCAGCGCCCTCACTGCTTCCTTTCTTTATTGGTTTACTGGTCACTGTATTCATCAAACACGTGTGCTTCTGAGTGCTGAGCACTGCTCTGGGCCCTTTGCTGTTCAGTCCTTCAGTCATGTCTTTGCGACCCCATGGACTGCAGCAGGCCAGGCTTCCCTGTCCATCACCAACTCCCGGAGCTTACTCCAACTCATGTCCATTGAGTCGTGATGCCATCCAACCATCTCATCCTCTATCGTTCCCTTCTCCTTCTGCCTTCAATCTTTCCCAGCATCAGGATATTTTTCAATAAGTTGGCTCTTCCCATCAGGTGGCCAAAGTATTGGAGCTTCAGCTTCAACATTGGTCCTTCCAGTGAATATTTAGGGTTGATTCCCTTCAGGATGGACTGGTTTGATTTCCTTGCTGTCCAAGAGACACTCAAGAGTCTTCTCCAGCACCATAATTCAAAGGCATCAATTTTTTGGTGCTCAGCCTTCTTTATGGTCCAACTCTCACATCCATACATGACTTCTGGAAAAATCATAACTTTGACTATATGGACCTTCGTTGGCAAAGTGATGTCTTTGTTTTTCAATGCACTATCTAGGTTTGTTATAGCTTTCCTTCTAAGGAGCAAGCATGTTTTAATTTATTGGCTGCAGTCACCGTCCACAGTGATTTTGGAGCCCAAGAAAATAAATTCTGTCGCTCCTTCCACCCTTTATGCTGTGATTTTAGTTTTCTGAATGTTGAGTTTTAAGCCAGTTTTTTCACTCCCCTCTTTGATCCTCATCAAGAGGCTCTTTAGTTGGTATCATCTGCGTATCTGAGGTTGTTGTTATTTCTCCCGGCAATCTTGATTCCAGCTTGGGATTCATCTAGCTGCATTTTGCATGATGTAGTCTGCATATAAGTTATAGACATATAAGTTATTATAGTCTGCATATAAGTTATAAGGGTGATAATATACAGCCTTGCTGTACTCCTTTCCCAATTTTGAACCAGTCCATTGTTCCATGTCCAGCTCTAACTGTTGCTTCCTGACCTGCATCCAAATTTCTCAGGAGGCAGGTAACGTGGTCTGGTATTCCCATCTCTTAAAGAATTTTCCGCAGTTTGTTGTGATCCACACAGTCAAAGTCTTTAGCGTAGTCAATGAAGCAGAAGTAGATGTTTTTCTGGAATTCCCTTTCTTTCTCTATGATCCAGCGGATGTTGGTAATTTGATCTCTGGTTCCTCTGTCTTTTCTAAACCTAGTTTCACAATATGTAAGTTCACAGTTCACGTCCTTTTGAAGCCTAACTTGCAGGATTTTGAGCATAACCTTAGCAGCATGTGAAATGAATGCAATTGTCCAGAAGTTTGAACATTCTTTGGCACTGTCCTGGGCCTTTGGGTACCGTATATTCATTCCTGGGGTTTTACCCGCCCGTCTGGGAGCCTGACCTCCACCCCTCCTGTCCTTCTCTCTCTTTCCTTCTCTTAAGAGGGGTAGCTCTTTGTTTGGTGGAGATAACGTTTCTCTTGGGCTGGGGGGGTGTGGTTGGGGTGGGTGGCCACATCACCGAGGTGAGCAGTGGGGTCTTGATGTACAGCTGGGGGTCACTTCAGGACTCCTGGGCTGACACCCTCCGGGTAAGGAGCTGCCTGGTGTGAGTCACTTCCCTGAGACTAGGCTCTGACAGATCATACGCTGTCTGACCCAGGTCCCACTGACAAACCAGCAGCTCCCCTGAGGGCTGAGCCGCCTGCGTGGGAACAGGCTTGCTCAGGCCCAAGGAATCCTGTGCGTTCCATCCCTACCTGGCCACAGGTGCGCGGGGGAGTCCTGTCTCTGTGGGCCAGTCTCCCTGCGGGGATGGTCTCTCATCTCTGCAGCGCATGGCTGACCCCAAACTGTGGACTCGAGGGAGGGGTCCACAGAGGGAGGGCTGACTGTGTGGACCCAGGGGAAGCCACGTGCAGGGGGCCTTTTTCAACTGGACGAGGGCATCGGGGCCTGGTTGGAGGGGCTGTGGGTTCCCGTGGAGTGAGTGATGGCAGAGGCCTGGGGTGGTCCGGTTTCCACCCCGTAATCAAGGCCGTGGGGCCTGGGCTGGAGCCCTTCCCACCCACTCAGGGGGAGTCGAGCCCTGACAGGCAGGGCGCTGAGGTCTGCACCGCCAGCGTGCCTGACGGCCAGGTGTGGGCAGGTGGCAGTGTGAGGCCCAGGGCCTGCTGCCCCTTTGTGCTCCCACGGGTCAGGCAGAGACCTGGTGACCCACGAGGAGGAGCGCCCTGCCCCCTG
Source organism: Tragelaphus eurycerus (assembly GCA_935064755.1). Taxonomy (NCBI): domain Eukaryota; kingdom Metazoa; phylum Chordata; class Mammalia; order Artiodactyla; family Bovidae; genus Tragelaphus; species Tragelaphus eurycerus. The sequence goes on along the minus strand of CAKXYN010000100.1, from coordinate 46,076 downwards.
TACCTGGTGCCACGTTTGGTGGCCCACATGTTCTGGGCACCGTGGTGGATGTACCCTGTCCCATGGCCTTTTCTCTCCCCGTGGGACAAGCTCTCCACACTTTGTTTGCAGATCTCTGATACTGCTTCTTGTTAACCCTTCTCAGACGCTGGGCGTCACCAGCTCCTCCTTCTGGAGGCCCCTGGTTGTCTCTTGTCCAGTCGGGCTCTTTCTAAGGGTCTTGGAGCCTCTTTGCCCCGCACTGCCCTGGTGGGCCCCTTCCTGCAGTCCCAGCACATCCCCTTCCTGCGGTCCACCAGACTGGCTCCTCCCTCCTCCATCGAGTGAGTGTCTCCTCACCCTTCACGTCCTCCGGCCCTCCCTCCCCCACCACTGCTGCAGACATCTCACTGAACCCCTCTCTCCCTGATGGCCCCCAGCCTTCTAAAAGCACCACCAGGAGCTGCTCAAGCCTGCTTTCCTTCATTTTTCTTGTTTCCTTGCTGGCCCCCTATCCCCATCCAGCCCCCCAGCAAACCCCGTGGACTCTGCCTTCAAATTGTGTCCTGAATCCATCACTTAAGTCTCCTAGTGGCTCCACACACAGAGTGAACCCGCGTCTCCCTTGGTCCCCAAGCACCCGCCCTGTTCCCCCTTCTGCTGAGTCCAGTGTCCCCACACCACTGCCGCACATCCCAGCCGGGCCTGGGCTCATGCTCTGCCAGGACACCTGGCTCCTCGGGGCTCCATCCCCTCTGGCGCTGCCACCCCTGTCCTTGGTCCCTCCTGTCCTTTTGTTCATGAGCAGGGGAGCCCTGGAACCCGCTTGTATGTAGATCCTGCTCAAAAAACGTGAGTTTACTAAACACCAGGTCAGCGAACATGATGCTGGGCCTGAACGAAGAGGTCAGGGTGGTGGTGTGGCTCCTGCCCCTTTTAGGGAGGAGAACTGGGGAGATGCAGGGAAGTGACCCCCCTTAGGTGGGGGGATCAAGCACGCTGTGTGACCTGGCCCTGCAGAAGTCTCCCCAGCGGCTGGGGGCTCTTTCCTTTAGGAAGCTTTTTAGATAGGTTTTATGTCATTCAGTTGATAAAATTTGTGGGTTCCCCCCTAGAAATGTGCCTGCTCCTCCCGTGATACTTCTTCCGTGGTTGTATGTGAGGCTCTGTAGAGGCAGGCGAGGCCACGGTAGGAACAGGGCAGCGGAAAGGCTGGGGAACAGGTTTGGGCGCTGACCAGGCGAGGGCCTTACTATCCCCCGCAGTGATGCTGGGAGGCGAGAGGGCGGCCTTCCCCGGACCCTTCTGATCGGGGCCCAAACAGTGCTGGACGGTACCCCGGGCCCACAGGGCCCGGAGCTTCTGCTGCCCCTCGGGAAGCTCTGCCGCTCTCCCCCGCGGGCCCCGCCCTCGGCCTCCCTCCCCGGCTTCCCTACCCTGTGGGCCCCGCCCCAGCCCCGCCTCCCTCCTCGGGGCCCCGCCGCCCTCCCCGCGGGCCCCGCCCCCGGCCTCCAGGCCGTCCTGTCCCTCCTCTGAAGTCCAGACCTTTCCCTCCTGGTGCAGAGCGGGGCTCACTTCCCTGTCTCGGTATTTGGCGGGTTGGTTTCTGTGACCCCACAGTTCCCAGTGGGAGGCTGGCCCAGCTTGGTTCCTCAGAGATTCTTTGCTCTTTGGCCTAGAATGGGGGTGGGGCGCTGGGGGGAGGTAGGTGCGCGGGTTGGTGGGTTAGGATGACTGGTGGGAGGCTGGGGCAGGGTGCTGTAGGGACACGGGGCTGGAGGCGGGACGGAGGAAGGCGGGGTCCGGGGGTTGGCTATGAGCGGGATCAGTATGAGAGTGACTATGAGTGACTGTGAGTGACTGTGGCTTGGAGAGTGACCGGGGGCCAGAGGCAGGCTGTACCCCTCGCTCCTGCCCACGGGAAGGCTGGTTTTCGGAGGTGAAGGAAGCTGACGGAGCGCCTAGGTGGTGAGGGAAGCGATGCTGGGTTACCCTTTGGGGATGGCTGGTTCATCTGGGATCTCTGTCTGGGGGCTGGGACATCCTGGGGGAGCTGGGGAGCTGGGATGTTTCTCAGTAACTGTTCATCTAAGAGCCTCATATTAAAGCCGGGCTCTGCCAGGTTCACCTGCCTCCTTCGGGCTGAGCAGTGACCACCCTGCCATGTCCCTGGGCGCCCAGGCAGGGTGGACCCCTGTTTCAGTGGGGGTGCGGGGGCGCACAGGTGGGTGGACCCCCGTTCCAGTGGGGGTGCAGGGGCACCCAGGTGGGTGGACCCCATTCCAGTGGGGGTGTGGGACGCCCAGGCGGGTGGACCCCCATTCCAGTGGGGGTGCTGGGGCGCCCAGGTGGGTGGACCCCCCATTCAAATGGGGGTACAGGGGTGCCCAGGCAGGTGGACCCCCATTGCAGTGGGGATGTGGGGCACCCTGGCGAGTAGACCCCCTGTTCCAGTGGGGGTGCAGAGTGAAGTCCGCTCCACCAACCCCCTCCCCCCAATGTTGGCCACCGGGATGCTCTGGGCATCACCTTGAGGCTGCGCTGACCCCCTGTCCCCCCCAGCCTGACCCGGCAGTGGACCCTGGAGGACGAGGAGGAACAGGAGCGAGAACGCCGGCGGCGACATCGGAACCTGAGCTTTGCCACAGATGACGAGGACCCGCCTGCCCGGGACCAGGACCTGCTGGCCCCCGAGAGGTGCGGGTGGGAGGCGGGACCCCAGTGAGGATGGACCAGCCGCCCCTGCCTGGGGAGCGGGCTGATCTTCTGCGGGCCCCACCCTGGTCAGGACAGCAGTCAGGACCAGTGTGGGTGAGCTGGGCCGCTCTTGCTGGGCACTTTATAAGCATAGCTCATCCATCCACGCTCCTGAGAGGGTGCTAACCCGGCTCACGGGTAGGCAGCTGTCAGAGAGCGCACGGCTCGAGCACGGGGGCAGGGCCTGGGGGTCGTCAGGCCCTGGGCCAACCATGCCCCTTCAGCCCAGACCCCTCCCGCTAGTGGACCCCCGTGGTCTCTGACGGGAAGGAGGTGTGGTCTGACCACCAGCCCTGAGGCTGAGCACCGCGACATGCCTGTCCGCAGGGACAGGGCCCACTCGGGGGACGCGTCTCCTCTTGTCTCCAAACAAGCCCAGTGTGCAGATCTGGCAGCGGGCTCAGCCAGCGAGTGAACTCACCCGAGTCGCGGGTGGGCAGGTGGAGGCGCAGGAGGGGCCCCTCTGCTGCAGGCCGGGTTTGGGGCGGCCTTGTGTGCTGCTCCCCGGCTCCTGGAGGGGGCTGCGAGGTGCGCGGCCTGTGCTGCACCCACATGGCTGCGGAGGTGCGGAGGCCTGGGCACCACTCCTGGCTTCCTGCCCGTCGCTGTGTGACTTGGGCCAGCTCCCTGCCTGTCTCTGCTTGTCATCTGTGAGCGGCAGGGCCTGACACAGGAGAGGTGTTCGTTGAACATGGAGTGGTTGCACCTTACAGGCGTTTATAAATTTTTTTAAAGCCTCTTATGCTTTGTTCAGATGATACCTTGGAAGCCTGATGGGTAAAGCAGATGAAAATGATCCTGATTTAAGGGACAGTGGTTCAAGGGGTTGGGAGGGCATGAGGCACCCTGAGGCGTTCCCTTGGGTCAGGTGCTCCCGGGGTCTCTCCCCCTTCTGACTGTCTCCCACCATCTCCCTTCCTACTCAGACTGCTGAACACGGAGGAAGCAGAGGGGCCCCGGCCACCGGCCCCAGACCCCAGAGATGAAGAGGATGTCCAGGCCGTCCTGAGGACGCGGCAGGAACGGAGGCAGAGGCGCCGGGAGGCCCCCGTCCCGGAGCTGCCTGAGGCCAGGCAGCCGTCCCCGGTGCCCAAGGAGCAAGTGCAGTCAACGTCTGGTCGCAGACTAAGCCAGCAGCGTGGCTCCGCAGAGGAGGGGGGCCTGGCGGGCAGGGCGCCTGCGGGCTCCGAGAAGCTGTCTGCTGCAGGGAAGACACTTGAGCCGGAAGCGAGCCTGGACCCTGAGACCCCCAGCCCCAGTAAATGCTCCGTGTCCCAGAAGATCACTGTGCTGGAGGAGAGAGCCTTCTCAGGAAAGAGGGCAGTTCCAGACAAAGCCAGCATCTCAGAGAAGAGACTGGTGTCTGAGAAAGCCACTGTCTTCGAGAAGACCCCGGCCCCCGAGACACAGCCGGCCCCAGGCAGGGCCATGGCCCCAGCGCGGCCCCCGGCCCGGGAGCATCCAGCCTCAGCGGAGCGCCCGTCCAGCCCCAGGGGGCAGCGGGGTGCTGGGCCTGAGAAGGAGCCCGAGTCCTCGGCGGGGCCTCTGCCCCGGGCTGGCAGCCTCCCGCCTGTCACTCTGCAGGTGCGCAGTGCCCCCTGCCTCCCTGTCCTCCCGGTGTCTCTGGCTGCCTCTGTGTCTCCTGTCCTCCTCCCTCCAGGCCAGCCCGAGCTGTGTCTCCTCTCCCTGCCTGCTCTGCTGCCCGCAGGACAGGGGACTGGGCTGCAGTCTCACCTGGCACCCACACCACACCCTCATCCCAGACCCAGACTCCAGGGAAGCCTCAGATGCTTCTAGAAGCCCCCTGCCCCCGGAATCCCTGTCCGCTGGCCTGGCCCTGGGCCTGTGGCTGCACCCCCACAGCTGAGGCAGTGGGTGGGAGCAGAGGACTGGCCTGCAGCCACTGCCCTGCGGCTGCTGGGGTGAGCCAGCCTGCCTGTCCTCCCGCGTGACTCACCCCCTGCTCTGTCCAGGTGAGGATCCCCAGCACGGAGGCTGAGGCTGAGGCCCCCTCGCCGACACGGGCCTCGCCCACCTTCAGCAGCGCCCTGCAGCGCTCCAGCCCCCGCACCATCTCCTTCAGGGTGAGCCTGGCTGCCGTGGGCCCCTCCCTGCAGGGCTCGGGGCAGTGGGGAGGCAGGCAGGAGGCACCCCGAGAAGATCTGGGGGCATCAAGGGGGGTCTCTTGACCTGGCTTGATGGGAGGGGCCGTGCCCCAGGCCCGAGGCGGGCCTTTCGTGGGGGTGTGGCTAGGGTCTGTGCAGAGGAGGGTGGGGGGCGAGACCCCAGGGCGGGCTGCATTCTGAGAGCTGAGTCCTCCCTTGTGGAGGCCGTGGCTGCCATGGACCCTGCTCACTGGCACCTTCCTTCTCTTTCCAGATGAGCCCCCGGAGAGACAGCTCGGAGGTGGCCTTAACCCGCAGGTCAGGGCCTAGGGGCCCCGGGGCTCGTCTGCTGTGGGGCTGAGGCCCGAGGTGCAGCAAGGGGAGGGTCCGGCTGCCTGGAGGGGGCGGGAGGGAGGGGCCGTCCTGAGCCACTGGGTGCCCGGTGGGGGGGGGAGTGGGTGCACTGGGGTCCTTTGAGTCAAGCATTGGGGATTCATGCATGCAGGCTGCACCATCTGCCCCGAGACTGTCTCTGAAGCCAGTGGACCTGGGCGAGGCCGAGGGGCGTGGGGAACATAGTGGATGAGGGGGTCACTGCCCCCGCATCAGAGTGAGATGTGCAGGAAGCACGGGGCACGGAGGTTCCGAGGGTTCAGGATGGGAACCGAGGGCTGGAGCCCCTTGCAGTCAGGGGAGCTCAGCCTGCGAGAGCGGGGTGAGGGCACGGGGAGTGGGCGGCAGAGGGTGTGAGGTGGGGAGAACTCTGCAGGCAGCTCTGGATGGAGGTTCAGTGAAAGGAGGGGCTTGGAGTGGAGTCCACGTGGAGGCCAGCCAGCCACACAGCAGCATGGGGGGCAGGGTGGGGGCGCCAGGGTCAGGAGGGCATTAGACCCAGGTCATGAGCCTTTCACGGCACCTGTGCCTGAGGGCAGGATGGGGGGCCTGGGGGCCAGGGGGGATGGAAGGTGGAGAGAGGGGAGCAGTGTCTGAGGCGGGACTGACTCCATGGGGGCAGGGACAGCAGCTGTTTCTGGCCTGGGGTGTCCTGTTGAATGGACTGTGTCTTGGGAGGACAGAGAGCGCCCACAGTCTGTATACAAAGGCTGCATTCTCTTTGCCAGAGTGAGGTGGGGCACAGGGGCAGGCCCGGTGTCCTGTGGGTGGGTAGGGCCTCACCTGCTTTGTCTTGCCCGGTCTTCCTGCCCTGCAGTGCCAGTGTGAGGCTGCCGGCCAGCTCAGTCAAATTAGGCCCGAAGCTGGAGCAATACCACTCAGCCATACAGGTGAGGGGGCCGGTCCCTGGAGTGTGCTGGGTGTGCCAGGGCCCTCACCCTCCAGGGTCAGTGGCCTGTGCTCTCTGCTCCCAGAGATCAGAGTCTGTCAAGTGTGCAAGCCCGTCCCGCACTGAGTTCCTCGTGGCTCCCGTGGATGTCGCCAGCAAGCGCCACCTCTTTGAGAAGGAGCTGGTGGGCCAGAGCCGAGAGGGCCCAGCTTCCAGCCGGAAGGTGAGTGGTTCTGGCCCGCCAGGCATCTGCAGGCCGCTGAGCCTGGGATCTGCAGAGCTGGAGCCTGGGGACTGCAGGACAGCTCCATGCTTTCCTGAATCTGTCTGGCGGACTCGAGGGCCCGGCCATGCCTGTTGCTGAGCCCCCAGCCCAGCTGTGCACACAGCTTCAGGGGAGGGTCCCGTGGCCTGGCTGTGTGGATGTGGTGAGGGGGCCCCTCTGGAGACGCCAGCCCGGCCCCAAGGTGGGAACTCTCTTCTCAGGAGAACTTGCAGCTCTCAGGGGTGGTGATGTCGCGGGTCAACCTATGGATCAGCAGGACCCAGGCGTCAGCACAGCAGGGCCCGCAGGTACTGCGCGTGCCCCTCTGCCCCCGGCCTCCCCGCAGGCCTGTCGTAGTGGGACGACCCGTCAGGGGAGGGGGATGCTCTGCACGTGGGACGGCTGTGGGGAAGCCTGCGGGTCAGAGGGTGGAAGGAGGAGGGCCTGGGGTCCTCCCCCAGGAAGGGGCGGGCCAGGGGGCTCTGTGGCAGCCTGAGCCCGGTTTCTGTCCCGATGCCCAGAACCAGGAGACGCAGAGAGAGTCGGCAGCCGGCAGGAAGCCCCAGTGGAGGAAGAAGCCAGAGCCCCCGCTGGGTGCCGAGGTGTGTGGGGTCCAGGGGCTGGGGCGGCTGTCCCTGGAGAACATGGGCCAGTAGGCGCCCACTCCTCCACTGCAGGCCTGGGCTCTGCCCAGCATGGGGGGCCTGGGGAAAGGGAGCATCCCTGCCCCGCCCCAGGAACCCCCTTGTCCTAACCACTCTCTGTCCCACTGCAGGTGTGAGGAGCCAGTCTCAGGCCAGCAGCCGCACCAGTCGCCTCTCCTGCCCGCTTTCTGCCCTGGACCTGGGAGGACGCTGGCCGGCATCCTCCCCGCCCCTCTGGGGCAGCTGTGCCCGTGGCTTGGCCGGCATCTTCCCCACACCCCTGTGGGGGCAGGCTGCCCTGTGCCTTGTCCGGCTGCGGGCACTGCGCGTCCGCACACAGCCTGGCCACTCTGTCCACGCTGACTCCTGCTCTTCCTCCTCCTCTGGGGCTGTCGGGTCGCACCGGTGTCTCTGTGCACCTGTCCCAGGCTGGGCCCCACCATCCCTGCACCACCTGCCAGGCTGGAGGAGCTAGTGCTGACCCCTCCCAGGCCCTGCCTTGCTCCTCTTCACGCCTCACCTGCTGCCCTGGCCAAGCCGTCCTGTGCCCCCTCCCTACTCTCAGGAAAGAGCTGATAAACTCATTCACTCTCAGGTGTGACCAATGATACCTTAAAAATCATTCTTTCCAGAAGCTTTGCTTTTCAGTGGAGACTAAATGGCGTGGGGAGGATGTTTTGGCTGTGGAGGCCCGAGGAGGGCAGGCGGTCGTCTGCCAGCAGCCTCTGTGGTCACAGCCCAGCACACCTGCCCCCAAACCCGGTTCTCCACTCCCCTGCCCTCCTGAGCCAGGGTGGATTCTGAGCTGTGTGTAGACCAAGCGTCCAGAGCCAGCCTGGTGCCGTCAGCCCTGTGTGCTGTGAGTGGCTGAGGGTGTGTGTGTGTGGGGCGTACATGTGTTTGTGCACAAGTCTGTGTGTGGTCCACACGTTTTCCCATCACTAGAACAGGCACCTGTTCTCAGGTGCCTGCTTGGGTTTCTCTGGAGTCAGTGACACCTCACACCCCCTTTGCCCCAGCCCCCCTGTGGGTATGGTCCTGAGGGAGGCTCCCGTCCCGCATCCTGGGGCCAGGGATGGAAGGGCCTTGGGGCCCCACCTGTGACCCGACTGGCCTGCCTCCAGCAGGGGTCTCCCATGGCCGGCCCCGTGCCTGCCTGGATCTGGGGGCAACGGGACCTGGAGGCCCTGGGCAGCCACCCGCACCCACCACCACACGTGCAACCCCAGAGTTCCTGGATGGAGCCAGGGGGGCTGGGCTGGGCACCCCTAGAGAGGCAGGCCCCACTCTGTGCTGTCGCACAAGGAACTCGGTCAGCAAGTGACCGAGAGGTGCTGAGTGCTCGCGTGCTACACTTGGGAAGGTCCTGGCAGGTGGCTTTGCCCAGCATAGCAGAGCCCTCCCTCCAGCATGGGGGTCCGAGAAGGGCCCGAGGGGTCTTGGCCCACCTGGCACTTGTGTCTGGGCGTATGGCACTGCTGTCCCTGGGGGAGCCCTTGGTGCCCATCGGGGCTGCCTGGGCAGGGTGCGGAGGGCAGCACCACGCCGCCCACCCCCTTGCACTCACTCATCTATACACGAAGGCCCTGTACTCACCCTTCTGGGGGGGATGCACACCCAGGGCGACCTCAGGTTGGCGTGTGAGGATAGCACTCAGCCTGGGCGCCCACCTGACCGCGCCCGCCTCCTGTGCCAGGCCTCCTGCGGGTCCTCAGGGCTGTGGGCGCCGTCTCTGCCTTCTTGTCCCTCCTCTGATGTAAGCTTGGGGAGGTGACTTCACCTCGTATGCAAGGGCAGGGCGTCCCGGGCAGGCCAGCTGTGGTGGCCGCAGTGACGGCCGCCCGCGCGCCCAGTCAGTCCATCCTGCCTTGGGACCGTCCCTGGAGGCTGCACACAGTCAGGCCACAGACGCCTGGAACCTGCCAGTCTTTTCCTGTGGGGCCTCGGGTGCCAGAGCCCTCTCCCAGGCATCCACGCAAGCAAATTCTGTCCCATTTAAAGGACTCTTGAGTTTACAAGGGACCCACTGCAGTAGCCCGAGTTAAGGGAAGCTGCAGGAGAAGCGGTTCCTAAACTGCAGGAGATTTCGGGCCAGGACACAAAGCCCGGCTGGGCCCCCAGGGGCCAGACCAGGAGAGCGGGTGGCACCCTGGCTGCTCACTGGCCCCCGGTGCCGGCTGCTGGCTCCTGGCTTCAGCCGGTCCCGCCCCGAATCTACTAGTGCGGGAAGGGCCACTGAGCCTAGAGGAGGAGACTCAGGCCATTGGGCTCAGAGGCCCCGGGGACCGTGGAAGGACAGCCTCAGCTGAGACGGGCCAGGTTGATAGCAGAGCGGGTGAGGAGCGCGTGACGGATAGGGCCTGGGGTTCCCCAGGCAGCGAAGTTGAGGCGGGGCGGGACATGGGTCAGGAGAAGGGGGAAGTGGGGAGAGGCTGTCCTTGTCCACAGAGAGGAGTGTTCATCGCCCACAGGCGGCCCTTGGCAGGGCCGGGGCTCAGGGCCCAGGAGTCGGGCAGGACAGGGGCCCTGAGAATTCAGAGCAGGCCTCCCCAGGTCTGCTTCCACTTCTTTGTTGTGTCCCGAGCCCTTCCATGACCCAGGCGCTGTGCTGGAGGCCGCAGGCACAGGCGTGCAAGCAAATGCGAGGTCCCTGGGTTCTGGCCATGTGGACGTTGTAATCTAGTGGGTTTAGCAGATCGTAATTTTAAAGCCATCGTGGCGTGAACTTCAACCGTCTTCCCTGCCCCTTCACTCAACCAGCTGCCTCTTTGAAGAGAACCTTGCTCTTGGCTGGAAGTTCGACCTTGAATCTGACCCCCTGCAGTGGGTCTACTCCCTGCCCAGTGGGGAGGGCTTGCCACGTGGCTTGGGGGGAAAGCAGACCCCTCTGTAGGTGTGCTCACCAAGGCTGCCAGAGCCTGCCTCTCCCCCAAGGGTGTTCACCCGCTAGAGGAGCCAGTAGCCCGGAAGCACCCTTGTCCACACATCACCCCAGCTGAGCTTCTGCTCCCGCCCTGCCCCCAGCCTGCCTTCCCGATTGCTGGCATCCACTTTATCGGGGTTCTCAGGACAGACAGCTGGCTTGTGTTATGTGCCTGCTCCCTCCTGTCCCCTGCCTGTCTGTCCTGGTTTTAAATAGCTTATCTGAGCAGCTGGACGACCACATGGGCTTATATGGCCTGGGGTACATGTTCCCTTAGCCCTGTCCCTGGCACCTGCCAAAATAGCAGCCAACACCCCCCTCCTCCTGCCCCCGCCACCCCCAGCGTGACTCCTGCACACATTCCTCCCACCGCCGGGGCGTGGGCCTGCTTAAAGCCTGTCCAGCCCCTGCCCTCGCCCAGAGCCCTCGAGGTGGAGCAGACACCACAAGACCCGTTGGCAGCTCCTGTTCTGGGTAAGACTGGGGCAGGCTCTAAGAGCAGAGGGGTGCCCTGTAGTCTGGGCCCTCTGTCCCAAGTTGCAGTGTCCACTCTGACTGGTGTCAGAGCTGGGAGAGGCCCCCTTCCCTCGGGAGCTTTAGAGGGTGGCGTCTCGGAGATGAATCCCTGAGCCTGGCGTCTCGGAGATGAATCCCTGAGCCTAGTTTAACCGACCCTTAGCCTGAGGCTGGAGACTTGGGTCTAAATCACAGACCTCCCACTGAAGGCCTGGGGTGGGTGGAAGGTCTTGGGTGAATAGCTGTCCCCCCCTGGGTCTGTTTCCTCCTTTGTAGAATGGAGAGAGAATTGCCAGGCCTCTAAATGAAATGATGCTCCGACCCCCGGGGACCCTCTCCTGGCGCCTCCTCCCTCCAGGCGGGGAGCCCCTGCCCCCTCCTGGGCAGGTCCTCCCCACTGCCCGGGGAGCAGAGCCGGGCCGTGGGTGCCCACACCAGTCAGAACAGTCCTCTCGGCCACATCCTCCTCCCTGGGGTTCAGAAGCTGTCAGAACTGATGAGAAAGGCCGCCTGCCAGAGGCAGCCGGGGACCAGGGACCTCGGAGGCTCTTCCAGGAGGACGCAGGGCTGGGCCCCACCTCAGACAGGGCACAGGCTGAGTGGCGTGGAGAGATCAGCTTCCTGGGGGCGGGGAGCCCGGCTGCCTGGGTCAGGGTGTTAACTCTGAGTCCAGTGCCCCCATCCCACTCTCCTGGGGAGAGTGCCTGCTGGAGCTTTGCAGGGAGAACTGCTCCCTCTTGAAGGAACACGGTGGGCAGGCGCCTGGAGATGGGCGTTTGAGGCTCATTCTTGTCCTGGTGCAGCTGGGAGGCCTGACCTCCCGAATTCTCCTCTTTACCCTGGGTCTTTAGGCAGGAGAGGAATCTGGGAGGATCGCGTTGCCCTGGTCCAGCTCTGCGGGTGGGCCAACAGCTGCGGTCAGGTCCAGCTGCCTGCCTGGCTCAGGGCTGAGGGCCAACAGCTGCGGTCAGGTCCAGCTGCCTGCCGGGCTCAGGGCTGAGGGTGGGGCCTCCGCTCTTCTGTTCATGGATAGGTTAACGGAGGCGCAGAGAGGTTAAGTGACTTAGCTAAGGTCACACAGCCAAGCTGGGTGTTAAACCTGGGCCTTTGACAGCATGGCCAGCGCTCTTTCTGCCTTCTATGGTTTCTGCTTTATTCCCCAAGAAAGGTGACCCTGGCCTTTTGGCTGTGATGGCGACCTGCTGGAAAGGGCAGGTGGGGGCCTTCTGGCCTCTCTCCCAACTGGAGGCCCCCCTGGCCCCCCGCCTTCCTGCCACCAGCACATGGACGTGATCTCAGACGCCTCCTCTGGGCTGGAAGCCCTCCCCCACCCCGACCTGCCTCTTGAGCGGCTCTATTTTTGGAGCTGTGCTTGTAGGAGCAGGGGGGCTTGAAGGGCTGTGCGGGGGCTCAGAGCCGGCAGGGGGGCAGGCCACAGAGGAGAGAGTGTGAGAGCTGCACCCCAGGCTGGCCAACCCCCTCCCTGGAGGCCTCCCTGCACCCCAGGGTGACAGACTCCTCCTGGGGCTCAGGCCCCTGGCCTGACTGCTTCCCTGGGGCTCCAAGCAGTGCTGACCTGCCAGTCCTCACCCATCCTGGGCTGGGGGCTGTCCCCCTGCTGCCCTTTCCCCAGGCCCCATTTGGAGGCTCTCTGGGATGAGTACCCCCACCCAGGGAAGCCAGCTTCAGTCCAAAGCACCCTGTTGCCAGGCCCGCCCTGCCTGCCCCACTGTAGGTTCGTTTGCCCTGACCCAGCAGGGCTGGATGACTGGGAGCAGGCTCAGAAGAGTTGTCAGCCCGAGGCTGCAGCCCGAGGCGGTCTCCCCCAGGGGCTGCGGGCGGGGCTCCTTCAGCTCCTCTTAGCCTCAAAGGGGCTGCCTTGTGGCAGACACCACACCACCTGCCAGAGCTGGGGGCTCGCAGCACGTCTGCAGATGGGTGCCTGGGTGGGTCTCAGCCGTGAGGGCGGGGTCTGGGGGACAGGTGAGGGGGCATCAGCACCCCGTCCAGGGCACCGTCACTGCAGCCTGGGTCACAGGTTGGCGGCCGCAGCGCTGGGTGCATCCTCCCTTCATCCCAGCCTTCCTCCCCTTGGAGAAGAGGAAACTGAGGCACAGGGGCGTCACACACGGGGCGTGGGGCCCGTGTCCCGAGCCAGGCCCGCCTCCCAGCCAGCCCTCTGGCCTCTCCCTGGGCTCACAGCGACAGGGCAGCAAGACGCTTCCATGTGGGACCCTGGGCTGCCTCCACACAGGCCTTGGGAGTGGGGCTCGGGCCCCGGCTTCTGTTCTCAGCGCAGCGTGGGGGACACCCTGGAGAAGCTCCACGGAGCTGGGCTTTTCGTAGAGACAGCGGCTGTGAGAGATGAACAGACCCCACACCCGCCCAGGGTCCCCAGGGAAGCACCACACCGGCTGGCACAGGGGCATTTCCTTATCTGTGATCCTCCTCAGATTCGCTCCTCAGCTCGCACTCCCCATGTGTGGTGTGTGTCTGGGGTCTGGTGTGTGTCTGCGGTGTGCTGTGCGTGTGTGTGACCGTGTATGAGGGTGAAGTCCCTTCCGTTTAGCCTCTGTGTGTCTGGGGTCTGGTGTGTGTCTGGGGTGTGCTGTGCGTGTGTGTGACCGTCTGTGAGGGTGAGCCCCCAGCCTGTGTGAATGTGGAGCCACCAGCAGAGTGGCCCTGGGCAGCTCTGCAGCCACGTGTCCCCCGCGTGTCCCCTGGGTGTCCCTCTGGCTTCCACAGGCCCCGCGGCCCTGCTCTGTCCTCCGTGTCTGCCCCGCGGCGGTGCTGAGAGCTTTACAGACAGAACCGCAGGCAGTGGCCCCTCCCCGTGACCGTGGGCCCTGATTTTGGCTCTGGGTGTCGGCTGACCTTGCGGGTTCCTCCCTGTCACTGAGCTGCTCCCGGGGGAGAGGCCTGGCTGTGGGAAGACTCAGAGCCGCATCCGAGGGGCGTGGAGCCTGCAGCCTGGCCCTGCTGGGACAGTGTCTCTGCCCGACAGGGGTGGGGGCCCGGTACAGCTGGTCCAGGGCTGGGGGATGGCAGGCCCAGCGCTTCCTGCAGAGCTGGGCGGCTGGCCCTCTGCCCACCCGGATTGTCTGTCTCCCTGCAGAGGGAAGAGGAGGCCATGTCGGACGTGGAAGAGACAGTGGACGAGTATGAGTGAGTCCTGGGGCACTGGGCAGGGGCTGCGCCCGTCAGGGGCGTGGGGAGAGCCGCACCCTTGCTTCCAGCCTGTTGCCTCGGGCTGCCCCAGGCAGGGGGCTGGCTGTGAAGACCCCAGGGCTAGGGGCCGGGGGCTTGGCCTCCTGAGAAGAGACCAGAGAGTTTCTGTGAGGTCCCACAGGCCACAGAGCCATTGTGCCCAGAAACCCGCCCCAGACCTGGCATCATGGCCCAGTCCCGGGGGCCAGGGAGGGGGGCACGCTGCAGCTCATCAGTCAGTCATCCCTGGGGGAGGCAGTGCCCGGGGCAAATAGGACCACAGACATCGCTTGGACCCTGAAGACCCCCTCTTGGGCACCGAGGGTGCAGAACTGGGGGCTGAGTGGAGGGCTTGTGCCTGTGGACTTGGGCTGGGTGGACAGGGATGCGGGCGTGCAGAGCCCAGGGACCAGCATTCGCCAGGTTTCCTGGGGGGTTGGGGGAGGCAGCTGAACGGAGCCGGGCTTGGCTGGGCTGTGGGTGGGGGGCGGGCAGACTCCAGGACCCAGCACGGGGGTAAATGTCTCCTGGAAAAGGTCATAGGGTGTGTGCGCGCGTGTGTACACGTGCGTGCTGTGTTCCTGATAGCATCTCCCCTCATGCCGCAGGGAGCAGGAAGGTAAGCACACCCCAACTCTCACTGAGTGAGAGGACAGCCTGGCTGGAAACTGACTGTTTCTTCTCTCCTCTCTTGCGCTCATGCCTCCTCCCCGAGCAGAAGCAGCCGAGGAAGGTACGGGGGTGGGGTCGCCCAGGAAGCATCTCGCCTGTCCCCAGCCCCTGCTCCCAGCTGAACAAAGCCCCCCTACCAGCCCCGGCTTCCTGCGGGCAGAGTCCTGATGGGGCCATGCTGCCTGTCTGCTCTACCGCCTGACTGGGCTGGGGGCCACACCCTGCCAGCAAGTGATGAAAAGAGAACCCCAACCCCCAATTCTGCCCAGGCCCTGGCCCTCTCGCATGCTGGGAGGCCCCTCACCCACGTGGGTCCTTTCTGGTTCCAGACACTGAGGAAGGGGCTCCCGGGCCTGAGTCTAGGACAGGACCCTGACCCTGTGCCGTGACATCAGAGAATGAGCTGGGGAGGGAGGCTGAGTCAGACACGGGGCCCAGAGGCGGCCCCACTGCGACAGCACCTCCGGGTGCAGAGGGGGCTTCAGCCGCAGAGAGGCACGTTTCAAACGAGAGGACCTTGCATAGACTTCCCCTGAAGGAGCAGACACGAGCGTTCCAGGGTTTGTGGCCCCCGGTCCTGCTGAAGCTGCTGCTCCAGGAACATTCTAGAAACGGTCTGCAGGCCGTTGGGCCCTAGTTTGCAGCTTCTGGTTTAAACCAAGAACAGAGCGGCCCCTGTCAGCCACACAGGTCCCCCCACACTCACTGGGCCCTACACCTCCCTGCGCCGGGCCTGCTCACTGTCTGGTTCGTCTCTCCAGAGCACGAGGAAGCAGTGGAAGAGGAGGCTGGAGGCGAGGCTGAGGCTGGGGAGCCCTGCACCGCAGGTGAGGCCCCTCCTGGAACGAGGGGGGAAGGGGGCCCTCCTGAGCTTGGGGCGGCAAGGGCCCCAGTGCTGCTCCTGAGGCAGCGGGAAGGCCTAGACCATGCTCTGCAGCCTGGGCAGCCCCCTGTGCAGGCCGGGCTCAGCCTTGTCAGTACACGCTGCACCTGCTTCTTTTGGCCAGGCGGGCCTGGGCCCCAGGAGGTGTGCACAGGCGAATCCTGGACCTGGGGCCCTGCAGGGCCCCCTTGGCTGAGGACATGTAGGGGGGGACAGGGGGCTACTGGCAGGACCTTGAGCTTGGAATCGGGACCGTGACTCCTTTCTCATGTTCTGTTCAGAAGATGGAGAAGAAGAGGAAGGTAGAGAGGCTGAAGGTGAGGCCCACTGGCCATCGGGACACGGTGGGGAAGCCCCTCCTGCAGCTGTGGGGGAGACCCTGGGAGGGAGGGGGAAACCTGGGGGGAGGGGGAGACCTGGGGGGAGGAGGATACACTAGGGAGGCGGGGGAGACCCTGGGGGGAGTGGGAGACCCTGGGGAGTGGGGGAGACCCTGGGGAGGAGGGGGAGAACCTGGGGGGAGGGGGAGATCTTGGGGGGAGGGGAGACCCTGGTGGGGAGGAGGGGGAGACCCTGGGGTGGGAGAGATCCTAGGGGGATGAAGGGGAGACCCTAGGGAGAGGTGGAGACCCTGGGGGGAGGAGGAGACCCTGGGGGGAGGAGGAGACCCTGGAGGGGAGGGGAGACCCTGGGGAGGAGGGGGAGACCCTGGGGAGGAGGGGGAGAACCTGGGGGGAGGGGGAGACTTTGGGGGGAGGGGGAGATCCTGGTGGGGAGGAGGGGGAGTCCTGGGGTGGGGGAGACCCTAGGGGGATGAAGGGGAGACCCTAGGGGGAGGTGGAGACCCTGGGGGAGGAAGAGACCCTGGGGGGAGGAGGAGACCCTAGGGAGGCAGGGGAGACCCTGGGGGGAGGAGGAGACCCTGGGGGGAGGGGGAGACCCTGAAGGGAGGAGGGGGAGGCCCTGGGGGAGGGGGAGACCCTGGAGGGAGGAGGGGGAGACCCTGGGGGGAGGAGGAGACCCTGGGGGAGGGGGAGACCCTGGGGGGAGGAGGAGACCCTGGGGGGAGGGGGAGATCCTGGGGGGAGGAGGGGGAGACCCTGGGGGTGTGGGCATAGAACCATGTGTGTCTGCAGGTTGGGCTCCTCCTTCCAGAGACGGTGCCTTGGGGGTGCCCAGGGGGAGGGGGCCAGGTTGGGTCAGGGCAGTGGTCACATCATGTCTATCCACGAGGTTTCTGCAGCCTGGGTGAACCACGGGAGGGTAGGGTGTCTGGGGCTGAGATCCCGGGTGCGGATGGTCCATGGGGCAGGTTACTGCTGTGGGCAGTGTTGACCTTCAGCCTTCACAGGGGCCCAGGTGGCCCAAGTCACACCTTGGGGCTTGGAGTCACACCCATCAGCTTCCGGTCCTGAGCCGCCTCGGGTCTGGGGGGCGACTGCGGAGGCAGAGACTTAGGCAGGGACTCTGGGGCCAGGACCCCAGGACGTGTCCCCGACCCCTCCTCCCTGTGTGGCAGGCACTGCTGAGTGAGCGCTGTGTGCACGCGCGTCCCCGAGACCCCCTGAGCATCAGCCCTGAGTGCAGCCTGGGCTTTGCAGCCCTGCTGCTTAGCGCTCTGGCTGCTCCTGCAGTCCCGGGATGGGAGGGAATCACTGGTGATGGGCAAACAGAGGCTCATGGGTGCCAGCTTATCAGGGGCACAGTGGGGCCAGATCCAGGCCTCCCGACCCCACGTTCACGTGCTTTCCCCCTCTCCAGATGGCCCGGTGGAGGAGTTCAAGCCCAAGCCCAGGTGAGTGGTGAAGCCCTGGGAGCAGAGGGCCCGTGAGAGAGAGCCCTCGGGGCAGGACTGGGTGCACGGGACACCGTGTGCACAGGCTGGGATGCGGCGGACACAGACCCCCCTGTAGAGCTGTGTAGGTTGTGTGCGGCATAAGAGTCTCTGCTGGGTGTGTGGGAGTAGGGGGTGGGGCTGCTAAAAACCACCCACACTGCGTCACCAGCGCCTTAACCCTCACCCTAACCCTGCTACAGACAGCACTATGCCCATCTAGAGGGAAAGGACAGACCAGCCATGGACATGGGCAGACACCCTGTCCAACCCCTCAGGAGAGCTGGGACACTGTCCTTGGTGGCTGGAGGACACGAGGGAAGAAAATTTGGAGAAGCCAAGCAGTGAAAGCGTGTCAGTCTAGGCATGTGGCTTCAGAGGGTCACAAAGGGCCACATGAGGCAACTTGGGGCCATACAGGGCACACGCAGAAGCTCTGGGTGCGGAGGGGGTGGGGCTTTGGAAATGCCAAGCCTGTGATCTGCTGGTGCCTCAGCACACAGTCCAGGAGACGCTCCAAAAGCAGCCCAGCCTGGCAATCCCAGCTCCTTCCCATCCCCTCACTGGGGCAAACACTGCGGTGTCTTGGTCCAGATCCCCACACCCGAGGGCAGACAGGAAAGCAGGGCTCAGTGTCCTAGCCAGGAGTCTCACAGCGAGTGGGTGAGGTGTGTGAGGCCGACCTCTGCCTCCCGGTCTCCTGGGGTCCGGGCCAGGAGTGTGGGTCAGCCAGGGTGCAAGCCAAGCCTCTGTACTTCCTGGCTGCATGGTTTTGAGCAAAGCCTTATGTCTCTGAGCCTCCGTCTTCCTGAACGAGATGAGTGGTTTCCACTCCAGGTAACTGTGAGGATACATGAGACTACTGTAGGCACTCCAGTCCCGAGTGGGCGTGGGGACCCCGCGTGGGCACTGTGCGGGTGTCACCGCGTGGGTCTCGACCTTTCTGCAGGGAGGAGAGGGACCTTCCTATCCCCGGTACCCTCTGTGCAGGGAGGGATTGGTGCTCACTCCTCCTTCTGCCCACCAGGCCCTTCATGCCCAACTTGGTGCCGCCCAAGATCCCTGATGGCGAGAGGGTGGACTTCGATGTGAGTGCGAGCTCAAGGAGGGCAGTCCCCGCCTCACTAAAGACCTCAGCCCCCCACCCCCCACCCCACTACGCTTGGGGGAGGACACGGGGGGAGGGGCACCGTGTCCGACACCACCCTGAGCTCAGCCCCAGTTGGTCCCACGACCCCAAGGCTTCGCTCCTGCCCTGCGGGCGGGGTCGCCTCTGAGTGCCGCCCCCTACCCCCACCCCAGGACATACACCGGAAGCGCATGGAGAAGGACCTCAACGAGCTGCAGACGCTGATCGAGGCGCATTTTGAGAACCGCAAGAAGGAGGAGGAGGAGCTGGTTTCCCTCAAAGACAGGATCGTGGGTGTCGCACCCTCTGGGCGTCTGGGAGGAGGTCCAGAAGGAGCCCCCAGGGACCCGCCCCGCGCTCTCTTCCCTCCCCCACCCCCCAGGGCAGAGCGCAGTCGGCATCCCCGCTCCCACCTCCCGCACCCTGGGCACAACCCCGCCCCAGTGATGAAGGGCAGATGCCGTGACCCGAGAGCCTAGGCGGTTCCCCTGAGCCTGGATTCTCTCCTCCACGCTCTAGCCCCTCCGCCCCGCCCCGTTCCTGCTCCACAGGGCTTGGCCTCCACCTCCCTGCACAGGGTGGTGTCCACACCGGCGGGGACGGGGCCGGCGGGCACTCAGGGGCCACGGCGAAGGCCGTCGGGCCCTCTCCGGGGGCTGAGGTCAGTCCCGAGTGACTGCAGCCTTGCGGTCCCCCCCCACCCCCCTCCCCCGCAGGAGAAGCGGCGGGCAGAACGCGCGGAGCAGCAGCGCATCCGCACGGAGCGCGAGAAGGAGCGGCAGACGCGTCTGGCGGTGAGTGGCCGCCGGCCTCCGTCCGCGGGGCCCAGGGTCGCTGTCCCGACTCTGACAGCGGAGGAGATAGAGATGCCCAGAGTGTCTAAGGAGACGCTCCATCCCTCCGCAGCGCGCCCCCGGGAGCGGAGCCCCGCAGCCCCCTCCTGCGCTGCTGCGGGTGGGCCCCCACCGCAGGGCCTCCTGGTCTGGAGGGGAGCAGGCCCTCGGGAGCTGGAGCCCATCTGTTCAGCCCGTTTTCTCCCGCTGGGCACCGCCAGCGCCAGGCATGTGCCGGGTGCGCCCTCAGTGCTGGCCCAGACTCAGGGCGCCTGGCCCCCCGCGTAACCCACTCTGTCCCCGCGGGAACCAGGAGGAGCGAGCCCGCCGAGAGGAGGAGGAGAGCCGCAGGAAGGCGGAGGATGAGGCGCGCAAGAAGAAGGCTCTGTCCAATATGATGCACTTCGGAGGCTACATCCAGAAGGTGGGGGCCTCCAGCTCCTCCTGTTGCGGGGGTCTCGGGAGAGAAATGCCTAGCCACTGCTGGGAGACCGAGTTCTCACACCCAGACCCCGAGCTGGCTCTCCCTGGCTGACTTTCCCTGGGAAGAGCTGCCAGGCTGGGGGCTCCAGAGCACCAGCGCTCTTCCCTGGTGGCTGGTGCAGCCGGCAGGCCGGAAGCCCCATCTCAGGTCTGCCCGGTGTGGCCTCCCGCAGCCTGGAGGCTGTCTCTCCATTTGTAGGATGGCGTTAATGGTGCCGTCTGCCTGCTCTGAGATGGTCAGATGAGCTAGCCTGGAAAGCAGCTGAGTGCTGCCTGGATGCAGGCTGGTTTCCTCCTAGGGCCCATCACAGGGCCTAGTGTGGTGCCCCCTATTCCTGAAGGGAGGGGAAGGGGGAGCAGAGCTCTCTGTGCTGTGGACCCGGCCAGCCCCCCGGGCCCTGCCTCCTGGTGACCCTCAAGCAGGGCCTTGCTGGCAGTCGGCCCTGCCCCCGGCCTGGGCACGGGTCCAGCAGCCGGCTCCCCAAGGCCGCTGACGCTGCTCCTCCGTGTCTCCACTCTGCTCCTGTCCCTCCCTCTGTCTGTTGCCTCTCCTGTCTTTCTCTGGGGCTCTTCTCCCGCTGTCCCGCTGTGCAGGCCCAGGTAGGTTCTGGTCCTCAGGTCCTTCTCCTCTCCTTTGGGGAGCCTGGGGAGGGCAAGGTACTGGGCTGGAAGGCGGGGAGGCTGGGTGTTGCTGGCCTGGGTGTGCAGCAGGGAGGCCTGTCTCCCTGCCAGGCCTGGGGGTGCAGGGAAGGCAGGGCTTCTCTAGCCCCCTCCCCCCGCTTCTTACTCTCTCCAGACAGAGCGTAAAAGTGGGAAGAGACAGACCGAGCGGGAGAAGAAGAAGAAGATTCTGGCCGAGCGGAGGAAGGTGCTGGCCATCGACCACCTGAATGAAGACCAGCTGAGGTGGGCTGCCTGCGGAGCTGCATCTCCGGAGGGCATCCCGCCTCGCGTCACCGGGTGCTGCTGCCCCACTTTCCCATGGGGGCTTCAGGGGGCTGGCCTGGGCCTTCTTGGCAGGCGGCACTCGGCTCCCTCTCCTTCCCGCTGGGGCTCCCCAGCTCCATGTCCTAAGGCTTTGTCCTGGCAGCGCTGGCGTCCGCCTGCAGTGCTGGGCACTGCCCAGGCCAGGCTAGGGAGCAGGGCCTGGGGGCGAAGGAGGGCAGGGCTGGGGGGTCAGGACCCGGATGCAGGCAGGTGGGGACCTTCTTACTGCCCACCTTTCTTGCTGGCCTGTGCAGGGAGAAGGCCAAGGAGCTGTGGCAGAGCATCTACGACCTGGAGGCAGAGAAGTTTGACCTGCAGGAGAAGTTCAAGCAGCAGAAATACGAGGTGAACAGCTGCTGCCCGCGCCCCCACCAGTGGCCTCTGTCCCCCACAACCCCCGAGGCCTGTCTGGTGGTGCTCCCCACCCTTGCCGGGGCTGGTGCTCCTGGAGCCTGAGGGTCACTGGGGCTGAGCACACACTTCCTGGGGTCCCAGCCCTGAGGGCCCCCACTTCTGGCCTAAGGCAGCAGCTCAGTGCCCTGAGTCCACCGGGAGGACCATTGCACAGGCCAGGCCTCCTGTGGAGTCGGGGGTTCACCAGCGATTCGGCCCCTTTGCTCCCCCACCCACACTTGGGGCCCAGTGTGGGTCCTGGAAGAGGCAGTGCGGTCCCCGCCACACGGATGCCAGACAGGAGGGCGGCTTGCCCCCCAGCCCCACCCACCTCCCCAGGCCACCTGGGCCCCCGCACAGGAGGTGCCTGGGCTACTCTTCCCGCTGTCTCTTTCAGATCAATGTTCTCCGAAACAGGATCAATGACAACCAGAAAGTGTGAGTGTCTGACTCCAGCCTCCACCCCGACCCGTGGTCTCCCGGCCCCTCCCCACTCCTGTGGTCAGGCCCCTGCCTTCCACAAGGCTGCTTCGGGCTGAGCCTCTGCAGGCAGTTCAGTGTGCCCCTGCCCCCGTCGGCCCTCAGCACCCCCACATCCCCTGGAGGCTCCCTCCCCTCTCACCGCCCCCCCCCCCACGCCCACCCCGTCCCCCCTGACTGGGTCCTGCTTCCTGCAGCTCCAAGACTCGAGGGAAGGCCAAGGTCACCGGGCGCTGGAAGTAGAATGGCGCCTCCTTCTCCAGGACCTACTCCTCACCGGCCGCTCCTGACGCACTTTCTCCTGCTCTGCACTGTCCACACCCTGCACAGCCACCCCCCTCCACCCTGTCCCCGTCGCAGACTGGCTGGAAGCCACACTCGCGCCGCTCCCCACCCCCATCATAATAAAAGCACCGCGCCACCCCCCGCACTCCTGTCTGTTCTCTTCAGGGGGAGACGGCCCGCAGGGCACCCGGCCCCCAAGGGCTGCACAGAGCTCCCGTCGAGGCAGTAGTTTCTGAGCTGAGCCCTCGGGGCGGGGCTTCTGCCTCCACGTCTGTGTCAGGGTCGCCACTGCACACCTGGGCACGCTGGCACTGGTCCACGGAGCTGCGTCCATCAGCGACCAGTTTTGTTTCCAGCTCAGCCAGGGGTTTGTCCCTTAGGTCCGGTCTGCTGGAGTTTGCAGCTCCATGACCTGTGGGCGCAGCATTAAACGGGAATGCTGTGCTGGATTCAGGGCTGGAGTGGCTTGGAGTCTCACGGGGATTGTCGGGAAGAACTGCTCGGCACTGTCCTGAAGGCAGCCTGCAGCCCCTTTTTGTTGCAGCCGAGGGAGGCCATGATGAGACGCAGACAGTGGGGACTGCCCCGTGGCACACCTCTCAGTGTCCTGAAGTGGCCACGAGCAGCTGCCGCAGCTCACAGACAAAGAGACCGGCCCTTGGCAGGCTGTTCTAGTTGTTCTGAGAAGTAGGCAGCAGGTTGGGGGACATTCCCCAGGGTTTGGATTAGTACCCCAAGGCTTATCTTGTGTGTCATGGACATACAGTTTGAAGGGTTTCTTTAGGTCTGGTAGTCCAAAGCTGGAGCTGAGACTAAGTTCCTTTTTATTGTCTCAAGGGCTGTTTGGTCCTCTTTACTCCAAGTAAGAGGCCCAAGGTCATGTCCCTTCAGTGTCTCAGGGGCTTCCCTGTGAGCCCACAATTTGGGATCCAAATCAGACAAAACCCTGCCATCCTCAGAAAACCTTTCAGTTGTCTGCAGATCTTCGGTGCTCCCAAACCTGCGATCTTCAGGCTCCTGCCTGACAGAGAGCCTGCTTGCTTTCTGTCAGGCAAGAGGTCCAGTTGTCCTTGGGAGAGGACAAAGCCCAGATATGTGACTTGTTTGCATATCTGGGCTTTTTCCTGGGAGACCTTATATCCACATTTGGCCAAATAGTTGAGGGTCCTGATAGTATTCTCTAGACACTTGTCATATGTAGGGCTTGCCATGAGCATGTTGTCCACCTATTGGAGCAAAAGCCCTTCATCCAGCATTGAGTCTCTGAGGTCTCTACCCAGCGTTTCCCCAAACGAGATAGGGGGGTTTTTGAACACTTGCGGCAGGACTGTCCAACAGTGGTGTTGGACTGGCTGTGTTTCCAGGTCCTGCCATTCAAAGGCAAATAGCAGCTGCAACTCCTCTGCAACAGGAGTGCAGAGGAAAGCATCCTTCACATCCAGGACTGAGAACCAACTGTGTTCTCTGGGAACAGTTGTGAGCAGAGCGTGTGGATTAGGTCCCACAGGGTGTAAGTCGTGGACTACTTCAATAATAGCCCTCAAGTCCTGAACAAGGCAATACTCTCCTGAGTTTGGTTTTTTACTGGGAGGATAGGGGTGTTATATGAAGACCTGCAAGGTCTGATCAGTCCTGATTTTAAAAACTTCTCCAGAATTGACTGGATTCTTTTGGGCATCTTGTCTTAGGGGATATTGTTTTAAATGAACCTTTCTCTATTAGTAGAAATTACTTTTAAGGTATTCAACAACAGGGAACAGTGCAGAAACAAGAAGATGAAAACCAGAAGGCGGCCTTTCTGGAAGCAGCGCAGAAGACCAGCATCATTTTTAGTGGGATTTATATTGGTCTTGCATTTATGGCCTTCCCCAGTGTGCCATCAACCCACACTTCTGACCTCACCTTGTGGTAGACTTCAGGGGGAAATAATTCTGTTTCCTTTTCTGGGGTTTCTATGACTGCCACTTGTAGGCTCAAGGCATGTTCCAGCGGAACGCTGATGTCAAGCTCTTCTGGTGAGATGGTTACTTGAGTGTTTAATTTACAAAGGAGATCTTATCCTCAAGGGGAATTGGACCCTCTGGCTTATATAAGAAGCTATATGGAAGGGTAAGATCCTCTAGTTAGCATTCCAGAGGTTGTAAAAATGTTTAGTTGTTTTACTTCTCAGAAATCCCCATGACCTGGATAGACTGGGACGTTTTCTGCGCTGCTTCGGTGTTTACCATAGAGTAGGTGGCACCCACGGGGAAGGCAATGGCACCCTACCCCAGTACTTTTGCCTAGAAAATCCCATGGACGGAGGAGCCTGGTAGGCTCCAGTCCATGGGGTCGCTAAGAGTCGGACACGACTGAGTGACTTCACTTTCACTTTTCACTTTCATGCATTGGAGAAGGAAATGGCAACCCACTCCAGTGTTCTTGCCTGGAGAATCCCAGGGACGGGGGAGCCTGATGGGCTGCTGTCTATGGGGTCGCACAGAGTCGGACACGACTGAAGCGACTTAGCAGCAGCAGCAGCAGCAGGTGGCACCCATGTCTATTGGAAAGTCAGATCAACTTGTGCCCCAGTGTCAGGGTTACCTGGGCCTCCTGGGGGAAATTAAGATTAGATGTTTTAAGTCCAAAGGAGCCCCCAGCCTCTGCGTTCGTCAGCGGTGGTCCTCTCCTCCCAGGAGAGAGGCTCCTGCCTTCCTTTTGTTATTTTTAAGTTTAGCGCAATCTTCTCTCAGCGCCTCTCTCCTTCCGTAAGTGCATTGTCCCCCCACCTCCCTCCAGGCTGTTGGTCTTCAGCGCTGCTGCCAGAAAGGCTGCCTTCTGGTTTTCACCTTCTTGTTTCTGCACTGTTCCCTGTTGTTGAATACCTTAAAAGTAATTTCTACTAATAGAGAAAGTTTCATTCCAAACGCACCGTCTAGCTTCTGTAATTTCCTCCTTGTGTCCAGGGCCCTTTGCCCGACAAAGGTCGTATTTATCACCCTTACGTTCTCATGGGCCTCAGAGTGTGTAACGCCTATAAGCTTGGTAAAGCCTTTCTAGAAACTCTGATGGATCTTCGTTTGGTTTTTGTTTTAGCTCCTGAATTTTGTTTAAGCTCTTTTGTCTGGGCACTCCTTTTTGAAGACTCATTAAAATACATCGATAATGTTCTAGAAGTGGGGTGCCCCCGTTATTAGGGTCTCAGTTGGGCTCACAGTGGAGACTGCAGTCAGCTTGTGAGTTGCACTCAGATCCACCAGATGGAGCTGGTGCGCTTCCTCCCTAACTTTGTCAATGACCATTCTTTCTTCTTCAGTTAATGTCAAATCCATAAGCATGTGACTATCCACCCAAGTGGAGTGGGGAGTGGCAGATATGGAGGTGAAACGCTCAGTCATGTGGAGTGAGTCCTCTTGGTGAGCAGGGTTACGGATTCTCAGGTAAGAAAATCCGAGGCCGAGAAAGGAGTGGGCCATTTGCATTAAGGCCCCCTGGGGTCTCAGCTCAAGGGGAGTTGCTCTGCTGCTGAAGCGGCTCTCAGGCCAAACTGGGTGCCCTGTTGGGTCTGGGACGGTGACACCCGACCAGGTCCCTGTGACTCGGGGGTTGCCATGGAAACGTCTGTCTGTTCCCCATCGGCAGTGTAAACAGGAGGCAAGGAAAGCGGTGAATATGCTGAGGACACAGTAGGGGGCGGGGCGCGCAGCCTGCTCAGCCGGTGGGGTTCAGGCTCTGGCGTAACCTTTCCCCATTCCCACCTTCTCCCCGTGAAGTGGGCTTTCCCTTGGGCTTCCTTTCAGGTCGCTGCCCTACAAGGCAACAATCCTTGACTCTTTTTCTCCTGATGTAATAATGTAATAGCATAAATGCTTCTGTTTATGGAGTTTCATCTTTCTTTCCTGCTATTTTGCAGAACATTTCTAACCATGAAATTGTATAATAATTGCAGGAGTCATTCAGGGGTCTTTGCTCTTCTGATCCTAAAATATATTGGGTCCACACTTCATTACAATATTATATCTTTCTTAGTCATAGGCTCATGGCTGTATTTTGACCATTTATGTAATATATGCCCCAGAGGGCTTTCCTTTGGGATAGATGGAGTACCCCCCATTTCTGCAAGCTTTGTAGCACCAAGACACAAAGGATGTAGACAAATTCCAACAAAAAGCACAAAGTCCGGCACCAATGCATAGATGATCTGGCTCCCAAATCAAGTCAGCAAATTTCACCCTACAAAACAAACGAACCAATATCAGCTAGACTAGTCCTACACCACAAGAATTGGCTCCCAGATGAATCGGTTCCCACTTGGATAGTCCAAAAAACACCTTTCTGCCACCCTAAACAAGGTACCTCAATCAAACTGGCTTGTCTCAAAAAGGAAGTCCTAAGCGAGGGAGGAATATGTTCCTGGTGTGCACACCAGAGTGATCTACCCTACAAAACCCGAGCCATCAACTTATAACACGGGGCACACAAACCACAAACAAATGCGCTGGCTATTGAATTGAGTAGACTCACCCTACAAATTAAGTCAGATCCTTGTTACAACTGCCACACGCTGAGGGCAGCTGGCACAATTTTCAGGGAATCTTGAGGGAAAGACTCCCAGAACAGTTGGTCCAGGAGCTGCTTAGGATCCCATCTCAATACGGCGAGCCATGAGCAGCAAAGCTCCCACATTGGCATGCCTGCTGCTGCTGCTAAGTCGCTTCAGTCGTGTCTGACTCTGTGCGACCCCATAGACGGCAGCCCACCAGGCTCCCCCATCCCTGGGATTCTCCAGGCAAGAACACTGGAGTGGGTTGCCATTTCCTTCTCCAATGCATGAAAGTGAAAAGTGAAAGTGAAGTCACTCAGTCGTGTCCGACTCTTAGCGACCCCATGGACTGCAGCCCACCAGGCTCCCCCATCCATGGGATTTTCCAGGCAAGAGTACTGGAGTGGGGTGCCATTGCCTTCTCCAACTAATTCACTAGTTCATTATGCAATAAAATAACAGAGGCTTCGAATAAGTTAAACTGGCTAGTAACAACTAATCAGTTTTCTTCAGTGATTACTGTTCTTCTACATAGGCAGGATAATTAATTCACGGATGATCTTTCTGGTCTATCTTCAACTATTCTTATACTACATAATCAATTAAGGACATCTTTTTACAGATATATGAAGAGAACACAGGTAGGTTTACGTAAGTTGAGTTTGTTAAATCTATTTGTTATGACGGGATATCTGACACAAAAATTGCTCACTGCACACTGAACCCCAGAGAAGTGATGAAACAAGACAGCTGATGTTAGGAGGGATATGGGAGTGGGGTAGGGTGAGAAGTCATGGACAAATTAAAAACTGGCGAATATCTGCTGAGGCAGGGCCACTGTTCAGGGGCATAAGGAAAGCTGCTAAGTCACCATGCTGGTCTCTAGAGAAATCCATTTGTTAAGAACTTAAGACCATTTACTACCATTCATGCTGCAAAATGCAGGGGCATGCCTAGTTGTGACCAAGTTCAAATTCATTCTGATCGCCACACCCTAGGGCAATAAATCTGAGAGATGAGGTGTTGAGGCGAGGAACGTGGCTGTATTTGGGAAGCTGGCTGACTGAGAAGATGGTGGACTAACGTCTCCTAACAGCCATCTTATCGGGGCCTTGATGCCAGGAGCTCTTATGAATCAGAGATGGGGGAGGTTAGGACACAAAGTGAAGAGGCCTTTCAGTCCTTGCAAGTACCTCCTAGAATGGCGAGCCTCGGGCAGCGGAATGTGCTAGTTTAATTCCCTTACAGTCATCTCACGGGTGGTGTGAAATGGAATATCTTCGGTCATATCAACAAACAAAGATGCCACAGCTATCTGTGATTCTGTCCTCTCCAAATGTGAATTTCCGAGCGGTAAGCAGGTGGGAGGCGCCATTTGCCACAGAAAGAGCTCAGGGATCTCACAGGCCTTCGCAGGTGGGAGGGCAGGTTGTCTCTCTGAGGCAGGCCATTATGTACACCCACAATATCTGCAAGATATGGGTTACAGTCGCAGAAGCAGACACAGTGTTAATTCAAAATTAACTGTTCTGGTTACAGACTGACTTTCCTAGCACCCTCTCCAGCACTGATTCTCTGTGGCGGGTTTGACAGTGGCCATTCTGACAGGAGTGAGGTGATACCTCATTGCAGTCTGGATTTGCATTTTTCAAATAACTAATAATGTTGACATAATTTCCTGTGATTTTTTTTTTTAAAGGGTGTGAGTGAGACTTAACTCTTGCCAATAACTTTTTGAACATCTGCCTTGTTTAGAATTGGTTCTGGATGAACACTCCTGGAATGTTTCTTGAGGACAACTATTGTTTACTCACAACCCGCAGACTTTGTGAAGAGCGAGTGCCCATGAGCACAGCTTTTGAACTTTCTTCCTGTCCCTTTTTTCTGTCTCTCTCTTTTCCCTGTAGTTTCGTTCTGATCTTACATTGAACTGGAGCTGGTTTCCAGTGTTGTGTTTGTATCCGGTTTACAGGACTCAGGTCCCTCCCAGCGGCTGTCTGCAGCTCCAGGTGGGGCTGCTGTTCAGGCGCCTTCCTGCCTGGTTGGTGCTGACGATGAGGAAGCTCTGAGCAGGACACGTTTGAAGTCCTCTAGTGGCCTGCACTGGAATCAGTGTTTGTCTTCCAAATAGAAAAAAGGTGGTTCCAAACTCCTCTCAACAGTGACTCTTACATTCACATCCCATCAGCACCACGGCAGCGCTCCCTTTTCTTTGTCTTCTCCGTATTTGTTCTTTGTAGGCTGAGGATGGCCTTTCAAAGGTGCAGCGTGATCCCTCGTTGTGGTTTTCATTTGCACGTCTAAGGCAATGGCACCCCACTCCAGTACTCTTGCCTGGAAAATGCCATGGATGGAGGGGCCTGGTAGGCTGCAGTCCATGGGGTCGCTAGGAGTCAGATACGACTAAGCGACTTCACTTTCACTTTTCCCTTTGATGCATTGGAGAAGGAAATGGCAACCCACTCCAGTGCTCTTGCCTGGAGAATCCCAGGGACGGGGAGCCTGGTGGGCTGCCATCTATGGGGTCACACAGAGTCGGATACGACTGAAGCGACTTAGCAACAATTCGTGATGTGAAGCATGTTTTCACGGTTTTTGTTTTAAACAGTGTGTGTGGAACTCACCGTGGAAATTTTTTTTCTTTTTTTTTTTTTCTATCTTTTAACCCCAGGTAGGATTACCTGAAGTGCTGTGAGCTCTTTCTTTTTTTTTTTTTTTGTATTATTTTCAGGAGTACAGCAAAGTGATTCAATTATTTATTTATTTATTTTTTTGCAGGGGAAAATGGACAAAGGAAAGGATCAATGAGGGTGGGAGGGAAATGGGAAGAAAGAAGGGGAGTGATGGTGGGGAGGAGTATATGTAATCTCTTAACCAATGGCTTTCTGTTTTTAATCACAAAGAACACTTAAAAAAAATCATGTTGAATTCACCCTATATTAGGAGGTTTGTTCTCAAAATGAAAAGTTCAGGAAACAAAAAGTCTAGTTTGGGTGTCCTCATCTTTAGGAACATCTTGGTATTTTGTATTGGTAGGTCTATCTTTACCACAATATATTATTTAGGACAGGATCATATTTGTCACCTCTTCCTCCCTACTACCCAAAGTGGTACCAAACCCATAAAATAGTCAATAAACCTTTACAGAGTGAACAAGTAAGTCTTTTTTTTTTTTTTTTTAACTCTCCTGAGTGAACTGAATTTTTTGAGGCTCATAAGTAAATATGTTTTGCTCTTTACTTTGTCTATTACAGCCAGATTATATGAGTGGGGTATTAAAGTCTCCCACTACTATTGTATTGCTGCATATTTCTTCTATCATATTAATTAATGTTTGTCTTAGATATATCAATGCTCCAATGTTGGGTGCATATATATTTATAATTGTTATAACTTCTTTTTGGATTGTTCCTTTAAGTCGTTATGTATAAACTTGATTGTCTCCTTTTCAGGATCCTTAAAGTCAATTTTATCTGATATAAGTATTGCTACTCCTGTTTTCTTATGGTCCATATTTGCATAGAAAATCTTTTTCCAGGCCTTCATTTTCAGTCAGTATATATCCCGCATTTTAAGGTGGTTCTCTTGTAGACAACATATATAGGGGTCTAGTTTTTGTATCCATTTGACCCATTTTAGTCTTTTGGTAGTCTCTTGTAGACAAGATATGTAGGGGTCTTGTTTTTGTATCGATTTGGCCAGTCTTGGTCTGTTGATTAGGGCATTCAGCCCATAAACGTTTAAAGCAATTATTGATAAATAAGATTTACTTTATTGTTTTGGGTTTGAATTTATACACCCTTTTAGTGATTCCTATCTAGAGAATGTCCTTTAGTTTTTGTTGGAGAAATGATTTAGTGGTGCAAAATTCTCTCAACTTTTGCTTATCTGTGAAGCTTTTGATTTCTCCTTCATATTTGAATGAGATTCTTGCTGGATACAATAATCTAGGCTGTAAGTTATTTTCTTTCATCACTTTAATTACGTCTTGCCATTCCCTCCTGGCTTGGAGAGTTTCTATTGAAAGATCAGCTGTTATTCTTATGGGAATTCCCTTGTGAGTTATTTGATGTTTTTCCCTAGCTGCTTTTAATATTTGTTCTTTATATTTAATCTTTGTTAATTTGATTAATATGTGTCTTGGGGTATTTCACCTAGGGTTTATCCTGTTGGGGACTCTCTGGATTTCTTGAACTTGAGTGGTAATTTCCTTCTCCATTTTAGGGAAGTTTTCAACTATTATCTCCTCAAGTATTTCTTCATGATCTTTCTTTTTATCTTCTTCTTCTGGAACTCCTATGATTCGAATGTTGTAGCGTTTGGTGTTATCCTGGAGGTTTCTGAAATTGTCCTCATTTCTTTTGATGCGTTTTTCTTTTTTCTCGTCTGATTCATTTATTTCTAGGATTCTATCTTCTAATTCACTAATCCTATCTTCTGCCTCTGTTATTCTACTATTTGTTGCCTCCAGGGTGTTTTGGATCTCATTTATTGCATTATTCATTATGTGTTGACTCTTTTTTATTTCTTCTAGGTCCTTGTTAAACCTTTCTTGCATCTTCTCAATCCTTGTCTCCAGACTCTTTAACTGTGATTCCATTTTGATTTCGAGGTTTTGAATTAATTTCGCTATCATTATTCGGAATTCTTTATCAGGTAGATTCCCTATCTCTTCCTCTTTGGTTTGGTTTGGTGGGCATCTATCCTGTTCCTTTAGCTGCTGGGTATTCTTTTGTCTCTTCATTTTGTTAAAATTGCCAAGTTTAGAGTGTCCTTACTATATTCTGGTAGTTTGTTGAATTCTCTTTATTGTGGCGGTTTACAGGTTTTTTCAATATCTGATCTCTGCCCTGTTACAGAGGGGGCGGAGATGAACTCCCGAATCTAAACCGGCCAGGTTCAGGCACTCGGATAATCCTCAGAAGCACAGACTTGGTTGAGTCTGCGTTTTATGCCCTTCCCAGATCCGAGTAGCACAGGTGATGAAATGTTCAGCGAGCGCAGCTGCTGCGACGTATCGCCTCTCCGCCGCTCAGTTTTCTGGGTATACAAACAGCGCACTTTCTCAGGCAGATGTTGACCATCCAGAGCCCCAAGAAGCGTGAGTCAGCACAGAAACCTACTCACAGTTCCGTTAGACAGTGTCTCTCTAGGGCTGTAATTGCCCGCCTCCGGCCCTGGCTGCCTGTCACCAGAGTGGAACGGCCTGCAGCCGGCCAACTCTGTGCAGCCCTTTGTTCCGTAGGTAGTCCTGGTGGTGTCTTAAGTTAGGGCTGGCTTTTGATGTAGTAGATAACCGACAGTCTGGTTATTTCGCTCAGATAGAGCCCGAGATAGTCAGGCCAAATCCTTTCTCAAAGCAATGCAGGCCTCGCCGCTCCTCCTAGCCCAGCCCCCGCTTGCCAATAGCAAATGCTGGTGTCCGCGCCAGTTCTCCGCAAAAGGAGTTACCGCAGGGCTCGTTTTCTCGTTTTGAAGACAATGAGTTGTCTTTCTAAGTGCCTGATGTCCTCTGCCGGCATTCAGAAGTTGTTTTATCGAATTTATTCAGCATTCAAATGTTCTTTTAATGGATTTGTGGAGGAGAAAGTATTCTCCCCGTCTTACTCGTCCGCCATCTTAGCTCCTACCCCCCAATTTTCTTCTTCACTTTCTGCCCGGTTTTTAATTATTTTTGATTAGTTATGCACGGACATTTTATCATTCAGAGCCCGGCAGCCTTGTGACTGTGAAGCGCCCGTGAGGCTGGGTCCCTGGCCGCGCCATACTCTCTTAGGGCCCGTGGTGTCGTCTCCATGGAAGCAGGGGGTCAGCTTGAGCCCAGCCTTCCTCTCTGCACGCTTCCTCTTTCTCTCCCAGCGACGGTGACGGCCGAGCTTTGCCGGAGCAACCCGGCCGGGAGCGTGCTCCCAGGACGCCGAGAAGCGGGAGCGTGCGGGGGCTCCTCAGAAGCGTGACCATGACCGCGACTGCGGGCAGGGGTCTCCCCACGCCCTGCTCACCCAGTTGTCATCAGACTTGGTGGTGGACGCGGCCCCGGTATCGAGATTTCACGGGTAGAACCCATTCATTTCTTTCCTGCGAGAGGAAGGTCCCCTTCTACTTTGTTTGGGAGACCCCTTTTGCAGATGACACCACCCTTATGGCAGAAAGTGAAGAAGAACTAAAGAGCCTCTGGATGAAAGTGAAAGAGGAGAGTGAAAAAGTTGGCTCAACATTCAGAAAACGAAGATCATGGCATCTGGTCCCATCACTTCATGGGAAATAGACGGGTAAACAGTGGAAACAGTGGCTGACTTTATTTTTCTGGGCTCTAAAATCACTGCAGATAGTGATTGCAGCCATGAAATTAAAAGACACTTATTCCTTGGAAGGAAAGTTATGACCAACC
The DNA here is from genome assembly GCA_935064755.1 of Tragelaphus eurycerus. Taxonomy (NCBI): domain Eukaryota; kingdom Metazoa; phylum Chordata; class Mammalia; order Artiodactyla; family Bovidae; genus Tragelaphus; species Tragelaphus eurycerus. Next base: position 13,506 of record CAKXYN010000100.1, on the reverse strand, counting down.
TAGATAGCATATTAAAAAGCAGTGTCATTACTTTGTCAACAAAGGTCCGTCTAGTCAAGGCTATGGTTTTTCCAGTGGTCATATATGGATGTGAGAGTTGGACTGTGAGGAAGGCTGAGCACCGAAGAATTGATGGTTTTGAACTGTGGTGTTGGAGAAGCCTCTTGAGAGTCCCTTGGACTGCAAGGAGATCCAACCAGTCCATCCTAAAGGAGATCAGTCCTGGGTGTTCATTGGAACGACTGATGTTGAAGCTGAAACTCCAATTCTTTGGCCACCTGATGCAAAGAACTGACTCATTAGAAAAGACCCTGATGGGAAAGATTGAAGGCAGGAGGAGAAGGGGATGACAGAGGATAAGATGGTTGGATGGCATCACTGACTCAATGGACATGGGTGTGGGTGGACTCTGGGAGTTGGTGATGGACAGGGAGGCCTGGCGTGCTATGATTCATGGGGTCGCAAAGAGTTGGACATTACTGAGTGGACTGAACGGAACTGAACTTTTTAATAAAGCAAGATGGCTAGCTTTAATTACATAGTAAGGATTACACTGTGTATGCTATGCTATGCTAAGTCACTTCAGTCGTGTCCGACTCTGTGTGACCCCATAGACAGCAGCCCACCAGGCTCCCCCGTCCCTGGGATTCTCCAGGCAAGAATACTAGAGTGGGTTGCCATTTCCTTCTCCAATGCATGAAAGTGAAAAGAGAAAGTGAAGTCGCTCAGTCATGTCCGACTCTTAGCGACCCCATGGACTGCAGCCTACCAGGCTCTTCCCTCCGTGGGATTTTCCAGGCAAGAGTACTGGAGTGGAGTGCCATTGCCTTCTACGTTACACTGTGTACATGTATACACTAATCATAGAGATCACGAGGCAGAGCAGGACGAGCGGACACCCAGGAGCGCCTTCTCCAGTCTCAGCCTGCTGCCCCACCCCGAGGTTGCTGTCCTCTGCCTCCGAGCCAGTGGTCCTGTCTGCGTGGTCCCCCTGGCACACGGCCCAGCATCGTCCCGCCCCGCTCTGCGTGCGTGTGCTGTGTGTGCTGGTTGGGCCCCTGGGTGGCTCAACAATGTCTCCCTGATTCTTTCATCTGGGGGGTAAAATTTTTTAAAGATAATTTTTATACTCTAAACTCAAACTGACTTGGCAGCTCTGGAGCATTCCCTCATCTGAGCTTGCACGCTTTATCTCTAGGTCGCTCATGATGTCCTTTAGATTGGTTTCGGGTCTGGCTCCTGAGGGTGCAGAGTCCACACCTGTGTGTCCTGGCTCGGTGCTTGTGGGTTTGTGTTCAGGTCGGAGCAGCACTGTGGGCCACGTATGCTTGGACCCTGCGGTCTGAGACTGGGTAGGTTCAGAAGCGGTCGCACCCCTGCTGCACCAGGCTTCCCATTGCTCTCGGACCTGCTGGCGTCTGACACTGTAATTTTCCTGTCTGCCAGGGTGACGTCTGACTGTGATTTTCCTGTCTGGCAAGTGTATGCATAGCTTATTCTTATGGTTTCAATCCCTTGATTATTAGGAAAGTTGTACATCTTGTTGCATTCACTGACTATTTTCTGTTTTTAAGTTTAAAAAATTTGTGGTTACATACACGTAACATTTGCCATCTTAATCCCTGTTGAAGTGCGCATTTCAGGGTCCATCACACTGGTGTGCAACCATGACCACTATCTCCAGAACTACTTCTATCTTGCAAAACCGAGGCAGTCCCCATGAGACGCTCAGTACCCATTCCCCTCCCTCAGCCCCTGACACCCAGCATCCTGCTTTCTGTGTCTATGGAGCCGACTGCTCTCGGCCTTGTATGAGAGGACTCAGACATCACTAGTTCTTCCGTGTCTGGCTTATGTCCCCGAGCATAATGTGCTCAGCGCTCATCCACGCTGCAGCCTGTGTCTGAACCGCCTTCCTTTCAGGCTGAACAACATTCACTGTGTGGATGGGCCATGGTCTGCTTGTCCACTCTTCTGTCAATGGACAAATGAAATAGCTACCTTCATGTCTTACATCTTATAATATTTGTGGGATGACTTCAGAAAGTGCCATGAACCAAGATTCATTTACGTTAACTTTATTTTTTAAAAACTTTTTATCTTGAAAATCTTCAAAGCTAAGAAGGGAAGAATACACGTGAGCTTCTTCTGTGTTTAGGAATTAATGCTTTATGATATTCACTTTAGACAGGCATGGGCCTGTTTGCCTCTTTACCCCCATGAGGCTCACCCTACCTGGGGTTCCTGGAGACTCCTCAGGTGGGCTACCTGGTAATTATTCCAATTGACCAGCACATTCAGGTTGAGTAGGGAGGTGGGTTCACCTGGTGAATTGATTGCAGGGCACGTGGATCAGGCAAAAAGCCAAATGGCAAGTGAGGTTGCTGCTGGGACCTCCTTCCGGTCGATGGTCCTTACTCAGCAGAGACCAGACCTACCCCTCGGCTCCCAGCCTGTGTGTGATGTGTTTTCTCAATACTTCAGTGGGGCAAGAAAGGACCTAGCCTGCCAGAACCAAGGTGGTGTGTTCAACATTATCGTGACAGCTGTAAAAGCAGTTAACATCACACAGAACCAAAGGGAAAAGGGGAGGACCACTCTGGGACAAGTGTGGGGAGAGAAGACCGACCCTGAGCTTCTTTCTGCCGTCCCAGGAGCTTATAGAAATCTGCTCACTTCTGCCTTGAGGACCCAACAAGCAGAGACGTGGGGTCCTAACCACGGGTCATCCACCCTGGGGGCAGGGTCTGGGGACTGTGTGGGTCTTACCCCATCCACATGGGTCAGGATCCTGTACCCGGAGACCCCATATCTGCCGTTTACCTGCAGTGTGTCTTGTCTCCGCTGAGATGTCCAGCATCTGAATTGACGGTGTTGCCTTGATTGACCTGTGGTCCTTCTTCTTAACCTTCTCCCATCCATGTGAGGGCAGGCACCTCTGAGTGGGCTGCTGCTCTGTGTTCTGCTGGGTGAGAACCTTTGGTGGCGACATGTTAATATCATATCACATGTCCAATTCGTAGGGTCACAACTGTCTGGTTTCCCCTAGACCAAGCTCAGGTAATTTAATTTGTAATTTATTTGTTATTTTATATTGGAGTAGAGTTGATTTCCAGTATTTTGTTTGCTTTGGGTGTCCGTGAACTTGATTCGGTTATACATAGATGCATATCTATTTCCCTGGTCTCTCCTTAGATAGGGTATCAGTTTGTTCAGTAGACTTCCCTCGTCTATTCAGTCGGTCCTTTTCCATTATCAACCCAGTATCTTCAGTTCAGTCAGTTCAGTCGCACAGTCGTGTTCGACTCTTTGCGACCCCATGAATCATAGCATGCCAGGCCTCCCTGTCCATCACCAACTCCCGGAGTTTACTCAAACTCATGTCCATTGAGTCAGTGATGCCATCCAGCCATCTCATCCTCTGTTGTCCCCTTCTCCTCCTGCCCCCAGTCCCTCCCAGCATCAGGGTCTTTTCCAATGAGTCAACTCTTCACATCAGGTGGAAGGTACTGGAGTTTCAGCTTTAGCATCAGTCCTTCCAATGAACACCCAGGACTGATCTCCTTCAGAATGGACTGGTTGGATTTCCTTGCAGTCCAAGGGACTCTCAAGAGTATTCTCCAACACCACAGTTCAAAAGCATCAATTCTTCAGCACTCAGCCTTCCTCACAGTCCAACTCTCACATCCATACAGGAAAAACCATAGCCTTGACTAGACAAACCTTTGTTGGCAAAGTAATGTCTCTGTTTTTGAATATGCTATCTAGATTTATCATAACTTTCGTTCCAAGCAGTAAGTGTCTTTTAATTTCATGGCTGCAATCACCATCTGCAGTGATTTTGGAGCCCCCAAAATAAAGTCAGCCACTGTTTCCATTGTTTACCCATCTATTTCCCCTGAAGTGATGGGACCAGATGCCATGATCTTAGCTTTCTGAATGTTGAGCTTTTACTTAACATTCAGAGTTGAGTAAGCCAACTTTTTTACTCTCCTCTTTCACTTTCAAAAAGGGGCTTTTAGTTTCTCTTCAGGGTGGTGTCATATCTGCATAAGGGTGGTGTCATATCTGCATATCTGAGGTTATTGATATTTCTCCCGGCAATCTTGATTCCAGCTTGTGCTTCATCCAGCCCAGCATTTCTCATGATGTACTCAGCTGCTGCTACTGCTGCTGCTAAGTCACTTCAGTCATGTCTGACTCTGTGCGACCCCATAGACGGCAGCCCACCAGGCTCCCCTGTCCCTGCGATTCTCCAGGCAAGAACACTGGAGTGAGTTGCCATTTCCTTCTCCAATACATGAAAGTGAAAAGTGAAAGTGAAGTCACTCAGTCGTGTCCGACCCTCAGCGACCCCATGGACCGCAGGCTTCCATGCTCCTCTGTCCATGGCATTTTCCAGGCAAGATTGCTGGAGTCGGGTGCCATTGCCTTCTCCGGATGTACTATGCATAAAAGTTAAATAAGCAGGGTGACAATATACAGCCTTGACGTACTCCTTTTCCTATTTGGAACCAGTCTATTGTTCCATGTCCAGTTCTAAATGTTGCTTTCTGACCTGCATATAGGTTTCTCAAGAGGCAGGTCAGGTGGTCTGGTATTCCCATCTCTTTCAGAATTTTCCACAGTTTATTGTGATCCACACAGTTAAAGGCTTTGTCATAGTCAATAAAGCAGAAATAGATGTTTTTCTGGAACTCTGTTGCTTTTTTGATGATCCAGAAGATGTTGGCAGTTTGACCTCTGATTCCTCCGCCTTTTCTAAAACCAGCTTGAACATCTGGAAGTTCACGGTTCACATATTGCTGAAGCCTGGCTTGGAGAATTTTGAGCATTACTTTACTAGTGTGTGAGATGAGTGCAATTGTGTGGTAGTCTGAGCATTCCTTGACATTGCCTTTCGTTGAGATTGGAATGAAAACTGACCTTTCCCAGTCCTGTGGCCACTGCTGAGTTTTCCAAATTTGTTGGCATATTGAGTGCAGCACGTTTACAGCATCATCTTTCAGGATTTGAAATAGCTCAATTGGAATTCCATCACCTCCACTAGCTTTGTTCATAGTGATGCTTTCTAAGGCCCACTTGACTTCCCATCCAGGATGTCTGGCTCTAGGTAAGTGATCACGTCATTGTGATTTTCTGGGTCATGAAGATCCTTTTTGTACAGTTCTGTGTATTCTTGCCACCTCTTCTTAATATCTTCTGCTTCTGTTAGGTCCATACCATTTTTGTCCTTTATCGAGCCCATCTTTGCATGAAATGTTCCCTTGGTATCTTTAATTTTCTTGAAGAGATCTCTAGTCCTTCCCATTCTGTTGTTTTCCTCTATTTCTTTGCAATGATTGCTGAGGAAAGCTTTCTTATCTCTCCTTGCAATTCTTTGGAACTCTGCATTCAGATGCTTATATCTTTCCTTTTCTCCTTTGCTTTTCGCTTCTCTTCTTTTCACAGCTATTTGTAAGACCTCCTCATTCAGCCATTTTGCTTTTTTGCATTTCTTTTCCATGGGGATGGTCTTGATTCCTGTCTCCTGTACAATGTCACGAACCTCATTCCATAGTACATCAGGCACTCTATCAGATCTAGTCCCTTAAATTTATTTCTCATTTCCACTGTATAATCATAAGGGATTTGATTTAGGTCATACCTGAATGGTCTAGTGGTTTTCCCTACTTTCTTCAATTTAAGTCTGAATTTGGCAATAAGGAGTTCATGATCTGAGCCACAGTCAGCTCCTGGTCTTGTTTTTGCTGACTGTATAGAGCTTCTCCTCTTTGGCTGCAAAGAATATAATCAATCTGATTTCAGTGTTGACATCTGGTGAAGTCCATGTGTAGAGTCTTCTCTTGTGTTGTTGGAAGAGGGTGTTTGCTATGACCAGTGCGTTCTCTTGGCAAAACTCTATTAGCCTTTGCCCTGCTTCATTCCATACTCCAAGGCCAAATTTGCCTGTTACTGCAGGTGTTTCTTGACTTCCTACTTTTGCATTCCAGATAGGAAAAGGAGTACATCAAGGCTGTACACTGTCACCCTGCTTATTTAACTTATATGCAGAGTACATCATGAGAAAAGCTGGGCTGGAAGAAGCACAAGCTGGAATCAAGATTGCCGGAAGAAATATCAATAACCTCAGATATGCAGATATGACACCACCCTTATGGCAGAAAGTGAAGAGGAACTAAAAAACCTCTTGATGAAAGTGAAAGTGGAAAGTAAAAAAGTTGGCTTAAAACTCAACATTCAGAAAATGAAGATCATGGCATCTGGTTCCATCACTTCATGGGAAATAGATGGGGAAACAGTGGAAACAGTGGCTGACTCTACTTTTTGGCTCCAAAATCACCGCAGATGGTGACTGCAGCCATGAAATTAAAAGACGCTTACTCCTTGGAAGAAAAGTTATGACCAACATAGATAGCGTATTCAAAAGCAGAGACATTACTTTACCAACAAAGGTCTGTCTAGTCAAGGCTATGGTTTTTCCCAGAGAAGGCGATGGCACCCCACTCCAGTACTCTTGCCTGGAAAATCCCATGGAGTTCCAGTGGTCATGTATGGATATGAGAGTTGGACTGTGAAGAAAGCTGAGCACCAAAGAATTGATGCTTTTGAACTGTGGTGTTGGAGAAGACTCTTGAGAGTCCCTTGGACTGCAAGGAGATCCAACCAGTCCATTCTAAAGGAGATCTAAAGCCATTGTAAAGCCCTGGGTGTTCTTTGGAAGGAATGATACTGAAGCTGAAACTCCAGTACTTTGGCCACCTCATGTGAAGAGTTGACTCATTGGAAAAGACTCTGATGCTGGGAGGGATTGGGCGCAGGAGTAAAGGGGGACGACTGAGGATGAGATGGCTGGATGGCATCACCGACTCGATGGATGTGAGTCTGAGTGACCTCCGGGAGTTGGTGATGGACAGGGAGGCCTGGCGTGCGGCGATTCATGGGGTCGCAAAGAGTCAGACACGACTGAGCGACTGAACTGAACTGAACTGATGGTACTTCTCTGCTAAGTCTTAAATGAACCTTTGTCCTAATCTCCTTTGTAGATTTGCTGACTTTCACTCCCGCCAACAGCTAGGAGGGTTCTTTCCCTCCATTCCCTCTCCAACATTTATTGTCCTAGATTTTCTAGGCTGACTGTTCTGACGTGTGTGAGGTGATGCCACTTCCGATTCGCAGTTCTCCAATACTTCAGATGCTATCTTTTCATGTGCTTCGTGGCCATCTCTATGTCTTCTGTGGAGAAAGGTCCGTTTAAATCTTGTGCCCCTGTTTGACTAGGTTGTTTCTTTGACATCGAGGTGCATACGCTGTGTATATTTTGGAGAGAAATTCCTTGTGGGTGTCTATTTGCACAGATTAGTTCCATTATGAGGTTTGTCTTTTTGTTGTGTTTATGGTTTCCTCTACTGTGCCAGCACTTTAAAGGGGAGATCAGTTGAGTTCAGTCGCTCAGTCATGTCCGACTCTTTGCGACCCCATGGGCTGCAGCACACCAGGCCTCCCTGTCCATCATCAACTCCTGAAGTGTACTCAAACTCATGTTCATTGAGTCAGTGATGCCATCCAACCAACTCATCCTCTGTCATACCCTTCTCCTCCTGCCTTCCATCTTTCCTAGCATCAAGGTCTTTTCAAATAAGTCAGTTCTTTGCATCAGGTGGCCGAAGTATTGGAATTTCAGCTTCAACATCAGTCCTTCCAATGAATATTCAGGAATGATTTCCTTTAGGATGGATTGGTTGGATCTCCTTGCAGTCCAAGGGACTCTCAAGAGGCTTCTCCAATACCACAGTTCAAAAGCATCAATTCTTTGGTGCTCAGCTTTCTTCACAGTCAAACTCTCTCATCCATACATGACCACTGGAAAAACCATAGCCTTGACTAGACGAACCTTTGTTGGCAAACTAATGTCTCTGCTTTTGAATATGCTATCTAGGTTGGTCATAACTTTCCTTCCAAGGAGTAAGCGTTCTTTAATTTCATGGCTGCAGTCATCATCTGCAGTGATTTTGGAGCCCTCAAAAAATAAAGTCAGCCACTGTTTCCCCATGTATTTCCCATGAAGTGATGGGACCAGATGCCATGATCTTAGTTTTCTGAACGTTGAGCTTTAAGCCAAAATTTTCACTCTCCTTTCACTTTCATCAAGAGGCTCTTTAGTTCTTCCTCACGTTTTGCCATAGGATGGTGTCATCTGCATATCTGAGGTTATTGATATTTCTCCCGGCAGTCTTGATTCCAGCTTGTGCTTCTTCCAGCCCAGCTTTTCTCATGATGTACTCCGCATATATGTTAAATAAGCAGGGTGACAATATACAGCCTTGACGTACTCCTTTTCCTATTTGGAACCAGTCTGTTGTTCCATGTGCAGTTCTAAATGTTGCTTCCTGACCTGCATACAGATTTCTGAAGAAGCAGGTCAGGTGGTCTGGTATTCCCATCTCTTTTAGAATTTTACATGGTTTATTGTGATCCACACAGTCAAAGGCTTTGGCATAGTCAATAAAGCAGAAATAGATGTTTTTCTGGAATTCTCTTGCTTTTTCGATGATCCAACAGATGTTGGCAATTTGATCTCTGGTTCCTCTGCCTTTTCTAAAACCAGTTTGAACATCTGGAAGTTCCCGGTTCACACACTGTTGAAGCCTGGCTTGGAGTGTTTTGAGCATCACTTTGCTAAGCATGTGAGATGAGTGCAATTTTGTGGTAGTCTGAGCATTCTTTGGCATTGCTTTTCTTTGGGATTGGAATGAAAACTGACCTTTTCCAGTCTTGTGGACACTGCTGAATTTTCCAAATTTGCTGGCATATTGAGTGCAGCATGTTCACAGCATCATCTTTCAGGATTTGAAATAGCTCAACTGGAATGCCATCACCTCCACTAGCTTTGATCATAGTGATGCTTCCTAAGGACCACTTGAGTTCACATTCCAGGAAGTCTGGCTCCTGGTGAGTAATCACATCGTCATGATTTTCTGGGTCATGAAGATCTTTTTTGTACAGTTCTTCCATTTCTTTCCTTTATAGTGCCCATCTTTGCGTGAAATGTTCCCTTGGTATCTCTAATTTTCTTGAAGAGATCTTTAGTCTTTCCTGTTCTATTGCTTTCCTCTATTTCTTTGCATTGATCACTGAGAAAGCCTTTCTTATCTTTCCTTGCTGTTCCTTGGAACTCTGCATTCACATGGGTGTATCGTTCCTCTTCTTTGCTTTTTGCTTCTCTTCTTTTCACAGCTATTTGTAAGGCCTCCTCAGACAACCATTTTGCTTTTTTGCATTTTATTGGTGATGAGGTCCCATTTATTTATTTTTGTTTTATTTTTCATGATTCTAAGAGTTGGGTCAAACGAAAACTTGCTGCATTTTATGTCAAAGTGTGCTCTGCTTTTTCCCTTAAGAGATTCATATTTTCTGTCCTTTGCTTTAGGTCCTTAATCTGTTTGGAATTTATTTTTCTGAACGCTGTTAGGCAGTATTCTAATTTCATTCTCATGACCATTTCTTAAAAAACCCACACACTGTTCTTCATAGTGGCTGCTACTAACCCACCTTTTCACTCACAGTGTGGGAGGGCTCCCTTCTTTCCACACCTTCTCCAGCGTTTATTTTTTGTCAGCTTTTGGACAATGGTCGTTGTGAACCATGTGAAGAAATACGTCATTGTAGTTTTGATCTGCATGTCTCTAATATTTAGTGATGTGGACATCTTTTCATGTGATTCTTTTAAAGGGTGTGAGTTAAACTTACTTCTTGAAATTGGCCACTTGAATGCCTGCCTCGTTTTGAATTTTTTTTCAGACCTAGGAAATTTCCTGAAGGCGGGTGTCTTCCCTTCAGCCCCTTGACCCTTGTGCATTGAATGCCCCGCGGCGCTGCTTTTCACGGTGTCGGTAAATTAAAAGGCCACGAGGGGGCAGCACGTCTCCCTGTCCTGCTTCCCCCCCTGTAATTTCCTTGTTATTTTCTGTTGGGATATTGTTGGTTTCCGATGTGTTTGTTTCAGTTGTGCACAGGTGTTTATCTATCCTCTTTGGGTTCATTTTCACGTCTAGGTGATTACAGTGTGTTCATCAACTTTCCTATGCTATTCACTAGTTACATTTTGATCATCTGATATATATTTCTGTGTATATGTTAATTCCAAACTCCTAATTTCCCCCACTTGTTTTGGAAGGTTGGGGGCTCTGCAGAGGGCAGCAGGCACCCCAGGTCCACCGTGGGGGACACTGCCTGCCATCTGCTCCTGGCTCCCTCAGCCCCAGTACGCTCAGCCTTGGTGTCCAAGCCAATCAGACTCCAGGGATGGGACTCCAGCCCAGGTCACTGTGGCCTGAAGGGAGTAGAATCAGGATTTCTTGTTCCATATTTTTCTGTTTTTACCCTATGATTTGAGCTGGAGTATATAGGTGAATCACAATCTTGTGGGGCTTTTTTTTCCTTTTAAGTCTAACGCAACTTAATTTTCTTGGTGACCAGAAGTGTCTTTTCTAAGTCTGTTAGGCTGTGTTTCTTTGTGAAAGAACTTCATTTGTATTTATTTTTAGGTTACACCTAGAGGTGATATCACATGATACGTGTCTCTCCCTGTCTCCCTTACCTCACTTGGAATGATCGTCTACTTTATTTCCTGTGGCCGGACTTGGCATTATTTCCTACTTCCTTATTGTTGAGAAATGTTGCATTGTGTACATGTACCTGGTCTTCTGTTTATATTAATCTGTAATTTCTACATTTAGCTTGCTTCCCAGACTTGACTATTGTACCTCGTTGGGCCAAGATTGCATGGGTTCCCATGTCTTTTAAATTTTTAAAAAATTAAAAAAAAAGTGTTGTCCTTTACATTACCAAGTGTGTGACATAATGGTTATGTAGTACCCCCAAACTATGGTCAGATTCATGACCCTGAGGGGGCTCTGTCATCTACCTCTACGAAGATTGAATCATGGCCGCTGAAGCTGCTGACCTTCAACACCCCTGAAAGGAGTTCAGCGTGGAAATTAGAAATAGGGCACTCTGCACTCCAAATAAAAAAAAACAAAACAAAACTGCAGAAGAGGCCTTCAGATAATTGGACACTAACTAAACTTCATTCTGTCTCGTTCCTCTTCTACATAAATTTAAAAAGTGGGTGCTTATCATTACAAACTGTTTTGTTTGCATTTGCAGGCATATAAAAATATATGCAAGTATATCTTTTTCATAAATATTGCTGCACTACCTCAGTATGCAGAATACATTTTTCACCAAATATGTCAAAGGATCTTAACCTCTGTATGTAGACTTCTGTATGTAGATTTATCTTATTCTTTTGAATTGCTTTATAATTTTCCAGTGTATGGCTGAAACGTAAAGTAACCATAACCCTGCTGAAGCGGAAGCTCCAATACTTCGGCCACCTAATATGAAGAACCAAGTCACTGGAAAAGACCCTGATGCTGGGAAAGATTGAAAGCAGGAGGAAAGGGAACAACAGAGGATGAGATGGTTGGATGGCATCACCGACTCGATAGACGTGAATCTGAACAAGCTCAAGGAGATGGTGAAAGACAGGGAAGCCTGGCACGTGCAGTCCATGGGGTCACAGAGTCAGACACGACCGAGCAACTGAGCAACTGTTGGCAGGTCTGTAGGTTGTCTAGTGTTTTGCTGGTGTGAGCAGTGCTAAGTGAATCAGTGTCTTTACTAGAACAGAAGAACAGTATTTGTGAGATTTTTTTTTTTTAGAAAGGGACTTAGTATGTCAACGGATATCCTCATTAAAATTTTCAGAACTATTGAAAATTAAAATCTATAGAGGTTGTATCAATTTACACCCTCAAAAATAGTGTATGGTGTTCTGTTTTGCCACAGCCTATCTCGGAAGGCCATTAAAGTGATTCATGCCATCGGTATCTTATTCTGATTTAATTCTTTTAACTTGTTGCTTAGACTAACCACTTGTCTCTTTGGGTTGTAGAAACTACAATCCTACATCTTTTATTGGTTTCCTTATTTGGACAGTTACAATTTTATTCTTGACTTTTTCCTGTGTGTTGAGGGCTCCCTTGTCTAACCTCTTTTTTCTAGTTGCTATGGCTTAAGTTTGTGATTGAATCAACTAATGCTTTTTTTCCCCCAATGGATTCAGGACTTTGTGTCACAGCAGACAGATCTTTTTCTTTCTGAGATTATAATTATCTACGTTTTTACACTTAAATATTGATCCATCTGGAAACTTATTTTAAAGTAATGTAAAGAGGTTAAGAATCAATGATATTGAATGCTTGCTTCAAACAAAAATTGTGCCCCCTTTCCATCATATGGAATTTAATAGAAATATGGCTGCCCAATCAAGGACTGCATTTTCTAATTCCTTTGACTTACGTGTGTGGCCATGTGACCAGTACTCACTACAAAATGTACGTGGGGGTGATGTGTGTCACCTGTTGGCCAAGACCTTAAGAAGTTCTCTGTCCATCTGCCATCTGGACACAGGCAACAGAGGAGGCCATTTGGATCGTGGCACCAGAAGTTGGCAGGAACCTGGGTCCCTGATTTACAGGGGTCAAGACAGCCACTCACTGACCAGGAACACCAGCAGTGACTGTTACACGAGTGAGAATTAGACTTGCACTGTGGTGAGCTGCCACAGGGTTGGGGTTCATTTACTGAAGTGGCCAGTACGGCTTCAGCAATACAGGATCCAGAGAGGAGCTAACGTTCCCTGAGCACCTGTGTCTGAGCACACTTCCCTGTATTCAGTGAGCACTCTGCCCACTGTCAATGAACAGGAGATGTTGGCTACACAATGTTCGTAAAGGATGGGGAGGGGGTGGTATGTCAGTGGGCGGCTTTCACAATTAACTACATGTTAAAGTGAAAATTCTATTCAGTGCACATGTGTCATCCACATCCCTAGACTGGACTGTGGAAAAGTCTGAACAGAAAAAGCAGAGGTATATCAAACCAGTCCAGGGTTATTTTCATTCATCTCTTAATAATAAGACTTCATTTAAAACAAGGCATCCAATACAAAATTAAAATAGGTGGTATACCAGAATGACAGTAGGAACCAATTTTGGCTGCTGGAGACAGAATTCACAATTGTGTAGGAAATTTATCAGTGACCTGTATTAAGCAAAACAGGCTTCATCTGTAAACGTGAATGGATAACCCAAGATTACATCTGGAGCAACACATGCAGGAGGAGGAGATGAGCTGATAAAACACCTAGAGGGACTGAACAACAAATATTTGGCAATTAAGTGGAGAATGAATTAAAAATATTCAGGCATGATAGTACACAGTTGTTTCTCTTAGCTGCCCAGTATCAGACAGTTTGAAATGCTTGATTCTTTGTGGAACTGTTTTGAAAATCAAGCTGTTGCCCTGCAAAGTTATTGAGCTAGTTTGTAAAACTGACTAGTTTCTGAATAGAGTCCTCTACTCTTTTTTTGTCGCATTTTTTTCAAAATAAGTGTGAATAATCAAAATGTGCAGTGAAGGGAACATGATAGAAACATA